>OY283144.1:1187680-2523346 GCA_958299785.1 Medicago lupulina | reverse complement strand
GCAGAAGATACCTTAGAAGGAACATCAATAAAAGCTGGGTAAGGAGCCAGTGTCGGGGTTTCCTTAACAAAGTGAACGCGGTCCTCACTCTTTTTCTTTCTAACATATTTGCGCAGTTGCATTTCAAGCCTTTTCATGTCTCTCCCTATAGCTATAGCATGCAAAGATTGCAACTGGAGTTTCTTCTCCTGCATTGCACGAAGAAATTGATCTTGCCAAAGACGCAAGCTTTCCCTCACTGCAATTTGAGATTTGAAACCAAAGTCACTATTCTCATCCACATTTAAGTCCATCATTGGAAAAAGAAAAAAGAAAAATAAAAAAACTGACTGAAAATCTAGAAGAAATAGTGAGACAAACCAGATTGAACTTTGGATCCAAATTCTTTGTGCTGGAGAAGTTTCTTCCAAGCAACGACCGCATTACGTCGCATCATGGTTGTGGCGCTACAATCGGAAAATTGGAAGAGGTGAAGTTATTAGGTCTCACAAACTCGAACGGTGGAGTGTAGAAAAAGTTACAGACTATGTGAACTAGGAAAGCTTATTATATATATATTTGCTTTGTTACGTGTCCTCCAATCTAACCTTATTACACCTTTTTTGTTTGTTTTGTTTTGAGAAATAATCCTATTACACCTTTATTAACTTTGAACCCTTGCCATCTCAGCAGTTAGTTTTTTTTTTTTTTACTTCTCAACCAAGTTAAAAGTTTGAGATTTTTTTCTTATTTATAAAAATAAACTTAATTCCATTAGCTTTGTTTGGCCTTTCAAAAAAAATAAATATCATTAGATAAAAGAAGTTTAATACAAGGAGGAATAATCTCACTAATATGGCAATTGGTCAAGAAAGTGGCCGTCCTTGCGAATAGAACAAGGCAACAATGAACATACACTATCAACCATGAAATAATGAAAGATAAAATATCAGTTCTTAAACCATAAATTAGAAGTTTTTAAAGAATAAGCTTATAAAATGATTCTTTAAAATCGATCAACACTATCAGAGGATTAGTTTATATCGGAAAAAAAGGGGCCAATGTGTAATACATATTTTCTTCTCAAAAAAAGGAGTGTGCATTTTCACTGGTACAGAGTCTGTAGCTCATGTTTTTCTTTTAAAAAAAGTAGTGTACCTTCGGACAAGTTTGATTCATGTACCAATTTTGTTTTGATCTTAGCGAGGAAAGTAATATATCACAGTCCTATACACCAACCCATTACCCATCCATACAGAACAAAGGAAGTGGGATATACAACTCATTCATTTCTAACCGAACCATTCTTCCTCTTTCTTTGGAATCAATTTACAATTTAATGGTGAAGTTCCTAAGCTGGTTAATTTAATTGTGCCTTGCCTTCCGTAAAACTTCCTTGAGAACCACTGCAATTCTATGTGACATATGGTGCTCCAGAAACCTCTCTTTCACTTTCTCATACCCTTTCTTTCCCATAGTCAGCCTCTTCTCAACATGACTTGCCAATTTCACAATGTTATGTGCAAGAGGTGTCACACCAGCCTTGCGAACAGGATGCAGCAAACCGGTTGTCCCATTAACCACGATCTCCACAGTGCCTCCAGCTGCAGTGCCCTGCAAAAGTTTTTAATGGAAACAAAAATAGTATGTGAAAAAATAAAAGTATACATGTACGAACATGTTTACAAATAGATTCCGAAATTGGAGTAGCCAAGTTGAAACAGCAAGAAACAAACAATATACTATTGTGAGTTAAAAATTTCAAATAAAAACATTTACTCTCCTCTCATTTATGAGTATTAACTGAATATCAATATCAGTAACAGAAAATAACCAGCTGAACTATCGAGGGGACTCTAATTGAAATTACCAAGATTGATTATAAATCAGCAGTTCAATTAATGTTGCAAGTTGCAACAAACAAATTAATGGAAGCTGTATCATCTGACAGCCAACTTTAACAGTACTATTCTTTTTTCGCAATCATGTTATCAAAGCATTGGTAATATATTGCCATAACTTCCTCAAAATAATATTTGTTTCTTGATTCGCAATCATGTTATCATTCAAAAAAGGCAATTTGGTGCTATGAATATAATAATACAAAAATGAAGTGACTTTTTGTTTCTATTTTTCTGATATTTTTCGACAGGAGAGTGGCATGAATTATGAAACCAATATAACAAAAAGGCAGACAGAAAGATAGAAGAGATTAAAGATGAATAAATAAAGCACATTATAAACTCGTATAATGTGAATTGGCCTTAAGGTGTGATTTCTAGCCACTAGGCTACTTGACCAAAAATAAAATAAAATATATATATATATATATATATATATATATATATATATATATATATATATATATATATATATATATATATATATATATATGTATATAAAGCACATTATTATATGTCAAATGGGATAATGAGAAAATTGACACAGGTAGTAGTAATTTAACACGTATAGATATGAAAGGGAAGGTCATATTGACAGGACAACTCAAATATGTAGTGAAGGACATACCAGTACAGGCAGGCGAAATGCCATTGCTTCAATGGTTATCCTTCCAAAACATTCTCCCCGTCCCTGGTATGAAGAGAAGCACATTGGTGACTGAAGCCCAAAAACTAAAATAATACTTTAAACACAATTTATAATAAAAAAGTGCCTATCTTCAAGTCCCTTCTAAACTAGCAAACTTTGTTTCCATACATCATGGAAGTCAAACAAATTGATATGAGAAGAAAGGCCAACCAATGAAGATGGCAGAACTGAATCAATACGGAAATGGGTGTAATATGTTCTGGAAATTAGAAAAAATATTTAATCAAGCAATCTAGAGTTTAAGGGTTGCCTTCGTAATGTCAAAAGTTTGAGAGTCATCATAGCCCCCATACACTACAATGTGCCATATAGCAACTCAAATATATGCTCTGTTCCATAATCATCTTGGTAATGTATATTATCAGAAGATACCTGAGAATTCTGAACAAGAACATCAATAGAAGCTAGGTAAGGAGCCACTGCCAGGGTTTTGTTAACAAAATGAACACGGTCCTGAATCTTATTCTCTGTAACAAAATTGCGCAGTTCCATTTCAAACTTTGTATGAGCACTCATATCACTACCTACAACTATAGCATGCAAAGATGGCAACTGAAGTTTCTTCTCCTGAATGAGCTGCAAACTTTCATGAAAGGCACGAAGAAATAGATCTTGCCCTTTACCACGTGAAACACCTGCATTTAAAAAACCCTGGACCTCAGAATACATACTAGCAAATAAATGTAAAAAAGTGAACAGAACGGGTATACACTATTAAATTGGCACGCACTACAAAAGAAAAGAGAAACAACAAGCCAATGATGTCAATTCGGCGAAGGTAATATAGCCTTGCAAGCATGTCATGTACCGCTTTGGATGAAAATATCACGAAACTAATGCAATGACTGAAAAATGAATATTGAATAAGTGCAGGTAGTGACATACTATTTATGATGGCAAAAAGTAGATCATCATTTCTTACTCCAAGAGACTCCCTAACATGCTCACGAAGAACCCTCTTTGCTACACTATCTTCTGCAACTTCCATAAGTTCCTTGCTATTTCCAAGATGTACAACATAAGTTTCAGGCATTTTAATTCTACAAAATCAGGCAAAAGCATACAGTTAGAAACACGACTTAAATTACAGTCACACAGAACACATAGCAGTAAAATATTATTAAATGAATCTGGAAACATACCCTAAATCCTCCCTAGTCCTATTCTTCCAGTACTCTGCGGTTGTATGTGAATCAATCATAGCACCTGCGACAAAAGGGAGGTGCTTAACATATTCCAATTTGAAATAATTCCCTCGCATTTCATGAATCCACCATAAAACCTTAGGAAGAATGAGGGTAACTTTTTCCTTCAAGACGACATCCAGCCACTTTCCAGCTACAGCAGTATTTAGAATGACCATATCAGCTTTAAGAGCTGTATCTACAGCCTTTTCACCTTTCGCAGGCAGGACCTATCAGAAGTCAATCAGATGGAAAAAAAATTACACTTAGAAGTTCAGTAACACATGGATATGAACTGCAGGTCTAGGCATTTCATACAGATTGGAATTATATTATCCAATTAAATCAAGACACAGAAGAAAATAAATACCAAATTGATTACACAGTTGCTTAACTCGTATTTTTGTGGGTTCTACCATGCCACATGTGAACTAAGTTTATCAAATGGATCTCACAAATTAGTGATCTAGGTTGATTGTACTCCAATAGAGCAACTTCAAAAAGTTCATTAAGTGGATATCACAGATTAGATAACTGAGTTGATTGTTGTTGAGCATGTCTCCTATATAGACACAATGGAGGGGCAAGGGATGGGGGAGCTGAGCTAGTGCAGTGTTGCAAATTCACTCAAGTAATATATACTGAACTATAGTTGCTCTATAGTCGCAGAGGTAGGCACAACCGGCCGAACTGCATAAACAAACGTGTTTCATTGTCTTGCGATTTTCGTTTTCTTTAATCTTGTTACTAGTTGCTGTTCTAACAACTGTGTTCAAGAATTGAGTTGGAAAATAATTTTTTCAATGCTACACAATAGTTCCTATTATTAGGAACCCTCCATAAACTTGAGCAATCACGGCTACCATACAAAAACACAACAATGGTGAAATCCAATAAGCGACAGTTTCTTAAATTTAAGAACTCAATAAGCAACTCCTGTCCGAGCTTCTCTTACATCACAACATATTCACTCTCCAGCCTCTCCAAATTCTACCGTTAATTTATACAATGAATAGCAGATACATCAGTCATATACGTTCGCCAGAGTAATGAGATTTACAGGATCTAGTTCTCCTTAAATGAGTACAATCCATGATTTGCTACACATGTGGACAAAATATCAACCATTAGAGTCAAATCCCTATTTGTAGACACATTGAATCCCTATTCATAATTCCAAATATGGAAAAACATAAGCTACTCAACCCTCTTATAACATTTCCACGCAGCATTAATTTAACAATCAAAATCGAAGTAAACAACAATAAAGATCGAAACGAAAAGGCGAAGAGAAATATACCTGAACTCCTCTGTCCAACATTTTACTCTCCAAACTATAAATAACCTGATCATGTTCAGCAGGATACTGATTTGTAATCCAAACAACATCAGAACCAACACCTCTCAACAAAAACGCCAATTCCATCAAAAGTAAAGGTCCACCAGAAAGAGATAGTTCGTGCGAAACCATGAGAACTAGCTTCGATTTCATGAAATCCAAGGGGCTTGGACCAGATGGTGCATTTCCGAGGGAGGAGGGGTGAATCTGACTCTGTTGTGCTACGAAGGTCTTTGCGGTGTTGCATGAATCGGAATTGTTAGGTCTCATGAAAAGAATCATCACTGTTGAGATTGATATGAAAGCTAGTAACAAAAACGGCCATCTTTTCTTCGCCAATGCCACTGAATGCTTCGCCATAGTAATCAACTTTACTAATTAATTTCTAATTTCGCATCATGTAATTTTTTTTAGGGTTTTCGCTCTTTCCTCTTTTGAATCGGGTTGTTCTAATTGCATGTGAAATGTTTCAGCGAGCGAGTATCAGCTCTCACTGACTCGTACTCAGATCGATCCAGCGAAGATTTTGCTGCTAAATCAGAGAGATCGACCCAAGATCACTGACTCACTGTCTCCAGACACCGCGATCGAGCCAGCCAACAATGCATGGGCTTTGAAACCCTTTCACACTGGGCCTATTGTTAAATCATTTAGCCCAAACATATTTTGCTATTCTCCCCGTTAAAATTGTTCATTCCCCTAATTATGTCTAATATGAGTTAACTCACGTTCAGGTTTTCCGGTAACTCACGCTGAACTGTTCAGCGTGAGTTAACTCATGTAAGCACGTGAATGAGCAAAAATGAAATGAAGAAGAGCAATTTTCCTTTTTTTTTTTTTTATATCTTACTCAATGATTTCCTTTAATTGTTCACATGGCCATTGAAAATCCCAAAATACTATCTAGGATCGTAAATCCCAATCTTCTAAGGTCTTACTCTCCATGGTTTGAGTTTGGGAGTTACGACCCGGTAGACATTAGTTACATGCACAAAGATATTGCATTTACACATTTATTCCCAAATCCAACAAGTGTTAAATTGGGAATTTAATTTGTACAGTGTCTTTATAAAGATATTTGGTCACAACTACATTACTCGTCAACAAAAGTTGAATAAAGTTGTACTCCGAAAAAAAAGTTGAATAAAGTTACTCATGTCACCAATCAAACAACGAAAGTTAAATGACCAATTTTGATTAAGAGTGAAAAAAATAAATTGAATAACTCTCCCATTTCGTTGATATATAAATAAGAATTTACCAAAATATTTTATAAAATCAATCAATCCCAATCGATAAATCATTAAAAATATCTAACTTTATTCATTTTTTTTTGAATAATAACTTTATTCATATTTAGTTTAAAAGTCATTCATTTAACTGGTTGACGGTATAAAATTAATTATATTACAAAGGTGACTAGTGAAAAAATTCAATTCTGGTATATGGCTTTCTTTTGTTCAATTAATTTGATTTTTTTTTAGCACAAATAAGACAAAATCTAATGAAATTGTTAACTCATTTATGACAAGCTCGTACATGTCACTGAGACGGTGGCATTTAGGGTGCACAAATGTTAAATTTGTGCACCAATGCACAAGTTAAAGAAAATTATTTTTAACCATTAGATTAAAGGGTGCAATGATCTTTATTATAGACCGTCAACCTCTCTCTATCATCTTTCTTTTTTCACCACCACCATACTCCACAGCCGCCTCCATCACCACAAACAGAGGTGAAAATGTTGCCTCCACTTCATTAACTCTCTCATTCATTCCAGATTTTAAATGTGGAAGATTTTATGTCTGTTTATACAAAATATCCAGATCTGAAAAAGTTGCACCTCAAACAACCTTCGCCGGAGAGCCATGGTACACCACCGCGGACGAGTTTCCAGTCTCGAGTTCCGGTAGTGAAGTTATGGCCGGGGAGGTGAATTGAAAATTTGTTTAAGAAAATTATATTCAATTTATTTTCTTTCTATAGTTTGGTGGCGGAGGTGACCAATAGTGGTTGTGACTGTTCACTTTCTTGTTTTCTTCTTCAGCATGAATGAGAGATGACACCTAAAATATTAATCATTTAATCTAAAATATTAACTAATATATCAGCATGAATAGTGGTTGCTGGATATGAACTGTGCTGTGAAGTTGTTGGTTGTGGTGAGAAGAGGGAGATGGCAAAGAGGTTGAAGATAGTGAGAAAGATATAGTGTAGATAGTCTATAATAAAGATTAATGATCTCCTTTAATCTAATGGTTTAAAATAATTTCCTTTAACTTGTGTATACCCACTGAGACAGTTATTGGATGTTACTGATTATGACAACAAATAGTTTGTTAATAAAAAATTAATTTGTTAATCAGTAAAGCGATTCTGTTATCTATTGCCTTTTCTTTCATATAATCAAGGCATATAAATATCAATCTGACATGGCTACGAGGAAATGTCAAAACGATGATGTCTGGTCACTAATCTAAAGAGCATCACAAGTCATGAATTTCAAAAGCTATAAATTCACCTGAAGACATATTGAATCATTTTGTCATGTTACATAATAATTAATATTTTCTCTCCTGATTTTGGAGAAAAGGGACAATTTTTTCCAACAAAATTCTTTTTTATCTTCATAGGTTATATAATTCACTCCTAATCCTCCACAGTGACATCTTCCCTTGACATAAAATTGTTAGCTGGCGGGTTGGAGTCTTCGGAAGAGTCTCCAAACTCTTCTTTGTACATTTCTTCTATCATTGGTTTCCACAGCCGTACCCTTGCATTAATGAACCAATTTGACACCTGAACCAACACTCAATACATTAACATGACCATCATAAATAGCTTTGGAAAAAAAATGTACTTTTTAATAAAACCCTCAAGTTAATGTTTGAAGTGTTCAATTTTGTCCTTAAACTATACAAAATTCACCATCAGAATCTATCGATGCACAGTGTATATGATTGTTGTAAATTTTGAAATCCTAACTCGATTCCTACCCATAAAAGAAAATGTGAAAGAAATTTGTCGCTTTAGTCTCGACTACTATAATGCTAGAGTCTGAACTGGCAAAATTTTATATATTTTAAGACCAAAGAGATACTGATACATGCTTAAGAGACTAAATTAACATATCATTAGAAGAAAAAAAGAAAGAGTAGTTTTTGGATAAGGAATTACTTGGTTTTTGGTTAAACCTGTTTGGGAAGCCAGGATTAACTTCTCAGAATCATTAGGATAGCTGCAAAAATCAGACATCAAATTAGCATTTCATTAATAAGACAGGAAAATGACATGACAACATAAAAACAATAACAGGATTTTGATATAAGCTTACGGGTGAAGAAAGTGCTCAAAGAGCCAAGCCCGAAGAATCGCTACAGATGTTTCAGGTAACCCTCTAATAGGTCTCCAAACTTGTCGTTGGTTTTGAATGACTCCAAGTTGTTGGAGAGACATTCTATTCTGTCTATTATTATCTCTCTCAAATAAGCTCAGTTGAGACAATCCACTATTGATTTTAGGTACATCCTGAAACAGTTTTCTTTTCTCAGCATTTATTTGGGACATTATGGCATCTCTTAAGCTACAAAAATGCCTAGACATTGCCTGAAGTGCCAAAGCAGTGTAACACTTTGCAGCTCCCAAACCTGCTATCATTTCAAAAGATGATACTACTTCCTCCATTTGATGGTAGTACTTCTCATATCTACCCTCAACCTGAAAATTAAGCACAGCAAATGAACACATCACTTTCAAGTACAAACTTTGTCCCATCCCCGGTTTCAAGGACGTGTTTAGATTAATTTCTTTGAGCTTATCTACTAGTATAAGTGTTAGATATACTTGGAGTTTGTTAAAGGTACTTAGAAAGTTGGTAAGTAATTAGTTGGGAGTTAGTTTAGTTATGATCACTATATATAAAGTGTATCCTACACTCTAATGAACTTTTTTCATATAATCAATCTTCCTCTCAATTTGTTTTTCTTTTTGTTGTACTCTAACATGTTTATCAATAATAACCACTTGTGAGACGGATTAGGAGAGTTTGTAGAAATAGCTTATACCATGTCAAAAAATTCTCAAAGATAGCTTATCAAAACGATTTATATAGTCAATGCCAAAACAATTTGACATTTTCCCATAAATTCTCTAAGACAGCTTATGAAAACAATATATAGTTCATACCAAAACAATTAATTTTTGTTTTAAAATAATTTATACATAAACACTTATTTGACAAACTCTAGCACTTAGTGAAAAATAAATTAGGAAGAGAAGACCAACCTCATCCAACAATGAAATGAGCTTTGCAATTTTGACTTGATGTTCATGTTTGTCAGCCAATAAATGACCATGAATCCTCAACTCTGCTTTGAGCTCAGAAGAGAGTGTTCTAGCACCTGTTCTACTCCCATGAAACAACTTCTCAGCATACTTTTCATTCATTCTATCAATCACATTTCCACCAACATCAACGAGATCTTCAAGAAGTGACTGTACTGGTTTAAGGTATCTAGAGTTCCCAATAACAGAACCAAAACTCTCACTTCCATAGGAAGTAGAAGTAGAACGGTTCAATAATGAGTTATTATTATTAGAACCTGAAGCAAAACTTCCACCGCTGAAAAAATAATCACTTGTTAGATTCTCCACCACAGGTTGATTACAAGGCTCACGTGTCTGATCTTGACCAGACATGAAGTAACTTGGGTTGATCATAAGACCTTGATTTAAGGAACGGTGGTTTCTGTATTCATCAACAAGCATGTGAGAGCCTAGAGAAAGTGATAGACCTTGCTGTGTCTGGTGATTGTTCTCGTTTGCTGCTGCACCAAGTAGATCCATCAAATGTCTTGTGTGACTCATCTCAGAACCTTGTGCTAGTCCAATATTGTTAGAAAATGTTCCAAGTGATTCATGATATGCATTGTTGTTTCTCAAAGAAGATGAAACATAACCACCACCTAGTAGTTCTTGGTTCTCAAATTGATTTTGATGGGTCATGGAGTTTGACATCATTAATTGTTTTGTCTGAGAGAAAGTGATTAAATAAACTACACTAGTTCTATTCTACTTGTATTGTATCCCTTAAGGGAACAATATGAAGCATGTGAGTTTTGTGATGTGAATATCTCTAGAACAGTGAAAGAAGAGAGATTTTTATGGAAAAAGATAAAAAAGAGGAAAGTGAAGAGTGAAAGGAGAATCGAATCAACACTGTTTTTTACGTACTGAAGAAACTATTTGAGCAAAAAAGCTAGTATATATTCTGAAGACATGAGTTAATAGACATTAACATAGAAGTGGTGAATCCGTACTAGGTGCACGAAGCCCTATTGAAGTTGAGCAGTGGATTCATTGGTGAGGATAATCAGTGGTCACAATCAAATCCCAAGTTTCATGTTTGAATATTGCAGCTCTAGTATTCAGTAAGAAAATTGTGATAGCTCAAAACTAACTTGGAGGAGTACTATACACTGCACATGCATATGGTGTCAACACAAGGTAGATATTGTGTTATGAGTTAAAAGAACTGATTTGTGAAAGAGTATGTAGGCAAATTTTGGGTTTCAAATACGTGTTAGCAACTAGAAAACAAGACAAAGCTAGGTTGCAGAACCGTTTTTAGCTATTTAACTCAAACTACTTATATTGGCACATTAAGATGCAAACAAAATTCTAGTAATAGTTTACACCTCACATCATGTTTGGAAACAGTGTTGCATTTCTGTTCTTTTTTTTTAAATATATATTTTAAATTAAGTTAAAAACATGTCGTTTCTTATTGAAAATACTAGCAATTGTTTGAAAGTTTTTATAAACATAGTTGTCTTGTAAAATCATTTTTAATTTCCAACAAATGAGTTCGATTTTTTAATGAGTTTTTATTACAAGTTACTTAATTAAAAAACATAGTACTTTGTCATTCTGCACCAAACAATTGAGTAACTTAACCCACTACATCAAACATAGAGTTACAAAACTTGGATACATCCTATCCTAAAGGGCAAGTGCACCAATCTGAATATTTTAAATTAGTCGGTCTAATTTATAAATAAACCATACAGCAAAAGTTTCTTTGACTCTTCCTAACAAGGAATAGTGATCCACAGCCAAACCTCTAAAAATAATGTAATTCCGCAACCTCTACAGCGAACACGTAACAACCAACCAAATTAGTTAATGTATGGATTGACGGTGAATTTGACAAGATCACATTTACTGTAATTTTATAAATGTTACACTTTAGAGCATCGACAAAATCATAGTAATAATTTTGTCATGACTATTGTGATTCCAAACAACATGTCTAAAGAGAAGCAGCAAATACTTGCTTCTCATATATCGTGAAATTGGAACGCGAGATAACTCGTAAAAACATCTATCCAAACTTGGACTTATAACGTGTTTAACTAGTTTGGACAATGCAGTTTGTGAACATAAATTTGCATTTTTTTTCGAAAATACATGAAATGTAAATATGAATCAGCGGTGAATTTGTCAAAATCACGATAAATTATAATTTTATAGAAGTTCCATAATGTAGAAGTTGTGCACCTTGATTGTGAACCATCCTACTCCTTCTCCCCCTTTATAATACCCCAAATTATAAGAAATACTTAAAAGGGTTGGAATTAACTTTCTGTTACAAAGCTCCATTACAAAATGTAATTTTTAAAGGAAATTGCATTGATACGCTATTTAATTTAAGAAAATGCTAACTTATGTTCTTGGGCTATAAGATAAGAATCTTAAAATAGAATTTAAAAATACATATTACATTGAAAATATAAATTTTAAAATTTTTAAAGTTATGAATACACAATTTTTAAGATTAAGTTTCTATATTTAGTTTTTTATCTTGTCACAAGTTAACATGTCACTTTAATTTATCCAAAGGTACAAATTCAAGGCACTGGACCCAAGGGCAGCCAAACCTCCTTTATAGCCCTAGCAGTTTCAAGTTTCAACAATGATACAAAAATACCTTTGATGAGAGTAATAATCAACGAATATTAACAATAATAATTTTCCAGCTCTAGCTAGCAGATCTATACATTAGTTTCTAGTTCTACCATCTATATCTATCTACCCTCCCTCAGACCTATGAGTCTATGACGCAGTTCTGGCCTTTTTGTTAAAAGAAGGCAAGTTAATTGGCTATGTTAGAAAACATTAGAAAATGACATAAAAATAAAATGGTCCCCAATTTTCCTGACCATAAAAACAACAAGCAAAAGCATCAATTTTCCAGCTTTGGTCCCTGGCTCCCTGCACTTATATTTTTTTGGGAAACTCAAAAGCAAAGCACCTCCAAAGCAATCACTGTATATCTACTCTCTCTCTTCACAGGAGGGGGAGCCCTCCATAGGTTAAACTGTTCTGTTCATTGTATTGTTGTGATCTGCAAAAACAAGATAAAAGGGGGCTATCTTTTACACACTCCAGTTCTAAGATTGTCAGCTTCTGAATGAATTAATCCGTATAAATATTATGAATTCAGTATTTTACACTTTTTTCCTTTTAGGCGTATATGCATGTGGATGTTGAATTGAAAGGACACTCAATATCACAATTTATGAATAGAGAGAAAAAATTCTACAATAAAATAAAAAAATAAAGGGATATACTAACACATTAAAACAATAAAAAAATAAAATTTTCTACTTAAATTTTATCAATCAATTCTAACATTGAAATTTGAGATGCTGTGTTTAGTGTGATGTGCTGATTGATACTGATTTTGGGGATCGTTATTGGTCCCTATACATGCTACTGCAATGATTGTGATCTTTGTTCCATTAAGGACTCCTCTACTTGTCACTATCTCCATCCATAACCTTGCTATGTTACATACCTTGATCAAATCAACTCATTTCTATACTATTTTATTAATACAACCATTCTTTAAATACATTTTCAACAATGCTAAATTTGTTGAATAACTTTGTCACTTATTATGGTTTTATTTGACTTGATAAACGGTCGACGAAGATACGATATTAAATAAATTGTTGAGTTTGTTGGACCAATCTTCACTCAAGGTAAGTGATGAGAGAACATTGGGTTATGAGTAATATGTTGTGAGATGAATGTGAATTAGGCAATTTCCAATGATTCATACGAGGCTTACTAAGGATGAGGTGAGAGAACGTTGGTTCATACGTATAATGTATTTTGATATGAACGGGAAAATACAATCATTCTTAATGATTCATCTGGGACTTACCACGTATGGTCCGACCCCTCTGACACTACTAAGTACTCCCTCCGTCTCTTAATATAACCACTTATTGTTTTTTTCACATTTCTTAAGAAATGTTGTTGGTGTAGTTAATGTGTCTGTTTTATAGTACAATTTTACAAAATTACCCTCATTAAAGAGATAAAGTGAAAAGTCAATTTATTGTACTTTTAGAATTAGTAGTAGTATTAAATAAGGGTATCTATGGAAAAAAATAATTAATGTGTGTTGTAATTTGAAAAGGGGGTTATATTTAGGGACAAAAAAAAAAACAAAAGGGGGGTTATATTAAGGGACGGAGGGAGTAATAGTTAGGGATGGCAATGGGTACCTAATAGGTAGGGTACTACAGTGCCCATCCCCATACCCGCATTTGAAAAAAATACCCGTACCCGTGCCCATACCCTCGTGGGCAACAACTTGAGTGCCCTTCCCCATACCATATGGGTACCTAAGTGTCTATACCCGTACCCATTACCCGCACTTTAACTATGAAAAGACAATAAAAACATCACTATTGAAATAAAACTATGGTCCAAATTTTTTTAAATTAACTTATAAAATAATACGAATTGTAGTATTTACTCAAATAAAAACATCTAAAATATCCTTAAAAAATTGTACACCGACCGGATGGAGCTGATATTGTATTAAGCAGTTTTTTTAGTTTAGGTTTAAGTTTTGGCTTAAATATCCAAATAAATTAATTAATTATGCACTAAAAATAAATAAATTATTTATGATATTATATAAATATGTATATGCGGGGTTGCGGGTCTTGGTACTATAGTACCTTTACCCGTGCCCATACCCATTAATATGTGTGGGTATTACCCGGACCCGTGCCCAAACCCATGAAAGCGGGGTTTTACCCTACCCATTGTGGATATTTTTTGCAGGTACCCATAGGGTCTGGGTCCAATTGCCATCCTTAGTAATAGTGATTGATTACGAACATGTGACTGGTAATAGTGTGGATTAAAATATAACTATAAAACATGTAGATTTGTTTTGAATTAATGTGTTAAAATACCATCTGCCTCACCTAATAAATAAAACCCCTTTTTAATTTTCATTTCAATCCAACTATTTTTGGTAATAAAAAGTGTGAATAGGTAATATAAAATGCTGACAAAGGTATTTACATATGATTCACTTTATGCCATTAATATGAGTTGAACATGTGTCATTGCAAGATTCAAATCAACTTCTTATCAACATGATCAATCTCCTTTGGTTATTTTGGGCATGTTTTATCATCTTTATTTCAGACCATGAAAATGAATAATTGGATATTAACTGGGTGTATGTTTGATTGGGTGATGTGGGGTTATTTTTGCCAAATCTCTGATTATTTACTCCCACCTCAACTCAAACATGCATCAAGGAGGTTTTTGTCCAAAAAATATGCATCAAAGAGGTTAAACATATGTCTTATCCTCCCTTGCCAAATTGCATCTAATGAAGTTATTATTGAGCAAGGTGTGTACATGGACCACACGACATGGCATGTCGTGAATTTACTCAAGAGTGTAGATTCAAATTGTACTTGGTACTACCTTTTATTTACACACAACATTTCTTATTCAACATCAATGCATTGCACAAGATATGTTCCTTATTCTTTTACAAAAAATTGCCTGCAGATAAAATAGAACCAATCATCTGTAATATTATTATTATTATTATTATTATTATTATTATTATTATTATTATTACAAGTAAATGAATATATCTAACACATATATATACCTATCTGTATATTTTGTACGTTTGTGAATTACATCACTTTTATGAACAATGAGGGAAACGCGAATGAATGAATGAATTAAAAAACAACAGCAAATGTTTTTTTCTCTTTTCATCTTTGAGGAAGTACACCTTTCAGTGATAAGATACCTTTTAAGATGATAGTAGTAAAAAATGAAAAATATCTTTGGTAGATTTTCATACCACAAATTCATGCAACAGATGAGTCTTGCCAAACATGTGTTGTTGCTTTCCTGAATCTGTGAAATGATAGTCTAGTAAATCAGTACTCTGTGAAGAAGAAACCAATGTCTGATTATTATTATTATGTCTTTTATGAATGGCATCATCAGATGTGGCTAATCCATCGCTTTCACAGTTTCTCAACTCCAATGCAAGAGAGACATTGTTGTGGTGGTGGCCACCACCATCCACAGTTGTAAAGTTACCCAACTCTGTTAAATCATATGTGGCAGAATCAGAATCTATTTGTGAATAAAAGCCATTTTTCACGCTCAGCCTTTGGTTACCATGCAATTTTCCATTTCCACGATCTATCACATTTTTTTCTACATGTTCTCTAGTGGAAGAGGCTTGTACACTATGAATATGATCACAAGTAATAATTTGTACATTGTCTTGTGACTCTTCTTTTAATTTATTATTAATCTCTTGACCATAATCTCTTTTACCTTGGAGTGTATTTTCAGATGAAAAATTGCGGTTCATTTCAGAATCACCAAACTCTTCTTTGTATATTTCCTCAACCATTGGTTTCCAAAGACGCACACGTGCATTAATGAACCAATTTGCCACCTGATACCATATTATATAAATGTCTCATTAAAGATTAGCAACAAGTTTAATGAAAATAATGTTGTACAGGAATAATTAATTGATTAATTATAATTTACCTGATTCCTTGTCAAACCAGTTTGCCTAGCTAGCATTATTTTCTCTGAATCCTTGGGGTAACTGGTATCAACCAATTATGAAATGAAAGTTGAAAAAGAATTTTATTAAAATACACACAAATTTGAAAATATTATTGAAGTACCATAATATGAAACCATTGCAACTATTAGAAAATATCAAAATTGAGTGAAGGACTAGAGGGTGTTATAAAGTAACACTTACGGATTAAGAAAATGTTCAAAGAGCCACGCACGAAGTATTGAAACAGAGTTTTCGGGAAGTCCTCTCTGAGGTCTCCAAGCTTGTCGCATAACACCAAGATGCTGAAATGCCTTTTGTTGCCTAAGCTGTTGATCCACATACCGGAGACGAGGTATTCCTTCTTGTTCCCCAAGGCTCCTTTGAATCACTTGAACTTGGTTGCTGATAGCATCGCGCAAGCAGCGAAACTGACGCGAAATTGTTCGCAATGCAAGCGTAGTATATGGCTCTGCTGCTCCACCCCCAGCAACCATGTCCAAAGATGACACCACAATTTGCATCCGATGGCAGTACTGTCTGTATCTTTTGTCTACCTACAACCAGCACAAAGAAAGGATTACTGATTCGGCAATCAGCCAAACCATCACTGTCATAATAACTAACTATGGAATAAAGGAAGAGAATAATTGTGACACATTTTCAGTATAAAACATTTTACACTATCAACCAGTAAAAAACCATCATTTGTATAACTTTTAGATATGATAATAGTCAAACTTTTTCAATGATAGAACCTTATGATCAAATCTTTGCACTGTTAGTCTGTTAGAGCATACAAATTAAATCCATAAAAGGAACGATGCAATGCTAAATAATATGGTTACCTCATCCAACATGGACAAAAGCTTTGTCTTCTTATCCAACAAATTCTGTCTTTCGGCTGAGGATATCTCACAAGAAGGATTGGAGTTAGAATCATTAGGTCCCCCTGAAGTTATTTGCATAGACTGACTAGTAGATTTTCCATCACTATCTTTGGGATTATCCAATCCAATGTTGCGGATATTTTCTTGTTTTTCCATTCCATGTTGCTTTCGAACATTAACTATCTCATCAAGTAACTCCTGTGTAGCCTTAAGATATTGAGAGTTTAGGAAAATGTTGGAAAAACCTTGTGAATCCTGCAGGCATTGATCTGAGGAGTGAGGGTTGCGAAAACACTCCCTTTTGGTAATATCATGAAATCCTCCGGAAGAAATGCTTTCCATGCATTCGGTACTTTTCAATTCATCTGCATTAGATATAGTAGTTCCCTTTGGAAGACGACAAGCATTCATCAGCGATACGAAACCAGTGTCATTATACTGGTATTGAAATGGAGGGACAGATGAATTAGAAGGCAATAGTGTCCCAAGACTAAGAGATAACTCTTGGCATTGTATATTTTGCTCATCTACATGAGAGCTGTAAACATTGGAATGCTCATCAATGGACTGCATAGTCACTGTGTCGCCTATAGGCATGTTAAACTTGGTTTCATTTTGTTCTGCTACGGATTCATTGTAGTAATTGTGAGGTAACAAAGGACTCGAGGTGAACATATCCATATAGGACCCTGAAGAGAATGCTTGGTTGGGATACATTCTAAGTTACAAGACAAGATCAGCACTTGTTGGGAACAAGAACCACACTTCTGGTCTCTTCACAACAATGAAATCAGCTTGATATCTTTTCAACGGGAAACAATTGTCTTGGCGATGCTTGTTCAAAAAAAAAATGTCTTGGCGATGATTAGCTAGCTCAATATGTAATGTTTCATCTGCAATTCTGATAACAATGAATTTCAATCAAAAGCACATTATGATTATTATGGAATACAAAATACGGTTTTTAGAGGTGAGGGAGATTACATAATTTACTAAACAAGACCAAAAACATAAGGAAGGCATTAGTTTATAGACTATATTAGGCTATTAGCATATATGTTAGAGTCAAAAATATGTATAGCATATTATGTAGCCAGTGCAATTTCAACCATAAAAAGCAAGGCATTTCTAGCATATAAGAACATAATTTATTTATATAATTGGCTGTTCCCTGTTTGGTTATCAATTATTCAAATCCGGGTTTTTGATAAAGCCAGAAAACCATCAATTCCACTTGTGCAGAACATAGTTTTCCTCTCTATATGTGATTCATAGTTGTTGATTGAGAAAACTAATGTAAGAAATTTGCTAAAACAGGGAAGCCCTAATCAATAGAGAATAGAACAAATAATCATGAAGAAGAATAAAAAATTCAACACTTAATACATACATCGATTCTAAACATAGACTGTTTTTTCAGTCCCCACACATAAGTAAGCTTCTCAACATTCAAATTTTCAACTTTTTACTAGTCCTCAAATTCAAATCTCATCATCATCACATCATTCATGTATTATTATTACAAAGAGATTACCTTTTATCACGCACAAACAATCATCACAAACTTTTTAAAAAAAGAGAGAGACATGCTACAATTACATCACGACTACCTCATGATTATGAATGATTATAAATAAATAAGATTAAAAGAGAAAAAAGACGACAGAAATACCAGAGAAGAGTTTCAATAGAGAATTATGTATCCAGTTTGAAGAAGGAAGGTGAGACAAATGGCAAGTCCAACAACAGAGAGTATATGTTTTTTATTTCAAACAAAAAGAAAGACCGACCACCTTATCATTGGAAGAACGGTACCAACCAATTAAATAATATTAACTCCTTTACTTGCTTCTTAACAACACCAACTACTACTACTTATTGGTAAAAAGGAATAAATAATTGGTAAATTTAAGCGCCAATCATTATTAAGTTTATCACGTGTGGGAAAGCGTGTGTGTGGGTTGTGTTGCTTGCTTGAAATTAAGGGTTCAAAGGCTAACCACCAGTTGGTGGACCTGTGACTTGTAAACCTCCTTAAACACCAACTTTAAAGCATTAAGCATTCAATCATCCTCATATTCTCAACCCATCTAGGGTTGGTCTGACTTGTGATCTTGAAGTATGTTCATCTCAAAGTATTCTCTATGACATTAATTTTGATGGGCTGACTCCAGCTATGTTCTAGCTCTAAATGGAGCCGGTGAGATTGGACTCATCGAATTAGTCGACTCTTGAGTTGGATACGAGTTTTTAAAAAAATAATAACCTCGTATTCTCTTTATTTCCTGATGCAAATTGAGGTTGGCTGGATTCTCTATTCAGAGTTGGTGAAAGTGACAAATTCACGCGTCAGACGCTTTCCTGTCTTGTATCGCAATTGCAAATGACTACGTTCGTTCCCTTATACTACCAGCAGCAAGTTATGTGCTCATCCATACACAATATACTCTTCATTGCATTTTCTATTCATTCGAATGGTGGGTGGGACCTCTCAATTTAATCAATTGATATATACTAAGGCTTAATAACTCTAAACAAAATGATGCTGTAGTTCGAAACTTAACTTAAACCTCAAGTAAACAGCCACTTTCGTCTTGAAAATAATAAGAGGAGGATGTATCAAAAAGGCTCCCTATCAAAAATATTATAAACTTCTCAAATTTAAGTTTCGTTCGGTATATTGGTCTGAGACGTTAAAATAGTGTTAAACCAAGGTCAAATATTATCATATGTCATCCACTTTGCCTCCTCGACTTTTGATGTGTCAAGTCAAGTAATTGATGTTGTAAAGTTTAAGAAGTACCAAAACTCTGACAACTAGCTGAAAACATATTATTGGAAAATTGCACTTGCTCCCCTATAAATTTACGGTGTTAACCTAAAACATTCGTACTTTCTTCGTTGACAGATCTGATTTTTATTTTTTATTTTTATTTACAACACTAATTTATTCCACTACGACATAAATCCAAAAGGTCCCTGTAATTTGGTGTTTTTTCTTTTAGTCCCTGTATTTTTTTTATTGTGAAACAACTCTTGTATCTTGATAATTTTTGGAATCGGTCTCTAAGGTCAACTTCCGTTAAAAAAAGTTAGGTTTAATGTCGCTTTTGGTCCTTCTAACATTAGCGAATTTCGGTTTTAGTCTCTGTAAAAAAAATAATTTAGATTTTTTCTTGTAAATTCAGATTCTTCCATTTTTGGTCATTCATTTCACCACGTCAAAATAATCTGCATACATGGCACATGAAATGAGGGACCAAAAGTGGAGGAATCTGAAATTACAGGGACCAAAAGTGGGAGGAATTTGAAATTACATGGACGTAATTTATGCAGATTCTGCTGACGTGGTTAAATAAGGGACCAAAAGTTGAGGAATCTGAAATTACATGGACATGATCTAAAATTTTTATTTTACAGGGACAAAAATTGGAATTTGTTAATATTGCGGGGATCAAAAACAGTATTAATCCAAAAAGTTATGTTGGCTAACGGAGGCACGTGTCTCACTTGCTGAGTTGACAAAACACGCTTACATGGCATGAGAGATGATAAATGACTAAATTTGGAGGAATGAAATTGAAAAAACATCAACATCAAAATTTGAAATTTAAAATTAGACCTTCTTCACCCCTCAATTTTATCTTCTTCATCACCAACCCCAAATTCTTCATCTGCAATTTCAACTTCACCAAAACAAACCATATCTTCTTCCTTCAAATTCATATGTTACCATTTTTACATATTTAAGCCTATAGTCCTTGTCCAATATGCGATTTAGTGCTCCATTGCCAGTGTACCTAAATCCCATTCTAGAAGATGAAAGGATATTCTCCTTTTTCAACATTTATTACTCTAGATATTATAACAATCCTGAATTATCCGATCCTTAACAAGTAAGTATATGTTATTCAACTAGGTTAATTTTTTAGAAAGAAAAAAAAATGTAAGAGAGGGGATTACCATGATGTGAAAGTGTGAGCAAGGATGGTAGTACTGGGGTACTTTTGTGTTGATGATTTTGGTGATATTTTATTTATTAATTTTGTTAAGTTTTAATCTAATTTTTTTTCTCCACTAACTCCTTATTAGGTTTGCAACAATTTTACTTTAACATTTTACTTCATATATGTTTTTCATTTCTCTCTCTAATAACCGTGAATATTTTTCAAAGCAAATATTTAATTGATATTTTAATCCTTATCGTTATCCTTATTCTTATTTATTATCCTTATTTATTAATTTTGTTAAGTCTTAACCTAATTTTTTCCATCCACTAATCCTTTATTAGGTTTGCAACAACTCTATCTTAAAATTTTGGCTCTAAATTTGCATCATATATGTTTTTCATTTTTCTCTCTAATAACCGTAAATATTTTTCAAAGCAAAAATTTAATAGATATCTTCATCCTTATCCTTATTTACTAATTTCGTTAAGTCTTAACCTAATTGTTTCCCTCCACTAATCCCCCTTATTAGGTTTGCAACAACTTTACCCTAAAATTTTGCTCCATATATGTTTTTCATTTCTCTCTCTAATAACCGTGAATATTTTTTAAAGCAAATATTTAATAGATATCTTAATCCTTATCGTTATCCTTATTCTTATTTATTATCCTTATTTATTAATTTTGTTAAGTCTTAACCTAATTTTTTTCCTTTACTAATCCCTTATTAGGTTTGCAACAACTCTATCTTAAAATTTTGGCTCTAAATTTACATCATATATGTTTTTCATTTCTCTCTCTAATAACCGTAAATATTTTTCAAAGCAAAAATTTAATAGATATCTTCATCTTTATCCTTATTTATTAATTTTATTAGGTCTGCAGCAACTTAACCTATTGTTTCTGTAGATTCTTTTTTGGCAAGTTGTTATACACTTATTTAATACGTTTACAAACAGAATACCCTAATTTTCATTCAAACTAGGCTACCCTAAATAATTTGTTAGGAACCATGAACTGTATTAATTTTTTTATGTTTAACTATAAAAGTAATAAATAAAATTGACATGTGCAACAATATAATTTTGTATTTTTTTTATCTTTTTTCTTTCTAATTTTTTTTATTATCATTTGATTGTAATATTATTGTATCTCTAATAATCTAATTTGCGTTTATTGATCGACCCACGATCTTACGGGTTAAAGATTATTTATTGGTCTCTATTATAGTCGAGAAGACTTTGCGTCGCACAGATCAAAAATCTAGTTTTCTCTATATCTTTTCTAACTAACTACTAATTCTCTTTTAACAAAATAATTTATTCTAATCATTCATTCAACACTCTCTTTTATCTAAAATAAATCGAAGTCACCAAGATCCGTTCATTTCACCAAGTATTTTCCCAACAAACAAGGACCCCTTTTCGCTATAGGGTAAAAGGGGAGTTGACCCTTTCTCAATTTACCACAGAGATGAAAATAGGAGTATGTGGAATTTGATAATCCGAATATTGGTGTTTGAGTTGGAATTTGAATAGTAAAGAGAGAAAATGTTGGTTCGTCGATTACCATGGATGACATTATCCGCTGCCGCACCACTTCCATTGTATTCTTCTTCCATTCCAAAACAACTTACATTTTCCCCTTTATCCTTCTGCTCCACCTCCGACCTCCATCTCACTCAACATCCAGATAATAATAAACCTGTAATTTCATTTTCATTCCATTTTCTCATTTTATTCTTTTTCCCTCTACATTCACTCACTTTTTTAGTCTTCACTTCACTTGCAGGAACACGAAACTGATAATCGTCGCTCGCAGCATCTTAAACCCGGTCTTTATCTCGTTGGAACCCCCATTGGAAATCTTGAAGACATCACCTTCAGGTATCCAACATTTTTCTTTTAGTTAATGCAGTTTCGATATGTCCGTATAAACAACTTAATTAAGCACTTATTGATTAAATAAAGTCATATACCTGTTTCGATTGAAAGCTTATTTGAGCTTATAGCATAATGTTAAGCACTTATGTATATGCTATTTCTATAGTAAAGCATTTAATAAAGTTTGATTTTTTCGTATAGGTTATAAGCTGCTTTCATAAGCTATGCTGGACAACTTATGGAAAATAAGCTGAAAACAATTTATGGACAATGTTTTACGTTGTTTTCATAAGTTTTTCCAAATAGTCTCACAAAATTATGCCAGTAGATAAGCTTAAATAAGAGAATCCAAACAGGCCCTTAAGCTGTTTTCATTAGCCTAATAGATAGGTTCAAATAAGTCAATTCAAACAACTCTGAGCTCATTTTGGTTCACACCATTGTTCAGGGCTCTCCGGGTGTTGAACTCCGCAGATGTTATACTATCGGAAGACACGAGGCACTCTGGGAAATTGCTTCATCACTACAATATTAAAACACCCCTTGTAAGCCTCTTCCTTTTCCTTCCACTTCGGGAAATTGCTTTGCGTTGTTGCATTTCACATATTCTAATACTCGTTTTTAGTTCTTCAGATGAGTTATCACAAATTCAATGAATCACAAAGGGAACAACTTGTGCTTAGGAGGTTGAAACAAGGTGAGATTGTGGCACTTATAAGTGACGCTGGAACGCCTGGTATCAGTGATCCTGGTATGGAGTTGGTAAGTATGCTTCTTTTGCTGTGCTTGTTTACTCTTATCGACACTTCTATTTGTTTTATAACCTTGTGCGTGGTGGTATTCATGCAGGCCAAATTATGTGTTAGTGAAAATGTTCCTGTTGTTCCAATCCCAGGTCCATGTGCTTTGGTATCGGCTCTTTCTGCCTCGGGTTTATCCACTGATGAATTTACATTTGGTAATTAACTGACTGAACGATATGGACTGACAATATAAATAAACTTTTGCATTTATGAACCTAAAGTAATTGCCTATCACATATATTTTTTCTAGTTGGTTTTCTTCCAAAACATTCTGGATCAAGAAGAAAAAGGCTCATGGCTTCGGCGGAGCAAACGGCAACACAAATATTTTATGTTCCCCCTCACAAGCTTTCTCAGTTTCTTGAAGAGGGTTCGTCAATTTTTGGAGATACAAGGTACCAAACTTTTCCTTAATCGTAATTGCGAGTTGGACAATCCATTGATTTGCTTATTTTGTGAAATAGTAATTGGTGACATCGTGCACCTTAAACTGTTTGTTTGATTTGTCATTCAATCCCACCTTGAATTTTATTCAACTTATGTATTACTATTGGTGCTCCACAAGTTGCATCAGTGATACCTATGTTCGTTAGGGAAGTAGTAGCAAGTCCTAGATTGGTTGACTCTTCATTTTGATGATATTGCAGGAGATGTGTTATTGCTCGAGAAATGACAAAGTTTCACGAAGAGGTAATTTTTGTATTCATCCTTCTGACGTCAATTTTTGGTAGTTTAAAGCATGATTTGATTGCTAATTATCTTATTTCTGTGGTGATTGATGTTGATTCGACTAGTACTTTTAATTTAACATGTGGGAATAAAGGTCCTTAGTTTTTTAACTCCTTATATGCCAACACTAATGGAATGAATTAAATCAAGTTAATAATAGCAATTGTCTCTTGTTATAGCCTTCTTTACCATCATGTTATTCTTTTTCTCGTGAAAAAAAATATATTTCATTTTAGGTCCTGCTAAAAAATTTAACGATTCCTTAACTGTGGTTGAAGGGAAGCTTTTGGGTTACTGCTTGATTTGTTTTCTGTGATTGGGAGGTTATGGGGCTGTGTCGTGAATCGAAATTGTTCTCTTGTTAATGTAATGTACGGCTTACAATAGATATGCAATAGTTCTCTTGGAGCTTTATAGCACCAACTTTCTCTTTTATTCCTTAACTACGGTTACTGCACCATGCTTCTCCTCAAGATTGGTGAAGCTGGGGATTTGTGATTTTCTGTTTGTAACTTCTCTGGCATACAACATGAAGATTTTATGTTATTCCACAAAAAGCAATGATTATGTTCACAGAAATTTGTTAGTAATTTTCCCAATGAATATACATCACTCATGAATTATTTTTAATTGAAGGCTATAACAAATCACCATTATTATGATAAACTTAAATTAATTTCTGTCATAGGTGTGGGCACATGAGAAGTCAAAACACCAATGACCTGTTTGTTCTTATTTCAATAACGTTCTCTAGGATATCACTGTTCTCATATGAACTTTTTTAACTGGCACAATGCACATCAATTTTGTAGTTTTGGCGCGGTACTTTTGGCGAAGCCAGCAAAGAATTTTCTATTCGTCAGCCAAAGGGAGAACTTACCATATTGATTGAAGGGCATGCAAATTCTAAAGTTGAACCTCCATCAGACATTGAGCTTGAGAATGAACTAAGAGAATTAATTGAAAACGGCGAGAGTCTTTCCACGGTAATAGCTTCCCAATAGACACATTCAATTTTAGTTATTGTAGAAACTTGTTAAACATAATTAAATTATGGAATGTGGATATGATAGTTAATGATTCAGCTAGTTCAAGTTAAAAGTAAAAAAGTATGTGGATTTCAACATATATGGTTCAGTGCGACTTTGCTAAAATGATCCTTGAAAGTTAATATCAAATAATGAGCAAATAATCATTTTGAAGTGAATATGGTTATCGTCTTTTCTCCCATTTAGTTGATTTTGCCTGCTCATGTTAGTAAAAGAACTTCCTCTGCTATGAAAAAATTTCCATTTTCATTCTCAACAAATTTCAAAAGTCAACGAATCTAAATTTTACTATTGCATTCTTGCCTCAAAATTGATTTTTAATCAACTTGGAAATTTGCTTAAGCTTATCTTAGGCTTTGTTTGGGAGTTAGGAGGGTAAGGAATGGGAGGAGAATCCCTCATCTTGTTTGGGAGGTTGTTTTTGGAGTGATGGTGGAGGAGAATATATATGGGTAATATTTTTATTTTGTTTTGAGAGTATTATAAAGGGAGGGAGACAAGATGAAAATTTATTCAAATTCTCCAAAGTCTTATCCAAATGCATTTTTGAATTCCCACATATCTTAGGATTTTAGTTAAATGAAGAGTAATAACTCCTCATGCAAGGTGGGAGACTACTCTTCCTTCCCCTTTCCTCCTCTCTTTCTCCTCAAAGCTCTCTCCTCCCTGTCCCTCCAAACACGCAAACCTAGCATATTTTATCTCTAGGTTGATTGACTCATGCTTATTAATTGGTTGTGATTGATTTTGTACATTTCAACAATTTTAGTGCATTTTTTAATTTCGACTGCTGACTTGTTTTTAGGCTGTTAAATTGGTAGCTGAAAGAACATCAGTGAGTAGAAAAACTATATATTCACTTGCGTTGCGGAAATTTGGGAAGCAACTTGAAGTGGAGGATGATTCAAGTTAGAGTGGCAGATTATTCCTGGAGGTAAGCTTGATATTACCGTGCTGGTGTTTCATTTTCTCCATGCCAACTCCTGTTAGTTATTGTTGTACCCTAAAATCCAAAAGCATTCTGTAATTAACAGAGACAGGCATCATGTAAAACAGTAGAAATATCTATTGTTCACTCCTTCAACTAGGATGACAATAGGCTTCCATCAAGAGGAATGGTTTACCACTTGTTGAACAACTGCTGATCATGTATGGTTGGGTTGGTGCACCAGCATTCACATTGTTGCCTTGGCTTCCCACAGGTTTAGATCTTGAAGGCATACTCGGCAATAGGACAATGAAATTGATTGTACAAACTTTATCACTTAAGACGTAGAAATAGAAAGTTTCAGAGTCATGGGTTGTTAAATCCAAAAAGGAAAAGCCTAAGTTGAGGAAATTCCACCTCCCACATCTTGTATTCATCCCAGATGTTCTTTCCCCAACACTTGACCAAGAGAGTTCGTCATTAGGTGAGATTGCCATGAGTAGTAGTTCCTTGACTCTCATCTCGGAAACAGTCTGATGTGAAAGTTAGTATATGTTAATTTAAAAGAACTAATGATATAAAGATGTATACAAAGGGATAATTGCTTGCATACACAACTCGACCCTCTTCATTGAAATATGTCCTGTTAACTTTCTTATGAGTAGTGGATATACAAAGCACCTCTACGTCTAGTTTGCCTCATCTATCGATGATAATCACATTTTCAAATCTCAGAGATACATAATACATAATTTTGTTTGTACTCACTTCGATGTCAAATATTCCATATTTGACGGTCACAATTTTTTTTAAACTCGGTATTGGTCTATTAAATAAGCAAAAAAGTAAATTTAATTATTTTCACTCTATTAAATGATGTCAATTCTAAAATACTCTTTCAGTTAATATTTATATTTTCAAATTACTCTTTCACTCTCATGGAACAAATTCTTGAGAATGCACTTATTTGATTATGAGTTCAAGAAAATCAATTGCAGTTAACGAAATTTTGTAACACATTTACTTTTGCTTATAATCAAGTTGAGGGAGTACTTATTTTGAGTTACAAAACTGAAGTATTTTACTTGCTCAATATTTAAATTGGTTGACCTCAATCATGGAACCAATTGTTTGTGTATATGCTGCCTATATCTGGTGTTTGTTTTAGAAATCACAATTCTATTTATACTAATATAGGTGAATCTGGTGACAAGGATGAATTACTTTCCTTCTCCATTTGTTCTGTTTATACAACTATCAGATTGTTTTGAAACACTGTTTTAATTACCTGCCCAGCCGTTCTTAATTGGATATGGAATTTATTTTTTTGGTTTCTTCCAATGTCAAATGCAAATTCAAACCTGGAGATTAATTTAGTGAATTACTTTGGTCTGATGAACGACATCCAAATAGAAGAACGTTGTCCGTTAATATAGGTATTAGGTTCCGACTTCTGATGACAGGCCGTTAAAGTCTGCTTTGCAAATCCTTGTTTATCAAATGCAAGAGTTCTTTTCACTGGGGCAAATAATACCATTCCGTTTGGAGTTCACGTCTCCATATTACCTGTTCTTGCATGCAGTATATATTAAGAATTTAAGAATAGCAGGCCGTTAAAATATTAAGAATTTAAGAATTAAGACAGTATATATTCCAACATTTCAACCTTACACTTAATTTCTCATCTCATTTATTCTTTCCATAATAATCCTCACGTGATATTCTTCCTGATCACTCCTATTTCTATTAGGTGTGGAGATTGAATATAAAAATAGTTACGGAAGTAGAATTTCTCAAATTAATGATGGACAACCTGATGAAATTATATGTACGAGGAATTTGGTAATTAAGTGAATATTTATATTTGTGGTATAATTTTGGCAAAAATTATACTATGCAACTTTCAATAAAATTACAGTGTAATCGTGGCAAGTTATAGTTTGTAGCTAAATCAAAATGATTGGTTTTTTCAAACAAACTGCTCATCAAAATAGACAGAGTTAAATGGTAGTAGTTAATTGTAAACAGGAAAGATGGCAAATTTCCAAAGAAATGGACCCTGGAAACAGCTGCTTGTATGTGGACAAGACAAACTAAATCAGACGGGTGGTCGGGATCACGGGCGCTACACTGAAACATGTCATGTGTATTGTCATCTCCCCTTCCCCCCAAAAAGGCCCCACGTTGTAGATCAAGTCCCATTTAAACCTTTTCCTTGATAACAAATTAACAATAACCCAACTCCATTTCAATCAATAATCTTCAGATAGCAACACCTCAACTACCCTCTTTGCAAGTGAAAAAGAAAAAGTGTTCCTAATTCTTTAATTATTTTTTTCCTGTAACATTCCTTATAACTCCTAAGCATTTTAGTACAACACTGTTTATCTTTTTTACACTTGTATCATTCTGAGTTTATTTCTTTTGCTGCATTACATGTCATCCTTAGTAATGACGGTGGAAGGTTCAAAATGAAATATTCGCTGGCCTGTTGCTAAGATTCGTTGAGGGTCGAATTGCATCTTCATGGCATTGAATTGGGTCCATTTATCTCCAAAGTGGTCCATCCACTCCTGTATTGTTGTGTAATGGGGTAGGTACTGTTTCACCCCTATCTTCGAATCATGGCAGAATCTCAAGATCTGACGGTTCTGATTAGTCAGGTGCTCAAGTGTCTCAGCATCCAAAGCTGATCTCAGAAATGCCACCAGGTAAAACACCTCCTCGTCTGGTGTCACCGCCGAGCTCCGATGCTCCCACCTAACACCAAAATCTCATTACAATCAATGATGCAAAACGGTATAAGACAGTACTTGTATTTTACCTACGTTGTTAGCAATGGTTTGACTTGTCAGGCCAACATGGAATCTACACGTTTTTTGTTTATACTCAAATATCTTCATCGTATCCATTCAATTCCGTTTGTTTTAAAAGACACTTGTCTATTTTGCAAAATTAACGTAGTGAGTATAATTTAAACAATGTGAGTATAATTATGTATTAAACAAGGGTTGCAGTTAAATGTTTATTAGAACAAAAATAGTTTGAATATAAGGTAATTTGAAAATAATCAGGCTAATTGGGTGGTTTAATTCTTTATTTATTCATAGGAGAGACATAAACTACCTTCACCAAAATGTCTATAAGTTACCCACAACTAATTAAAATTAATCGCATGTACTCCATTATATATATATATATCAAACATAGAATTTTATAAAAAAAATGTTAATGGATTACACTTGGTTGTTTCTAATTGGATTGTGGATAACTTATTTACAATTTTTTAAAGACATCCTAGAATTTACCTTATTCATATATGAAAAATATTTTTGTACATTCATATACCAAATCAATATCTTAAAAGAGAAAAAAAAAATCTAAAAAATAATATGATAGATGTGATAAATTGAAGATACAGTAGAGAAAGATAAATGAAGAAAAAATAAAATGTTAAATAAGAGTGGAGATTTAAGAATGTCCAATTCTCATTGTAGGTGGTATATTTACATTGACACCGGTGATGATTGCATGCACATTCGGCGGTGTCAATTCAACTAGGTTTTAGTAGCATGACATCCCTACCTTCCAGGTGTGGGTCCTAATTGAAGATCTTCTGACAGCAGAATCTTCCCATTTGGATGATCACATTCGTCCATTTTTGTTTGCTTTTGGTCAAGCGTGGCATTTCCTAGCTGGCATTGATGCAGATTTTCTTTACAAACCCTCGTGTAATAATCTCTTCCTACTACACATGCACATATTGATGTGCATGGTTTTTGTTCTTAATTTCCACATTTGCCATTTCCACTTGGATAAGCATTCTTTAGTCCCTTATTCTTTTATTTAGTGACACTAGTAGTTCTTCACTACGTACTCTATGATAATCTTATAAACAAATGTCACCTATTTCATGAATTATTGTGGACCTAGTATAATGCACGTAGTACCGATATAAATATATTCATTATAATTTGTAGAGAATCTCTACACTCACATTATCATTAATTAGCACAATTATTTAATTGGTAATATTAGACAATTAGTTAGTTGCATATATTAATGTGCACAATTATTGTTTTTTTTTATAAGATCAAAATACTTCACTATCCTAGGCCTAGCTCTACTTTCTCTCTTCCTCAAAAGACCTTAACACCCAGCGATAAGATGTCAGCAACAAATGTGTCGTTTATGAGACGAGTGGATTTATACACGCCTGCAAACATACAGTGGTTTTATTCTATATGACTAGGACATGCATGAATATGATTATTATTTTAGTCGATATGCATGAAAAATGACAAGTTAAGCATTATATATATATATGGATCATTCGGGAAATAAACTTACTTGTTTTTGTTCATAGGGTAGATGAGAATAGGCCCACTTGTCTTATTTCCCAAAATGCCCTTGAACACGCCCTTATCAAAATCTTCTATCCTTGATTTTGGAACAAAAAGATTGAGCCATGGATGGGGAACGTCCCATAAATCCTTGGACCTAAGTTTGAGTTCTGCCTTATGTACACGATCCAGGAAATCCACATAAGGCACGTCCGTAGTGAACACTGATGTTTCTATAAAATCTAACTTTTTCAATAGAGCTTGTATTTCCTGCATCATAAAACGACGTCCACACAATAAAAATCTGTAAACCTGTCTTTGCGTTGCTAATTTAAAACAACAAACCAATTAATATAATATAAAATAAGCTTATATTTTTTAAGTACCCCGAAATATTTGAACTTTTAAGTATTTTCTGATGAAATACATGTTGATTAAAGAAAAACTATGAATGAAAAAGAAGTTAGCGGCTGCTTTATATTATATTAAGTAGTTATCTTTTGCATGTATTGAGGAAAGCTAAAAGAAAGAGAATAATCTAGTGGGCTGCCGGCGCAGTTTAAAGTTCAAACCAAAATCTGTTATGTCTTGTCTTGAACACATGAACATGGGGGCAGAAAGTGATTCCCTTACTTTAATTGAATCCAAGTTAACTTAATAAATATTTTTCATATATAATTAACTAACTTAAAATTAAAATTGCTTAAACTATTTGCCATCTATAAGTTATTATGCAAATATATTAACCAACAAACATCATTCTTTCATGTTTGTCTGTTTGCTTTATTAGGCTCCATAATTTAGAAGAATCAGGCATGTATATCTTCAATGATAAGTTACTTGTTATTTTGATTTTTCGATGGAGGTTTTTTTTTTTTTAGAAAAAAAACCTTATCACTCGTATGGTCAATAACCAAAATATCTACGGATTTCACTCCCTTGAAGGCGGACTTTCAACATTAACTTAGTCGGAATATGATATTAATGGTCGTTCAATAAAAAATAGATAATTCAAATTTAAGCTCGCTATTTATTGAAAATTAAAATATGTATTATTTTGGATTGCACAATCTTAATTTTTTTAGTGATATTGTTTTGATCTTGATTGAAAAACCAATGATGTTTAAATGACTGAATATAGAATTCCGTGAACGCAAGGAATCCAAATTTGATATGGACATGTTATTAACTTATTATACACTAAATAACCTAAAAAAAATTATCGAATGAAAATAATCTAATTTTATAAAAACAAAATTATGATATACAAATGTTTCATTGTCATAGCGCATTAAGAGAGTTTAACGGTTAATATATTAATAGTAACACCGAAAGCAATGGTAGTAACTATCACAGTTCACACAAACAAACAAGGAAATATATATGTTTGAGCATGGTGTGTATAATACGTACCTCATCAACAGAATCAGCATTTCCTTGGTGGTAATTTTTGGTCACCTCCAAACAGTACAAAACACCTCCATCAGCATTAAGAGAACTGATTTTAACAGGATTACTCGGTGAAAAAAAGGAGGACCTCCAATTATTGATAAGTCCTTCATCCACTATCACAAAACCTTCAACATAGTCGAATCTCTGGCTTGCTGGTTTCCCATGTAGAGAGATGAGAAACTCCTGGTCCTTGCAAAAGGTTGAAAAATTCGAGTACAAAACTCGTATCCAACGAACCTGTTTAATATATATTCATGACATTATATAACAAGATCTGATTGATTAAATTTAAGAAATATACCAACATTATATTGCGAATGATGTTTTCAACAAAACTTTAAAAAAATAACTTTAACTAGATAAAACTTACTAATAACTTCATTTTTAAAATCTTTAACAAATATCTATATAGCATTCGTTAGCATAACCCTGGATTTAATTATCTCGGTCACTAGTCATATAATTTTCCTTTGAGTTGGTCCAGGTGCAAAAGCAAGCAGCGACACGTAAACAGGATCAATTTGACATGTTTATACTATTGGAATATATTAAGAGGTGGTTACCAAATCATCCTCTTGAAAACGACCATTTTTAATTGTTAGGTTTTAATTCGCTGATGTACGAAGAAAGATTTCTTAGAAAAGACATATCATGTGCCACAGCTATTAACAAATGCAAACCATGCATGTTGTACCGACTTCAAAACATCACAATTTTAGAAATGTATTTTTAATCTTTAAAAATTAATAATAAAATGTATATTAAGATGGAAAATTTTATTTCTTTGAATAAAATTATGCAATTGTGTATAATGTGAAAGTGATTGTCATTTTCTATCATAAGTTAAGATTCTCTCTATTTTCTTAGTATTCTTTCATAAAATAACCACCCGCTCATGGTGGTCAAAATTTAGTTGCTCATTGTTTCTTCTCTTTGATATATAATAAATCCTTGGTACTAAATAGCATTGCTCATGTCATTATTATTCAATTTTGGACATCAAAATGTATTTTTAAATATGATGGGTCATGAGGGTGAGACATTTAATGTACTTACAAAGAAAGAAAGAACAAATTCAGTGTAAAATTGTGTAAGAATCGGCGAATGAGATAAAGAAGTACGTAAGAGAGAGAGGGAAAGATATGCACATACTCTTTGAGGAGCTGGTTGGAGAGCAATTCTAGCTCTTGTGATGATTCCAAATTGTCCAAGACCACCAAGAACAGAATGGAACAAGTCTGAATTACGATCTTCTGAACACGTCAACACTTCACCCTTTCCTACATAATACACAAGTACACACACACCACATAACCAATATGAGAACAGTACTAGTACTATAATTAATTAGTTAATTAACGTCCACGCTAGAGACAAAATAAAGCAATGCAAGAATGAATTTTATAGTAGTAATTAATTAAGTAGCAGGCAATTAACTTATTAATTACCTGTAACTACATCTAGCTCAAAAATATTGGAGATTTGAGGACCATGATTGAAGGTTTGGCCACTAATACCACCATTAGATAGAGTACCACCCACAGACAAATACAAGTAATCAGTCCAAGACATAGGTGCTAACCCATACTCCAAAGTTGCCTTCAAAACATGTATCCATAATTCACCACCCCAAACATCCACATACATTTCTTTCTCCCAAACTCGAGGACCCTTAATTCCTCTACCACCTTTTCCCATTTCAATCACCACTCCTTTCATCCTTGTATCCGCTTGTCCGTTTATTGAGTGACCGTGCCCTCTCGCCGACACCGCAAACGGCGGCCACTTGTTTGCCGCTTTAACTACCTTTGCTATGTCATTGGCGGACTCTGGTCGAACCAACGCAAACGTCTCTCCTTTGCTGCTTAACCTCCCAAAATCCACTGAAGCTGCTTCTAATTCAGTGGCCTCCATGCTCACTTCACCGTCAAGTTCTATTTGGAGGATCTCCGTTAATGTTTGATCCACTGTTAATCCATCAGATACGATTATACAGCATATGGTGAATGCCAACAGAATAATAACAACGTTCTTGATGTTGTTCTTCACGGTTGCCATTGATGATTGTTTATTTTTTCAAACCCTATCTATGATGTTGTATATAACGGAAAACTAATTAAACAAGCCCCTAGCTACGTGCATGTGCGACCCATATGTGTATTAGCTAGAAAAGATTAATAAGAAAAGTGGGTTATGGAAAGAAAAAATGTTGGGAAACTAGGTCCAAAGAGAACAAAATCTTGGAGCAGCGTTGTGTTGTGGATTGACGTAAGCAGGATTTTCACTTTAAAGATTTTGTACGAAAGCCAATTTGCAGAAATTAGATAAAAGATTCTTTGCTACTCGATGCTTCGATCTCATTTTCTTCTCTCTAGCTAGCTACCTTACATTTCTTTCTTTCTTTTTAATCTCTAATACTATAGGTGCAATTTAGTGAGGAGTATCTATCTTCTTGAGGAACGGGTGGGTATATATGTCAGAAAGAATAAAAGAAAAGAAAGAAAGTGTGCGGTGCGGCAAGAAATTTGGACTGTTGGTTGTGAATTATGTGATAAATGGGAGTCTGAGTCATTACTCTGTGCGTGTCTCGGATTTCAGATACAAATCCTCTCAATTTATAGAGAGAGACACGAAATAACTACTAGAACCTGGGGAGAGGAGGGTTGAGAGACCTCGAGTTTGGAAAGGCACGTGGGACAAGCCACCAGTCATGTGCCTCATTATGGAAATATAGTTAGTACTTTTAGTATTCTTATTCTCTTTTTTTCATAGGACGGAAAAAAAGGAAGAAAAGAAAAACCCTAAGTTCATTGACATCAAAATTCAACACGACTTCAACTCTAATGGAACGGTGTGTCAAAAGATCACTATGATACGTCACAAATAGATCAGCAAAAAGCGTATCTTCGATCAAAATTGTTTATAAAAAAGACCAATGAAATGAGCATCTTTGTTTTTTACAGTATTTATGATCACTTACATAAACAAGTATATGGTTCTTTGTTATGAAGATTTTTGGTTTAAACGAACATATTTCTAACATGTGTTTAGAGAGGGCCCATTGAGTATATACTATGGCCAAACTCAAACACTCTTCAACATTACGTTTGATCTTTTGGCAAACTCCCTCCCATCAAAATTGAAGTCGATGGTGAGACTTAATGTTATATTAATCGTTTTTAAGGTTTTTTTTTTCCTTTTGCCATTCCATAAAGAGCAATGATACATAGACACCCCTATATGGCATGCATACTTTTAATCTACACACAAAACTGTGACACATGGCATTCAAGTGAAAGAGAGAGAGTAGTGGTAAGATGAAAAATACTAAATTGCCCCTGCCACATGGGGTGTATATTGATGATCAGGCCCGACCTTGAGGGAGTACAAGGTGCTCTACCGGGCCGGGCCTTCAAATGTTACGGGCCTCAAACAAAAAATTATGTCTAATATCCACCCCATTTAAATAAAAAAATATATGTTACTTCTTTTTCTTTCTTCAGTACACGTTTGAGTTTTTTTATACTCTAGTTCTCCTTCCTGTACATAAATCTGATACCATCAGACCGCCCTAATTTGTAAAATCACTTAATCAGTCAATTTAAAAAGTTATTTCATTGAAAGAATCACAACAATCATTTTTTTCCGCATAAACATTCGTTTTCCCTTCCCACAACGAATAAGTGACAAATTCAAACGACACTGTTAGGTAAATTTCATCTCTCTTGCACTTAATTTTCTTTTTTTTATTTCATTTCATGTTTAGAAGTTCTTATTCTGATTTTTTAATGAAGTTTAGCTACACACAAAAATTATGTTTTTATTTTACTAGAGACCTATTTTAAAAAGAGAGTCGAGTCTCCTACTTCATAGAGACGGCCATGTTGATGATATTAAGAAAATGGTGTCTATGAATAATTATTCTTCAAGGAAAAAAAAAATACTAGACTTATGCGTTTTCCTTAGACCAAGTGCAATGGGGTTATTGAAAGGGTATTGAAGGTTGTTGAACCATTGGAGGAGAGGGTGTTGAAGATGATGTAGAGGAAAGAGGTGATGAAGATGTTAAACATGTTGAAAGAGGCCATGTGGCACGTTACAGTTGGTTGGTTCGATTTTTATCATTTTTATGTTTTTGACTCAATTGTTTCATTGCAAATAATTTTTTTATTTTTTTACCAAAATTCGTGATTTTTTTTCTCTACAAATAGAGACTTGGATTATTTGATTTGGACACAAAAAAAAACCAAATTTTTCACTCTCTTAATCTTATTATTAGTTTTTCTGTGTGTAGCGTGCTTAGTTTGTTGTATTGCATTTTAAGTTAAGAAAATAAAAATAAATTATTTAAATAAATTTTGTTTTTACAAAAAACAAAAAAAAAATTGTTAAGTGTTTCTTTATTTTAATTTAATTATAATCGATAATTGTAATTTTATGTAATTATAAAAACAAAAATATAAAATTAAATAAGAATAAGAAATAAAAGATCATTGAAGAGATAAAAATTGAATGGATATTAAATTAAAAGAGAGAAAATAACGTGGAGTGTTGAGAATTAAAAAAATAGGTATCGAAGGTTGTTGAATATGTTTTACCATTGTACATCCGTCTTGTAAGTAGAGGCTTAGAGCTAGGTCGTAGGGTCCACGTATAGATACGAAGGATCTGTGTGGGGACACAAATGAAAGATGGTTCACGTGGGTGCAGAAAGGGCAAAGCAAAGCAAAACGCCAAAAATTACCCAGCTGAACATTCTCTCATTCTCTTCTAGCTTCTCTTTCTTTTCCATTCATTGGCAAGATTAATTAATTAATTAATTCGACAATTTTAACATAGCAGGTGTATATGTCTGCTATATTTGCTAGCTATATATAAATCACAAGTCCTTCAAAAAAAATAAAATCACAAGGTCATAATCACTAATTATGTTCCAATATTATGTGATTGCTTAACAGCACCCTGCTCTCAAGGGTCCAAAAAATAAAAAATAAAAAATCTAAGGCTTAGATTGCATGGGTAAATACGCAGTTAGAGTCTATTTAATATTTAGAGACAACATTACCCTAATTAATATTCTTCCCGCGACAATCAGAAACTAAGAGCAAGTGGATGTTGGGATATTAAAGTAATGGATTGCATGATAATGGAACTAAATTATTCCAAATAGATTCCATGATAATGTAACAAAAATATGTTTATATAAATGACAAAATAATATAGAGTAAATTACACTCTCCTTCCCTCAAAGATGCTTGAATTACACTCCCCTCCCCTCTTAAGTTGAAATATACACTTTACTCCCTCAATATTTTTTTTATGTTAAAAATTATGCTCCCCTCCCTTATAAGATGCTTGAATTACAAACCCCTCCCTTAATAATTAAATATGCACTACACTTTAATCTATTTGAACATAAATAAATATTCTTATAATATATATTAATTTTGAATCACCATTTAAGAAAAATTAATTCATTTCTTTATAGTTTAAATGTCAATGATAATTAAATTTAAATATATTGCTATTGATTTTATAAATTAGTGTATAAAATTAACTTTTAAATAATCATGCTTTAATGATTTTAGTAATTTTTCATATATTTTAATTTTGTTTTGGGTTGTTTCATATTTTATAATAGGGTTTAAAACTACATGTTAATAAATTTTGAATAAAAAATAGCAAAAAAATATGTATTCAATTTTTTATTATATTAAAATAGACCCACAATACTATTTTTTTAAGTGTGATAAATTATTATTTTTTGTTAGATTATTAGAAATAATAAAAAAGAATATTGAGGGAGTAAAGTGTAGATTTTAACATAAGAGGGGAGGGAGATGTAATTCAAGCTTCTCTTAGGGGAGGGGAGTGAAATTTATTCTAATATGTTTTGAATAAGAGGGGAGGGGAGTGTATATTTTAACTTAAGAAGGGAGGGGAGTGTAATTCATGCATCTTTGAGGGGAGGGGAGTGTAATTTACTCAATAATATATCGAGATAAAATAAGGTATGAGAAAAGAGAAATTTAATCATATAAGGAAAACAAAACTATGGAACAAAAGTAAAAGATTTTTAAGTAAATGAGCGAAATTACTAAACCTCTCAAAATAAAAGAATATTAACATTATTTTAGATATTGTATAGGAAAACTGCAGTAAAATTTGAACAAAAAGAAGATGATTGTACATAAATTCTAAAGTGTGTGTGAAACACATTAAAATTTAGGTTCGATTCACCATCATTAGTTTAAGTAAATTAAATACAAATGAGATGGCGGTTGAATCCCTTTAAGATACTTTAAATTTTTTGTATTAGATTGCAACTCACATCAAACTTAACAATTAATGATATTTTATAAAATAAAGTTCACTTGATTTCTTTAATACTCTCATGTATTAGAGAAATAAAAAACAATTTAGACATGTTTTAGCACAACTTAGAAACACGGTTACTTTTTATATCCAGTTAAGCAAGAATAACAATAACTTTCATGCACATTTGATATGAATCATCAATTCTTAATGTAGCAACTTTTTACGCAAAGCAACAATACCATTAAAACATGCACTTCATATTTGTGACAATTCATTTGAGCTAAACTCACTTACACAAAGCATCAATTCTTATTCTTTTTTAATAAGATAGAAAAATATCTCCATTAACAAAGCTGGGCAAGGGCCATGGGTGATGCCTTACCCAAAATGATCCTATACTCTGAAGAATTATTTAATAAAACATAAGTTATCGCTATATAATTACATAAAAAGTTTTTGTCAAAAAAAAAATTACATAAAAAGTTTTTGTCAAAAAAAAAATTACATAAAAAGTTTGTTACTTAATTGATTTTTTTTAACCGAGTTTTCTCTGCTAATGTATTCTCAAAGATGATTTAGACCTAGGACCTCTAATTAATTTGTAAGAAATTTTACAATCACAAGTACTTTGAGTGTAACTTGTAAGAGATCTTTTATAATCACGTCCAAGTGTTATTGGATATAACTTAATTGATCTAGTCAATTGAATTGAGTAAAAACAAAAAGTAGATTACACCAAAAATAAAATTACATATACAAAATACAATACATTTTTAATATTTTCTCTAAAAAAAACACATTTTTTATATTTGCTCTAAAAAAAAACACATTTTTTATATTTACTATCTGATTACGCCCTCACTTTAGCAAGTTCAAATGTAGAGCAGAGGTTCCTCTAATATGCAGCAAGCTTATTTCTTATTTTTTACATTATTTTTATAGAAAAAACTCAGAAACAATTCCTCACCCACTAGTCATATTGTTTCTATTAAAAATACAAAGCACCTACAAAAAATTACATTAAAAGATTGCATTATAAAACCATTATTATGTCAAATCTAGTTAATAAAAGTAAATGTTTATTTGTGTCTAATAAATACTAAAAGTGTCAATAAGTTTAGTCCTATTCTCTTTTCGAGGGGTTCTATTTATTATTATTATTTGATTAATTTTTTTCTTCTTTCGATTAATCTAATTTTTTAATTTCGTTAAATCTTTTTTATCTTCTTTATGTACTATCTAAGAATAAACAATGGACTATAATTCTACCAAAAAAACAAAAATGAATGGACGACGTGAACCGGATAATAACCAGACAGGCCTTTTATTTTAGATGATAATGAAACAAAAATAAATGACCCGCGCAAAATAAGTCAAAAGAAAAAATGGAGATGCGGGGTATCGATCCCCGTACCTCTCGCATGCTAAGCGAGCGCTCTACCATCTGAGCTACATCCCCATCATGTTTACAAATCGTTTGTAATAATATTAAACATAAAGTACTTTGATAAATTAATTTGGTTCAAATTTTTTTTTGCTTTTTCAATTTCTTCTATTCATATTGTTTATTTTTCTAAATCATTCCTTTTCAAATTTTAAAACCTTCGAAATTTTTCCACTCATTGTTATTTATTGAGTAAAATATTATATATAAAATAAAGGTTGTGTTAATATGTGTCTTTACATGCGCACATGTCAAGGTCTTTCAAATAGTAAAGTATTCGTTGCAAAAAATAATAATTATCAAAAATTTGAAAAGTAAATTGGCATAATTTTAAATACATAATTTTCATCTTTGGTGGCTTAGGATGTGTTGTAAGGGCACATGTTAGTATTTATCCTTCAAGATAGGGAATGATTTTATTTTTAATCATAATATTTGACATAACTTGCACAAAAATATATAACGTAGTAAAAAATATCTTAATAGAGCAATAATATGTACGAGTGAGCGTGCGATCGCGCGTGCGTGCATACCATTATCGTTCAAGTTTTCTTTATAAAAATATTTTTTTTTTTTACATTAAGGGGATACTGACAAATGCCTCAAGACATTTGTTAAAGATTGCTATGCGCCTAAAATATTGAATTATTATGCTACCTTTCAGGTTTAATGACCATGATTGGCTTTACAATCATTTATAACAATTAGCATCCAATGTGGCCCAATGAAGACGGCGTCAAAAATAAATTGGCACATTATTTTTTTTATAAATTTACATTGACAATTTTTTTATGTGTTCACCACCGAAGTATTATTTTATTTTTTAATTAGTTGTTTCTTTATTGTATAGTCACATCAATAGTTATAAATTATGGGGTTTTAAATGACAACATCTTTATTATTAAAAAAAAAAATGACAACATCTTTAACTGTCTATCACATTTTTGTTCAAAGTTCTTCCATTATTATTGGAAAAGATTCATGTCGGTGTTTGTTCATCACAATTTTCTTTCAATATCGGTAACATAATACTCCCTCCGTCCCTTAATATAACCCCCTTTTGTTTTTTTTTTGTCCCTAAATATAACCCCCTTTTCAAATTACAACACACATTAATTATTTTTTTCCATAGATACCCTTATTTAATACTACTACTAATTCTAAAAGTACAATAAATTGACTTTTCACTTTATCTCTTTAATGAGGTTAATTTTGTAAAATTGTACTATAAAACAGACACATTAACTACACCAACAACATTTCTTAAGAAATGTGAAAAAAGCAATAGGGGGTTATATTAAGGGACGGAGGAAGTATTTATGTGCTTCAGTTTCATGATTTTTATTTCGATATAACTTCTCGAAACTTTAGATATTTTCCTTTTATTTGTAGATCACTTATGATGTTTTTTTAAGGGAGATCTATTATGGGGTTTGTTTTATTAGAACAACCGGTCAACTAATAGAAAGTAGGTATAATTTTCCCTAAAATGTTATAGCTATTGCTAATTTTGTGGGAAAGGTACACGAGAACAAAATTGGTAGTTTATAGATGAATTTGAGATTATTCTAAATTGTATAGATAGTTTAAAGAGTATGTATAGGGATTTGGTAGGATACATTACTTGTTTTTTTTAAAGAAGTATTTTATTAAATATTTAACTAAAAAATGGTTTTTTTTTTTTGACAAAAACTAAAAAATGGTTGAATACACCATAAGTTACGACCCTCTTGCACAACGTGAATGTTAAATTTTTTATCTGTTATTTTTACTCGTGACTCATGAGTCTCCTATTTCTTCTCCAAATTATATTTCCTATATACCATTGTTTATCAGGTTATTGGACTTTCTCCATCATAGTTTTTTTGAAGTTTACGTCATTTTGTATTCATATGTATTGTTGTCGTATATATTTCATTTCTTTTTTTTTTTTGTATCTTTATTAGAATATTTTGTTTTGTATGTGTCTATGTTACATTGTTGTAAAAAAAAACTATATATAGCAACAATAGTAGTAGAAAGTTGTGCATGACCTTCATCATTGATATATGAAGTTAGAGTTGATATCTGATAGAATTTCATAAACCATAGTTTAGTTTGATGTCATGTGGCGTAAAGTCTTAAAAATATAAAACCGATAAAGAAAACATAATTACAGAAGGTAAGCCATTCATTTCATTCACTTTGTTATTAATTACGATTCTGACCAAGTCAAATGAGAAACCATATGGCATTACAATATAATCAAGATTTTGTGAAAATTATTTAAGTTAGGTTGAGAAATCATTCCATTAGGTTAAGTTAAGACTTTTGCAGCTTTCTTTGTGAGAAATGAAATGAAATGTCAATTGTTACTAGGGATGAGAAATCACAATTGCTGGTTGGAGTGAGGCTTGCTAATAGTCAACGTATATCATTGCCATCACCGTTCCTTTCTGTTGATAATATGCACGTTGGTGTGCTTGTTGCTGCTGCTAATCGAAGTTTGTTGACTGTCGTATACAATCCAAGGTATATTTAATATGTTCTAAGCCTTGCATAACCAAGGTTAATTAGTATAACAAATACAAACTTATGGATTAGGGTATACTTTTCTATCCTGAGTGTAATGTCTTTTTTTGCTTATTTGCATAGGATGCACTTCAGAATTTGTTATTCCACTTGCTAAGTATAACAAAGCTTTATTTGTGTTTCAATTTTCCATTGGCTTGAGATTTAATATGATGTTTGAGACAGAAGCATTTGATACGTGCAGGTAAATTTCTGAAATATTGAACTTTGGTATGTCATGTAGCTTCTTTTTATACATATATATAATCTACGGACCTTCTTTCTATTGTCATTGATGTGTGTAAACTCTTTTTAAGAAGCAGGAAGAAAATTGACACATGCTTAACCTTTCTGCAGCTGTAGGGTACAATAATGGGCATCATTGATCTGGATCCTTTAAGGTGGCCTAATTCTAAATGGAAAAATATTGAAGTCAAGTGGGACTAGCCAGGTTGTGGGGAAAACCCAATAGAGTTAGTTTTTGGGGCATTAATTTAACCTCTCAGTCTTTGACTTCAAGTTCTAAAAGGTTGTTACAATCTGGATTATTGGTTATGTTTCTTCACTTTCTTTTTTTGTTAAGAATATTCATGTACAAGACTTCGTGTTGGTTCAATGTTTCCTATATTGTTTTTAGATGTGTCATAGGGTCTGTTTGGTTGGGATGCTTCATCGTCTTAGATCAAAATAAATGCCAAGACAGAAGTGTAGTTGAGGCGGAAAGCTATTATCAACGGGTATGAATACAATTGTGTATACTTGTTTTTTACATTTAATTTCGTATGTAATACTTATTACTTATGTTAAACCAAAATAATATGATCCAAGTGTGTAACGTTCCGATTTTAATAATAATATTAAGTTTTTTTTTTGCTGCGATAGTGATAAGTTTTGATTTTAACTTTTAGTTTTTAATAAAATAAGAAGTTTTAACCTTCGCAATATATAAAAATAAGGGACTAGTGAAAGTAAAAGTGAACTCACGCACGCACAAAATTGTCTCTTTAATTACCATTGATGATTTGTTTGATGAATGGTTGGTAAGTATTGTCTAGCTCAACTTTGAGTCCAAAAGTCCAACTCAACTATAAAATAATTAAAAATAAGTAAGGGTTCTTTTTTATTGGAAAAAAGTTTTTCCTACTTTCTTTATTCAATAAAGAAAATAAAAATGATTTTTTTCTAATGTGTGAGCTTGCACACGACTCAATAGAATTATTGTTGATTTCCAATAAAAACTAAAGTAGTCATACTATTAATTATTATTATGTGATAAATGATGACGCTTACAAATAAATTTATTTATCTATTGTGTAAAAAAAAAAAATTGATTTCTTGTAACTGCCTTGAATCATGAGACATTTTTTTCCCGGGTAGAATGAGACACGTTTCTACCATATGTTCTTAAGTAATATATACGATATATACAAAGACTAAGATGAATAAATGAAAACAAATAAGATATAAAAATAATAATTAACGGTGTTGACGTTTTTCATCTAATTTAAGAGGAGTGATTGATGTAATTTATAATTTGTTCATAAAATAATTAGAAAATTTTAAAATTTGATGTGATTATTTAAATAATTGATGGATTATACATAAATATAATAAGAGTTAAAAAAAAAATTATAAAGTGAGTGGGATTTAAAGAGAATGATGATGTTCTTCTTCAATCTTAAATGTGTGCTAGTTAGCATTAGCAACGTCATTTATTTGGTATCATTACCAAGCCCAACGGTTGTCTTCTCAAAGTAAAAGTGGAACCAAAAATATAAAAAAAAAAACAATCTGCATTCTGACACAAACAATTAAATAAGGTATCTACTAGACAAGTTCATGTGTGGTGTGAAAATGGAAAATCAGTTAATAACAGTAACATCATCATAATACTCACTAGTCACTACTCCTTCACTCACCATTCCTCTTCTTTGAAGAGACATGAACACTACTTCAGTTTCAAAGCTACTCCTTGTAGTAGTAACAACATTGGTTGTTACGTTTTTGAGTTGTCATAGCAATGTTACATATGATAGAAAGTCTCTTCTCATCAATGGCCAAAGAAGAATCCTAATTTCTGGTTCCATTCACTATCCAAGAAGCACCCCTGAAGTATGTTTGCAATTGCATTTCAATTTTCAATAGTTCAAGTTCTTGTTGTGTAATTTGTTTCAAATGTGTGATTTTTAGATGTGGGAAGATCTAATTAGGAAAGCCAAACACGGTGGTCTTGATGTTATAGATACTTATGTCTTCTGGGATGTTCATGAACCATCTCCTGGCAATGTAATTTTCATGAACCCTTTAGAAAACAAATTTTATTTTTTATGTTTTATTTTTCTTTCTGATTATGGGTTGCATTGCAGTACAATTTTGAAGGAAGATATGATTTAGTAAGGTTTATTAAGACAGTGCAAAAGGCGGGGCTTTATGCCAATCTTCGCATTGGACCTTATGTATGCGCTGAGTGGAACTTTGGGTACAATGCATGCTGCTGCTTCCATTTTAATTTCATTCCTTTTTATGTAATTTTGTTGTGATTAACAATTTTATTCTTTAATGGTGTAGAGGAATTCCTGTTTGGTTGAAGTATGTCCCTGGAATAAGCTTTAGAACGGATAATGGGCCTTTCAAGGTTGAATTTTTCTTTGATTTTATGATAATTTGGTTTCTCGGTTTTGACAGAGTCTTGAATAATCTGATTGATATAATTTTTTATTTTTTTTTGGGTTTAGGTTGCAATGCAAGGTTTTACTCAGAAGATTGTCCAAATGATGAAGGGTGAAAAGTTGTTTCAGTCTCAGGGTGGTCCAATAATTCTTTCTCAGGTATGCATTTCTCTTTTGAATGTGTGTGTAATTGAAGGAAATGCTCAGAAACCTAGGAGTAGATGAAACATAAATGTAATTCATATTTCATTCCATCAAATTACTACTTCAAGATGCAGTCCTATTGTTTTATAGATCAGATAAGTTATTTGAACAACAAAATACACATATCGTGTGTGTTTATCTCTATCCTTCTCTTACCTTTTGCTACAGTCTACGTACATTTAAAAAATATACACAAAAATTAAATGACACTGCATTTGACATCTAAGTTTTGATGTGAAAAAATTATTTCTCTTTCTAGATTGAGAACGAATATGGACCAGAGAGCAGGGCAACGGGAGCTGCCGGTCATGCATACCTAAACTGGGCTGCAAATATGGCTGTTGGATTGGGAACAGGAGTCCCTTGGGTGATGTGCAAGGAAAATGATGCCCCAGATCCTGTGGTGAGCTCTTTCATTCTCTTGGTTAACCCATTTGCTTCAGCTGTCACACTTAAGGGGGATTGATTGAGTTCAAGAATTGAAATTATCGAGTCTCAAGCTCTATATTTAGGCTTACCATCATTATATACTTATTGAGGGTTGAATATGATCCATCCAATTCTCCACTACAGATTAATTCATGTAATGGTTTTTACTGTGACGATTTCTATCCGAATAAACCATATAAGCCTAACATGTGGACTGAGTCTTGGAGTGGCTGGTAAGCTATATATTGTTCTGATGTTAGATATAATTGTCTAATTTCTTCACCCTTTTATTTTTCTGATCTCTTTCTTTCTATTCTCCATGATCACAAGGTTTACAGATTTTGGTGGCCCAATTCACCAGCGACCAGTTCAGGATCTAGCATTTGCAGTTGCTCGTTTCATTCAGAAGGGTGGCTCATATGTGAATTACTACATGGTTGGTCGCCTTCTATGAATTTATTTTTCAGATTTCCAGAAATAACTTCGGATAAGGTTCAGTTATTTTTGTTGCAAGAAAACATGTGGTGCTTTGCTCTGAACCTTAAGTTTCACCTTTGTCCGTAATGATAAACTATAGTACCATGGAGGAACCAATTTTGGACGATCAGCTGGCGGTCCATTCATTACTACAAGCTATGACTATGATGCTCCAATTGATGAATATGGTAAGAAAATCATACTTGTCAGGAGCAGATTCTTCAATATTTTTGTTTGCTAGGTGATTCACTGAGAATTTGAATGGATAGTATAGATATAGTTCACCACGCTTATGAAATAATGTATCATAAGTATACATGCATTTGATTTGAACCTCAAGTTGAGTTGATTCTTGGATCATTTCAACACCTGAGTGGTCTTAAAGATAGTTTAATATGTTCTTGTTCCATCATGAACCAAAAGAGAGCTTTTACAATTGAGCACTTCACTATGTTTAGGTTTGGTCAGGCAACCAAAATATAGTCATTTGAAGGAGCTTCATAAAGCTATCAAGCGATGTGAGCATGCTTTGGTTTCATCGGATCCTACTATTACACCATTAGGAACACTTCAGCAGGTAAATTGTCACTGATATTGAAGCAACTAACCCTCTTCTAGTTCTGTGCTTGTTTATGTTAAAGTACTATTGCGGTGACTATTACCTTATTCTCTCTGTATGTGCTTGGTGATTTTCCAGGCTCATGTATTCTCTGCAGGAACTACAGGATGTGCTGCTTTTGTAGCAAACTATCATCTAAAGTCTGCTGCTACCGTGGTTTTCAATAACAGGCACTATGACTTGCCTCCATGGTCCATAAGCATCCTTCCTGATTGCAGAACTTCCGTATTTAATACTGCAAATGTAAGAATATTTTGCAGGACCTTTCATGCTATGTTGATTAAAATTTATCATAATGTATCAGATTCAAATTGAGATTCATGTCCAAAATAGATACAGACTAAAGATACGGTTGAGTACAATATGAAGTATCGAATCTAGATATGACTCGCATGTATCGTAAGATACTGATAACCATTTAAATGTGATGTAACTGTCATCCACCATAATTTATTCCTATATTTAAGCCTTGTCCTTTGCATCAATCAAGTATTTGACTAGAATGACCTATCTTTATAAAGGTGGAAACTCAAACGTCAGTGGTAAAAATGCGTCCTGTCGATTCCAGGTTCTCATGGGAGACCTATGATGAAGATCTATCTTCTCTAGAAGAAAGTTCAAGGATTACAGCTGCCGGACTCTTAGAACACCTCAACGTTACTAGAGACAAAAGTGACTATCTGTGGTACATAACCAGGCAAGACGAGTCATATAATTGTTATCTCCTAGATTTCCAGTGAATTACTAAAACTTTTTGAGCTGTTGGTTTCATATCAAAACAATAATTTTCTAGGCGGTGTCTATTGTATCATTATCAAAATGCCAATTCAAAGCAGAAGAAATTTGCTTGTTTTGGTTTCCAATAAATTCCTGTACTTGACCATTTTAAGCATCTTTCAGATTACTTACACATAAAATATGCTATCCTATCTTCTCAGTTCTCAACATTTCAAATCTTACTGTTTTTTGGTTGGCACGCTGCAGTGTTGACATAAGTTCATCAGAATCATTTCTTCGAGGAGGACACAAACCCAGCATTAATGTGCAGTCTGCAGGACATGCTGTCCATGTGTTTGTTAACGGCCAATTTTTAGGTATGCAGAGACACGCAGTTAAACACGGTAGTCGATATATTTGCTTATTGATTCTGAGTTAAGTGAAGGCGACTGGTTTCTTTTAAAGGGTCGGCATTTGGGGCGAGGAAACAGAGAAGTTGCACATTTAATGGGCCAGTTAATCTACATGCTGGAGCAAATAAAATTGCTCTTCTCAGCGTGACTGTCGGATTGCCGGTTAGTGCTTAATACCATGGTTCTAAATCCAACTTGAACTTGCTTCAAGTGTTTCCATTTGCTTGTCAGACACCTTGCTTGTCACTGATTGAATTTTTATTTTATTTTTGCTATTGCCATTTTTTATTGGAAGAACGTTGGCCGACATTATGAAACATGGGAGACAGGGATCACTGGTCCAGTTGTGCTCCATGGTCTTGACCATGGACCGAAGGATTTGTCGCATAATAAATGGTCTTATCAGGTCTGATACACAAAAAATGCACTTAATATAATTTATGATTCTTAAACTTCAATCAATGTGAAGAGAAATTGTTATTAAGTACAATATGTTGTTGAACAGGTTGGACTAAAAGGAGAGGCTGTGAATTTGGTATCACCCAATGAGGTCTCATCTAATGATTGGGTTCAAGATTCACTAGCTACTCCAAGCCGGTCACAACTAAAATGGTACAAGGTAAGAACAGTTTACTAGGTTATTGTATAATCTGTTGAGATCTTCAACTAGAACCTTACCACAAACTTCAAACCTCCAGGCTTATTTTAACACACCTGAGGGAAACGAACCATTGGCTTTGGACCTTGGAAGTATGGGTAAGGGCCAAGTATGGATAAATGGACAGAGCATAGGAAGATATTGGATGGCTTATGCAACGGGTGACTGCAATTCTTGCAACTATTCTGGGACATTCAGACCTGCAAAGTGCCAACTTGGTTGTGGACAACCCACTCAAAGATGGTACAATTTTTCTCTAATACAAGACATAACTTCAACCTTACTTCTTTGAGTGTTTAGGAAAATGTGGAGTAAATACTCAAGTTGGTCCTTGAAATCGTAGGAAAGTATCAATCTAGTCCCTCATATTATCAATACCTCAAAATGGTCTCTTAAATTGCAAACTATTACTTAAGCTTGTCCCTCTGTTTTGACCTGTTATCAAATGCATCTCTGATATTATTTACTCAATGTCAAATTCATTCCCCATGTTATCAAATTAATATCATTTTAGTCCTTGCAAGTATCAACAGAGGGACAAACCTGATTAACTTTTGCAACTTTAGGAATCATTTTGGAATATTGATGATGCGGATACTAGGTTAATACAATCTTACAATTTCAATGACCAAATTGGATATTCACAACATATTAAGTAATAACAATGACACGTTATTTTGGGATGACACGTTATTTTGGGTACAATGTGCCAGATCCAATGCCACTAATATTATTATTCTTCTGTATACAAGAGGCTAGTGATGAAAGAATAGACATATTTACAAGTGTTTTGTTTGGAATGATGTCGCAGGTATCATGTTCCAAGGTCCTGGCTAAAGCCAAAAAAGAACCTGATAGTAGTGTTTGAAGAACTAGGCGGGAATCCTTGGAAAATTTCTTTGGTGAAGAGAACAGTACATACTGCCGCAGCTCGTTAGTGAACTCAATTGTAAGTTCACTCGCGAATTCTCTGGCTTTGCCTGAAACGGGGGTAGCCTTGGTGCAATAAGTTAGATAAGTTGCATTCAGTTTGTATGTAGCTTCGCTTAGGGGTTAGGTGTGTATCTCTCTTCTTGATCTTGCACCAAACCACCATGATTTTATATAAAAGATGCAGCCTAGATTATCATTTGTAATTTACAATCTTCAATGTGTCATTTTATTGTATCTAGCTGTTAGAGAAATTACAATCTTAAGCCGGGTGCCTTGTATTTTTCTTTCTAATTTGTTTGTACATACAAGTTATAAACATGTTCTTGGTTTCCGTTTAATCATCAAAATATCAGTAGTTTCAATCACCACATGGCAAAGCGGTTTAAAAGAATGAAATAATTGAGCTCAAGTGATCAATGAGCTCCATTTAAGAATGAACCATTTAGGAGAACTCAAGTTATTTGTATAGCACAATCCATCTACTTGCTTAACCAAACCAATCCTCCTCAACGCTCCTCTTTCCTGTATATAGTACATGAGTCATCTCCAAACTGTAATTGAGGTGGGAATAAAAAGTAAAGCGAATATTAATCTGCAAAGTTGTGTAGAGTACAGAAGTAACATGATTATTTTACCTTGTTATAGAGCTGATTTAGGGAGGAAGGAAGCCCCTGTTCAGGCAAGTACCGCAGCACGTCGCAACGATCAATTTTAAGTGTGCGAAGAGCATTAAGTTGTTGAAAGCCCTTGTTGTCCAGCTTCTTGAGACTCTTTAAATTGCTGATGTGTAGAGAGATAATGTTTCTGGGAAGAAGATTTTCCTCTGGAAATGACTCCAGGCCTATACATCCACCTTCAATATTAAATGTAGTCAGAGATTTTAAATTTTCCAATCCCCATTCCTTTTGTGATGTAAGCTTGTCACAATATGCAATAGAGAGTAGAATTAAGCTTGAAGGCAAACCACCATGTGGAAAACATTCAATATGTGGACATCTAAGTACAAATAATGCGAGGAGAGATGTGAGAGAGGCAATAAAATTGGGGAATTTGTGAAGATTCTTGCAATTGGAAAGAGAGAAGGTATGTAGGTTTGGTGTATGAAATCTTTCATCTGGGAAAGACGTCAATCCAGGACAATCTTTTATTTCAAAACACTCCAATGGAAAATCACCCTTATACACCCCTGTAACATCAAAAGATACTAGATTGGGACAATTCCATATAGAAAGAATCTTGAGTTTAGGGAACAAATTTAATGTCAAGATAGTTAGGGAATCACAACTACTCCCAATGGACAAGCTGTGAATGAAGGAAAGATTCTCTCTTGATTTTAACGATGGGAGTAATTCAAAATTTCTACACTTGCTTATGTAAAGTTCAGTCAGGGATGGAGGGTAAGGGATGGATCTTAGATCAGAACAATTCATCAATTCCAATTCTTTAAGATTGGGTAATCCATCTAGCAAATCATCTGGAAGGACATCCAATGATTCACACCCCTTAATTCTTAGGCTCTGCAACTTTGGCGGCAAACACAACAACTGTGATGCATTAGAAACACTGAGTGTTTGAAAGAATATTTCTTCATCGTCAAAATTTTGGATGGATGGAGTTTTTTCGTTTACGCGGGTTGTTCCCTGTCAGTTGCATTAGTAAGAGGAAGAACAGTAGCTTGTGTTGTGACTGGAATGTTAGCTTTAACCAAGGAAGATTGTGGGTTTGTTTCTTGTTTGGTTCTCGGAATACCTGCTTCAACTTGATGGTTGACCATGCAATCAAAATGTTTGTGTGGATTTGGCAACCTTGATGCACAACAACAACAATGACAATGACGACAACAACAACAACCAAACTTTATCCCACCAAAAGAAGTTTCTCCATAAGTAAGTTTTGCAGTATTACTTGCACACTAATCACAACATTGCAAGGTCAAAGTTAACAACTAGAAAAGGAAATTAACTTTTATTTGAGAACAAAATAAAACGACGATAGATAAAAAAAAACCTTTTGGTCTGAATTGGCAGAACCACCTTCCAGTTTTGTCACATTCGACAACACATTGATCCTTTCCTCTCTCTCATTGCCTCTATTTAAAAACTCAACATATAAAACAACATCTGTAGGAATTGTGAAAGTATGATACATTCAAAAGAAGCTTAATGTAATCACTACGCAACTGCTAATACAAAAGAAAAGAAAGGAAAATACTCACGTGAGTGCTCCCTGTGATCCAGCATCATCATCAGCAGCATGAATGTCAAGAAGAGTGTTATCTCTATCTGGTGGTGTTGCCATTGCGATTGCATGGAGAGCAAGTTTGTTACTCTTCTTCTTGTGGGATCACAATTCTCTCATTGCCTCTAACGATGACAACGAGGCGAGGATGGTTTTTTTTGCCTTGAACTCAATTAAACATAAGAATGCAATTTTATTTTTTTTTGACAAAATAAGAATGTAACTTAAGTGTTAGAGCTTTTTAAACAAAATTCAACAATCCGACTTTCTTAAAACAAATATATTGAAAAAAACTTGTTTCAACATATAATGTAATTTAAGTGTTTGTTTGAAGTTAAATATAATTTTGATATAAACGAGGCATATTTTTGGATAAGTATTAGTGCTCCAATTATTTGTCTCATCTCCGACTTTTGAAATCAGGAAAATCCAAACCCAATAAATCCAGGTTTTCTTCGTTAAAGTTGGGTCGGGTTAAGATAGATACTCATGAGTAGGAGTTTTGTATTCATACATAATTCAAAACAACAGAAATTGATAAAAAAAAAATATGTTTTACGGTTAAAGTGTCCAAACATAAATCACATTATGTTCAACTCACTTTTAATCCAAATCAATGATGCATGGTCAATCATTCTAAATCATTTTTGACGGTGTAGAATCAAGCACACACTAAAAAAATTAAGATTTCAACCCTTCAACCCTTGGATGCAGAGAAAACGTCATTTCTAGAAGCAGCGAAAGAATGTTTAACTTCAGAAGGGGGTAAGACGCATCGAAGATGAGGGTGAGAGGTTGATATATAGGCAAGGTACGTAGGGAGATGCAATGGTTGAGTGACAAACATAGTCATCTAAGTATGACGGGGCAATTCTTGTGGAAATTATGAGGTTTGGTGAGTTTGATCTTGGAGGGGTGGAAGGACTGGTTGCTTTTGGCGGGTTACTTGGCATGGAAGGTGAGTTGGATAAGTGTATAGGTTTTGTGTGTGTGTGTGTCAACATGGTGTCTTTCAAGGTAATCAAGAGGAGACGCTCTCCATTGTCAACTCATTTGTTATATGGGAAGTCAAGATCATAAAATTTTATATATTTCTTGAAGTTGAGATATTTATAAATGAAACGTTCAATACATCTTATCACTCCTTGATTGTATCCAAAGAAAACACATTTCTATTCCTTGATTATATCTTATTATGGTTTCGTCCATTGTTAGAGGCAGTCAGTTTTCTCTCCATCTTGAATATGAACATGAATGACAATCATCTACAAATTTTCAGCAGAGCTAGCTATCACGTATCACAATTCACAACCACGCTCTAATGATAGTGAAGAGTAAAACTCCATAACTTAGAACTCATCCATGTGTAAGAGAAATATATGATTCTTATTGATTAACAAAGTGAAGATACAAGGGAATTTATATTTTATACAACCAAGTGAAAGGTAAATGCAACAACAAAACACATAAATGAATGTCGGCTTAGCAAAACGGAATGTCAGCTAAGCAAAACTGAATGAAAAGCAAAAGGAACACACACACAGAAATAGAATCGAAAATCAGTTTGATTCAAATTTCGGATCGAATACATCAACTTTCTTTGATCAATTTTTATTTATATTTGAGACCGGATGGAGTACTTATCTACTCCGGAATTCAGCTCAGTCTTATTGCCACCCACAACCTTGTTCACTAGCTTTCCTTCTTTCAAGAACAGGAATGTCGGCATAGCTTCAATTTCCCACTCCTCAGCAACAGTCTGAAGAAATTATGGTAAGAAAGAAATGTTCTAAATTAATGCTTCAGGATTTAAGATTCAGAACCATAATAATGTCACCTAGTAGATTTATTTAGATAATTAGATATGCTTACATTCAATTCATCCACATCAACCTTAAGGAAGGTAACATCAGGCCGCTTTTGAGCCAACTCTGCGAAAAACGGGGCAATGAAACGGCATGGACCACACCAAGAAGCAGTAAAATCAACTACAATCTGTCAATGTGATTTCCTTTCAGTAAAAATTCTAACAAAGCTAGAAAATATGACTGAAGATGCCATAATCTTACAGACTTAAACACGTACAAAATATGGCAGTTAAAAATTCTAACAAAGGTCAAAGATTTAACATAAGGATGGGAAATATGAGAAGGATTTAACCAACCAGTTTGTTGGAGTCATTTCCCTTCAGGATTTGTTCGTTCCAAGCCTCAACACTGTGGATTTCAATCACTTTTCCTTCTTCCGCCATTTTCGTCTGTCTTCAACTTAGAACTTAGATTAGCTATGATCCCAAACGAAGCCCGCTGCCTCTTATATAACATTTTCCAAACAGTCAACCATGTTAATCTCACGTTGTCATGTACACTTCATCACCCATGACATAACAAGAAGAGGTTCGTCATGTGTGAATGCAAGCAAACGAGATCAATTGTTTATTTTGTTCATTTTATACATTTATTATAAACTAATACTATAGTGCACAGTTTTGATTTCAATATCATTGACGTGCGTGTCCATAACATTCAAGAGGTGACAACTATAAAAATCAATAAATTATATTTTAGTTGTTTTCTATTAAGAATAAAAAACTCCAATTAAACATTGATAGGGTTTTCTTCCTATTATTATTCATCTTTATCTTCGTCAAATTAAAAATAAAAAGTCATATTGATTCACTAATCAACTTTCACCATCTTCATCCATATTATCTTCTTTTAAAAAGAAATTTGGAAAATTCCAAATTTTTTTTTTTTAGGGTTCTTCAAACCCATAAAATTCATACCTTAAAATTCAAGCCATTGAAGCTTAATCCCAAGAGATTGAAGTACCTTACATTTACATATCCGATCTTGGTGAATTTGAAGCAAAATTTTTGAACATTAATGTAACAAAATCAAATTTCAAGAAGAGCTTCACTGGTATAAAAAGTCGATGGAGCTGTTTTGGACCGGTTCAAAATCCAAAATCCGCATCACATAAGGCCCAAACACCCAAAGGCCCAACTCGTCAAGATTCTTCTCAACGACCGGTTACGATCGCCCGAGCCAAGCATTGATGAAGCTTCGTCCATAAAGGACCATGTGTTGCTCTCCAATGGCTCGCTCCTTTTTGGTGCCTATATAAAGAATCTTTCACTACAATGGAGGGTACACAATCTATCCACTTAATACCTCTCATTCTTTGCTCTTGATCTAAATGTCAGAGTGCTTACAACTACAATCCCCCAACACCAATCTCGATGTAGCTGTTCAATCTCGGTCAATTCACCTTAACAACTTAAGATTAAGAGCAATGGGTGAAACTTGGTGACAAAAATATCCCCTTTTCCATGTCCAAATTGTGGTCATGAGGAAAAGAGTAAATCTTTGGTTTGAATCTTCGAAACGGGATATGGATCAAGGAAGGACAGGAACATGCCTACAACCGTAGTCTGGGGGCACTAGGCTGCACATGGATTTCAAAACCAAAGTATTTGTTGAGAGTTATGGGCACTAGGCTCCTTAATTGTTCCTATTTCTACTCCTTTCATTTGGTTCATCTTGGAAAAATTGAGATTTTAATTGTTCCTATTTTTAAGCCCTATAAACTCATGTCATATTTTTGTTACTTGTAAGCTCTCAATTCAAATCTGGAAAAATCTTGGGCTATGGGATAGTATTCAACCACACATTATGCATGTTGGTGGAACGATGGATCTCATTTTTATTGTTGCTAATAAACTGTCAAATTTGCATCAAAGTACGTGGTGCATGATTATGTGGAGCATCTAGAGAAGCCACAATCTTCAATTATTGGAGAAAGTCATTGAGTGCATTTGCACTTTGACATTGAGCGGCTACTTACTTTCAGCAATGGCAATGGGTCTCGTGCCCTTATTGCAAGGCCAGCTGATATAAACTGGACAAAACATCCAATTGGGAAGCTAAAATGCAATATGGATGCGACCTTCACAAGTAATATGATAAACGTTGGTATATGCTTGAGATAATGCAGATCAGTTTGTTAGAGCCTAAGTTATATTATATGCACCCATGCTAGTAGTATGTTTTATTGAAAACTATCCAAAGGATTGGTGATATGAAAGTAGACGTTACTTTTGAGCTTGATTCTAAATTAGTGGTGAATAGTTTTAATAAGTATAGTAGTGGTGAATAGTTTTAATTAGTGGTAAATTAGTGGTGAATAGTTACTTTTGGTTTCATCTTTGAAGTTTGTTCTTTGCCCAAACTTGTTGGTTGAGTTTACCGGGAGCAAACTTATGTAGTGGCCAATTAGTTAGCAAAGGCCGCTACAACTATGTCCAATATAATCTACAAGTTTTTGATATTCAACCTTCTTGTACTTTTTCATGCTATTGTATAAACGATGATATATTGATACGTGATAACTGATAAGTATTTTGTTTCCTTCACACAGAAAAATGATAACTAGTCATATTGAAATGTTGACATAAAATAACTCATCTCCACCATGGACGGATTTACAGCAAGGTTGACGGTTTTTATTTTTCGTCAAAAGTTCTAGTATGTGTCAGATTAATTATTAATTCTTTTGGGTACTCACCAAAACACACTTCCACTTATCAGAATCGCAGATTTGGCAATTGACGGTATTTCACATTTGTTGTTTCAAGTTCAATATAAGAAAATTGAAGCGTGGGCCAAACAATCAAAACAGAGTCGATGGATGGATAATATCATAAGAAAATAGTAATGCCTGGACAATAATATAACACACAAAGCTAAATATTTTCATAAATGCTATCTCCTTGCTAATGCAAGTTAGTTGTTCATTGGCGAAAGTGTTTCAAGTACTACCACACAACGATTTTATTCACATATCCAGCCATGTTATAAAGATTCTAAATTCCAAACCATACCGAAACCAGGTAAACTGACTCAAGTAGCAAAATGCAAACTGACTCGAATTAGAAAATGGTTTGTTCATATGACCCTTCAAGCATCAGTAGTTGCATGCTTGGTTATTGCTGCCTGCAGCTGCTCCTTCTGAGCACCAACAACCTTGTCAACAAGTTTTCCTTCTTTCAAGAACAGGAATGTTGGCATAGCATCAACTGCCCACTCCTCAGCAACAGTCTGAAGAAATCAATGTAAGTTAATTGCAGGATTCTTAGTTAAAGAAATATACCTCATAATTTCATAAAGCTTTAAGATTAAAAAGACTAATAATGTCATGTGGTAAATTTCGATATGCTCACCTTCAATTCATCAACATCAACCTTGAGGAAGGTGACATTTGGTAGCTTTTTAGCAATCTCTGCCAAAATTGGAGCAATGAAACGGCATGGGCCACACCAAGAAGCGGTGAAATCAATTACAATCTGTCAATGTGAATTCCTTTTAGTACTTTGAACTTGTTTAAAATTAAGGAGTGAAAAATCATCAATTTTATAGAATCACAAATAATACCGGCGATGCTACAATCTTCAATAACAAGAGTTAAAACATGAAACTGATAGACAGTTTAAAGTTTTAAGAACAAAGGTCAAACAAAGATTTGACATAAGGTTGGTTGAAAATTGCATGCCAGTAACCCTTGCAGATTTAGTGTCAAAGTAAATACTATAACCTCAGCTCGGTTTACTGTAAAAAAAGGGTTTGCTAAAGTTGATATGAAATAAAAGGCTGGTTTGTTTAAAGGGTTTAAGATAAAGAGAGAAGAAAAGGAACAAAACATTTCAAATTGTCATACGACGAAGCACTAACCCTTATGACTCCTAATTCTAATATAAGCATCAAACTATGAACAAATTACTACAATATTGACGAAATAAAAGCATGAAAAATTAACTCAGACATGAGACAGTACATAAGAGAAAGCATTAGCCCTTATTTATACTAAAATGAAAACTAACAAATTACCCTAATGAGCAATTATTGTGACCCAACAATATTGAGCTTGAACTTTTTCCTCATTTCTTAAAATTTCAGCAATCAAATCATTTCATCAGTTTCCTCTAACTTAAAACCCTCAAATCCTTACACCTTCTAGTCACTGTTATAAGCAGAGAATAAACAATGTATCTAGTCAAATTTATAGACCAAATATATTAGTTTATTCACTGAAATTTTTCACAAACAGAATAGATTTACCATTTAAACACTCTTTTGCTCAAAATATTTCAATCAAAAACAGATAATCTCAAAAACTTTCTCCATCTTCTAAAGCATAAGTTCATTTAGTACAAAATCCATCAATTTATTATCAAATTTCCAAACTATGAAATTTTCAAATCATTTCATGTCAAATCATAACCCTATGCCCTAAATCATTATTAAGTGTCATCCAATTGAAGGATCAAATTCACACATCAACAATACGAGAATAATAATCAATGGTAAAATTCATAAATCTAAAAGAGTTGGTTACAGTTAGATCACAAAACTAAGGAAATTGAAAACCCTAGTTTGGTTTTAGTTCGGAAAAAAGAAATGAAAGAACAATTACCAGTTTCTTGGATCCATTTCCCTTCTCGAGGTGTTCCTTCCAAGCCTCAACAGTGTGAACTCCGATCACTTGTCCCTCTTCTGCGGCCATTTTCCTCTCTCTTCGGACAAATTACGCTTGTGCTTTCAAATGTATTTTTTTCGGTTAGATTAACTTTGATCTAGATTGAAGCCTCGTGCTTCTTATATACTCGGTCACAAAATACGTTACACGTGTTGTCCACATTTACGTGTCACTTTATCATTTGTCAAGACTTGTAGTCGTCATCACCCATGTCGTCACAACAAACGCGTCAAGTGTGTGAACTGTAAAACTCACGTGACCAATTTTGGTCGGCTATTTTTAATTCTAAAGTTTGGGCCATTAATTTCGGTGGGCTGAAGATAATGAATCGGGCCTTAATATCATACTCCATTCATCCATGAAATAGAAATGAATCGAGACTTTTACTTTAGCAATTTTAGAAGTATTCTTTTTAGGTAAATGTTGAAGATATGCCGATGAAGTTTGACATGACCAAAATATAGAAAACAATTTTGGGTGTTTGTAAAACAATTATGGACCACGCACATGATGGAGTATCATCTATCTTTGGATATCGCTTTATAATGTGTGTTCTATTTGTCATAAGACGTTTTTTTAAAACCTTTGAGGAGCATATTATTTAATGTAAAGATCTTCTCGACTTTAAATACACACATGACTTTGTAATGGTTGTTACATATGTAGTTGGCTGGAGTATATAGGAAGAAAGAGATGTTTGTGAACTTTTTGTTTAACCTTTAAGATGAAATATCGACACTTAAACCAACATATATTTTGTTGTACGAGTATGTATGAGATAAATATGCATGTGGAGACTTGATTGGGGTTTTTTCTTTTGTGGGATTGGGGACCATAACTTTTACGATAGAATAATCAATGTCAAAGTAGTGTCGAACAAAATGACCAAACATAAAAAAAAAATGGTATTTCAAACAATCAACATAAATCTATACCATTTAAGTTTGACATTCTCAACTTCATAACACCAAATGTTATTGAGATTGCAAAGAGTTAAAAAAAAATCATGTATAATTATGTTATATCTCTGATGTCTATAGACTATTGTGTCTAAAATAATAGATTTTATCATCTAAAAAATATTAACGACACAACTTATTTTTCAATTGTTTTTGTTTGATAGGTAATTTATTTTAGGGTCTTGTTAACGAGACGTCCTTCTTTAATGATTTCTAATAAAGAAATTATTTTTTAAAAAAGTTAAAAACTTCAATTTCTAATATATTGATTTTAAAAACTTTGACAAAAACTTAATATTTAAAATTACTAAACAATGTTTTAAGGACACTCGTTATCATTTCTCTTAAATCAATCGCAACTAAAAGATAGAGATAAGTTTTCAAAAAAAGATAGTAAACGATAGAGATTCCGACGTCACGTGGAATATCCAGAACCACGTGCTTAATCCATATTATTATCATCTCATCTCATCCACAAAAATCTGGCTTGAGCTCAAAACCAACGGATATTTCCAACATCTTCATCTACATGTAATAATTTTTCATTTCAGTGGCTTAGCAAGTTCGAGTGTGACTGTTTCAGTCGCACAGTATTTTAGACACATAATTGAATTAGAGTCCAGAGAGTGACTGAGAATGGTAAATGACTAAGTGGAATAAGTAGCCACCACACATTCACAAAATTAACCTATACTTTCTCCAATTAATTCTATTCCTTATTCTTCCTCTCTTGTCTCCTAAATTTCGCTTTGTAAAATGGCATTCCCAATTCCACAGCTTATCCATTCCCCAAACTCACCTTTGTTAAATCTCACTCCACTCTCCTTAAACCCTAAAATCTTTCAATCCTCAACATCTACTCCATCGCCGCCGCATCTGAATGTTCTCCACCACTCCCGCCGCCGTAACTCTACTTCTCTTCTCCGATGCTCCGCGTCGTCTTTCCCGGAGAAACACCACGCCAACTCCCCCAACTCAGACGATGTAACGGAGCTTCCTTTGTTTCCTCTTCCTCTGGTTCTCTTCCCCGGCGCAATCCTCCCTCTCCAGATCTTCGAGTTTCGCTACCGCGTCATGATGCACACACTCCTCCAAACCGATCTCCGATTCGGCGTCATCTACAACGACGCCGTTACCGGATTATCTGAAGTTGGTTGCGTCGGAGAAGTAATCAAACACGAAAGACTCGTCGACGATCGATTCTTCTTGATCTGCAAAGGTCAAGAACGTTTCCGCATCACGAAAGTTGTTCGCACGAAACCTTATCTCGTCGCTCGTGTGGCGTGGCTTGAAGATAGACCCTCACCTTCTGCTGACGTGGATGTTGACGGTTTAGCGAACGAGGTGGAGACGTATATGAAAGACGTGATTCGGTTATCGAATCGATTAGGTGGAAAGGCAGAGAAAGAAGTTGGTGATTTGAGACGGAACTTATTCCCAACGCCGTTTTCGTTTTTTGTTGGAAGCACTTTTGAAGGTGCGCCTAGAGAACAACAAGCTTTGCTGGAATTGGAAGATACTGGTGCAAGATTGACGAGGGAGAAGGAAACTTTGAAGAATACACTGAATTATCTATCTGCTGCTTCTGCTGTTAAAGATGTTTTTCCATCTTCATCTTCTCCTTCATCACCATCATCATGATCATGCCTTTGATGCATGGATTAATTCAATAGAGATGCAAAGAGTTTAGTTCAAATACATGAAATGAAAGGTATTGTTTGCATCGATAATAGGGAAAAACTTGTAAATTCTCCGAAGTATAATTTTTCATATGCCTAATCATCTCGTCTGGTTATTAATTTTGGAATATGCATTTTATTTCATATACAATACAACGACTATAATTCTTGATAGTATGCGTTGCTTATACTGGTTAATTTCTGGCAGTATTGTGTTACACGTTTGTAACTGGTGTGTCTTGTGTTGTGATATTAATTCAATTCAACCAATATTCCTTATTTTTCAATTCTTGAGGATTTTAGTGATTCAACATGGTATATTCTCTTGATTCATTTTAATCAGTGGAATGGTGGTCCTCATCAAAACTGAAAGAATTTTTCCATAACTCAAACATGGGTTATTATGAATGATGGTCAAATTCACAATCATGCATTCATGCCTAGTATCATAGTATGGTGTGATGGATAAATGTTGGTTGTTTGATGTAATGCAACGTCTTTCCTGATCAGATGTTGGTCTGGAATCTACACTAGTACAGTTTTTATAGACAAATGTTAGTGGTTAACATACGAGGGGATATAGAATTTATAAGCAGAAGAGATAGAATCTTAAATCTCGAACACAATACTTTTTCATGTTCTTAATTTATATCACTGGGTTACACACCTTCAAGAATTCTACACCGGTAGAGGTCTTTGTACATAAATTGAAGATTTAACAAGCGTTTTGGTTGGTTGGCGTGATTTTACAGTCACGACATCTCATTTGGTTTGTTATTCCACAATGGTCTCTGGTGAAATATGCTCTCTAATTGGGGTCACTAATTGGGCCATGGTTTTATAAAAGTTTGAACAATCAATTTTGTATCTTGCTATCCTAGTGTTTTAGGTCTCTCCTCGACTCCTTGTATAAGTTCTGTCTTGTATTAGAGATCCTGTAGAGCATTCATATTTCTCCTCTGTTTTTTGATTAAAAGTTTCTCCTCTGTTGTTACTAGTGTGACATAAGGTTATATATGTTACTTGACTGTCATAAGGTTATACAGTAGACGGGAGACTCTTCTACAATCCTACAAAAATGCATCACATTCAATCATAATGGAGTCCAAAAGGATTAAAGAAAAACTTTGATGTGTCTATACCTAAACTCCAATCCAAACTCCAGATCTTGAAAAGAATGAGCAGTTTCACTGCAAGGCTGCGCATCTGCAAGCACACACAATCAAACAGACAGATTGAACTTATACGCAAACAGAGCAAAATTACTTTGATGTTTCCATAAATTTAAAATATACATCATTCTTGGTTTAACCTTTCTAAATAGATTTCCCATAATATTGTAGTTGGAAGTTGTCGGAAATATTGGTAGTTTTTTTTTGTTTTTGAAATAGGAAGCACATGAATGCCATCCTAGTTCAATTTGTGCATTTTTTTCCTGTTATTTCGTTAATCACGCTGAATTTTCCAATCATAAGCAGCAACAACAACCACTCCTTATCTTACTAAGTGAATAGTCGACTGCTTGAATTAAATTACACTATAAAAAAACATATTTATCTTATAGTTCCTATGTCTTTCTCTACATTTTTTTGACCCGCCTCTCCTTCATTTGATCTACTTTTCTTAAGACAACATCTACATGTCTTCTCTCTACGTGTCGAAATCACCTAAGCCTATTTTCTACCAACTTTTTTACTATATGTGCTACCCCCACTCTCTCTCTCTCTAATGGTGTCATTTTTAATATCTTGTCTAGTCTTACCACTAATCCAACACAACATTCTCATCTCTACTACACTTATTTGATTTTTGTGTTGATTCTTAACCGTCTAACACTTCGTACCATACAACATCGTCGATCTGACTGACGTCGAATTTTTCAATCGGAATGTAATGTATATTTTGGAGCCATTTTCAGCCATTAATATTAGAACCTCATAAACAATAATGTTTTGCTTTGAAGTGTCCTTTTATGTAGTTATGTTTCGGTCTTCATTTCTATGTGACGTCCTCCTAACCAACAAATATAACTAAAATATACAATGGAGGCAGGTGGAAGGAAGCTTGTCGTTCTAGTCATTCAAGTCTGCAACTCATCAACTTTAAAAATTTGATTTTTCAACTTATGTGCATCAATGGCATCACACGTCAAAATGTACAATTTAGAAATAGGTGTGATACAAATAATGTAAAGGAGAAGAGCTTTAAACAAAGATCTGCAAGGGTATTTAAAAACACCACAAGCATCAAAAGTAGCGAAATTTCCAGTGTTCTATTCCATAAAGAGAAGGAGGGAAGTAAAAAAAAATTGTAACAATACTAATTTATTTTTTTTGGCACTGATTACTGAAGATTAGTGCCCGAAGCAAGTTGATGAACTTTTTAGTGTTCGATTCATTAGAAAGTTTTGATCAAGTTAAATGAAGCTTTTTCATCTGAATTACTGTAAAGGGAAACGAGGTTAATGTATATCAACTCCATTATGTTAGTTTCTCTATTAATTATATAGCCTACTGTACTGCAAACATGTACTCTTTACAGACATATCTGGTTCCAAATAAAACTATTCCTGAAAATTTCACAAAGTGGTTTGCTGCATTATTGTAATAGAAATTGTTATTCTCTTTTATTGGCATGGTTAATTTACACCCTGCACGTTTTAGCCTGATAGAGAAGCAAAATTTATTCAGTTTAACTAAAATCATGGTTTTTGATTTCAAATTGATTTGAAAAAAAAAATCCAATTAAGTTGACGACAAACATTTTATTTGATGATGAAATTCAAGTTGTTCGGGTTTGAGGTGCACAAACTTGAATTATGTCATCATACAAGTCTAAACTAATTTAAAAGTAACATAAGAAGTAAGATCCATGAAAATTTTCTGAGACTCAATACAGTCTTTGCTTTAAATCCTCTGCTAATAAAACAATGAGGAGAAATACATTTCAAAACACAGATGCATCCTCTCTAGTATTACATTCAGATCATACAAGCATTCTCTAACCTATCAATATCACATACTATGATTTGTTTCCTTTCGTATCCTATTTGAATGCTAGAAAGAGAATAACACACAGTAATGCAAAGTGCAAACTGAATAGCAATCGGAGATGATTAAATAAGTAATGTGAATGATAAATACTCAATGAGAACTCCAATCCCTTGCCTGATGGAAAGTATCTTCTTTATTGGATGACATTGTTGTCGTCCCATTTGCAATTCTCTGAAAGTTATAGACTAAAGTCAGTATTCATAAATAAAAAAAACTGCAGCCAGCAACATGATAATCAGCTTATAGTGGTTCATTTAAATTCTGCCATGAAACAGTGTTATGGCACTGCTATAGCTTCTATTTGGCAACATTTTATACTAAATAGCGTATCCCGAAACAATGGCTATTGTTCAAATTCCGCTACTATAGCCGCTATTTAACAACATCGACAAATCTATCAACCAATTTGTTCAACATTGGACCATTTACTAATGATGAGTATAGAAAGGAGGTAATTCGTACAAACCTTAAGACATTGGCCCCTTGTTGTGTCGCAAATCGGATAATCTAGAGGACAACAGTGACGCTTATCCTTACAACATACGGCAGAAGTTTTACCACAGCATTTCCAAGAGAAACATATTCCAAGAAATTTCTTGGCACAACAACATGTTTCCCCTCTTGAACAGTAAGTAAACAAATTACACCTTATAGGACCTGGTGGAGGTGGGACAGGAGGATTGGGGCTGGTCTTGGTTGGATATGAAGCTAACATGTTGATTCCACATAACCCGGCAGAATTGTCAGTGTTTCGCAACATGTGTATGTAACCATTCATTCCCCAAGATTTTCCCCATGAATTTTTTACAATCCAATAATCTACTCCATTTTCCGAACCATATCCTACAATCAAAACTGCATGGTCCAAATAAGTTGAACATGGTCCAGTGAAGATACCCTGAATTCAAAATAAGAACATATTATTGCAAATTCGCAATAGTAATTGGTGAACCTATGTTACTAATATTGACCATTGAGCTCAACCTTTGAGTATAGCTGGAAAGCCCTTGCACTACCGCATATGCCTACGCTAACAGGTTGGACTGCAACAGCCTTTAGTAGTTTTTTCTCGTCATTTGGAGGCACATCAGTATAACCATCAATTGTAACAACACGCCTTTTTAACTGTATGATTAGAGGTGAGGAAAAGGCATATAAAGACCAATATCAACAAAATTAATAGAGTATGTATGAAGTTAAAGTGAACGATGATGAAATCTATATGCATGTTGACAGATTAAAAAATTTATTCAATTTATTGTTTAAAAAGCAAGCAAACACCTTGTCTTTTTTGCAAAGCACTTGACGACTTTGATACGGGTAATCTTCCTCGGTGTCAATCCCCTTGTTGTCAATGATAAATTGGTATGCATAGTCCATGAGTCCACCATCACAACCACTATTATAAGTTCTATCGCAATCTACCAGTTCTTGTTCAGAAAGGCTCACAAGAGACCCTGTCACAATTTTATTTATCCCTTCGATAGCGCCGGTAGCCGAAAATGACCAACAAGCACCTGCATAATATACATAGAATAGTATTGGTGACATACATCTAGAGCTACTTTAAATAAAGTTTTCCAATGCTTAATGAAATAAAGCAAAATGATCCTATAATAATCATGAGTGTTCTAAGTCATGGTTGAGAACAAGTTGAGGTCTTGAGTAGTGTTATTTGAAAATCACAAATCCGACACTATACGTGTAGACCATATAAAAAATACACCCAACACAATTGTAGATCTATCTAGGATAGAGAAAAAAATCTATAAAAAAAACACAATACTGCAACATTATACAGTGTCGGACAACATTTATGCTGTCAAAATATCATTTCTGTATCAACTTTGCCTCACATTTTCTCATAAGCTCCCTCATTTAACTTCTTTATAAACACACACCTATAAACATAAAAACAAGCCTTTTCATCATGAGGTAAAACCTAAATACTTATTGTAGTTGAAAAGCTTCCATAAGGTAAAAACTTATCAAAACTTGCCTCACTCTCTACTAATACAAACTATGATGACAACTACAGTTTACAAGTCTAAGTCTAGATAACCTAGTTGCAAAATTGTACTACAAAACAATTTCTTTTGCATTAGAGGCTACCTTCTATGTCCCCCAAGTATTCAACATCAATCTATTTATGCATATAAACAATAAACATCCTTATAAAAAAATAAAAAATTATAATCTTAAGTACACAAAAATCCATCCCAATTCAAATAACCCCACCTTACAAACTTAAAAGCTGTCTAATAACATACAAATTGAGCATTTAGAACACCCCCTTTTCAATTTGATTATTAACAAATTCAATTTTATCCCTATTTTTGTAGTATTAAAAAACAAATACCACAGCTTCCTTGGTCTTTGACAGAAGTAACAGCACCACTATTTCTCCAATCAATCTCAGAAGGAACTTCTAAAACACCATTATCATCTAATTCTTGATCTTCAAAATGGTTGAATTTGAATCTTAACAACGAAGAAGGTGAAAAGCCAAGACGAGTGGTCTTGAATTCATGGTGTGTAAGATCTGCGAAAGCGTTGAGGGAGAGGGTATAACTGGAATTTCCCATTTGATTGTGTTGTGAGACAAAAGCATAATTGTCTTCGAACACTTTGAACCTGTAACGTTTTTCCTCTTCCGAAGGGTATGTTTTACCATGCTGTTTGCTCCACTCTTGGAAGAGTTTAGAAGTGTCGTTGGAGGCAGAGACTAGAGATAAAAGAGACGAAAGGAACAACAATTGTAAAATGAAGAAAGGGAAACAATTCATGGTTTTGTGGAAAAGTTGAGTATTCATTGCTTGCTTTATCATAAAATTAGATAAGAGACACATTTTGTGCTACGTGCTTTTATTTTCCCTTTCCTACTCTTGGGTCAATATTGAAAAACCCATTTTAAATTTTTAATTAATTTGATTATTATAGACCACATACATTAATTATTCATTGAATTTAAAACGTAAATATGTGTTTATAATAGTGATTAAAGGATGTCGTAAATTGACAACATCCTGATGATATAGATACGATTTCATTTTTCGAGAGCAAATACAAAAACGCATTTGACTCTATAAATTTGTTGGTCGTTGTGGTCTCTTATGTTAGTTTTGGATGTTAAGTATTCAGAAAAGTTGAGTTGTTTTTTTTTTTGGAGACAAGTAGGAGGTGATGTGAAATCATAGACCATTTTGACATGTCATCAATTGATTTAAAATCCATAAATTACCAAATTCTCAAATCAGCTTCTTCAATTTGAAATCTCAAATACTTACGCAATAATGAGAAGATGATTTAAGTAAAATAGAAAGAAAAAAAACTTACAAATCATGCGACATATGCATGCTTAAATGCCATTTACAATCGAAGTAGTTGAATGATATTAAACAAAATTCAAGTTCAAAATAACTTATGACATTGAAAATTATAGCTCAAATGTAACGAGAAAGTCAAAATCTTGCGTATATTGCAAAGTAACAAAGAAATATGAAAGTGATGAAGGTTTAAAGAGTTGTGTTATTTCCAAAGCCAAACAGGGGTCTTTTGCAAAATTTGGGTGTACTAGGCACAAGTAGTTGATAATTTGATCAATGTCCCATTATAGAATGTTAATTGCCTGGTTTCGTAAATTAACTAGATTTTTTTCGGTAAACCAGGAGATAGGAAAGGCATCAAGGAGAAGCAACGACATCCCAACTAGGTTGGCACCCCGATGAACTCCTATCGTATGCCGCCAATCTCAAAATTTATTAAAAAAAGGGGAAAAATACAAGAGGGGGGACTAGGCCAAAACCCTCAGAAAAAAGAAAAAGAAACGAAAAAACGACAAAAAAAAGAAATAGAAAAAATTAACAACTGCCTACGGATATCTAATCCGAGGTAAACCACAACGGTCCGCAAAAAACCTACTAAAAATAATCAAAAGGTTCAACCAAGAACTCATGTTTTTGGTTTCGGAATTACCAAACCCACGAACAATCCAATACAGCAATATCATTGATTAGATGTAGAGTTATCACCCGTTGAACGGGTTGTGGTAGGCTTACCAGAATTGGTCTTTTTAAGGTGTTGCTTCTGTTTCCTTGTTAACACGGGGAGAAAAGGCTCCTCTGCGAATTTTTGATCATATTCTTTAAAACGGCGCCATAGTTCCAAATCTTGTTGAATTCTAGCGCTACTATGAATATTAGTAACAATGTGTTGCGCTACACCCTCTTGAAAGCTGATCTCGGTTACATCAACATCAACAAGAGACTCATCCGAAATATCAATATTTGCATTAGGGTCTGCCACTATAGATGAGACATCTAAAGTCCGGACCGACATTAAAATTGGCTCATCATTAATAATTTCAGTACGAACAATTTCATCTGTAACATTATTAAGTTGCATACTGAAAGAATCTTGCGACAAAATAGTATTGTTTACCGTGGCTGCCTGAATAGGTATATCACTTGTCTTCTCCAAATTCTCTGTGTCATGCGTACTCATGGTTGTGTCTGCCACATGTTGTGCATCTGAATTATCTACCTCTACGGGCTCTTGTTGGACGTCCTCTGTTGTGAGTGTAATGTCTTGCTGAACGGGGACATGCGCAGGGACAGACCTGGTTGTATGGTGTGGTGTTGGGGGTGTAGGCACCTGTGCTGGCGGTGGAGGCACCTCTGATGTTGGTTCCGGGGTGTAGGCACCTTTGCTTATTCATGTTAAAATCTTTGGTCCATTCGAATAATCTTAGAACCCCCGGCTTGAGATTTACGGTTCCTGAGGCCCACACCATGCGCAAATCAGTGTCACTAGCAAATGTGAATTCAAAAAATCCTCTCCCTAGAGGTCTCGTGCTTTCTTCATTTCTTAACAAATGGCAAAGTCTTAATGCCAAAATATCGAGCTAAAATACCAAACTCGTGAGAACACCGAGAACTACAAAACATATCCACATAATTTCTCTCTGTTTCAATTCAGTTCAGTCAAAATTTAGCGTCTATTACATATTATTGGGTTATGCCTCATGATAATGTTGTTATGGCTGCCATATCAACCGTAGAAATGTCCTTTGAGAGCCCCCTCCCTTAAAAACTCACCATGGCAACTTTATTTTTTGGTTTCCCAATAATAATTTGGTTTGACATCTATTGTCTTTGTTGGTGATTTTATGGTTTCTTTGTTATGTTTCTCTACTTGTGTTTTGTTATTTCTATTTTATTTCAAGTTTCTACTCCATGTGTGTTGAAATGTTTAAGAAATATGACTCGATTTATCGGGTACTATATTTTGAGTAAGGGACTTATGTTGACTATCAACAAATTCAAAATCACTCCCGGCTTCACCAAAAACTCGCAAAATGTAGTTCGATTGATCATCTTAAAGACCACCTATAGTCAATTTGAGCCAGCATCTACATATTTTTTTGTATATAGGCGAGATTAAATGTTGATCTCACATTATTATTCACCTTTGACCATTTGTGGAAAAATTAGTTTGGTTGTTAGAACTCAAATCTTGTTTGTCAACATTATATTGATGTCATAAATTTCTATATGTAATCGGTCTTAGAATATGGATAATCTATGTTTCAACTCACGATCCTTATGATTATATTATCTTATTTTGAGCAAATTTTCTATCAAATCAATACAAGATTTGATTGTTCACACATAATTAACGTGCATTGGACTGGTGTATGTGATGGTTTTAAACATGAAATTTTGTAATTTGTAATAATTTTTTTTAATTTCTTACAACATTCAAAGAAAATAATGGAAGTAATGAGTGTATTGAGTTTGGGTCATAATGCTATTTGTAAAAGAGAATGTTGTAATTTGTTATAAGATCGAGTGTGGTGTATCTTTCAAACATCTAGACCGTGAAAAAGTAAGTAATTTTTTTTCTTCTGGAAAAGCTCATCTCGTTATGTTATTTACCCACTTTATCAGTGGGTTAGGAGGTGCAAGCAAATGTTAGCAAGTTAAAAACTTAAGTCACTTTAAATGCGTGTAAATCTTTGGTTGTGACGATGCCACTTAGTGGCCGCCTTTGGGCAACTAGTTGCCAGTTTATATGGCGCTGGAGGAATATTGAGACTCCTACTAAGGATATCACACATTAGTATTCACCTTGGAATGATATTTTGATGGCAATGAGACATTACCAGCAACACAAAAAGTGAGAAATTTGGTGCATGTCAACAAAAAAAGAGATGAAAATATTAAAGCTTTGAAATTTTCAGATAATGAGTGGATATAAAAATTGAATTGTGAAGGAAAATTTAAAGGATGATCGAAATTTGCTTGTGGTGGCTTATTTCGAGATGAGAATGGGAGGTGGTTGTGTGTAGGGGTGGGCATGGTTCGGTTAACCATATTAACCGAATCGAAGTGTTGAAATGGTTTGAAAAAACTGAACCGAAGTGTTGAAATGGTTTGAAAAAACTGAACCGAACCGTTAAATTTGTTCTTATACATTAATCTTTTTTCACCACTTTTGAACCGAAGTGTTACACATATTGATTCTGATCGAATGGTCGATTCAAATATTGAAAAAATACAAATATTTTTGAAGAAAGCTGTTTTGCATAAATAAGTTGTTTTGAATAAGTTATTATGAAAAAAGAGATCCTAATAAGCTGTTTTGCATAAATAAGTTGTTTTGAAAAAAGAGATCCTAATAAGATGTTTTGCACAAATAAGTTGTTTTTAAGCTGTTTTGAATAAGTTGTTTTGAAAAAAGAGATCTTGATAAGTTGTTTTGCATAAATAAGCTGTTTCGAATAAGTTATTTTGAAAAATGAGATCCTAATAAGCTGTTTTGCATAAATAAGCTATTTTTGAATAAGTTATTTTAAAAAAAAGAGATCTTAATAAGTTGTTTTGCATAAATAAGCTGTTTTGAATAAATTATTTTGAAAAAAGAGATCCTAATGAGCTGTTTTGCATAAATAAGCTGTTTTGAATAAGTTGTTTTGAAAAAAGTGATCCTAGTAAGCTGTTTTGCACAAATAAGTTGTTTTTAAGCTGTTTTGAATAAGTTGTTTTGAAAAAACAGATCTTGATAAGCTGTTTTGCATAAATAAGTTGTTTCGAATAAGTTATTTGGAAAAATGAGATCCTAATAAGTTGATTTGCATAAATAAGCTGTTTTGAATAATTTGATTTTAAAATAAGTTGTTTTGCATAAAAGAAGTTATTTTAAAATAAGTCGTTTTGAATAAGTTGTTTTTTAAAATAAGTTGTTTTTAAATAGATATGCTTAATGGTCCGGTTCAGATAATTGTGGTTACTAACGGTTCAGTTCAGTTAGTGAATTGTTATCAAAATAATGGTTTGGTTTGAGATTAGGTTAAATGGTTCAGTTAATTTTGATATGGTTTGATTCGGTTAACCGGTTCAAATTGGGTTTTGATTATTTTTGCCCACCCCTAGTTGTGTGGCTTCTCCAAAAATTTGTGTCATTGTAACACATATGTTGCTAAATCATCGACAGTTTATGAAAGTTTGAAAATTGATAAAGTTTGAGGTTATACTTGAGTTAAGCTTAATATGGATTCTAAATTTGTCTTATATTATTAAGAGTGATGGTATAGAGAGTATGTATGGGTGGAGGTTGATCAAGAAGATTAGAAGGCTACTAGCTTTGGATTGGGAAATCAAAATTTGTCTTCCTATCATTCAACTAATGCATGTCTCGATGCATTGGCCTATATGGGTTGTAATAAACTTATAATGATCCTATTTTGTTGTTTTATGAGTGATGCCCTGCTCAAGTTCCTTTTTTGTATGAGATTGATTTGTTGAGAGTTGCCACCCCAAGACTGATTATTGTCTAATTTTAGGGCTTCAACCCTCTTTCCTTAAAAAAAAAAAAGGCTTACGTGCAGTTTTACCCCTTATCTTGATTGAATTTGGATTTTGCCTCCTATTTTAAAACTCGGAATTTTACCTCCTTATTTTGATTGATTCTGGATTTTGCCTCCCCTATTTTAAAACTCGAAATTTTACCTCCCATGTTTTATGTTTTTCAAGAATTTGCCCCCTCCCCTATTTTATCCACATAATTAATTATTTGTATTAAATGTTTTTTCATTATTTATTTTTTTAATGAAAAAATAAAAATAAAACCAGAAAAATACTAAAAAAAAATGAATAAAAAATACTAGAAAAAATGCATAAAACTAGCATGATCTCTAAAAATAAAATAAAAAACTAGTATGAAAATACATGAAAATAGCAAATATTTAGAGGTGCAAATTAGTTTTTTTCATATATTTTTAATTGAATATTTTTTGTATTTTCATTGTTTTTTTATTTTTTGTGTTTTCTTGTATTCTTTTTATTGTTTTACCAAATTAATATTTTCTAATCTTTTCTTTATTTTTCTAGTATTTTTTGGTTCTTTATTTTAAAATAGGGGGCAAAATCTTAAAAAACGCAAAACAGAGGGTAAAATTCCGAGTTTTAAAATATGGGGGGCAAAATTCAGATTTATTCAAAATAGACGGGGTAAAATTCCGGGTTTTAATATAGGGGGAAAAATCCAAATTCAATCAAAATAAAGGTAAAACTGCATTTAAGAAAGAAAAAAAAAAACTCAATTCACTTTGCGAAAGAAGAAGAAGCCTAAATGTGTTGATTTGTCGTATCCAACTTATTTTGCCACCTATCACTATTCATTTGTATTTTAAACAAGGGTTAATAGTGTTTTCACCCCTGTAATATATGTTATTTTCAGTTTTCACCCCAGTAAAATTTTCAAGTTGATTTGCACCCTTGTAATTTTTATTTTCGGAAAACCCTCCTCCCCCATTCAACTAACCAAATCCGCATATGTCGCTGACTTGACTTTTTTTTTGTTGGCCACATCAGAAAATTAATTTTAAAAATTCAAAAAAAATAATTTAAATTCATTTATATTAATTTAAAAATAAAAAATAATTTAAAAATTTCCAAAATAAATTTTTGAAAATATTTTTTTTTTTGTAAAAATTAGAAAAAATTCTGGAATGTTTTTTATTACCATTTTTTTTACAGAAAAAAAATCTGAATTTTCCAAAAAAAAAAATTGTACAAAAAACTTTTTCCGAACAAAAATCTGACCTTTTTTCAACTTTTGAAAATTAAATTTCAGATTATATTTTTCGAAAAACATCTGATTATATTTTCTAATTTTTTAATTTCAAAAAAAATATTATTTTTTTTCGAGATTTTTTAAATTTTTGAAAAACAAAAAAAAAATCTGTAATAAAAAAAAATTCCAGAATTTTTTGGAGTAAAATAAAATTTTTCTTTTCAGAACATTTGGAAAAAAATCTGACACTTTTTTAAAATTTTTGTAAATATTCTATTTTTTTATTTTGAAAATTAAATTTCAGAATTTTTTAAATTTCAAAAAAATCTTATAGTTTTTTTAAAAATTTTAAAAATTTTGGTTATAAAAAAATATTCATAAATGAATTCATATTATTTTTTTGGATTTAAAAAAAAAAATTCAAATTAATTTAAATGAATATATATTGATTTTTTTTAAAATCAAATTTTTACGATTTTAAATTTTTGAAAATTAATTTTCAGATTTTTTAAATTAATATAAATTCATTTTAAATTTTTTAATTATTTTTTTTTAAAAAGATAGGTACAAATGCCACGTGTACCCTTAAAAAAATAAAAAATATTATACAGTCAGCGTGCCACACAGTGTACCACGTCAGCAAATATGTACAGTCATATGGGGGAGCAGGGTTTTTCGAAAAAATAATAATTTGCAAGGGTGCAAATCAAACCAAAAATTTTACAATGGTGAAAACCGGAAATAACATATATTACAGGGGTGAAAAACACTATTAACCCTTTAAATAATCAAAATTATCAATTGGAGAAGATTGTCAATAACTGTTGCAAACTGATTGATCTAGATGGCCTAATTTCTTGCAATGATTTTTTATTTTTTCACATTCATTTTAACTAGGGGTGGCAAAACAATTCGTGTCCACGGGTATCTGTGGATAAAATCCGTCATGGGCACAGGAAGGGTAGCTAAACGAGTATCTGCGGGTATAACAAACATGTATTTAGCTACCCGTTACTTTATAGACACAGACACGGATTTGATGATACTCGTGCCTGCGAATATTTGTACATGTTAATAAATTAAGTAAATTATTAAAATATATATCTATATATATATGAGTTTGGTGTCTCAAAAAAAACTCTAATTTACTCATGTGTATGCCGATATTCTCTGATCTTTATCTCAAAGATTCTTTTAAAAATGTCTCTTCCTCTCCTCTTGTCGGGTTTTCTTCTTCTCCTTCATCTCTTCTCTATTTTTTTCTTCTTCTCTTAAACATGATTACTTGTTTATGATATTAGATTTTAGGGCTTTCCAATTTTAGAGGAATATATGAATATTTCAATTAGTAATATATATTATATCAACCTTTTTGTTTATTATATCAATCAACTATCAAACTAATTACCCTCCAATTTGTTTACAATTTTAATTTTATGCATTGTTATGTATGGATGTCTGAAAGTTGAAGTTTGTAGATAATTAAAAAAGTATTTTTCTCTGTACAAAAAAAATTAATTCACAAACCCATGGGTACCCGCAAATATCTGTGGGTATCTAAATACATGTGGGTTACCCGTAAAGAGATACCCACATGGGTATGGGGACGGGCACGATACCGTATTTATCTAACGGGGCATGGACATATATCATACTACCCGTACTCATGGATACCCATTGACATTCCTAATTTTAACCATCTCAATAATTCATACACAAAAGGAAAAAATAGAAAATTACACTTGCAATTTGTTTTAACTTGGTCGTTTGACACATGAGTTGCATGCGAACAAAAGCACGAGCCAAGTGTATATAAGAGAAATGAACACTGAGGCTCGTTTTGGACACGATATGTCTAGATCCTCATGCCAGGTAGCAGTATAGGCCAACCACAACGGCCACGTTCTACTTACATGCATCTAACATTTAATCTCATTAATGTGCCTTGGTTTGGAAATATAAATAACATCTATCACCTCAATTGTTTTCTCTCATAACTCTTTTGTTATACTTCAATCCTCCATAACCCACAATCTTCTTATAACTGTGCTACTCGATATCATAATTATGAAATCGGGCATGGAAGTTGAGGAGAGAAAAAAGTTGAAGAAGCCCCAACATGCCATTTCCAGAAAAGGTTGTATGAAAGGTAAGGGAGGACCTGAAAATTCGAGTTGCCCTTACAAGGGTGTGAGACAGAGAACTTGGGGTAAATGGGTTGCTGAAATCCGTGAACCCAATCGTGGTTCTCGCCTTTGGCTTGGGACATTTGAGACATCCCTTGAAGCTGCCTTGGCTTATGATGCTGCCGCACTTAAGCTTTATGGATCAAGGGCCAAGCTCAATCTACCTGAAATCTCTACATCTGTTAAATCTGAGGGTCAACAATCTTCCCCTGTCACTCAAATTGTTCAAATGGAAGACCTGTACCATCCTCAAGGTAATCACAACACAGATAAGAACACATGTTTATGTTTCAATACCAATCCATACCCAACAGTGTCAATGGCTTCTCAGCCATTAAACAACAACAACTCCACTCCTTCTTTTCCATTGGATACCAACCCTAATCCAATTGATCAAACTTATAAGGATTTGTTTCCACCTTTAGATGATTCCATATGGCCAGAAGATGCCATGTCAATGGATTTTCCAATTAATTATGCAAATTCGAGAATGATCACAGAGGAAAATTTGGCAGACGGAAGTGTTTGGGATTCGTTGCAGACACCATGGTGCATGTAAGTTGATCTTCTCCTTAGAGGACGAGAAAAGTAACAACCAACATACATCATCATCATCTTTCTTTTCAATTCACATGCCACCTGGATTGTTATCCCCTATACACATACATAAGTGGGTGTATGTGCATAATGGCCATTTAGGCCCTTAGATGTCAATTTTCTTTTATTGAATATATCTAATTATTATTGTTATATTATTATATAAAATATGTGAAAATTATATGACAATCTTAAGGAATATTGGGGTGCTTTTCCAAAGCTTTTGTGTTGTATGTATTTCACATTTGAATAAATTATGTACTTAATATTGTGTATTATTATATGTAATGTATAATAATAGTAATATATTAATATTTCATGTAATATATTAGGGAAATGCTAACCGGTGTCTTGGACACTGATTAAGGATGCGAAAAAGGAAATTATATAGTAGTTAATGCATTGAAATTATGTAATTGATCGATAATAATGTCAAAAGCAACATCTTTTTATGATAATAATTCCTTTTTATGGTAAGCTTAACCAGTGTCCTGGGACACTGGTTAGTAGGACCCAATATATTATTGGAGGATATTATGAACATTTCTTTAATTATTTTTTTCTTCATTTTTTTAGTTTTATATTTCACACTTGCAACTACTTACCATTTTCTCTCGCCAAAATATGATAATTATGTATGTTTAATGTCAAAATCAATTTTATTAATCTCATATCACTCTATACAAATGGGAACCACATCAATGATCAACTAGATTAGGCTCTTTGATTGGTTGTGCGTGGGAGCATGGGATGACATCATCCGCTCGACTACAAATTGGTGAAATCCCTATGAAAACCAGTATACTAAGTTGAATAAGCTATGTTGAGTGACTCATACTTTACCCTTCTTTCACTCACGTATAATTTTTTTAAGGAACCAAAAGTTATATTTGTTGCTAAAAAAAAATGTTCTTAAAACACGTTTTAGCAACAAACAAAAAAAAATTGTTGCTTTCCAATCAACGAATAATGAGGGGATTAATCTATTCGTGCATAGAGGCATACACATTGACTAAGCGTTGTTTTCCTGAGAATCGAACCCAATATTTAATTCATAACTTTTAATGCTGACTCACTAGCTTTCACTCATAACTGAAGGGAACAATTTCCTATGATAGTGTCACACTCACAATTTGCAAGAAGCCTTTTCATTAGGGAACCAGGGATCTAATTATCGAACAAAAAGTGCAACTTATATATATATATATATATATATATATAAGTCGAAACGAGTTAGGATCCGTTCCCTATAAGTCAAAACTAAATCTCAATCACTAAATTCAATTAACCAATGGTTTAGGTAGTTACATATGCTATACGAGAGACACGTGAGTGACTTGATTCTGCTCTTCCTTCACATGCGAAAAAAAAAAAAAATCATACCTGCAGGCCGCTGTGCAAGAAAGATGTCAAAAACGTATCAACAAGTACCAACAATCAATTGAATCAACTCTAATTTTTCTTCTCAATCAATTGTTTTACGCTAATAAGCATGGTTAAGTGGCTTTTCAATCCAATAATCAATTGAAAACAATAATTTTTAATTTTCAAATCCCTTTTCTATTCACTTTTAGGTTTTCTTTCTTGTCAATTATATTTTAGGTAAAAATACGAGTGGAGCCAACAATACCAAATAAATAAACTTTCTCCAAACATCCAAGACGAAGGATGCAGTGATCAAGGTCGATGAATGGACGATGGTAGCTTGTGGATAAAAATATGTTTGCAATGATAATAGAAGAAAAAGGGCAAAGAGCGATGGAGTAAACAAGGTGACGTTACCATGTTTTATGCCACTTTTGGTTGAATATATGAGATATTAACAGCCGCACGATTGATTAGATCTAACATTGTATATTTGATGAAAGTCTTTTGATTATATATTTTTTTGAGTAAATTACACTCCCCTCCCCTCAAAGATGCTTGAAATACACCCCCCTCTCTTCTTATGTTAAAATATACAATTTCCTCCATTGAAAAATAAAATTTACACTCCCCTCCCTTATAAGATGCTTGAATTACAACCCCATCCCTTGATAATTAAATATACATTACACTTTAATCTATTTTAACATAAATAAATATTTTTATGATATATATTAATTTTAAACCACCCTTTAAGAAAAATTAATTCATTTCTTTATAATTTAAATGTTAATGATAATTAAATTTAAATATTTTGCTATTGATTTTATAATTTAGAGTTTAAAATTAACTTTTAAATAACCATGGTTTATTGTCGTTAGTAATTTTTCACATATTTTAATTTTATTTTGGCTTGTTTCATATTTTATAATAGGGTTTAAAACTACATGTTAATGAAATTGTGAATAAAAAATAGCAAAAAAATATGTATTCAATTTTTTATTATGTTAAAATAGACCTGCAATACTGTTATTTTCGAAGTGTATTAGATTATTTTTTTTTTCTAGATTATTAAAAATAAAAAAATATATATTGAGGGAGTAAAGTGTAGATTTTAACATAAGAGGGGAGGGGAATGTAATTCAAGCTTTTCTTAAGGGAGGGAAATGTATTTTTCTCTAATATGTTTTGAATAAGAGGGGAGGGAAATGTATATTTTAACATAAGAGGGGAGGGGAGTGTAATTCAAGCATCTTTGAGGGGAGGGGAGTGTAATTTACTCTATTTTTTTTGGCATGTGAAGGGAGAGCATAATCAAGTTACTCACGTGTTACCTAAACCATTGAATTAATTGAATTTAATGGTTGAGATTTAATGTAAATTTTTTGACTTACACCTGATGTCAACGGATCCTGTGTGTATATATATGTATGTATACACGAATAAAGAGTATACTTGAAATTTGATTATTAACCAAAACTATTTTCAAAATTTGTGCAAAATAACATTAATTAATTTTTTTAAGAAACCAAGCTAATCCAACGGATTTGATATTGGAGAGAATCAAACCTGAAATCTTAGGAGGAATATACTCCAAGAACCCAAGCTAACAAGGATATGCATTTATCTACGAGGTTAAGTTTAAAGGAACAAAACCCATTTGAATTGGTCTGATGATATTGACCTGAAGTTTGAGATTGTGCTCTTCCTCAATATCTCATTATTAATTTCAACCGAAAAAGATAACATATATTTAGTGTTGGACTTACTTCAAATATGATTAACTTGGATGAAAGGAACCTATACAAAAATAATGCATCTATGTATAGAACATATTCTTTTGTTTTTCATGAAAATGGAAAATATTTTTTCAAATGTAACCCTGGCTTCAGCCTGGATTAACGTAACAATAGTGAGGAAAATACCAAAAGCTGTGTCCCAACATTTTTCGTATTTTTCAGGAATTAATTAATAAAACAAGATTTGATACGAAAAAGATAAATCAAGATTAAAGGCATGTCATCATCTCAATCCAGATTTACACGATACATTGAGTCTGAAAACAAAAAGTCAGTAGAAATAAGGGAAAGTCATTAATGAATTAACGTTGTTCTATTTAATTTCCATCAATAGGTTTGTCTTCGTTAAGAAATAGTACATTTTTAATTCAAATAGCTTTTTCCAGAAAAAAAAAGAAAAGCTGTAATTCAACCAAATTTAAATATTTTCCAAAAATATAAAAAAAGCTGTGATTCAGAAAGAAAAAATGTATAATGCTACTTTAAACTACTACTAGTATATTTCACAAACTTTACAATGGGCTCTCACAAGAAGGAATATAAGTCAAGAGAGAGCTTTGAGTCGAACTCAGAATCCCAGTTGAAACAAACACTCTAGAGGATCAGAGTCCATATACACAGTAAGTATTCGTTTTCTCATGTATTTTATACCTCTCATTCTTCATTTATTTGAACATTAAAATACTAATAACACCGTATATGACACCATAAATGTTTATCTTCATTTTCTCTTGCTCTCTCATTACGTCCTTTTTTATAAGCACAATTTTATATTCACAGGAGAGACGTTACCAAACAAGTGCTTTTTATCTTCTACAATTTACACGTATTTAAAAAATACACATAAAAACTAGAGAATATGGTATTCGACATTAAAACTTTGATCTCAAAATATCATTTCTCTACTCATTTCAATATACCAAAAGACAAATATATTTTATTATTTTTGGTATAAATAAGAGTGTCGCAATATATTGAGGGTACTTAGAATTGTCTCCTCTACTCTGTTTTGTGGCCGGAATATTTTTTGATTGGCTACTTTGAATTCGTAAGAGTTTCGTTAAACAAATGTTCCCTATATATAGTGGTTCTCTATAGGAAAATGTGATGGTAACACAAGATAATTAGAAGCGCCAAAATTCAGCTTTACAAATTCTGCGGTAAAAGCATATTGAAATTTGAGAAATTATACGCGACGCGATTTGATTGCGAAATCAAAATGTAGATTTTTACTATATGAATTTACAGCTGCAGGTATTTTAAATTTGTTAATCCCTTGGTGGAATTAAGGAGTTTTTCAGCTTGAGATGATTATATATATTTTTTCATAGTGTTTAATTTATAGACAAATAAATAGTATTCAATTTGATATCTCATTATTTTCTTCCGGTCCAATTTCTAAACTATGTGACATTTTCCTTTGTTATGATATTTCTTATTTTTAAAATTTTATGAAACAGGAGGAAATGGATTTGAATAGCTTGGTGAGCAATGATCGTGTGGATAGGCATGGTAGGATTGCTGATAAACGAACAACTGGAAGATGGAAGGCAGCTCCCTATATCATATGTATGAAATAAATACTACATTATGAAATTAGATATAATCATAATGTATATTGTTTTTGTATCTGGTAGTATCTATTAACTTTGAACTGTTTGATGGAGTTTCAGTGAACGAGGTTGTAGAGAGGTTTGCGTTCTTGGGACTTACAGTGAACTTGACCAATTATTTGATAAGTCAAATGCATGAAACAATTCCAGATGCTGCTACTCACCTCACCGACTGGACTGGAGCTGCTTTTGTCCTCACTATCTTTGGAGCGTTTATTGCAGATGCTTACCTTGGTCGATTCAGAACCATCATTGTTTTCTCTACCATCTATACTGTGGTAAATACTATATTGTAAGATTTACATGATCCTAACTAGCAAGCAAATATTGATGTGTTTATTATTTTGTGAATTATGTCACAGGGAATGATTATGCTAACAATTTCGGCCTCTTTTGACACATTGCACCCGCTAAAATGCGCTGTGGCTGTGACACCGTGCAAAGAAGCAAGCCAAGGCCAAAACTTATTCTTGTATAGTGCACTTGGCCTCATTGCCTTGGGTACTGGAGGAATCAAACCTTGTGTTTCCTCGTTTGGAGCTGATCAATTTGACGAGGGAGATAAAAAAGAAGTCCAAATGAAATCCTCTTTCTTTAATTGGTTTTACTTTGCCATCAACATGGGTGCCCTTCTTGGAATTACACTATTGGTTTATTTACAAAACCAAGTAGGGTGGAGTTGGGGTTTTGCATTACCCACAATAACTACGATTATATCCATCGTTATCTTAGCTGTTGGTATTCCGTATTATCGTTTTCAAAAACCAATGGGAAGCCCATTCACTAGGTTTCTTCAGGTTATTGTAGCTTCTGTAAAGAAACATCGAAGAGGAGTCTCGCTAGAAAATGAAACTCCTCTCTATGAGGTCGAAACCACATACTCCGATATTATTGGTGCTCGCAAGCTTCCCCACACTCTACAATACAGGTTAGTAATCAATTTGGTGACCACATGCAAATATTTGGAAATAGATAAGCTTGTTTTCCGATTGACCCTTAAGTTGCATTAAGGTTTTATTTTGGTTTTTATGTTGTTTCTTTGTTTACATTAGTTATTCAATTAATCTGAAAAAAAAGAATCTTTGTGTGTGTGAGACAAAGAGAGCGGATATTTTCTACTTGACATTATATTTTAGTAACCGTTGACGACTCAAATTAGAAACCACCAGAAAAGGTCAAACCTTAATATAACCAGAAATGTAATTTAGTCTTAATTTTATCTGGGACTATGAGATTGAAGCAAATTAATTTTGCAGGTTTTTTGACAAAGCAGCAGTTATAACAGAAAAAGACACAGTTAGCAACAGATGGAGTGTATGCACAGTGACACAAGTCGAAGAATTCAAATCCTTCATTAAAATCCTTCCAGTGTGGGCATCTACCATTGCTCTTTCAATCTCTTTTGCTCAAATGTCAACCTGGTTTCTAAGTCAAGCCAAAATCATGAACAAAAAACTAGGTAAATTCGATATTCCAAATGGCTCTGTTACCGTGTTTGCTGCCAGCAGCAGTCTCATACTTATACCCTTGTATGAGAGATTTATGATCCCAATTCTCCGAAAATTTACCGGCCACAGCCGCGGCATAACATCCTTACAACGAATGGGAGTTGGACTTTTTGTCTCAATCATCGCTATGGCTTTAGCTGCATTGGTTGAACAGAGAAGACGCGAACATTACTCGCAACCAAATAGCATGAGTGTGTTTTGGTTGTTACCTCAATTCTTTCTATTGGGTTCTGCTGAAGCTTTTACTTATGTGGGACAATTAGAGTTTTTCTACGATGAGGCAACGGACGGGACAAAAAGTATTAGTAGTGCAATGTTTTTGTCTGAGGTTGGAATTGGAAGTTGGTTGAGCAGTGCTTTGGTGAAGACTGTTACCGCTGCGACCGGAGGACAAGATAAAGGGTGGTTAAGAAAGAATGATCTAAATGAAAGCAGGTTGGATTGGTTCTTCTGGATATTGACAGTTCTCAATGCTGTCAATTTCTTGGTTTATTTGGTGGTGGCTATTTGTTACAAAGGGAAGGAATCGGTTGTGAGAGATGAGAACATGGTTGAATTAAGTAACGTCCAGCACACACAACCATGAAGGAGTATTCATTTGTAAGAGAAGTAATAGTAGTATATTCCTCTGCTCGTAATCTATTATGCAAAACTAAATTTGGTGGTATTTATTTGCATTCTCAGTAATATAAATAAACAAATTATAAATACCCCTCACAGAAAGTCATACAAATAAACAAATTATTATATATGAAAAGTAATAATATTGATCTTCAAATTACATCAATAAAACAACTTTTTTGCTAGTTATATGTGATGCTTGGAATTTATAATGACATTACATAAACTTGTCCATCACATCCTTCGTATACATCAAAATAATGTTACATATGCTTGGAATTATTTTACAATGAGCATTTCTATATATATAGCAAAATAAAGAATCACGAACATCGTGAAGCAACCCGCGCCAGAATTTCATAACAATACAGGCGTTGCTATTAATTATTACTCCTGTTTGGTTAAACAGTAAAGACATACGAAGGGTCCATAGCCCTACTCTTCGTTCAGCAGGTCGAATTGCTGATTCAATCACCGATTGCAACATAATGCTCTCCCGTTGGCAAAATAGATTAAGCCACAATCAAACCGTGGAAAACAAAAAGGTCCATGACCCCTGCATGGCCATATTTAAGGATGACCGTCCTAGATTTCAAAAAATAAGTTTAAAATATAGGTCTCGAAATATAAAATTAGGGGTTCGTTAAGTAAACAAATATTAGAGAGTGTTAAAACCATTTACATTTTAATTGAAAAATGACATATCAGGGAATTGAATATCACGGTTCCTAACGTAATAAAAACTATCATCTTTAAGAAAATTATTTTCACACTTTAAGAATTCAATTTTCTTTTTTTATATACTTATTAGTTATGGTTCAAATTGTAGATTCTTCCGTAGGCCACCATAATTTAAAAAACGGCCTTGCCCTTATGTATACCTGGGCTCACACAAAAATAACGAATAAATAGGCAAATTGTAAATTCTTGCGATTATTCTTCCAAAATTTGAGAAAAGACAAATATCTTTTTCAAATTGTAAATCATCAGGTACATTAGTATCTCCGTCAATTTTCTCTGTTAAAACTATTAGATGATGACACGTTGCATGAGGTATTTGCCCATCATATTAAACGTTATTTGCCCATATTTTAAATTCAGCATTTTTTTCATTCTTTTTTATTGAATCAAATTTCACAACGGATATTTTTCCTCCACCACATAACCTAACTTCATGGAAATAAGTATTGTTGATCTAAAAGGATTAATATACACATTTTAATTGTTGTAAATTAAATAAACATAAGGATTTTTTTTTGCTAACCATCGATTTCTAAAGGAAATAGACTATGATAACATGAAGTTCAACCAAAAGATAAGTAAAATCTGACTAAGAATTATCCCATCTAAAAATTGATAGCACAAAATAAGAATATTTTTTTAAATTTTGTGTGAACGAAATTTGTTTTTTTTCTTCTTTGAAATAACTAAACTAACTCACCGGAATTGACATCCGGAGATAATGAAATATGAGGCCTTGAGGAGGAATACACCTCAAAGTCTCAAAGCAACATCATCCAACCAACTCAAGTGAGTCAAAATTTGATTATTAACCAAAGCTATTTTTTTCTCCTTAAAAAAAAACCAAAGCTATTTTTGAATTTGTGAAAATAACATTAATTTAAATGCAGCTATATATAGAAAAGACTTTTTTGTTGTTCATGAAAATAGAAAAGATTTGTTAAATGTAACTTTGGCCTCAGCCTGATTAATTAACTTAATAAAAGTAAGAAAAATACGAGTTTGTCCTTAATTTTTTCGTATTTTCAGGTATGAATAAATAAATCAAAGATCTTATATACTAAAAATTGATAAATAAAGAGTAAAGAAGACGTCATTATCGCCATTGAGATTCACTAGAAAAATGGAGTATGAAAATAAAGTACTAGTCAGTCGAAATAAAGGAAGGTAGATAATGAATTAATGTCTTTCTATTTAATCTCCATCAACAGCTCTGTCATACGTTAAGAACTAGCTATAATTCATATAGATTTTCCAAAAATAGAATCACTGTAAATCCAAATAGCTGTTTCTAAAAAAATGAAAAGCTGTAATTGCAATGAAAATGTATTACTATAAACTACTAGCATATTACTAATGAAAAATGGTCTCTCACAAACTGGAAGATCAAAGTAACTAAAGAGATAGTTTTTCACAGTTGAGTGGAAACAAACACTCTAGAGGATCAGAGTTCATATGCTACACGGTAAGTATTCATTCTTCCATGTACTTGATTCCACATGTTTTTCTTTGAGCAAATATTTCAAGGCAAAATGAGATGTCATATACTCCTTCTGTCGTTGTTTTAATTTTTTTTTTTTGGTTATATGAGAAAAAAAGAGAAAAAAAAGCTGAAAAAAAACTAAGCACGAGAGTATGAAACTCCCATGGCATCCGCAAAAAGAGCTAACTGAAGTTCAATTGAAGGATTTTTAAGAATCACCAAATTACTAGTAGCTCTAGCAGTTTTAAAATTATTTAAACATAAATAATTATTAAATTTTGTCACTTTTTATAAAATTACTTTTATTTTTCTTATAATGGGGGAGAATGATTTACACGATACAAATGATATTAGAAAGAGAATAATAAATCATATTCACACACTATAGTTGGTCAAGTCTTAGACGTAGGTTTTAGATTTAAGTCAAACTAGCATTTTTGGATGAAGCTTAATATAAGTTTTTCTTTTTTAAAGTTTTCTTTGAGTCTTAGATATTTTCTCCACCTTAAATGAAGAGCGTAAAATTTCTTTAACAAAAGTAGAAACACATTTCATTAAAAATAAAACACCATAGTCGTTTATATCCAATTAACAGTCATGACTTACTCCCTCCGGTCACATATATAAGCAAAAATTAACTTTTCAAATACATTGAATAATTAATGTATCCGGTCACATTTATTAGTTAGATACATTAGTTATTAGATGTATCTAAAAAGTTGTTTTTTGCTTATAAATGTGACCGGAGGGAGTAGTTTACATTAGCTAGATTATAGGAAAACGTGGTGTCACCCACGGTGATCTAGAAGTGCCGAATCTTAGCTTCATAAATTCCATGGAAAAATGATACGAGCTGCAATAAATTGAGATCGAAAATTGAGTCTAATAAGTTAGGGAGGTCCAAAAGCATCATCATTAAAAGTAGGACAATGTTAACCAGTGTCCCGATGACATTGGTTAAACAACTAAAAAAGAATAGATTTTATTAAAAAGTGGTGTAATAATTAGTTGGTCAAAAGTAAGAATGGAAGAGAAAAGAATTAGACTTAATTTCATTAATGATTATAAAAGAGAGGGTATAAGATCTTATACATGCAATATCATTCTAGATCATTCCTAACAACCAGCGAGTCACTCATTTTTTAGAACTAATGAGTTATCACTTAATAACAACCTAATGATTCCACTTTTGATGATGATATTTTTGGGCCTTCCAAACTCATTGGACTCAATCTTTGATCCCAATTTATTGTAGTTCGTATCCTTGTATAAAAAATTAAAGTATATTTTGCTATATAAATTTATCGGAATTTGTTAATCTCTTGGTGGAAAGGAGTTCAGTTGTTTTAACTTTTAAATACGCTATCTTGAATTTTTTATTTGAAATTGCTTGAGATCAGTTTATTCTAAAACAAAGTAGTGGAAAGTGCAAAATTTTAAACCATTTTGTGAAATGACTCTCATTGACCTTGATTTTTTTTGTTGCTGTTTCTTGGATTAAAATCGGAAACATATGTACTCTGAAGTCTGAACTCAGCCATAGTGCTATTGATATACTCATATTATAATTACTTAAACGATTAGTTTATTTCAGTTGTCTTTAAAACGATGGGTTTATTCCTTAAAAACCATTTAAAACAATTTTCTTAAAAAAAAACTACATAAAGACTAAAATAATTTAACTTTGACATAAAAATAAAAAATATTTTCCTTCTTATTAGGTCAAATGTTATTGGATTAAGTCTAAGAATCAAAAAGTAAATGTTCTTTGGTGAACTAATAGATCAAATGCGATTGGAGTAAGTCTAAAAATCAAAGAATAATATTCTTTAGTGAACTAATAGGTCAAGTGTGATTAGATTAAATCTAAAAATCAAAGAGTGATGTTCTTAAAAAAAAAGAGTAATAAGATTGGATCAAATTAATTTTGCAGGTTTTTTGACAAAACAGCAGTTATAACAGAAAAAGACACACTTAGCAACAGATGGAGTGTATGCACAGTGACACAAGTGGAAGAATTCAAATCCTTCATTAAAATCCTTCCGGTGTGGGCATCTACCATTGCTCTTGCTGTTTCTTTCGCTCAAATGTGAACATTCTTTTGCAAGTTAATTTTGTATTTTGATATTAAGTTGAACATAACTCTTTATTATGGTGGTTATTTATATATTTTGTTTTTATAATTAAGTCATATTTTACATTATTAACTTATTTATGATTCGAGTTTAAATAGATAAAACGAGTTGAGGTATAACATATTGAACTACCTAAACCATTTGATTAATTGAATTTGGTTGATTTTTGGTACTTACACATGATGTTAATAGATCATATATTAATTTCAACGAAAAAAGATAGCATATATTCTCTCCGTCCTTATATCTAAGCACCATTTTATTAAAGACAAAAAGTGCTTACATGCAGGGACGGAGAGACGGAGGGAATTTATACAAAAACAATACTTTTTTTTTTTTTAATAAAAGAGGGTTGACGTCCAAAAAACAATGCATTTATTCCCTCAAAAATAATAATAATGCATCTATGTGTAGAACATGTTTTTTTGTTTTTCATTGAAAATGGAAAATATTTTGTCAAATGTAACCTTTGCTTCACCTGTATTAACGCAACAATAATGAGAAAAATACCAAAAGCTGTGTCCCAGCATTTTTCGTATTTTTCAGGAATGAATTAATAAAACAAGATTTGATATGAAAAAGATAAATCAAGATTAAAGGTACGTCATCATCTCCTTCTAGATTTACACGATACATTGAGTCTGAAAACAAAAAGTCAATAGAAATAAAGGAAGGTCATTAATGAATTAACGTTGTTCTATTTAATTTCCATCAATAGGTTTGTCTTTATTAAGAAATACATAGTTTTAAGGGTCTTGTAAACAAGTACCCTAAAATCATCTATAATGGTGAGGTCTTAACCATTTAAGATCGGTATCTATTAGTTACTTTTGTTGCTTTTGTTAAAATGTAAACGATAAAAAGTTATTAGTGGGTCTTATTTAAATATTTTGTTAGACAGTCTCTATTGGAGTGGTTGAATACCTATTAGATACTATTATTAAAAAATCATAAAAAAGTGATGTGTCAACGTGAAACCCGTTTAAGACCTTAATATTGAGTGTCTCTATTGTGGATGCTCTAAGAACATTTTGTTTAAGAAACCCATATAAAGAAATTATGTCATAAAAATACAAGTCAAACACTTGTTAAAATCAAAACTGTACAATTTTTAATACAAAAATTGTTACTTTTAAATGTTTATGCCTTTGCGACACTTGTTAACATTTTGCTAGTTTTAATTAAACAGCTTTTTGCCAATAAAAAAGAAAAGCTGTAAGTCAACCAAATTAATTAATTTTTTTTCTTTCAAAAATATAAAAAGTTGTGATTCAGAAAGAAACAATGTATAATGCTTCTTTAAACTAGTACTAGTATTTCACAAACTTTACAAGTAGAAATATCAATCAAATCAAGAGAGAGCTTTGAGTCGAAAGTAGTATCACAGCTGAAACAAGTATACACGGTCGGTAAGTATTGGTCCTCTCATTCTTGTTTTATTTCAACATTAAAATACTAACACCGTGTATGATACCATAGATGTTTATCTTCATTTTCTCTTGCTCTCTCCATCCGACCTTTTTTATAAGCACAATTTTAAACTCACATGACTAGTGTTTTTTATCTTCTACGATTTATACGCATTTAAAAAATACACATAAAAACTTAAAAATATGGTATCGGACATCAAAACTTTGATCTCAAAATATCATTTTTATACTCATTTCAATATACCAAAAAACAAATATATTTTATTATTTTTGGTATAAATAAGAACGTGGCAGTATATGGAGGGTAATTAGAATTGCCTCCTCTGCTGTGTTTTCTGGTCAGACTATTTTTTGATTGGCTACTTTGAATTCGTAAGAGTTTCACAAAGTGGTTCTCTATAGGAAAATGTGATGGTAACATAAGATATTTAGAAGCGCCAAAATTCAGCCTTACAAATTCCGCGATAAAAGCATATTGAAACTTGAGAAATTAAACGCGACGCGATTTGAATGTGAAATCAAAATGCATATTTTTACTATATGAATTTACAGCTGCAGGTATTTTGAATTTGTTAATCCCTTGGTGGAACTAATGAGTTTAAACACGTCATCTTGAATTCTTAATTTTGCTTTTGGAATAGCTTGAGATTATTATATATATATATATATATATATATATATATATATATATTTCTTAAAGTGTTTAATTTATACTTTATAGACAAAGAAATAGTATTCAATTTGATATCTCATTATTTTCTTCCGGTCCAATTTCTAAACTATGTGACATTTTACTTTTTTCATTTGTTATCATATTTATTATTTTTAAAATTTTATGAAACAGGAGGAAATGGATTTGAATAGCTTGGTGAGCAATGATCGTGTGGATAGGCATGGTAGGATTGCTGATAAACGAACAACTGGAGGATGGAAGGCAGCTCCCTATATCATAAGTATGAAATAAAGACTACATTATGAAATTAGATAGAATCATAATGTATATTGTTTTTGTATTTGGTAGTATCTGTTAACTTTGAACTGTTTGATGGATTTTTAGTGAACGAGGTTGTGGAGAGGTTTGCGTTCTTGGGACTTACAGTGAACTTGACCAATTACTTGATAAGTCAAATGCATGAAACGATTCCAGATGCTGCTACTCACGTCACGGACTGGACTGGAGCTGCTTATGTCCTCACTATCTTTGGAGCGTTTATTGCAGATGCTTACCTTGGTCGATTCAGAACCATCGTTGTTTTCTCTACCATCTATGCCGTGGTAACTATATTTTACTTACTCATCTCACTCATTAATTTAATTTAATGCTAAGTGCAAATATTGATGTGTTTATTATTTTGTGAATTATGTCACAGGGAATGATTATGCTAACAATTTCGGCCTCCTTTGACACATTGCACCCGCCAAAATGCGCTGTGAGTGCAATGAGGCCTGTGACACCGTGCAAAGAAGCAAGCCAAGGCCAAAACTTATTCTTGTATAGTGCACTTGGCCTCATCGCCTTGGGTACTGGAGGAATCAAACCTTGTGTTTCCTCGTTTGGAGCTGATCAATTTGACGAGGGAGATAAAAAAGAAGTCCAAATGAAATCCTCTTTCTTTAATTGGTTTTACTTTGCCATCAACATGGGTGCCCTTCTTGGAATTACACTATTGGTTTATTTACAAAACCAAGTAGGGTGGAGTTGGGGTTTTGCATTACCCACAATAACTACGATTATATCCATCGTTATCTTAGCTGTTGGTATTCCGTATTATCGTTTTCAAAAACCAATGGGAAGCCCATTCACTAGGTTTTTTCAGGTTATTGTAACTTCTGTAAAGAAACATCAAAGAGGAGTCTTGGTAAAGAATGCAACTCCTCTCTATGAGGTTGAAACCACATACTCCGATATTATTGGTGCTCGCAAGCTACCCCACACTCTACAATACAGGTTAGGAATCAATTTGGTGACCACATGCAAATATTTGGAAATAGATGTCTAACTTTGATATTTATTGAACTAAACTTGTTTTATGATTTACCCTTAAGTTGCATTTAAGTTTTATTTTGGTTTTTAAGTTGTTTCTTTGTTTACATTAATTATTGAATGAATCTGAAAAAGAAGAATATTTGTGTGTGTGTATGATGTTAGAGAGAGTGGACATTTCTACTTGACATTACATTTTTGTAACCGTTGAACGACTCAAATTATAAACCACCAGAAACGGTCAAAGTTACTAAGTTTTGTAGAATAGGGAACTAAAATTGAATAAAACAATATCTAGGGAACAAAGTCAAACCTTAATATAACCAGAAGTGTAATTTTATCTTAATTCTATCCTGGTCTATGAGATTGAAGCAAATTAATTTTGCAGGTTTTTTGACAAAGCAGCAGTTATAACAGAAAAAGACACAGTTAGCAACAGATGGAGTGTATGCACAGTGACACAAGTCGAAGAATTCAAATCCTTCATTAAAATCCTTCCAGTGTGGGCATCTACCATTGCTCTTTCAATCTCTTACGCTCAAATGTCAACCTGGTTTCTAAGTCAAGCCAAAATCATGAACAAAAAACTAGGTAAATTCGATATCCCAAATGGCTCTGTTACCGTGTTTTCTGTCATGAGCAGTCTCATACTTATACCCATATATGAGAGATTTATAATCCCAATTCTCCGAAAATTTACCGGCCACAGCCGTGGCATCACATCCTTACAACGAATGGGAGTTGGACTTTTTGTCTCAATCATCGCTATGGCTTCAGCCGCATTGATTGAAAAGACAAGACGGGAACACTACCCAAAAGAGAACAGCATGAGTGTGTTTTGGTTGTTACCTCAATTCTTTCTAATGGGTACTACTGAAGTTTTTACCTTTGTGGGACAGTTAGAATTTTTTTACGACGAGGCAACCGACGGGACAAAAAGTATTAGTAGTGCAATGTTTTTGTCTGAGGTTGGAATTGGAAGTTGGTTGAGCAGTGCTTTGGTGAAGACTGTTACCGCTGCGACCGGAGGACAAGATAAAGGGTGGTTAAGAAAGAATGATCTAAATGAAAGCAGGTTGGATTGGTTCTTCTGGATATTGACAGTTCTCAATGCTGTCAATTTCTTGGTTTATTTGGTGGTGGCTATTTGTTACAAAGGGAAGGAATCGGTTGTGAGAGATGAGAACATGGTTGAATTAAGTAACGTCCAGCACACACAACCATGAAGGAGTATTCATTTTTAAGAGAAGTAATAGCAGTATATTCCTGTGCTTGGTGTTATTTATCTGCCTTCTCAAAAGTCAAAATCCTATAAATAAACAGATTATAATATATGAAAAGTAATAATACTTATCTTCAAATTACATCAATAGAACAACTTTTTGCTAGTTATGTGTGATGCTGTGATGCATGGAATTTATAATGACATCAAAATAATATTCGAAAAATCTTATTTGAAATTATTTTACAATGAGCATTTCTATATATATAGCAAAATAAAGAATCACGAACATCGTGAAGCAACCCGCGCCAGAATTTCATAATAGAGGGAAAAAATTGTAGTCTCTTTTTGCTGGAAAAAACGGATCAATTGCCAACGATATCATTTTGCGATGGATATTGACAGGACTTTTCCATTTTATAATATAAATAAATACTCGTCTAACTACTTGGAGGAACTTATCAAAATGAATTATATATTTACAAGTAAAGATACACAAAGGGTCCGTAACCCCCCTTACGTGACAACCTACAAAGGTTCCCCGCCGAATGGTACATGCACATAGCCTCGGTTCTTTGTTGAATTGCTGATTCAATCACCGATTGCAACATAATGCTCTCCCGTTGTAATTATGTCCCTTTTGGCAAAATAGATTAGCCACAATCGAACGGTGACAAACTTTCAAATTTTAAATCGTCGAACACGTTAGTTTCTCCGTCCATTTTCTTTGTTAAAAATGATGACGTGTTTGTTAAATGTGATACAAATAAGGCGTTCGATAGATATATAGTAACACCTAACGTATATGGTATTTGTCCATAATTCGAGGGAATATTTGTCTATTTTATCTAAAGAGCTATTTTCCACCTCCTACATCCAAAATTTTGAAACGTTAACTCCAATAATCAAACTTTTATATGAAAATTAACTTTAATTTTAAGCCCATACATTAGTTCAAAATGAAAATGAATAAGTAAGAAGAAATTAACAGGCTATACTCAACAATAATTTGCAAGGAAAATGCTAAATCTCGCGACTAAAACAATAGTAAATTTTTCACGAACAATGTTTCCATACATTTTTGGCTTCTCTTTGTTGAACTTATATCTTTCCAAGCAACCAATTCTCTTCTCAAAATTGAAGCGCAACCAATTCACTTCCACTGCGTGCGTGTGTATCTTTGTTCATCCAATCACCATCGTGTGCATCTTTCATCGATCATGTCACCATGTGTAGCTTTCCTTAGTCGTCCTCATTATCATTGTTCGTTTGTCTTCACCGTCGCCACCGTTCCTTTGTCATCATGTTGTCGCCGTCTTTCATCCAATACATATTTTTTTGTTAAATAGTTCAGTGACGAGATATTCATCTTATAGGATGAATAACTGGATAATTCGTGGTTTGAATCTAAGTCTCTGCATTTTACATGTAATCTCTCTACCAATTGAATTATACTCACGGGAAAATTAATATACATCTCCGATTAATTTAAATAACATAAGGTTTTTTTTTTTTAACCCTATAATTTCTAAAGAAGATAGACTATAGTAATCTAGAGTCGGTCAGAAGATAAGTAAAATCTGACCAAAAATTATTCTATCTAAGAATTGATTTCGCAAAATAAAAGGATAATTGAAATTTGATTGTTAATCAAAGCTATTTTTGAATTTGTGAAAATATCATTAATTAAAATGCACCTACATATAGAAAAGATTTTTTTTTTTGTACATGAAAATAGAAAAGATTGTTTGAATGTAACTTTAGCCTCAGCCTGATTAACTTAATAAAAGTAAGAAAAATACGAGACTGTCCTTAATTTTTTCGTATTTTCAGGAATGAATAAATAAATCAAGATCTTATACCAAAAATTAAAGAGTAAAAGAGACGTCATTACTGCCATTGAGATTCACTAGATAAATGGAGTATGAAAATAAAGCACTAGTCAGTCGAAATAAAGGAAGGTAGATATTGAATTAATGTCGTTCTATTAAATCTCCATCAACAGCTCTGTCATACATTAAGAACTAGCTATAATTCAAATAGATTTTCCAAAAATAGAATCGCTGTAATCCAAATAGCTGTTTCTAAAAAAATGAAAAGCTTCAATTGCAATGAAAATGTACTACTATAAACTACTAGCATTTTACTAATGAAAAATAGTCTCTCACAAACTGGAAGATCACAGTTGAGTGGAAACAAACACTCTAGAGGATCAGAGTTCATACGCTACACTGTAAGTATTCATCCTTCCATGTATTTGATTCCACATGTTTTTCATTGAAATTTTTTTTCAAGACAAAATGAGATGTGATATACTCCCTCTGTCGTTGTTTTAAAATGATTTAAACATACTAGAAAAGAGAATAATAAATCATATTCATACACTATAGTCGGTCAGGTCTTAGGTACGTAGGTTTTAGATTTAAGTCAAACTAGTATTTTTGGATGAAGCTAAATGTATTTTTTTTTTTAAAGTTTTCTTTGAGTTTTAATATTTTCTCCACCTTAAATGAAGATACTTTTCTCTCATGCAAAATTTCTTTGACAAAAAACAGAAACATATTTCATTAAAAAAAAACACTATAGTCGTCATGACCAAAAAAAAGAAAAACACTATAGTCGTATTATCTCCACTCAACGGTTTTGACTCGCAAATTAGTATAAATTGGCTAGATCATAGTTTTGAAAACCGGACTGGATCGGTCGATTGAATCGGTCCGACCAGTCCGATTCTTGGTTGAACCGGTTGAACCGGCCGGTCCAGTACGGTTTTAACAACATTGGGTGGAAGGAGTTCATGTATTTTAACTTTTAAATACGTTATCTTGAATTTTTTATTTGGAATTACTTGACATCATTTTATTCTAAAAAGGTAGTGGAAAGTGCAAAATTTTAAACTATTTTGTGAAATGAGTCTCATTGACCTTGACATCATTGTTGTATTGTACTCTGAAGTCTGAACTCAGCCATAGTGATATTGATATATTCGTATTATAATTTCTTAAACGATTGGTTTATAACAGTTGTCTTTAAAACGATGGGTTTATTCCTTAAAAACCTATTAAAGCAATTTTCTTAAAAAAAAACTACAAATAGACTACAATAATATTAACTTTGAGAAAAAAACAAAAAATAATATTAGCTTCATTTTTTGGCTCTTAAAATAATTTTTTAAATACTTTTTAATATTGTACCTAAATTATTATGCATTTGACTATAATATTCACAATAAATCCAGAAAAAATATATTTTAAAGTTACAAAAAAAAGTTATATAATATTATTTTAATTATTTTTTAGCTTAAAATGATTTTATGTGTTTTAAAAAACAAAAATTAACCGTTTTTTTTTGTTGAGATGGACAGTAGAAGGCTCCATACTATAAATACAAAAATGATCAGTCAACGGCAATCTGACCATGATTGTGAAAGAAAACTACAATGTCACCATCAAATTATTGGCCCATTTAATATTATTAATACCCTAAATGCTTGTGGAGCTTCCATTTGTTAACCAAGTTTGTGCCGGCCAGCCTACATTATTTGTTACAGCCATAAATCAATTGTAACCCAAATAAAAACGATGACCTTGCCTGATTGAGACGCTTTCTTCCACTCTGCTGACCTATATAAAATGCAAAATTAGTGTTACTTTTCATTTCATCTCACTAACAATTACACCTTCAATTAAACTTTAGCAATTCAATCCATGGATACTCCTCATAGCAAAGTATGTCACAAGGCAATATTTGTTTACTTTATTTGAATGTATATATGTGTAACATGTCATTTACGTTATTATATAAATAATTACTCAGTTTTCATGTTATGTCATATTGTTTTGAATTTTATAAAACAGGAGGAAATGGAATCGAGTAGCTTGGTAAGCAATGGCCGTGTGGATCGGCAAGGTAGAATTGCTGATAAAAGAACAACTGGAGGATGGAAGGCAGCTCCCTTCATCATAAGTATGATCACTAAATACTACATTATGAAATTAGACAGAATCATCACAATGTATTATGTACACGTAATTTTAATATATGATATGTATTAACTTAGCACTTTTTGACGCTCTTTCAGTGAACGAGGTGATAGAGAGGTTGGCGTTCTTTGCGATTGCAGTGAATATGACGGCTTACTTGGTATTTCAAATGCATCAATCGCTTCCAGATGCTGCTACTCATGTCACAGACTGGATTGGAGCTGCCTATGTCCTCACCCTCTTTGGAGCATTTCTAGCAGATGCTTATTTGGGTCGCTTCAAGACTATCATTGTTTTCTCAACCATCTATGCCGTGGTAACTAAATTTTAAACATTAGTGAAGTAATTAATCAACTGATGATATCGTAGTTTTTGTTTAGAACCATAATAACTAGTATAGGATAAAATTCAAACAATGATTCTAACTAAGCTAACTGATCATACCAGTAATTTGTAACCACTTTAACAATTTTCAACTAATTCTAGCAGAGGATGGTCTGCATTAGATTGACAGTATAATTTAAAATTCAAAAAATGATTTTACTCATTAATTTAAGTTTTAACTTTTAATGCAAATATTTATGTTTATTATTTTGTGAATTTTGTCACAGGGGATGGTTTTGCTGACAATGTCGGCCTCTTTCGACACATTACGCCCACAAAAATGTCTAGCAAAACCGTGCCAGGAAGCAAGTCAAGGCCAAATCTCCTTCTTGTACGGTGCACTTGGCCTTATTGCCTTGGGTACAGGAGGAATCAAACCTTGTGTATCATCCTTTGGAGCAGACCAATTTGACGAGGGAGATGAAAAAGAAGTCCAAAAGAAATATGCATTCTTTAATTGGTTTTTCTTTGCTATCAACATGGGTGCTCTTCTTGGAATCACGATATTGGTTTATGCACAAGATAAACTAGGGTGGGGTTGGGGTTTTGGAATACCCACAATAACTACGGTTTTATCCATTGTTGTTCTAGCTGCCGGTGTTCGGTATTACCGTTTCCAAAAGCCAATGGGAAGCCCTTTTACTAGGTTTCTTCAGGTTATTGTAGCATCCGTTAAGAAACATCGAAAAGGAGTCTCCGTAGAAAATGAACCTACTCTCTATGAGGTTGAGACCACACACTCTGATATTATTGGCGCTCGCAAGCTTCCTCACACACGACAATACAGGTTAGTTATCATATGATGTATCAAGGCACATGTTTTAGAACTTTAGGATTGTTTTAGGATTTTATATGCTTGTACTGCGTTTTCCTAAAACAATACTTCTAAGCTATGAAAAATAAAATAATTAGATTTAATTTACACATGCATTGCCACACTATTTTATTGCTTGCTCAATACATTATTCAATTTGACACATGATACCCTGAAACATAGCTATAGGAATTAAGGAAAATGCTAGAATATTGCAGGGTGTAATTTTAGACATATAGGAAGGGCAGGAAATCAGACGACCCTTGCTCTGGCCCAATATGCCTTAGAGGAGATCAGCATCATTTGGATGGAAGATATACATCTATCATTGTATCATTAATAAAAGCCATTTATTTTCAAAAAAAGAAAGAAAAGAAATTGACACATGATCAAAAGTGAGTATTAAATTTAACAGTATTGGAAATTTTTGAAATTTTCAAAGCTAAAACTATACATATGAATTTAAACAGGGGTGACCACATGAAAATATATTGAAATAAATTGTTTAAGACATGGATTCCTCGCCATAGGAAATTTGACGCACTCAAGTTGTCAGCACATTCATTACCGTTGGTATGAGGTTGAACAATTCCGATTTCAATGTAGATTTTTGAAATGTAGATTTTGATTTTAAATAAAAAATATCGAGCTAGAAATTTAAACTGTCAATCTTGATTAATTGTTTTTCTCAATTGGGCCGACATTCTCAAAACGGGTTATAAGCCAAATGTACTGATCGTGTGAATGCTTCAAATTGTCGTGGTTAGACGTCTAATTTTCATATTTGTTGACTTTTTAGTGTGATAAACTAAGCTTAATTTATGATCGAAATTACATAACTAAGCGTGATGTTGATTAATTTAATCTTGGTATATGAGAATAAGATTGGAGCAAATTAATTTTGCAGGTTTCTTGACAAAGCAGCAATTATAACAGAAAATGACACCCTTAGCAACAGATGGAGTGTATGCACAGTGACACAAGTCGAAGAGTTCAAATCATTCATTAAAATCCTTCCAGTATGGGCATCTACCATTGCTCTTGCTATTTCTTTCGCTCAAATGTCAACATTCTTTCTAAGTCAAGCCAGCATCATGAATAGAAAACTAGGAAACAACTTCAAAATCCCAACAGGTTCTGTTCCTGTCTTTGGTGCCCTCAATGGTCTCTTACTTGTACCTTTCTACGAGAGATTCATAATCCCATTTCTCCGTAAGTTTACCGGCCATCACCGTGGCATCACATCGTTACAACGAATGGGAGTTGGGCTTTTCATCTCAATTATTGCTATGGCTTCAGCTGCATTAGTTGAAAAACGGAGACGCAATCACTACCCGCAACCAAATAGCATGAGTGTGTTTTGGTTGTTACCTCAATTCTTTCTAATTGGTACTGCTGAAGTTTTTACCTATGTGGGACAGTTAGAATTTTTTTACGATGAGGCAACGGACGGGACAAAAAGTATTAGTAGTGCAATGTTTTTGTCTGAGATTGGAATTGGAAGTTGGTTAAGTACTGCTTTGGTGAAGATTATTGTAGCTGCAACTGGAGGACAAGAGAAAGGGTGGCTAAGGAATAATCTTAATGAAAGCAAGTTGGATTGGTTCTTCTGGATATTGACAATTCTCAATGCTGTCAATTTCTTGGTTTATTTGATGGTGGCTATTTATCACAATGGGAAAGAATCATCTGTGAGAGATGAGAACATGGTCGAATTCAGCAACGTCCAGCACACACAACCATGAAGGATGGTTCATTTTTAAGAGTAGTATATTCCTCTGTTTGTAATCTATTATGCAAAACTAAATTTGGTGTTCTTTTATTTTATGCATTCTCGAAATTTTTATAAACAAACTATGAAACATAATATTCAAATGATCTTCAAATTACAAAAATAGAACATCTTTATTACGGTTATGTGGGGGGCTTGAAATTAATAACATGAATAATGTTAGCAACACGTTACCTTTTTTTTTTTTTTAAATAAAAGATATTCATTCATTCAAATTGAAAGAGTATATCAATATAATGCAAATTCGCTAAAAACAAAAAGGATGAATCTGTGAACAGGCTCACAACATCCATGTTAATAGCATAAAACAGCAAAGTACAAATGCCTACACATATGACGATATTTAAATCTCCGGAATAACCATGTTTCCGGATCTGCAACGTGGATGATGCCAAAGTCATTGATTGGATCTGCACTGGATCGAAGCTGATCTGACAATCTGAAGCGATCAAATATCTAAGAGAAACAAGAAAAACAAACAACGTCGCACAAAGACGACGAACAACGAACGTCGCACGAAGACGACGAAATCACAAAATAAAACGAAATAGATGTGAAAATCACTTATTTCAATAAAAGGGAAATAGAAAAACGAGTTAGAGGGGTGATTTTGGGTCAAAAATTGACCCTAAATCACCCCTCTTTGGTGGTGGATGAAGGAGAAGAAACTAGAGTTTTTGTGACGGCTCACAAGAGAGAAAGGAAAAAGAGAGAGCCGTCTATCAATCCGTTACCTTGTTTAGTTGTTTTCTATATGTACACGTAATTATGAGAGAGCCGTCTCACAATGTATTACGTACACGTAATTTTAATATATGATATGTATTAACTTAAGGGGACTTCTACGGTACACACAAATTTGAGTGTATCAATACTCTTGTTTCACAATTTTTTTAAATTAACAATAATTTTTATGAAATAAAAAGCTATTAATAATATTTATATTTTATAAAACATCATTTCATAAGAAAAAAAAAACATCATTTCATTGCTTACAAGGATCATATTAAAAAATTTACATTTTGTCATAAAAAATAACCAATATTCATTGTTATGAGTAATAAAAATTTGTAAAAATTCAATTTTATTTCGTCGAAGGTTTTGGTAAATAAAATTTAATTATTATAGTTGTCAATAATAGAAAATAATAATTTTTCATAAAAAAACAACTCATTTACTATTGATTTAACTACTTGGTATACCAATACACCTTATTAGGTGTATCATAGAATTTGCCTTAACTTAACACTTTTCGATGATCTTTCGGTGAACGAGGTGACAGAGAGGTTGGCGTTCTTTCCGATTACAGTGAATAGGGCGGCTTACTTGGTATTTCAAATGCATCAATCGCTTCCAGATGCTGCTACTCATATGTCACAGACTGGATTGGAGCTGCCTATGTCCTCACCCTCTTTGGAGCATTTCTAGCAGATGCTTATTTGGGTCGATTCAAAACTATTACTGTTTTCTCAGCCATCTATGCCGTGGTAGCTAAATTTTACACATTAGTGAAGTAATTATAGTTTTTGTGAAAATCATCATTCTCTAGAGTATCATTAGTGAAGTAATCCAAATCAACTGATGGTATCACAGATTCATAGTTTTTGTTGTGAACCATAATAACTTCTGTCATACCCTCATTTTGGACCTAAAAATACTCATTCAATTTCCTTTACTATTTTCTAAAACTTTCAAATTCAATGTGCTTTCTATTGTGCTTCAGCTGCATACATTACTGCTTCAGTCTTTTACATTTTTTTTGCATAAAATCATACAAAAGGGTATTTTGGTCATTTCCTACAAAGGAACCCATTTTTAGTCCCTACAATTTGTCCCTGAGTCTGTTCAACTGGTTTGCATAAATCTTTAATCAAATCTTGTACGAAAATCATCTAGTTTGCATCTGAGTCAGTCTGAGTCGTTTTTGCCCCAGGGGCATTTTAGTCTTTTCACATTATTTGAATTTTGGGCAGAGAGGTATTTTAAAATACCTCATTTTGGCAGTTTGTTCGTTTTAGTCCGTTGTGTCAATTTTAAACGTTTCACTTTACGTTATTTTCAAATTACATCTTTTAGCCAATTTTAACTTTTTGCATTTTAGTCCAAATCTTTTCAAAAATTACATTTCAGTCCCAAGTGTTTTCAAAACCATGTTTTTAGTCTTTTTCATTTTTATTTTTATTTTAGTCCAAGTTTTATATAAAATTGCAGTTAGGTCCAATTTTCTTTACAGAATTGCAGATTGGTCCCCAAGGTCAAAAAAAAAAGCCAATTCAGTCCAAAAAGCCACGCAGGCGGTTCCCAGTACACATGGCAGAAGCTCATTGGCCCACAGTCCACATGTCAGCCTATATAAGGCACACAGTGTCAGAGATACAGAGCTCAGCGCCATTCAATTCAAGCCACATCACCATAAACAGAAAGAGAAATTTCTCTCTCTTGTCAGTTAGATCAAAATCACAAATTCAGAAGAAATTCAAGAACATTCAAACCCTAACCGTTTCCAGAATCAAAATTCAGCAAAATTCAATGGAGTTTGTGATGATTCTCAGAGATTCAGCATCGAATCTTCATCATTGAATCATTTCCTCTGCAATTCCAGTGCGAATTCACCATTGATAATGGCAAACTCAAGCACGATCACAGAGGCCAGAGATTGAGAAGAAGAAGGGACATTTGAAGGTTCTGAACCGGCCAGTAAGAAGGAGAAGATTCACAGTTTCATTCGGATTTCAAGCAAGAAACAACAAAAACAGAATCAAAGCCAAGAGTTCTGAAGATTCAAGTCCGAATCTCCGAACGAAACCAGGTAAAAAATCACAAGAAACTTACTTCTCTCATACGTGTAAGCACTAGCGAGATCGAATCAACGTGAATCCATGCGAATTCGAAGGGTCCGGTTCAGAAAGAATGAAACCCTAACCTTTTTTCAAAACAGTGAAGGATTTTAGGGTTTACAACGTGAATTCACCGTTGCAAACCTGTGAATCCGTCAGGGTTTCATCAAAACAACAGTTTGAATCAAAAAAAAAAGGAGCCACGGAACCGTTTGAAATCCATGAACAAAACTTCAGATCCACGGTGATTCGCTTCGCATACGTGAATTTCAACGCTGAATACATGCTTAGAACGATAGGATGAAGCTATTAAACCATGAATCTTGGATTTCTGGGTAGGATTCAAAGAATTAGGGTTAGGGTTTGAAGATGGAGAGAGAACGGCGCAAGAGGGAAGAAGAAGAAAGAGAAACGGAGTGAAAGAATGGGGAATCCGGGCCATTTTACCTTTTATATAGCACGCGAACCGGGTCGGTTCAAAACCGACCCATTTTTCTTCATCCATGGCCGTTAGATTTAGGGTTAGTGAATCCGGATCAATCCAACGCCCTCAAGGCGTTCTGGAGATCCGGATCCACCAGCGTGTGGGTTGGACCTGTATCCGTGGGCCGTTGTTCTTTTCTTGCAGTTTCTTGTTTTTTTTTCATGCTATGTGCACCTTTAATTTTTGCTATCTGTACCCCTGTGCATGCTAAAATTTTTTACAAAATTCATGAAAAATTCATAGTGTTTTCTTGATGTGTTTTTGGCTGTTTAGTAATATTTTTACACGTTCAGGATTGGTAGAAATAATACGTGTTAATTTCATTTTGATGCGTACGTTTCGTATGTCCTCGTGTGAATTCACTTGTTTGATCTTTGGTCCAAAATTTGTCATATGATGTTGATGTTTGGCGTTTAATTTTATCATAAGCTTACCTCTGATTTTGTGCTAATTCATGCAATTGTGCTAGTTGATTTTTGTTTACAATTTTTGCAATGTGTTTAATTGTGTTAGTTGATTTTTTTGTTTACAATTTTTGTCATATGTTCAATTGTGTTAGTTGATTTTTGGTTATAGTTTTAGCAATATTTTCAATGTTGATAAAATTGATTCTTGATATTAATTTTGTGATGTTTTGCGATGTTGTTAAAATTGATTCTTGATGTTGATTTTGTGATATTTTACAACCTTGCTAAACTTGATTCTTGATGCTAATTGTGTGCTATTTTTGCAATCCCGTTTAGTTAGGATTTTGATTGCTAATTTTGTGATATGTGGCAAATTTTTAGTGGGATTTTAGGCCAATTTTTTGTGATAGTTACTATTTTGTTTAGGATTAGCACTTCATTATTATTCCATCTTATTCTACTAACCATCTTACTCTATGTTTCATGCATACTAAGCATCTCATCCCATTCACCTTTTTTCTTCTAACTCCTTCATGCAATTCCCAATTAGTTCATGTAATACTTTAGGTTTAGTTTATTTTCTTTAATTTCATGCAAGACTTTAGAATGTAAAATAGGACCCGATGTAAAAAACTATGGACTATGATGATGTACACCGACACATGCACCGACACACGCACACACGTTGTATGTTCATCGCTAGGTGTATGTTTAGGATACGCGGTACTTAGAGAAAACTAATCTTTTCAAAAAAAACAAATAACTTCCACCACTTCAAATATTTTTCAAACAAACCTTGGAGTCAAAACTCCAAAGGATTTTTTCTTTTTGTTTTCTTAATCAAAAATCAAAATGAACACTAATTTCCAACCTTAAACCCTTTTGTAAATAATTGACCAACCTCATTCGTTTCCTAATCTCAAGCCTTTACGGCCTCTCACCTTTTTTCTTCAAAACCATTTTCAAAACTAAAAATTGAACCAAACTCACAAAAATTTTTTGGAAGAGAACTACATGGAATTTTGATCCCTTAAAAGGGTATGTAGGCAAGAGACCCAAAATCTCTCCAAGTCCAATAAAATAAAACCCCATCTTCTCCCTCTCATTCTTAAAATCAATTGTGTTTTACAAGTAGCAATAAAAGCAAGGTATAAGCATAAAGCGTAGAAAACGGTTCCTATAGGATACTATAGCCATTGCGGGTGCCTAACACCTTCCCGTAATGGAATCAGCCCCGAACTTAGGATTTCTAAGGTTTTCTCAATTTTACCTTCCCCAAAAAAATAGAGACATCAATGATCGAAAGGTTCAAATCCGATCAATGATTTGACACCCGAAAATCGCGATGACAGAAATGGCGACTTCACTGGGGACTAGTTAGGGCTACGCCTAGTTTTTTCACGCTTTATATTTACACTTTGCTTTATTATTACATGTAAAACTTTCTTGTGTACGTGTGGGGTGAGAATATCAAAAGCCCTATACCCGGGCTGAGTGAACTTAAGATTAGGGGAGATATAATCGACAATCCATTCCGGGGGTTGCCTCGTGCATTGGATTACGCGATCAATCTCACATAGCTGAGGCATTTTGGAGGTGATGTTGTCGGCGTGTGTTGTCATGCTTAGGCACTTTACTTCCAATTGACCGATGAAGGCTATGAACCGTAGTTACCAAACCCATCCTTGGCCTTTCTTAGGACGTAGTGCGGTGGCTAAACCGAGCGTTGTCTCAAAATTTAGTCGTCACGCGATACTACACCCAAACTAAACCTTCTTACGGATAATCGTGGACAAGCGTTGCTTTGTACTACCATGATATACGCAAGAGAGGTTGTGGTTTGGGAACTTTATAGAACCTTGGTTACTACTACCTAAGCCTTAGTTTCACCGGACACCGTGTCCACCTGTTACCTTAACCCACCTTTATTTAAACCATGCATACATGCATTCATGCATAAATTTTCTACATGCATTTATCAAAGGGTATAGACAAACTAAAATTCTTTGCAAATGTAACCAGGCATGAAGAGGACTAAGTCTTACAAGTTCAAAGAAATTGATTTGGCTAGCCTAAGGGAGTTGGCACTCAAAGTTAAGAATCCGACTGGGTTTCGTCTCCGATACGGTGGTTTGCTTGGTATTCTCCGGACTAATGTAGAAGAGAAGCTGGTGCACACCCTGGTGCAATTCTATGACCCAGTTTTCCGTTGCTTCACTTTCCCGGATTTTCAGTTGGTTCCTACCCTTGAGGCTTATTCTTGTTTATTGGGGTTACCCATAGCTGAGAGGGTACCATTCACAGGCCCGGGGCCTTCTCTTACTCCTTTGGTTATTGCTAAAGATCTTTATCTCAAGACTTCCGAGGTGTCTAAGAATCTTATCACGAAGTCTCATATTCAGGGGTTCACTTCGAAGTATTTACTTGAACGGGCTAATCTTGAATCTACTTGTCAGGACACTCTGGAGGCTATTCTTGCATTACTCATCTATGGGCTCGTTCTTTTTCCGAATCTTGACAACTTTGTGGACATGAATGCTATTGAGATCTTCCATTCCAGGAATCCGGTACCTACTTTGTTAGCTGACACTTACCATGCTATCCATGATCGGACTCTCAAAGGTCGTGGATTTATTCTCTGCTGCATACCTCTTCTTTATAGGTGGTTTATTTCTCACCTCCCGAGTTCTTTCCATGCCAACCCGGAGAATTGGTCTTATTCACAGCGGATTATGGCTCTTACTCCCGATGAGGTGGTTTGGATCACTCCAGCAGCTCGCGTCAAGGAGATTATCATCGGTTGTGGGGATTTCCTCAATGTACCTCTTCTCGGTACCCGGGGAGGAATCAACTACAATCCCGAGTTAGCTATGAGGCAGTTTGGTTTTCCTATGAGAGCGAAGCCCATCAACCTTGCTACGTCTCAGGAGTTCTTTTACTATTCCAATGCCCCCACCGGGCAAAGGAAAGCTTTTACGGACGCTTGGTCTAAGGTTCGAAGGAAAGATGTGAAGCATCTGGGTGTGAGATCCGGTATTGCTCATGAAGCTTATACTCAGTGGGTGATCGACCGAGCCGAAGAGATTGGCATGCCTTACCCTGCTATGAGACATGTATCTGCATCTACTCCGTCTAGACCTTTACCATTGCTTCCCGCGACTCAGGAGATGTATCAGGAACATCTAGCTATGGAGAGTGAGGAGAAACGAGCATGGAAAGCCCGTTACAGTGAGGCTGAGAACTTGATCATGACTTTGGATGGCAGAGACAAGCAGAAGGATCATGAGAACCGAATGCTGAAGAAGGAACTAGCCAGAGTTAGGAAGGAGCTTGAGGAGAAGGATGATCTATTGAGGAGAGACTCCAGGAGAGTCAGAGGTCGTCGAGATTTCTTCACCAGTTATTGTGGTTCAGCTTCAGACTCCGATTCCGAATACTACCCAGTTACTCCTTAGTTCTGGATGATATGATTGTTATTTTGTTGTTTGTTCAGCTTATGTTTCAGAAGCCTACTCCCTTGGCTCGGTGTATCCAAAACAATTTGCTTTGAATAATTTGTTAGTCCAAAAACGTTTGCAAAGAATTCTAATTTGTCGAAAAAACCCTTTGATAACAAAAATAGTCATTTTTACATCCGCATTTGCATATCATGCATCATATGCATCATTCATCGGTCACAAAAACTTCCAAGTGCTCATTGCCTCCTGGTTCTTCTGCCGCAGAGTGAAAAGTGGCTCGTGCTCGAAGGACTGATCAGCCTACCAGAGTACATCAGACCAGACAGTACAGAAGGAGAAATCAAGTAGCTATGGAAGAAGAGAATACACTGCTTCGTGCTGAACTGGCCTCCGTGAGGGAAGAGTTAGCCAAAACTCTCGATGCCATGACCGCTCTGTTAGCCGCTCAAGAACAACCAGCCTCGTCTGCTCCAGAGGCCACTGAGGCAATTCCGATATCAACTCTCGACAGCCGTTTCACCATGCCAAGAGGGTTCCCGTATGGGCTCCCACCTTATTTTGCTCCCAATACTGCAGCCGGTGTTTCAGGAACCGCGACTTCAGGTGCCGCTAATGTTGGTCAAACACCACCACCAGATTTCACATCTCTTCACACTACCCTGCCTCAGTCAACAGTCTTCACAGTGCCGATTGTGCACCCTACGCCTCAGGGCGCCAATGCTGATGATCACCGTGGAAAAACCCCTGTGTTGGGAACTATGGAAGAAAAAATGGAAGAACTTGCCAGGGAACTCCGTCGCGAGATCAAGGCGAACCGTGGGAGCAGTGACCTCGTCCGAACCCACGATCTTTGTTTGGTGCCAAGGGTGGATGTTCCCAAGAAATTTAAGGTCCCAGATTTTGACCGCTACAACGGGCTGACTTGCCCCCAGAACCATATTATCAAATACGTCCGGAAGATGGCTAATCATGCAGACAATGATTCACTTATGATCCACTGCTTCCAGGACAGTCTAAAGGAAGATGCCGCGGAGTGGTATACCGGTTTGAGCAAGGATGATATCCGCACTTTTGATGATCTGGCTACTGCTTTCAAGAACCACTATGGGTTTAACACCAGGCTCAAGCCGAATAGAGAGTTCCTCCGGTCTCTTTCTCAGAAGAAGGACGAGAGCTTTCGCGAATACGCACAGAGGTGGAGAGGGGCAGCCGCCCGTATCACACCCGCTTTGGACGAGGAAGAAATGACTCAAACATTCTTGAAAACCCTGAAGAAAGATTATGTTGAGAGAATGATCATTGCTGCCCCAAGCAACTTCTCTGAGATGGTCACCATGGGTACTCGCTTGGAGGAAGCCGTCCGAGAAGGGATTATCGTGTTTGAGAAGGGCGAATCTTCGAATGCACCGAAGAAGTACGGCAACGGTCACCATAAGAAAAAAGAATCAGAAGTTGGAATGGTGTCTGCCGGAACCAATCAGTCTGCCACTGCCGCTCCTGTCAATGTTACACAACTGCCTCAACCGTATCAGTACCTACACTATGCCCAACATCCGTTCTATCCGCCGTTCTACCATCAATATCCTCCTCTACCGGGCCAGCCTCAGGTCCCTGTTAATGCCATCGCCCAACAGATGCAACAACAACCATTAGCCCAGCAACAACAACAACAAGGTCCGCAATCTAGACCATCTTTCCCGCCGATCCCAATGGCGTATGCTGAACTACTCCCAACTCTGTTACACAAGGGGTATTGCACCACTAGGCCCGGCAAGCCTCCGCCAAACCCATTGCCTCCCAGGTTCCGCTCCGATCTCAGATGTGATTTCCACCAAGGCGCCCTAGGTCATGACGTAGAAGGTTGCTACGCTCTGAAATACATCGTGAAGAAGTTAATCGACCAGGGAAAGCTGTCCTTTGAAAACAATGTCCCACATGTACTTGACAATCCACTCCCCAACCATGCCGCTGTGAATATGATCGAAGTCTGTGAAGAAATCCCTCGTCTAAATGTCCGTAATGTCACTACACCCCTGGTGCCACTACACGTTAAGCTATGCCGAGCTGCTTTGTTCAGCCACGACCACGCCATCTGCTGTGAATGTCTTCAGAACCCCATGGGCTGCAGTATAGTTCAGACTGATATTCAAAGATTGATGAATGACAACTACTTGACTACCAGTGATGTTTGTATGATAGTGCCGATCTTTCATGATACCCCAGTCAGGAGCGCACCCGTCCAAAGGGATGTTGAGCCGTTGGTCATACGGTTACCAGGTCCAGTACCATATGCTTCTACAAAAGCCGTCCCGTACAAGTACAGTGCAACTATGTTGGAAAACGGGAAAGAAGTACCCTTGGTATCCTCAAGCACGGTAGGCAGTATCGCTGAAGTGACAGCTTTGAGGAGCGGCAAGGTCCGACCACTTTTGTTTCAGAAGAAAGATGATGTGCAAGTTACAACTCCTGCTAATGAGCCTACTCCGTTGACAATCCCTGCTGTTGTTAAAAGTACCAGCCGTCCTGGCCAATCCGTTGATGATTCCAATCTGGATGAGATTTTGAGGATAATCAAGAAGAGCGATTATAAGATCGTTGATCAGCTGTTACAGACTCCCTCGAAGATATCCATCTTGGCCTTACTCCTCAGTTCAGAGGCTCACAGGAATGTGTTGTTGAAAGTGTTGGAACAAGCTTATGTTGACCACGAAGTTACAGAGGATCAATTTGGTGGAATAGTGGCTAACATCACTGCTTGCAGTAACCTTTGGTTTGGTGAAGATGAACTTCCAGAGGCAGGAAAGCACCACAACTTGGCCCTGCATATTTCCATGAACTGCAAAACAGATATGCTGTCCAACGTGTTAGTAGACACTGGGTCGTCGTTGAATGTGATGCCTAAATCGACTTTGGATCAGTTGAGTTGCCGAGGAGTTCCCTTGAGAAGGAGTACTTTTCTAGTCAAGGCTTTCGATGGTTCCCGTAAAACTGTGCTCGGAGAAGTAGATCTCCCCATGACTATTGGTCCTGAAACATTCATGATTACCTTCCAGGTTATGGACATAGATGCCTCTTACAGTTGCCTGCTCGGGAGACCGTGGATACACGAGGCTGGGGCAGTCACTTCTACCCTCCATCAGAAGCTGAAGTTCGTAAAGAATGGTAAACTTGTGACAGTGCATGGAGAAGAAGCTTATCTGGTCAGTCAGTTATCCTCCTTCTCTTGTATCGAAGCTAAGTCCGCCGAAGGAACTGCATTCCAGGGTTTGACCATCGAAGGTGAGGAGCCCAAGAGAGCTAGTGCTGCCATGGCTTCATTTAAGGATGCGCAGAGAGCCGTTCAGAAGGGTCAAGCCGCTGGTTGGGGCCAATTGATACAGCTGCAGGACAACAAATACAAAGAGGGTCTCGGTTTCTCTCCGACGTCAGGCATGTCAACTGGAACGTTCCGTAGTGCTGGATTTACCAATGCAATTCTCGATGGTGCTGCTGAAAGAGGGGCTAGGCCCGCATTTGTGATACCAGGAGGCATTGCAAAGAACTGGAATGTTATCAATCTCCCTGTGTCTGTGCATGATTCTAAGTAATATGTCTTGCTGTTTAGGCTTTGTTTTCAAAATAATAATCCTTCTGTCTTGCCCGAGGCGGAAGTGACACTTTTGTAAAGGGCATGTTTGTTCCGACATCACCATTATCAATAAAAGACGTCGTTTCTTTCACGACTCTTTTTCTTTCTTTAATGCTTTTCCCTTGGAAATAATGGTAATGCCAGAAAAAACCAAAACGTCTGCATTTTCTTATTAATTTTAAAGATCTGCATGAAAACCATTTTCTAAAAAATCATCCAAATCATGTCACGCAGATCGAACCACAATGAGCCCGTTGAACACAGTAATTCTATGCTTCTCCAAACTGTTGAATCCCCGGTATTCGAGACCGAAGATGAGGACAATGATGACATACCGGATGAGATTGCCCGATTGCTTGAACAAGAAGAGAAAACCATTCGGCCTCACCAGGAAGAGATCGAGCTAATCAACTTGGGTACTGAGGATAATAAAAGAGAGATCAAAGTCGGTGCCGCATTGGAGGAAGGGGTCAAGAAAAGGATCTTTCAGCTTCTCCGCGAGTATTCAGACATTTTTGCATGGTCGTATGAAGACATGCCAGGTTTGGACCCTCAGATTGTAGAACATCGGATACCGACAAAACCAGACTGTCCTCCTGTCAGGCAAAAGTTGAGACGGACGCGGCCGGACATGGCTCTGAAGATCAAAGCAGAAGTGCAGAAACAGATTGATGCGGGCTTTCTCATGACAGTTGAGTATCCCGAGTGGGTTGCTAACATCGTGCCAGTGCCGAAGAAAGATGGTAAGGTTCGAATGTGTGTTGACTACAGAGATTTGAACAGAGCAAGCTTGAAGGACAATTTCCCACTGCCTCACATTGATGTGCTTGTTGACAATACTGCCCAGTGCAAGGTGTTCTCCTTCATGGACGGTTTTTCGGGCTATAACCAAATCAAAATGTCACCCAAGGACAGGGAGAAGACGTCGTTCATCACTCCATGGGGGACTTTCTGTTGTAAAGCGATGCCGTTCGGTCTAATAAATGCTGGTGCTACTTACCAAAGAGGGATGACCACTTTGTTCCATGACATGATTCACAAGGAGGTTGAAGTGTATGTAGATGACATGATTGTCAAGTCGAGCGACGAAGAACAACACGTCGAATACTTGGCTAAAATGTTTGAAAGGTTGAGGAAGTACAAGCTCCGGCTGAACCCAAACAAGTGTACGTTCGGTGTTAGGTCTGGGAAGTTGTTAGGCTTCATTGTCAGCCAAAAAGGCATTGAAGTAGATCCAGACAAAGTCCGGGCCATCCGCGAGATGCCGGCCCCGCAAACTGAGAAGCAGGTCAGAGGGTTCCTCGGGCGTTTGAACTACATTTCCAGATTTATATCCCACATGACTGCAACCTGCAGGCCGATTTTCAAGTTGCTCAGGAAGGATCAACCGGTGGTATGGAATGATGAATGCCAAGAAGCCTTCGACAACATCAAAAGTTATTTGCTAGAACCTCCTATCCTCGTTCCGCCGGTAGAGGGAAGGCCTTTGATCATGTATTTGTCGGTATTGGATGAGTCTATGGGATGTGTGCTCGGTCAGCAAGATGAGACTGGAAAGAAAGAGCATGCAATTTACTATTTGAGCAAGAAATTCACCGATTGCGAGACTCGGTACACAATGCTTGAGAAGACCTGTTGTGCCTTGGCCTGGGCCGCCAAACGCATGCGTCATTACTTGATGAATCATACGACTTGGTTGATATCCCGCATGGATCCAATCAAGTACATCTTTGAGAAACCGGCTGTTACTGGAAAAATCGCACGTTGGCAAATGTTGCTGTCAGAGTATGATATTGTGTTTAAAGCTCAGAAAGCCATTAGAGGGAGTATTCTGGCCGACCATTTAGCTTGCCAACCACTTGATGATTATCAACCATTGAAGTTCGATTTCCCCGACGAAGAGGTCATGTTTTTAAAGTCAAGAGATTGTGAAGAACCACTGATCGGTGAAGGTCCGGACCCCGATAGCAAGTGGGGATTGGTCTTTGATGGTGCTGTTAATGCCTATGGCCGAGGAATTGGCGCAGTAATTGTGGCTCCGCAGGGGCACCACATCCCTTTCACAGCCCGGATTGTGTTTGAATGCACTAACAATGTGGCCGAGTATGAAGCATGCATTCTGGGAATTGAAGAAGCCATTGATATGAGAATTAAGTGTCTGGACATCTATGGAGACTCTGCATTAGTCATCAACCAAATAAAAGGAGAATGGGAAACCCATCATGCTAATTTGATCCCTTACCGGGATTATGCAAGGCGTCTGTTAACGTATTTCACGAAGGTCGAGTTACACCATATCCCCCGAGAGGAGAACCAAATGGCTGATGCTCTTGCTACCTTATCTTCCATGCTTCAGGTAAACCATTGGAATCATGTGCCGATGATCAAGGTACAACGCCTAGACCGGCCCGCTCATGTGTTTACTGTCAGTGATGCAATTGTACAAACGGATTCAGGCGAGGTTGACAACAGACCCTGGTATTGTGGTATCAAACAATTTTTGCAAAGCCGTGAGTATCCGCCAGGTGCTTCCAACAAAGATAAGAAAGCATTGCGCAGGTTGGCTAGCAAGTTCCTGCTGGATGGTGATGTCCTGTACAAGAGGAATTTCGATATGGTGTTGTTAAGATGTGTGGATGAATGTGAAGCAGAACAGCTAATGCACGATGTGCACGATGGCACCTTCGGGACCCACGCGTCGGGGCATGTCATGTCTAGAAAGCTGTTGAGAGCTGGTTACTACTGGATTACCATGGAGCGCGACTGCTATCAATACGCCAGAAAGTGCCATAAATGTCAAGTATATGCTGATAAGATCCATGTGCCTCCGCACGCTCTCAATGTTATGTCTTCTCCGTGGCCTTTCTCTATGTGGGGCATTGATGTGATTGGAAGAATTGAACCAAAAGCCTCAAACGGTCATCGTTTTATCCTGGTAGCAATCGATTATTTCACCAAATGGGTCGAAGCTGCATCCTATGCCAACGTGACTAAGCAAGTGGTAGTCAAATTCATCAAAAACAATATCATCTGTCGGTACGGCGTCCCAAGCAAGATCATCACTGACAACGGTACCAACTTGAACAATGACATGGTGCAGGCCTTATGTGAGAAATTCAAGATTGAGCACCACAACTCCTCTCCTTACAGACCTCAGATGAATGGTGCAGTTGAGGCCGCTAATAAGAACATTAAGAAGATTGTGCAAAAGATGGTAACAACGTACAAAGACTGGCATGAGATGTTGCCCTACGCTCTACACGGCTACCGCACTACAGTCCGTAGTTCAACCGGGGCAACACCTTTTTCTCTTGTATACGGTATGGAGGCAGTCCTCCCTTTGGAAGTGGAGATTCCGTCTCTCCGTGTGATTATGGAAGCCAAGTTGTCTGAGGCTGAATGGTGCCAGAGTCGGTACGACCAGCTGAATTTGATTGAGGAAAGACGACTGGACGCCTTGGCTCATGGCCGGATGTATCAGGCAAGGATGAAGGCTGCTTTTGACAAGAAGGTCAGTCCTCGGATGTTCAAGGAAGGTGAACTTGTGTTGAAAAGAAGAGTGAGTCAGCTACCCGACCCAAGGGGCAAATGGACGCCTAACTATGAGGGACCTTATGTTGTCAAGAAGGCTTTCTCTGGCGGCGCTTTGATTCTCACTCACATGGATGGTGTAGAACTCCCGAATCCTGTGAATGCCGATATAGTCAAAAAATACTTTGTCTAGATATGAAAAGAACAGCGTGGTAGGTCGAAAACCCGAAAGGGCGGCCTAGGCAAAAATGCGCTTCCCGATGGATCGAAAACCCGAAAGGGCGGTCCAGGCAAAATAAGGGAAAAGAAACAAAAATGTAAAAAGCTCGCTGAGATTACATGTAACTCAGGCAAAAAGGAGCGTCTCGATGAGCCGAAAACCCGAAAGGGCGGTTCATGCAAAAATGAGATTGAAATAAAAAGACAATTGACTATATCTGGCAAGTTACTATTCCTCTTGGGATTTTTACAATTGATGTTTGACTGTTCTCATCCGAGGTTCCGACGCCTGTGGATTCAAGAGTTTCAGATGCCGTAGCAGTTACTGTGTTCAATGTACCACCAACCAATAAAATTACCATTTCCCAAGCTTTGTAAATCCGTGGGGTCGCGCTTTTGGCCGACTACCACCCTTATACATTGATTTGAGCCTATGCTTTTGTTTGGCACTCATTTCCTATTCTATTTTCAAAGCTTTGTACAAAAGATTTCTTCTATGTTAATAATGATGTGTCCGGAATAAACATTCTAAAAACTGAAAATTTTTAAAGTATTTTGAAAACAAGCCTGAACAGCTAGGTACATTCAAATGAACATGCATGAACAAATCTACATTGATATCGATTCCAATTCAAGTTGCTAGCAAGCCTTCCTCCCAGTTACGGTCTGTGGTCAATGGCAAGAATGGAAAAAACAGAATGAACAGCATGAATAAAAGAAAATAATATAAAAAAAAAAAAAAAATATATATGCTCGCTAAGTCGAAAACCCGAAAGGGCGGCTTAGGCAAAAATGAGCACCCCGATGGATTGACAACCTTCAAAGGCAATCCAGGCAAAAATAGGGGCATGAAAAAACTATTCCCCGGTGGATCGAAAACCCGAAAGGGCGATCCAGGCAAAAATGGGATGATGAAAAAAATGAAAAAATGAAATGGAAAAAACAAACATGCAAAAGCATTGACCACAGATGCGATGTCGAAAGCACTTACGTGACTGTTCCAACAAGCAGCAATACCATTCAAACTGTTTTACAGCTTCCTGCCTTCAACGACGGTCTCGACGTATCTTCGAACGGCGGCATCCCCAGAAAAGGAACTTTTGCAAATATGTGTCCGAGCGCGAGCCATTACGTGCCCAACATTCCAATGTTTCGTCTGCCTCTGTGAAATTGTGTCTACAAATTGCCAATCATCATGCATTCCAGAGTATCCATACATGCATAATCATGCATCTTACATGTTCATGCATTTAATAAAATCGTTATGCTATTCATACGCATTTGCATTCTCGATTCCCATGTCAATCTCAATCAAAATCAATCGTGTCAATTTCAAATTTCTTCTGCCAACAATAAATGTCTACTGGCATGTCAAATTCAAAATTCAACAGTCTTGTCAGCACCCTTGTCTAATTCAAGCTCCTGCAGTTATGTCAATCAAATTCAATTCCTTTTCAAATACAATTTGTTTTTGTTAATGGCCGAGTGGCTAGTTCGCATCCAAGAACAGCTTGTGCCTATCAATTTGTTTCTGTTATCGGTCAAGCAGCCAGTTCGCATCCAAGAACAGCTTGTACCTATCCCTTTGATATCCGCCGAGTGACCAGTTCAGCTCCAAGAACAACTCGTGCTTTCCATTTTGTTCCCGTCAGCCAAGTAACCAGTTCGTGTCCAAGAACAGCTTGTGCTTTCTATGTTTTCTTTCAGCCAAGTAACCAGCTCAAATACAAGAGCAGCTTGCGCCCTTTGTTGCCAATATTCCCGGTCAAGTGGCTAGTTCGCATCCAAGAACAGCTTGTACCTGTCAATTTGCTTTCGAGTCTCCCCAGTGAGTCTTGTGATCTTGTTATTATGTTAATGTCTACCAGTCCCGCAATGGATACGACATATTCCTTTTGCTATTTTGTTAATGTCAATCAGTCCCGCAATGGATACGACATATTCCCTTCTGCTACTCTGTTAATGTCAACCAGTCCCGCAATGGATACGACATATTCTCCTTTTTGCTATTCTGTATATGTCTACCAATCCCGCAATGGATACGACATATTCTGTTAAATTCAATCCTCAGTTTGTCTTGCATTCATAACACAAATGTTGCATGGCATACATAACATTTACAAGCGTATTTTTACGCCCAAAATCAGTGCAAATGTCGATATTTAAGTATCTTCGTCATGCCAAGCCAAAGACTCCGTCTCTTGACTCTCCAAACGAAGAAACTTAAATAGGGGCAGCTGTCATACCCTCATTTTGGACCTAAAAATACTCATTCAATTTCCTTTACTATTTTCTAAAACTTTCAAATTCAATGTGCTTTCTATTGTGCTTCAGCTGCATACATTACTGCTTCAGTCTTTTACATTTTTTTTGCATAAAATCATACAAAAGGGTATTTTGGTCATTTCCTACAAAGGAACCCATTTTTAGTCCCTACAATTTGTCCCTGAGTCTGTTCAACTGGTTTGCATAAATCTTTAATCAAATCTTGTACGAAAATCATCTAGTTTGCATCTGAGTCAGTCTGAGTCGTTTTTGCCCCAGGGGCATTTTAGTCTTTTCACATTATTTGAATTTTGGGCAGAGAGGTATTTTAAAATACCTCATTTTGGCAGTTTGTTCGTTTTAGTCCGTTGTGTCAATTTTAAACGTTTCACTTTACGTTATTTTCAAATTACATCTTTTAGCCAATTTTAACTTTTTGCATTTTAGTCCAAATCTTTTCAAAAATTACATTTCAGTCCCAAGTGTTTTCAAAACCATGTTTTTAGTCTTTTTCATTTTTATTTTTATTTTAGTCCAAGTTTTATATAAAATTGCAGTTAGGTCCAATTTTCTTTACAGAATTGCAGATTGGTCCCCAAGGTCAAAAAAAAAAGCCAATTCAGTCCAAAAAGCCACGCAGGCGGTTCCCAGTACACATGGCAGAAGCTCATTGGCCCACAGTCCACATGTCAGCCTATATAAGGCACACAGTGTCAGAGATACAGAGCTCAGCGCCATTCAATTCAAGCCACATCACCACAAACAGAAAGAGAAATTTCTCTCTCTTGTCAGTTAGATCAAAATCACAAATTCAGAAGAAATTCAAGAACATTCAAACCCTAACCGTTTCCAGAATCAAAATTCAGCAAAATTCAATGGAGTTTGTGATGATTCTCAGAGATTCAGCATCGAATCTTCATCATTGAATCATTTCCTCTGCAATTCCAGTGCGAATTCACCATTGATAATGGCAAACTCAAGCACGATCACAGAGGCCAGAGATTGAGAAGAAGAAGGGACATTTGAAGGTTCTGAACCGGCCAGTAAGAAGGAGAAGATTCACAGTTTCATTCGGATTTCAAGCAAGAAACAACAAAAACAGAATCAAAGCCAAGAGTTCTGAAGATTCAAGTCCGAATCTCCGAACGAAACCAGGTAAAAAATCACAAGAAACTTACTTCTCTCATACGTGTAAGCACTAGCGAGATCGAATCAACGTGAATCCATGCGAATTCGAAGGGTCCGGTTCAGAAAGAATGAAACCCTAACCTTTTTTCAAAACAGTGAAGGATTTTAGGGTTTACAACGTGAATTCACCGTTGCAAACCTGTGAATCCGTCAGGGTTTCATCAAAACAACAGTTTGAATCAAAAAAAAAAGGAGCCACGGAACCGTTTGAAATCCATGAACAAAACTTCAGATCCACGGTGATTCGCTTCGCATACGTGAATTTCAACGCTGAATACATGCTTAGAACGATAGGATGAAGCTATTAAACCATGAATCTTGGATTTCTGGGTAGGATTCAAAGAATTAGGGTTAGGGTTTGAAGATGGAGAGAGAACGGCGCAAGAGGGAAGAAGAAGAAAGAGAAACGGAGTGAAAGAATGAGGAATCCGGGCCATTTTACCTTTTATATAGCACGCGAACCGGGTCGGTTCAAAACCGACCCATTTTTCTTCATCCATGGCCGTTAGATTTAGGGTTAGTGAATCCGGATCAATCCAACGCCCTCAAGGCGTTCTGGAGATCCGGATCCACCAGCGTGTGGGTTGGACCTGTATCCGTGGGCCGTTGTTCTTTTCTTGCAGTTTCTTGTTTTTTTTTCATGCTATGTGCACCTTTAATTTTTGCTATCTGTACCCCTGTGCATGCTAAAATTTTTTACAAAATTCATGAAAAATTCATAGTGTTTTCTTGATGTGTTTTTGGCTGTTTAGTAATATTTTTACACGTTCAGGATTGGTAGAAATAATACGTGTTAATTTCATTTTGATGCGTACGTTTCGTATGTCCTCGTGTGAATTCACTTGTTTGATCTTTGGTCCAAAATTTGTCATATGATGTTGATGTTTGGCGTTTAATTTTATCATAAGCTTACCTCTGATTTTGTGCTAATTCATGCAATTGTGCTAGTTGATTTTTGTTTACAATTTTTGCAATGTGTTTAATTGTGTTAGTTGATTTTTTTGTTTACAATTTTTGTCATATGTTCAATTGTGTTAGTTGATTTTTGGTTATAGTTTTAGCAATATTTTCAATGTTGATAAAATTGATTCTTGATATTAATTTTGTGATGTTTTGCGATGTTGTTAAAATTGATTCTTGATGTTGATTTTGTGATATTTTACAACCTTGCTAAACTTGATTCTTGATGCTAATTGTGTGCTATTTTTGCAATCCCGTTTAGTTAGGATTTTGATTGCTAATTTTGTGATATGTGGCAAATTTTTAGTGGGATTTTAGGCCAATTTTTTGTGATAGTTACTATTTTGTTTAGGATTAGCACTTCATTATTATTCCATCTTATTCTACTAACCATCTTACTCTATGTTTCATGCATACTAAGCATCTCATCCCATTCACCTTTTTTCTTCTAACTCCTTCATGCAATTCCCAATTAGTTCATGTAATACTTTAGGTTTAGTTTATTTTCTTTAATTTCATGCAAGACTTTAGAATGTAAAATAGGACCCGATGTAAAAAACTATGGACTATGATGATGTACACCGACACATGCACCGACACACGCACACACGTTGTATGTTCATCGCTAGGTGTATGTTTAGGATACGCGGTACTTAGAGAAAACTAATCTTTTCAAAAAAAACAAATAACTTCCACCACTTCAAATATTTTTCAAACAAACCTTGGAGTCAAAACTCCAAAGGATTTTTTCTTTTTGTTTTCTTAATCAAAAATCAAAATGAACACTAATTTCCAACCTTAAACCCTTTTGTAAATAATTGACCAACCTCATTCGTTTCCTAATCTCAAGCCTTTACGGCCTCTCACCTTTTTTCTTCAAAACCATTTTCAAAACTAAAAATTGAACCAAACTCACAAAATTTTTTTGGAAGAGAACTACATGGAATTTTGATCCCTTAAAAGGGTATGTAGGCAAGAGACCCAAAATCTCTCCAAGTCCAATAAAATAAAACCCCATCTTCTCCCTCTCATTCTTAAAATCAATTGTGTTTTACAAGTAGCAATAAAAGCAAGGTATAAGCATAAAGCGTAGAAAACGGTTCCTATAGGATACTATAGCCATTGCGGGTGCCTAACACCTTCCCGTAATGGAATCAGCCCCGAACTTAGGATTTCTAAGGTTTTCTCAATTTTACCTTCCCCAAAAAAATAGAGACATCAATGATCGAAAGGTTCAAATCCGATCAATGATTTGACACCCGAAAATCGCGATGACAACTTCACCTCTAATTCCATTGACAATGTTTGATAACGTTGAGAATTATGACGAAGCCAATAAAGAGAAAAATAATTTGAGAGAAAAATAGATTATTTAAAATTGATATAAATAATGAGTATAGGATAAAATTCAAACAATGATTCTAACTAGGCTATCTGATCATACTAGTAATTTGTAACCAATTTAACAATTTTCAACTTATTCTAGCAGAGGATGGTCTGCATTAGCTTGACAGAGTATAATTTAAAATTCAAAAAATGATTTTACTCATTAACTAAGTTATAACTTTTAAATGCAAATATTGATGTTTATTTTTTTGTGAATTTTGTCACAGGGGATGGTTTTGCTGACAATGTCGGCCTCTTTCGACTCACTGCGCCCACAGAAATGTTTGGCGAAACCATGCAAGGAAGCAAATCAAGGCCAAATCTCCTTCTTGTATGGTGCACTTGGCCTCATTGCCTTGGGTAAAGGAGGAATCAAACCTTGTGTCTCCTCCTTTGGAGCTGATCAATTTGACGAGGGAGATGAAAAAGAAGTCCAAATGAAATCCTCTTTCTTTAATTGGTTTTACTTTGCCATCAACATGGGTGCCCTTCTTGGAATCACGATATTGGTTTATGCACAAGATAAACTAGGGTGGGGTTGGGGTTTTGGAATACCCACAATAACTACGGTTTTATCTATCGTTGTTCTAGCTGCTGGTGCTCGGTATTACCGTTTCCAAAAGCCAATGGGAAGCCCTTTTACTAGGTTTCTTCAAGTTATTGTAGCCTCCGTCAAGAAACATCGAAGAGGAGTCTCCGTAGAAAATGAGCCTACTCTCTATGAGGTTGAGACCACACACTCGGATATTATTGGCGCTCGCAAGCTTCCTCACACACGACAATACAGGTTAGTTATGATATGATGTATCAAGGCACATGTTTTAGAATTTTAGGATTGTTTTAGGATTTTATATGCTTGTAATGCGTTTCCCTAAAACAATACTTCCAATCTATGAAAAACAAAAGAATTAGATTTAATTTACACATGCATTGCCACACTATTTTATTGCTTGCTCAACACATTATTCAATTTGACACATGATACCCTGAAACTACCTGAGAAACATAGTTGTTGGAATTAAGGAAAATGCTAGAATATTTGCAGGGTGTAATTTTAGACATATAGGAAGGGCAGGAAATCAGACGACCCTTGCTCTGGCCCAATATGCCTTAGAGGAGATCAGCATCATTTGGATGGAAGATATACATCTATCACTGTATCATTAATAAAAGTCATTTTTTTTATTTTAAAAAAAAAAAGAAGAAAAGAAATTGACACATGATCAAAAGCGAGCATTAAATTTAACGGTCTAGACAATTTTTGAAATTTTCAAAGCTAAAACTATACATATGAATTTAAATCGGGGTGACCACATGAAAATATATTGAAATAGATCGTTTAAAACTTGGATTCCTAACCATAGGAAATTTGACGCATTGACGTTGTCGGAGCATTTATTACCGTTGGTATGAGGTTGAACAATCCCGATTACAATGTAGTAGATTTTTGAAATGTAGATTTTGACTTTAAATAAAAAATATCAAGCTAGAAATTTAAATCGTCAATCTTGATTAATTGCTTTTCTCAATTGGGCCAACATTCTCAAAATGTGTTATGAGCCAAATGTACTAATCGAGTGAATGCGTCAAATTGTTATGGTTAGATGGTCTAATTTTCATATTTGTTGACTTTTTAGTGTGATAAACTAAGCTTAATTTATGATCGAAATTACATAACTAAGCGTGATGTTGATTAATTTAATCTTGGTATATGAGAATAAGATTGGAGCAAATTAATTTTGCAGGTTTTTTGACAAAGCAGCAGTTATAACAGAAAAAGACAGAGTTAGCAACAGATAGCGTGTATGCACAGTGACACAAGTCGAAGAGTTCAAATCATTCATTAAAATCCTTCCAGTATCGGCCTCTACCATTGCTCTTGCTATTTCTTTCGCTCAGACGTCAACATTCTTTCTGAGTCAAGCCAGCATCATGAATAGAAAACTAGGAAACAACTTCGAAATCCCAACAGGTTCTGTCGCTGTTTTTGCTGCCATCAACGGCCTCATACTTGTACCCTTGTATGAGAGATTCATAATCCCATTTCTCCGCAAATTTTCCGGTCATCACCGTGGCATCACATCGTTACAATGAATGGGAGTTGGGCTTTTTATCTCAATCATCGCTATGGCTTCAGCTGCATTAGTTGAAAAAAGGAGACGCGATCACTACCCTCAACCAAAGAGCATGAGTTTGTTTTGGTTGTTACCTCAATTCTTTCTAATGGGTACTGCTGAAGTTTTTACCTATGTGGGACAGTTGGAGTTTTTCTACGATGAGGCAATGGGCGGGACAAAAAGTATTAGTACTGCAGTGTTTTTGTCTGAGATTGGAATTGCAAGTTGGTTAAGTACTGCTTTGGTGAAGATTATTGTAGCTGCAACTGGAGGACACGAGAAAGGGTGGCTAAGGAATGATCTTAATCAAAGCAGGTTGGATTGGTTCTTCTGGATATTGACAATTCTCAATGCTATCAATTTTTTGGTTTATTTGATGGTGGCTATAAATCACAATGGGAAAGAATCATCTGCGAGAGATGAGAACATGGTTGAATTAAGTAACGTTCAGCACACGTAACCATGAAGGAGGATTCATTTTTAAGAGAAGTAATAGTAGTGTATTCCTCTGCTAGTAATTTACTATGCAAAACATAATTTGGTGTTTTTTATTTTATGCATGATTGAAATTCTTATAAACAAATTATGAAACATAATAATTTGAATGATATTCGAATTACAAAAACAGACATTTTTTTTACGGAAAAACAGACTTGCACTCATTTGAATTATAAACAAATCTAAGGAATGATCTCCTACTTTACCTTTTTTTTTTTTCAAAAAGAAAACTCGATATCCGACCGAAAAACAGACTAATTTGAAGAGTCCAATACCATCGTCTAATTGCAAAGACCTTGTTTAAAACATAACTTTGTATAGATTTAACCTATCAATATTGACATCAGTGTATATCAATCTACGATTTTGAGAAGAAAGCACTTTCAAGTCTCAAGCAACTTTATATATCAATTGAAATGGGCTGACTAATTTACTATAAACCATCACGTATCAGTGTTTCCTTGCATCTGTCTTCTTTTATGCTACTGAGGCCACGTGCATGAAGGTGACACTATATAATTAGATTCAAAATAATCTATTTAATAACTTCATTAATTAGGATAATACACCAAGAATAAATGTGAATTAACTTGCTAGAAAATCAATCACATACTGTCGGCCATTGATAAAGCATGCCACATACACATATGGTTTATTGCTTCTATTTTGCTGGTCGTTTCTAACACAATTAGCTATAGTTAATTTTGTACTTTTTGTGCTTGAGATTCATGCACCTGATTAAGTAAATGTCGTTAAACATGTGCAATGATGAGAAATTAGAGATATTGATTGAATCCAACCGAAATGATGATACCCTTTGAGAGTGACAATAGAGCTTATCAAAATCTTCATGCTTGGCCCGCCTTGAAACAACTTAAAGTTTCACGTCTTAGAAATTATGTGGGTCTCTGTTAGTGTTTCCATTTCCATCTAAAGTAATAAAGATATATTGCATTACCTTCGAGACAGTGACAATCATAAAGCCTTCTCTTACACAAGTATACATGTTCATTTTATCTAAGATTTACAAGGGCAAGTTATTAGGAACTTCAACAAATAATTCTCCTTCGTAAGTAATTAACACAGCTTTTTCCCTTTGGAAATTTTGGATTTTATCAAGTTAATGACACATGCTATCATAATTCTCCTCAGGTCTCAACCAATAGCGAGACCTAATGGAGACCTAGCTAGGAGGCACAATAGGCTAAAGAAAAGTAAACTAAACTCATAAAAATAGAGAAATGTTAACTTGTGTATTAAGGTATAGGTTAATAAACTTGAAGATAGAAACGTTTTATAGGAAATTGTGCATTCCATATTTTAGAACTTTGAAATTTTATCTTTTCAAGACAAAATTTATGATTTAATTCTATTTTTTTTTCTTCAGTAAACCAGGAGATAGGGAAGACATCAAGGAGAAGCAACGACATCCCAACTAGGTTGGCACCCCGATGAACTCCTATCGTATGCCGCCAATCTCAAAATTTATTAAAAAAAAGGGGAAAAATACAAGAGGGGGGACTAGGCCAAAACCCTCAGAAAAAAGAAACGAAAAAACGACAAATAAAAGAAACTGAAAAAATTAACAACTACCTACGGATATCTAATCCAAGGTAAACCACAACGGTCCGCATAAGAACCTACTAAAAATAATCAAAAGGTTCAACCAAGATCTCATGCTTTTGTTTTCGGAATTACCAAACCCACGAACAATCCAATACAGCAATATCATTGATTAGATGTAGAGTTATCACCCGTTGAACGGGTTGTGGTAGGCTTACCAGAATTGGTCTTTTTAAGGTGTTGCTTCTGTTTTCTTGTTAACACGGGGAGAAAAGGCGCCTCTGCGGATTTTTGATCATATTCTTCAAAACGGCGCCATAGTTCCAAATCTTGTTGAATTCTAGCGCTACTATGAATATTAGTAACAATGTGTTGCGCTACACCCTCTTGAAAGCTGATCTCGGTTACATCCACATCAACAAGAGACTCATCCGAAATATCAATATTTGCATTAGGGTCTACCACTATAGATGAGACATCTAAAGTCCGGACCGACATTAAAATTGGCTCATCATTAATAATTTCAGTACGAACAATTTCATCTGTAACATTATTAAGTTGCATATTGAAAGAATCTTGCGACAAAATAGTATTGTTTACCGTGGCTGCCTGAATAGAATAGGTATATCACTTGTCTTCTCCAAATTCTCTGTGTCATGCGTGCTCATGGTTGTGTCTGCCACATGTTGTGCATCTGAATTATCTACCTCTACGGGCTCTTGTTGGACGTCCTCTGCTGTGAGTGTAATGTCTTGCTGAACGGGGACATGCGCAAGGACAGACCTGGCTGTATGGTGTGGTGTTGGGGGTGTAGGCACCTGTGCTGGCGGTGGAGGTGATGAGTCAATAAAGTAGTATATTTAATGTAGTATTTAATATTATTTGTTTTAATTTAAGTTTATTATTATTTCCTTTTTAAGCCATTTAGATAATTTAGTGATTAGTTTTATTTATATAATATTTAATCCTGTTTTATTTAGATTTAGGTTTATTTATATAATATTCAGTTTTATTTAGATCTTAGTTTATTTTATATAATATTCTGTCCCGTTATATTTAGATTTAAGTTTGTTTTATATTATTGTTATTTCCTTTCTTAGAACTATTTTACTTTAGAATGCAATCTATTATATTTCAGGGACGAATATTGGATGGAAAGAGCCTTGGAGCAGAAGAAAGGGGTTCGGAGGTGATTCGGAGCAAGAATACGAAGATTCGGAGCCAAAATAAGTCTCCCCCGAAGTCAGAACACTGGCACGGCCGTGCCACCTCCCAGAATTCACTTTTGCTGCTTCTGCTTCCTGTGCAAGCTACTCTGTTTAGGTTTAAGCCCACAGTTTCTTGTGGGACACTCTAGTATTATAGTTGCTTAGATTTTAAGTCAATTGTAAGCTATAAATAAAGGAGCCTTCCATCACAAATATTCATCTTATTCTTGGAATACAATAGTGACAATTGTTTCTAATAATAATTTCTATTTTCTCTTTATTTTACTTATGTCTTCTTTCTTCTTCTTCCCTTTGTCTACTATGATCATGAGTGAGTAGACTCCTTTGTCTTGGGATTGTTGGATAGTCTAATGACATAATCCAAAGCAAACCAAGCCTTCTCCTTAAATTAAACTCCTATATAACCTAGTTTCTAATCTAAATTCACCGATTAAACATGGATTAATCATTATCAACTACCAACAGGCGATAGCTGAGGTTATGATAATTATTAATCCATTATCCCAAACGTCAAATCTACATGCGAAAGCTGCGATGAGATGTTGGAACAAGTGAATATTAGACATAGATTGCAAAGGCAGTGAAATAGTCTTTGCAATCTTGGGACGAAGTAGTTTCACAGCCTTAATGCATCTCCTAGTAATCAATTCAGCGAGTGTAATAGGATTGATTGCTAAGGAGTAAACTCTTACTGGACTGAGAGGAAAAGTAAGGGGCTAAAGGGAAACCGGTCATACGAAACTAGGTCTATCATAAGGTTTTAAGGATAAAGCTTCGGTTTGTAGAGGGTTTGTTATTATGACAAACCAATAATCCCAAGGCTCTTCTTTTATTATTATTGTTATTTTATTTTAATTAAAAACCCAAACTTTATTATTTCTATTATCTTCTAATCATTATTAAAAGTTAATTGAATTCATAACTCCCTGTCGGAACGATACTCTCTTTATTACTACTCCGATAAGACTGTGCACTTGCAGTTTTATCCCATCAGGAGGCACATCTGATGTTGGTTCTGGAGGTGGAGGCACCTCTGTTGTCATTTCTGGTGTCACATCTTGTTGAGGGGAAGCGAATGCAAGAGAAGACCCTATGCCGGAAGGGTTTTCAGTAGTAGGAATCCATGTCTGTTTCTTTGTTGGTGCTGGTTTTTTCCCCTGTGCAACTGCTTGTTTGTGAGCATTATTATCGTGACGGGGGTAAAGCCATCTACAAACTGTGATGTCATGGCCAATGTTTTGGCAATGTGAACAAAAGTCAGGGAGCCACTCATAGGCCACCTCTACATTAAAAGAGTATCCTTCCCTTTCGACCGTAATTTCATAAAACATCTTGCGAGAAAAATCCATATCGACTAAGATGCGAGCATAGTGTCCATAAAGTCTCTTGGACGTTGCATTATCAATAATGAGCGGTGTATCCACGGCACTAGCAATTTCTCTTAATGTCCTATCCATCCAGTACTCTTGTGGCAATTCCATCAAACGAATCCACACTTGAGCATGAGTATTCCTTTGCTTATTCATGTTAAAATCTTTGGTCCATTCGAATAATCTTAGAACCCCCAGCTTGAGATTTACGGTTCCTGAGGCCCACACCATGCGCAAATCAGTGTCACTAGCAAATGTGAATTCAAAAAATACTCTCCCTAGAGGTCTCATGCTCCATTCACCAATCGTCTTCCACTGCTTTTGTAATTTGAGGTGAATATCTTTGGTTGTGTAGGGTTTGTCTCCCTTGCTTAGTACCAATCGACCCCGTAGGTTATGCTTGCAAATCTCCAGGCCTTTTTCATAAATTTGCTGCGAAATCGTGATGCTCACAGACTCCCCTCGAATCAAAGGTTGAGGCAAGTTATCATTAACGAAAGTCGTCGGTGCGGCTGTCAGTGCTTGCGCGAATGAAATACGTTGCACAGGTTTGGACGGTGGAGGAGCCACCATTGCTGATGAGATTGGTGGAGCTGAAGGGGCGGACAGCTCAGCCTGCCAGTCAAATGGCATGGCTGCAGCCGTGAGAAGAACAGAAGAAAACCGCAGGTCACTCAAGCAATTCCACAAACAGTTGGTGGACGTAAGGGGATATGCTTGTTCTGATGTGTCTTCTTCCTTCTAGCTGTAGCTCTTTAATCCCTCATCTCCAAGGGAAAAGCACGGCAACAGAATCAACTACAATCCAAGAAATCAGCACCAATTTCAATTCAAATCAACACCGATTTAAAACCCACAGCAACAGTATGGGGATGAAAGGAAATCAGCACAAATAATTGTATTGAAGGATAGCAACAAGCAGCACGCACAGCAACCAACAATTAAGTAATGAATTGAGTTTTTGAATTAATGTGATGGTATCATTATGGTTATCTATGCTTCGGTCCTTGAGTGGGAAAAAAAAAAGTGAGTTATGGAGCACATAAGTTTTCTCATTTAACTTGAGCTAGCTAGACTGAGCTTAGATTCATTTAATTCTATTTTTAATTTCTTAACTTGTGCTCTAAAGGTAGCATGACCCATCCATGCATATTAAATGGTTCATGAACTGATCAATATATTTTAAATTGTTCAAATAACTAAACTTAATTATAAAACCGATTTTTTAACTTTTTTGAACATAATACTCGTTATGATAATATATATATATATATATATATATATATATATATATATATATATATATAAATTTTCTTTATGACAAAAAATAATTATGTGAAATATATTACGGTAAAAACTGGGTTTGAAAATAAATACGAAAAATCTAAACACAAGATTTCTTGTATTTTGAGCTTTCTTTAATAATTTCTTAAACAATTTATATGGGATCTAGGACTCTTGGTTTCGTGCTAGAGCAGCCTTCCCTTTGCTCTATATAGTTACATCGCAATGAGTATTCAACTGTGTATATTGTCTAATTGTAATACTCTAATACTCTTTCAGCTAAAATTAAGGTTGTCATAATTTAAGCTTAAATTTGAGGATTGGCTATCATGCAAATATCTTTGATTTTAATCGATTCTCGGGGAAGGGAGCATGATAATACAAAATTTGATTAGAAGGTGACTAAAGTTTGATTCAAAGTATTAAATTTTAGATTTAAATTTGAAATCTTTGGATTCCAAAGGATTCGTCCTTAATTAAATTTATTACTCATTTTTGTTCAATTATTTATTCGTTCTTAATCTTTTCGATTTAATGGCTTAGAGTATCCCTTATGCTTGCTCTCTCTAATAAATTTTGTTTATCAAAGCAAAATAATATCCTTTTGTAAATCAAACCATTAATTAACATATAGGCATAATGGGATTTCAGGCTCTAAGCCCAAATTTAAGTTACATCTATCGTTGCAATCATTCCCATGAAAAACCTCATTCTACATATTATCCCAGTAAGAAAGCATTTTGAATTAACCAAAAGCAAACCCATTCATAAACACACAAGCTTCCTGACATAAAGTAGTAGTAATGTATAACTGGCCATGCTAGCATTTTCTTCATTTTTCTTCGATTTCCTTTTAAAAAAAAAAATCTTTTTCGAGATAATTCTGGGCCAGTTTCAAGTTGTTAAGAGTTTTCTTGATCAAACATTTTCCGTTGATGAAGGGAGAAGAGGTTGAGAAAGTGAAGTTTTGGCATGATGACTTGAGGACCTGATTATGTTACTATGCTCCGGAGTGGAAGTGATTGCTGCCAGCTCCCTTGCAAATTTCTTTTCTTCGTTTTTACCCCACAAGACTAGGTATAACCCCACAATGATCAACACTGCTCCAATGATCCTGTAACATCACAAATGTGGCATCCATTCATAAAGTTATTTACAAGGTTTCCATTTCTTTTTCTTTTGTAATAAAGATGCGTATAAAGAAAGAAAAAAAATATGAAAAAAGGTGATTCTTTAAACTTTTTTGACCCTATGGAACATGCAATCATTTTAAAAAAATTGTTCATTCTAGTTTCACATGTGAAAAGTTGAATTATAAAAAAAATAAATTAAAATTAAAACTATTTCTAATTTTAATGCTTGTAACACATAAAGACATAATTAAAAATTAATTTATATTTTTTAATTATCTCTAATTTTCTTTTATGCTTTTATTTTTCTTTCTTCCAATAGTGCTTGAAATAATAGCTAACCTTTTTTCTTAGTTGAGTCAGTTCTCACCTAAGTCCTAAAGGTCCCAACCCAATAGTGCCTAGCTTACTAGTTGTTTTAATGAAAATCATTTGTCGTTTTCAAAATGGCGATCATTCATGATCTGTTGGATGCTTTTGGTCGTAATTTTGTACTCAATATTATTAATTAGTTTTATTTATAATAAAATAAAATGCGTGGACCATCAAAGTTATCAATAATACATACATTATCGTGTTATTAAGAGTTGAAGAAAAGTTGATAACGATATATATGTATGTGAGTAGTGAACAACTGATTGAAAATCAAGCAAAAAGAGGAAAAATGAATGAAAAAGATAAGGTAACTAGAACTAACCCTCCCAAATAGAACTCTTCTCCTAAAGCAAGGGAAGCCATAATAGCCACAACAAGAGTTTGAACAGGTTGATACACCGCAACGAAAACTGGGCCTCCTCTATCAATGCACCATATCTGTACAGCGAATGCAATTCCTGATGCCACTACTCCCTGCAATATATCATTGTATATTAAAAAAGATTAATGTATATTAGTAGTACATAGGAGTATATTAAACTTTAGGCTAAATTATCTTTTTGGTTCATTAACTATTTAATTAGTATCGGTTTGGTCCCCTAACTAAAATTTGATTTATTTTGGTCCTTTAACTTCTCTCCATTATATATTTTGGTCCTTTTCGTTAGTTTTAATTCAAAAACGTTAGGTTTTCTTCATTTTTTTTCTGGGATTCTTGTTGTTGAATGTTGATGGAGATGATATGAATATGAAAAAGAGGAGAAGAAGATGAAGAAAACCTAACATTTTTGAATTAAAACTAACGAAAAGGACCAAAATGTGTAACAAAGAGAAGTTAAGGGACCAAAATAAATCAAATTTTAGTTAAGAGACCAAACCGATACTACTCAAATAGTTAAGGGACCAAAAATACAATTTAGCCTGATCTTTAATATCTCTCTTTCATTCATTATTATCAACACACGCGCACAGACTAGACACATATGACCTACCATTATATCTTTAGAAACATTATTGCTTAACAACTTTCACAATACATATCATATCTCAAAAGCATGCACAATCAACTTTAGAGAAATTCTTTATTGTATAGCTTTTATTATGTTAGCTAGAAATTGCATTCTTTCCTTCTGATCCAAAAAAAAGACTACAAAGTGCATGGCCAGCTTTATTAAGATGGGAATTCTGATTTATGACCTCTGAGATAAAATCACTATACCTATAATATATATAGTATTTCTTATATTATTTACTTTAACTGTAAACTTTTCTCAAACATTTTTATGTAAAGTTTTCCAAACATCATTCTGTCAAAAAAAGGAAGAAGATCTCTACACCAAAAAGCATAAGGTGAGTGAAATTAATTTTGAGCTAAGTGGGTGTTTGGAACTACGTTTTATAAGTATTTAATGTGCGTCTGAACTATGCTACAAGTTGTAGCTTCGTGCTAAACATACGGTGACCAAGGACTTTAATAAGTGAATCTTACATAAAATTATTTTACTTGAATTTCATTTTGAGCATATCATTAGGTTTTTTATTTATATTATGATGAAATTTCACATAATCTTGGTATATATTAATTTAAATTTTATATCTTAATAAAATATTATATCTATTTTTTGGGGAATCCCCATAAAAAAAAAATTATATCCACTGTGTTTCACATTGTTAATTTATACTAAATATTCGGAATGTTACAATGATTAGTGAATATTTGTTGAAAACGAAGTCCACATATTGGATAAAAATAGTGCTAAAAAGAGTTTATAAGTCATGTGAGGTGAAAACCCAATGTTTCCTGTTTTTAGACTTTTAGATCATGAATCACAAGTTTAGACCACTAAAGGCCAATATATAAAAAGACAACTCTAACAGCATATGTGCTAATAGTCCAATAATATAGGGAGCTTTCTGTTCTCCCCAAATTCAAGTCAAAAGTATAATTCTGGAAAGAAAAAAAAAGTGTTGTTTTGCCCTCTTGAGGTATAATTTTGAACAACAATTTTGTAATCGTACAAAATAATATATTTCCGGACACATGTTTGATTTTCTAAAAAAAAATAAAAATTGCAAATCTGTATATAGTAGAAAAATGCAATGTTACTATCAAAATTACGTGACACATGACATATTAAATAGTTTTTTTTATAAGCATATATATAAATTGTAGTAGTAGTTTATACTAACCGCATACAAAATAGTAAAAACTTCTCCGCCAGATTGAAAAATCCAAGCCTGAGCATCTCTTTCAAGGATCAAAGCAATAATGAGAAATTGGATAAGTCCAAAGAAACATGTATAGGAAGTGACAGAGAGGCGAGCCGGATACTTCTTAAGGACAGGTGCTTGCAACACCAGCCAACCAGACCATGACAAACAATGTCCTATAAGGTACAAACATCCAAGGGTCCAGTTTTTTCCTTTTGCATCTCCCAATCCCAGTGATGAGATTGACTCTTGTATGCTCCTACTGCCACCATTAATGCTGCTGTTTAGAGGTGGAACTGGACTGTATATTGTTGGACCTTTGTATAGTGTAATCACTGATGCTCCTGCAACACAGAACAATGTTCCTGCCACCTTTCCTATTCCATCCTTTCTGTTCAACCGCACCTTTTCTATTCTGAAATTGTATTTTTACTAATTATTATGAAAACTGAATTCAAATTAAATGAATTAAGGGCTTGCTACCTTATTTACCTGAGTATGACTGCCATTAGAAATGTAATGGCTGGTACAGAATTCTGTATAGCTGATGCAAAGGTTGGAGATGTGTTGTCCAAGCCAAGCAAGTAGAAACCCTGGTTGGCTGTAATTCTGTGTAATACAAATTTCATTTTAATTAAAGTACCATATTTAAATGTACTTAACTAATAGCTTCATCACTAGGGTTCTCAATTCATTCTTTTAAGTATAATAAAACAGGATGGATACTAATGTTTCCATCATGGTTTCAAATTGCAAATTGCGGTCTGCAACCGCAGTATAAATGATTTTAAGGTCTTAGCAATGACATCGCAACCACAGTATACATTTCGATTATATCTGCCACATTTTCTAACAATATAATAGTTTCGCAACCATGATTTCCATCGATATTTTTTACTTCTTTTACTTGAAGTTACGAGTGGGGGAAAAAAACTGCATACCCGACAAGGGCAAGACAAAAGAACTGCAAGAGAAAGTTGAAAGTAATAGCTGGCCTCTCCTTCCTGAACAAAAAAAATAGAAACTATTCAAATTTGCAATTAACATAATGTAAACTTATGTTATGTGCACCGCTAAACTTTTATGTATGATTATATGTTAATTAGTGGAGGTAACAGGACTAACTTTTCTAAGAAGTAGGCAAAAGGAAGGAGGAGAAGAAAGGCAATAATATTGCGGTAAACTGGGAAAACAAGTTTGCTAACACCCATGTTAAGGGCAGCTCTTGAAACCACATGGAAACCAGCATATCCAAACTGCAGGGCCAACATGGCCGCATGCAGCTGAAACCGTTCTGGTATGGAGCACCACATTCTCCCCGAAGATCCACCTGAATCAGCCATTACTATGATCTAGCTAACTAGCTAGTCTTATAATTGGTTAATATAAGATAATTAAGAAGGGAGAGGAAGTGGTGTGAAGAGGTGATGGAAGAGTAAGGGTATAAATATAGTGAAGGGGGGAAAGTATGACCCCACAATCACCATAAAAAGACGTTTTGTCAACTGTTGGTTGCATTCAAATGTTTCTGCTTTGTCTCCCACATTCTTCTTTGATATTCATTCCACACCCTCCTTTGCTGACAAGACAACCTCCACCGCACTTAAAAACCTTTGATAAATTTAAATTAATTAATATCAGAAAAACGAGTCATAAAGAAATTCAAAGAGATCATAACAGGGTTTGACACGCCATTAATTAATGATGATATTAGAACAAGAGGGCCAAGCCGCCATTGATAGATAGCGCACACGAGTGGAGTGCTGGATATATACCCCATGCCATGCGTTATCATACATATCAATAATCAATCCTTAACCCCATCTGGCCCACTCTTTTTTTTTTACACATATAAAAGTTTAGATAAGTTGGGTTCTTAGGCTCGTTAGAGTCTCGGAAACTTCAAAATTCAGAAAAGTTTTTCATATTGTCTCGCATTAGCGCACACCAGTTAAAAAAGACTATACTTCGATTATAACTCGTCGATTGGTATTACGTCTCTCGCAATAAGAGCACGAGCCATCCTTCGAGTCAAGTGCTCTAGCAAGCTCTACAAAGGCTTTCTCTGATAGGGGGTTTGAACGACATAGCTTGCTTGGGTCGAGTGTCAACCTTAGGGCATCCGTTTTCTCGCTCATTTAGCACAATTACTAAGTCGGTGAAGGAAAGAAATCTTCATAAATAATTAAGGTTTTGAGTTGAGTTCTTATCAAGTGGACTAGTCTAGGTTGGTGTATACTACTGTATAGGGGTACGTGGGAAAAAAAAACCAAAAAACTGAACTTAACTGCTGAACTGAACCAAACCAAAACAAAAACACTGAACCATTACTAACAGTTCTGAAATTGAAGAAATAGTTCGGTTTAGTTCAAAACAGTTCAGTTCGATTCAGTTCGGTAACAGACTGAACCGAACTGACAATTCTTATCAAGTGGACTAGTCTAGGTTGGTTTATACTTGTGTATCGAACTGTTTCAGACTGAACCGAACTGTTACCGAACTGAACCAAACTGTTAATTGTTCTTATCAAGTGGACTATTCTAGGTTGGTGTATACTTTTATTTATTTAAAATACGATCACGAAGGATTTTTAACAATAATATAGCTTTGTGCTAGCTTCTTTTAGTCGTACTTACGTTATAAAAATACACACAGCCGTACCAATATATACTGCGTGCAGAAATTTATAATCAAATTTGGCAGTGAGCACTTGATTTATAATCAAATTAATGGATTAAAGGAAGTGAATGAAGTGTACCACTTCTAAAGTAAGGAAGGTAATGAAGTATTCCACTTCTAAAGTAGGCATAATATGCGGACTGGTTGCAATATGAACCTATGCTTCTTGCTTTTAACAGACACAATGTCCCTCTCATTCTCTTTTAACATTAATTTATATAAAACTGAAAAGAAATTGAGGACTTGACTATATCTAGCTTAATTAGCTTCATTTGATAATTTTCAAACATAAAATAAAATTGAAGTCATGGTATATGTAATAATTGAATTATGTGACAAACAAGGTGGTTCAAGCAGATTAAGTTTGTGGGTCAGACCCGGCCTGCATGAACCGGTCGGATACCACCCAGACCAAGCCAGTTGGAGTCTTAATTGCGTTTCCACGAATAAGTACACAAAGCTGACAGCTAAAATTAAGATTTTGTGTGCACGAGAGAATCTTCACACACACCTCCTCCTCTTGTTATCATTCGTTTGACTCCTCCTATTGTATTCCTCTTTCTTCACATTCTGGAAACTACATATCACTCTCATGGTGTGTCTGTTTGGTTTTAATTTTAAGGGAGTCAGAGTTGTTTTAGTGGAAATGATTTTGATATTTTGAATATTTTTAAATAGAATTGATTTTGGTTTTAGAATTGATTATATATAGTTTCAAACTAAAATTTAATAGCTTTTGTCCTCACCCATTGATTTTAACCTTAAATTTAAATTTAGTGTTCAATATATAAAATATGTATATATTATAAAAATAGAGAAATCTCCTGCAAAAGTATTCAAGAAAATCAATAATAAAATCAAATAATCATCCCATAAAAAAAAAAGAGCAAAAACCAAACCATACTAGAGTAAGAGCATATATGTCTCTTTCTCCAAAAAGATGTGAGGATCTCTACAAGGACCACACAATTAATAAGAAACTAAACCTCTCCTTTTTTCCACCTAATTCAAACATAAAACTAAGAAGACTCACTAAAACTGAAGGTACAACACCTGATACCACACCTGACCTAAAAAAGAACATCTAACAAAAATGTGTGACTTGATTAATGTCGGTTTAATACGAGATACATATTTATTTTTAATTATTTTATCAAGCTGATATCAATTAAATCATATTTCAATCGTAAAAATGATGAAGACTATTAACATCACTCATCGTTGGATTTTTAAACATTTTTTAAAATATTAATTCATGGTAGACCACTTATGAATATGGTCCATATTAGTATTATTCGTAAATTAAAAAAAAATCATTTTACATTAATTTGTCAAAAAAAAAAAATCATTTTACATTAAATTCATTTTTAACAATAATTAATTTTACGGAATTCATATCAGATTAGAAGCTTGGGCTTTGAACATCATATTACTAACATTTCAAAATCAGATGACAAGTTCAACCGATTCATCCGAAACCAAAATAAAATATCCAAATGTAGTGCAGTTGATATTTAATGATGGATTGCTCACCTCATGCCTCCTTGGAAACATGAAAGAAGAAATTCTAAGCACGATACTTGAAGGATACAATCTACTGCCTTCCTTAAGATTCATTAATCTATATGTTATAAAGTTTCTGCTATCAGGTCACTGACCATTTACATCGATGCTTTAAACCCAAAAATGTTGGGTGTGAATGGGTGTGTTAAATAGCATCACTTGTTAAAAAAATTACATGAACAAATGTTTATGGGACAATTCCCATCTCACGAGTAGATTTTATAAAAAAGAGTTAGGTCCGATTTTAAAAAATAAAATAAATAGTATAGACTACAACTATTTTGTTTGAAGGAAGTATAGACTACAACTATTGTTACTGAGTTAAGACATTCAAAATGTAGATAATTCAAGATTTATCAACTCGTGTTATAAAAATGTGTAGATAATTCAAGATTAAATTGACATTAAGGGTACAATTGATGCTGGTTATGGTTTTATGTGTTTTATGGTTTTTCCTAGAACTTCAACGATTTATCAGCTCGTGTTATAAAAATGTGTAGATAATTCAAGATTAAATTGACATTAAGGGTACAATTGAAATAACGGTTTTAATTTATATTTTTATAAAAAATAATATACGTGACTAAAATTTATATTTTGACAAATTAAAGCATATAAGAATGAGATGAGCCCAAGGTATGCATGTAAGTGCCCTAAATAAAACACATAACCAGAAACAGAGCAATCACAAAAACCATGCAACATCAAAACAAAAAACTAGAAAAAAAAGCCAACAAACAAAACCTACTAATTAAGAAACAACTCCATATAGCCTGCCAGGTCCAAAAAGCAAAATGACAATCACTACCTTCTATTGAAATCTTCATTACACACATTCCATGACAAATAAATCACATGACTAGACAAACCACTACTAATGCTATCATGCATGGATCAATTGAGGGGGAAAAACATTTTTTTAAAGAAGGGGGAAAACTTCTGATGGTCCTTTACTTTTTTTTTAATGAATTAATCTTTTTTTATTTCGATCCTATAACTTTTAAAATATTTGTTTATTGTTTAAAAAATGTTGATGCGTCTGTTTGACTCGCTTAACAACAATACTGTTGGGAAATGCCTGCATAATTTCCCTCCTCCGTGAACTCAAAATAGGCACTTTAGCGGAAACGTAAAAATGACACACAACAAAATTTTAGCGTGGAAAACCTTCTCAATGTGAGTAAGGAAAAACCACGGGACCCGTAGGCCTCTTAAATCTCCACTATAATAAAATGGGAATACAAATCTTCACCCTCAGGTGGACCTAACTATGTATCTCAATTTGTAGATACAACTCTCACAAATTGGCTCACTATATTTTTCTCTCACACTCCTATGAAGAACTCTCTATTTTTCTCTCAACTCTCTATAAGTGAGGATTGTTGTTGTGTTGTGGTGTGTTTGCTTTGCTGAAGCTCTTCCCTATTTATAGAGGATTTTGAACCGTATGCATTAAATGCATAGTTCTTATTTTCCAATCCTTGCTGCACCATCTTTGACAATAGTATACCAATTGCCAAGTTTGTCAATTTGTTACTGACAAGGTAGAATTTTTACCACCGCAAGCTATTTGTTCATAGGCATGCTAGTGGAGAAAAATTCAACATTTCCCATTGGTGCATTACTGTTGCTATTGTGGCTGGACCCCAACAATTCTCCCCCTCCAGCCATAGAGGAACTATCTTTAGATTAGTTTGGGATTGCTGCCAAGCCTGCAGCTTCTTTACAAAACTCTATCTTCTCTTTTGGTAGAGCTTTTGTCATCATATCTGCTCTGTTGTCATTGGTGTGAATTTTCTCTATTTGCAGCAGTTTATTCTCCAACACATCACGTATCCAATGATACCTCACATCGATGTGTTTTGACCTTGAATGATATGTTGAATTCTTGCTGAGGTGAATTGCACTTTGACTATCACAATAGAGAACATATCTTTCTTGATTCTGGCCTAATTCTTGCAGGAACTTCTTCATCCACAGGACCTCCTTACAACCTTCAGTGATTGCGATGTACTCTGCTTCTGTGGTACTTAGAGCAACGCACTTTTGTAGTCGCGATTGCCATGAGACAGCTCCCCCTGCAAAAGTAATCAAATATCCGGATGTGGATTTTCTTGAATCTACATCTCCGGCCATATCAGCATCTACATATCTAGCGAGCATTTGATTTCCCTTGCCAAAACATAAGCATTGTTTGGCAGTTCCTTTTAGATACCTCAGTATCCATTTCACAGCACTCCAGTGTTCCTTTCCTGGATTTGATAGGAATCTACTCACGACTCCTACAACATAACTGATGTCTGGCCTCGTGCAGACCATGGCGTACATAAGGCTACCCACAGTTGAAGAATAGGGCACCTTGCTCATTTCTTCTTTTTCTTGGTCATTCTCTGGACATTGTGTCTTACTGAGTTTCAAATGACTAGGTAGTGGAACATGCACAGGTTTTGCATTATGCATGTTGAATCTTTCAAGAACTTTTTTGAGGTAATCTTCTTGTGACATCCACAACATTCTTTTTGAACGATCTCTAACGATCTTCATTCCAAGAATCTTTTTCACTGCATCCAAATCCTTCATAGCAAAAGATTTGCTCAATGCTTTCTTTAGAGCAGCTATCTTTGCCTTATCTTTTCCAACAATAAGCATATCATCAACATACAACAAAAGTATGATGAATTCTCCATTTTCATAGTTCTTCACAAACACACAGTGGTCTGCTGATGTCTTTGTGAAATTGTGTTGGGTCATGAAGAGATCAAACTTCTTGTACCATTGTCTTGGAGCCTGTTTTAAGCCGTATAGACTTTTCTTCAAGCGACACACAAGGTGTTCTTTGCCTAGTTCAACGAAACCTTCAGGTTGCTCCATATAGATTTCTTCCTCTAGGTCTCCATGCAAGAATGTTGTTTTAACATCAAGTTGTTCTATCTCTAGGTCTAGTTTGGTAGCTAGACCAAGGATTGCTCTAATGGATGTCATCTTCACCACCGGTGAGAATATTTCTTCAAAATCAATGCCTTTCTTTTGATGGCACCCCTTCACGACAATTCGTGCTTTGTACCTGGGGTTCGGGTTGTTCTCTTCAGACTTGAGTTTGAACACCCATTTATTTTTCAATGCCCTCTTTTCATTTGGTAATTTTACCAGGTCATATGTTTGATTCTCCTTTAGGGATTTCATCTCTTCTTCCATGGATTGCAACCATTTTTCTTTATTGGTTGTCTCTATGGCTTCCATGAAGCTTTGAGGTTCCCCTTCATCTGTGAAATTTACATATTCACCTGAGAAGTATCTTCTTGATGGTTGTTTAGATCTCGTTGATCTTCTCAATTGAGGTTCTTGTTCCATCTCAACATCATCATCATCTTCTGCCATATGCTCTTCATGCATTGCTTGATTTTGGTCTATCTGATCAGGCTCCTCTATCTGATTTGGTTCTGTTAGCTGATCACGATCATAATTCATTTGAGGAATATCTCCCCCTGAGTTGTCGACCACAACGGTCTTTGGCTTTTTAGATTGAATGTCGTGGATCGTCTGATCTTCATAAAATACCACATCTCTGCTTCGAACCATCTTCTTGGTAGTAGGATCCCATAATCTAAAGCCAAATTCATCTCTTGGTGAACCAAGGTATATGCACTCCTTCGTCTTAGCATCTAGCTTTGCTCTTTCATCTTTTGGAACATGCACAAATGCCCTGCATCCAAAGACTCTTAAATGACCATAAGAGGCTTTCTTTCCATACCATACTTCATCTGGTATCTCTCCATTTATAGGTCTTGAAGGAGACAAATTTATCAAATCAACTGCAGTTCTCACTGCTTCACCCCAAAATGATTTGGGAAGTTTTGCTTGAGAAAGCATGCTTCTGACTTTCTCTGCAATCGTTCTGTTCATCCTTTCAGCTACTCCATTCATTTGAGGAGTCTTGGGCGGTACCTTCTCATGTCTTATTCCATGAGATTTACAATAGGCTGCAAATGCGCCTATATACTCTCCACCATTATCTGTCCTTAAACATTTTAGTTTTCTTCCAGATGCCCGTTCTACAGAGGCATGTAATTCTTTGAAAACCTAAAGAACTTGATCTTTCGTCTTCAATGGATACACCCACACTTTTCTAGAGTGATCGTCAATGAAGGTAACAAAGTATTGTGAACCACCAAGGGACCTTTCAGATGTAGAGCAAACATCTGAATGAACAAGATCTAGGATATGCTTTCTTCTTCTTGCATCATCCGATCTCTGAAAAGATACTCTGTGTTGTTTGTCTGCTAGACAATCTTCACAGGATTTAAGCGGTTGACCCTTGATGTTTGGAAGATGATTTTTAGCAAGAATCTCCAAACCTTTCTCACTCATGTGGCCAAGTCGTTTGTGCCACAGTTCTTTGCTCATGTCTTGAGACATATTGATATCTCCCTTGTTTATCTTTCCCTGCATAACATACAGAGAGCCTCCCTTTTTACCACGAGCAATGATCATGCTTCCCTTACTGAGCTTCCATCTACCAGCTCCAAATTGGTTTATCATACCAACATCATCTAACTTTTCTGTCGAGATAAGGTTTAGACGCATGTCTGGAACATGTCTAACCTCCTTCAACACGAGCTTAGAGCCATTATCTGTATCCAGAGTCACCTCGCCAATGCCAACAATCTTGCTTGTGACTTGATTGCCCATCTTCACCATACCAAAGTCTCCTTTTTGATATGATGAGAAGAATTCTTCGTGAGGGGTTACATGAAAGGATGCTCCTGAGTCAATTATCCAAATACAGTCATCAGACGCTACATTTAGATAATTTTCATCTTCAACGAGAAAGAAATTCTCGTTAGTTTCTACGACTGCTGTCGTGGTTCCATCTTCTTTCTTCTTTGGATCAATTATATCAGGATGGATCGTTCCAGCTTGCTGATCTCTCTTGAAGAATCTACACTCAAACTTTCTATGGCCCAGTTTGCCACAGTAATAACAACTTAGTTTAGTGTGAGTCTTTGATCTGCCTCGTGATTTTTCACGGCCACCTTTTTCACGGTTCTTGCTCCTTCCTCTATTGTCAACGACGTTGGCTTCGAACTGATTGTTCAAGCCTCTTTCCCTTCGCCTTGACTCTTCATTTAACAAGCAATCAGTAACTGAATCCATGCTAAGTTTTCCATCAGGAGTAGAATTGCTGAGAGTGACAACTAGAGTGTCCCAACTCTCAGGTAAGGAACTGAGAAGTAGAAGTGTTTGCAACTCGTCATCTATCTTCATTTCTGTTTTTGTCAACTGATTTACAATACCTTTGAAGGTATTTAGATGCTCGATCATGTTTTGACCGTCTGAGTACTCTAACTTCACCAGTCTTCTAACAAGGTGTGCTTTATTTCTAGGCGTCTTCTTTTGAATCAACGATTCAAGCTTTGTCCATAACTCATATGCATTGGTATAGGTTGATACATGCTCAAACAAGCTTCGATCAATGTATTTTCGGATCATAGCCACTGTTTTCCGATTCTCCGTCTCCCATTTCGTAGCAGTCTTCTTCTCGGGTTTATCCTTCTGGGTGATTGGCTCATGGAAGTCTTTGCAATACAAGTGATCTTCCATCATTGGCTTCCAATATGTGTAGTTGTCAGCCGTTAGCTTGAACATATCACCATCATGGCTGATTGAACCCTCCATCTTGAGTTACACAGGAAATAATTTCTTTAACCAGTGTGACTAGTATCGTATACTAGAATAAATATGAGTTCGTGAATAGTGCACCAGGAAAGTTCCCAGGTAAGAGAGGCGGGTCAATAGACACGCTTAAATACCAAGTCTTTCCTTGCCAGAACTCCTAGACATGCAATATATCACTACCTCACTTTATTTCTAGCGACAAGAAATTTCTTTTCTGATGTGGAAGATCAAACAATGTTGCAGCCACAGAGCATACTAAGAATTATCTTGCAGATACGACACCTCAGAGTCCCAGAGCAACAAGTGCTCTGATACCACTGTTGGGAAATGTCTGCATAATTTCCCTCCTCCGTGAACTCAAAATAGGCACTTTAGCGGAAACGTAAAAATGACACACAACAAAATTTTAGCGTGGAAAACCTTCTCAATGTGAGTAAGGAAAAACCACAGGACCCGTAGGCCTCTTAAATCTCCACTATAATAAAATGGGAATACAAATCTTCATCCTCAGGTGGACCTAACTATGTATCTCAATTTGTAGATACAACTCTCACAAATTGACTCACTATATTTTTCTCTCACACTCCTATGAGGAACTCTCTATTTTTCTCTCAACTCTCTATAAGTGAGGATTGTTGTTGTGTTGTGGTGTGTTTGCTTTGCTGAAGCTCTTCCCTATTTATAGAGGATTTTGAACCGTATGCATTAAATGCATAGTTCTTATTTTCCAATCCTTGCTGCACCATCTTTGACAATAGTATACCAATTGCCAAGTTTGTCAATTTGTTACTGACAAGGTAGAATTTTTACCACCGCAAGCTATTTGTTCATAGGCATGCTAGTGGAGAAAAATTCAACATTTCCCATTGGTGCATTACTGTTGCTATTGTGGCTGGACCCCAACAAATACTTCATATATTTTAAGTTGGATTACCAAAACAAAAACAAAAAAGTAGGTCGTTTTTCAAAAAATCAAAATTGAAAACTAGCCAAGGTCGGGGTTATCAACTCCTCGAAGAAAAGTAGATTTTTTACATTTCTTTGTCTTTTCTCCTCCTCCTCCATATATTCAATTTAATTTAATCTTAAATTCATATGGTAGGACAATACATTAAAATATGTAGGAATTGGAGTTTGAGTTTCAAATTTCTCACTTATTCATCTCAAATGTGAATTTCTAACCATTAATAACTACTTGACAAAAAAATTACATTGTGAAAAAATACAAAATTATATATTTTTTTTAGTTCTTCCCACTTTCATTTTACAATCAAACGCACCCTAAAATATTTGGAAGAATTGTAACAAAATTTGAAAAATCAACCTTCTTTGTTTAGTCTTTAGGGGGAAATAGTCCCCACCCTTTGTTGATCATGTCAAAGTGTGAGCATCTAATTTGCCCACTTCAATTTTAAGGTCAGAATGTAAATCATTTACCCGACAAAAACATCAATCATACGTTAATTTCAAATTAATACAAGAAATTAACATCTTTTCAATATAGATTTTACCATACCGGATAGTTCCATCACCACCTAATCCCATTTCCTTTTCCGTTTGTAATGTCTTAATTCAGGGTCCCGCTGTTTTTTTTTTTTCCTTCAAAGAAACATATTACTTACGTTTTTATGCCTTTACTTGTAAAAAGATAAATAAATAAATAAATTGTAATTTCGAGTTAATTAAGCGTGGCTTAATTATATCCATACCAACTTAATAATGAGAGTGGTGCAGCATGCAGTCAATTAATTACTAATATTATTAGCATGTAATAATAATGTTTTATGAAACACATAATACCCAATTAATGACTGTATATTGCAAGAATATGTTGGTTTGTTTAAAAATCTGCATGGCATGGCACAGTGCTAATAATTTATGATTAAAATGTTGAAAAAGAAAAGAAGGAATCGGAGATAGAATAAAATCAATACCCGTTGAAATAATATCCCAGAACCTAATTATATTCTTTTCACGGTTGCATTCATTATAGTTCCCACTTTAATTTCAGCATGTGCACTTTAGTTTTTCGGTCAATATTGGTCTCTCACGATGAGTCATTCTCAATATGGGGATTTTTAGTAGTTCTGATTGGGATTATATATCTCTCTTAACATTATATGCAAATAATGCATGTAGTAAAAAATTGTAAGACCAGCTTTTGGACCCTTGCATGCAAAAGTTGAGCCTATTGGATTACTATTCTTAAATGAATGGTATATCTCAATAGCTAGCAATAGCATATAGCTTACATGCCTTTACAATAGGTATACATATATAAATCATTAATCATAGAATGAGACCCGCTATCTCTCATTTTCAGACTTGATTGGTCATCTCTGTGTGGGTCAGTCAACGCTTGAATGAAAACATTACTTTACCAATGGAATGGTTTGTATTCCATCAACAATGGTATACATACTACATAAAAAAAATATAAAAAAAAACCGAAAATGATAAGTTATATTCCTGTTGCTTAATTTTTGGAGGTAGATGCATAAAAGAGACGGAAATGAAGGATGTGGACTGGGAAAGGAATATGTGCAGCGGAAAGGAAATGAGCGAATTTGTGATTGTTTCAAAAACCAATTTGTAAGAGTATCCAGCTAGATCACTAGTATTACAAATCACATGATCAAATAGATGAATCATTTTATTGGAGAAATAAGCCTGAGTGTTGAGAGATTAATAGAAATGAAAAATCCTTAGAATTTATGTTGAATTATTGATAAAAAAAAAGATAGTAAATGAGCATATAAGAGGCTATATATATAACATCGCATATACTCATTTTAACCAACCTTACATTTATAATAACAAACCAACTAAATTTTAATTAGCCTTACATTTCTAATATTCTAAACAGAGAAAAGGGTAATTAAGCTTTAGGAAATTCTTGAATCAAAGATGGTTGATTAACGTAATGTAAATCATTTTGTTACGGGAGTTCAACACCACCGCCAAGAGATCCAACACCATATCTCTAAAAAAAAAAGATTATATTAAACATTTAACTCATTTATAATCGATATGAAAGTAAACATACTTGAACTCAAGAATTTTTCACCTACGTGTAAGTCTTCTCCTGACTAGACCAAAGAACTTTGATGCAAAGATCTAATACCAAGATCCACTCCTCCTCCTATACCAAGTCCAATATGAGGTGCACCGGAAACAACAATGAACTAACGATTGAAAATGCCAAGAGATCAAACACCACAACTCCACCCAAACCTTAAAAAATCTCATATGTAGGTCACTCTTCTTATATATCCAATATTAAACTTATTCACAGTTTATGTAAGACTTCCACTTACTTTTGAACTCAATACAATTCCACCCAAAAATTATAAAATGTGTGTGTGTGTGTCTATATATATATATATATTGTCGTTTGTTAGGTTCATTTTTGAGTGGTTAGCCTTACTCCGATTATAATTGGAATAAATGTTCGACACACATAAGAAAGATGGCTTGTAAATATTTAACGTCTTTTAGTTTTGGGTAGAGATGTGGTGCTTCGAAGCATGAATACTTGTAAAATGGTGACATATCCATATTGGATGACTTTCTCATATGTTAATATGATATTATTTGTGTTTCTTTGTCATTGTAAAAGACATAGTTTTTTAATTTTTAAACTTTTACTGGGATGATTTTGTTGTGGATTGAAAAAATTAGCTTTTTCATGTTATATTCTATAACAAAACTCATGTTTTTCATTGACGTATTTGAACCTTAATTTTTTTTTAAAATTGTCGTATTGTAGTACCCGTAACTATATCATACCAGGTATCGCACCTGTGTCTATGCAACATGAATGTGTTTCTCCTGACATTCCCCCTAACTCCCCAAAACTGGTATTAGGAACTATATGGGATGTGAAGACTCGTACTTGAGTGAGGGAATATTGTTGTGTTCAAGTGAGTGGTTAATGTTACATTGACTGCAAATGAGTTAGATGATTAATAAATATAAGACAAGTGACTCGTATACTTAATACATTAAAATTCTAGGTGAAATTGTAGTGTTTTCCTCTCTTATTATCCTAGAGCACCGGTTTTTGGTCGCTCTCTATGCTCTGCAAACTCCTCAACACTATGACTTTATGAATAAATCAGTATTAGATTGGATTGGATTGAATGGATGAATTTGAAAGAATATTAACTTGCATTACATATAAAAAAAACTTGGAAATTTTCTACAAAAACAAAAGATAAGATATTCCTGGCAGCCAATAGAATCTTGCATTTATACTGTTTTGAGATATCATAGTCATCCGATCATATATAGGATGGCTCATATTTCATCTTTGCAAAACATATATCTAAAATGAAACCAAAATATAAATTGTCCGATCGAAATTGAATGGTCCTCTTAATCTCTCATCAACTATAAAAATTGAATAGTCCAAATTTCACAACCTGATTATATATGACTGCACATAATTCATCATAAAAGATAAAAAGGTTATTCCAAATATATAAGACCTGCGCAAGTACGTGTAACAGATAAGTTAGAATAGTCGTATCCACACTCTATGTTAGAAAAAAAATCTCGGGTAATGATTAATTCTTTGTCCTCAATGAGTAGTTGTCAAAACCGTTAACCAATTAATCTCGCATTAGTTATAATTGATTAGCAATATATCTTCAAGAACAACTAATGTAACCTAGGTGCTACAATTAGGTCTCATTTATTTTTTTTAAACATTTTCTATTTTTATTTTTTAAAATATGTCTGGCTAACAAAAATTTTAAGGCTTTAAAAATAAATAATTATGATAGAGAGATTAGTTAGAGATGATGTGTTTTTTAAATGTAACGAAAACAATATGTCGACATCTTCAATATTTACAAAAAAAAAAAGCACACAAATGTTACCTTCAATAAGCTAGTATAATTTTATAATAACCTGTATTCTTAACTTTTATTTTATTTTGTAATCCTTAAATAGTGCTCAGGACTTTTTTTTTTTTAAGAAAGTGCTCAGGACTTGTTAGCAAGACTTTAAAACTATAACCAATTTCTCATTTAAAATTGTTGATTTGGGTAATTCAATTGGGTCCCTAACAATATCGTATAATCCCAATCAAAACCGTTTTTATACATATGCGTCCCTCTCTTAGCATGCCTCTTTTGGAATCCACGTTCATGGGAGTGCAAAAGTCCTAAGATATTTTCCATTTCCTATCATGTGCCTCTGGTGGTGGTGGAAGGGTCCCAAAATGGGACATCCAACCCACCAACACCCATCATGCAATGCAAGGTCTACTTGAAGTTGATATTTTTGCTTAACATGCATTGAGAAGATGGTAATGGAATCTTAATTTGAAGGGAAAAGGATACCTCAAAAATCTTCTAAAGCTGTCAAAGAAGATTCTTAGTTGAATTGCAAGTTTTGCAACTATTGAAGACGTATGGTGGTGTGACCTCACAATGGCTATTGCCAACACTCTTTATTCTTTGCTTAGTGTTCCAATTCAAAACTTCACTTGATGTGTCCTCTACTTTAATTTTGATTTAGTGATATATGAATTCTACACCAGATGCAATCGCAAAGGTTTCAACTAGGATCAACAACTTGACGTACAAGTTAATTAGCCTCTAGCTAGTTTCAGATACCAATTAAAAGTCACCATATTATCATCTATTAAAACTTCATTTGTTACATTTTTATATTAAAAATTCACTTTTTAAAACAAAATTAACTATTTAATCTTTAATAATTTATCTATAACTTTAAAGTAAAGATTAAATAGTTCCATTTATTAAGTTAATATATTTTAAGGTCCTAACAAACGACATGCCATAACACTTGAAACATGCAACAAGAATTTTTGTAAAAACACAAAGACTAAAATTGGTAACAATTTTTTTTAAAAGACCAAAATTTGAAGGAGTTTTTAAAGGAACTAAAAATGAAAGTTGGTATATTTAAAGGACTTGAATTAACTACAAAATCTTTAATAATATATCTATAACTTCAAATTAAAAATGAAATTGATAAATTAAACAATTAAGCTATTAAGTTCATGATATTTTAAGGTCTAACATCGACTAGTCATAAAAAAAAGTCACTTGGAAATTGCAATGAGAACTTTTGTTAAAAAAAAAATAGAAACTGTAATTGGTAGAAGAAAATTTACAGGTACCAAAGTTCGAAGAAATTGAGAGAAACTATTGGAAAATTGGCATATTTAGAGGGATTAAACAAATATTTAACGTTGTATAAAAAAGTATTTAATCAAAAAACAAATTGTTAAATTTATGCTTGAAAATTCAGAAGTCCTAGTTCAACTGGCAAAATGCCGAAATTGTTAGGTCGGATGCTATGACCAGGGTTCGAACCCCGGTACCTCCACTTGTGTGTGAGAGTTTATAATGGCTTTGCCATTTCGTCTATCTACAAAAAAAAAATTATGCTTGAAAAACAATTTTTTTATATTTAAAAAAAAAGTATTGAGTCGAAATACACACTAGCATCTTTTTCGGAAGAAATACTAATCTCTCTCTCTCTCTCTCTCTCTCTCTCTCTCTCTCTCTCTCTCTCTCTCTCTCTCTCTCTCTCTCTCTCTCTCTCTCTCTCTCTCTCTCTCTCTCTCTCTCTCTCTCTCTCTCTCTCTCTCTCTCTCTCTCTCTCTCTCTCTCTCTCTGAATTGTTTTTCCTTATGTTATAGTTAAATAGGTGATATTCATAGATTTTCAGTCGTCTTTCATTTGGTTTTGTGATTTTTTCGTCTTTGCACGACTTTGTTTGTTTTGATTTTCCGTCTTTGTGCGGTGTGGTTCTGAATATAGTAAAGTATCGCAAACCCATTTGACCCATTTTGTTTTTGTTTTGTAGGATAAGTGTACTCGATTCCCCAACCTATTTTAACTCTTATAGTTTAGTCTAAAGTGAACACTAGGTTTTACTGTGAGTTGAGTACAACGTTGGGTATGTTTTGATATGTTTTGGATTTGCGTCAGTAGCACTGGAGTTTTTGTATCGTTAAATCCGATTGAATTCTCTAGGGATGAATTTGGACTCATTTTGGTTAAAAATGATTATATACGTGTTGCGAGTTGTGAATTTGAGAAACTATTATGGTGTTGATGGTCAGTTAATTTTTTTTAACAATAAATATTGTATTACGCATGACTTGCACAGGTGCACCAAAGCCATCAAAGAAAACAAAACAAATTAACGTCGTACATAGGCGGAACATCCCAAAGAAAAACACAAACCTATTGAGGGGCACAAACAACGGACCCTTACCCCACACAAACATCAGTGAAGCATAGCCTCTAACTAAACCAATATAAAACTCAGTTGTTGTTTCTCAAGAGATTGAGTTCATGCTTGTCTATGGTATGTTTTAAAGAATGCTTACCCCACGCGTTGGGTTCACTTGTTTGATGTGTATTATCCCAACGCATATGGTTTTACCACTTTTGTTATCGTTTGTTGTAATACCATTTTAAGATTGCTAGGTCAGTTATATGCCACCAATTTTTATACTTGCTTTTTATTTAATATATTTTTCTATGCTAAAGAAAAAGAGTACAACGTTTGGGTCACATTGTTTCATTCATAGTTAACATTTTTGTTTGTTAGGTTACGCAATTTTTTATTTATTTTAGAGCTAAGGTAAGCAACCGTGTTAAGCACGGATTAGTTTTCTGTCCAAATAAAAAGCACGAAAAAAGAAACTTGCCCAAGAAAAAAACACTATCTCAAAGTGTAATACATACTATGTTGGTTATTTGTATCGAAAGAACAGGTATTTAAAAAAAGAAAAAAATCACTAACATCCTTGAAATCCGGTAAATATTTTGGTTGAGTGTACAGATTTTATATTAGATATTAAATAACGTTCATAATAAATTGAAAGATAAATTGCTGAAATTTTTTTGATAATCTTTAAATATTACATTGAAAATCATGTAAAAATTTGAAATTGAAAATAAAAGTTAATAAGAGTTTTGTATGAAAAAACCATCTTATCAAAGAAAATGAAACTAATACGAAAATGAATTTGGAAATATATACTTGCGGTAAATTGTAAAATGCCCTCCATAAATTAAAACAGGCACGATTCATACTATTAGTTATGAACTTATAGTACACAATTTAAACAACAAAACATATCTATCTATGTGAGTTTAATATATTTGAAATTCCTGTACTTATATAATTGCATTTTAGGTAAAAAGATTTCAAGATCCGAACATTATGCAGAGTGAAGTTAAACATTTGTAGCTCCTTGTTGTCATATAATTTTTGCTCTTGTGTCATCCACTTTACTTAACACGTTGACTCTTACCCTCTCAATAAAGAAAAAGAAACTGAATTTTCAATCTTCTTCTCAGTGGAGTTGGGATCCTCTCAAGAGGATCTCAACTCTTCTCATTGAGGGCTTACAAAGTTAGAGAAATACAAACAAAGCGCTTATTCAGCGTTTGCATCTTCGACAGATTTCTTGTATTCAGGTTTCAGCTCGTAAGTTCCTTGATTGGCGCCTCTTTTGTTGTACATGCACAGTTCATTCAAGATCTCTTTCAAGAATTGCTGCAACAGTAATAGTGGGTTACTAAGTTACCTTTAATGCATTTATATATGTATGTACACCCGAGCTATGAGAAACCAAAATCAGAGGGTGCCAGGCTCCAATGCGAAAATAAAATAAAACGGCAAAAAAATATATACCGCAGGTTGATCAGTCTCTTGAACAAGTTGCTTCAAGGCCCAGTTAGGCTGTCTTTCAAATAGTTTGAACATTATATCCTCCAGCTCTCCCCGATCTCTTCTTGTTCTCTTTGTATCAGTTTGTTTGACTGGCTGTGTCCTCTTCTTATCCTACAAGAGTTTCATAAGAGTACGATAAAGCCCCACAGAATTACTACATGCATGCGCACACACACGTTTGAAGGAACAAACCTTCTCCAAGGATCAATTCTGATGAACTCTTATTGTGATTTGCATCAATTGTGTCATTGTATAATCTAATAAATACGCCTATGAGTCTATTATAACGTACTAGTGTTTTAGAGTCATGATATCAAGTTCGACATTCTAACATACATTAGTGTAAAACTTCCACACTGCCAGGTACTTGATATAAGCAAAAGTTAACATGAGCAATGGATTATAATCGTAAGCAAAATAAATACCTTAAAATTGGATGAAACTAAGCCAACCATTCCAGGCATTGGCCTCATGTGCGTTCCACGGTCATCAGCAATAATCTTCCAGTTGAATCAAGGAAACCAAAGATTCAATAATTATCTAATCATAGGCATATAACAAAAACAATTAAGCGATAATTAAATGATAAACATGAAATGCTACCTGTACTTGACGATTTTTAATCATAGATTTTTTTGTCCTCTCCCGGCACAATTTTCCATAATCATCCATGTTTTCATGACGTGGCTTCATATCAAACTTATGCTCTACTTTCCCTTCCATTGCAACCTTGTCACCTAAAATAAAGGTAAAACTGTTAAGGAAGCCAACCTTTACTGTGATAACTGAAAGAAAATTAAGCTGTATAGAAAAGTAGCACCCATCATTTTTTTTATTATAAATATACCACAACTCACAGTTATCAAAAACTCCGAGAAATAAAAGAACATAATAAAAGAACATTGGTTGTGCACTTGTGATTACTAACATGTTATGAAACAATGGTTGAAATTCTTAAAACAAAGGACCTATGTCAATTCTCAACTAAACATCACTTTCACGACAGAAAATAATTGTTCAGTTCAGAGGTTCATTTTTGCAATCAAAACATGTTATGAGGAAGAAAAGGTGAACATGAAGAAAAGGTCAAAAATTCAGGGGGGAAACATTCCTCCTATAAAACAGCCAAAAAGACTGAGCAGACTAGGTACTAAAGAGTCCAAAAATTAATGCAGGTGGTTTCATTGCTACAAAGTGGCTTGATACCTTAATTTCTTATTTTAATCATAGCATTAGATCCCAGATATAAAAGCATAGTCTCCAACAATGATATAGTTGTGTAGTAGATCAAGGAGTGGTTGCTGCTACCGAAGATAATAAATACATTGCAAACAATGTTTAAACTCAAAAAGTATTGAAAAAGTAGGATATTCAACATTTAATAAAAAGTCACATCTCAAATACACAGCACAATATGACATGAAATTACATTAAGTCTCAATTATGCCAAAACAAATAGTTATTTTTATGAAAAATATCTCTATGTTATAGTTGAATTGCAGCAGTTAAGTCTTGTTACCTCACCTTTGTTTTTTGAACTGCATAGCAGATTTCTTACAACTTACGATTGAAATTAAAAAAGAAAAAGAAAGAGAAATGAAGGACCACAATATTAGATTAGAGGCATAGAGTTGAAGGAAAATTTAAGTGTGTATGCAAACAAATGAAAATAGATTTTGGAGTTTAAAACAAACAAGAAAATGAATTATTAATTACTTGGGGCTTTAACTGAACAAACATAAGCACAATATATCACTAAAACATAATATTTGAACAAACATCGGAATTCAACTAGTTTAATAGCCACCGACTCAACATAATTAGCAATAACATAATATTTTAACCATGGTTATCTGCATCTTACGAAACATGTGAGTTTTATATCGATTTGATGCTAAATAGAATCCAATCAATACAAATCTCTGTATCTATTCAGACATTAATCTCATCTTGGATTCTGATTCATTATGATGAATCACAATTCACTGTGATGAATCCTGACCTGATTCTTTCTAATGAATCACTGCATAAACTTAGTGAAGCCAACCACTTTTTACTTGTCAACTTTGTATAAACGACCACTTTTCTTTTGTCATTTGATATTTAACTTGAATCTTGAATTAGTTTGAGGTTTATATATGATATATTATCAGCTTATAATTTTGTTATGTCACAAGGTTCAATTCATGAACGGAAAAAAGGCCTTCCAAATCGTGAATCTAGATTTGATAAACATAATACTGATGAAAACATCACAAGTTTATTTAACATGTCTGCATGGTTAAACTGATATTAAAAAATAAGCATCATATCATCTACAAGATACTAGACATCTAACATGTGTGACATTGTCTTGCTCAAATTATGAAATTGCAAATGATGAGTAGTACTAGTAACTACAACAGTGACAAGCAACATTGAGCAGAGATTGCAACTCACCTTCGCTTGTCTCAGAGAAGATGCACATAGGAACGAAGTCTTTAAACATATTCAAAGAATACGTTTTTGGCATATTCACAGCTTCAGTGCCAGACATCTCCATTGTAAACTGACATAATTATGAAGGAGTTATAAATCAATGACTGCCTCAAAGCAACACAGGCAAAAAATATTTAATCAGAAGCAGTTAACTATACGGTGATGAATCTAAAAGTTGAATATTAGCTCCTCGTGCACATTCAACAAATTTAAATGTCATAATATTGCATATCATATATAATAACTAATAAGCAATCCTTTAAATATGGAAATGTTTTGATTTAGAATCTAGTAATCAATCCTGGATAATGGCACATGGTGGTGACTGGCCCCAAAATTGTTAAATCAAAGATCCAAACATTCATGATTCAAACATTCAAATCGATGGCAAAATGAGTTTTTACATAGGCTTAAAAGTTTGTCGGAACCATGGTTGTCAAATCGAGATTCAAACAATGAATCAGAAGACCTGCTCTTCAAATCATGATTCAAACAAGTGAAATATGCAAAAAAAAAAAAAAACACCAGCTGGTATATTGTACATGGACTTCAAAAAACTGAAGAATAGTCGCCAACTATATGAAGTTGACAAGTGGCTGTAAGCACAAAGTTCAGGGGAAAATTACAATTCATGCAATCCATCAGAATGACAATTTATTGTGTGATTCGTGTAGAAAATAGATATGCACAACTTTTCATATTAATTGGGTTTTGCACGATAATCTTGGTGCCGCGACTTCTGCAATTTGTTGTGACTAATGCTGCTATTGTAGTCATTGAGAGACAAAATGTAACTCGATAATCGAAATCCAAATGAGCGGCCGAAGGCTGCGATGTTCGGCCGTAATAGGGCAGCCATAGCACTATGAATAACTAGGTTTAGAAATGAATCCTCATGTTTGGAACTCATAATTAACCAATCCCACTGTCCCAATGGAGGCAGAGCAAACACAAGAATTGTTGGCACCTGGAGGATTCAAACTGAGACCTAAAGAGGAGCACACTTCTAGGTATCAAGCCTTAACCAATTTTTTGCATTATCCAAAATTGCAATTGCATAGGATTTTTGACAAAATGTAACAGAAAATGATTAATAACAATAAAACCAAATCTATATTCCTGATTGATTAATTAATTAATTAGGTATACAAGAAATCGACCTAAACAGCATAAAATCAAAGTATAATAATACAATTAACATCAAAGTAGAAAGCAATTAAAACAAAAGTAGGGATAGTGAAAGAGAAGAAGAAAAAGAACCTGAAGATGAGAAGGATCGTCTTCAGGAAGAAGAGGATCAATAGAAAAAACGACTTTAGAAAGAGGTTGAGAAGGTGGATGATTCTGCCATGATTTAGCAACAGCAACAGGACACTTCATAAGCCACACCGATCTCTCTGCTTTCGATGTCTCCAAGTTTGAACCACCGCTACTTCCACCGTAACTGTTTTCATTTTCCATCTTGATGATTCTTCTTCTTCAACTACTCCCTATGTTCTTTCGTTCGTGTCTGATAATGCTTTTTTCCTAGTCAATTTTATTTGACTTCAAACTAAAATGCTTTTTTGGGCTAAGGAAAAAGGGAAATTGCTTTCCACACGTTCAATTTTTCTGATACAGCCCCCTAATAAGTGTACTCTTTTGATTTATTTTACTCTTTTGATTTAAAAGACTAGATTATAAGTTAAGAAATTTAACATCTTGATGTCCACAGGTCATAACTCAACTGATAAAAAAATACTTAAATTACTAGGTCAGACACCGTGATTAGCGTTCAAACCCCGACCAACTCCATTTATGTGCGTGAATTTTAAAGGTTATTTGTCATTTCGTCTATCTATCAACATAATAAAAATTAAGGTCTCGTTTACTTACCGAAAATATTTTCTTATATTCAATTTAAATATCTAACAAAAAGATTAAAGACTCGTGTGATAACAATTGTGATAAAGATAAGATGTAAAGTCTGTGTGAGTGTAGTTCAGTTAGTAGGGACATTGTGATATGTAAAAGTTGGAGTTTGAACTCAAAATTCTTCAATTATTTATCTTAATGGTGAATTTCTCGTCATTAGACCATTTACCAAAAAATAAATAAAATAAGTTGTAAAAATACGAGGACAATGTTGAATCAATATTAATTTATATTTATTGGTTGAAGTGAAAATAACCGGTTAAGGATATGAAAAAAGAAATTATATAGAAGTTAATGTATTGAAATTGTGTAATTAATTTATAATAATATCAAAACAGCTTCCTTTTATGCTAATAATTCTCTTTTATGGTATGTTTAACCAGTGCCAAGAAGCGGTTAACAGAAGCCAATAAAAAATAGGAAATATGGGAAGCAAACAGCTGCTAAGAGTTTAAGGCTTTATTTTGTAAAAAAAAAAAAAAAAGGGTTTAAGGCTTTATTTGGCACTATCAAAATGTTAGATTACAGTGGATAGTGTATAAGTGTTTGACAAAATATATATATTTGAAGGGAAGTGTTTGATAATTGTCATTTTTTTAATCTCTGACAAGCTTATTGCATTTTTTGATATATTTTTTCAAGTAGTGTTTGATTTTATAGTTTATAGTGTATCATTTTATCTCGGATTTGTGCCATTATTATTATAATTGCAAGAATTTGAATATTAGTTAAAAATATATTTCTACACCTTTAAAAAAACTAATTCAACTGTTAAATTCATCAAACCCTTCAAATTCAGCATATTAGTTTATCCGCTATCATCTAATTCAATGATGATTGTTATAATTTTTTTTAAAAAAAAATTGTAAGAGTTGGGAGTGAAAACAAACCTATATATCATCTCATGATGCTAATAATAGACAATTTGACATGACAACAATTTCAAACGTAGAATCAAAACAATTATATTAGATAAATCCTCTAAAGAAAAAACTATATTGGGTCTTTTAATCTTTTTTAAAGAAATTTTTTAACACATTTTATTGAACGTGTTTTCTTCGATTGATTTATTTTGTAGTAAGTTAAAATTTGACATTTTAAGAAAAGAATTTATTATATCGTGTGTTAAGAAGAGTGATAGCATTTCTCATTAATAAAGAAACAAATTTTTAAATTAATTTTAAAAAATTTATTGTAGCGTGTATTAAGAAGAGTAGTAGTATTTCTCATTAATAAAGAAACAAAAATTTCTACCCAAAAAAAAAATCAAAATTAATTTTCTAAAGCATATTATACTATATACATATATACATAAGTTTATACTATACATAAGTTAAGTAGTGAAATTGTATACATTAAATGTCCTTCGTACTCTTAAAACCCCTTACGTGAGTGGCATGTAGGGGTAAGTACTTAGTTAGCTTCCTATATGTGGCATGTTCTAGAGTTAAATTGATATTTTCATCTATAAATAGTTAGAAACTACAGTCCATCCTCATCATTAAGGGATGTAAATGAAAACGGGTGGAACTTGTATCCATCTCCCTCATAAAACTTGTTCTGAAACTCTACCCAATGAAGTCTCAAAGCATGCAAGAACGCACTTAGACTTTCCATTACTAGTAAGACACCAACAGTTGCACATATAAAAACAATAATGCCAACAATGAGAACAATGGTGTTGTTATACCTACATCAATCACACAAATACATTAAATAACTTTTCAAATAACCTTCACTTGCATAACACAACTACAATTACTTACCCCCATGCGAGAAGCAAAACTTTGTCGTAGAAAACGCTTGACAACTCTGAATGAGCTAAACTAAACATGACCAAAAAACACCAAAGAAAAATATGAATGATAGGTTACAATGCATTTAAAATAAAAAAAAGATATAATTTCAAGGTACATCAATAGAAGTTTGAATAAAACATTTTGATAAAATTGTACAAAATAACATCCCAAACTTTCAACTACTTACCTGAGGGCCCATAAACGAAGATATGAAGCTGTATTGGACACAGCTCCAAGCACAAATTCTATTGTATGTATAAGTTGGTGCACAAAAACCTCGCTGAAATCAAACTCCTCATGGATTTTGTGAATACTATGTGACTCTGAATCTGATTCAAGAGGATCATCCTCGTTGTAGATCAAAGAGTAGGATTGACTTTTATGTCTCTGAGGAATCAAGGTAATAAAAATTAGAGTCAGGGTTTAATGACAACAAATTAAATAAAAACAAATTTAAAATAATAGCTTAGAGTATACTTCTTGATGTTGTTTCTTCAATAGAAAGGGCTTTGGTAATAACATCCATGGTACTGAAACGAGTGCCAACAATAGTAATATAACCTAACAATGATTTAATAGTAGGCAATTTAGATGTGGCATATATTTAGTATCACCAAGCAATTGTGTATCTAAATAAAATATGAAATTTCTTACTTGAAAGAACTTTTGGCCAACAAAGAGCTGGTTTTCACCCAAATCATCTGTTGGACTTAGAAACATGTATATCATCACATGATACAAGTCAGCTTGTGATCCAGTGCACCATTTTACAATTATGAGGAGTGAAAGATAGCCAAATAGGCTGTTCAAGAATACAATTTGGGGAACAAATTGGTGCCTGAAGCAATATAGGTATAAGTCAAATAAAAAGATGAATAACATTCCACATTCAACTAAAGTTTACTTTATGTTATTACCATATGTTTATGTTGTTTTGAAAGTATTTGGCATTATAGTAACTCAGTATGATTCCAAGATTCATTTGGGATACTCCTAATAGAATTGACATCTTCATTTTAAGCGAGTTAAGAAATGGAAGTTCACTCCGAGTACCATGCCATTTAGGATCTACGCCAAATGGATAAGTGTCGCGCACTTTTACCAAACCTATTGTAGTAGCATCCCTGAAAAAAGGATAATAAATATGATACTCGTATATAACATGGCCAAATAACATAGGAAGATTACGATATGTTGAATAAACTAAATCAAAACCACCTGCATGTAGGATTGCGACATCCATAGGCAGATTGTCCGAATAGTTCAAACGGAATGGAGAAGAATTCATTATATATTAACCCAGTGTAGATTGAGAAAAGTGCCATCATCATAATAATATATCTCCCCCCAAAAACCATTTCTAATATGTCTCCAAGTTTCTGCAATTAACAACATCAAATAAAACTATAGTTGGACTTGGACCAAAAAGCAAGAAAATATTTAGAGTGAAAATAAAACATTACTAGTTCAGTACCTGACCATAAAACTTTTTTTCATTGATTATGAAATACAAAGTTGCCAATAATAAGCATATGCCATGACCCCAATCACCAAACATTACAGCGAAAAGGAAAGGAAACGTGATGATTGTGTACACACCAGGATTTGCTTCCTGGTACTTGGCAATTCTGTCAAGTATTCACAATTAATTTTTTTGAGCTCTAAGCTTATGACCCATACATGAAGAAGCAACACAATGAAACATATAGAAATATAAAATAAAAGTATCATACGAACATGCTAAACATTGTGTAACTTACCCATATGCGTCTACAATTTCTTGAAAAGAAGAAGTAAAAATGTTAGTGCAAAAATACGTGGGTGGTAACTCATTTGTCTGCAAAACCTGAACTATTGCCTCTACTTGAGAGTTACAGTCCATAGTTGCTCGCATCAATATTTTCTGAATCTGCATAGATAGGAGAGATGTTAAAAATTAAAATCAATATAGATTTAGACACATCTAATAAAAAATTTAATTCACATTTCAAGGAAAAACCTGGCTTGTTGCAAAAACAGGACACCAGCCTTCTGCAAGGAGACATTGCTTTGTCACATTAATGTTTAGCATATTTAGAATGTGATAAATGGACTTTTCCTTTTGCAACTATTGACAAAAATTAATGTAAGAAATTATCAGCTTCAAAATGAAAATTAATTGCATAATCTAGCAGTAAAACTAAAAAAGAGAGACATATATCATATAAACTATGCATGGCTTTTAGCAGTAAGTTATAAATACAAAATTAAAATTGTCAAACAAACCAGAAGATTCCACTGCTCAAATTGATATCCAATTGTTTGCAACAACGTTTTTCGGTGAAGCAAACCTACATCAATTGTTGTCTTTAATTCTACAATTCTTTCCGAAACCTGGCAATTTCATAATGGAAAATAATTATTTATTTATTTGTGTAACATTCACATTCATACTGTGTAGAATATATAGCATTTTCAAATAGGTTGACAATGATGTGGAACTTGGCAGAAGTTAACATCAAAAGATCTATAATCTTTATACGGTGTTTTAAGAAGAAATAATCATGATGCAACAATCCATTGCATTTAGTTGAGCTTAATTCTAGACAAAGCAAAAAACAAGGAGAGTATTTTGTCTACCTCTGTCATCATCTGAAATTGTTTACTCAAGTCATCTGAGAAAGGATAACGATTTGCTCCAAAAGCATCACAAATTTTGTTAATTTTACTTTTAACTCTCTCTCCCGAATAAAATATAATAAATACATTTTTATGAACCTGTGTAAGGTAGAAGATTAAGAAAGTATTAGTGACTGATGAGCATAGAAGACTAACTAACAATACAATGGTAAATGCTAAAATGTTGAGACGTTGTGGCCTATAATGTATACTTTTAACTTTTGGAAGAGGTTATAGTTCAAGATTTCAATTAGAAACTTTAGAATGAGTAACCTTCTCTCCTGACAAAGGATCTAGAACATGATGTTCAACCACAGCCTGCTTCAGAAAAACATTTCCCCTAGTAGCACGAAATAGAATTCTTTCGAAAGGAATTGATTTTTCCCTAGTAACAAGACCGGTTATAAACCCCAATTTTATCTGCTTTACTGGATATGCCGTTGTCTCCTGCAAGTCATAAAATTTCTAAGCATCATCAGCAAATGACATGGAACTAAACTTATGAATATAAACTACAAAGTTTTAGGGTATACTTGTTCCATTAATAATGGACAGTCAATAGACCCTTCAACAGCTGGTTGAACTTCAACCTCTCTCTGGCAGGCTGCGGCACTAATTTGTGCCGAAGAGAAAAACTCCCCAACCTAAAATGGTAAAAACAAATATGGAATTAGTATAAACTTGAATCTAATTGTCTTCTCTAACCTATAAGGGGGAAGACCAAGCTATATGGATAAGTACACCTTCTCTAAAACAAGCTTGTACTCTATAAGTTCGTTATAAGTGTGCTGCAACTTCTCATTGTTTGAATTAATCTCAATTAGCTCGGCTTCAAGTTCTGCTAGTTTAACCTATATCCATGAAGAAAAATTGTGTTACATGGGAATGCTTTCTTTAGCGGTAGAAAAAATTTTAAAATTTTAAAAACACCTGACAACCTCCAAATTTTCTAGATCAATAGCACACTCTCTCGTTGACCATGTTGACGGAGATATATTTGCCTTCTTCATTTGGTCCTTAAATAAACGCAACTTACACGACATTTCTCCACATCTTTTAACCTATTTGATAAAATGGTAAGCTTTCCAATCTAGTCTAGTAAATCAGTTATGTAAAATGTCACATAATAAAAATGTTAGCAGAATAGATATCATGATAATGATAGATCTTGGTCAAATTTCCAAATGAAAATCAAAAGAAGCATTTAATTGTTTTGGAATTCAATACACAATCAATTGAAATTGAATAGTCTCAACCTTTTTAAATGCAACTATGCATACATAGATGTTATAGGTACCTGTGAAGCGTAAGTCTGTTGGAATGGGCTTTTATCTTCATTAAGCTGAAGAATTAATTTAAACAAGATTTATCAATGTAGCATATGAATAATGCTAATTCAGATAGATGAAGAACATCTCAACATTATAGAAAATGTAGTCCAAAGTGTCATAAAGAATACAAAGGGAACCATACATCTTTGAATTGAAAAAGGCCGAGATCGCCAAGGTAAGAGATTGATCGATGAGCCGATTCAATTGGAATGATCAATTGAACAAGTTGCATAGGTTCTGATCGCAAAAGATCCATTCTGGGAGAATAATAACGTTAACTTTGCATTTGGATTTTAAAATTGGAATGAATAAGGGAAGAGTGCATGGCCTGAATATGCTATCATCAACTTAAATCAATCATGCCACTACTTCCATCTTGCGGCATAAAATATTTCTTTTTCCGAGGAATGCTCACAAACACATTTTTTTTATAAGAATAACAATAATTTTTATTTTTCCTCCAAAAAAAATACAATAATTTTATTTAATTCATAGTTTATAAGCAATAATTCTCACATGCATTTTTTGAAGGAATTAATGCTCACATGCTTATTTCACCTCACATTTAAAAAATAATATAATTACACACGAAAACGATTCAAGAATTGTATTCTTGAGTGGAAAAAAATGTGTTTTTGTTCGGAAGTAAACATTCAAACGAAGAAAAAATGTGCTTTTTATGTGTGAAAAAATAACACATTGGGGGGGATATAATGTTGCTCCCCGTCACTTATATGCAATCCTTATTCATAATATCCAAAATTTGATATGAAGTTATGATACTTTTTTAAGAAGTTATGATATCTTAGAAAGCAAACCTTTAGACAATGGCTTTATGTCTACCAATGTTTTAGCTCAACAGTCAACATACATGTGTAGATTCAAATAACTTTGGTTAGAAAACTTCTCTGCTCTAATGGTTAAGGTCCTTCCATGATGTGCTATTTTATTCGTAAAATCTTAGCCTTGTAGCGTAAGGGAAAACGTTCAATTTTTTCAAACGGCATTTCTTTTTGAATAAAAATGGCATTTCTAAATGTTCAATATTGGAGTTCGATATCCTCCATAGTTATGTTTTTGTCGAATCCTTTTCTTTGTCGTTCTTTCGTTTGTTGTCGTATCATTTCGTGTTTCTTTGAAAAAGATTGACTTTATTTTGACTCATTGTCTTCCTCGACAAATTCTTAATATCACAAGTAGTAGATGCTCTCAAGTTTTGGTTGTTTGGCAAAAATTGTGTTGGTTGACGACTTGGCACATCTAAGATTAACGTGTATTCTCTAAAATGACTTATTTTTCTTTTGTGTCTCAAATGTTACAAGTCCAATCAAGAGTCATGTTAATTAAGGTATTCTGATATGAACTTTGAAAACATATTCAAAATCGGACTCTAATAAATTTTAGTAAAATAGTAGATTTTGTAAAATAAAGGTTTAATTACGGTTTTAACCCCTTAACTTTTACAAAGTTGCGATTTTGACCCTTTAAGAAAAAAAACTACAAAACGGCCCCATATGTTTTGCATTTGTAGCAGTTTTGGCCCCCAATGTCAATTTTGACTCGGTCTACGCTGACGTGGCACCCTAAGTGAGGTGCCACGTGTTATTTTTTTTATTATTTTTGGTCTTTGGGGGGCAAAACTGCTACAGATGCAAAACTTAGAGGCCGTTTTGTAATTTTTATTCTTAGGGGGCCAAAATCACAACTTTGTGAGAGTTAGGGGGTTAAAACTACAATTAAACCTAAAATAAAAAAGGTAAATGTGTAATATTTTTTTAAAAAAATGGTAAGGTCCACTCTGGAATCTACTTTGGAGGTCTGCATTATATGCACCTAAATAATTTATCAAAGTTATTTTATTTTAAAGTGCATCTTTAACTTTCTTTAAATGAAAAATTAATTTTAAAATATTATAACCAATTTTAATTAATAAAATCATGTTTAATTTTTCGAGCCATTAAAGTTAAGAAAGGATCGACCTAAAATTTTAACATAATATGCTAATTTCATTGAGTATGAGTGACAAAAATAGCATTTCAATTCCATCAACGACAAAAAAATAGCATCTCAAAATTTTAGCGATATTAATTAATTTTCTTTTCAGAAAAAAAAGATAGTGATTAACTTAAATTATTTAAATGTTAAGTATAATTGAAGTATGTGAAGATGTTATATTAAAAATCTGAAAATAAAAGATGCTCTACGTATTTAAAAAATATTCTTATTTCAATTTACAATACTAAATATTGACAACAGAAAAGCCAAAGTAAATAAATAAATAAATAAGCATACTAAATAATTAGTTAATTTGTAGTTTCTTAAAAATATTTTCAAATTTTTAAATGAAAATATTAATAATTAATTTTTTTTATGACTGCAACAAAAAAAAAATTGTTAAATCCTTTGATGGTGTTAACATTTACTAGCTTATGCCTAGTCATTACCATCTATTTTTTGTGTTTATTTATCTCTAAATTGCAAACTCCATTTATCTTACTAAATGGTGATGATCTTAACCCCTTGTTTAGTAATTGTTTAATTCTTTTCGACATCACTAAGCCTTTGTTTGATTTGACTTTTAGAAAGTAAAAAGCGTTTCTAGTTCTCCTCCACCGCAAAAATTGGTTTTCTATTATATTTGGTTTGACTTTTGAATTGCTTTAATCCACTAAAAACACTTTTTTAAAAGTTATAATTCTACATTGAACAACAGTTAATTTTCTTCACATTTCTCTTTAATTATCATTCAAAAGTAATTTTGATCAAAACTATTCAAACAATAGTCATTTTATATAATCAATTATGTATTATTACATCAAAACATAAATCAATATCAATGTTAAACTCATTTCTAATAAAAATTATCAATTTCTATATGTCGGATCAATTTTGTACACAGGCGAGCCAAACACAATATTGAACGATGATTTCTTAAACTAGCTTTACTTTGTTTTCTTCTTCCTTTCTATTCTCTCGATGCATGTGGCAAACAGAAGTGACTAGACTTAAGCTACAATTATAGATTCAACTCCTTTTCTATCCCCTGTCCGCATATGTGTCCTCCAAAAAGTATAAAATCCAGTCAACTTCAATCTTCGGTTCATATTAATTGGTATAATCATGAAAACTGATCTTATTGCAGAAGAATAAAAGTGAAAAAAATTAATACATTTAATTTCCTTGATATGGAATATAGTTAGGTTATGCAACATTAATTCAATTTTTATTTCAAAATTAATTCTCTATAAAAAAAAAAATTCAAGAGGAATAGAATGGTATATGAGAATTGAAAAAAAAAAAAAAGTTATGAATGAATAAATATAAATAAATAAATAGTACAAAACAAAGAATGGGTGAAAGAGAAGGAGAGTGGTATGTCTCAATCAAATGAAGGTTATGTAGCACATGCAATGCGCCAGTAATTACAAATGTAGGGAAATTTTCGGTAGAGTTTCTGATTCTTCCATATGCACTAAAACAAGCAATCTATGAATTGTGTATCATTAGCCCTATTGTATGCTATGGACCTTAACCTATATCATTGGGGGCAGTACATACTTATAGAAACATTATACATCACATATATTTACGCACATACTTTTAGAAGCATTAAACATTATGAACCAAGGAAAATCTCTTTTCCAACTCAAGTATATAGAAGTGACATCCGGGGATCATGGGTGTCTATTCCAGTGGCTAATTTTATTGGTTTTTCAGAGAAGTAGTTGGTGTAAATGCTAGTTGCAATTCTCCATTTATACGTATATGCAGAAGATATATTGATGAAAAGAGAAGGAAAAAGGTATAGAAAGTGAGGTGATCAGCCATAACTATCCAGTGGTTTTTTACTTTGATTTAGAGACTGAACTTAACTGCTGAATTAGGTACCATTTGGAAATGCATGGAGACAAGCAAAAGAAAAAGAGGGACCATCATCGTATAAATAGTATAATAGTTTTTTTTAATAAAACATAAAAACTAATTAGAAGAAAAAAGTTTTAAAGTTCTAGTTGAACCAAAAAAAAAAAAAAATTATACCTAGTTCAATTTGGGTTTGGCAAGCAAACAAATAGGCAGAAGAAAGGGTCATATCTAGTTAACTACCAACCATGGTTTTAAATTAGATAAATTCTTAGATGGTCTAATGCTTGGTTGGGTACCGGTAAAAACTCGTCCAAAATTTGATTTTATTTTGAAATAGATTAAAATAAATAAATACATGATATATCATATTGAATATTATTTTTTTAGAGGAATCATCATTGAATAATTGGATTATGAGTCTATGCCCAACCAAATTCAATGGAAATTAAGAACGCAGTATAAGATATCTTGAGGTCTAGGCAAATATCAAAATTAAACATCCAACACAACAAAACTTCTTAACACATGCATGATTTATAATTTTGCATTGCATATGTATTCACAAATTACATGTTGTGTATAGCCAAGGGAAACACAAAACAAGCATGAAAATCTGAATTAACATTCCGTAACGCATATCAAATTACATCGTAATTCACTTTAATTTCATGCACCACCAGAATCATTAATCATTTTTATAGTTCATAACTTTTCCTTCTAGATACACCAGCTTATATGTTACAATCAGAATCACTAGCACTAAAGTCCTAACAAGCTAGAGTCTGTGACAAAATGAAATGTGCAAGGATTAAACAAACACGGTTCCAATTATATATGATTCAAATATAGATAGAGTAACACACGTATTAATTAGGATGTTGGGGGTGGAAAAATTGTGTACCAGCTGCCATGAAAGCATTGAGCGGAGCTGAGTAAAGTGAAGGGTCGAAATGGATACCGCTGGTTCCAGCTGTGGTTGTTGTTGCAGTCAAGAAATCAAGTTGTTGAGGTTGATGATGACCTCCACCAGAAGAACCTTCAATAGGTGCAATACTGGTGTAAAGATTTGGAGGACCTTGATCATAGAGAATTCCTTTGAAAACATGCCCTCCTATGTTCACAGCCGTTTGATACGCGCATTGCTCATGATCTGGACCGTCCAATGAACTCACTCTCACACACCGAAACGTTACTCCTGGAGAACTCACCTCTGGTGGGAATTGTCCCAACTCCAACCCTAAGTAGTCAAGAAAATTCAATCAAAAAAGTAATTCATTCATGAAAACCTACATATATTTGTCCTCTATTAGTTTTTTCATCATTATAACTATAAAAAAACAAAAATGAAAAAACAATAGCAATATCTAAACCAATAATTTGAGTTCGTCAGTTTTACTTAAAAACAGTGATGTTGAATGGAAAAGAAGCTAGCGAGGGACACAAACAACAGTAACAGGTTATGATAGATGACCATGGATCCGATCCAAGTGGGGTTCCATATTCAAAATCAACGTATACACTAGTTAAGGTCTAGTCATGTAGAGGACGACATAGGTTTTTTTAGTTGGAAATTCTTCATGGATATATACATCAATCATGAAGCAAAGAATCTGAGACTAAAGTATTAAATTAAAATTTAATTAAGTTAAAAAAGTTAGCTATTCAATTTTTTTTTGTAATTATTGAAAAACTATATCTTATCCTATATATGTATGTATAGCTAGCTAGGGTAGAAAACATTACATTACATTACAATAATTATACCTGTGGTAGGGATGGGTGGTTGAGGGCAAGGAAGAGAGGTTGCACCTTGATTAATTTCAATGTGTCGTTTGTAATTGTCTCCATGATCTCGACGACGAAACGGTAACGCAGAGAGATGTTGTTGTCTTTCACGGCGTTTAGCAGCGGGAACCCAAGTACTCTTAACATGTGTTTGACACTGAAACCCTCGACTCTTACAACAAGTTCTGCATCTTAGATGTATACAATCTTTCTTTGCTTGGTTGCCACAGTCCTGACAATTCATTCCTCCACTACGTCTCATTATACCAAATCTTCTTTCACACTCGTCAAACGAAGAAGAATTTCTGCTACTACTACTATGACTATGACCCACTCCAAACGCATTGTAAATGTTCAAGTTTTGTTGTGGCCATATCTCTAACCCTTTCTTATAGATCTCCTCGTTCCTTAACAATAATTCTTTACTACTATAATAATCTAATTTATCTTCTTGATGATCTTCCTTTCTACCTAGAAAAAATAACCCAGCCATTTGTTGCAGTACTCAACAATATTATATCATCCATATTAGAAACTTAAACCTATTTATGGATCGGTTTGATCAATATATTGCTTAATAATTTTGATCTTGGGAGGAAGGGTTTTGGTGGGGCGTCTCTCAAGTATGATCTTCTGGACTAGTTTTTGCAGCTTTTGAAGAGAAAAACTGTTTCTTAATTAACCAAAAAAAGAAATTAGAAAAACAGAAAAAATTGAAAATAAAATAAAAATGACTAAATACATTAAAAGAAGGCAGAAATTATGGCACGGAATGAGTTCCTCTGCAACGCCGTCAATGGTAACTGCACCCATCAACTTTACTGTATAAGCCTCATTTTATGTTTGTAGTTACTGTAGTAAAGTACTGTAGAGGAATTATTCAGACTTTTATTACTATGGTGGTTTTCTCACTTACACAGATATTATTAATGTTGGTATGATATGATATCATGTGAGTGTGAGTGTGTGAGTGAAAAAGAAAGAGTGCGTGTGGGGGACATGAAAATCTATTATCTATCACTAGGAACTTCTCTACAGTTCTCTTTGGCTAAGATGAGTGAATAACAGTCGTGCGTTGACCATCCAACGGACAATGTTATTCCACGTGTTACATCACCTTTTTCTTATTCGTCCTTGCACCGGAAAACCCGGTTGTACTTTCCTTGACCGTCTCCGTAATTATTTCAAACAAGATTAATTCCAATTTTTTACGTCTATTAATACCGTAGTAGTAGTAGTAGTAGTGCAACACTACTCATACTCAACATGCATCTATACGTTGCTCCTTTCATCTAGTGATCAAACATATACGTCTCCATCACAATATAACATTTTTACTTTATCACGTAACCCTAATCCGACGGATATCGCTACTTACTAGTTATGCATTAATTGTTTGTAGGTAAATGTTTATGTTTATGTGTATGTAGGTTAAACTGTATAAGTCCGTCATATTTAAAATGATGACTCATATTTGATTGTCTATTATTATAAGTGGTGATGAATTTTAATTTTTGTTTTTCAAAAATGAAAAATTGACTATTTGATTCAATTTATTTATTATTATTTGTAAGTTTTTTTATGTTAATTATAATTTATGTAAAAAAAAATATAGTTCATTTTAAGTTTTTGGTGCGTATCTCTATTGGAGCCTAATTTTTACGGTTAGAACGGAACCTCCAAATGGTCAAGGTTGGGCATGGGTAGTTAACAAGAAAGCAAAAGTGAAAGGTTATATGCGAAAAGAATTAAAGTGTGTTATACCTTGCATTCTTGTGAAGAACAATATATTTATATGCGTCAAAAAAGTGGATGAAGAGTGAAGGAGGAACAATTACGAATGGTGTTTTCAATGTCATGTTCTAATAGTCTCTGGGGGGAGGGGAAGTATTGAGTTGTTGAGGCGTTACAATTCGGAGAAGATCCGAAGTATTGAGATTGATTATGGGCCTTAAGTTGATTAAGGGTTGTTTATGAGATGTTCCCGATGAAAATAACCCTTAAGATGATAAAGGGTTGCGTCTTGAGCCGGTCCATGATAGGAACATAATCAAAAGTCCTAGCCATATTATGTGTGCTTTGCAATACTTCTACAGAGTCGGCTAGTCATTTGTTTCTCCCTTTTTCATTTCGATCTTCAGATGGGTATAGTATTGTTAGGAAGTTGGGGTGGGAGCTAGTGATGCCTCACAATTATTAGGCTTGTTTGCAATTTCTAGGGATCTAGGGGAAATGGATCTAAGATTATGCTAGGTTTGACTTTGATTTGCCATTATGTTGTGTGTTCAATTTGAAAGTTTTGTAATGAACTTATTTTCCCACAAAAGATGGCTATGAGGAATTATTGGGCATGATCAAATTCTAATTGTATAAATTGTTATGTTAGTATTTACTCCATTGTTAGGATTCGAACTCTGAACTTTTTAACTCTTTAACTTATTTAATCTCTTAGCTCAATCAAGTGATGTGTTCATCCCCTCTATTCATGTACTTACGATGAATGAGAAGTGGAACCTATTGCTTTGTACTTACTATGAATGAGAAGTGGAACCTATTGCTTATTTGGTACGTCAGAGGTTTTGTGTGGTTAATTACATATTTGGATTGATTCGTGCTTGATTTGTCGATGGTGCAACTCTTGTTTCTTCATTCTAATCTCACTCTGAACTCTTGTTTCTTCATTCTAATCTCGCTCTGATTGGTTTTGAATCGCCTCGTAAGCGAGTTCCTTTGATTGTGTTTATTTTTTCTAGTTTTTCCTACTTGTTAGTTTTTGCTTATTTTCTTAGTTGTTCTCCATCTCGATATTATGTATGATGTCAATTAAGATCCTCTATTCTAATCTCGCTCTAATTGGTTAGGTTCCTTTGATTGTGTTTTTATTTTTTTTAATTTTTCCTACTTGTTAGTTTTTGCTTGTGTTCTTCCTTGTTCTCCTTCTTACTATTATGCATGATGTAAATTAAAATCCTCTCCTTTTTAAATTTTATCGGTTTATTTCGAAACTATAAGAATGAACATTCTTATTTTATGTAGAGAATGGTGATGATTCCAACCGTTATTTTTCATATTTAATTGTAAAATATATTTTCCATTACTAAGTCGTGGACTCTTGCGTGTGTGGTGTATCTAATTTGCGTATTTTAAGATTGGTTTACAAGTTCCACTTCTCATGGCTTGTCTTTCACCTAAAAATTATAATGATTATGTGATTGACTAACTATATAGAATACAATGATAACCGATGGATAATTAAATTTATGGTTTTGTTAACGAGTGCCTCCAGAATACTTTTTAAACATTTTAAATTAGAAAATTATTTTTTAAAAAAGTTAAATAGTTCAATTTTTGATGCATTGAATACTCAAATTTTCATAAAAAATTACCATTTAAAACTTTTAACAAGTGTTCCAAAGACGGTCGTTAACATTTTCATTAAATTTATTATTTCATGAAGATGTTAGAAAACCATTTTTGTGGAGAGGTCAACACTAGAGATGCAAAATTTGGCCAGACACAAGACAGGAATTATAAATGCTTCTGTTTGTCGTCCATATGGAACTTGCACACGGGCTCCGCTAACAAGTGGGGTACTGCGCAGGACTGAGAACTTGTTAATTTTTTTTTTGGTACAATAGAACTTGTTAATTTTAACCATTTAAAAAGGAGACAATGTTACATTTTTATTTTTATTTTTTGAAAGAGAGAATGTTACATTTGATCAGGCGCACCTGCGATTATGATCTCTTTAGGTATTTTTTGTCTGTTTAGTCTAAAAATATTAACTTCCTAAAAAAAATGCGTTTCACATTTTTTTTAATATTCATTATCATATCAAGCAAACCATTTAGGTGTTATTGATACCATTTTGTGTGAAACTCATTTCATTTAACAAAAAGAAGTTGTTGAAGAGAGTATTAGAAAAATAGTGTTATTAATTATTCTTTAGGTCAATCTCGAAAATCAATTCTATCATCCATTAACAAACGACTTTAAAACCTATAAATAAGCACATCTTTTGATCTCAAGTCTTCATCATTAGGTCAATCTTTAAGTTAATTGATATGATTATATTTATATTTGAATACAATTGCATGAAAATGAATTAATCAATAAAATTCAACCCCCCGAGCCCAACTTGTTGGAGCTTCCCGTCTATCAAACCTCTCTGTATGTTTGAATGAAGTTGAGGTCTCTACATATGACTAGTCTTTATTGCATATCTAAAGCATGTTCATATCCTTTTTTTTTTAAGGATATGTACGTATCCGCTAAAAAACCAAAAACAATAGAATATCTTATTTTTTAGAAAAATAATTACTAAACTAGAAAACTATAATACAAATTTTTGGTTCTATTTTAAAAAATGTGCCATATGTTTTCCGAAAAATTTAATCACACATGAAAGGATTTTTATAGCTTTCGATTTTATTTTCTGAGATGTGAAATATAAGTTTTTTCGGAAATTTTAACCAGATGGGAAATGTTTTTTCTTTATAGTTTTCCAAAAAATTAAATTGTAAACCTGAAATGTATATTATAGTTTTTTGGGATTTTTAACAAACCAGAAATTTTTTGCATACCTGAAATGTTGAAAATGAAGGTGTAAAAATTTAAATGTAAAAAAGGCAAAATTTGAATTTTTAGTGGTCTGTTGGTATGAAAGTACAGATATACGGTACACAAGGTAAATTTAGGACTGTTTCAGAATCCTTTTTGGACTTTGCAACAAAATATCCAAGCCATGAGGTTGACAAATCGGTCCACTTTTGCAAAATATATTTGGGCCTCTTTTGTATCTAACACAATATTAGACTATTACTTTTTCCACCCTGCTGCATTCTCGTACGTCTTATTTTTTCTTTTAAAAATGTCATTCGGATTATATAATCCAAACTTAGTTTGGAAGTTTGAATTATATAATCCAAACTGTATCAGCATGCATTTGGCACTTAAAATTGCTTCTAAACGACATACACGTGCATTCGTAATTTTAACATGCTATAATCCCTTTTTTTTTCCAAAATGCCCTTCGGGTTATATAATCCAAACTGGACTGTTGCAGTTTGGTCCAGTTTGGATTTTAAAATCCGAATTGTACAGTAGCATTTTTTTCCTTTCTGTTTTGTATATTTTATGCTGATTGAGCATTTCTTTTCCTGTTTTGTTGATTTTATGTGGTTGATGTAACATTTGAATTCTATGTTGTTGATTTTATTTTTGAACTTTTTTTGTTGTTTTGTAACAATCGGATAATTTATGTTTTAAATTCTATGTTGTGAAAATTGTGTTCTTTCTTATCGTTTATAGCATGTTTATATTACGAATGCACGTGTATGTCGTTTAGAGCAATTTAAAGTGTCAAATGTGTGCTGATACAGTTTTGATTATATAATCCAAAACAATTTTAGTCAATTTAGATTATAAAATCCAAAATGTGTCAAACAGCCCATAAAAAATCAACTTTTGGAGGGAAAAAGGTTCATTTCAGATTATATAATATGAAATGTTGACTTTTTATGGGGTGTATGACACATTTGGATGTTTTCAGATTATAGAATCTGAAACCCACTTATACATTAGCAGAAATCAAAATCTCTCTAATTTCAGCGGTTGTGAATTTTTCTTTTAAAAACAACAGTAAAAATGATAAAACTTATTAAATAAAATCAAAAAAGTATAAAAAATACCATCGAAAATTTCTAAAAATTAAATAAAACTAATGCAATTTTTTCGGATTTTAAAACTAATGCAATTTTTTTCCGGATTTTTATGAGAATATGAAAAACTAAAAAAAATTGAAAAATGAGTTTAAATGATAAAATTTTGAATTTTGAGAGACGAGTGTGAGTTAGAATGATTACTTTTGTTCTTAATATGGTTATCCATGTTACAAGCATGCTCAGTCTTTGTGTTTATACGATTCAAATTATATAATTTGAACCATTTTCCACTGAAATTTTGGCATAAGATGGGTGTTTAGGGGTGTTTGAATTTTATAACGCGAAAAAAAAAGAAGGAATGCACCCTATTTTTGAGTGTTTAGATTATATAATCCAAATTGGTGAAAAACTCTTTTTTTTATCTCAAAACAGGAGAAAATTCGTATCATATTCTATAATCTGAAAACCCATATATATTTTTGAAAAAAAATAGAACGTGGGAAAAAATGAATATGCTAGGAATAGTAATAGTGTAATATTATTAATAAGTAGTGTAATATTATTAATAAGTATTTTCATTACATTAAAAAACACTCAAATAAATTGAGGAATTCTCTCTTTGCGTTTCCTTCCTCCCCCTCCTACAAAGTACTCCCTATTCTAATTTCCTCTAAACTCCCAACTAAACCCTTAAAAACTGAAGTTGCCTAATTTATTTTTTATTTTTTTACTAAAACTCAAGTTGCATAATTAACATATAGGTTTAGTCGATTTTTTTTTACAAACACAATTTTTTTTATAGATTCTAATTTCTAGATGAAATAATCATAATTACTAGAATGGCAAAAAACGATAAATTTTAAAAATAAAATTACAATTACTAAATGGATTATACGCTCACAATGTACGAAGACAACCAGAATAGACCATTTTTATCTCTCTTTTTTGAATTCAAATGGACCACTTTTGTCTTATAGTCATAACAAAACGTTTTCTCCATTTTTTTCAAACTTTTAACAAATTTTTTGATTTTAATAAAACCACTTGCGTCCACCCTCACGCTTGTGGTCTTACCTTCCCCTACTATAAAATCATTGCATGTGTACTAAGCAATATGCGCACACCACAATCCACAAATATAAATCCCCTTAATAGCACAATTGTTGTATGAGTTTGACAATAGGAAAATCAACATGGAATGTGCAACCCAAAATATTTCCAAATCAAACATTGAGCTTGTCATCATAGGAAAAAACACCACAAACCACAATAACCAAAAATCAACCTCGTTAATGGTCACAAAACGATCCTTAATAAGATCCTTAACATGTATACTAAAAAAACTTCATGCAGGTTATTTCAGAATTAGCCTCTCACTTGGTGGCCAAGCATTACTATGGAAAACATTAATTGATCCAACAAACGACACAAGCAAATCAAGACACGTGCTTAGCATGCTTCCTTCTTCTGTTTTCATAGTACTATGGTCTATGTCTTTTTGTATACTCGCATTACTCTCTCTTCTTTACCTCTTAAGATGTTTATTTTTCTTTAAGATGGTAAAAGAAGAATTCTTACACCATGTAGGAGTTAACTATCTTTTCGCTCCATGGATTTCATGGTTTCTATTACTTCAATCAGCACCATTCATAGCTCCCAAAACCACTACTTATTTAATTCTATGGTGGGTTTTCACGGTTCCTGTGGTTGTTCTCGATGTTAAAATTTACGGTCAGTGGTTTACTAAAGGAAAGAGATCATTCTTAACAACGGTGGCGAATCCAACGAGTCATTTATCGGTTATAGGAAATTTGGTTGGAGCACAAGCTGCGGCAGAAATGGGTTGGAAAGAAAGTGCTATGTGTTTGTTTTCATTAGGGATGGTGCATTATTTGGTCTTGTTTGTAACACTTTATCAAAGGTTGTCTGGTGGTGATCGTCTTCCTGCGTTGTTAAGGCCAGTTTTCTTCTTGTTCTTTGCAGCACCTGGTGTGGCTAGTTTGGCTTGGGAATCTATTGTTGGAGATTTTGATACTCTTTCCAAGATGCTATTCTTTTTGTCCCTATTCCTCTTCATGTCCCTGGTATATATCATTCATTCATTAATTAATTTTTTTCTAAGCAAAATTAATTAATATGACTACTAAAATTGTTTTAAAGAGTACCTTTACAAAATTAATAGAACTTAATAGAAAAAATTACAAAGTATGATAGAAAAAAAAACATTAATATTTCGTTGATATTATAACGATTTATAATAATATGGATAATTTTTTATAGTCACTTATAATTTTGGATAGATAGACCCTAATTTAAAGTGTAGTTGTTGTTTTCATGCATGCAAAATAAATCTCCCTAGGAAGATAATGATTTATTAAATATTTCAAAATTGAGGTAGTTCTCTCAATTTCTGCGACCTCTTCCTCAAGTAATGACAAGGTTTACAGCTGGAGTAATGTTTCTTAATTTTTATTTAAATATAATTTTTCCTTAAAGTCTATACCATATGAAAAAGACATTCACCTTGTAGTTTGGCTTTTTAGACAAAACAGGCCATAGTCAACACTAATTGGCTTTTTACAAAAAAAAATCTGGTAGGCTGCCGTACAATATAGAATATCCATATCAATTATAAGTACATGCACTTATTTATTTGTTGCACTACTTGATTTTTTGCTGTAAATTGGACGTACAAGATGGAAAGGTCCTTATTAATTGACATTATAGTTGACTAACATATAATTCGCATCATATTCTTAACACGTTTTCATACAATCTGTCCAACTCCAACGTCAAGTCATGTTATTTTCAAGTGAAAATGCAGAATCATTTTAACACATTAGTATTTTGAATGATATGGTTTTAGTCTCTTACGGCTTAACGACAATTGATAAGTTTGAATTTATCCGGTTCTAAATATTAATCTCTACAGAGAGAGTAGGCTTAGAAGTAAAAAAATTACAATTTGTTTGAAAGGACAGAAAAATAATTTGTTTGATTGCCTAATAATTAATTAAGTAACATAAAATTCAAGGTCTTGCCTAAAATATTGATTAATATTAAATTTATGTTGAATTAAACAGATTTGCAGGCCAGCCCTATTCAAGAGATCTATGAGAAGGTTTAATGTTGCATGGTGGGCTTACTCCTTTCCTGTTACCGTACTTGCTTTGGCTTCCACAAATTATGCACAACAAGTCAAAGGAACTGTTTCTCATATCCTAATGATCATTCTCTTGGCACTTTCTGTTCTTGTCTCTCTTTCTCTCACATTGTTCACTTTGCTCAACTCTAAGATGCTTCTGCCAGATAACGATCCCATTGCAAACATCCTCATTGTTTAATTCATTTATTACTTACAACCAGCACAAATTATTGATTAAATATTTCATTTAATCATAATTTGTATTGTTTAGTTATAAGTTAGCTGCATGCTTGATCTATATATTTAGCTCCAATTAAACTTAATTCCATTTTTAGATCTTTTAATGTAATGAAATAGTACTTATTAAACGTTGTATTTGTACAAAAATGAACCTTATACGTCCTAAAACAATATTGTGAAGCGACTCTTTTTAGGGAGGAGAACCATTCTTTTGTGAACACATGCATACATGCCTATTAAACTTACAATCAATGGAAAGTTTAAAATACATTAAAAATAACAATAAGATGGTTTTGATGGTTTGAGTTTGAGGGAGAGATATAGAGAGATTCAAGTGATAAGAATGCCCTGCATGATGAGTTAACAACAAAAAAAGTAGAAAATTGTTAACTGGAGTTCGTCTAAATGGAAGAGGTAGAATTCTCACAACATGTTCAAATTCTGTTTGAGAGAGTATCTATATTTAGTTCTGACAAATCTCAAATGAGATTACATTTGGTAAAGAGAATGTATAAAAAATATTGTAGGAAAATTGTACTCAAAGAAATATCGTAGAAAAACTATACTTTTTTGCATGAAACTATGAAGTATTGTTAATAGTTTTACATTAGATGAGACAAAGATGGAATCTATGTTTATAAGTGAAAGTGTTCCTCATCTTACAAATTGGGTTTGTAATACTAAGTTAGGTTCAACTCAAATTCTAAGATGATAGCTGATTCTTTCAAAGATTTGTCGGATCTATCTAATATTAGGCATAAGTCAACATATAATAATATTTCTTCTTTTGATTAAGCGACATAGAAGGGCCGATCCTTGAAAGTGTAACTCGTTGTCACATATTGATTTCTAACTCTCCTCCTCCGTTAAGTAGAAGGTCTAATAACCACAATTAGTAGTGCACTTTTTTAAACTATAGGTAACACTTTAAAATATTGTGCACAGTAGTATGCCGACAATCATTTTCATCCGTAAGTAGGGATGACAGAGCAAGTCCGCCCGCCCTGCTTTTAACCCGTCGAAAAGTGGGTGGGGCGTGCCACCTTAGGTAGCACGGTTTAAATTATCACCCCACCTTTTCCCTTGGGGAGTTTGCATGTCACACCGTCAAACTAATATTTTACATTTTTCCATTCACATGAATCATAATTTTGTACTTTTATACCTAAAAGAATAGAATTATTGACATGATTTGTTTGTTGATGACATTGCCAAAGAACTCTAACAAAATAATTAAGAGTAGTAGACTAATAATTTTGTGTTATGGATCGCAAAATTTCTCGATAAAAACATGAAAAAATTTTGACAATTTGTTTTAACTAACTCGTGGATCGGTTCGATCCACCCTATCACCGCTCCCACTTTTTCATAGGGTTAAACAAAACGAGCCAATAGAAGAAATCGAGTTCAAAAAATCAATTCAAATCACCTAGATCAACAGGTTAAACAGAGTCGTCTAAACTCTAACGGATTCGATCCATTTTGCAACCCCTATTTGTAAGCATAATAACTCTTTACTTAGGTCCATTGTAAGTATTATAATAGTGACTCTGGTATAAGTGCTGCCCGGTATAAGTGATGTTTGTAGATTTTATGATTTTGTAAATAACTTGCTCAAAATCTGCGAGTCATCCAATTAACATTATATACTTACAGATACTTCGTTTTCTTGAAAAAGCGATAACAAGGACCACGGAAGGAGAAAGCGAATTTGGACAAGCAAGTGGCCACTTGCCACAACACAAAGATAATTATGCTCATGAATCTTCCACACAATGGGAATGTTTATGATTTCTGGTGTACGATATGGCTTACCTAGTTCGTTAATTCGAATTTAGATAAGAATATGTCTTCTATATCTAGTCGAAAACATTCATATATTCATAGTTTTGAAACTCGGCTCGAACCGGCCGGTCGGACCGGTCGAACCGTGAACCGGTGGGTAGGCCGGTTCGAGCAGGACTTCGGATCGGCCATGTAAATAGCTCGGCGAGAACCGGTCAAAACCGGCAAAAACCGGTCAAAACCGGTGACTCGGCTGAGTAGTTGGTCGGACCGGTTCTTTTTTTTTATGCTTTTAAGTTAAACTTCATAATTAATTAGATACATTTAAGCACGTTTAATACTAAGTAATATCAATTATTGCCAATTAGTTATAGTAAATGCATGCTTAGACTTTTAATATTTGAAGAAAATATCAGAATTTGATAAAAACTTAAAGTTATAAAAATCGAACCGAAGACTTTAAAACGATTAAATAGAACCTTAACCAATACATGAACTACTCTTTTATGTTTGTTAATGAAATTGATCATATATGTAAACATATTGCATCTTCATTTTTTCTGGACAAAGAAACACATAGTTTTTTTTACTTTCAAAACGAGCACATTATTTTTCAAATATAATATTTACACAATAATAATAAAAATAATATTATCATCTCTCCCCTAAAAAAATAATCTACATATAATTTTTTTTAGAAAATCTACAAATTATTTTAATATTAATGAATATGCAAAATATAATATATTTTCTGCTAACAAAATATATACTTTTTAGAAAAAAAAATATAGCTATAACATATATTAATATACATATTAGATGTCATTTTTTTAGTTTTTAAGTGTCCGAGTCATCAATTCAATCCGATATAATCTAGTTCAATACTTATAAAAATATAATTTTAAGACCGAGTCATCTAACCGAGTTATTCGGTTTAATCCGGTTCAGTCATGCGGTTCAATCATTGACTCAGTGGTTCGACCATTAACCCAATAACCCAGTACCCCTGCCGAGTCGATGTCCGAGCCGAGTTTGAAAACTATGCATATATTAGATCATAAGGTCATTATTTTATAATCTTGGACAGGTGAAAACAGTTGTGGCCATTGAGGTTTCATATACTTGAAATTAAAATAATAATATTGTACTAATCGTGTACTGAACTTTTTTATTAATCAAATTGCTTGGATAACAATTAATAAGACAAAGGATGCATTATATTTGATTATTCGTGTGAAATGATGGGCAAGTCATAGAGCATCGTCGAGTTTATATTTTGGAGTAAAAGTACGGAAAATATATAAACAAAATTAGGAATGTCAAAATCAAAGAGATTAGGTAGGTTTATATGACTTTGAAGTTACAGCTCAAATTCAAAATGCAGATAAGCTTGCATTTTATTATTGTTTTCTTGCAAGCTAGACAAGATATAAGCATATGTACGACGAATTTGTTTGCTAATGTATGTCCAACGAAAGCAAATACATTAAATTCATAACTCATGTCAACCTACCAGCCAAAACCTTCAAAAAAAAAAATATAAACATTAAATTCACGATAAACTAACCATTGACAATATTTTTTTAATCACAGTGAAATAAAATAATAATTTTATTGTTTCTTGAGTACAATTCAGTTGATAGAGACATTGTGATATGTAAATGTCTGATTTGAATATCGGATTCTTCAATTATTCACCTTAATTGAATATGTTGCTATTTAAAAAAAAAAATTGACAACAAAAAAATTTGTGGTAAAACACAAGCTTATGATACAAATTTGGATTATAATGAGTTATTTAGTTGCTCCACTTTAAGTTATGTCTTACCCATTGATAATAAAAAATAGCAAGTTGATGAGTTGAAGGGACGGTCCGTCTCAATTTTTTCAACAAGTTAAGTGGAACGAACCAACTAGAGGCGGCAACGAATTCAAAACTTCAGCTTAATCTATCCAAAATAGCGGATTAGACGAACCGGCGCGACGGTTTGACCAGTTTTATCACCCCTAAGCATACTCATATTCCCTGCTCATAGATTCTTGGAAATATAATTCCCAAACTTGAAACATACACTTCGGCTTGAATGAGCTCTTTGGATTATTTAATTTAATACACATGGGATTCAATTGAATTAAGAGCAATATTATCAACTACGTACAAGGTTCAAACTATTACTCTAGTAGTCTAGACCAAAAAAAAAGTTTCAAACTAGTAGTAATTAATTGATATTTTACAGGAATATTAATCATCAAGTGGAGTATAGACTACTAAAAATTCAGTATCATTGTAGCTAACTACTAGTACAAATTACAAAAGATGAAATCATACTAAATTCTTCTTGTTCTAACTTAAGCGTAACTGCAGCTCCAATTTTTTAACTAGTTCAGGGTTCCTACTTCCTATGAATTGGCAAAAATGAAATCATTCATTCCTTTAATTTTTATCAATACTAAGAAAACTGAATTAATCAATGATTTACATACCCAACTAGAACGTATTAAACATTTTATGATAATTTCAAAAGAAAATGAAGTTATGATAACATTGTACCACACCGAAGATAATACTAAGAAATTACTACCATATTGTACACTTTTTAGTCAACATTTTTTGTGTGTACCAAATTGTAACAACAACAAAAGTGATAAATCCAAAATTAGAAGAAAGAAAAAAAGAGATGAAGAAAACAAATGAAGTACGGAAAAACTGTCTCGCGGCCAAAGGAATAAAAACCGAAGACACAAAGGATCTTTCTATATTGAGGACCATTCAAAATCTCTTTTTCTTCCATTTAGCTTTTTTTCTTTTTCCTAATTTTTTGAGCTCTCACAATATCACATAGACCGCAGGCATATCTCTGCATTTTTCCAATTACCAACCGACCACCTCCACAGTCCAGCAAGCAACAGAGGGATACACTTTATTGCTGTAAGGGTTGGAAATAGGTTAGGCCGAGTTAGACTTTATAAAGCTTGAGTCTGGCCTACCAATTTTTTTGAAGGCATAAGTCTGGCCTGCGACCTGTCATAGGCTTACTTTTTAGGCCTGAGTCTGGCCTTATGAAAGTCTGATACGACCTGCTAGCTTGTTTAAAAGCCTATTTCATATGAACATCTTTAAATCAGCAATGTGATCTAAGTTTAAATACACTAGCGAACTAATATATCAATTAGATTAAACTATATTTTGACAATCAACATGTGTTTTTAGGGAATTTGACTATATATTGTATCATATTTCAATTATGGTTTATAATAATACATTTAAATATGCAAAAAAATGAATGTATACTAATAAGCTTAAATTACTGAAAAAGTTAACACAATTTTATTTTAATACAAAGTACAAAATATAATATAATAATAAATAATATTATTCATATTTATTTAAATAGGCCGGTCTAATAGGCCTAAGAGACTTTTTGAATGGCATATGGCCTGGTCTATTAAACTAAATAGACTTTTAAAAAAGTCTAGGCCTTCTCTATTTAAAAAAAAAAACCTGATCTATCGTAAGCCATAGGACCTTGTAGGCCGGCCTACCTATTTTCATCCCTAATTGCTGCTGTTCACTACAAAGTTTTGCCATCTTCTAAGTTCTAACAACGACGAAATCAAAATAGCTCAGAAGATTATAGTGACATCTTGAGTCATGATCAAGTAACACTAGATGGTGTTAGCTGTTGTTTTCTTGGGTATGAATGTATGACTATTACTGTAATATGATTGTAAAGCAAGGCAGTTGAACTTTCTTGGGTATGAATGTCATGATTATTACTGTAATATTATTACTGTACCCTGAATAATTTACAACATATATATTGGATATTTAAATTATAAGTAATTATAGTTATATTATTTTCAAACATCTAATTTATTTTAAAGCAGGTTAAACTACAGTTTTGACCCTCTAAATTGTGAATGTTACGATTTTGGCAGCGGGGTGGGTGGTTCCATAATGAGTGTAGAAAGGGAGCATGAAGAAGGGTAATGTAGTGTATAATAGGATATGTGGACTTGATTAATCTAATGGTCTTAATTGTTGTTTATAGTGGTCCATCGGTGGGGAATTTGATAGAACCCTCACCCTATAATCCACCTTAAACTAAATACAAATGTTAGTACAACTTTTGAACAATTTTCACTCTTATACTTACATTATGTTTATAACATTCCCTAAAAAAAGTTCTTGTAACATTTTCCTTTAGCATTTTTATAGCCATGAACTAAAAATATCGATAATTTATTTTTGTGATGAATAAAAATGTTGACGCAAAATTTTACAAGCATTAAAAAGTGCAATTTTATTAAGGATTAAGAACAAAATTATGGATTTTTGTTTTGCGTAAGTCATTTATCATTGGGGCATAACTACGAAAATTAATTAGGATCTTGATTAATCTAGAAGAGATGAACGCTATTTTATCTAAATGTTATTGGGTAAATTAGGGATAATTACGGTGACCATTTAATTTATTTAGTTTTGGTGATCAAAGAGGGCAGAGCCCGAGAAAGAAAGAAAAAATTACAAAGTTACTATAACATTTTACGATATTCAAACTCTCGATTTGTCATCAAAAAGGAGATTTGTTTGTTTTGCACGATTTTTTCGTGAATTACATCAAGAACACCCTGACAGTATTATGTTTTTGAAAAACTATAATTACAGACTCAAATATAGCAAACGTTACAAATGTCCCAATATCAGCAATTACTCTGATATTCATCTGTTTTGCTGGTAAAACCTATTGAAAATGATTGAAAAACATGTTAAGCATAACGTAAGATGACCTGTCATCACAACCCCAAATTTAAATTGTTGATTGTCCTCAAGTAACGAAAGAAAAACATAAATTATTATTTTCATTCTTTAGTAAAAACATACCTTTCCGGAGTTGTGCTCGGATTATCATTCATCACATCTACAACACTGTCTAACTTACCTTGTTACACCCAAGCGGGACTGGCTTGGAGAAAGTGACTCATATGCACAACCAAACTCTTTTATATGATACATGTATGTAGTCAGTAGAGTTGGTCACAACATTTGCCCACTTCAATCGTCACATGAATGTACTTGCTATAAATTTGAAACAATTTTAAACAGGCAATTAAATTCAAATTAGTTACACACTTTGAGGACTTCAAGGGTTACAACTTGGCTTAGGTTAAGTGTGGATATATTTGGAAAAGTAGGCTAACAAAGAAACTTGAAGGTAGTCTACTAACCTAGGAATTCCTACTAAACATTAACGTGTTGCCAACCTTCCCGCTTGGGTGACCAACTCTACTGACTACATACATGTATCATATAAAAGAGTTTGGTTGTGCATATGAGTCACTCTCTCCAACAAGTAAATCATAGTTTTCTCTATCTGGATTCTTCATCAATTTATATGAAAGATGTGTTACAATGTATTTTTATGGCTCACTTGATAGTAAGGATTATATGAAACTCCGTAAAGTATTTATTTTTCCGTGATACATACTATAAAAACTAATGAAGAAATGACATCATTTATATCCATTTTAAAGATTTAGAAATTATTTTGTTATAATCGACTTTATGATAATGGTATAAATGTTATCAGAACTCTTGAAGAGATTCTAAAATATGTCGATTGTTGAAAAATTTGAAATGAATTATCTTGGACGCAAAAATGTTTGCTTGAAATTCACAAACTTATTATTTAAATGTGATTTTGTGCACCAAAAAACTTATATAGTTAACGTATTGGACAAATCTACTTGACCATGTACTAAAATGATCATGATGTCACTTTATGTGAGTAAATATCATATTTTCAAGAAACGTGATGAACATTTTGAGTTGGTCATGAAGTACTTTGTCTTAGTTCAAGTGAGAACACTACTGTATTTTTGTTAATTATATATATTTTGGTAGTTTATTTTTGTCAATATTAGTAAAGTAAACACAGGTATTGTGACAAAGACAAACATACAAGTTTCATCTTAGAGAAACAACAATGTTATTCGACTATTTAGAAACGCTAGCACCTCATCAAGGAAGTGAAGATTGCACTTTTAGTAAGGATGATGATTTTACAAATACAAAAATCTTGTGGATCTTTTGAGTGGGCTTTTGCAACAACTCAAAATAAAGATAACATCTCAATCATAGTTAATTTGAAGAAGAGCATGAAGATATCTTTCAACAGAGTTACCACCAACTAAATTTTGGAGTAACTAATATTAAAGATTATTTGACTTTTTTTTGTCTCATGTACGATTATTTGATATTTTTGTAGACAATACTTTGCCCGATTCAAAATATGACTATCAACTATTTCACACATGTCAATATACAATTTTTTATCGTTAAAAAAACTTATGATCATTGTTATCTTTAATTATTTTCCTAGACAAAATTGTTCGAGGCAATGCATGACACAATGCGCTTGTTAAATAGAATCATCTACAAAAAGAAGAAGATCATGAACGAAAATGAGATGAGGTCTGTGTTTGGCTACCCGGTGAAAAAGCTAAAACGCACGTCCATCACCTAAAAAGCGATTTTGCTGTGTTTGGTTCTCCTTTACCTCATTGCCGTCATCGTACGTTTTGCTTTCCAAAATCAATTTTGGGTGAAGCCTCTGATTCCTAGCTTCTGAAATCAATTTTCTAAACCGTACTTTTGATTCAATCAATTTCTCTCTTTTGCCCCTGTATGTACGAGTAAAAGGGTCTGATAAAGGGATTTCAAAAATCACTCATTCCTTTAGTTTGAGAATATGAGGAGTTTTGCAATGAAATTTGTTCATTTGATTGTGGGTTTTGCTATGACATTATTCCTCCATACCTGTGTGTAGATTGACGGTGTGTTGAAGATGAACAAGTCAGGAACAAACTAAAGAGAAAGAGAGATATACTGGGCAAATGACTTTTAATCCAAATATTTTTTAATCAAACGGTTAATAATAAATCCTCTCAAACTCTCTATAAAAAAAAAATATATCCTCTCAAACTCATAAATTTATCATTTTTTTTGTCAAATAAAAATTATCATTTTAACTTTATATATTTTTTATGTATATATGACCCATTATATACACACACATTTCTTAAAATAAAATAAAAATATACACACATGTTTTTTTTTAGTAAATATACATGTAACCAAACAAAAATATATACACACATGTTAAAACTCATTTTGGTCATTTACACATTCAAAATCGATTTTGACACAAAATACTGAAACAACATATTTTATATAAATCACTTTTGACGTGAGGTATCCAAACATAAATCAATTTACACTAAACTCACTTTTAACTAAAATCAATCAATTTTGCAAAATCAGTTTAACCAAAATCAATTCAGACAACCGCAAAACCAAACACACACGAGATATTTGTTAAATAGTTTTCCATTCCAATACCCCGCTTCCACATATGAGACAAAAGGCATATTATAAAAAAATAAAAATTATGTTAGGTTAGGTTAACTGTTAGCAAATGAATGAATCTTTCGCAATAACCTAGCGGTGTTGCTAGGTCTTCCCAAACTCAGCAAACATAGCAGAGAAGAAGCGAAAGGAGAGAGGTGACGCCAACCGTCACATCGAAAAAAAGAAGTCGAAGAAGACTTTCAATAATCAACGGAAGAAAACCTGTCCTCGATTGCTAGGTCTTTCTAACTTTGGAGAATTGTAACGTTATGCCCACGTGGAATGCCAACATGGACAAAGTTAACGTTTTTTGACAAAAACTAACAGAAAGGACCAATTGAGTAAACAGAGGTATACTTAGGGGACCAATTTGAGATAGTCTAAAGTTTAGGGACCAAATTGAAATCCAAAAATAAGTTAGAATCCTGCTCTTTACCCAAATGGTTTCACTTATTCTCAAGTGAAATGACCAAAATACCCCTACGCATGTTAACTCACGCTACTGTAAATGACAACTGAGTTAAATCACGCTACGTGACTTAAGTCACGTTAAAAAAACACACTAGCGCAAGTCAACTCACGTTAATAGTAAATGAAATTTGCACTAGCGCAAGTTAACTTGCGCCGGGGCATTTTAGTCTTTTCACAGCAAAAAAGAGCAAAGCATTAATTAAGCCCAAAAAACAAACAAGCGGCGTTAGGTTAACTGTTAGCAAATGAATGAATCTTTCGCAACTAGACCACCGACCCGTGCTCCGCACGGGTCTTACCATATAATAACTACTTTCATAAGTTATTAAAATAAGAATAATAGTTCAATAACATTGGCAAAATCTAATAGATAGTAACAAATGTTGATGGTATCACGTAGGACCGTAATTAGATGAAACTTTAAACAATAAACGTTCCATAGAGATCTATGAATCGCTTTGTTTTTGTTTACTGCATGCGATGAACTGCCTACTTCTTCATCAGAGAGAACTGTGACTTCAAACCCTTCAAAATACATTTTAACAATGAATTATATCAGCTGTTTTAATAATGCATAATATGCTATAACCAATAAGCATGTTCGTTTACATTTAAAAAAAATGAAAGATGCAAACACATTGTTATTCTTTTCCCTTAGATAACTGGATCATAAAGAGTAACCAACCTGAGTTGCTAGGGACCTCATATTCTTTGCCATTCTCTCCACAAATTTGCTGAAAAGACTCTCCTTTTCCTAAATTGCATTGTAATCTAGAATTCGTTATAACATGTCTTCCAGGTCCAAGATGCGTTGAATCTTGCACAAAAATCCGATCACGACTACAATCCTTTCCAACTGTGTCGAAACTTCGAGCTACCCAAAAAAAAACTTTAATTCATATATGAATTCACCAACAAATTATAATAGCATAATTATTTGTAAAATCATCATACAACGAATTACATTCAGGATAACTTACTATTGGTAATGTCCGTAAATGGATTGCGAGACACTTTAGGAGTGACATTATGCTTTAAACCACCATGGACTACGTTTGGGTTTTCACTGATTTGCTTTCTTTTCCTCAAGCGTTCCATGTTTCATTCTAGTTGCTTAAAGATGCACTAAAATAGACAGTTTGTGTGTTAATGATAAGCACCATTCACATAAGATAATGCAAGTTTTTTATACTTAGATAGGAACATGTGAATACAAAGGCAATACATAGATAATTAATATGTATAGTTGGCTGCTAATATGCTTAATGGTTGAGACAAAGCTTATATAAAATTACTAACCTCATTAGTCAAGGTGAAAAATACACACATGATATCTTCACAGCAAAAACTCTTCGTTATACGTGAGCATTGATTACTTGTGTAGATAAATTGGCTGTCAATTCAAGGTAAGATATGTTATTTTCTGTCTTAGTTATAGAAGAAGCAATTAGATTGGAGGAGTTGGGCAATTCTAACCTTGCGTTAGCCATACATATATATAAAGTAGGATGGCTTATGTGATTGGTTCAAGGAAGTATAGGAAACTTAAACATACAATGCTGCATTAAGTGAGGTGGTTTGGAACTCAAGGGTCACTTGAGTAAATTTGAATTTTAAAAATCATGAAACATCATTTAATGAACTGTTTAGCTTGTAAAACACGTTGGGCAAAAGAAGTAAGGAGGGAAACTAACAAAGCAAATAGGGTTTAGAAATTGCTTGACCTAGCAAGCTTTTAGAGTAAGTATATAACCTAGCAGCGTTGCTAGGTCTTCCCAAACTCAGCAAACATGGCAGAGAAGAAGCGAAAGGAAAGAGGCGACGCCAACCGCCACACCGGAAAAAAGAAATCGAAGAAGACTTCCGACAATCAACGGAAGAAAAGCTGTCCTCGATTGCCTTCATCGTTGAAAAAAGAGATCGAACACTTAAACCCTACCCCTGTCGATGTCAATGGAATCGACAGTGACGTTTACGAATACGAAGAAGAACTACCCGAGGAAGAGTCCAGAAAGAATAAACGTTACGACCCTGTATCTGTCAATGATTCTGATTTTGAGGTATGTTATGAATTGAACAATAAGTTGTTTATCCAAACATATCCTTAATTTCTGATTTGTCTGAATCCATTTGTTTGTTAGGATGTGAATGTACAATCTGATGATGATTCTCGAGAGGAAGATGATGGGAGAATCCGTCTGCACAGGCTGAGGGAGCCTTTTGATGGTAAGAATAAATGTGTTCAGCTTTTTTCATATCATTCAATTCTTTGCAAATTTTGATTATTTTGTTATCTTAACTGCAACACTTTTAATTTTTATTGTAATTTAGATGATACCAAAACGACAACTAATGATCCAGAGTCTGAATATAATTCTAGTCATGATGTTGTGGAAGGTGATGGACATATTAGTATTGAGGATCTCCTTGGTACTCTTCAAGACGCTCCTGAACATTCAAGACTTCGGTTAAGAAATCAACAAATTGAGAATAGTTCTAGAACTGTTCATGCACCACTTCCAACGGCAGATCAAGCAAAGGTAGAAAGGAGGGTGGCGTATGAAATATCAAAGAAACAAGTCACAAGGTGGCAATCCATTATTCAGAGAAATAGGGAGGCTCTTACTGTGTACTTTGATGAAAAGACAGATCTAGGGTTTTCAACTATAGGAGCTATAGCTTCTGAATTTCAACCCGTAACTGAATTTGAGGGGAAAATGGCTGCACTAGTTCATCATCACAAAGTTATTGAAGCTCATAATAACGATGGTGTTAGTCTTCTTGATTTGGACGACAAGGTACAAATGTTGTTTATTTTAGTTGCTAATGCTTGGAATTCTCATTTCTAAATTTAAGCTCCTCTGCGTTTAGCATTTATGGAGCTTTCTAAATTTCAAAACTCAAACATGAATTTCTCTGTTAAATTAATGGCTGTTGAATTTTAGTATACAATCGATAGAGATTACATTTAAATAGGACTGTTGTTCTACCTTTTATGATTGGAAAAAACCTTGACTGTGGAGGAACTAAGATGGCATTCATTTTAATTTTTTTTTTCTTTTTTTGAATTTCAACAATGCCGTGCAAATTATTGAATTGCAATGTGCTCCCTATTTAATCTCCCTTCCTCTCAGTATTTTTATTGTTTTTCCTCTTAACCAACTATGTAGAAAGATACAATAACATTGATCAGTGTTGTCAAATTTCGTTATTTTACTGAATTTCCATTGTCTTTTGTTGTATATGATGCTTGGTAGGTTACTATAGAAGATAAGAAGGATATGCAAAACCGGGCTGCTAAATTGCAGAGCCTTCTTTTTCTTCATGAAATGAAGGCAAAGCGTGTTAAAAAGATAAAGTCCAAAACATATCGTTCGTTAAAGAAAAATAGATTGAAAGCAAAGTCTTCTCAATTGGAAATGGATCCTGAAGCTGCTAATGAATATGACATGAAACAAGAATGCCAGAGGGCGGAGGTATATATGTATATATTGTCTTACTGAATAAAACAAGACTTTAGAAAAAGCCTTTTCTCACTTCCCAACTTATTTTAGGAACGCATGACTCTGAGACACAAACAAAAAAGTCCATGGCTTCAGCGTAAAATGCAACGTGGTTTAGATAAGCAGGACGTAGGAACTTGTGCTGCCGTGAGTGAACATTTTCAAAGACATGAGGAACTGATTAGAAAAAGGTATACCATGGACAGTAGCAGCAGTGATGATAGCACTTATGAAGAGGATAATGAGAATACCGCTGATTCTGATCTGGATAAGGCAAACAATATTTTGCGAAAAGCAAAACAAAAGACGCTAGAAGTGCTGGAGGAAGATGATAAAATGCCTACGTCGGGATTGCTATCCTTACCTTTTATGGTAATTATTTATTATTCTTCTCTTGTTCTTGTTTTCTTGAAATAAATACTAGTTACCCAACCTCTGATGGTGTGTGTATATCTTCCTAATGCCCACAGAGACTATGGCTTAAATACTGTAATCTTTTATTTGAATCACTGCCTTTTTAAGTAATATATGTTCTATTGACACTGGAAAGGGTGATCTCCAACTATGATGAAGACATATATCTTTTGCACATGTTTGGTTTCTTAAATATTTTATTTAGTATCATTAAAGCCAAAAATTTATCTGTTTGTAATTTTCTAATTTTCTGCTATTCCAAATATGGTTTACGATTGAACATTATGGCATAATTTGATCCATGTAGCCGACCCCACTTAGTGGGATAAGGCTTGGTTGTTGATGTTGTTGTTGCTGTTAGTTTTTGACCTCCATCTGATTTGTTGTGGTATAGATGCGTGGATTGGAGAAAAGAAAAGAAGCAACTATTAAAGAAGTCAACCTTACTGTACAAGAATACGAAGATTCCACGAAGAAGCTGGAGGATTCTGGTGGCTCAGAAGATTCAAAAGTAGCATCCACCAGTGGCAGAAGAGTATTTGGAATGGCTAAAACCCAAACAATTGATGATGATAATAAGGTGGAATTACAGAAGTTTTGCAATAACAGTGGTAGCGAGGATGACTTTGAGGCCAAGAAAAGTTGCAACATTGAGAATGAGGGAAGTGATCATCTGCAGAAGGATGTCGTCGATGATTCAGTCTTAAATAAAGAGAATAATGATACTCGCAAAGAATCTGTTTTTAATGTGATTAATTTCCTCTTTTCTTGAACTTCTCAGATGTTTGTTTTACTTAATGGGTATATAACGCATTTTATGCATTTCTTGAAATTTGATCGCAGAACATTGACGAGATTGTAAAAAATCTTGGGCCAAAAACTACATATGAAGTTTCCATATTTGCCTCAGATACATGGAAAAAGGTATAATTTATTTCTTTGTTTTTATATCTGTGATCGGTTCCTTTTATTAAAACAAACTTTTGATATCTTCCATACGTGTGGCATTTTGTTGGATATGTGTCGTCAATTTATGTTCTAGAACTCTGAAAAAGATCAATGGAGAGAGGATAGCGATACAGATGATGAAGGACTGATGGTGGATGGAATTCTGACTTCTGCATCTAAACCATCTTATGAACTTCCATCTCAAGAGGAGCTCATTCGACAAGCTTTTGCTGGGGATGATATAGAAGATGATTTTGAAAAGGATAAGCAGGAAATCCTCAATGAAGAAAATCCTGTGCCAGAAAAGCCTCTATTACTTCCTGGTTGGGGCCAATGGACTGATATACAACAAAAGAAAGGTTTACCTTCCTGGATGGTCAAAGAACATGAAAATGCCCGGAGAAAAAGGGAAGAATCTCTCAAGAAGAGAAAGGATGCGCAGTTAAAAAATGTGATCATCTCTGAGAAATCAAGCAAGAAGGTTAGTCACTTCAAGTACTAGGTTTAGGACACCTTTCGTATACTTCAGAATTTTGAACATCAACATGCATGCAATGGTTTGTTTTACAATAAGAAATTGCTGTTGACATTGATGAATGATTTATTCTTGATTGATGTTTTTTAACATCGGATTTTGCAACTGCTGTTATAACTACAAAGATTTGTGGTATTGTTATTTTTAATCAATATTTTTGTTACCATCCATTGCTGTAGAGAGGGACCAGCTTATGCCAGTTTAAGATATCAGCTTCTTACGAATTTTAAAAATAATATAATATAAATCAGATGGTTCTTATTTTCCTATATTATGGAAGTATATATTATGCTCAATTGTTGGCAGGTAACAATGTTGTTTAGAGAATACCTTTGTGTTGATCTAAATATCTATATGTGTGTAGTAATAGTAGTTATGAAGCAGTAGCTGTCATTCCAACGTTAGATTTCGAGACACATCTGTTCCAAACCTGATTTCAGATAGGATTATAATATAATATATATATAAAGGCCAAAATCAAAGATCAACAATACTTTAGTGTTGGTGTACCACATTTGGCTGGAGGAACTGAATTTGCATAATCAATTTGAGTTATATAATTTAGTGTATGTTTGGTTCCACTTTTGGAGGAGTCAAAATTGATTCTAGAGGTTTATAATTAATTTTGACATGTTTGGTTGCTCTCAGGTAGAATCAATTTTGCCTCCATAATTGATTCTAACTTGAAACAAGAAATTAGATCTTTTGATTTTTACACTCAAATGTATTATTCACTCGCTTTTACATTAAGGTATCCAAACATAAACCCACTTTACTTTCAACTCAATTTTAGTGAGAATCAATTCTACAAAATCAATTTCATCACCGCAAAACCAAACAAACATACAAACACAAACTTTTAGTGAGAGTCAATTTTACAAAATCAATTTTATCACCGCAAAACCAAACAAACATACAAACACGCACGCACACACACTTGGTGGTTTGAATCATGTTGTCAGCCACCATTGTCTTGTGTACTAGTTATTTTTCATCTCAGTCAAGTTATTGGACTGGTTTTGATTTTATTCTTACGATAGAATTTGAGGAAGTGAACCCTTACGGTAAACCAGGGCAACGGAGCGTTAAGAACAAGAAGTTGAATAGAATCTAAGGCTGTGATAGCAAGGACATAAACAAGTCGATAGTCAAGGGAAAAAAGTAAGTGGGACAGTGAATTTTGATTCGAATCCAGTTCAGTGTATTGTTTGGAAAGATGCACTTTGGAGATGGAAAGAAAAGAGATAGGAAAATCGATTTTGGTAGACGGAGAATATCTTCCCTTTTGTATTAGTATTCAAAGTATCGCAGCTTAAATTGTTGACTTATTTTATAACAAACATGTTATTTTATTTCTCAATTTGTTTGTTCTTTAGCTGTTAAAGTGGTTAAAAATAATCTCTTATCTGCCAGATTTCTTATATTGAAGTCATGTATCAGATTGTTTTTATATTTTATCTCATATGTGTTTGTTTTACAGCCGTATGTCAATGTTTTGGATGTGAATTTAACATTTTCATGAGAACTAGTTATAAACCCGTGCTTGAGATATTAAAATGACGGAATATTATGATTCATCATAAAATATATATGGGTTGATTAAGAGAGCATATAATCAATTTATGGAACCAATGATGTGTGAATTATGATTACATGTTATCCAAAATTATAAAAAAGAGTGTTGTTGTTATAGAGTTTCCAAAAAAGGATTGATACCCATATTTACATCAGATGAAATCAAGCAAAGAAGTAGCATTGGTGAGTGAAGATAATCTAGTTTAGGATTAGAGTTAATGTGATCTGTTCAAAGTGTGGATCACGAACACGAAATCTTTATTTACGAACGACTTGAACGTGCATATTTTTAGGTTAGCTTCTCTAGATTAAAAATTAGCTTATCACCTACCTCTAATATATGTTCTCGGCAAAAGTTGAACCATTGACTGCCTAAGTATTTTTCGTAACTTGCTCTCTTTGCCGTTATCAAGTGACACTTATACCTTTTTTGAACTTGTTTGTCGATGAATGTGATTATTTTTCGTGTTCCTTTTAGAAATGTCTTTGATATCTCATTTGGAAAGTGTTGGGTACAAAACAAATTGCAGTGCTAATTAGATGTTATATATGTAAGTACATTTCGAAAACATTTACCAAAGCATTATAAACATTTGTTGTAGGAAAAGAGCATGATATTATATTTGTTACATTGTTGGTGTCATGGAAACATATATGTTTAGTTTTTTTGAATAAGAAAAAGATATGCATAGTTTGTTATAATATAAAGGTGCAATCTTTATATAATACAAAAGTTTACTTCTATGAGCAATAGTACACGTGAGTACACGTGGCACCTCAAATTTTACTCTAACATTTATTACTTTTAATATACATATGTGGCAATGCATTTCACATGGTATGGAACAAATTTCCTTAATTGCATTGATTTATATTACTTTTATTTAAATTATATTTATTATTATTATTATTATTATTATTATTATTATTATTATTATTATTATTATTATTATTTATTGTATATATTTAAATCAAACATTATCACCTTAGCTCTATAATTTAGATTATGTTTATGTTCGATTATACCAGCGGAACAAAACAAATGTCAATTTAAATATATTGGTCATTTTTTTAGTAATTATATTGATTTAAATATCAGCCAGCTAATTTAAATTGTACGTAACTAACAAAAAAAACTACTTTTTACGTATATTAAATCAAACCAAAAAATATTTTTTCTTTTTCGACTATAATTAACCAAACAATTTTTCATATTAGTTGGCTGATATTTTTTTTTAAGGAAGTTGGCTGATATTTTTCTAAATTACTAAAAAATAACTTAAATATTGTATTTTTTTGTGATTTTTTTAGTCCCCGAAGATAATATCATACGTAGATAGTAAAAATGGTTCTAACGTAGTGAACCAAACCCGATAGATAAAAATGAATAACACGTAGTGATACCATATCTTTTTAATTAGAAAAATGAATAGCAATTAGTGTATCATATTTTTTTTTATCCGAAAAATGGATAGAAGTATGATGCCCGAAAAAAATGTGTTAAAATCACACTTATTAGGATAGTAACATATTAGTGATACCATATTTTTATTTTTGTTTTTTGAACAAAATCATGAGATTGTCGCAATCAAATAAGAATTAATGTGATCAATGAATCAGTATAGTATTCTTTATTCATTATCTACAATATACAATATAAGCATTTCAATCATATTCTATTCATATAGTACACGTGTCACACCTCTGAGTAAATTTTTTCGAAATAACATTAATGATATTTAAAGTGGTCAAGAATCATTATCATTTCATTCCTAAGTGCATTCAAATTAATAGTTTGACTAAGTGTATATAAAATGAACCGAAATCAATGCACATTATTAATTATTCGATCAATGCCAATTTAGGATGGATTCTTGATTTTGTGAGGTCAACTTTTTTGAAAAATGTGGAAGATTCTTTTAAAAAAAGATTATGCTAATCGGTGCCCCAGGTACGTGTTAAGGATACCAAAAAATGATGTTATATATTAAAAATGAATCTTTTTTGACTTTTTATAAATTGATTACATAATTTGCAATGCAAAATACTATATAACTTCAATGATTATTAGTACCGGAGGCACCAGTTAGCATTTCTCATAAAAAATAAATAAACAATGAGTAATATGGTCTATATATATCTATTATGTTTGAGATTATCATTACCCAGATTTTTTTTACTAACATTATTATTACACATTTACACTATAAGAATCATTTTTTGACGGGCACTATAAAAGTCTATTATGCTTCTTTTAGGGATAAAAAAATCTATTATGCTATCAATTAGGGTCATCCTAAAAATTCTATTATACTATCAATTAGGGCATCACTAAAAGATCTATCACACGTTATATTGTTGCCATTTTTTCTTTGTTTATTATGTTTGTTAAAAGAAAACTCTTGCTATGGAGTGCGTGGTTGTTTGAAAATATAGTGAAAAAAGTGAGTTGTTGGTAATTTTTTGGGCTTGCTGGGTTTGCTGAATGAGTTGAGGTATTTGGATAATTATTTTACCATAAAACTAGACTCCATTAAAAAACGCCATATTATTCTAAGGTAATTATTTCATCAACTCAACATGACAGATTTACATTTTTGATTTTTTAATTGTCGCATTCCACCAATGACGAGATATTAAGGATTTGAAATAATAAAGGTTAAATAAAAAAAATTATGAATGTTAATGTCATCCAAAAATTAATTAAATTTTAAGATAAAAATGACATCCAAACACTAGCAAAATATTTCATCATAATGCTTATACCTCAAGGGTAAGCATACACTTGGTTGGATAATCATACACTTGGTTCAATATGACTAACTAAAAATAATAATGGAATGGGCTAATATATATTATAGTATCATCAATACTTTTTAATTTTCATATAATAAAATATTGTAGTTTTCGTTCTAGAGCATGGTCAAATCTGCCTAAAAACAAGCATGGTCAAATCTACGTACACTATACAATATAAACAATTTTTTAGCATAAGTTTTTTTTAACAAACTTGGCAGAACATGTCGTAGTACACATGATAATTTATCATTTCCTTGATCATTTAATGTGCCATGTTCTTAAATAAAAAAATATAATATTCTAATCATACACTCGACCAATTCTTAATATACTAGCAAAAAAAAAAAAAAACTCTCAACACTAATTTGATGTCTCCACATTATCTACAAATGAAAAAAATTTAAGTTACTCATTTTGAATTTGTTCCTTTTACATTTCTTTGCTTTTATAAAAAAAATACATATTAAAGGTGTGTAATTAATAAGATTAATTCTAACTTTTTAAAAAAAAAACATACAAAGGGCAGACAATCACATAGTAATTAATGAGAATAATTATTATGTCATTAATGTTAATTTGAAGTCCTCAAATTTTTTGCATCAATCATGCAATCATAATTTCTTAATAACTTCAACCAATCAATCACCTTTTAATTTAGAAACCAATCAATTTATAATGAGATTAATTAGAATAGACTGTCAGAGTATATCTACTTTACAACGTCAACCAATTAAAATCAATATTTTTGACACATCAACACAAGTGATTAAAATAGAAAAATCCAAATCAAATCTCGGATAATTGTTTTTGTTCACACTTTCCTTTATGGTTGGTATTGATTGATAGCTTCTCTCTCCATGATTTTTTTCTTTTGAAGGACTCTCTCCATGATTTTGTTCTTTGCCATAAGCTATCTTACCTTCCATGAAGATGTGTTGATTTTGTTCTTTGCCATCAAATTATTTTCGTAAAATTTCTTCAATTAGTGAAGAAATTCATTCATCATTGTTATTGAATCTGCAGGTTAATTAAGAAAGTATTCATCTGGCTTACAATTCCATTTGTGCACGTGGACGAAGTTATTCAAACGGCAAAGAACAAAATCATGAGAGGATGAAGTTGTTAAAACTGCAAATAACAAAATTATGGAAGGCAAAAGCTATCAATCAATACCAAAAATAAAGGAAGGTGTGAACAAAAGCAGTTATTAAAAATTTTATTTGGATTTTTCCATTTTAATTCACTTGTGTTGATGTGTCAAAAATATTAATTTTAATTGGTTGACGTTGTAAAGTAGATATACTCTGACAGTCTATTCTAATTAATCTCATTTATAATACATGTCATAGTTTTATGTACAAACTAATCAGATTCTAACATATGTCATTTTGGATGAGAGAAATAATAAGGACAAAAAAAAAAGGAACGTGTGCTTTAACCGTCAAAGTATAGGGAATGAAATGATTAGATGATAATTTTGTAGGTTTATTTTTGTTGAAGGATTTGAAGATTTAGATATAATTATTTTATAAAAAATTTGACTCAATTAAAAAAACGTCACATCATTTTAAAATTTCAAACAAGCATATATTTTTTCAACTCAACAAACACATCTAAATTTTTTCATTGTCAGATTCCACCAATGAACTTGAAATAATGGAGGTTGAATAAAAAATATAGCATAAAAGCGAATGACGTCTAATAACTAAAATTTAAGATGAAAAATATTTAAACCAATGACATCTAAAAACTACAAAAATAGTTCATCATACTTTTGGAATTTTTTGGGTATCTTACATCGAGTTTGATATCACATATTCACCCTAAATCTTAAGACATTAGTTATATGGGTCATGTCACTTGTGTGTTGTTCAAATTCTACTATTTCATCAAATATATAACTTAATTCATACTTTTTTAAGAACTTTAATTCATACTTGATACATTAACATTTGTTAATCAACTGTGTAACTATCCGCGTCTGTAATTATATGAAATAGTCGAATAAGGTCAAACAGAGGCAGAACATGTTCAAAAAGGTTGGTTGGTGGTGTTTCATGGAGGAAGATTGTAATATCCCGCTCGTCAGCTAATGGAATAATGCTAATCGGCACGTCGGATGTTGAGATGTTTAAGGAAAATAAGTATGATGGAAGTGTTTACTACGTTTTGGCAGGCAAGCACGAGTTAAATATCAGTGTCCGTGTAAACGCGTTTAAGGTGGAGGGCATATATGTAATTGCACGCAAGGAGTATTTAAGCACAATTGAGCAAGAAATTCTCATTTAGCCATGCTCTTTCTCTCTCTAAAGACAAGAGAATAGAAGTTTTCTCCTCCTTCTCTCTAACTCTCCATCGCCCCTCCTCTCAATCTTCTTCCCCAAAGTTGCAAGATCATTCTTTTGGTGATTCAAGCATGGGTTTAGTGGATTAACAACCAAGAAGCAACTAGAAAGAATGAATGGAGACTTTGGGTTTACTCTTGGTGAGCTATGAATGCATGTTGGAACAAGCTAGGGTTTTGGATTGGAGCTGTGTTTGCTGCAGGGACATCATAAGGTGAGTTCTATAGTTAGCACTTACCTTGGGATTGTGTGATCCATGAATGTGTTAAGTTAATTTTAGTATGATTATGATTTAGGGATTAGTTGCCCCTTTGTGCCATGAATCAATAGAGATATGTTAAGGATGTTATATGTTTGGATTTCAACTGATTTCTGTTTATTGGATGCATATGATACCCTAGTATACTTGAAATTGAGGTTTTTGGGTCCCAAACACGAATTCTGCAGGTCTGGACTGATGAAGGTTCGCTTAAGCGAGAAAATCTCGCTCAAGCGATATTTAAACAGAATGTATCCTGGGCATCTCGCTTGGACTTCGCTTGAGCCTCGCTTACGCGAGATTCACCAGGACAGCACTTTTCTGAAATTTTCCTGTGGTTCTGCAGAGTCGTGCGTGGCTTCTCCGATCAATCTTTTATAACTTTAAAAGCTCCTCGATGTCAAGTAACTAAGTTACATTACATCTCACGTATTATAAAGGAAAAACATGTATAATCTTAGCAATCTTTAGGGATGAATGGCACATGAGAGTTTAGCATAATCCGCGTTGCGGGTAGAAATCATTCAAGGAATGGGAAAACCTAGAACCTCGACTTAGATAGTTGAGTGTATGTAAATTAGTATGCCAAGGTGTATTAAATTATGTTGATGATTATGAATTCGATGCTATGTACTTCGCACATGAATAAGAATGACTATGCAAGCATGTTAAGCCGTAAGTTGATAAGTAACTTCTTCACATATGATGAGTATGAACAAGTAGGTAGTTTACCGTTAATCGGATCGATCCCGGATCCGAGGTAAATGAGTAAGCGTGTATAGGTTTAACCTTTTATGAATGCAAAAGACCAAGACTATAATGAATGTGTAGGTGCCATGTCTCTTGTGGTCCACGCAAGGTTGGGATCCCAAGGGGTTCTCATCATGGGAACGGGATAAGCTCCGCAAGGGGGGCCCGCATGTCACTGAGTAAGCAAGATGTAGGTGTCGTGGGAACGGGATAAGCTCCGCATGGGGGGCCCGCACGACACTGAGGGAGTCTGATGTACCTTAGCTAGGTTTTCATCGGTAATGTATGGGAATATATTTCGGGGTTACTCCACTCGGGATTATTCCGTAAAATGAACCAAGATAATTATGTTTGTTCAACGCTAACATCTAACCTAACGAATGAATGAATGTGTACAATACGCTACGATTATGTTTACGCTATGAGGTTAGATATGTATAGCTTAGACAATAGAATGTTATGTATGTCTACCGACGACGATCTTAGGTTCCCTAATCGTCCGGTTTAGTACCGTGTCATGGATATGTTAGGTTATGTCTTGATGCGTTTAGTGCATCTCGAGTTAGCGGTCCTAGGATCCCTTGACCGCCATGACACGAAGGAAGCAAATAAGATGACCCTATGACGGAATTAGCATTGCACAACCGTCAGGTGGTGATGTAGACACGTGGTGACTATAGGTTTCCCCGAAGTCACCTATAGCCTAGAATTAGGAGAACTCACTGAGACATTATGTCTCATCCCAATCCTTATTTGTTTCAGATTAGCAGAGAAGTTGAGCAAGTTTATCGCCGGATGGATATTCAGCAAGGACTCGTTCGTACCCGCTGCAGGACGTTCGCGAGGATCTAAGGATGTATTTATTTATTATTGGATAGTTGTATGGTAACTCTGATGTACGAACGCGTTATGTTGTAAACAATATTCATTCGAAGAAATTTATGTTGCAAATTTTAATGTATCCAGTACTAATTTTAATGCACATGCTAAACTTTCTAGATACGTTTAGTATGGGTGTTACATTTGGTATCAGAGCAGGTCGATTCAGATCGTGCCTTGGGTCATTAAGTTTCGACTAAGGTAATGGGACCATTGGGTTCCGGGTAAACGTTCTAGTTGTCGTTGTTAGTTGAGCCTGATCAACTCAATTTAGCACTCGACGGTTAGGACAGATACCTGAGAGCTGAATAGGACCTAGGAGGAACGAAGTATGCGACGGAGATGAACTGGCGAGTATGGACTCGGAGCAAGTAAAAGTAAGAATTATTTTTGTGCCGGAAAGTAGCCGAAGAATCATGCAGCCGAAGTTAGTTTTTCCCCGGGAACGCAAGTTCTAGTTTAGCAGTTAAAGAAGGGTTTCGGAATGGAGAAGTCGGCATACGTTGACGAAGTCAGTAAGTGCTCAGGGATAGTCATATGTGTAAGGTTCTAACATTTGGAACGTCGAGCGAATCGACAGAGTAACAAGACAAGCTATTGTAACGGAAAAAGTTATGGTTTTATGTTGAGCGACGAAAGCATTGATTTCTGATGTACCGCGAATTGTGTCGATTGACGTTAATGCTTGTCGTGCAAATGTTATTAATTATTTTCTTTATAATGCTAGGAATGAACGATGTGCATTGGGCTACTTGCGAAACAAGATTTTTATGTAAGAAATATTTTTTTTTAGAAACGCAAAATTGAAGGAACTCATTAATAGCCAAAGTTTCGCTAATAGCAGAGATGCTCCAGTAGCATTTCACTAATAGTCAACCTAGGGACGAAATTTCGGTCCTCTCGAAAACCGTCGGTTCGTCGCTAGGGTCCACTGTGGCTATTGGGGGTTGTCTTCACAAACTTTTAAATGATGAATTTTTTCTTTTTTGACATCAAGTATCGAATGCACATCACATCCTAAGATTTCCAAAAGAAAAAGGCATAGACAACCATTAACTGGATCGATTCGGTTCAAGGTGACATTATAAGTTAACGTGTTAAGAATTAAGGAGAAGCCTGGATTTAGAGTTTCGAGGTTCCAGCAGGCGGAGTAGTCGTATCAGAGGAAAATACTTGAGGCAAGGGATTAAGGTGTGGAAGATCTATGCAAGACCACACGATCTTCGGATCTTGTGAAGCTGTGGCTATTTCTCAATCTATGTTTTGTTTGAGTAACCTGCTAAGGCTCGCTACGATGATCGATTTTAATTACGGAGTTTGAAAATAAATACGGGCATACGAGTAATTGGAGTTGACATCCTTTTGACTAAATGATTCTGCAGGTCTCGGTCCGGCACGACTCGCGCAGAGCTTGCTGAACTCACTAGGAGCGACGCTTGATGACACTGATGTGTTGTCGACTCGTTCCGTGGTTCTACGATGATGTCTGGGGCCCGGATTCATTATGTGACGAAGAGTCGTTAACGCCAATAACCCGTGTGCTAGTACTATGGAAACTTCTGGAGAAAGAAATCGACGAGCAAGCAACAGTATGATTAAGCGAGACATAGAATGTGAGAATACGAAGATGCAAGGTGGAATGATCAGGGAAGCATGTATGATTACTTGATGAGTCTTCGATAGAGATTCGTAGGAAGGATTCATGAAAATGAGAAACACGTAGTAAGAGGAATGCTAAGATCCACTCGTTTCGATGGGTGAGTAGTTATGGTTGAACTAGAATGAGGAAATCAGAGTAGCGCAGCAGAATGTGATAAAGGTTTGACGGGATTGATGTTGTGCATTTGTGAGGTGTGAACTCGTTTGGGATTCCGGTACCCTTTGTGCCAATTATCGTTAGAAATATGTGGATTGTTGTCATGCATTGATTAAACTGTTTTTCAAACATTGGAACTGTATTGTGCATCTTAAGACTTGACAATTGAGGTTTTTATGTTAAAACCATGATTTTCTGCATTCTAAATTGATGAACTTCGCTTAAGCGAGTTCATGTTCGCTTGAGCGAGTTCTTGACAGAATTAACATGGACCGTACGCTTAGAAGATCGCCTAAGCGAACTCATGAGCGAACTGTACGCTTAGAGGTTCGCTTGAGCGAACGACGTCTGGACAGCACATTTTGAAAACTTTCTTTGTAGCCCAGAATGCCGTCCAGCGTGATTCCTTGTAACTTTTATAATTTCAACGAACCCCTCAAGGTCAAGAAGCTAATGTACAATGCATGATAAGACTTTATATGTAAGAAGCATAAAAGACAATGACATATTTCTAACGGTGAACGGCATAAGAGAGTCGGGTAAGATGGTTGCGGTTGGCGACGAATGCTTAGGTATGGGAATGTCTATGAGAACGATTCAGATATCAGATGTTATACTATGTGGTTTATACGCCTTATGCCATGCTTGATGAGTAATGACGATATTTGCTGTAGTTATGTCAAACTATGATTTTTTATGACTCCTAGAATTGAAAATGTATCAAGAGACTTGGAAACGAAGTTTATTTTTTTTAAAAAAGAAAATATATATATGACGTTTTCGCATTTCTAAGACCAATGACGCACGTCCTAAGCGAGTAAGCTCACTAGAGACGTGCAAACTTCGTAACCAACTCGTCATTGGCGAGTTTGGGACGAGTTGTACAACTTTTCTTATAAAAACAAAGTACTAACTCATCATGTGGTTCCGAAGTATAGTCATTGGATTCGGATTGAAATACTCTTTTGAGGTTTTGTGTTACTTCATTCCAAGGACCCGAATTTTTTTTCATGTTTAAAATTCCTAAACGAAACATTAAGACAAGTATCGTCATTACCTATCAGGATACGGCACTAGAGGGGTATGTGGACCAAGACTACCTAGGGATGTCAAGTATATCAACGTTTTCTATCTTGTCTCTCATGTCAGATTTTATGGGTTACCATGAGTTCGGTGGTATTTGAATTTGAAGCAAGAATGGAAAGTTGTCTAAGACAATGGAAGAATTCGAATTGTAAGTATGTTTATTAGACCCCTTTCGTATGAAGTGTTACTTGAATGATGTTCTTATGACCATGCATATTATTTTACCTAAGTTAAATGTTTTCTGGATTTTTCCTGATGCCTTAAGTTGTTGAGGATTGAGGATAAATATGAAAATTTTATTTCTTCATTTCGGGTACGAAAAATTTCGTTGATAGCTAAACGATTTTGATATCAACGGAATTCCCCATAAACGGTTAGCTAATAACGAAACCGTGGTGGCCAAGACAGAGCCATTTCGCTATCAACGAAAATTTGGCGAAATTGGCACACCAAGTTTCATTATTAACTAGCCTTTGGGCCTGACGTACCACTTGATTTAGCATGAATTAAAAACCCTCGATCTCTAACGACATAAGGGGACATCACAATTAAGCTTTTCAAATTAAATGCATGGAATATGCGGATATCTTTCATTAATGACAACACTTAAGGGAATTGGACACAAGTTATGTCAACCTCTTCAGATGCTCCGATAAATCGTTTCACCGGTCTATCAATTGGGATTATGCGGATATGGTGGTAATGCTTGAGTATGTATAAGGATAAGTTTTGACCTAATGTTTAAGCTAAACATGGAATTTGAGAAGATCAGTTCAGGTAATATGAAGAATTATTCCAAGATGCTATGTTTGAATCTCAGTAATTGTTAAGTGGTCTCTAAATTTCGAGGACGAAATTTCTTTTAAGGGGGGTAGAGTGTAATATCCCGCTCGTCAGCTAATGGAATAATGCTAATCGGCACGTCGGATGTTGAGATGTTTAAGGAAAATAAGTATGATGGAAGTGTTTACTACGTTTTGGCAGGCAAGCACGAGTTAAATATCAGTGTCCGTGTAAACGCGTTTAAGGTGGAGGGCATATATGTAATTGCACGCAAGGAGTATTTAAGCACAATTGAGCAAGAAATTCTCATTTAGCCATGCTCTTTCTCTCTCTAAAGACAAGAGAATAGAAGTTTTCTCCTCCTTCTCTCTAACTCTCCATCGCCCCTCCTCTCAATCTTCTTCCCCAAAGTTGCAAGATCATTCTTTTGGTGATTCAAGCATGGGTTTAGTGGATTAACAACCAAGAAGCAACTAGAAAGAATGAATGGAGACTTTGGGTTTACTCTTGGTGAGCTATGAATGCATGTTGGAACAAGCTAGGGTTTTGGATTGGAGCTGTGTTTGCTGCAGGGACATCATAAGGTGAGTTCTATAGTTAGCACTTACCTTGGGATTGTGTGATCCATGAATGTGTTAAGTTAATTTTAGTATGATTATGATTTAGGGATTAGTTGCCCCTTTGTGCCATGAATCAATAGAGATATGTTAAGGATGTTATATGTTTGGATTTCAACTGATTTCTGTTTATTGGATGCATATGATACCCTAGTATACTTGAAATTGAGGTTTTTGGGTCCCAAACACGAATTCTGCAGGTCTGGACTGATGAAGGTTCGCTTAAGCGAGAAAATCTCGCTCAAGCGATATTTAAACAGAATGTATCCTGGGCATCTCGCTTGGACTTCGCTTGAGCCTCGCTTACGCGAGATTCACCAGGACAGCACTTTTCTGAAATTTTCCTGTGGTTCTGCAGAGTCGTGCGTGGCTTCTCCGATCAATCTTTTATAACTTTAAAAGCTCCTCGATGTCAAGTAACTAAGTTACATTACATCTCACGTATTATAAAGGAAAAACATGTATAATCTTAGCAATCTTTAGGGATGAATGGCACATGAGAGTTTAGCATAATCCGCGTTGCGGGTAGAAATCATTCAAGGAATGGGAAAACCTAGAACCTCGACTTAGATAGTTGAGTGTATGTAAATTAGTATGCCAAGGTGTATTAAATTATGTTGATGATTATGAATTCGATGCTATGTACTTCGCACATGAATAAGAATGACTATGCAAGCATGTTAAGCCGTAAGTTGATAAGTAACTTCTTCACATATGATGAGTATGAACAAGTAGGTAGTTTACCGTTAATCGGATCGATCCCGGATCCGAGGTAAATGAGTAAGCGTGTATAGGTTTAACCTTTTATGAATGCAAAAGACCAAGACTATAATGAATGTGTAGGTGCCATGTCTCTTGTGGTCCACGCAAGGTTGGGATCCCAAGGGGTTCTCATCATGGGAACGGGATAAGCTCCGCAAGGGGGGCCCGCATGTCACTGAGTAAGCAAGATGTAGGTGTCGTGGGAACGGGATAAGCTCCGCATGGGGGGCCCGCACGACACTGAGGGAGTCCGATGTACCTTAGCTAGGTTTTCATCGGTAATGTATGGGAATATATTTCGGGGTTACTCCACTCGGGATTATTCCGTAAAATGAACCAAGATAATTATGTTTGTTCAACGCTAACATCTAACCTAACGAATGAATGAATGTGTACAATACGCTACGATTATGTTTACGCTATGAGGTTAGATATGTATAGCTTAGACAATAGAATGTTATGTATGTCTACCGACGACGATCTTAGGTTCCCTAATCGTCCGGTTTAGTACCGTGTCATGGATATGTTAGGTTATGTCTTGATGCGTTTAGTGCATCTCGAGTTAGCGGTCCTAGGATCCCTTGACCGCCATGACACGAAGGAAGCAAATAAGATGACCCTATGACGGAATTAGCATTGCACAACCGTCAGGTGGTGATGTAGACACGTGGTGACTATAGGTTTCCCCGAAGTCACCTATAGCCTAGAATTAGGAGAACTCACTGAGACATTATGTCTCATCCCAATCCTTATTTGTTTCAGATTAGCAGAGAAGTTGAGCAAGTTTATCGCCGGATGGATATTCAGCAAGGACTCGTTCGTACCCGCTGCAGGACGTTCGCGAGGATCTAAGGATGTATTTATTTATTATTGGATAGTTGTATGGTAACTCTGATGTACGAACGCGTTATGTTGTAAACAATATTCATTCGAAGAAATTTATGTTGCAAATTTTAATGTATCCAGTACTAATTTTAATGCACATGCTAAACTTTCTAGATACGTTTAGTATGGGTGTTACAAAGATTTTTGTTCATTCCTTTCAAGAGAAAAAAGAAAGGATATTTGAAGGAAAAGAACATATATGAAAAGGGAGTTTGAATATGAAAGAAGATAAGGGAAAAAAAATTAGTATTGTGCGTTTGTTTGTGAGAGTGTAGGAAATAATTTGAGTTGTCGGTAATTTTATGAGTTTGAAAGAGTTTGAAATTTTTGTGTAATTATTTTACCAAAAAATAGATTCAATTAAAAAAAACGCCATATAATTTTAAATGTGTATTAAATATGTATTTTTTCAAATTAGCGTAACACATAAGCAAATTTGCATTATCACTTGCCATCAAATATTAAAAAAATGAATGAATTTAAAATTATAGAGGTTGAATGAACAAATTTATAGGAAAGAGAATTATATCCAAAAGCTAAATTTAAAGATAAAAAATTAAATGAATTACATCCAAAAACTAAAAAAAAAGTTCATCATTATATTGTGACTTTTGGGGGATCCTACATTGAATTTGATTATCACATCAAACTAGGAGAATCCACACAAGTGAGTTCGACACCACATCTTCACCATAAACTTTAAGGCATTAGGTATATGAGTCATATCACTTATATGTTTCTCAACATCCACTCTTGCATTCAATGCGGAACTTTAACTTACACTTGACACATTAACATCTCTACCTCAATTATGAGACTTTCTACTAGGCATGACAACAAAACCCTTACCCACAGTTACTCACCCGAACCCACCCCGATTTGATGGGGTTCTCCACTTTGACTGAGTGTGGGTATGAGTTTAGGTTATCTCTGATTTCTCAACACGGGTACAAGATGGGTAACATGAATATATGTATCAAGCCGGAACACATACTCAAACTCATTTAAAATGTAGAAAATTACTTTATTACCTACTGAGATTTTTCATGTTATAATAATTGCCATTGAAATTTAATGGAGAAACCAAATTTACTTGGTCATGGAAATGTTAATGTTAACATATTGTTGAATAAATTGGTATAACATTGCCCGCAGGGCTTGAAAAAACTTTTTTTTTTGTATTAAAAAAAATGATTCACTGTGGGGATGAGGATGAGGCAGGGATATCCAATCCCGTCGGGGAAGGGGATGAGATTCAATCTCTCATCCCCTTTGGGTATGAGTGAGGTAACATGTAAGTATATTATAGTCGTGGATCGGACGAGAAACGTAAAACCCTTCTCAATTACACCCAATTGTCATGCCTACTTTATGCATCCGAGATCAAACCAGACTATGATACCATTGTTGAGCTTTATGGGGTGGATCAACCTATTGAACATAGACCAACTACACAAATGAGAATAATACTACATCTTCTTGCAATATTTTAACTATGATAAAGTTCTAGCCCGTGCTTGGCACGGGTGTCCATGCTAGTATATATATATATAGGACATATCAAGTGATAGGAAGTTTTATTGTGAGAGATGAGAGGTTTAAATCACAGCCCTTGGATCAATCTTTGTGGTGATATGCAATTTTTATAACTGTAGAGGAATTCTAGCATCTCCTCTTCTTACGCGTCTTTTCTCATCCCTTTTCTCTCAAACTTTTCCAATTCTTCAAACTCCAAACCATGTAACTCATCATCCATCAACAGTCGAATCCTTCTTCTACTCCTAAAACCTCAAATCGTTCCTGGTTCCTTTCGTTTAAGTCTTAAAAACAACTTCGGCTCACGCATCATTGTGACGACGCAGTGTTTGCAGATTCGATTTTCGGCCACAAATAATCACTGAATTGGCTTCAAATGATCAGATCTAAGGATTGTACGAGCGATTTGGAAAATTAGGCGATGAGTAATTATTATGTTCTTTGTCTCTCTTTGACGATGACTCGTTTTGGAGTTTCTGGGTTGTTCATTAATTTTTCTTTTGATTAAAATTTAGTACACTCAAATGAGAAAGAAGGATATTAATATTTCAGTAGTAGAACTCGTTTTGGAGGACAAAATAGTAGTAGAACCGCAAATCCCTAATATTAATTTTTCAAATCCCTAATTCTTGAATCTGAGTTTTACAAACATTAAAAAAGAAATCAAAGTTGGTCCAACGATTTCCTAATGGGCACAACGAAATCAACCATGAGTTTATTATATATCTGATTGAAAATTTGTGAAATAATTGAGAGGAAACAGTCTATGAATGAACATATACGATGATTTGGATGTGAACTTTAAGTAATGAATGAACATCTGAGAAAGAAGACATGGAGAGGCAGCAATAGCGCATCATAAGAAAAGTTTAATCTGAGTCGTCTATTTACATCCTATGGTGTATATTTGTTCCTCTCATCTCTCACAATAAAACCCCTCTCACTTGATATGTCATATATATATATATATATATATATATGGGATGTATCAAATAAGAAGTGATTTTAAAATGAGAAGTAAGAAGGTTAAATAGCAGCCGTTAGATTAAAATACACAGTTTAGATTAAAAGTTGGTTTTAGTGGAAATCATGGGGTGGTTACATACAATTTAGGTTTTAGTGGAAATCATGGGGTGGTTGTTCATATTCTTAGTTTTCGTGGATCTAGCACCCCATGATTTTCACTAAAACCTAAATTGTATGTAACCACCCCATGATTTCCACTAAAACCAACTTTTAATCTAAACTGTGTATTTTAATCTAACGGCTGCTATTTAACCTTCTTACTTCTCATTTTAAAATCACTTCTTATTTGATACATCCCCATATATATATATATATAGAAGCCATCCATGAAGGTGTCTTTTAGCAACCCACACCTCAAGGTGTGATTTCCACTTTTTAGTTATAACTTTGCTAAAAGACACCTTCATAAAAATTAGTAGGTGTCACCTCAAGGTGTGATTTCCACTTTTTAGTTACAACAGCAATGTAGAAGCAACTGAATTTCTGAGAAAAAATTAAAAAATAGTTAAAAACATAAAAATTGAAAAAAAGAAGTTATAAGTTATTAAAAATATAAAAATTATAAAATAATTAAAAAAAATTGTGAGGGGCAAAATGGGAAATGCACCTATATAATGGTGATGTGGCACCAAACCAATTTCTCCAATTTGGAAATTACCTAAATGCCCTTATAAAAGGCAAAAATGTAAAAGACAAGGGATTAATATTTAATATATAGTAAGTAGATACAACTCAACTGACCATAACTTCTCTCGTTAGTTTTCAATTTTTTTAAAACCAACCAACTTTTAAAAACATCCCTAGAAAATAAAAAGTTTTACCAAACAGATGGGTACAAATATTATTTTTGACAAATTTATTTTTTGAGAATATCATTTCAAAAAATGTAATTTCCTATGAGTTAGATGAAAATTTTCTTTTTTAGAAAAAGAGTTAGATATGAATATTATACCCTAAGGAGCTATATATTGACATTTTTTAAGGATATATTTTATATTTACATTTTTTTATTTTTTTGACAAAAAAATTTAAAAACGTAAATACATCCTTACATTTTTTAATGTTAAAAGTAGACTTCCTACAAAGTTACATTTAATTTGTCAAATTATATTACATTTCGTACTTTAATAAAGTTTGAGAATAATTTTATTCAAATATTTTCATATATTTAAAATGTATTATATTGTTAAGCGACAAAATTACCATGGCTACATCCTTCAAAAAAATTACCATAGCTACGATATTATATTTAGTTTTCAAAATTCAAAATTTATATTTTATACCAACTTAAAATTAATTTATATTTTAAATTTTTAATATAAATTTACTTTTTCTAATAAACTAATAGTGTGTTAGACAAATGCCCTGTTTGGATAAACAACTTATATTAATGCTTATAGCATTAGAGCTTACATCATAAGCTCTTATACTCAATAAGCTTTTTATATGTTTGGATATGTACGCTAAAATGTACTTACGTAAATTGAAGTGTTTGATGTGTCATTATATAAACAAGGGAAATGTTAACAAGTGTCCTTAGGGCATTGTTTAATAACTTTAAATAGTAAGTTTGTGCCAAAGTTTATGAAACCCTTAAAGAGTGCCCTTAGAGCACTCGTTAACAATACCTTATAAACAATTATGAAATGTTAAAATATTTTTGATTTAAATTAGAGAATCAAACCACAATTTTGTTATGGAATTAAACCATGATTATAAAGTTGTTTAATTAACAATATTAAAATCTATTAATAATTTTAACATACATATAAAAAAGAGTTAAATAAGCTTTTGATTCCTATAAATATAGTCAATTTTATTTGTTAGTCCTCGTAAAAAAAATTACATGTTTTGGTCCCAAAAAATAATTCAGCAAATAGTTTTAGTCTCTGTTAGATTAAAATTTGTATAATTATGATTAAACTCTGAAACTTTGAAATGTTTTTTTACATACTTGTTTAAAACATTACAATAAGTACCTCCACAAAATATGAGCTAAAAAATTGATTTTTAAGCCAAAAGTTTACTACTTTTATCTTGAAATTTTGACGTTTAAAAAAAATCGTATTTAATTCTTTAGATGATAAAATATTATAATTTTTGGTAAAAGAGTTTTTTATAATAACATGTCTGTCAAAAAACTTTCAAAAATTTAAAAGTTTAAGCATAACTATACAAATTTTAATTTAATGAGGACTAAAACATTTTATATGGACCAAAATATGTCCCTTTCTTTATCAGGACTAAATGAAATTAAATATATTTATAGGGACCAAAAACTTATTTTACCTTATAAAAAATCATAAATATTCGAATAGAACAAAATTAACATTAGAGTGTGGATAAATAGTCTAGACATCACCGTTCTTAAGTGTAATAATGTAAATACCCTTTAAAAAAAAGTATAACAATGCAAATATAAAAGTAAAAAATAACTTTGACATGACCATGAGACAGAAGACAATTTAAATAAGCTAGTTTAGTCACAATTGAGGTCATTCAACCATAATTGGAGGATGCAGAAGATTAGACTTTTTTGTTTGAAGGATGCATAAGATTAGACTTAAGAATTTAAGAAGACATCATGCTTAGTACTCTGAAGGAGCATTTGCTCTATAATCCCTTCCTCGCCATGGTTGGCCCGATGAGTGAAGGAAGGGTGGATCTGAATGTTGGATTCACTTTTTCCTTGCCTTTTCAGGTTTCCATGGCGAACGAAGAGTCAGCCGCTCCAGCTTCTCACTGGCCAGGGCCTGAGGCCTTGGAGACCGAATCCGTCTTTGCTGAAGAGGGCACCAGCGAAATTCCCTTCGACGATGTTGGTCGTTTTGAGGATTGGGAGTTGTTACTTCCGAGCACATCCGATCGGGTGTGTATGGAGTATGGGGACCATGTCTTTCCCATGTATAAAGTGGTTTTTAAAGACATGGGTTTCCGGCTCCCTTTCTCAGACTTCCAGAAGGAGGTCTTTCGTTGGACCAAGTTGTCCCCTTCTCAGATCCATCCCAACTCTTACGCCTTCATGCGAGCCTTTAAGTTGGTGTGTAACTACTTGAGGATTCCGGTCTTCAAGAACGTCTTTTTTACCATTTTCGCAGTTCAGCGTGGAAATGACTGGGTCTCCTTCCGCCAAACCAAAAAGATGTTCGAAATCTTGCGGGGAAAGTGCGGAGCTTTAAGGAGCGTTTCTTCTTGATTCGCCCGAAGAACGATTCGGCTTTAAGCAGCTTTATGGGTGCGAGGAGAGACGGATCCGTGGCTCTCCTCTTCCCTTTATGTTGGAGGGAGGACCATTTTGACCTTGACTGCAAGGATTTCTCCTGAACCATCTCGAACCTTAAGGAGGAGGAATTGGACGCGTACAATAGGATTTGTGCGTTTGTCCAGTCTTTCTCGCGGAGGGTTAAGACTGATAAGAGAGGGCACACTTTGATGAATGCGGACGGGACCCCAGTAACAGAGCCTCGCTTCATCAATACCCCTAAACTGGTGGTGTCTGAGGATCCAGATAGTTGTATGGGTATTGATATGTCCTTTTCCCCTTTATCGTTTATCTTATAATTTCTTCCTTTGCCTGATTGATTAACTTCTTTCTTCTCTTTGTGTTTGCAGAAGAAATGAAGAATGTGCAAGCGTTGGTAGCTGAAGCCAACAAGAAAGTTGCTGCCAAGAAGCGGCGAAAGGTCGTCCACTCCGTGGACCAACTGATTGCTGGCTCTGGCCCTGGCTCGACTTCCAATCTGGTGGTGGACCTGGAAGAGGAAGGCCGTCCTTCTGAGAGGACGTCGGAGCCGAAGAGGCAGAGGGTGGAGACTCTTACCAAGGAGCGTGTCACTCCGATCAAAGTTACTCCCCTCTGTTCAGAAAGTGGAGACTTCCCATAGTTGCCCAAGGTTTGGTCTGAGCCTGATCGATGCGGGCTGTAACACCCCGTTTTCCCAACATGAAAATTTCTTAAAAAACATTTATCAGAGTACACAACAATAACGGGATATCACATATAACATAATCCGAAAAACAGTTTAATAATAAATTAACTAAATAACTTTCAAATATTGCAGCGGAAAAATACTTATAAATCATAATCGTTTGGCACGCAGGCCCCATAAAAATATCTCAAAAGAGTTAGTTCCATTATTTGCAAAATATCATAAAGATTCACGTAAAAGAATGAAGCATGCTTATAAGACAACCCCATCCCGTTACGTATCAGAGCGACCTAGACGACACAGTGAGGCAAGGCAACTCACGAAGCAACTACACACTAAACACGGTCACCTGCACTTGCCCACAAGGCGGCAATTCCAGCAGAAGGGGTGAGATTTCATAACAAAATAATATTAATCAACATAATTTAGAATAATAATTAACATCAAAACATTCTTAACATTTTTGCATAATTAAATAGCAATTAGCACGTGGTCACATAATCAATCTTCATCAATAATGCATCATTTAGACACAACAATGCAACAATGCTCTTAGACTCCTTATATGCATGTGGTACCAAACTTCATCATAAGTATTAATATACTTTAAAACGTGCGGAGGACAAAGCTCCTAATAAACGTGCGGAGGACAAAGCTCCTATCATGGTGAGGACTAAGCTCAATGTATGCTAATGCATGGACTCAAATCAATCAACATCTTATCTTAATCACTTCATCAATATGCATCCAAGAAATTGGAGCTAAACAATAACTTATCATCATATATATATATATATATATATATATATATATATATATATATATATATATATATATATATATATCATACATTTTCAGTTTAATAACATCAGCAGCATAATTCAAATATCAAGAGCAGAATGATATCATTATATCAATTACAATTCAAAGCAACATAAACTTTATCATATTTGCATAAGGTATAATACATTAATCCTTGCTCAATTATCATGAATAGATCTTAATCTCTATACAGATTACTCTCAACATTACCATTAGGTTTCACTAACCCTTAGGGGTCCACTCTTAAACAAGCTTACAACACAGATCACATAACACTCAAACACTCCATTCTGGTAGTGCTCGCGAGGCGAGTATGTCTGCTCGCCATGGCGAGTAGAGCCAGTTCTAACTCCTATTGTTCTGGGTCCAGTCCTTATTCTCAAAAATAATCCTATATGTCACCAACTAGAATCAGGCACTCAAGGCATTCAGGGATCAACTAAAGGTCAAAAGCTGCACAACATACGTGCTATCAGGCCTAACTCGCTGTGGCGAATAAACTAGCTCGCTATGGCGAGCTGCCAGAAGTAACTCGCGAGGCGGGGAAAGTACTCGCCATGGCGAGTGATGAAGTTCATCCCTCGCGAGGCGAGGATCACAGCTCGCCGGGGCGAGCGATGAAGGTCGCCGCGGGCAGACTTGCTAATTTCACAAAAATCCTGCAATTCTCATGGTTTAAAGCCTAATACTGATTCCTGGGTTTGTCCTAAACATAATCTAAGGTCTAGGAACACTTTCTACATCAATTAAACCTATTCCAACCGTTAAATCATCACTTTCTAAGGATTTGACCTAGTTTTCTCACTTTCCAATTCAACCCTAATTCATGCTAATTAATCATCAGAATCATGCTAATCAATATTACAAAATTATTAATCTCACCCTTACCTGGTTTGAAGCAAATCGCAGCACTCTCTCTTCGTTTTCTCTTTCACGTGCGTTTTCCCTTTTTCCCAAAAGTCTGATACGTTACTGATTTTCTAAACCTAACTTCCTTATTTATACTCCCAACAAATCTTATCTTATTTACTCTTTCTCCCACCTAACTCTCTAAAATCCAAAACTAACCCACAACTAAATATTTTATTTTATTTTCAAATCTTATTTTATTTAACAATAAAATAAGTCTCTTAACCTTATCAAATCCGCAAAAATCATATCTTATCACAACGTTAACTAAATCATCCAAAATCATCAAAACATACCAAAATCACACATATATTATATAAATATAATATAATCACATAAACTCGATTTAAATAAATAATAAAACGAAAGTGGGCGTTACACGGGCCCAATGCTACTCTCTATCTGGATGATCCCGAGTTGCGGGTTATTCAGGATCTTGGTCCTGCCGGCCGAAGTAAGGCAATAATCGAAGGGGTTATTGCTACCATGAAGGCTTTGGAGGTTGCCACGACCCTGAATATCGTTTCTCTAGATAGTGAGGTCCGGGTGAACGCATTGGGGCAGGAGAGGGATGCTCTTACCGCCAAGGTTGCTGCTCTTGAGGAGGATGCGCGGAGCCAGAAGTTCGTGGCTGAAGAGCGAGACCGTCAGATTGCTGCTCTCAGGCAGCAGATCGAAGAGACTCAGATGTCTTTGACGGCGGCGAATGCGAAGAAGGTTTCCTTGGGGGAGGAGAAGGTCTCCTTGGAGGCGGCTTTGAAGAGAGCGAGCATGCCGGGGGAGGATGAAACTGAGTTTATTGCGGCACTATCCCGGGTTGACCTTGTGGATAGGGTTGGTGAGCTGGAAGGAAGCTTGTTGGATGCTGTCCAACTAGGCTTCAACCGCGCCGTTGCCCAGCTGAAGGTGGTAAATCCAGGGGTCGAGCTGTGCGTCGAAGGACTCCATCATCTTTCTGATGTTGAAGATGGTGTTATCAAGCCTCCCCCTGTTTTTGAAGAAGGTGAAGAAGAAGGGCATGTTGAAAGAGCCCGCCCTGATGAGGGCTTGTAATTATTTTTCTTTCTTTCAAATGCTTGTAATGACATTGTGCGCCCTTCGTGGTTTCAGCACTTCTTTATTTTAATTATGGTTCTCATTATACCTTGTGTTGAAAATGTATGTTTTATTTTCAAGTATAACTGCGAACTAATTACTCGTTGTGTGAGGCTTTTTTGATTTGAGAGCGACCTGTTTGCTAACGTTTCAGCTGCCCTTTGATGAATTCGCTAAGCTGACATGATTCACCCCCCGCAGCCGTTTGTCTTGAATGTTTTCATCAAGGAGTTTGTCAGCTTGTTAGCGAACTGTGCTCTGAATCCGTTGTTATAGGATTAGAGAGTTTGTCTCTGTTTTCCGTCATCTTGTTTTAAACTCTTATGCAGGTTGTGATGAGGAAAACTGAAATGAGTCTAACTCACAGTGGTCGTTCGTTAGAAAGTGTGCACGTCCCAAAAAAGTTATATTTCTGGGAGTGCGCCCAAAAGTTGTTTTCGAGCAAAGTACAACGGTTGAACAAAAAACTCAATTTAAGTCCATCGCACTGAGGCGTGAATCACCCATCGCGAGCTGGGGTTCTACCTTGCATGCCAAGCGATGACGTCGCAGTTGAGAGAGCGTATCGAGGAGTGAACGGATCTGTTGTGTAGATATTGTTCATGCTTTTCTTTTTTGGATCAGGAGTGGCACAACTTTCCTTCTCCGTTTTGAGGGGAGTTCGTTTGTATTGAACTTCAGTTTGTACTTTAGAGTTTGTCGGCTTAATTTTGCCCTCTAAGTGTAGTACTTTCTGAGTTTTTCGGCGTTCCAAGTTCGTGGAATGTCACCTTTGAGGAGATCTTCGAGGCCGTAAGCTCCAGTTCCGGTTTTCATCCGGACTCTGTAAGGTCTCTCCCAGTTCGGGGCGAGTTTTCCTTCTTCGGAATCCTTTTGGTTGCGCCAGAGGACTAGATCACCGACTTCGAATTCTCTTTTTACTACTCTCTTGTCGTGGCGAGCGGCTATTTTTTGTTTTAGCGCTGTTTCACGGAGAGAAGCGTTGGTTCTGACCTCGTCGACGAATTCGAGCTCTTCACGTAGATTTGCTGTGTTAGCTGGGAAGTCGGTGTCCGCGTCAGTTCGCCAAGCGAGTTCAGTGAGCTCAATGGGAATAACGGCTTCCGTCCCATACGTGAGTTGAAAATGCTTGCTATTGGCGATGGTCCGATGGTGGTGAGTGAAGAAAATGCTTGCTATTGGCGGATGATTAATAATGATAGGCCGTATAAAGATGTCTTGGGCGCTCTAACCTTTTCCGGTATTGGTCTTGCACCACCGAAAAAATGGATGACAATGCATTATATTGGTTTCCTCATTGCACAAAAATATAGATGATGAATCCACAAAAGACATGCAGTTATGATTGCATTTCGGATTATAAAATCAGAAGGATATTTTGAGAATAAAAAAGGGTGCACGAGTAACGAATAGTATAAAAAAAGCAATAGCCTTGCTTAAATGGAGCATGTCTAAACTCGAGAAAATGGGCCAATCATCTATTATTATTTATTTTTCTCTCCTTCACATACAAAAAAAAAGAAAAGAATTATTTATTAATTTTATTCCACACCTACCTCCTCTTCATCTAAAAAGAATTTGAATTGTTAATGTATAAATAAATAATTAACTATCCCGTGAGCTTAACAAATGTGAATTTGAAGAATATTTAAAAAATAAAAATAAAGAATTATTTATTTAGATATATGTTTCTGAATCTCAAGTCCCAGTCTCACAACAAGAAACCCTAACGAAACGAAATGTTGTCAAGAATAGCAAAGGAAGCGAAGGAAATTATCGCCGATCACCGTCTACTTGAGAAGTTCGAAAACCCTCTTCTCGATTACCATATTAAAGCTGTGGAATGGATGTTAATTAGAGAGCAGAACGAAGAACTACCGCCGTTTTGGAAGCGTTCACGTAATGGGTTTGTCAACGTGGTTAGCGGTAAGCTCTCAAAGGAACAACCTAGCCGCTTCAGAGGAGGCATCTTCAATGATTGTAAAGCTCTGAATATGATAAAACCTCTATGTTGTCTGATGCTCATGGATAATAAACATCATAACAAAAAAGAAGATCGGAAACCAACATTGCTTCTGCACGATTCTACGCTGCATGATTTGCTGGAGTGTCTTGAAAGTAGTCGACCTAAGGGTTTGAGGATCCACTATTTTGTTGAGAAATCCGAGTTCAAATCTGTAGATCTACGAAAAATTCATCTTGTGGTAGTGAGTTATCAACATCTCAATAAATTATTGACGAAGATTAAATGGAGGAGGGTCATTTTTGCCGATGTCGACCTGAATGGACCCGATCTTTCTCAACGATCCCTCCACCAGTTTCAGGGTGATATGCGATGGGTTGTTCCTCGAAAAAAAGTTAACTTAAACTTTCACCTTCGCGATCTTAGCTTGTCATTGTTGAACCTCGACCCGTTTAACATGCAATCTGATGATCGTCTTCAGCGTACTATTGTTGAGAATGAAGAGGTATTATAATAATATTTTTGCAACAATTTTTTTTCTTCTTCTTTTTCTCTCACGATTGCATATTTCTGCTGGTTGACGAAGAGGAGAGGTAAATGACTTGCTTTCTTTTCTGCTGGTATGTATTATAAATGTAATAGGGATTTAAATATTACTTTAATTGGTTACAATATAACAAGTGAATTATGATTCTAACTATGCTTTTCAAATTGGGAACTTACAAGTTTGAGAACTTTCTTTCACAAATTGGACCGCAAGAAAATTGTTAATCCAATACTATGCTGTTTCTCTTACTGCACACCCTTTTGACCATCAATGGGGCGGGTATTTATTATAGGCTAAATTGCTTTTTTGGTCCCTTAACTACTAAAATTTGATTTATTTTGGTCCCTTAGCTTCTCTCAGTTACACATTTTGGTTCTTTCCGTTAGTTTTAATTCAAAAACGTTAGGTTTTCTCCATCTTCTTCTCCTCTTTTTCATCTTCATATCATCTCCATCAACATTCAACAACAAGAATCCTAGAAAAATTCCAGAAGAAAATGAAAAAAACCTAACGTTTTTAAATTAAAACAAACGGAAAGGACCAAAATATATAATGGAGAGAAGTTAAGGGACCAAAATAAATCAAATTTTAGTTAGGGGACCATACCGATACTAATTAAATAGTTAAGGGTCCAAAAAGATAATTTAGCCTTTATTATAGTATGTCTTCAATCATAATGGTGCTTGAGGATTTCACCCTCTTGCAGCCTATCATCTACTGTGATAAACATGTTCTTGTATAAAATACTGTCTTTCAACTCATGTATGCTTTCTCATAACATTCAGATATGACATGTTCTTGGCTTTTTAGTTGCTATTGGTGATCAAAACACTTACCTTTTCTCATAAATATGCTTTCTTATATGCATATTTACTTGTTTCACGCAGCTTATAACATCAGTGGCAGAATCAATAACATTGCGCAGAACAAAGGTTGATGTTGGTATCTTGCCTCCAATTGAGGTAGAAAATCATTTTATTCAGCTTTCTGGTGAGGAACTGGTTAGGTATGAAATTACAAAAGACGAAGCTGATGTGGCCCTTCTACGTTATCTCAAGAACAAACTGGAGTCAGGACCACAACTCCTACCTTACCTACAGTCTCTCCTTATTATCCTCCGTCTAATCGTCAACCACTCCCCTGCAGGCTATACAAGATTACAAGTTCATGAGGATTTTGAAGGTAATATTCCTAGGTTCCTTAATGTATCTAGACTAGTAGTAAGTAACCTTTTAAGTAATTTTGCCAAAAAGAAAAAGAAATGTAGTATTCCAAATGTATGAATACGGGAACACTAAATTAAATGGGCCGTATAGAGCCTCCAAAAATCTGTTACTGTTGGAATTTTTGTAGTTCATTTGGTGATAACCATGTCAACTTGTATCTCTTGTTTGTTTACATTTGTGGTTGAGAAGTTCTACCATTGAATTAAATTGTTAGTGGTTTTAGTTTTAAAAGTGAAGGAAAGACGCTCACAAAGAACAGCCATCTTTATATACATGCATTGATCAACTAACTACAAATAATGTCTATCACCAAGCATGGCATTTGGTTTTATTTGATCTTAGTGTCTTAGTCACATTACAATCTGTTTTTATATATACAGACGTTTCCGAGAAGCCATGTTTAAAGAAAAAGTTTGATGATGCGCTGCAAGCAAAAAAAACTGCGTTATGTGGAGTTTGTGGAAAGCCTCTAACTGTTCATAGTTTGATTACAAAGTGTGGCCATATTTATTGCAAAAAGTGTATCAGGATATCCCTTGCAAGCGTTTCCGAATGTCCTAATTGTTCTAACGCCCTTTTAGGAACAACCGACTTATTCTCATATGTTGTACAACCTCTTCGTAAGGCTGAGTCTTCTATGGTACTTGATTCATCGGACACTAACAAGGTGGAATTGTTGTTGAAGCTTCTAAAAGAACAGAAATCTAAAACACCTACCGCAAAGTCCGTAGTTTTTTCACAGTTTAATACGATGTTATCATTGTTGGAAAAAACTTTGTTGGAGGCAGGTTTCATACCTCTGTGTCTTTTTGATATGAATGGTAGTGATATGACCGCGGCTAGTGCTATTGAGAAATTTAATAAGGCGACGTTAATGGAAGATAAGCCAGTGGTTCTTCTTGTTAGCATCAACAGTTGGGAAAAGTTTGACTTGACAACTGCGTCTAATGTCTACTTAATGGAAGCTTGCAAGAAAAGGGCTGAGAAATGGGCTGTCAAATGCATCCATCGGACGGGACAAAAGGAACCCGTCAAAGTTCTGCGAATCATTGCAAAGAACACCATTGAGGAAAAAATACTAGAGCTGCATGAAAAGAGAATAGAGCCGATTGTGAACCCAGAATTATCGTGTGCGGATGGTATTGATGTAAATGAGATGAGTTTCCTTTTCAATGGTTGATACAACATAAACATTTCTTGCACTAAATGAAAAGCACCGGTATGGAGCAAATTCCTCTTTCAGCTTTTAATCTTTCTTCCTTAATTTTTCCACTTTTACTTGGAATTATCTGCACCGAATGTTGGATTTACCCCTCTTAATCTTGAAATATTTGCTGATTGGAAATTATTGACATTACAACACTTCCTAGGAAGATTGCTCCATTTGAAACAAGGTGTATTTTATGTCAATGAACCTGGAAAACGGGGGACCTGAATTGTCTTACTTGTTTGATTAATTTTGCTGCTCATAAAAAATTTAAGCTAGTTCATTTGTTTGTTTTTCAACCCGTTTGAGTTTGAATACACTGACATTATTATATATAAACAGTAGCTGAAAGTGTGTGTTTCATCATCTTGTTTTGATTGATTAAAGTATGAGATGGTTGTTATCACGAGACTTGAGGTTTATGTATTAGCTGGTTATTAATTAAGACTGGGGTTTTATGAGACTATTTTAAATTAATATTGTTGAACGCTTGAGTCAGAGAGGAAGAGGCTAGAGGGAAGGCTTCTTTGAAGTTTGAAGCGACGATGACGACCTTTCTGATATTGTTGTTAATTATGCTGCAATTTGTTGATTATGTGTTGAATAAGTGAGATGCATTTGTTGTTGTTATGCTCTGCATAAGGAGTAGGAGAAAAAACTTGAGAAAAGTGAACTGCAGAAAAACAGGATCAACCAAATCAATGTGTTTCATTTTTCTTTTTCCGTTCGGGTTCTTTTCCTCGCATACTTGTTCTCTGTTATTTCCATTTATACCTAATATTTCCCACTATTTCCTTTTGTAGGTAATAGAAGAAGCAGCCCACACTTATGTGTTTGAAGATGATGAACACTGATGACTTTGTCTGTGATGGTGATAACTGATGAGCAATAGTTTGTGCGTATTATTTTTAGGCTATTTTTCTTAGTATGATTTACATTTTAACTCACTTTCATGCAAAGGGTGAACTGCCATAAGCGAGCATACCACTGGTAAAAACATTATTGTTCTATAGCTTACACGGCAGTTTCTTTCTTTTCTTTCTCTTGTGAACATGTTTGAGGGTTTACCTATAGTTTACATGTCACTTTCTTTCTCTTTTGAATGTGTTTCTATTATGCATTAGCAAATGTCATGACTGAGCAACCATGCAAGGAAATGAAACTGATTTGTGTACTTAATTTGAATTCAATAGTAGAATAATTTCAAGCAACTAAAACTAAGTCACTGCATAGTTACTTTGAAGAATATAACTTCACTATAGTTTCCAGATCTACAACTAAAACTTTTAAGAAATTATTAGTACCTTACTTTGTTCCAACAATAATAGTTTTGGCTTACCTCTTCAACCATAGCTTGTTTGAGGCAGTGAAGTGCTTAAAATCTGACAGTAGATTTATAGAATCATCATCCTGATTCTTCTGAAACTTACAGTTTGAGTCGCAGATGCAGCACTATAGCATCAAATGTTCATTCACTGTAGAATGCTGTGACTTCCCTTTGCTGAACAAATCTAGAAAATATGTATGTATTTTTTCTTACTCTTTGGAGGGGGAGGAAACAACGAGCGTATGTGAAAGTGAATGCATTATATTTATTGAGGCATCGTGTCTGTTGAGGATTTTATTTTAATTCTATATATAATGTGACTAGTTTATGGACCACTACTGCATAAAGATGGAAGCCAAATTTAAACGGTGTCAGTAGATTCCCATGTTTTCAAGTTTTGATTTTATGGTGTACCACTTGTTGTTGGTAGCATGTCTTTGTCTGAATGATTGGAAAATGCCAACCACTACACGAATTATTCTAAACCACTATTTAACTAAAGAGAAATGTTATTTGTTACAACTTTTGAACAGTTTTCACTCTTATATTATGTTTTTACTCTTTCTCTTCTTTTTTCTCTCCCTCTCTATTGTTTTTGATCAATAAAAAAATAAAAAAGGAAACTATCATTAAATTTGTCATCAAATGGTTGTTCAAATATCACAATAAACTAAAATTGTATAATATTTGGATTCGGCTTCTCCATTTTGAGCAATTTCTTTTATAGTGTAAAGTGAGTGATATTAAACATTAATTTATCCTACCGAAACCTTTGTCTTGAATTTAATAGGTATTTATAAAAAAATGCATGTAGTCAATGCATTGAAAATCAAAATATTTGACTTTTTTGTAAATTATTATTTATTTTAGAATGCTTAAAAAATGCCCCGAGCGTTATCAAGACCCTAAAATTAATCCCATTGAGTGCAATATTCTTTCAATCGAAACACAACACAATTTGATTTAACAAAATACAACATTTAGAGTTGTGGGTTGCTGATATCGACAACAGTGGGGTGGTCTATATGAAGATGTTCGATGACCGTATAAGTAGATTGAGAACGATGAGCCACTGCAAATGAAAATGACGGAGGATGGTATGATGTTTTGAGTCTTGTCCGACTTAAATTAGTCATTTGATAAGCATAAGTTCTAGGCCAAACATGAGTGAAAGGGAGAGGAGTCTAGAGAGAGAAACAAGAGGGACTTGGGACAAAAAGAGAGGTGGTCCGGAGGCCCTTAAACGGAAATTAGAGGAGTTAGATAGGATCTCTACTTCTTTCTTCTTCACCGATTTCCCTGATTCCTGTTCGATGTCGGATCTTTGGTGACTCTTTCTCTAGTTTGGCAAAGTAAAGGAGGTTTTCGTGGCTAAGAAAAGGGACATTAGAGGCAAACACTTTGGTTTTGTCAGGTTTCTAGAGGTGGTTGTCCAGGAGGAGTTGGGTTTCAGGCTTGAGGATGTGTGGATTGGAGAATCTAAGTTGAAGGTCAACTTAGCACGGTTTGGAAGGGAGAGGGTGAGTTCGAAGGTAGAAAATAGAATGAAGGAGGTGATTGCGGTGAGCGGTGGAGGAGGCGATGGTCCGATGGTGGTGACGTATCATGATGTTGTTGCTAATGTAAGAATACAAAAGAAGGTGGTTGTTACTGCTTCCATGAAGGTTGTTTTGTTTCCGTCGGAATCGCGGTTAAGGGAGTTGGAGCGGTGTTTTGTGGCTGAGCTTGCGTTCCACAAGGATGTGGGTCAGATTAAAAACAGCTTGGCTTTGGGTGGTTTTGCGAAGATTGCGGTTATGTCAATGGGGTCCAATTTGGTTCTCCTTGCTTGTCCATACCCTTCGGTGATAGAGGAGGCATAGCTAAAACATGATGCTTGGTGGAGAGGTTTATTTAAGATAGTGAAGTGCTGGTCCCCTAACAGGTTGGCGTCGGTTCGAAGAGTGTGGCTGAAGGTGTATGGTCTTCCCCTTCATGTTTGGGAGGAGCAGGGCTTCAAGCATTTGGGTGACCTATTTGGTTCATTCCTTGATTTTGACGAAGAGACGATTGGATTCAAAAGGTTAGACTTTGCTAGAATCCTTGTAAACTATTCAAGGTTGGATTTCATTAATGACCAGCTCCAGTTATAGGTTATGGGGGCGGTGTATGAGATTTCGGTGGTGGAGGAGGTAGCTGTCACAGCGGCGGTGAAGGGTTTGGAGAGCCAGGAGTGGGAGGTGGCATCTTCAAGGTCATCTCACGATGGTGGTCAGTGTGTGCCGGCGGAGGTGTGGGAAGTAGGGAGTGATATGAGTCCTATGGGGTACACTTTCGTACACCTAGGGCTTTTGGAGGGGCATAGAGAGGCATATCAACTTTTATGTCTGAATGGACAAATGGGGACAGGTGATGAGGAGTTTTTGGGGGGTCAGGAATATGTGCCTCCTTCCAAGCAACCTTTTTCAAATGAGCCAATGGGAGTTAAACTCATTGATTTTGGAGCAGCTGATAAAAGTATGGTGCCAGTGGTTGGTGGGCAAGAGTCAAATCTTTTGAAATCTCTTCGACATGTTGATGGTCACGTGGGTGTGCAGGTTGAAAGGGAAGTGGATTGTGTGGGGAAGGGGGTAATGGAGGGAGAGAAGTGCGTGTGTCTCCTTCAAGAAGGTGAGGATGTGGAGCGCGTGAAGCCTATTGGTTTGGGTGACGTTCCTTTAGTTGTGGGTCCGGAGGCTGAGGTGGCTATTGGGCCTTTTCATCCCCATTCAATTAGTGGGCCTGATGGAGGTAGCTCATTGTTTATTCCTGCACATGTAATTTCTTTTTCCAGCATGGGGACTAAGGTAAGGGAGGTGGGTTTAGTAAACAGGCATGTGCGATTTTCTTTAGAGGACTCGGATTTATCGGACTTTAGCGACTCCATTGAAGATTTGGGGGAGGACCAGGAAAATAAGGCTTTGCATAAGGTAAGGAGGAGGGTAAAGAAGAAGGCGCTAGGTGGTGGGAAAAAACCTCCTTTGGTATCTTCCAACTTTGTGAACATGGCAGAGTGTTTTAATGGCACTAAAGAGAAAAGGAAGAAAATTTATAAGGACCGTTACTCATCGGAATTGGGAGGGACAGAGGTAGAGGTGGGGGAGTGGGAGAAGGAGGTGAGAGTGGTGGGGAATGGGACTAGTGAAGGGGACAAAGGTGTGGTGGCCTCTCCTCCTTCCGGTTTGCGGTTGATCCTTAATGGGGAGGGGCCACACACTCCTTTGGTGGACGCATGTGGAGATCCTTTGAGAAAGTTGGAGGCTAAATCTCTCTTGGGTATTCAAAATGGGTTAGGTTTCTCATATACAACGTCAACTATAATTAATACTGATAGGTTGGAAGGCATGGAAGTGGTGGATGTTAAGAAGAAGGTGTTGAGGGAGAGTTTTTTGGTGGATCAATGATTATTACAACCTTCAATATTAGAGGTCTAGGGGTGCGATCAAGCGGAGGAAAATTAAGGACCTTGTGCGCAATAATAAAGTTGATTTTTTGGCAATCCAAGAGACTAAAATGGAGGTGATTTCGCAAAGTTTTTGCAATAGGCTTTGGGGAGGGGAGGATTGTAATTGGGCTTATCTCTCGTCGGAAGGTAATAGTGGAGGTATTCTCTCGCTTTGGTCTAAATCAAATTCTTCTTTTAATTTTACTTTTAGAGGTGAAGGTTATGTGGGGGGGTTCTTGGATTGGGGGGTGTTGAAATATCGGTGTTATGTGGTTAATGTATACTCTAAATGTGATCTTTCGGTAAGAGGAGGTTGTGGGATAGTCTTATTGCTTTGAGGAGGAGGATGGGGGATGGTGCTTGGTGTATTTTGGGTGATTTTAACTCTGTTGGTGGAAGTGAAGAAAGAAGGGGAGTCAATGAGGAAGTGTCTTCTACTCAAAGGGAAGAAATGTTTTGGTATAATAATTTTGTGAGGGAGGTTCAATTGGAGGATTTGGGTGTGTTGGGTAGGAGATTTTCTTGGTATCACCCGAATGGTAGATCTATGAGCCGTATTGATAGGGTGCTTATTTCTGAGGAGTGAGTTTCTTTTTGGGGGGAGAATTCGCTTTGGGTTCTTCCCCGGGATGTGTCGGATCATTGTCCCCTTATTTTGAAAAATGAAGGGTGGGAGTGGGGGCCGAAAATTAATTGGGTGAGCTGGAAGGTGGTGTGTCAATCGAAAGAGGTGGGAGGCCTAGGAGTTAGGGATGATAGTGTCGTGAATTTGAGCCTTCTAGCCAAATGGAGATGGAGGTTATTGCAAAAAAGAGTTAAATAAGCTTCTGGTCATTAAAAATATTGTCAAATTCATTTTTAGTCCTCATAGAAAAAGTGAAATATTTTGGTCCCTAATTTTTTTTTTTAACAATCCAAAATGGAATATATTAGATCACAAAAAGTGATTCATCTCGCACAAGATGTGCAAAGGAGAACCACCCACCAAAGAACACAATTATGAGACTGTTTCCAAAAAATAACAACGGTAGAATGAAAAAAAAAAACTACACCAGAACACCAATACAAATCAACGGATGCCGATGCCGCCACTAGTCGTTATAACTCAAAGCTAAAGAAAGAATTTTGGCCTTTAGCCAAGAAAAAGACATAAGTTTGATGTTGTCTGCTAACTGATCCAAGTCGCCATTCTTCTGGTTAAAAATCATATTGTTTCTTTCCTTCCAAATAATCCAGACACTACCCGGCCATATTACTGTCAGATAAGAATGAGTTGATCGCGGTAACCCCACTAAATGACTAAACTCATGGAAATGAGCTGTGACAGACGCAAAAGAGATGCCCAACCACCGATAGATATTGTGCCACACCATACCAAAATGATCACAACGCAAGAGAATGTGATCTGCAGTTTCACCTGAACCGCACCCACCACTACAAGAAGTGTTGTCATGCTGAATGATTCTCCTACGGATGAGATTATCTTTGGTTGATAATCGATTGCGAAACAATCTCCACGGAAAGACAGTCACCTTGAGGGGAACTTGTTTCTACCACACACCTTCAAACATGCCAGGGTCATAAGAGCCAATTACCGTCGACAGATAAGTGTAAGTTCCCTTAACGGAATAGCCATGAATAGGGTCCAGAATCCACCACCACTTGTCAAGAATATTATCCTGCAAAACAACGTTATGCAATAAAGATGCACACTTGGAAATCAACTCCTCCTCCCAGGCCAAGAGGCACCTTTCCTCCACATCCAGGCACCACCACCAACTCCCCATCCTCTCCTCTCCATATCCTGCACCGTCACCCACTTATTTACCAATAAATCAAAAAGAATATGAGCACATAGTTTTAGTCTTTTAAAATTGAAATTTGTTTAGAACACACTTGTTTAGAACATTATAATAAGTTCTTCCATAGAAAAATGAGCTCAAAATTTGATTTTTAAGTCTAAAATTTTACTACTTTTACCTTGAAATTTTGACGTTTTTACAAAAATCGTATTTAATTCATTAGATGTTAAAAACTTATTATTTTTGGTAAAACGGTTTCTTATAATATTCTTAACATGTTTGTAAAAAAAACTTTCAAAAATTTAAAAGTTTAAGCATAACTAACTACACAAATTTTAATTTTACAGGAACTAAAACTACGTGTTGAAAAAAAAAAAAACACGTTCCCCGGGTGTAGCTTCGCCGCCTCCCACATGAATACATTTTTCTAGAATGTCCGATGTATAGTACAGATGCGGTCTGCCTAATTACATATTTCCTTAATCTGTTTGTTTTTATTTCTTGCCTTTTGTTTCTGAAGGTTTTGGCATAGTCCTCCATCTTTGTATATACTTTTATTTCCCCCTTTTTATAATAAAATTTTGAGTTTGACGGCATAGGATGGAGGTTCCCCAGGATGCCAACCTAGTTGGGATGTCGGTGTTTCCTCTTGATGTATGTCCTTTCTCATGGCTTATCCAAAAAAAAAAAAAAAAAAAACATGTTGCAATTTTTTATAGGGACCAAGATATGTCACTTTTTTTATGAGGAGTAAAAACAAAATTAGATATATTTAGAGGATAAAAAACTTATTTTACCATATAAAAATCATCAATATTCATATATAACAAAATTAACATTTCCTAAAAAAAACAAAATTAACATTAGAGGTTTATTCAAAATTAAAAAAACTAACATTAGATATGTAAATAAATAAACTAAACATCACTATTCTCAAGTATAATATTGCAAACCCTTTTAAAAAAAGGTATAATAATGAAAATATAAAAGTAAGAAATAGTCAAACATAGGTAAAAGTTTGATAGTCCTATACTCCCTGAAAAATTGAGAGTCCTATACCATTATTGAAAAATTCTTTATATTTTTTTAGTAGTTACTTACATAAAGATAAAACAAAGATAAGTTTATTACAACATATTTTTTTGGTAGTGGTCGGGATTTGAATTCCAGACCTTGCATATTTTATGTATTGTCCAAACCAACTGAATTAATCACAAGATAATTATACAATGAATAAAATATAGGCTTTGGAAAAAAAAGTGTGATGCAGGAATCGAAGCAGTCTTGTATTTGTATAAGCTCCGTGATAAGCTATATGTTAAGCTCAAAGTTTGGACTTATTAAAATATGACATAAGCAGCTTATGAAATTACGGTAAGCTATTTTTATTGATGTAGTCAAACACTTTTAAAAAAACTTATGTTAGTAGATAAGCCGACATAAACTCCAAATAAGCCAATCCAAACGGAGCCTAAATAAATTTTCTTAATTGCTAAGTTGAACGACAATCCTTGTGGAGACGACAAACTTACTACATTATTAGTTGTTACGATTTGGTGCACTTGTCAATAATCTTTCTTTTGTCCATTGTTGTTTAGTCTATAAGATATGAAGATGCAATGATACATACATCGAGAGAAGTTTTCGTAACAGTTGTTCAATGTTAAAATTGGAAATGATAATTAAAAAACTAAGGGTTGGGTTATCAAAAACCAAGTGTTGCAACTTCATATGTTGGACCCCTTTAATCCATGATTTAGACCAACCATTTTCCATCCCAGTAAAGACCATGAAGAAGAAAAGAACAAGAAGTAAGATGCATGATTAATAGGACGAAGCCATTGTTGAAGAAAACACGAGTAAGAACTAAGAAGCAAGACGAAGATGTAGACACTGCCTAGTCAAAACCAATATGTGTGAATGAGTACCATCCAATTTTTAGGCCGGGGCCCTTTCTAAAGAAGTCTTGCACTTCTCCAAGGCTCAAGTATGTGAAAAGGTGAAAGTTGTTGAAAGTTGCATCTTTTATAGAGTAATAATTGATTAAAGTAAAGTCTAAGGTGAGGGAGCAATTAAGTCTCTCATCGATGAACCATTTAAATTTTAACATGTGATGAATTTAATGGTTTAGATTTATTAAAATTAAGAAAGAGAACATTTATAACTACCCACACAAATTCTAATCCTTTCTCTTCTTCATTGTTTCCTAAATCTTACTACCACCGGTGTCCCCTCCCACTGCCACTACTCTTACCGTCACTAACACCACCACTTCTATGAGTAATTAATTTTTCGCTAATTCAAGATCTAAGATCGCTGCAAGATTGATGAAATCTTTACTAATATTTCCTCGTTCTAGATTTGGAATTGTGCTTCATGTTATAGTGTTCCGCATCCATTCAGATTAAGTTATTATTATTGATTAATTTTCCACGTCCCACTCTATTATGATATGGTTGAAATCAATGCACATCAACACTCATGATTGAAACACAATTTTACAAGATTTGTCGCGTTTAGTAAATGAAATTGTAAACATTAATGTATTGAACTTGTAAAAATATGTTAAATCACCACACCCATTATGTTAATATCAACACATGAAAGTCAATTCAAACCAAACTAAGTAAAAACATGAAACATCAAATCAGTTTAATCCACATAAGTGCCTTCGGTGGTTGGAAGAAGAGAACGGACAGATCCCAGTAAGAGAGTAAGAGGTGCTTACAATGAAGAATGTGATGTATGACAGGATTGGATTGTGTATGGACAATTATAAATGTTCTCTTTTTTAATTTTAATAAATATAAACCATTGATTTCATCACATGGTAAAAATTAAATGGTCCATCGACGAAGGACTTAATTGCTCCCCCACCTTAGACTTCATCATTGATTAAATGTATTTGTCCACATTTCACATGCTTTTGAATAATTGTTTTAGTTTATAGTTATAACTCATTGTTATCTTTGAAAACATCAAACTTCGAGAAAACATGACATGTCCAGACACCCCTTCGCAAGTTTATAAGTCAAATCCCATATTAACATTCGAAAACATGCATGTCATAGATACTTCTTCGCTTCCAAGTTTATATGTTAAATCCCATATCAACCTTAGAAAACATGACATGTCGTACAGTGGCGGACCCAGGAATTTAATAGAGTCTGGGCACAAAAATTATCGCAAAACGTTACTTTCTTCCTGCGGATCCTAAAATCCTAGTATTACCTCACCTGGAAACCTAAATTCATGGCAAAATCAGCAGGAAATGTGTTTCCTGCGGAATTTGCCCATAATCCGTAGGAAAAGCTAAAAATTATACTAATGGCTGAGCTTGCTACAAGGAAAGTTAGAGCTGAGCCTGGACACTAGCCCAGGCTAGCTGGGGGTGGCTCCGCCCCTGATGTCATAGATACATCATTTGCTTCCAAGTATGGCCAAAACGACATGCCTTTGTTTATCTAATTTTTTTTCTTCTTCATTTTAAAGTTTAAGAGCAAAAAACATAAACAACGGTACTTAACATTCTACATAATTAGTTTAAAAAAATATAACGACTAATAAATCAGAGTTGAAGACTTCAACCGATTCTAGAGTTTGCTCCATCAAAAGTATGTAATTAACCACTAGGTTGCATTTTGATTTGACTTGAAAGAGAAAGAAACTACTACTACTACACTTTAATGATATGATTAGTAAAGGTAAAGTAACCAATAAATAGAAAGAGAGAGTCAAACGAAGAAACCCTCAACATTACTCTCTGAAGAAAGAAACAAGAAACCCTAGCACAGAAATGTCAAAAACGACGGTGAAGCCGGTTGATTTTCTATACAGTGACGAGGTAGCTAAAATGTTCCGTGATCCAGTGTATCCGCACGATGTTGAATCTGTGAGTTGGTTGATGTATAGAGAGGATAACAAAGAACTACCACCTCTTTGGGAGAACAAAAGCACCGAGTTGGTCACCAAGTTCGTCAACCAGTTTACCGACGAAAGCACCCAGCAACGGCCTAGTCCCTTACTAGGAGGCGTATTCAATGACTGTAAAGGTTTGGATATGATAAAACCCTTGCTTTATTTGGTTCTCATAGATAACGTGTTTGGTAATGATGATCGTAATCCAACTATGATTCTATACCCTAAAGATGAACAAAAGTGGCGAGTTTTGTTTTATAGTAAAGTTAAGGAAAAGAATTTTATGGATGAGAATGTGATTATCACCTCAGATTATGATAATTTCATTCAATCTTTCGATTACATTAGTAAAGAGAAATTTAGGCGTATCATTGTCGCCGACCACAGAATGACACCCTCTGTCGAACTTCAACAACGCGTCCAGGCGTTAAAGGCTGACTTCAAATGGATTGTGACCGTGAAACCCATTCGTTTTCCATCCGTAGTGAATTCTATCTTTCGAATGTTCAATGTTGAACCATTTTGCAGTGATGATAGTCTGTTGCAGCAGTATATTGACCAGCACAGCACAGCTTTTGAAAAGGTATAATAGCAATCTATTTTTACTGTTTTATGTTTTTAGTTAGATTAGGCAAAGCATAGGGCTTCCATGGGTTTATGATTTCATGTCAGAAGGATTAGGCAAAGAAGAGATTATTTCTTATATCGATCTTTATTTTGTTGCAGTCTTTTATGTCAGAAGGAGAATTCATAACAAAACGGAGAACTCTGGTAGAGGTCGGTCTCTTGCCGGGAATTGACATAACAGATCACTTCGTTCAACTTTCTGATAAGGACCAGAATACACACAATATGATGCTTGAGGAAGCTGATGTGATGTTTATGCGTTACATCAACAACAAAGTGGAATTAGGACCAGTGCTCCTCCCTATTGTTGAGGCTTTGTTTGTGAGCTGTCGGCTAATTTCTATTCATTCATCGCTTTGCCATACACGATTAAACCTTCGAACATTTGAAGGTACATACTTATCTATGATACCACCCTGTTTTTGGTGTGTGTTTTGTGACATTGAATGAATCTTATTTATGTAATAAATGAAAGGGAAACAATTACTGCTGAGGTCATTTAAGATTAATCTGGTACAATTAAATAATCTAAAGTACGTAATACATTTCTCGATCACGATTTCGACTGGTAATACATTTCTCCTTTAGAATAGTACATGTATCACTGATATTTTTAGATTGAGAAACTCTTCTGTAATCTTTAGCAATGCTCATGTATGAGTTGATTGTATTTTGAGCTCATGAATTTGCATGATTTTCAATTTTCTATCACATCAGGTATTCCACTAAGTTGAGACATTAAAAACACAATGAAAAACAAAGAGAGACTATGATGACAATACTCAGGAAACAGAGACATTCCTTTTCCATTATTAAATTCATTGATGATTTAAATTACGAAATAATATTATCACTGAGCATTGCATTTGATTTTACTGTGTTAGTTTTGACTCAAATTACCATTTGTTTCTACACATGCAGACGTTTCCAAGAATCCAGATTTAATGGCAAGGTTTGCTGCTTTTCTGCAAGATGGTTTTCAGGACTGTACAATTTGTACATCTAAATTGAGTGGTCGTTCTTTAATTACAATGTGTTGTCATGTCTTCTGCCAGAAGTGTATCAGGAAACATCTTGCACGAGGTCCCAGGTGTCCAAATTGTCGTAAGGTCGTTTCCGAAGAAACCGACCTATTCTCGTGTCTAGTACCTCCTCGTGAGATTGAGTCTTCTAAGGTACCTGATTCATCGTCTACTAACAAGGTAGAAGTGTTGTTAACGCTTCTAAAAGAAAAATCTAAACAGGCCGCTGCAAATTCGGTAGTTTTTTCACAATTTAATACGGTGCTATCGTTGCTGGAAAAAGCTTTAAATGAGGAAGGTTTCAAGACTTTGTGTCTTTATGATACCACCTCAGATAAGGATAGTGTTATTAAGAAATTTAATTCGGTCTTATGGAAAGATAGGCCAATGGTTCTTCTTGTAAGCATCAGAGCTGAAATTTATACCAAAAGGGAACAATTTGTTCTAAAAGCTGCACCTAATGTCTATCTCTTGGAGGCACTCAATAGAAGAGCTGAGAAATGGGCTGTCAGATGCATCCAGCTTGGACAGAAAGAGCTTGGACAGAAAGAGCCTGTAAAAGTTGTTCGAATCATTGCAAAGAACACCATCGAGGAAAAAATACTAGAGCTCCATGAAAAGAGACTAGAGCCGAGTGAGAACATGGTGTGGTCTGCGGATGCTATTGATTCAAATGAAATGAGTTTTCTTTTCAGTGGTTGATACAACAACATTTCTCGCACTAAATGAAAAGCACCGGTATGGAACAAATTCCTCTTTCAGCTTTTAATCTTTCTTCCGTATCCTTTTTCCACTTTTACTCAGAATTATCTGCACCGAATGTTGGTTTTACCCCTCTTAATCTTGAAATATTTGCTGATTGGAAATTATTGACATTGCCACACTTCTTAGGAAAATTGCTCCATTTGAAACAAGGTGTATTTTATGTCAATGAACCTGGAAAATTGGGGACGTGAATTGTCTTGCTTGTTTGATTAATTTTGCCGCTCTTAAAAAATTTAAGCTAGTTCATTTGTTTGTTTTTCAACCCATTTGAATACACTGACATTATTATATATAAACAGTAGCTGAAAGTGTGTGTTTCATCATCTTGTTTTGATTGATTAAAGTGTGAGATGGTTGTTATTACGATTCTTGAGGTTTATGTATTAGCTGGTTATTAATTAAGACGGGGTTTTATGAGACTATTTTGAATTAATATTGTTGAATGCTTGAGTCAGAGAGGAAGAGGCTAGAGGGAAGGCTTCTTTGAAGTTTGAAGCGACGATGACGACCTCTTTGATATTGTTGTTAATTATGTTGCAATTTGTTGATTATGTGTTGAATAATTGAGATCCATTTGTTGTTGTTATGCTCTGCATAAGGAGTAGGAGAAAAAACTTGAGAAAAGTGAATTGCAGCAAAACGTATCTTTTAAATGCACTGAATTCATGTTCTGTCTGTTTCTTTTATTGCCTATTTAATTGTACATATAAAAGCATGATTTCTAAAATGGGATCAACCAAATCAATGTGTTTCATCTTTCTTTTTCCTTTCGGGTTCTTTTCCTCGTATACTTGTTCTCTGTTATTTCCATTTATACCTAATATTCTTCCACTATTTCCTTTTGTAGGTAATAGAAGAAGCAGCCCACACTTATGTGTTTGAAGATGATTAACACTGATGAATTTGTCTGTGATGGTGATAACTGATGAGCAATATTGTTTGTGCATATGATTTTTAGGCTATTTTTCTTAGTATGATTTACATTTTAACTCACTTTCATGCGAAGGGTGAACTGCCATAAGCGAGCATACCACTGGTAAAAAAACATTGTTCTATAGCTTACACGGCAGTTTCTTTCTTTTCTTTCACTTGTGAACATGTTTGAGGGTTTACCTATAGTTTACATGTCACTTTCCTTCTCTTTCACTTTCACTTTTGAATGTGTTTCTTTTATGCATTAGCAAATGTCATGACTGAGCAACCATGCAAGGAAATGAAACTGATTTACATACTTAATTTGAATTCAATAGTAGAATAGTTTCAAGCAACTAAAACTAAGTCACTGCATAAAGTTACTTTGAAGAATACAACTTTTCTATAGTTTCTAGATCTACAACTAAAACTTTTAAGAAATTATTAGTACCTTGCTTTGTTCCAACAATAATAGTTTTGGCTGACCTCTTCAACCATAACTTGTTTGAGGCAGTGAAATGCTTACAATCTGACAGTAGATTTATAGAACCATCATCGTCCTGATTCTTCTGAAACTTACAGTTTGAGTCGCAGATGCAGTACTATAGCATAGAGGAATTTGAACAATTGGTAACAAATTGCTTTTTAAGTCATCAAATGTTCACTCATGTAAAATGCTGTCACTTCCCTTTGCTGAACAAAACTAGAAAATATGTATGTATTTTTTCTTACTCTTTGGAGGGGGAGGAGACAATGAGCGTTTGTGAAAGTGAATGCATTACATTTATTGAGGCATCGTGTCTGTTGAGGATTTTATTTTAATTCAATATATAATGTGACTAGTTTATGGACCACAACTGCATAAAGATGGAAGCCAAATTTAAACGGTGTCAGTAGATTCCCATGTTTTTAATTTTTAATTTTATGGTGTACCACTTGTTGTCGGTAGCATGTCTTTGTCTAAGTGAATGGAAAATGCCAACCACTACACGAATTATTCTAAAGCACTACACATGAATATTAAATTAAGGTGGATTCTAGGGTGAGGGCTCTACTAAGTCCCTTATCTGTGGACCATTTTAAATAATAATTAAGAGCCATTTGATTAATTGAGTGCACGAATCTAATCTATATTATATAAATTTGAGGGTTTTTTTCAAAGTTTTATATGGAAATGTTTTTCTCACATGACACGTGGCATCTTGAATCAAACCAAGCGATTTCATGCGTTTGGCAATTAATGAGGTGAACTATTTTTTATTTTCATAATAATAATAATGTGAGACAATTCCAATATAATGTATTTTAATGAATGTCAAACAAATATGGATACAAATCAATATTTTAATTCAAATTTTAATATTTTAAATGTTGCCATATAAAATTGGTCAAAACAAATTTGACGTAATTAAGTTTCCAAATAATTTGGCCAAATAGAATAAAAAAATTTGCCATTTAAAATTGGCTAATTACTAATTTGGCCAAATAATTTAATAATTTTTCAAATAATTTATTTGGTTAAAACCATCATATTTGGTTTAAAAGAAATTAACCATCATATTTTAAATACCATACTTTGTGAAATTTTATTTTTTTTCACGTAAATGATAGAAAAAAAAAAGAGTAAACAAATAATTTTTGTTATCTTTAAAAAAAAATTAACTATTGTCGATGAAAAGGGTGAGTCAATGATAGCAAAAAAAAGTAAACAAATAACTTTTTTTATGATACAATTATATATGTAATTAATTGTATATCATTCATTATCATTAATTCACCATTAACAAAAAAAACGTATAACTCATACAATAATTGTGTATATAAGACACAACAATGTAGCCATTCCAAATCATCCACGCCTTTGTTCATATTTTTGGATGAATCATTCCTCTTTTTTTGTTTTATGTGGCACCTAGAATTATCTTTTGCATAAAACTATATAGCAATGGTTCTAACTTTGTTTAATATATGTAGGTCGATGATCATATAAAGTTATATGGTTATATCGGTGGTTATATGAGTAGGAGGCGAAAAGACTATTGGAAGGCATTGAACACTTCCTCATATTGATGGTGGTGAATATAAATTTTGTTGGGACAGACAAGAAGGGTATCCTTGACACAAGCTATAATGCGGCTGGTGTATTTACTTTAGTGCACATATATATAAATATGTGGTGTATTCTTTGGTTACGAGTTTTTATATTTAAGTGTATGGTGAATAGTATTATTTATTTTTTGTTATTTTTATAAGGTAGACATCATGTTGTACTATTATATTATATGTAATAAAAGTATAAGTTGTTTTTTGCAGGAATTTAATTTTCTTTTCAAAATTATGGACACTTTAAAATACTTTTTTAAAATTGAAATAAAAACACGATAAATAATTATATAATACTTTCACACTTGATTTATGTTTTTTGGAAGTGAATACACTTAATTTATGTTAAAAAACCGTTTTACATTGTCCCTAATTTAAAAAAGAAAAATAAGTCATCCCCTCTCTTCCTCTCCTAACCTTCAATTCAAACACACCCTTACAAATGAATCTCTCTTTTTACCCTCCTAATTTAAAATTAATTTTCCGGCTGCAAATTATTTCCACATTAAAATTATTTAAGCATTGAAAAAAATTTGTTTAATTTTGTTGATTTTAATAATATGGTACAAAAACTATTTGTTTTTTTATAATCACTTACAACCCATACATCAAAAAATATTTCCTCTCCACAATCAATGGAAATGAAATATTAATTCTGATACACCAAATCTCATTCTCACACATGTTTTAACAAAGTTTAAAATATCATATTTTTCACTATTACCTTTGCCCACAAAATAAATTGAATGATTATCCTCTCTTAAGGCACAATCCTACACCTTTGCAAAGAGTTCCTACACCATTTATATTTTTTTTAAGAATAATGACACATTGAATGACTTTCAATAGTTAAGATTTGGTCAAACTTAATTAGGAGTATCATTTTATAGTATTTCCAAGTCAATTACTCACATTGATCCCATTCTTAAAAGGTATTAAATGTCATAAGTTTTTGTTTTGAATTTAAATTAAAAAAAAAAATTGTGATGATGGAAAGAGTGTATGTTACACGTCAAAGATATCTTAGAATGTATGAAAAGAATGTCTGATACGCTTTATTCTATTTAATCATTTAGTAAAAAAAAAAAATTGTCATGTTATTGTTTCGGTATTACTTAATAAATTGAAAAAAAAATCGAGTTAGATAAATTAACATCTACATGTGATAAAAATTAGAGCTATCAACACGGGCTACCCAACCCTTTTAATGTCGGCCTTTATGGCCTCATTCTTTATCGGACCGGGTCAAAAAACATTTTTAATTACGAACTCTGACAAAACTACTGAGCTCGGCCCTACGGCGCATACAAGCTAGCACTAATAGGTAACCGGTTATTTCAGACCTGACTAAAAGCCTCAGAAAAATTAGAACTAATCTTTTAAGGCCCAAGCCTATAACTTATCGGGCTTGATGGACCGTCCCATACGGGTTAGCCCATTTCACAACTCTAGCTAAACTCAAGCATAACAAAACAAAAAGAACTTATTTGTTAAGTCGGTTTAACACATGTACCACAAATCCAAACTGGCATATCAAAAAGAAAATTTGTTAAGTGAGCATTCCAAAACAAACTAAATGATTTACGTACCAAACATGCAAATCAAATTAGAAATTACAAAACATAGCTTTAACCTATTATACAATATTGAGAAGATCTTATAACAAATTACTATTTTGTCACGAGTCATCTCCGATCGTTTTTGGAGGAATAAAAGTCAATTTAGGCCCTAAACTAGCATTCTGTCACCAATTTGATCTCTAATTTATTATAATCAACTATAAGTCCCGAAACTATACTTAATTGAATCTAACGGTAATTTTTTATATGGTTGGTTCATCTATGAAAGACTTAATAGATCCTTCACATAAGAATCGCCTATATCTACACATTGATTTTTTTTTTTTTTTGTAATTTTCTTTCTAGACTTAAAGACAACTTCAGTAAAGCACCGATTATATAAATCAATTGTTTTGGAAGAAAACAACTCTCATACATGTATTATTTTTTGTCAACAGACAAAGTGAAAAGTACAACTTTAAACTCAAGTGTCCAACCTAACAACATATCAGTATTGTCAGTTGAGCTAAGTCTTACAAACATATAATTTTTTTTATAAAGGCTTTATTGTTTTTTATTAAATAAATAATCTTATTTTCATTTTCAATAAATTAAAACAATTTATCAAATATAATGGTGTTTTTTATATGGTTAACCGATGAGGGACTTAATAGAGCTCTCAACTTAGAATCCACCTATAACTATGGATTGAAGTTTTTTGTTGTTTTTTTTACTAAGAGACAACTTATGTAAAGCATTAATTATTTAAACGAGTTGTTTTGGAAGAAACCTAACCCACTAAATCCACGCACCTTAACGGTAATACATGTAGTGCTAAACTACACAAAATTGAACTAACCCAAACGGGTAATAGACAAACAACCCTTATAGGTAGAAAACAAGATCCGAATCAAACGAGCACTCATCATGAGCATAAACTAGCAAACTCACGTACAAGTGTTAAACTAGATTGCAAAAAATGTGGTGTGTGAACGTTCACGATCACCAAACTAGAGACCAGTCAAAAAAACCTGAACCCAAATCTTAAAAAATGTCGTATGAACCTATCTACCAACATTGAACTAGCCATTAACAAACAACTCAATGCGACGAAAACGACAAAAACAAGTATCAACAACCATCAAACGAACTAAAACATAGAAAAAATCTCTAGAGTGCAAAGCTAAAGCCTTTTTGAGTCGAAGAGTTTGAAGCCAATATGAAGAAAACAACCCAACAATTGCAACAACGACATGACTAATAAACCATAACAACAACACGACCTAAATTGTCAAGATTGTGAAGCCCACAGAAGATGGTGGCGTGGGTTGCAAAGATGAAGATATCTTCCATTTAAACCCTTAATGTGTTATAAAGCAATTTGAATCAACCATTACCCATTTTCATAAAACAAACAAAAGTTAGATCAGAAAAGGGGGTAAATCAAATCAAATGAACAAGGAGAAGTGTCTGGAGCAACCCATAAAAGAGAGAAGAATAATAACGAACCCAAATGCGATAAAGACCACACCTATAAACGCTACAACGAACCCGGAAGCGAGATGCACCACATCTAGAAATGTGAACGTACAAATCAAACAACACTTACGTGATTTGTGCTCAAACTAAAACAGAGCGTGAACTGGCCAACATACACTAACACGTTTAGAGAGACAACAAAGCAATAAGTGATTTTGACAGGGATGAGGTGTCGTCGTTGCATCAGACGACGTTGAGTGACCCCAATTGGGGTTTCATGGTGACACAACCTAAATGGTCGATCAAACCACCACGAATTCGTGGTTACACCAGTAACAATTGGTTTTAATTTTGGGTGGAAAGTGTAATAATGGGTGACGTTAAAGTGTGGTTGAGTAAATTATTTTTCATTCAATTTAAAATACTATTTTTTATTAAAATTTTGTAAGTACGTTAATTTCCAATGGCCATTAATCTGCCAACACAGTCGGGAACAGTTCACGAAACTGCTTTTCACTTGATATATCATTTCCAAATTTTTTATGATACTTTTTTTATTTGGTCATAATGAATGCATTCAAATAATTTTACTATTCTAAGGTTTTTTATTTGGTCATTATGTATGCATTAAATGGACCAAACACAAAATTTATTAATTATAAATAAAAATGTAAATTGAAATTTTTTATAAATATATTTGTTTTAATCTTATTTTTTATAAATAAATTGAAATAACATCATCTACTTTTATTATAAAAACGAAATATTTATTAATAATTGTACCACTAAATTAATTTTTTATTTGTTGAACAAGTTTAAATAAAAATACTTTGATTTTTCTAAAATTTAAATAATTTTTAATCTACAGTACATGGTTAAAATAAATTTTTTATTTTTTAGTTTTTTTAAGATCTTAAATATTATAATTACGTAATTTTTATTTCATATTAAAAGAAACTTATGAAGGAAGACAAATATCTAACAAAATCAAAAGCAATTTAAATGATATTATTGTGATACAAACTTTCTAAATAAGTAATCAAATTGTAATATTTTCAATAAATATTAATTTTAATTCGTACTCTACTTAATGAGTATTGAATTTTTTCAAATAAGTCATCTCTTTATAATATATATATATATATATATATATATATATATATATATATATATATATATATAAATTAACGAGGACATTTTTCTTACTATCAAACTTTAATAATTATAATTATAACAATAAATAAAAAAATAAAATTTATAAATATAATTATACATTAATCTGTTAAAATAATAAGTATTATTAAAATAAAAAGGGAAAACCAGTCCATTTCATTTTATCGCAGGTTGATGTAATTTGTTGATTTGTTTTTAATGTCCAAGATTTATCTTTTTACAACTAGACCAAACATTTACAAATGTATTACATTAATATATTATTTGTTGATTTTAATTTTTTATGAAATTTTATCTCATTCTTATGAGTGTGTGTCCATGGGCGGATGCACCATATGGTTTGGTGTGACTATAGTCACACCAAATTTTTCCTAAAAATAGACTTACATGTGAAAGATGTCTACAAGAAAATTGTAGAATTGCAAGTTTAAAATAATTGGTCAAACCATCTGTGATTATATATACTTGGTGTTGCTATACATGCTTTTGCATCCACGCCTACAGGTGTTTACAGGATGGGTCGGTTTTCATTGTAATCTATTACCTGATGCAATGAAGTTTCTTTAGGTTGGATCAACAAATAATTACACATAACTTTTTTCAAAAAATCTTAAAAATATATATAATTAAATGACATTTTATATTATAAAATCTTCAAGACTTTGACTACATTCTATTGTTTAAAATTTGAACACTTGAATATAATTGAAACATTTTGAATGTCTATGACATGGATCGAGTATTAATAGTGTGAATACTAGGTCGGTGCCTAGAAGGAACATGTTGTATAGCTCAAGTACAATGTTAAAGGAGCAAGGGTGGATACATCGCCGTCTAGATGTAGTAATAAATAAGCAAGGGCCTCAACATCTCTGTGAACGAGTGTCGGTAAAGAAATTAGTTCACGAGAATAGGACCCATTTTAAAACATGGAATAAAGGCATCCTCACTTAAAAATATATGGAAATAATTGACGTTGTGACTAGGAGGAAGATTAATTTTATGCGCCAACAAGAAACTAAGTGGGTGGGTGAAAAGACGAAAGAATTAGATAGTTCAAGATTTAAGCATTGGTACACTAGAAAAGTTAGATCAAGAAATAGTGTAGGCATTATTGTGGATAAATAATTGAAAAAGGATATTGTGGATGTAAAGAGGACAAGAGATTGGATTGGAGCCCACAAATTTTCAGTTGAATAAGACATCTTTAATTATTATTTTTTTGAAAGGAAATAAGACAGCTTTAATGTTATTAGTGTTTACACACCTTAGGTAGGGTTGGAAGAATATCCTAAAGTAAAATTTTGGAAAGATTTGAAAGGCTTAATTCAAGATATACCACAAGGAAAAAATATTTTCCTAAAAGGGGGTCTAAATGGGCATGTAAGGAGTGTTTGATAAGTTTTGAATGCATGAATGAAGGTATAGCCTCAGGGAGATAAATGCATAAGGTAAATCCATCCTAGATTTTTTGTTGTCTTTTAATCTTACTTTAGAAAAACAAAAGGGAGTCTTATTACATACAAGAGTGAGATGTCATGTTTTCAGATAGATTTATTTCTTATTAATAATTATGACAGAAAGATTTGATGAACTTAAAGTTTTACCTGGAGAGAGTTTGACTATCCAACATATAGTATTGGTTATGGATGTAAGGGTTATGAGAAGAGAGAAGAGGAGATGCCACAATTGGGATACAAGGATCAAATGGTGGCATTTAAAGGATAAAAAACAAAGTGTTTTCCTACAAAATATTTTAAAGGAAGGCTGCGTCAAGCTACATAGAAGCGAAAATGGTGTGTGGAACAAGATGACATATGAAATTAGAAAAGTAGCAAAAAAGACACTAGGAGAATTAATAGGTTTTGGACGTAGCTAGGAGTAAAGAATCTTGGTGGCAATAACATGTTTAAATTAAAGTTAGAATCAAAAGGGGATGTTTTAAAGTGTGGTATAGGTGTACAAGTGCAAATATTTAGGAAAATTATAAGAGAGCTAAGAAAGGGGCCAATAAGGCATTGAACGCAGCAAGAACACATGTTTTTAATGGGTTATACCAATCTTTACACACCAATGACGGAGAAAAGTGAATTTGACAATAGTAAATATAAGTTTTTTTTAAAATGTCAATGTAATATATTCTTGGGGAAAATATTATCATGTTGGAGAGATCGAAACAATTGTACTTTTAATGATAAATGTTAATAATTTTGGGTTTGACCCAATACCTCCAACTCCTTATTTTTTAACTCAAATCATTTGAACTACACAACCCCCGAAACAATTTATTAGTTAAGATAAAAGTTCTTATTTAAAATAAAATATAGTTGTAAACTACATATATACTTTAGATTTGTAAAAGCAAATATCTTAATACAACTATATAATATATATATTTTTACAAAAACTACCAATATTACAAGTTATATTTTTTGTCAAAAAAAACTTTATAATTTATATAAAAGATACTTTAAATTTATACTGATTTATATATCAAATAACTTAAATACTCAATAACTTTGTGTAAATTAATTTTCAATTTAAAATAATATTTTATTAAACATTAATAAGTATTTTAATTGTTTGAGTGAAAAAAAGTATGTTAATTTCCCGTGCTTAGCACATGTATCATACTAGAGAAACAAATCTGTGCTAAGCATCCAATTTCCTGAAGATTTGCTCATATCAGACACAACAAATCCGTTGATGTCACTTATAGACTTTGTGTATCCCGATTTGAATGATAACCTTGGTGACCCGCTATTTTTCCATGAAAGGGGAATACTCACACCAACGCTTGATTCAGTTGAGTATGTTAACGACTATATGATGTCACTAATTCTAGGTGAAGAGAAAGAGTATTTAAGAACTGATTCTGTTTGTCGATCGGGCGAAAATTTTGATGTCCAGAGTGAGTGGTTTACAACAGAATTTCTTAATGGTATTAAGAGCTATGGAATTCCAAATCACCGGTTGAAACTAAGGGTAGGATGTCCAGTTATGTTGATGAGAAATATCGATCAGGCCAATGGACTGTGTAATGGTAAGAGGTTGACAGTTACACATATAGGGAAGAGCACAGTAGTTGCTACCATAATTATAGGAAAAAGGGCAGGTACCAGGGTATTCATTCCTAGGATGAATCATATTCCGAGTGATCCAGGACTACGCTTCAAATTCAGGCGCATGCAATTTCCATTGACGCTTTGTTTTGCGATGACAATAAATAAAAGTTAACGTCAATCTTTATCTCGAGTGGGAGTTTATCTTGCTAAGCCCGTGTTCAAACATGAACTACTCTATGTCGATGTCTCTTGAGTTACTTCTATAAAAGGTTTGAAGCTGCTCATCTTGGATGAAGATAATAATGTTTGAAAGGAGACCACAAATGTTGTGTATCGTGAAGTTTTTCAAAAAGTATGATCATTGGTTATGTTTTAGAATTGTTGTTGCTATAATTTAGAAAACTAAAGTTGCGTTTTGTTTGGAAGTCTTTTTTTTTAATTTCTTTGTAAGGCGTACTGGTCATTACCATTGAATTTTAATTGATACACTTTTAAGGTATAACAATACGCGGAACTTTATTTTTACATCGTTGTTACTCTAAAATACAATATTTACATTAGACCATTAGTTTTATAAAAAATAAAAACAAATAACAATCGGCGTTTCTGTAATCGAAACTATATTTATGCACACCCGTAAAAAATTTAACGTTTGCATTCACAGACTAGGTGTATACATCTCACACTGACTATTATATAAAAAAAATATAATTTTTTTAGTTTTTATGATTAATAAAATACATTAGGTCAACAAATAATAATATACATTACGTCAGCGTATTTTTGCAAAAATATTACATATGCTAACTTTAACAATGAGTACATCTTATACTACAAATAATTAGTATAAGTATAAATCTAAATAATTTAATAGTTATGTGCAATATTTAGATATTTCAAAATATATACAAAATTAAGATGATATTTTTTCCATGTCAAATTTAAATTATAACCACACTTATAACTTTAAGATAACATAGTGTAAAATCTATACATTTAATAAAAAAGTTTTTTATTTCCCGTGCTTGGCACGGGTTACTATACTAGTTATACACTATATACACACCTTTTTTAACTTCTTTTCTAATTGTTTATTAAAAAAAACTTATCACTCTCTCCCAAACCTCCATTCCCATTGTCACAGATAACTTCCCTCCTCTTTTTCTAACACATTTATATCTTATGCGATCATAAGCTGACGTTTCCTGCTTGGGTTTCATTGCATCGTGCCTCTTGATTTTTCTTTATTTATATATTCATAATGATGCAAATGGGTTCTTTAATTCATTTTATAGTAAAAGAAATAAATTAGAGTGAGCAATGCTTTTGTTTCTGTCTTTCAATTCTTTGTTCAAAAGCCTCACCGTAAATAATAATTGTATGTGTTCCTTGTAAAATTTGTTGTTTCATGAAGAAAAGAAACTTGTAAACGGAAAAAAAGAAAAAAAAACAACGAAAGATTGAGAATGGCCCTAGAGAGAACGCTTAACCATGACAATTATCTCAGGCAAATTTTGATAAAATTGTGTGATGATTGTGTTATGAATAATACTTGTTCTTAAAAATTAAGATAGTGAATCAAAATGAGAAAATCACATATATAATCATATTTGTAAGAAAAATAAACAAAACCAAAGGATCTTGTTGTTCCTGAACAATGGGCATGCCCGTGGGGTGGGTGGTTCCAGAACGAGTGTAGAAAGGGAGCATGAAGAAGGGTAATGTAGTGTATAATAGGATATGTGGACTTGATTAATCTAATGGTCTTAATTGTTGTTTATAGTGGTCAACCGGTGGGGAATTTGATAGAGCCCTCACCCTATAATCCACCTTAAACTAAATACAAATGTTAGTATAACTTTTGAACAATTTTCACTCTTATACTTACATTATGTTTATAACATTCCCTAAAAAAAGTTCTTGTAACATTTTCCTTTAGCATTTTTAAAGCCATGAACTAAAAATATCGATAATTTATTTTTGTGATGAATAAAAATGTTGACGCAAAATTTTACAAGCATTAAAAAGTGCAATTTTATTAAGGATTAAGAACAAAATTATGGATTTTTGTTTTGCATAAGTCATTTATCATTGGCGCATAACTACGAAAATTAATTAGGATCTTGATTAATCTAGAAGAGATGAACGCTATTTTATCTAAATGTTATTGGGTAAATTAGGGATAATTACGGTGACCATCTATATTATATAAAATCTATATCTATATATCTATATAATATAAATTTGAGGGTTTTTCTAAGTTCTATTTATAGAAATGTTTTGCTATGCTTTTGTTGTTGACATGTGTCACTCTTCCTCTTGGTTTAATCATACAAGCAATTCTCAACATTTGTCACTCTTATTTTCTTATATCCTCATGTCTTTTAATTGCATCAAATATCCTTATTAATTGTACCACCAAATATCCTTATTAATTTTTGTAACCATAAAAACTATATTATATTATTTATATTATAATGTAATGCAATATATAAATTTAATGATAATTTTTTTAATATAAAATTTTATTGTAACATTGACCGATTGATACCGTATTAAATTGATTTTTCAATCCATGAAAAAAAGTTATGAACTAATGAAATCTATATTATATCAATTTAATAATAATTTTTATAATACAAAATATTATTGTAACATTGCCCATCCCCTATCAAATTGATTTTTTTTGGCCAATCGATGAATTTTTTTTTTTTTTGTGAGCAAATGAAATCTATAAATTTAATAATAGTTTTTCTAATACAAAATATTATTGCAACATTGATCTATTGATACCCTACCAAATTGATTTTTTTTGTCAATCCATGATTTTTTTTATGAAGTAATAAAATATATATTGTAGAAATTTAATAATATTTTATCTAATACAAAATTTTATTGTAACATTAATCGATTGATACCCTATCAAATTGTATTTTTTTTCTCATAGATGTGTAGCTTTTTTATTTGACCGAAAAAAAAGGTTTTGTAATTTATTGGGATTAAAATTAGATTATAATTTTTAAAATATACATTGGAAGAGATATTATTTCCTCTTGATTTGCACTTTTTTTATTTGACCGAAAAAAATTGAAATTTATTGGGATAAAAATCAGATCAAAACTTTCTAAAATAAACAATAAATTGATTTCGGTTTATGTGGTTTATTCAGCAACTTTCTTTACAATCTGAACAAAAAAAAAAAACCTTATGATCATTAATCATTTGGATGTGTTTGTGATTTGTATATAAAAACGTTTAAAAAAAGTATAATTAGTTATAAATGTTTTTGGTCAAATTTATTTAAACACATTACAAAAAATTAGGTAAAAAAAAATTATATTACGGAAAACACAAAAAAATATGTTCATTGTATATTACCAAAGTACCCGTGAAATATGTCTATAAATTAGATCTTTGAAACCATAGAACTTCAAATCACATATTCTCATCACTTTTTTTTTCTTATCATTTTATATTTTCATAGTTTATTCTTTGTTGCTTTGCACAATCAAAATTGAAGTATCATGGTTTCGTTTGTCTTCCTATTATCCGTGAGAGATACGAGGAAATTCTAATTTAAGATTTTTGTCATGTTTAATTTCTTATTATTTGTTGTATAACATGTTATCTTTACATTGTTTCATATACAATTAAAAAAGTACAAAAGTACATATATACAATTAAAAAAGTACAAACATGAATTGTGATGATTTTCATTGTCATGATTGTTTGAGAGATATGAATTGTGAATGTTTATTGTATTTGTAATTGATACAAATTTTATTTGAGAGACATGAATTATGACTTTTTATTCTATTAAGAAAAAGATTTTTATTCTATTGAAACTTCTGTGAATTTTATTTATGCCATTTTTTATTGTAATCATATTCTATTTTATAAATAAAATTTTTCTAAACACAAATATAAAAATATATGTGGCACTCGAATTTGTTTAACCACATGGATTGCTTCGAATGCTCATGAATATTTTCCTCACTAATCTACACTGTACTGATATGAATGCTATTTTTTTTAATTATATTGATTTTCAATCTTATTTACTGTTGTTAAAAACAAATCATTCGTTTTTCAATCTCATTGATTATATGCATCATCATATCCGTTTTTAAATTTCATTTATTGTTAAGAAAAACATATATTCCATAATCAGCATAAAAAATTGTGGGATGAATTTCGAATAAAATAAAAAGGGAGTAAACAAGTTCAAGAAAAACAAATTGAGAACAACGGGCAAAGAAAAAAAAATATTTTTTTAGGGGAAAAAATCAGACAAATTGTTCTAAAGTTAATTAAAAATATACAAAAGTAATTCAAAGTATTTAAAAAAAAGTAATTCAAAGTAAAAAATTATTTGTTTGGTATTATATTTATTTGTTATTATTGTTGAAGGGAAATACAAATTATTTTACATGTATAGTTTATTTTAAAAGACATGTCTAATAATTCCTTAAATAAAAAATTACATGTATAATCAAATAGAAAAATTGCTTAAAAAAATCAAGTAGAAAAATATTGGTCAATGAATTAATCGTACTTTTTTTACCTATAGATTGTTCAATCATGTCTACCATAAAAATCACAAGTGATAACATTTTCCTATAATTTTCTTTTCTCTCTTGTCGCTTCTTTTATCCAATAAGAAACCATTTACTAAAACAATCACGATTTTTTTTTCTTTTTCAGAGTAACAATCATAAGCCTTTTCAGAGGAACAATCATAAGCCTTTACGACATCTTTACATTCCATTTCTCATTTAATGCTTTTTTATTTGTTTAATTTATTTAATTTATAATAATTGAAATGACTAAAAGGGAATATTCTATAATTTTGTATACACTCTTATTCAAATCTCAATTCACAATAAATGAAAAGAGTATACTCCTCCTGTATTGGTGGTTTCTTTTATGGAAAAATTGATAACATTAAGCACCAAAATCATTTAAATGAATAAAAAATCTCACTTTAATTGGCCTACCATTTTAATCTTCACGTTAAAAAAAATATACTACATTGTTACTATCATCACGAAAAATCAACACATTATTTTCTCACTTTTTTTATAGAATATTTCTCCCTTTTTTTTTTAATAAGTGGGTAAATTTTCACTTTAATTTGTTGTAATTTTAATCTATAAATTATGATAGGTATTTTTTTTTTAAGATACAGATTATGATATCTTATGGATTAATTACTAATTTTTTATTACTTTTTTTCTAAAGTTGTTTCTTTTTATATTTTTACGGTCATTTTTTTTATTGTACAAGATATTTGTAGTCATTTATATGCAATCAATGTAATGACAATTGCCACCATTTTGATTGTGATTGTTTCATTTTTTATTTATTTACTATACTAATTACTAATTTCAATCAATGTAAATAATGACCAAATTGCTTTGATTGTGATTGTCCAAAATATTTGATTTGCACTCTTTTGCTATAAATAAATACGGAGTAAAAAAAAAAGATCAAATGTTTCAAATTATAAAAACTAATAAGATTTAAGATTGATCACCTTCAACGTTGATTCACCATGAACATTTAGCGTTAAAATTGATGAAATGTGACTTATGTTGATGACATGTCATTAATAAAAACAACAAAAAGTTGCAAAAGTCAGATGTACTGATGACTCAGATCATGATCACATAGATGATAAGAATTAAAAAAAAAAGTTTGAGTTACTAAAAAATAAATTTTAAATAAAATAAAAATATCAAATTTGAAAAAAAGGGATAGTTAGAAAAATAAAATGTTTGAATGTAGGAAATTTAGAAATTGAGAGAAGCAATATCGATATTGTGTGAAAAATATTGACAAACAATGTTTGAGTTAATGACAGATAAATTTAAAATAAAATAACAATATTAAATTTTTGAAAATTGGATAGTTAGAAAAATAATACGTTTGAATTTAGGAAATTTAGAAATTGAGATAAGCATTATCAATATCGTGTGAAAAATATTGACAATTGTAAGCAATGTATAAAATTAGAATCAAAGTCATTTGATCACATTTATGTCTTACTCTTAATGACTGAACTAACTGCAATAACATTTCCGTCCAAATTAGTGAATATTTTGTTAGGAACAAGTTTGGTTTATCAAACTTTAGATTTTTAAAATTTTGAGAGAGTTTTGGCTTGGTCTCCCCTCTTTCTTCTATTGTGTATATTTTTTATTCAATATATTTTGGTGAGGCGATACTCTAATTGCCCACTTTTAGTTTAACAATAAAAATTGTTTAACACGACTTATATCCTATTAATATTCTTGATATACTAAATAACATATTCTATTTTTCAAACATTGTTTAAAAAAAATATAGCCTAGAAAAATCAATGCAGATATTTTGCTACCACAATATAGCCTTTTAAAATTAGTCTATCAACTACCAATGTTTTTTTAAAGGAAAAGTTTAAACTATCATTGATAATTTTCACTAAACCATCATACCCATAAATGACCCATGGTTTGGGAAAAATGTAAGTTATTAGTATAACATTCACTTTAAGGTGTAATATGGACCTCTTAAAATGATCTAAATCTAAACATTTATAATTTTTTATAGGGTTAATTAAGTAAATGGTCCCTATAAATATTCAAAATTTTGTTTTTAGTCCCTACAAAATAATTTACACTTTTTAGTCCTTATAAAAAAAATTATCAGCATTTTTAGTCCCTATAAAAAATTTCATCAGCATTTTTAGTCCCTGTAAAAAATGTCCATTAACATTTTTGGTCCTTAAATGCTTGAGGAAAATGTCATAGGGACTAAAAAGTGTGATTTTATTTTGTAGGGACTAAAAATAAAATTGTGAATATTTATAGGGACTAAAAACTTAACTAACCCTTTTTTATATGTATAATCTTTCCTATGTTAGCTTTGTCATGCATAGCCAGTTTCAAGCCATGATAAAAGAAGAGGGTTATGTTAGACCTCAACAATCAATGTAAAACTTATTAATTCTCTACGACAAAGACCAAATACGTAATAATGTGAATGATCGATCGTTGCCTAGAAGAAACTTGATGTATAGCTAAAGTACAATGTGAAATGTGAAAGGGTCACTATATCACATTGAAAAATAAGCAAGGGTTCTCCTATCTTTGTAAATGAGATTGGATAAAGAAGTTAGTACAAGAGAGTAGGATCCGTTTTGGATCATAGAATATAGGCATTCTTATATAAAAATACATGGAAATAGTTGTTATTATGACTAGAAGGAAGATTAATTGTATATCCCTAATATCAATTAAGTGGGTGGATGAAAGGGCGAAAGAATTAGATAATTTAGGGTTGAAGCATTGGTGCACTGACAAAGTTAGTTCGAGAAATGAGGTAGGCATTATTGTGGATACGGAATCAAAGAAGGATATCATGGATGTAACTAGGATAGGAGATCATATCATAGCTATAAAATTTAGGGTTAATATGTTTTTACCCCCCTGTAATTTGGGCGAGTTCCGGTTTATCCCCCTGTAAAAAAAAAGTTAAGATTCCAACCCTGCAATTTAAAGATTCTTTCGAAATAGACCCTGTAATTTGAAGATTCTTTCGTTTTAGACCCTGAGGCCATCTGACTGTACAAACCTGATGACGTGGCACGCTGAGTCATCATTTTTGGATGATGTGGCGCGCTGACTGTATAATTAATTTTGTTTTTAATTTTTTATTTTCATTTATATTAATTTAAAAATTAAAAAAATTAAAAATAGAAAAAAATTAAGATTATTTTCAAAAAATAAAAAAATCTAAAATTAAGATTTTGAAAATTAAAATAAAATAAATTTTTTGAATTTCTTATCTGATCTGCAAAAAATGTATACTTTGTAATTTTTTCAATCTTAAAGACAGAAAAATACAACTAAAGAGGACAATAAAAGAAATTTCAGTAAAACAGAAAATGAAAAAATTTATTTCTGGAATAGTTATTTAAAATTTCAATTTTTTTTCATATTATATAATTTACAAAATTTTATTTTCATATTTTAACCTGAATTATAAAAAAATTATATTTAGATTTAAAAAAAATCCAGATTTTATTTTTGTAGAAAATTTTTTAAAAAACTTTTTTTTTCGAAAAAAATCTGTACTTTTTTTTAATTTCAAATTTGTTTTTTTTTATTTTAAAAATTAAATTCCAGAATTTTTATTTTTTGTAGAAAAAATTTTAAAAACTTTTTTTTTTCGAAAAAATCTGAACTTTTTTTTTCCTAAATTTTGTTGTTTTTTATTTTAAAAATTAAATTCTAGAATTTTTTACTTTTTTTTAGAAAATTCGGTTATTTTTTCAAAAATATTGTTTTTTACAATTTTTTTATTTTCAAAAATAAATTTTCAGATTTTTGAAATTAATATAATTTCATTTATATTATTTTTTATTTTAAAAAAATAGACAAAATGCCACATGTGCCTTTAAAAAAATAAAAAACAAAATTAATTATATAGTCAACATGCCACATAATCAAATATGCACAGTCAGCGCGCCACTCAGCATGTCACGTCAGCATTTTGTCCAGTCAGATGGCCTCAGGGTCTAAAAAAAAAAATCTTAAATTATAGGGTTGAAATCTAAACTTTTTTTTTTTACAGGGGGGTAAACCGGAACTCGCCTAAATTACAGGGGGGTAAAAACATATTAACCCTAAAATTTATAGTGTAACAATACATCTTTAGTATTATAAGTTAGATCGACAAATGGGGTAAACATTATTATAGATGAGGAATGAGAGAAGAATATTATAGATGTAAAAAGGATAGGAAATCATATCATATTCCTAAAAGTTGTAGTGGAACAATACATTTTTAAAATCATTAGTGCTTATGCATTTTAGGTAGGGTTAAAAAAATGCCTTAAAGTAAAGTTCTAGGATGATTTATGAGGCTTAATTCTGAATATACCATTAGGAGAAAATATTTTTCTTGAAGGGAACCTAAATGGGAATGTAGGGAGTGTTTTGAACCTTGAATGTGGGTATGGTCTAAGGGAGATAAATGTGGATAGTAAACTCATATACAATGGTCAAGTGCAATGATCTCATATGGATTTCTTTCTTATTATGAAATCTATCAGAAATATTTCTTTGGTTTGTAAAGTATTACTTGGAGATAATTTGACTTTCCAACATAAATTATTAGGAGCTACGGTTGTACTCTAAGGATCAAGTGGTGAAAAACAAGTATTTCCAACATAAGATTTTAAAGGGAGGTTTCGCGAAGCTACATGGAATACCAATTGCTATGTGGGACAAGATGACACATTAGATTAAAAAAGTAGCAAAAGAGACACTAGGAGAATAAAGAGGTTTTGGTCTTAGGGGTAAAGAATCTTGGTGGTGGAACGAAAGTGGTTAAAGTAAAATGAGAATCAAAAGAAAATGTTTTAAAGAGCAGTTTGTTCACACACAAAAAATAACGGTTTAGGTGTAAAAGGGCCGAAATTTAGGAAAATTATAAGAGACAAAAGAGAGAGACCAAGAAAGCTTTGAACGAGGGACAAAGAGATCAATGGTTTTGAGGTCGTTGACCGATCTATGCGTGATATCATGTCCAAGAATGATTCCCTAAACGAGTTTAGACCTTTTGGTGGAATGACAGTAGTTTTAGGTGGTGATTTCAGGTAGATATTGTCTGTTGTCTAAAAAGGATCGAGGCATGATATTGTTGATGCATCAATCAATTCATCAACGATATGGGCTTATCGTAATGTGTTGAGGCTTACTGTTAATATGAGATTGGATGCATCTTTGGTACCAGATGAGCAGGAAGAAATTGCTAATTTTGGCAAGTGGATACTCTCAATTGGAGACGACAACGACACTTCGGAATAGAATGGTGAAATGAAGGTAGAAATTCATGAAGATTTGCTCATATCGGACACAACAGATCCGTTGATGTCGCTTATACACTTTGTGTATCCCGATTCGAATGATAACCTTGGTGAACTGCTATTTTTCCAAGAAAGGGGAATATCGGCACCAACGATGATTCAGTTGAGCATGTTAACGAATATATGATGTCACTGATTCCATGTGAAGAAAAAGAGTATTTAAGCTCTGATTCCGTTTGTCGATTGGGCGAAAATTCTGATGTCCAGAGCGAGGGGTTCACAACGGAATTTCTTAATGGTATTAAGAGCTCTGGAATTTAAAATCACCGGTTGAAACTAAGGGTAGGATGTCCAGTTATGCTGATGAGAAACATCGATCAGGCCAATGGTAATGGTACGAGGCTGACAGTTACACATCTTGGGAAGAGCATGATAGCTGCTACCGTAATTACAGAAAAAAGGGCAGGTACCAGGGTATTCATTCCTATAATGATCTTATTCCATGTGATCCAAGACTACCCTTCAAATTCAGGCGCAGACAATTTCCTTTGACGCTTTGTTTTGCAATGACAATAAATAAAAGTCAGGGTCAATCTTTATCTCGAGTGGGAGTTTATCTTCCTAAACATGTGTTCACGCATGGACAACTCTATGTTGCTGTCTCTCGAGTTACTTATAGAAAAGGTTTGAAGCTGCTCATCTTAGATGAAGATAATAATGTTTGCAAGGAGACCACAAATGTTGTGTATCATGAAGTTTTTCAAAAAGTATGATCATTGGTTATAATTTAGAAAACTAAAGTTGTGTATTGTTTGGAAGTCTTTTTTTTTTTAATTTTCTTTGTAAGGCTAACAATCATCACAGGACATGCAATTTCTATATAGGCATATCCTGTTGCCATTGACTTTTAATTGATGCACTTTTCAGGTATAACAATACGCAGATTTTTTTTTATACCGTTGTTACCCTAAAATACAATATTTACATTAGACCATTAATTTTGTAAAAAATAAAAATAAATAGCAATCGACGAATCTGTAGCCCAAACCATATTTATACACACCCGTAAAAAAATTAACGTTTACATTCACAAACTAGGTGTATACATCTGACACTGACTATTATATAAAGAAAATATATTTTTTTTTTTGTTTTTATGATTAATAAAATACATTATGTCAACAAATAATAAGCTATAGTATGTTAGCATATTCTTGCAAAAATATTACATATGCTAAGTTTAACAATGAGTACATCTTATACTACAAATAATTAGTATAAGTATAAATCCAAATACTTTAATCGTTATGCAATGTTTAGATATTTCAAAATATATACAAAATTAAGATGATATTTTTTTTCCATGTCAAATTTAAATTATAACCACACTTATAACTTTAAGATAACATAGTATAATATCTATACATTTGATCAAAAAAGTTTTTTATTTCCCGTGCTTGGCACGGGTCACTAAACTAGTTATATAAATTTGAGGGTTTTTTTTAAAGATATATATGGTAGTTTTTTTCTCTTTTGACATATGGCATCTCACAAACTTATTCAAAACCTACTCTTGACACATGGCACGATGAACCAAACCAAGTATTCGCATTCATTTGACATTTATTGTATAGTTTTATTTTTATTTGTTTCCATAATAACTTAGTACAATTTATTATATTTGTAATTTATGCATTAAAATTTTGGCATCGTGCATAAGCACAATATTTTAATGGTCTACTTTTTTTTTTTTTGAGGAAATTTTGATGGTCTACCTATTGTCTAATAAGTTTGGTTACTGAAATTCCTGTTAATGAATAATTGTCTAAAAAAATGAATCGAAATCATTTTTTTAATTGATATTTTAATTATTGTCAAATAAAAATGGACAAATGTATAGTTTATCGGTGATAACGTTATTTTTTGGCATTCTTTAAAAAAAAAATTACTTCATGGCATGATACATAAACACTATTTCAATGATGGACATTTTGTTCAAAGATTTCTGTTACTATGGTTCACAATGAATGTTTGCCAAAAAAAAAAAATGTATCAAAATCATTTTCTTAATTAAAATTTTAAATATTACCAAATAAAAATGGTCAGATGTATAGTTTACGGTTGAAAACGTTAGTTATTATGGTCAAATTAATATTTTCTTAATTGTGCTTTAATTCTAACCAAATAAATTGTTTTTATTTGACCGAATTACCCCCCTAAAATAGACTATAAATTGGAATTATGAGTTGGCTAACTTCTCATCACAACTCTAATCAACTTTCTTTTTATTTCGTCAGTTTTTTAATTGTTTCTTCTTTGTATCTCCTTCTTTATAACCAAATAACTCTGAAGTTCGAATTCATTTTTGATATATCTCATTCGAAAGAAAAATTGAAATATCATGATGCGAATCATTCGGATGTGGCTTGGGAGAGACAGGAACAAGGACAAACTGTCTTACTAATTGAAAATGGTTCTGATGGATAATAATGTGGTTATACACATTTTCTTTTGTTGTTGTTGTTATATTTTTTTATTTAATTTTTGGCTCTAATTATTTTGTATTATTATATTATTTGTTTTTATTGAATTTTATTTGTGATATCAAATATGTTGTGATTTATTTTTTTGAAAGAAAATATGTTGTGATTTTTATTGAGTTGGGAATCATCTCGGCTCTATTTATTTATTGATTTATTTTGCTGTTATTTTTAATTTATTAATTTTTGATTCAATCAAATATGATACTCAATAATTGATTTCCTTTCTGATAGCTCCCGTTCGAAAGAAATTTGGATTTTTGAATTATATGCCTATTATTTGTGAGATTTTTTTCATAGTAAATAAGTTATGTTTTTCGGCTGTTATTTTTATTTTATTTTAATTTTTTACTCAATAAAATATGGTACTCAATTATTAAATCTGTTCTCGATATCTCTCACTCAAAAGAAATTTGGAATACCATTGTTTTGAATCATATGCCTATGATATGTGAGATTAACATTGTTTCGAAGCATATGCCTATGATTTGTGAGATTAAATCTTTATATAATATAAAAGAATACATCTATGAGCAAAGTACACTTGGCATCACATTTTTCTTCTAGCATTTAATGTTCTTCACAATAATAATTTTCAATGCATTTTACCTTTTATTAAGAAATAAGAAATTAAGAACATTGCCTTAATTACGTACATATACATCCAACCGTACATGAAACCAAAATGCCTTACTTATGTACATATACATCCGACGGTCTCATTTTGTCTTTGATTAAATAATCGTATTGCCTTAAACTATAATCTGAATTATTATTATTATTATTTTATTATTATACTCATTCATTCCAAAGAAGAAAAAAAAACTGCTCTGATATCAACTTTAATTGACCAATCACTTTTACCTATTAGTTAGCCGTTGTTTTTTTTAATTACTCAGAAAATGAGTGCCCTTGATGCATTGGTTTTTTGTTTTTTATTTTTTAGAACTTGATGAATTGGTTAAAGCACTAAGATAAGTACTTGACAACAAAGAATTGTGTAATTATTGCTAAGACTAAAGTTTTTTTTTTTCACTTTAAAATTGACTCTAAAGTTTATTTTATTTTTATTTTTTCCACTTTAATATTTTTTCCACCAAATTTTTTTATTTTTTGAGGGATTTTTTCCACCGAATTATTACCCTCCTAAAATTCATGTACGCATTAGCTTTGACAAGAAATAATCACTTGAAAAATAAGTTCCTCTAATAAATTCCTACAATGGTTTTAATATGACATAAATTCCTCCATCATAATTTGGTCAAATACGCAATATAATAAATTCATTTTAATGATTTTTTAATGGTTTATTTTGTCATTGAATTAGCAATTATCATGCAATCAAATACACCAATAAGAATTTTTAATTATAAGGCAAAATTTACATACGCATACCAATTATGTGTATATAAAGAATATTTACCAACAAACATTGTTGCCATATTCATTTTTTTTAAGAAAGTTGCCATGTTCATTTTGTATCTCTTCAAATCATTATTTTGCATTTCATAGTCATTTTTTTATCTCATATTCATTTTGCAACTCTTCAAATTATTATTTTTCTCTCTTATTTTTCGTTCAACTATTTTTAGAGTACTAAATCTATTTATTTTAGTTTTTTCAGTTGTTCCGTTATTTCATATGAAGAAAGATTTCAAAAGATTATTGCGAGATGACTTCTGTCCGTTCTGATAAAAATGTTTATAAATTATATTTATTTGACTCTTATTGTGATGTTGATTATGATTCACGTTGTGTTTGATTTATACACCCATATTTCTTTTCTCTCTTATTTTCGTTCAATTTTTTTTAGAGATTTGAATCAATTTAATGTAGTTGTTTCAGATGTTCGATTGTTTCATACGAAGAAAGATTACTAAAGATTGTTGCGAGATGGTTTTCCGCCGTTCCAATAATGATGTTTACGAATTATATTTATTTTGCTATTGTTGTAATTTTTGTTATAATCAATTCATGTAATGTTTGATTCATACATTCATATTTCTTCTATATGTTTGTCATCGACACCAGAGGCGTGTACATAGATTTTCTGGCCTTAGGCTAATTATTTAAAGAGATCTAATATTGTAGTCTATAATTTTTTATATTAATCTTTCAACTTTTTCACCACACTAAGTTTTATTGATTTGTTATGATCAATTCAGATAATACTTGATTCTTACACCTATATTTGTTCTATATGTTTGTCATCGACATCATAGGTGCGGATTTTATGGCCTTAGGCAAATTATTTAAAGAGATCTAATATTGTAGTTTATAATTTCTTATATTAAATCTTCTTTTTTTGACAACAACCAAATCAACTCATTAACAAACATTAATACAAATAGGTATGAAATTAAAATATTGGAAACTAACCCAAGCAATCATTCAAGCTTTGTAGTTAAGTTTGCTCACTTCTTTTTTTATTTTATTCATTTCACTGAAATATATATTTTTCTAACATAAAAAAAACTAATAACTCGCATCTTCCTAAAAAAATCAATATGACTACTATTTACAAGAATCCTAATTAGAGTTTAATTGTTTGATTGTAATATAATGGTTTCTGCTATGAGTTATTTTTTATTTTATTTTTACAAATTCACTGCGAGTTTTTACGAATGAGTACATACCCTTTAAACACAATCACTAAAATAGTTTATTTAAGGTTGCTCGAAAACAGAAAATTATACATGCATAAAGGTCAATAACAAACCTAACAATGTACATTTAGACAGTTTAAACATATTACTTCTATGCTTTAAATGCGTGCCTCAATATTATGGTAATTGATATAAAAAATCGTGGTTTTAAATTTGTATGATTTCCTTTCTAATATCAAATCTACAAATTCATAAATATTAATGCATACTTTTTTTCTTCATTTACTGCATGATTCAAGGGAATCAATTGTCTGGGTAAATTTTCCATAAAAATTTAAAATACAATTTTTTTTTGATAAATAATTTAATATATGTAAATTTATTTTTGACAAAATATGGATCAATATAGATTGAAGAGCCAATTTAGTCATTGATAAATGTCATAAAATACATGTATAGTCCACAAGAGTGAAGATCAAGAGAAACATCATAAATCTTAATTTAGTTACTACGAAAACTAAAAGTAACATTTATTCCTTAAGAAAAATAAACCAAAACAATTCGATCGCTACTTTTTTTATAATTTGTTTGGTTGATAAACAAAAAATGGAGACAAGAAAAAGGTGTTAAAATAAATATAAAAAAAGAAGAAGATGATTATCTACAAAAATTATGATGATAGGAAGAATACAAATAAATATTTTAATATTAACAAAAAATTACAAATAGAATAAAAAAATTAAGAGAACAAAAATAGAAAGGGTTAAAGAAGTTTTCTGTTCCTAAAAAATAACAAATTTCTTTTTCCCCTCATATAAAAAAAGAGACATATTTGCGTCCCTATAAATTTTTCAACATGTGGTTTTAGTCTCTATTAAATTTTAATTTGTTTGATTATTTTTAAAATTTTCAATTTTTGACTTTTTTTTTTAGGAAAATGTGGTACAGATGGTGAACTAACCACAACACCCTAGCTATATATAATTAAAAGGAACCAAGAACAAAATGAGAAGAGTGACATGACCCCAACCTTCTTAATTGATAAAGTTAAACAAAAACTGGGGAACAAATGTCATATCATGAAAGCCAAAAATAACAAGAAATTAAAAGCAAAATAAAGGGGAAAAGAAAAGAGCAATTAAAGAGACGGCACCCGTCCTTTTGAGCTTGACTCAATTGGTTTGGACAATGCATAATATATGCAAGGTTCGGAAGTCAAACCCCAGCCACCACCAACAAAAAAGAAGAAGATGACACCCAAGGAAGTCCTTGAATCAATCTGGTAACCTACATTTTGAGCGGATGTTATATATGAACCGTAAAACCCTTATGCATATACTTTTTTGTGGTCTTAAACACCAACTTATTGAACGGCTCTTCTGTAGAAGCAAAACCGTTCTTCAAATTAAATAATATTCATGTAAGCGTTGAACATCCAGATCTTTCAAAGACTACTTAAGGTACACTAAAACAAAATTAGTGTATTAATTAATGACCTGCACTATATAAGTGATTTGATGTTTGTTTAGATTTTTCGTATAAAATATATGAAATCGTTTGTATTACAAAATATTGAGACTTATGTAATATATATTTTTATTTCAGTGGGTGGATCCACCAACATCGCAAAATCATTGTTGTACGAAATTGTTGAATGCAAGTGTATTATTTTTACTTATTACAATTTATTTTGAAAATATAGTTATTGTAAATGTATATTTTTAGTTATCTTCCCCGCATTAAGAAGTCTCTACAACTATTTTCGTATCCACCGCCTTAAGACTAAATGCACAATAAAATATGAAGATAGAGTGCCACATTTCGTTCGTATTGGTTAAAACTCTTATTGCATGGTCGGTTCAATGCTAGATTTTGATTCTACGCCAAAGTATGATACACAAAATGAGTTTAAGAATCACACAAAACACTTCAAGTACATATTTTTGACAAGTTATTTTTTCTATTTAGCTTAATATTTAATTAATTTTAACATGTAAATGTTTTATATTACAACGTGAACGAGGATGATCTAAAACTTGATGTGTCTTTGATTAAGAGCTTAAAAATATGATTGATGAGTATAATGGGTTGGAAAAAAGGTTTCATGTGGATGGCCAAACCAATTTGTATACCATATTATTCAATAATTGGTCGATGGATGCTAGAACCTATAATATATAATTTACCTACATGTGATGAAAATGCAACAATCAGTAACGATAATGTGGTTGAAAAGCTTTTACACATTACTATTGTTAATATTTCGTGTGGGGAGATCGAACAAATTTATGAAACATATGTTTCACTTAAGTCACTTCATATCCACCGTTGTTTATTTTTGGTGAAAATGAATATAAAGTAGATATTAAAATTAGATTGAAGGACCACAAAAATGTTGAAATTACTAGGAAAAGGTTGCTACGAGGGAATTGTCTTTTTTTTTTTATAGGATCCAAGATAATCATGTTAGTATGGTAGCATTGTACACTACAAAACATTATTCAAGTAGTTCGTTGTGGATTACTACACAAAGTTGGAGACTCCGAGACTTTTGTGTGTTAGAAATAATCAGCAAATAATATGGTGTGACATAATAAATGGTTTGTATGAGACTATGTTAAGCATTGAGACTTATCCCAAAGATATTGGTCGTAAAATAGTACTATTGACTTTGTTTATCGGATGAATGAGATACATGTTTAACAACTGTCAGGATACCATGAGTATTTATAAGAGATCCAGTTATCCCGACCTCTTCATCACTATTAGAGAGAAATACAATATTTTATGAAAATTCATGGTGAGAAGGTGAGCAAAAGACCTGATATTATCTGTAAAGTCTTAAAACTGAACCTAGATCAATTGATGGATGAATTGAAGAAGGGTAAACTTATTGGAAAAATTGATGTCGGTAAGTTGTGTTAGTTAAATATTCATTTTATATATATTATAGGACCATATTTGGATGTTGAATTAATAATTTATTAACACTTTTAGTTATGTACCCAATTGAATTTAAGGAAAGAAGACTTTCACATGCTTATTTTTTGGTTTGGTTAAGTAGAGATAATAAATTGCGCACATACCGTGATATTGATAAAATAATATCCACTAAATTCCTAATTGAAGGTTGTATTTGAACGAAATTGTTTAAGGCATTCATGACGTTCATGATACGTAAACATTGTGGAGAAATTAATTAGATATCACGTTGCAAGAAAGATGGTAAATTTTCCAAATACTACCCAACTGACATTAGTTAGGTGTCCTTTGCAAAAAAATGATGCTATAATCGATAATCGGTATTTTGTCTTAGAATTTGTGGTTGGGCATAACACAATCCCACAAAACCGGTTTGTGAGGTGATGATTGCCCCCACTTATAAATACACTTTCAAACCATCTTTTGTCCAATGCGGGACTCTTTTGTCACATACAATCCATATATTTTAGTTTGTTATAGAGGTCAAGTAAATGTTCAATGCTGCAAAAAATCCAACTCAGTCAAGTATTTGCTTAGACATGGCAATAAATTAAGTCCCTAATATAACAACAATCGGAGTGTCGAATAAAATCGATACGTTTGATAAAGATAGATTTGTTGATGAGACAAAACAATAATATCATTGCAAATATGTTTAGAGGCTGCTTTGCGAATTTTTTGTTCTAAAATTCATTTTAATAGTTTTTTGTATGAAAAAAATACTTAATTTATATAAATAAATAAAAAAATTCCTCAAAAAAATAAATAATTTTTTTTATAAAAAAATCTAGCCCGTGCTTGGCACGGGTCCACAAACTAGTTTATTATATTTAAAAACTGAGATTAAATTACTTTAAAAACCGAGATTAAATTTATTATTAAAAAAACATAGACCTCTTTTGTTTTTTTATAAGAACCAGTTTAAGCTGAAGCGGCGGGAAAAATGCGCGGGGGCGTAAAGCTCTCGCTAAACAGTAAAGTCGCCACCGAAGTTTTTATTTTTGAAAAGGGAAACGTCGATAAACCCCTTCGAGAACGAGAACAAGGTCATTGCGACCAAAATTCGGGTTCGGGAATCGGTTATGCGAGGGGAAGGTATTAGCACCCCTCGCATCCGTTGTATCCAACGGGAACCGTTAATTAGTTTAGAGCTTAATAAAGTGTTAGTTTTATGTTTGTTTCCTTATTATTAAAAAAATGTTTGTAAAGAAATAAAAGAAAGAAAAAAAATGATTTAAAGACCAAAAATGAGTTTTTTATTAGTGTGCTTGACAAGAGTTTCATCTTGCTCCTACGTATCTCCAGGTGCGATGGAGAAATCAAAGCTACGTAGTTCTGGGGCAAGAAATATTTTTGTGTTTTTTTTTATTTTATTTATGAAAATAATTTAGTCGCGCTTGGGCGGAAAAGTTTGCTTTAAAAAGGGGCGGACTCGCACTTGGGCGATGGTATCCGTTTGAGAAAAAGATTGAACGCACATGGGCGTGAAAAAAGGTTTGCTTAAAAAAGGGGAAGGACTCGCACTTGGGCGATGACATCCGTTTGAGGGAAAAAATTGAACGCGCATGGGCGTGAGAAAAGAAGATTCGCTTAAAAAAGGGGATGGACTCGCGTTTGAGTAATGACATCCGTTTGGGAAAAAGATTAAACGCACATGGGCGTGGAAAAAAGATTTTTGGTTTATGTTAGTCAAACAAAATAAATAGTATTTTATATATAGGACCAGAACACTCTGGAGAATGAATATATAAAACAAAAATATAATATTAACAGTTAATTTAGGACCAGAGCACTCTGGATTAATTTAATTAACATGGACCAGATTGTTCTGGAGAATAATTAAATTAAACAAAAATAGAATATTGACAGTTAATTTTGGACCAGAGAACTCTGGATTAATTTAATTAACATGGACCAGATTGTTCTGGAGAATAATTAAATTAAACAAAAATATAATATTAACAGTTAATTTTGGACCAGAGAACTCTGGATTAATTTAATTAACATGGAACAGATTGTTCTGGAGAATAATTAAATTAAACAAAAACATAATATTAACAGATAGTTTAGGACCAGAGCACTCTGGATTGAGATGTGTGTATTTCGTGTAAAAATAAATGAAATATATATATATATATATATATATAGAGAGAGAGAGAGAGAGAGAGAGAGAGAGAGAGAGAGAGACGAAAATGAAGAAGAAAAAGGAAAGAGGAAAAAATATACCTTTGTGGAGAGAATAAAAGAAAGAGAAAAAAAAAAGGTATAAAATGAGGATTGTTTTGTTTTTTGGTAGTGATGATGTGATTTTTTGTGTTGATTTATGGTGGTTTATGTGGTTTTAATGGTGGTTTTGTTGTTGATGGTGAAGAAAAGAAACATGCTAAGACTAAAAAGATGTGTAGTGGTGTGTTGCTATTTTTTGTTCTCTCCCAAAATTTTCTCTCATGAAAAACTCTCTTTTTTTTTTTTTATGGCAAAATCTCCCTTTCTTTATAGATGAAAAGAAACTTGGGAAACAAGCTAAAATGGAAGAAAGTTGGCATGTGATGTCATCTTGGTGATGTCACCTTGATGATGTCACTTTGATGTCACTTGATTTCATTTGTAGTATGGCCAGAACATTCTCGAGAACATTCTGGAGAACGTTCTGGTAGACTATCTTTGATGAATTTTCATTTTATGCTTCTTTTATTTTTCTCTTTTTTTTTTGGGGGAATTAATAATGATGAAAAACAATAAAATTAAACAAATTAACACTTATTTTTGGTTTTTTTTTTTTTTTAAGAATTACATGGACAAAATTTGGGTACTACAGCTGCCCCTATTTAATTATATTTTACTAGAAAATACGAATACGATTGTTTTCATATTATCGTTGTAAAAGAGAAGTAAATATAAGGACCCGAATTTTGTCCTTCAAGATAATGAGAAAACTCATAATATGGTAAGGAAAAAGTGTAAAATGGTGATGTGAAAGCATGTAAAATGATCGTCTCCAGGCTGACGCTGGTACTTAGATTTGAAAGAAAATGATCGTCTCCAGGCATGACTGGTACTTAGATCGACATGAATGAAAATGATCGTCACTAGTTGGATCCTGGTTAGACAAAACGGGTATGATTGTTGCCAGTTACACACTAGTGAAACGATACGAACAAAATGCCTTCACTGAGGGGAGGTTGATCATATTCAGCCGCTTGCACTGAAGGTAGATCAGAAGAAGGTGATGATCTTATTCAGCCGTTTACACTGAAGGTCAATCGGAAAAAGGTGATCTTATTCAGCCGCTTGCACTGAAGGTTGATCCCTGAGGAAGGACATGATCTTATTCAACTGCTTACACTGAAGGTTAACCGGAAAAAGGTGATCTTATTCAGCCGCTCGCACTGAAGGTCGATTCAATGGGAAGGAAAAATGATCTTATTCAGCCGCTTGCACTGAAGGTCGATCGGAAAAAGGTGATCTCATTCAGCCGCTTACGCTGAAGGTCGATACACTGAAGGTCAATCCTTGAGGGTAAAGGTGATCTTATTCAGCCGCCTGTACTGAAGGTCGATCCCTGAGGAAAATGATGATCTTATTCAGCCGCTTGCACTGAAGGTCGATTCACTGGGAAAAGGGATGTTTGACCGATTACCGCCAAGTGGGCCTTGGTGAAATGATAAAGGGTGATATGATCGTCGCCAATCTGATGTTGGTGAAACGATTATGATATGATATGATGTGATGTGATATGATATGATCGTCACCAATCTGATGTTGGTGAAACGATAATGATATGATATGATCGTCGCCAATCTGATGTTGGTGAAACGATAATGATATGATATGATGTGATGTGATATGATATGATCGTCACCAATCTGATGTTGGTGAAACGATAATGATATGATATGATCGTCGCCAATCTGATGTTGGTGAAACGATAATGATATGATCGTCACCAATCTGATGTTGGAGAAACGATTATGACAGGATATGATTGGATATACTCACTGGGGGAGTTTTCAACGGGGAGCTTTAGTCCACTAGGGAGTGGGATAGTTTGGGAAGAGATTTGCTGGGGATTTTCAAGAAAACTTGTTGAGGAAATTCTTGAATGGGGTTCACTGGGGAACACCGGGATAACTTGCTGAGGAGTGTTGGATTGATGCTCACTGGGGAACACATATAACTCACTTGAGAGTGTAAGAAACCTCTCTGGGGGATAGATTTCATGGGGGGAAAAGTATGATACCATATGAGATGCATGCAAATGAATGCGCACAATATGATGCATGTAGTATGCTGACACTTGGGATAAGCCAATGACATGTTGGGCTTCAATTGTGATTGGGTGCCGAACATGGTCGGGCTTTGGGATTTTTATGGGGTAAAAATGGTTAAGGTGCATTATTTAGGGGTTTCTGATCCTTCGGCAATCGCAACACCAAGCACTCTTGAAGCTTCAAATGGATGGCTGCTGACAGAGCTTTCAACATCTCGTGCTTGCGTGGGCAGTTTGTATATCGCGTAGCTTATTGATGAGCGAAATCACTCGTTGTTGCTCTGAGGAATTTGCGAAACACAACACCTCACCGGAATCATCGATTTCTTTCAGATATTTTTCTTTTAAAATCAAAGTAATCATGGTTCAAAAACTTGATGTTATTATTTTTATTTCAAAATTGTATCATCAAAAATAAATAGCATTTATTGGAGATGAGAAAATAACAAAAACTAAAAACAAAATGACAAAAATAAGAAAGATGCATTTTATTGATGGTCAAACATGACTTAGTGCATGGGATGGTAGCACACTAAAGGTGTAACTTCACAAAAATGGCAATAGGGAAAACAACTGGAAGTTCCCATTGAGTCATGGCAACCACTACTTTCTTAGTAACCCTAAACCCTCAATAACCCGCTTCTTGGAATAGCACATGAATTGGCTCTTCAGTTGATGTTAGGAGCAGATTGTTCGGATGCAGTTACCAGCCTTTTTTCTTTTTCCCAACTTTTGCCTAAGTCGCCTTTTTAGGTTTTCGACTTAGCGGGGTTTTTTTGTTTTTTATATCCCTAACTTTTGTCTGGACCGCCCTTTCGAGTTTTCAGTCCATCGGGATGCCCCTTTTTGCCTAAGTTGCCCTTTCGGGTTTTCAACTTAGCGGGCGTTCTTTTGTTATTAGGCATAATATTTCTTGACTGCATCGGAATTCACAGGACGTGGAAAATCCTCGCCGTCCATTGTTGTGAGTATCAGGGCTCCTCCAGAGAAGGCTTTCTTCACTACATAAGGGCCTTCATAGTTCGGGGTCCACTTTCCACGTGAATCCTTGTGTATGGGTAAGATCTTTTTGAGCACTAATTCACCTTCTCGAAACTCTCGAGGATGGACCTTCTTGTCGAATGCCTTCTTGAGTCTGCTTTGATATAACTGGCCATGGCATAATGCTGTCAACCGCTTCTCATCGATGAGATTTAGCTGATCAAATCTCGCTTGGACCCATTCTGCCTCTTCCAGTTTGGTCTCCATCAAGACTCTCATTGAGGGGATTTCAACCTCAATGGGGAGGACTGCCTCCATGCCGTATACCAGAGAGAACGGGGTTGCCCCTGTCGAGGTGCGAACCGAAGTCCTATACCCATGTAAAGCAAAGGGGAGCATTTCATGCCAATCTTTATACGTTTTCACCATCTTTTGAACGATTTTCTTGATGTTCTTGTTTGCTGCTTCCACGGCTCCGTTCATCTTTGGCCGGTATGGTGAAGAGTTATGGTGTTCGATTTTGTAACTTTCACACAACTCTTTCATCATTTTGTTGTTCAAGTTGGTGCCATTGTCAGTGATGATCTTGTTGGGGAGTCCGTAGCGACATATTATCTCTTTTTTGATGAACCGGACTACCACTTGCTTTGTTACATTGGCATATGAAATAGCTTCAACCCATTTGGTGAAGTAGTCGATGGCAACTAGGATGAATCGGTGTCCATTTGAAGCTCGAGGTTCAATGGGTCCAATCATGTCGATGCCCCACATAGAGAACGGCCAAGGTGTTGCCATCACATTCAAGGGAGTTGGTGGAACGTGCACCTTATCAGCGTAGATTTGACACTTGTGGCATTTCCTTGCGTAACTGAAACAATCGGTTTCCATGGTCATCCAATAGTACCCAACCCTTAGGATTTTTCTAGCCATTGCATGTCCATTGGCATGAGTACCAAAGGACCCTTCGTGGATTTCCTTGATGAGCAAGTCTGCCTCATGTTTGTCCACACATCTGAGAAGAACCATGTCGTGGTTTCTTTTGTATAACACATCCCCATTCAGAAAGAATTTAGTTGCGAGCCGCCTCAAGGTCTTCTTATCCCTACTTGAGACGTTTGCAGGATATTCTTGATTTTCGAGGTAGGTCTTGATGTCATGGTACCATGGCTTGCCATCAAACGTCTCTTCAATTGATAAACAGAATGCTGGCTCGTCCCTGCGCTCCACTTTTATAAGTGGCGCTTCATTGTGAAACTTTACTTTATACATTGATGATAACGTAGCTAGAGCATCTGCCACTTGATCCTCTTCTCTAGGGATATGATGGAAGGTGATTTCGTCAAAGTATTTCATTAGCTTCAAGACATGATCACGATACGGGGTTAGCTTGGGATGACGAGTTTCCCATTCTCCTTTTATTTGGTAAATGACTAGGGCTGAATCTCCATACACTTCCAAGATCTTGATTCTATAGTCGATGGCAGCCTCAAGGCCCAGGATACATGCTTCATATTCCGCCATATTATTTGTGCAGTCAAAACATAATCTTGTTGTGAAGGGGATATAACCATCCTTTGGAGAGATTAGAACGGCTCCAACCCCATGCCCCATGGCATTAGATGCACCATCGAATGCAAGCATCCATCTAGCTCCTGGCTCGGGTCCTTCATCATCTCCTATGACTTCATCGTCTTTTACGAGCATAATATCCTCGTCTGGGAAGTCAAAGTGTATGGGCTGATAGTCTTCCACTGGTTGATGAGCCAAGTGATCTGCTAGCACACTTCCTTTGATAGCTTTCTGAGTTACATGCATGATATCATACTCGGATAATAACATTTGCCAACGGGCAATCCTTCCAGTCAGAACGGGTTTCTCAAAGATATATTTGATCGGATCCATCTTTGATAACAACCATGTTGTGTGACAAATCATGTACTGTCTCAAACGGCGGGCAGCCCATGCCAAGGCGCAACAAGTTCTTTCTAGAAGGGTGTACCTTGTTTCAACATCAGTGAACTTTTTGCTCAAGAAATATATGGCATGCTCCTTTCTACCAGTTTCATCATGTTGCCCCAGCACACATCCCATGGATCCATCCAATACTGTTAAGTACATAATGAGAGGTCTTCCAGGAACGGGAGGTATCAAGATGGGTGGTTCTTGCAAGTATTGTTTGATCTTTTCAAATGCCTTTTGGCAATTTTCATTCCATATGATGGCCTGATCCTTGCGTAGCAATTTGAATATTGGTTCACAAGTAGCGGTGAGATGAGAAATGAATCTAGAGATGTAGTTCAATCTCCCTAGAAAACCACGGACTTCTTTTTCTGTACGAGGAGCCGGCATATCTTGGATTGCACGTACCTTGTCAGGGTCAACCTCGATTCCTCGTTGACTAACGATGAAACCAAGTAACTTCCCGGATCTGACACCAAAGGTGCACTTAGCTGGATTGAGTCGCAGTCTGTATTTCCTTAGACGTACAAATAGCTTTTTCAAGTGAAGAATGTGGTCTTCTTCAGTCTCAGACTTAGCGATCATGTCATCCACATAGACCTCTATTTCTTTATGCATCATGTCATGGAAGAGAGCCACCATTGCCCTTTGATAAGTTGCCCCAGCGTTTCTCAAGCCAAAAGGCATTACCATGTAGCAATAGGTTCCCCATGGAGTGATGAAAGTAGTTTTCTCCATGTCTTTTGGAGCCATCTTGATTTGATTATAGCCTGAAAAACCATCCATGAATGAGAAAATCAAGAATCGGGCTGTATTGTCTACCAACACGTCAATGTGAGGTAATGGGAAGTCATCCTTGGGACTTGCTTTGTTCAAATCTCGGTAGTCGACACACATTCGCACTTTACCATCTTTTTTTGGCACTGGCACTATGTTAGCAACCCACTGTGGATACTTCGACACGGCTAGGAATCCTGCATCAAATTGTCTTTTGACCTCCTCCCTGATCTTGAGTGACATGTCTGGTCTTGTCCTTCTCAACTTTTGTTTTACCGGTGGACATTCTGGCCGAAGCGGCAACTTGTGCTCAACTATCGCGGTATCCAATCCCGGCATATCTTGGTATGACCATGCGAATACATCCGCATATTCCCTTAAGAGTTCGACCAACTTCTCACGCACTTCTGCCTTCAAAGACGATCCAATCTTGACCTCTCTTCTGTCATGTTCAGTTCCCAAGTTGATTACCTCCACAGGCTCTTGACTCGGCTGTATCTCTTTAGACTCTTGCTCTAACAATCTTGCCAACTCATCAGGAAGCTCACAATCGCTTTCACAATCCTCTTCAGCTTGGTTGATGGGGAGTTCAAGGTTATGCAGGATTGTAGTGGTATCATGTTCAATGGGTTTATTCAGGGATCTGCATGTTTTTTATGATGATTTTTTAGAAGGATGAACAAAACAAAAATAAACAAAAAAGAATGGAAAAGATTGCCATTTTGTAAAAAATAAATGCATAAATGAAGGAATAGAGAGTAAAGGAAAACAAAGCTATTTATTGATGATGATTCAACATCTGAAATAAAAGGGTGCCATACAAAGTTATCCTTATGCCTTGGGCAGAGCAAAAGGGTTTGAAAAACATGATAAGAATTACTTTGAAAAAGAAAATATCTTTGGGATTTCAACGGCATTCCAGTTGTTGAGACTTGCATTCGGAGAGCAGTGGTAGATCAAACAAGGTATATCCTTATCCTCTGGAACATCTTCAATGGCAGCTACTTGATTTTCATTAGCAAAACCCACACTATGAAAAGTTTCTTGAATGGTACCCATGGGTAGCTTCACAACATTATTCTTTTCCATGGATGGTTTGTACCCCACTCCATGCTTGTCTCTTTTCATAGGCATATCCCACAACTGTTCACAACCTTTGGAGCCTCCTCCTTTAGCAAATAGCTTACCGTCATTCCACAAGGGAGCAGGGACTTTAGGTTTTCTAACACTAGTTTTATCATACACTGCCACAGCGTTGGCGACCTCTAAAGCTTGGAACGCAGTTTCCAAAGATCCTTCATTTTCTTCCACATATTGGAAGGAGGATAGATGACTTACAAAGATATCTTCTTCGCCAGCAACGGTGATCAATTTATCTCCCACCACAAATTTTAGTTTTTGGTGTAAGGTAGATGTCACAGCACCGGCCGCATGGATCCATGGGCGTCCCAACAGGCAGCTATAGGCTGGGTTGATATCCATCACTTGGAAAGTGATATCAAAGGTGTGCGGGCCTATTTGGATTGGAAGGCATAACTCTCCAATGACAGATCTTCTAGACCCGTCGAAAGCTTTCACAATTAAAGAGCTGGGCTTCATATGGACTCCATCAATAGACATCTTGTTGAGAGTGGACTTTGGCAGCACATTCAATGATGAACCAGTATCAACTAACACTCTTGCAAGGACAGTGTCATGACACATTGTGGATATGTGTAATGCCTTATTGTGGGCTTTCCCTTCTGCGGGTAAATCTTCATCATTAAAGCTTAGACAACTACTAGCAGTGATATTGGCAACTATCCCATCAAAGTGGTCTACCGTAACATCTTGGCTTACGTGCGCCTGATTCAACACTTTCAACAATGCCTTCCTATGTGCCTCGGAGTTCAGTAGTAGCGAAAGGATGGATATCTTGGAAGGAGTTTGGTTTAGTTGATCAACTATTTTGTATTCACTCCTCTTGATGATTTTTAGGAACTCATCATCCTCCTTTAATGCTGACTGATCACCGAATTCCTGCCCCTTGTCTTGACTGGGAGCTTCTTTCCTTTTCTGAGCTTCTACTGCTGCCTCATTGCTTTCTCTTCTAAGTTGATTGGGAACAAAGATTCGACCACTTCGGGTCATTCCACTCCCTTCGGAAATGTGAGTAACACCATCCATCGCCTTCATAGGTTCGTCCTTAACCCATTCTTCTGGTTCATGGACAAAGGCGGTTGCATCATAATTCCAAGGTACTGCTTTGGAGCTTTTGTAAGGAAATGGTGATGGAACACAAATGACAACAGGCTGCCTCTGGTTCATCAATGAATTAACGTCTCTTTTTTCATAAAGGATTTCGACAGATTTTGGGGCTTTTGTGTTGTTTTCAAAATGCGGCTCAATAACTGAGACATCTGCCATCTTTCTTGCTCGACTGATTTGCAATATGCCTTGATTCATCAATTCTTGCACTTGCTCTTTGACCAACCGACAACCTTCGGGGCTTATGGCACATTCTTCACAATTGTCATGAGTTCCTTTGATCAAACCGCATTTGGTTAGCTTGGTATGGACCATTAGCAAAGGAGTTCTTACTTCTTCAACTCTTTTAATCTCGTCAAAGTCTTCACTTTCCTCCACAGCATTGACGTTTGGTCCATTATAACCCGGCAAAGGATTGCTCTTCACATTGGGCACGTTCTCTTTGAAGGACAGGCTCTTGTTCTCAACTAGCTTTTGCACCGTCTCTTTAAGTGCTCTACAATCTTCAATGGAATGGCCAATTGCTCCAGAATGAAACTCACATCTAGCATTTGGATTATACCAATGTGGATATGGAGGTACCAAAGGTCTAACATTTCGAGGCATTACTAAAGAATTCTTTATCAAGAGCGGCCAAAGTTGGTTGTACGGGATAGGGATCGGGTCGATCTGACTTGGTTGTTGATTGTTGGGAGGCCGATATTGATTCTGTCCTGAGCTTTGACCCCAATGATTTGGACGAGCAGGCTGATACTGAGGCTTTTGAGGTGATTGTTGTTGATATTGCCCAGGTGCTGCTGTGGCCACATAATATTGATCTTGGTATGGTACTTGAAGAATAGGGGAATGATAGGCATTTGCAGGTGGATAATAGGAATTTCGAGGATCGGCCATTACGGCATTGGTTTCTCCTTCTTTCTTTTTCGGAAAAGAGGTTGGAGATTTCCTTGCAGCACCTTGACCACTTTGAGCAATCGGAATCTTTCCATTCTTTAAACCCACTTCCACCATTTCCCCGATAATGACAAGCTCGGAGAAACCGGATGAGGCACTTCCTATCACCTTTTCATAGTATGGAGCTTGTAGGGTGCCTATGAAAATTCGTACAAGCTCTCTTTCAGACAAAGGCGGTTCAACTTGCGATGCTAATTCTCTCTACCGTTGTGCATATTCCTTGAATGTTTCGGTTCCCCTTTTGGTTAAATCCTGCAGTTGCATCCCATCCGGCGCCATACCCATGTTGTATTTGTACTGTTTGACAAAGGCTTCAGCTAAGTCCTTCCAAGTTCGGATCCGACTCTTCTCGAGATGCATATACCAGTTCAAAGAAGCTCCGCTGAGACTATCTTGGAAGAAATGGATTAGGAGCTTATCATCTTGAGCAGCTATACCCATCTTTCTGCAATACATAATCAAGTGATTGCGAGGACAAGTCAAAACTTTGTATTTTTCAAAATCTGGTATTTTGAATTTTGGGGGAATCACCACATTTGAGACCAAACACATATCAAGCGCATCAAACCCGGACTCATTATTCCCTTCCATTGCTTTGACTCGTTCTTCTAAAGCGAGAATTTTCCCTTTAGATTCTTCATTTTTAACCACTACAGGTGGTCGTCCATCTAAAGAAGGCTCAATATGCTCCCTATGAGGGCCTGATGGGTTGGAAGAATGATACACTAACAATGGATTTTCTACTGTACCTTGAGGTATTGGAAATTCTGCGGTAATATCAACATTCTCTTGCATCACGGGAGTTCCATTTGGACGAGGCACTGATGCTTGAGCAGGACGAGGCTGAGACGGACCACTTTCAGTAGGGTCTTCCAACTGTGGAGGCGTGTAGCCTGGAGGAAGACCAAATGGAGGCCAACCAACGACTGTTGCAGAAGTTGGTTGTGGCTCGAGAATAACATTTTCCACTACTGGAGGATGCGGGTTATGTTCTCTGTTTGCAAGTTCTTGGAGAATATCCATCAACCGATCCAACTTCCCATTCAGCTGGTTGATGTCTTGTCTCATGACTTCTTGGTTTTGTTCAATCTCTTCCATGATTCTTCGCGCGTTGTTTCGAGTGTAATGCGAATGCCGATGAATCAGTTTGGTTTGTGGGAATTCCTGGTAATAGTAAAGGGAATGAGTTTTGGGTATGAAAACAAATGTATGCATGTTACGTATGATGCAAATGCATGAAAAAGTTTTTTTTTTTTTTTGATTAGCTTTTAGGGAACTGCAAGGCCTTTGGTGTTATAGCAAGTATCTACCAATTGTAAAGGCATTAAGACAAAGAGCAACATAAGTAAACGAAAAGCAAAAGTTTTTCTTAGTAATCAAAAAGTCATACAAGCAGGCAAGTTACAAACTTTTTAAATTGCCTCAATCTCCTCCTTAAAGTATCTTATCATAGTTTTACAGAATTCAACAAAAGCAATGACGTCGGAAGGAGTATTGAAGGGATGCACTGCTGCATCGGCTGCTTCCAACTTCCCAGGGATGGTTTCAATCACATCATTGGCCAACTTTGCTAGTCTTGAGAACATATTCTTCCAATGCACACCCTCATCACGGAGTATTCGAAAAAGAGTTCCGTTTTCAACCAGGTTAACCAAGTTAATATATCGATGCTCCCACCTTTCATTTTTTCTTTTGAGGTCTTCACAAGCTTCTCCTTGTCGGTCAGTGAACTTATGGAAGTCTTCCAGATTCTCTTGTTCCCTTTTCAACTCAAGTCGACTCCTTACAAGTGCTCTTTCCAATGCTTCCTTTTGTAGTCTCTCACTCAACACATATCCCTCATACTTATTTGCCATGCTATTGAGCTGTTGTTTTGCATCTTCGAGATCTTTCTTTAGCTTTCTTCCCTCAACTTGGGATCCTGTCCATAACTTTCTCAACTGGTGGGCTCTATCTAAGAGTTCATCCCGCTCTTTGTTTTTATGCTTGAGCTGAGAATTTGCTCCTCCCAAACAATCTTGCACCCTGCATTTTTCGTCCTCTTCAAGCCTTAACCTTTTGTTGCTACTCTCGATGATTTCGTCTTTTCGGAGTCCTTCCATTTTTAGCTTGCAGTTTTCTTGAGTAGCTTTGAGTAGAGTAGCTTGCATCTCCTCTTTTGCTTTGTTGAGTTGTGCAATGGTTTCTTTGAGATCATCTTCTTCCTCAATTGATATAGGAATAGGCTCGGGGGACCTAGGCGGAATAGGGGTTTTGATAATGAAAGGTAGTTTCACCTCTTGGACTCTTTCTTTGACCCATGGTCGATAAGTCTCTTTGCTGGCGCCAGCCTTGCGTTTACAATCAATTCCTTTTTTGTTAACATTTCCCCAAGCTCGAATAATCTTTTGTAACATCACAGGGTCTTTGGTACCCATGTCATGTAACACTAGACATTCCAAGGATTTCTCTTCAGGCTTCTCCCACATAGGACGCCCCAACTGTCTTAGAGCCAATATTGGATTATAGTTTATGCATGCATTGGATCCTATGAGTGGCACATTTGGGAATTCCCCACAGCTAATGATGATTTCTTTGATGTCGAGCTTCATTGGATACCAACATATCATATTTTCGGTAAGGGATGCCAAAAATTGAGACCATTCATCCTTATCCATCTTGTTCATTTGTGATTGGTCCTTGCTCATGTGAGATATGAACCAACGATAGAGTAAAGGCAAGCAACAAACAATACTGCCCCGTTGTTTCTCGTGGCGCATGTGAAGAGTGTAGTACACATTGGCCAAGAGTGCTGGAACTGGATCTTTGTCTTTCGTAAGGACAACCCAAAAGACACTGATTGCAGCAAAATCAACAAAGTTTTCGGTTGATGGAAACATTACTAAACCATAAACAAGGAGGGCTAGCACGTTGTTGAAGGACTTCATATCTCGGGACGCGGCGAACTCACGAGCCTTTCTCTCTAGATAACTTCGGAGGAAACCAGGAGAATTCCCTCTAGTCCTCACATTACTGGCCAATCTGGACACTTCGATGTTTAGAGCTTTAGCCAAATCTTCAACTTTTGGTGGATGGCCGATTTCCACATATGGACCATTGCCTTTTGAAGGAATGCCCACAATCCTTTCGAATTCTTCAAGCGTGGGTGCTAGTTGGAAGTCTTGGAATAGGAAACTTCTCATCGGGGGATCATAAAACTGTGCTAACGCTGTGATAGCATCTACCTGGACATTGGTGAACAAAAGGTCAAGGATTTCACCATACTTGAAGACAAAAGCATTCTTCGGGATTGTTGTTAATTCGACGCTCAAATCTCTAAGACTTTCCAAATTTGGGAGCTCGACTTTAAATGACAAAGTTCTTCTTTTCTCGGAGCCCATGTTCAATTTATTAGTCACTTGCAACATAATTTTAGCCTTTGCAATTCCCTGAAGCAAACTTGTATGTTAAAAAAAAAAATGATTTTATGCATGTGGATGCAATGCATGTATGTATTGTGTGGGTATGGATGATTGGGGAACAAATATTAAAGGGAAGGCTCCCTATGGGGGCTTAGTATTATGTGTTTTCTATATCAAGGTTCTCACCAAGGATAGTTCTAAAGTTTTTGAGTTAGGAGTACCTAGAGTTATGGAGGCATCTCAGAATTTTGTCATAATAACGGGTTAACCATTATACGACAACCTTTCACGAGTGCATCTCTTCTAGGTGGAGTTTGTACTAACCAAACGAGATGTCTACCTCGAAAGCCAATACAAACACCAAAGTTTGAAGAGGTTCTAAAAAGAAGGTCCTTAGAGTTATGGATCCAATTCGGAATTTCACCATAATAACGGGTTAACCATTATATGGATGACCTTTCACGAAAAGACCAACTCTAAGCGGGGTCTTCATATTGTCTAAACGAGATGTCTATCTCGAAAGCCAATACTACGCAACCACCATCCTAAACCTAGGTTTTTTCAAGCTCGGGTGTAGAGCCCCACTCAAAAATGTCTTGAATAGCACATCCCCGATACAATATCATAATAATATAAATGCGAAAATAAATAACAAAATAAATAAATAAAGCGGAAATAAAATAAAGCAAATGAGATCAAGGATAAACAAACATTGAAAACAAACGAGTTAACACTGAAAGCTAAACTAACTAACTAGGTTTGATTCACCTCAAGTCCCCAGTGAAGTCGCCAGCTGAAGCGGCGGGAAAAATGCGCGGGGGCGTAAAGCTCTCGCTAAACAGTAAAGTCGCCACCGAAGTTTTTATTTTTGAAAAGGGGAACGTCGATAAACCCCTTCGAGAACGAGAACAAGGTCATTGCGACCAAAATTCGGGTTCGGGAATCGGTTATGCGAGGGGAAGGTATTAGCACCCCTCGCATCCGTTGTATCCAACGGGAACCGTTAATTAGTTTAGAGCTTAATAAAGTGTTAGTTTTATGTTTGTTTCCTTATTATTAAAAAAATGTTTGTAAAGAAATAAAAGAAAGAAAAAAAATGATTTAAAGACCAAAAATGAGTTTTTTATTAGTGTGCTTGACAAGAGTTTCATCTTGCTCCTACGTATCTCCAGGTGCGATGGAGAAATCAAAGCTACGTAGTTCTGGGGCAAGAAATATTTTTGTGTTTTTTTTGATTTTATTTATGAAAATAATTTAGTCGCGCTTGGGCGGAAAAGTTTGCTTTAAAAAGGGGCGGACTCGCACTTGGGCGATGGTATCCGTTTGAGAAAAAGATTGAACGCACATGGGCGTGAAAAAAGGTTTGCTTAAAAAAGGGGAAGGACTCGCACTTGGGCGATGACATCCGTTTGAGGGAAAAAATTGAACGCGCATGGGCGTGAGAAAAGAAGATTCGCTTAAAAAAGGGGATGGACTCGCGTTTGAGCGATGACATCCGTTTGGGAAAAAGATTAAACGCACATGGGCGTGGAAAAAAGATTTTTGGTTTATGTTAGTCAAACAAAATAAATAGTATTTTATATATAGGACCAGAACACTCTAGAGAATGAATATATAAAACAAAAATATAATATTAACAGTTAATTTAGGACCAGAGCACTCTGGATTAATTTAATTAACATGGACCAGATTGTTCTGGAGAATAATTAAATTAAACAAAAATAGAATATTGACAGTTAATTTTGGACCAGAGAACTCTGGATTAATTTAATTAACATGGACCAGATTGTTCTGGAGAATAATTAAATTAAACAAAAATATAATATTAACAGTTAATTTTGGACCAGAGAACTCTGGATTAATTTAATTAACATGGACCAGATTGTTCTGGAGAATAATTAAATTAAACAAAAACATAATATTAACAGATAGTTTAGGACCAGAGCACTCTGGATTGAGATGTGTGTATTTCGTGTAAAAATAAATGAAATATATATATATATATATATATATATATATAGAGAGAGAGAGAGAGAGAGAGAGAGAGAGAGAGAGAAAGAGAGAGAGAGAGAGAGAGAGAGAGAGAGAGAGAGAGAGACGAAAATGAAGAAGAAAAAGGAAAGAGGAAAAAATATACCTTTGTGGAGAGAATAAAAGAAAGAGAAAAAAAAAAGGTATAAAATGAGGATTGTTTTGTTTTTTGGTAGTGATGATGTGATTTTTTGTGTTGATTTATGGTGGTTTATGTGGTTTTAATGGTGGTTTTGTTGTTGATGGTGAAGAAAAGAAACATGCTAAGACTAAAAAGATGTGTAGTGGTGTGTTGCTATTTTTTGTTCTCTCCCAAAATTTTCTCTCATGAAAAACTCTCTTTTTTGTTTTTTATGGCAAAATCTCCCTTTCTTTATAGATGAAAAGAAACTTGGGAAACAAGCTAAAATGGAAGAAAGTTGGCATGTGATGTCATCTTGGTGATGTCACCTTGATGATGTCACTTTGATGTCACTTGATTTCATTTGTAGTATGGCCAGAACATTCTCGAGAACATTCTGGAGAACGTTCTGGTAGACTATCTTTGATGAATTTTCATTTTATGCTTCATTTATTTTTCTCTTTTTTTTTTGGGGGAATTAATAATGATGAAAAACAATAAAATTAAACAAATTAACACTTATTTTTGGTTTTTTTTTTTTAAGAATTACATGGACAAAATTTGGGTACTACATAAGCTCACCATTATATACCATCATATATCATATGATTCAAAATAATCACCATTGAATATATTTTATATAACTAAATTAATATTTTTTTATTAGTTGAAAATATCTTTTAGGACCAATGATTATGTTTTAAAGGAATTATTTTTTTAATAAGGAAATATTCACCATTCAATAAGCATTATCATTTACCAAAACTCGTGCCTGAAATATTACATATATTTTCATAATATACATCGTTAATATTTTAATTTTAAGAAATAAAATTAAAGATGATATATTTAAAAAATGAGATTAATTTCATTATCAACAAAAAAAAATAGAACTCTACTATTTTTCATAAGAACTAAATTAACCTCACCATTTTAAACAATTCAAAATATTCACCATTTAAGATATTTTATAATATATATATATATATATATATATATATATATATATATAGACACACACACTAAATACCTTTTTTTATTAGTTCCAATTATTTTTTAGAAGGACCAAAAGTTTTAGAGGAATTATTTTTTAATGGATATTTAATGAAGAAATATTCACCATTCAATGGACATTATCATCAACCAATACGTTTAATGTTTATGCTTGAAGTGTTTCATCTTTATATAATACAAAAACTTACTTCTATGAGTAATAGTACACGTGGCAACTTCTTTTTCATACAAGCATTAATTACTAGCTATTAATCCTATAATTCAAAGGCAACATTTATTACAATTTTTGAATGAGGTAGTAATAGTCATACAACAAAGGAATCAATGAAATATTTCATAAATATTTTAATTGAATAAATAGAATATAAATGAAATTTTTAAGAATTAATTTATACAACATTATTTAAATTTAAATTCATAATAAGTGAAAAAAGTATACTCTTATAAGTGATTCATTTTATTTGTAAAAAAAAAAGGTGATTCCTTTTATGAAAATATTGACAAGAATAAGGACCTAAAACGAGGGGCACAAATATTTGGTTGTACTTTAGATTTTAAAAAATACAATAATTTATAAAAAAAAAATTGAGGGAAAATTAATTTTATTTTTTAAAATTTATATTATGAATGATAACCTTTTACATATGTTATTGATTTTTTTTTATAAATATTATAGATACATGGTCACAAATAATATGATTTTTTTTATGTATCTTAATATGATTTACAATATAAATTAAAATAAATAGAAGAGTTCAAATACAATAAAAATAAATAGTATATAACATTTTTTTTGACAAATAATATATATCATAAATTTTAGCTATCATCTTATTATTATTATCTATATAATTTTATATTAATATTTTTTTAAAGGGCTAATATTTTACTTATATACAATACTACATATTAATATAAATGAATTAATATACACAAATATTTTAACATTGTTTTATTTAAGCTATTAGTTTTTATTGAAATTTAATCCTTGAATTTTTTTATATGATATCACTTTGTTATTAATTCACAAGACTACAATTGACTAATTAATATTAAGAGGAACTCTAAAAAAAATTAATATTAAAAGGAAATAAATTATTTCAACATATCATGTAATCATGTCAATTATATGTCATCAACTTTTTGCATCATGAGATTGAAGTTTTTTCATAAAAACACAGTCCTTAATTCATTTTATATATATAAAAAAAAAAAATCAAGAGTCGAAAAACGCTCCTATACATATTTGAAAAATAGTTGAGAGAAGGTGTTGTATGTACTATGTATTTGTTTAATCTTGTTAAGAACACGGGAGAATATTAGACTCCTAGACACAACTTTAAAATATACATAGTGTACAATACTTAAATTACAAGTTTTTTTTTTTTAAAAGCGTAAATTTACAACGGCTGTCAATGATGACTACCACAAAACTATGTGTCATTTCACTCCACCGGACTGACCAATATTTGTCGAGATGACTTTTACAAAGCCTTTTTTTTCACGGGATGGTATCATTTCTTTTTAATTCATATCATTTCACTTGAAAAACTTCTTTTTTTAGCTTAACGGGCTGATATCATTTCTTTTTAATTCGTATCATTTCACTGGCTGTCAATTATTAGATTTTTTTTTTTCATTTCACTTGACAAAGATGATTTATCATGAAATTTGTATCATTTCACTTCACAGGTGGTATCTTCGAAGATGAAGTTCGTTTTTAATCTGTTCTTAAGTTAGTTTTGCGATGAAACATAAGTTTTTAATTTCTTTTAACACAATTTAGGTTGTTAAAGTTAGGTGTTTTTCTTAATAGATTTCTTTGCATGTATATCACATTAGTTTTTGGATCAAAGACATTCCATTTCTAATTGTGAATAAGCATGTATGAATAGATTTTTTTAATAAAAAAATACTCATGTTTAAATAGATCCCACTTTAATTTATATTAATTAAACTAGAGATTCTATTGCACTCAAATATAAAAAAAATATAAAAATTGGTAAATAGGATCAAAAGATGTCATTAAAATAGTTAAATAGTTTAAGTAATTTATAAAAATAGTCAAGAATCCTGGCGCATTTGGTAAAGACCACAAAATCGTTTGTTCAACTTTCGTTGCCATCGTGATTACCTCTTTATCACTGAAACCCAAAATAATAAAATAATTTAAATGAATTGAATAAAAAAACCACCTCAAATATAAACGAAAAAGCAGCAAAAAATTTCCCGTGCAAGGCACGGGCTGCAAACTAGTTTAATTTATTTAGTTTTGGTGATCAAAGAGGGCAGAGCCTGAGAAAGAAAGAAAAAACTACAAAGTTACTATAACATTTTACGATATTCAAACTCTCGATTTGTCATCAAAAAGGAGATTTGTTTGTTTTGCACGATTTTTTCGTGAATTACATCAAGAACACCCTAAAAGTATTATGTTTTTGAAAAACTATAATTACAGACTCAAATATAGCAAACGTTACAAATGTCCCGATATCAGCAATTACTCTGATATTCATCTGTTTTGCTGGTAAAACCTACTGAAAATGATTGAAAAACATGTTAAGCATAACGTAAGATGACCTGTCATCACAACCCCAAACTTAAATTGTTGATTGTCCTCAAGTAACGAAAGAAAAACATAAATTATTATTTTCATTCTTTAGTAAAAACATACCTTTCCGGAGTTGTGCTCGGATTATCATTCATCACATCTACAACACTGTCTAACTTACCTTGTTACACCCAAGCGGGACTGGCTTGGAGAAAGTGACTCATATGCACAACCAAACTCTTTTATATGATACATGTATGTAGTCAGTAGAGTTGGTCACAACATTTGCCCACTTCAATCGTCACATGAATGTACTTGCTATAAATTTGAAACAATTTTAAACAGACAATTAAATTCAAATTAGTTACACACTTTGAGGACTTCAAGGGTTACAACTTGGCTTAGGTTAAGTGTGGATATATTTGGAAAAGTAAGCTAACAAAGAAACTTGAAGGTAGTCTAATAACCTAGGAATTCCTACTAAACATTAACGTGTTGCCAAACTTCCTTCCTTGAATCAGTCAAACTGGGTACTACTGATGTTGTATTTTTGCATCAAACAATAGTAAGTATTTATATCGTCTCCTCAGGGACTAGTGCGATATCACGGACCATTCGACACCAAATATCATTTTAAGTGAAAGATAAGTTTGTTTTGTTTCTAACTACGAAACTAATTTGCAAAATTGTAAATTGAGATTAATAAGACGTGAAGCTTGTTAGGATTAGAGTTCCTTGATTAAACGTCATACGTAACCTAATAATCATATACGGATTCTAGCTTATCACGTATCCCTCGGCAATAACATTCGTGTCCAAATATTAATGTGACATCAATTGTATCGTTCAATCGTTGATGTCTCAAACTATTGAACGATCCAAGAGTCGGTCTTATCATTTAATCGATGATTTCTCAATCTATTTAATGATAAGAAAGCTTTAAGTTTAGATACAAGAAGTGATTATCAAAACATCAATTCCATGTCTAGAACTTATGTTTTGATAGATGATTATTCTAAACCTAGATTCAAAAGTATTTTTCAATCACTATTAAATCAAACATAAGCATTAAAGTGCAAGAATAACATCAATATCAAATTAAATGCTAGAACCATATATTTATAGATCAAAAGATTACATATTAAGCTAAGATCAAGTACCTCTAATCCCAACAAAGGAGATTTAGCTACTCATTGTCATGGAAGCTTTGCAAGAATGAATGAAATGAGAAGGATTCATTACAACTTGTGATCTCTCAACAAAGTATGAAGAATCCACCTTCTATCACTCTCACTATATGAAGAATAAGCCTTACTTCTCTCTCTAAAAACTATTACAGAAGTGAAAATTAAGAGAAACTAAGATATATTCAATGAATGGATCAAGTGGCTTAAATAGAGTTTTCTTTTATGCATCAGCTCGCCTCGCGAGCAGCTTTACTCGCCATGGCGAGTTGTGGTTGCTTCGCCATTGGGTTTGTGACACGTCAGCTCTGAGAAGGTTCAGCCGCCCTAACTCGCCTCGCGAGTACAATCACTCGTCATTGCGAGTTTCTCGCCTTTGGTTCGCCTTTGGCGAGTTGAGGGCGAGTGATTTTTGTTGCTCCTTGGAATTGCTCGCCTTCGGAGCTCGCCTTGCATTCGCCATTGCGAGTTTGCTCGCCTCTAGAGCTCGCCTTGCGTTCGCCATTGCGAGTCTCTCGCCTTTGGCTTGCCTGTGGCGAGTAACTTTTGGTACATTCTGGAATTGCTCGCCTTTGGCATCTTTTTACTCGCTGTGGCGAGTTATCCTTTTGAATTTTTCTTTGATTTTTCCTCTTTGATTCATGTCTTGAGATCAATACATGCACAATTGGGTAAAGTAAGATAATTAAAGCATAATAGGGAATTTCACACTGATATCTCGACCTTTCCCTTGATAACTTGCAAAACAAGAAACAAATGTGCCGAATTTAATCCTTTAAAACACAACTTTCTGGCACTTATCAAACTCTCCCCAACTTTACTCTTTGTTTGTCCTCAAACAAAATGAACAAAACAAATTTAGGACAAGACACAAGTTTCAAAAGGTTTAAAGAAAACTTTCTTCAGATGACTGATTCAAAATGACTACGCAGGCAAGTCTAAAGTTTCCAACTAATCTGAGAATCTACTTCAAACATGAAATGAGTCCTAAGCACAAAGCACATATCAAACAGTTCAAGTCAATAATATGCTTATTTCCTAACCACTCCTAACACACTTCTTTGTAAGTAAAGTAACAAGTGAGATTAAATGAATGAGGGTTATGAAGACACATCCGACAATCAAGTTAACATTCAAATCAAGTTATGTGTCCATCCAAATATCATTCCAAAAGGCACAAAAGCATGGATCATAAGGTCTTTTAAGGGTTGTAACTTGGCTCGGCTACAAAAGAAAGGATATTTGTGGGTCAATTGAATTCAAATGGCCAAGCATAAGGGAACATTCCTTATATTCACATTCAAAAGATAAATTTACAAGAATCCCCTTAATTCTAAACAAACCCTTGGTGTTTAAACATGACACACTTTGACAACTTATTCTATTTTTGAATTTTTCTTTCTTTTTCTTTTTCTTTATCATATACACATTTCTTTTCTTTTTCTTTTTCTTCTTTTTCTTTTTGCATTTACAAACGATGTTATCTTTGATCAAAAACTTCTAATTACACCAATTTACTTGACAAGTGATTTACATCTACCTTTTCTCCCCAACTTGAATAGAAACATACCTTGTTTGAATGTTCCCTTACTCTATGGCAAAAAGGGACAATTAGCAATAAAGGTTTAGGGTTCAACAATTAAAATCATATCAGGGTCCGATAGTGCAACAAAAATGAACTGGATTTGAAATTTTTTAAGGCAATTTCATCAAGCATTGTGCTTATGAATTGACAGTTCATAATTGAGGACCCTGGTTCATTTGGCTCAAGTGGGTTAGCAAATACTCGCTCTTCTCACAAGGTAGGCTATTTGTGGTCAAGTATGTTTCTCTCATTACACAAAAATGTGCCTTGATCCTTTCCATGCCTTTACACAATTCAAAACGATTATTGGATTTAACATAAAGCGACCGAGTTAAACAATGAATGCTGGTCTCCTTGCATATAGTAAAACACCTTGAGGTTACCTCACTTTTTGGCTAGAACTACATGGTTCACAAACAAATATATTATTGCGGAGAACTAGATGAAATGAAATTTGTGCAAAGTACTCATTTCATGTTCAAGTAAACACCTAGAAAAACTGGAAACTTGTACCTTGGCTTTGCGCTTTGTCACACAATTCTATATCATTATCATCATCTGAGACTTGCTCAATCTTTGGCTATCTTTCAAGCACTTTGAATTTTAAACTTTGAGCATTTTCTTTTAACAAGCAAAAGTGATAAACAAAGAAACTTCCACAATTTTCAAAATAACTTCAACATTAAAGTTTTAACTCAAAAGAGAAGTACTTGAATTATTGTTTAAACATCAACATCACGATACCTAATTAACAAAATGTTTCAAACCATCACAATACAACAATTAACTAGTACGGAACATAATAAGGTAAATAAAAGGCTATGAGTCACAAATGTCAAAATGGAACATAAACAGAAGCAAGCTATTGTTCAGAAATAGTATGAAAATAAAGCAAATAAAGAAATGAAGGAGAAGGAAAGAATTGACTGAAAGCTTATAAATGTCACTCATTAAAGGTGAGCTTTCATGTCCTTTCTCTTCCTTCTTAGTCCTGCATGTCATCATCTTCTGATCCAGCTGTTGCACTTGGGCCTCTGTTCGGATCATCTCTATCGGACCCCACCATCTCGTCTTCATTTTCACATGCAGCTCCATAAGCACCACCCCCTCCATATGGATTTGGCCTGTCCTCAGGCCAAGCAACATAGGACTGAAAAGCCTGAGGATTCATGAACTGGTCCATGACCTCTGGAGGGTACCCGGCTTGCTGCTGCATCACGTACTGAGATTGCTGAAAATAAGTGTTTGCGCGGTTAGTTGCTGCTAGCATATCCCAGGTGTGGCTTTGACACTGATATTGCCACTGAACGTAGCTTGCCATGTCAAAGGAAGCAAGCGGTTCAGTTGGCAGCCCGGGTTATGGTTCTGGCTCAGGTTGAGGGCCTCTTGAGGAGGATGCACCCTTCTTGGTTTGTCCCATAATGAAGCGGCTGATGTAATTATCAGTGATGGGGTTTTTAATCACTTCATGAACAGTCGAGGGCAACCTCATTTTTGTGTCCTTAATTAGTCCCATGATGAGACCGGGAAAGGAGAGGCGGGTGGTAGGTTCACCTTTGCCCAAAAGAGTGATCTTCTTGAGTTCCCAAGCAATGGTACGAGTAATGTCAACTTTAATGCCCTTGATTATGTAGTAAATCAAAGGGCATATGTCGACGGTGCAGTCTGAAAGATGGCTGTTGGGTTTGACATTGTGAAGGATAAATTTAAGGACAAGTTTGGCTGGGGGGGTCATGAACTTGTATTGGGCTCGGTATTCTCTCCCCGCATCACTAATGTCGTAGTTGGTTCCCTCAAGCAAGATTGTTCGTTTAACTTCTTCTTTAGGAGGGTCAAGGTCAAAGGCGCCTTGGTTTTGTTTTGTATGGAAGTCATCTAGGCGGTCCTCATGATCTAAGGGGAAGGGAGTTCCCAGATATGTATTGATGGCGGCCCGATCGAACCGAATGGTTCGGCCTCTCACAAAGGTTTCAAAAACGAATGGGTCGGTGTGGGGGTTTTCTGGAAGTGCATTAGCGTAGAATTCACGCAGCAGATCTGCATGAATATTGGTTTCTGGTTGTAGTAGCCGTCCCCACCCTTGGTGCAAAAAGAATTGGAGGAATTCCGCATATGGGCCATCGGGTTTGATGTTGAATACTTTTTCAGCCCATGTGTTCCTTTCCAACAGATCCTTATAACGATCTTGATGGTAAGCGGATTTGAACCGGGCCAGATCATAGGATCGGCTTCTCGTTGGTTAGGGAGTAGAGGTAGAGGTGTTTCCTTTTTGGCGTTTGCCGGTGTTAGGATTTTTGGGTGCCATACCTGCAAAACAACCAGGAAATCCATACAGAAACAAACATTGAATAATTAGCAACAGCATGGAATGAATTAGTTCGCAAAAGCATGGTGAAACATGTCAATTCTGCAAAAATTAGTGCATACTGCTACAACTCGCCGTGGCGAGTTGCTGAAAAAAATTTCTAGGTTTCATATGAGCACTCGCCGCGGCGAGTGATGAATGTGCCGAACGAGTAACCCTAAAATTCACAGAATCGATCATTTTTCCAATTTTCTTCCAGTTTCATAACTCCTAACCCTAATTCAATATATTCTGACCCTGATTACTGTCTAAAGATGAACTAAATCATGGCTTTTGTCAAAAATTCGAATTAATTCCAAAAAACCCCTTTTTATTGAAAATTTACAAAAGGATGCAAAAGTTGTGGATTGAGGCTTGAAAAGAACGAATTTGTAGCCATGATTCTGTTTCATCTCAACAGTTTATGGTAAAGAAGATAAAAATTAACAGATCTACTACCCTAGGGTTTGATTCAACAAAAATTAAGAAAATTTTTGAAAAACAAACCTGTTGTTGTTGAATGCAAGTGCAAAAATGATGAATGAGATGAAATGGGACTTGCTTTGGCCTTGGTTGGACTTGGGTTGAAGTTGTGTGGAGTTTTTAGGGTTTGAGAGAAAAATGAAGATTTTTGTTTGAAGAGAGAGTGAAAACCGGAATGTTTGGTAGGATAAGGGTAGGTGGGAGTTAAGGTGAGTTATGGTGAGTTAGTGGCTTTGGTAACTGAACCCTGTCAGAAATGCAGTTACTCGCCTCGCGAGCAACTTTACTCGCCGTGGCGAGTGTTTTGGTAGTCAACACGGTCAAAGACCACGTTGCTCGCCATGGCGAGTACTTTTACTCGCCTCGCGAGTAATGACAGTTCAGGTTTTTGCTTTCTTTTCTAGCTTCTGTTTAGAGTGGATTGGATATGCATTATGACTCTTAAACCTAATATGCATAAAAACAGTAAAAATACTTACAAAATTGGGGTGCCTCCCAACAAGCGCTAGTTTTTCGTCGTTAGCTCGACGCCTTTTTCTTTTACGTTCACAGATTGTCAAGTGGGATCGTCGACGTAAGCCGGTCAATCTCACCTCCAAAATATGGCTTCAACCTCTGGCCATTCACTGTCCAGCTAGCTTTTGTAATTGGATCTTCAAGCTCTACTGCACCGTATGGCTTTACTTCCTTAACCATGAAAGGTCCGGACCATTTTGACTTTAATTTGCCCGTAAAGAGTCTTAATCTTAAATTGAAAAGCAACACCATCTGCCCAGGCCTGAACTGTCTTTGAATAATCTGCTTATCATGATATTTCTTGACTCTTTCTTTGTATAACTTTGGGGATTCGTATGCTTGATTCCTCATTTCCTCAAGTTGGTGCATTTGAATCTTTCGTCGTTCGCCGGCTTTCTCTTGATCAAAGTTCAGAAATTTGAGTGCCCAAAAAGCTTTGTGTTCGAGCTCTACCGGTAAATGACATGATTTACCATAGACCATTTGAAATGGTGTGAGACCTGTAACACCCCGTTTTCCCAAAACAACGTAAACATGTATAATTATCAGAGTTTTCAACAACAACGGAGTATTACATCTACTTTTCAAAATTCAGTTTAAATAGAATATAAAAACTATTTAATTCAACACATCATTTTATAAAAATCTGCAGCGGAATATTTATTTGATAATCAATCAACAACTAAAATCAACATCCTTGGCACAAGGCCTCAACATAATAAAAAATATTATTCAACGATGATTTAAATCTTCAACATCAATAAAAGTCTAAGCAACATGTTCTCAAAAACCGATACATAAAAGAATGAAATCATAAACATCAAATCCCATCCCGTTACATATCAGAGCCTACGACACAAGAGCCAACTCCTATCTATCCTTCGCTACCTGCACTTGCCCACGAGGCGGCAATTCCAGCAGAAGGGGTGAGTTCACAACGCAAAGGTAATATATAAATATATGAATCATCAAATTGCATTGAAAAACAACAACAAATAATAACAACCATCATCAGCATAGGCAGCAACATCATCAATATAAGCAACAACATCATCAATATTAGCAACAACATCATCAATATAAGCAACAACATCATCAATATTAGCAACAACATCATCAATATAAGCAACAACATCATCAATATTATTTAGATTCATCTTCGGTTAACAACATCAACGACAACATCACTTGTGGCGACACCTCACCAACAACATCTCTACAAAACAACCCACACCTACAACAACTAATGCAAGACTCCATCAACTACTAATGCATTATGCAAATGTGGTACCAACTACGCGCGTTGAATGCTAAGCATTCCGGGGCATAAGCCCCCACCAATTTGGATGGTTAAAGCATCCCAGGGCATAAGCCCTCACCAGATGAATGACTAGCATTCCAGGGCATTAGCCCTCACCAATTGAATGTATAAACATTCCAGGGCATGAGCCCCCAACGATGCAAATGAGTATGATGACTCTATGGTGTATATCTGCATACAACCCTACAACAACTACTGGTGCATATCAGCATGCAACCAACAACAACAACTCAGGACATCAACAACTGTGTCTAACAACTAAGACACCCTCCCCAACTGGACAATACAACTCAGCAACATCAATGGCAACTCAACAATACACCGTATGTAATTGTACATATATAAACATATATATTCCAACATATCAACAACAATAGCAACATATACATTACTCAATTACATTCATATCAAAGTCCAAAACATCCTTCAAAAGCAAACCAAGTTTGATCAATAAGGCATAAGCTAAATACTCATAAAACACCTCAATTAAACCTCTAATACTTAAGTTTGAAGTTTGGGAACTAACCATAGGTTTTGGACTAACTTGGAATAAGTTATACTAAGTTTTCTTAAAGTTTTCCTCAAGACCCACTTGGAGTATTTTCATCATAACTCAAAATCCATAAAACATTTTCAAGTCAAACCAAAGCCATTAGAAAGCTAACTCAATTATCTACAACTTTCATGTTTACGTCAAAAGCCAATTCGGAACAGAAATGGGTGAAAAAGACACAAGAACGTGAAACAGGGAATGTTGTACAGGACTAGCACGCTTAAGTGTGCAAGTGGACGCTTGAGCGTGCGAAAATGACGAAAGTTGGGTTCTGGCTCGCTGGCTGCACGCTTGAGCGTGCGGTCTCAGTTTTCAGCAAAAAGGTTGCGATTTCAACATGGTTTTGGCTCAAAAATCCCAACTTTGATCCCCCAATGACCCAAAATGATTAGAAACAATGTTTATGGGTTCATGGCACAACAAAACAACAGAAACAATTCACATAAGCATCATCATCATCATATAATTCATCAATCATGGCATTTTCATATTCTCAACCCTAATCCAACAAACCACCATTTTTCAATTCAATTTCATGAAAGCATACATATATACATTAGCAATTGAATCATAAACCCACCCTTACCTGATTAGATGAACAAAAGCAAGCTACAACAATCAATCTTCTAGGCTAATCCCCTTGTTCTTGGTTCTTCTCCCTTCTACCCAAAAAGCTTATGTTTTTGTTTTCTCTGATACATATAGTTGTTTTCTGACCTTTCTATTTCCTTTACCAACCAAAGTATAACTCCCCTTTTTCTATTAACTCCTTCCTTAATCTCCTTTAATTCACATTAACCCCATAATTCTAATAATTAATAATTATTCCACCTATTTTCATAATTCTCCAAAATAATAATATTTCTTCTATTTTCTCAAAACAAAGCAAATATTATATCCCACTACTAATTAATTAAATAACAAATAACATGCATTTAGATAATACATCAATAAATCATATAACTCAGTTATTTCACATAAATTATTATAAACAAATAAACACACCACATATTCACATAATCATTTATAAATTCAAATAAAACATGCCCAACAACTAAAAATAACAAAATAGCGACTAGGGCGTTACAAGACCTATAGGAGATTTGTATGCTGTCCTATAAGCCCACAAGGCTTCATCAAGCTTCGCCGACCAATCCTTCCGAGATGTTGAGACTGTTTTCTCCAGAATTCTTTTGATTTCTCGGTTAGATACCTCGGCTTGACCGTTGGTTTGAGGATGGTACGGTGATGCTACCTTGTGTTTCACACCGTAATGATCTAATGCCTTAGCAAGCTGTGTGTTTCAGAAATGTGAGCCTCCATCACTTATCAAAACTCTTGGTGTTCCGAATCGGGTGAAGATATTCTTTTTGAGGAACTTTACTACTGTTTTGCTATCGGCTTTTGGCGATGCGACAGCTTCCACCCACTTCGAGGCATAGTCTACGGCTACCAAGATGTATTCATTTGAGTACGATGATGGAAAGGGGCCAACAAAGTCTATACCCCAACAATCAAACACTTCTACTTCAAGAATGCTTTGTAGAGGCATCTCATTTCTCTTTGACATTGCTCCGGTTCTTTGACATTCATCACAATGCTTGCAATGAATATTGGCATCTTTAAAAAGTGTCGGCCAATAGAAACCGGATTGAAGCACCTTTGCGGCTGTTCTTTCCCCATTGAAGTGACCTTCATAGGGTGAATTATGACATTGCCAAAGGATCTTCTTTGCCTCTTCATTATCAACACACCTTCGCAAGAGGTTATCAACTCCAATCTTGAATAAGTATGGCTCATCCCATACATAATGATTGACATCATGGAGGAATTTCTTGCGTTGTTGCCAAGTGAAGTCTTCGGGAATGAATTCGGTTGCTTTGTAGTTCGCCATATCGGCAAACCATGGTCTTTCATTGATTGCAAACAACTTTTCATCGGGAAATTCTTCACGAACTTCCGGTTCATTCCTCGTCACTTCTTTGTTCATTAGCCTTGATAGGTGATCAACCACAAGATTTTATGTACCTTTCTTGTCCTTTATCTCTAAGTCAAATTCTTCTAATAACAACATCCACCGGATGAGCCTTGGTTTTGAATCAGACTTGGTAAGGAGGTACTTAATGGCTGCATGGTCAGTATAAACAACTATTTTTGAACCTACAAGGTATGAACGAAATTTTTCCAATGCATATACTATTGCAAGTAGCTCTTTTTCAGTGGTAGCATAATTGATTTGAGCTTTATTTAAAACTTTACTCGCGTAGCGTATAGCATGGAAAATTTTGTTCTTGCGTTGACCCAACACGGCACCAACAGCGTAATCACTAGCGTGGCACATTAATTCAAAGTTTAAATCCCAATTGGGAGCTGTGATTATTGGTGCGGAGGTCAACCGCTCTTTCAAAGTTTCAAATGCTTTTAAACAATTATCATCAAAAAGAAAAGACTTATCTTTATTGAGCAGATTGCTCAATGGTTTGGCTATCTTCGAGAAGTCTTTGATGAATCTCCGGTAAAATCCCGCATGGCCAAGAAAGCTACGAACACCTTTGACATTTACTGGTGGTGGGAGCTTTCCTATCACTTCAATCTTTGCCTTGTCAACTTCTATGCCTCTTGATGATATATTGTGACCAAGTACTATGCCTTCAGTCACCATGAAATGGCATTTTTCCCAATTAAGCACCAGATTGGTTTCTTTACATCGTTTCAGCACGGTGTCCAAGTTGTTCAAGCAAACATCATAGGATGATCCAAACACAGAGAAATCATCCATGAATACCTCAATACTCTTCTCAATCAAGTCGGAGAATATCGCTTGCATACACCTTTGAAATGTTGCAGGCGCATTGCATAAACCGAACGACATCCTTCTATATGCAAATATTCCAAAGGGACGAGTGAATGCGGTCTTCTCATGGTCCTTCGGATTGACTGTGATTTGATTGTAGCTCGAATAACCATCAAGGAAACAATAGTATGCTTGCCCGACCAAACGTTCAAGCATTTGATCCATAAAAGGTAATGGAAAATGGTCTTTCCTTGTGGCTTGGTTAAGTCTCCGATAATCAATACACATCCGCCACCCGGTGACGGTTCTTGAAGGTATGAGCTCATTCTTGTCATTCTTTACTACCGTCATACCACCCTTCTTGGGCACCACTTGTATCGGGCTTACCCACGAGCTATCTGAAATGGGATATATCATACCGACCTCAAGTAACTTAACCACTTCCTTGCGGACTACTTCTTTCATTGTAGGATTTAATCGGCGTTGAGGTTGAGCCACCGGTTTGAAGTTCTCCTCCATATTGATCTTATGCATACAATATGAAGGGCTAATGCCTTTGAGGTCGGACAACTTCCAACCTATTGCTTCTTTGTTGCTTTTTAGAACTTCAATCAATCTCTTTTCTTTATTGTTGGACAAAGAACTACTTATGATCACCGGTTTTGTGCCGTCTTCTTCGAGAAAAACATACTTTAGTTGTGACGGCAAGACTTTCAATTCAATCTTTGATTCTTCAATCTTGTCTTTGTCCTTCAATTCCTCCATCTTGGCTTTCTTTGGAGGAACCTCTTTCAAAGTCTCTAATTCTTTCAAACATTCTTCAATCTCCTTTTCTTCTTCAACACTTAGAACGTTGAGTGCATCAGTGAGTACTCTTTCAAGGGTTGTAGGTTTATGCAATTGTTTCCTTGTATCCATAATCACCTCTTCCATCGCATCCATCTTAAAACACGCTCCTTTGTCTTTTGAATGTTTCATTGCACTATGGAGATTGAAGTTGATCTCTTCATCATCAAGCCGCACCTTCATCAACCCGTCATCATAATCAATCATCATCCTTGCGGCTAACATGAATGCTCGTCCAAGAATTAAGGGCACATCATCATCTCCCTCAATATCCATTACCACGAAATCCACGGGAAACACAAATTTGTCCACCTTGACTAGTACATCTTCCGCTATTCCCATTGGTCGGGCTATGGATTTGTCGGCTAATTGTAGGGTCATCTTGGTTAACTTAAGGTCTAAGCCACCAACCCTCTTGACAACCGAATATGGTATAAGGTTGATACTTGAACCAAGATCAATTAAAGCTTTACTGACATTGACGGTACCAATTGCCACTGGTAATGTAACTCTTCCGGGATCTTTCTCCTTTCTTGGTAACCTTCGTTGGATGATTGCACTACAATTTGCGTCAAGTTGAATTGTTTCTTCATCATTGTAGCGACGCTTCTTGGACAAGATCTCTTTCATAAACTTGACATAAGTCGGCATTTTTTCAAGAGCTTCGGCGAACGGAATGTTGATCTCCAACTTCTTGAATATATCTAAGAACCTCTTGAAATGCTTCTCCAAGTCCTTCTTTGATTGAGTTTTAGGATATGGAAGCTTGTGAGCCGGCACATCCTTCCCGACTTCTTTCTTCTTGTTCTTTCCCACATCCTTTTCAACTAACTCTTCTTTATTTTTTTGATTTTTTTCTTCTTTTTCATTTTTTTGTTCTTTTTCTTTTCCAACTACTTCTATATTATCTACATCTATATCTACATCTATATCTACATCTACCTCTTCCTTCTCATTCTATTCTCTATCCACCTCCTCTTCATCTTCAACAACTTGCCTCTCCACCTCCAAGTTATCACCAATCCCTTGCCCAATTACCTTGCCACTTCTTGTTGAAATAGCTTTGCATTGCTCGTTCTTTCCATTGTTGCCATTATTGGGATTGTTTTGTGTGTTAGCCGTGAAGGCACCTCCTTGTTGATTGGCCAAGATTTGGGAGATTTGGCCCAAGTGTTGAGCTTGTTGTCCCATTTGCGTCTCGAGATTCTTGATGGATGCGGTGTTGTTTTGTTGATTGGTCATCGTAAGCTGCATGAATTGATTGAAGGTGTCTTCAATCTTTTGTGTGCGATCTTGTTGTGGTGGATATTGTTGGAAGTTGTTGTTGTATGGCTGTTGATTTGAAGGTCCGGCATTCGATACCGTTGTTTCCTCTTTGAAAATTGTCGTTGTTCGGATACCGTTGTTGATTTGAATTGCCCGGATATTGACCTTGAAATTGTCCCGGCCTTTGTTGATTGCCCACATAATTAACTTCTTCTTCAAGTTGCGGTGGACAATAACCTGTTGGATGATCACCGGAGCACATCTCACAAAAATGAACTTGTTGATGCCTTTGTTCTTTTTGCAATTGTTCTTTAATGAGTTTAGGCATCTCCTTCATTTGAGTCTTCATTTCTTCAAGCTGTTGAGTTAAGAGCTTGGTATGTGCTAGATTTGCATCACTTGAACCCAACTCAAGAATTCCGGACTTTCGGTGAGCACCACTTCTGTTGTGTTTGGCTGCTCGGTCATTGAGTGACATTTTGTTGATGATATCCACTGCGTCTTTAGGACTTAATGCCGTCAAAGAACCATGTGCAGCTGCATCTAAGATAAGCTTTGGCTCGGGTAACAATCCTCCACGGAACATATGGATTCGAGTTGTATCGTCAAACCCATGCTTTGGACACTTTCTTAGTGATAACTTGTATCGCTCCCATGCATCACATAAAGACTCATCTGAACCTTGAGCGAACATTGCAATTGCGGTTTTAGTATCCATGTGCCTATGATCCGGAAAGAATCTTTCTTGGAACGCTTTCTCCAATGCATTCCAATCATTTAAAACTAATGGTGGTTGATCAAGATACCACTCTCGAGCTTTGCCAATAAGTGAATGTTGAAACAACCTCACGAACCCAGCTTCCTCGTCAGCTTCGGATTGACCAAGACTGTTGGCTAGAGCATAAAACACCGATAGATGTTGATAAAGATCTTCATGATCTAACCCGGCGAAAGGATGATTTGAGACAAGTTGTATAGTTCCGGACTTAAGCTCCACTTGTTTCTCCTTGTCCTTTCTGAGATGAGCCAACCGTCTTGGACTTGTCCAAAAGGGCATCACACTTTGATTGTTCAGATCAACATTTTGATTGTTTCCAGCCATGTTTTCTTCCTCTTCAAGTATGGTGATTAGTGAAGGAGTGAAAGTTGAGGTCCCTTCTTGTTGTGCTTGTCTGGCTTGTCTTTTCTCTCTTCTTGTTTTACTATTGTTTTTGCGGGCCGTTCTTTCAATTTCAGGATCGTATATTAAATCTTGTGGTAGAACTGTACCTCGCATACAAGAGTTCAAAGATCTCAACAAAGAAAATTAGCAACAAAAAGGAATAATAAATGAACTATATATATACAATAATGAATAAGTGCAAAATTTGCTTAAAACGATAAAATAGTCGCAATATCTATGATATCTAAACGCCAGTCCCCGGCAGCGGCGCCATTTGATGTTGTATTTTTGCATCAAACAATAGTAAGTATTTATATCGTCTCCTCAGGGACTAGTGCGATATCACGGACCATTCGACACCAAATATCATTTTAAGTGAAAGATAAGTTTGTTTTGTTTCTAACTACGAAACTAATTTGCAAAATTGTAAATTGAGATTAGTAAGGCGTGAAGCTTGTTAGGATTAGAGTTCCTTGATTAAACGTCATACGTAACCTAATAATCATATACAGATTCTAGCTTTTCTTTTATATTATCACGTATCCCTCGGCAATAACATTTGTGTCCAAATATTATTGTAACATCAATTGTATCGTTCAATCGTCGATGTCTCAAACTATTGAACGATCCAAGAGTCGATCTTATCATTTAATCGATGATTTCTCAATCTATTTAATAATAAGAAAGCTTTAAGTTTAGATACAAGAAGTGATTATCAAAACATCAATTCCATGTCTATAACTTATGTTTTGATAGATGATTATTCTAAACCTAGATTCAAAAGTATTTTTCAATCACTATTAAATCAAACATAAGCATTAAAGTGCAAGAATAACATCAATATCAAATCAAATGCTAGAACCAAATATTTATAGATCAAAAGATTACATATTAAGCTAAGATCAAGTACCTCTAATCCCAACAAAGGAGATTTAGCTACTCATTGTCATGGAAGCTTTGCAAGAATGAATGAAAAGAGAAGGATTCATTACAACTTGTGATCTCTCAACAAAGTATGAAGAATCCACCTTCTATCACTCTCACTCTATGAAGAATAAGCCTTACTTCTCTCTCTAAAAACTATTACAGAAGTGAAAATTAAGAGAAACTAAGATATATTCAATGAATGGATCAAGTGGCTTAAATCGAGTTTTCTTTTCTGCATCAGCTCGCCTCGCGAGCAGCTTTACTCGCCATGGCGAGTTGTGGTTGCTTCGCCATTGGGTTTGTGATACGTCAGCTTTAAGAAGGTTAAGCCGCCCTAACTCGCCTCGCGAGTACAATCACTCGTCGTTGCGAGTTTCTCGCCTTTGGTTCGCCTTTGGCGAGTTGAGGGCGAGTGATTTTTGTTGCTCCCTGGAATTGCTCGCCTTCGGAGCTCGCCTTGCATTCGCCATTGCGAGTTTGCTCGCCTCTAGAGCTCGCCTTGCGTTCGCCATTGCGAGTCTCTCGCCTTTGGCTTGCCAGTGGCGAGTAACTTTTGGTACATTCTGGAATTGCTCGCCTCTAGCTCGCCTTTGGCATCTTTTTACTCACTGTGGCGAGTTATCCTTTTGATTTTTTCTTTGTTTTTCCTCTTTGATTCATGTCTTGAGACCAATACCTGCACAATTGGGTAAAGTAAGATAATTAAAGCATAATAGGGAATTTCACACTGATATCTTGACCTTTCCCTTGATAACTTGCAAAACAAGAAACAAATGTGCCGAATTTAATCCTTTAAAACACAACTTTCTGGCACTTATCAACTACAAAAGAGCTATTTATCTTTTTATTCATGACAAAAACATAATTTTGCCTCTTGATTTTTTTTTCTCTTATTTTGTGTGCGTAGACCCATGACAATCTACATTTTTTCATTTTTGAACGATTTTTTCCGTGTAGAAGAACATAAGCACTCTTAATGTTGAAATGACAGGTATTGGTGCCTTTCTAACCAACTTTATCAACCCAGTCTGTTTCCGTAAGCGCCAATATAGCTACTATTTAACTCACGATGTTGGAGTTGAGATGATGTTAAGGAAGTTAAGGTCCCACCGCCCTTCAGCTGGTCGTGACAATTATCCATCCAAAAAAGACAATGTTAGTGACAATCACAATGTTAGTGGTATTTAACATAAGAGAAGAGCCACCATGAGTCCAATTATCCATCCAAAAAATAATACTTTTACCATCTCCCAACTGCCGCATTAAATGCATTTGGAACTGCTCGCAAATGCAAGATAAGGCTCACTACAAATGAGAGTCGTAAGATTGAGAGTTGATCTCACTTCAAAGGTCCTTCTTCCTACCATACTCACCATATAAGACAGGTTCTCTCTGGTTTGCCTAAAGTCAGGTTCTCTCTCCAACAAGTAAATCATAGTTTTCTCTATCTGGATTCTTCATCAATTTATATGAAAGATGTGTTACAATGTATTTTTATGGCTCACTTGATAGTAAGGATTATATGAAACTCCGTAAAGTATTTATTTTTCCGTGATACATACTATGAAAACTAATGAAGAAATGACATCATTTATATCCATTTTAAAGATTTAGAAATTATTTTGTTATAATCGACTTTATGATGATGGTATAAATGTTATCAGAACTCTTGAAGAGATTCTAAAATATGTCGATTGTTGAAAAATTTGAAATGAATTATCTTGGACACAAAAATGTTTGCTTGAAATTCACAAACTTATTATTTAAATGTGATTTTGTGCACCAAAAAACTTATATAGTTAACGTATTGGACAAATCTACTTGATCATGATGTCACTTTATGTGAGTAAATATCATATTTTCAAGAAATGTGATGAACATTTTAAGTTGGTCATGAAGTACTTTGTCTTAGTTCAAGTGAGAACACTAATGTATTTTTGTTAATTATATATATTTTGGTAGTTTATTTTTGTCAATATTAGTAAAGTAAACACACACAGGTATTGTGACAAAGACAAACATACAAGTTTCATCTTAGAGAAACAACAATGTTATTCGACTATTTAGAAATGCTAGCACCTCATCAAGAAAGTGAAGATTGCACTTTTATTAAGGATGATGATTTTACAAATACAAAAATCTTGTGGATCTTTTGAGTGGGCTTTTGCAACAACTCAAAATAAAGATAACATCTCAATCATTGTTAATTTGGAGAAGAGCATGAAGATATCTTTCAACAGAGTTACCGCCAACTAAATTTTGGAGTAACTAATATTAAAGATTATTTGACTTTTTTTTGTCTCATGTACGATTATTTGATTTTTTATTAGACAATACTTTGCCCGATTCAAAATATACATGACTATCAACTATTTCACATATGTCAATATACAATTTTTTATCGTTAAAAAAACTTATGATCATTGTTATCTTTAATTATTTTCCTAGACAAAATTGTTCGAGGCAATGCATGACACAATGCGCTTGTTAAATAGAATCATCTACAAAAAGAAGAAGATCATGAACGAAAATGAGATGAGGTCTGTGTTTGGCTACCCGGTGAAAAAGCTAAAACGCACGTCCATCACCTAAAAAGCGATTTTGCTGTGTTTGGTTCTCCTTTGCCTCATTGCCGTCATCGTACGTTTTGCTTTCCAAAATCAATTTTGGGTGAAGCCTCTGATTCCTAGCTTCTGGAAATCAATTTTCTAAACCGTACTTTTGATTCAATCAATTTCTCTCTTTTGCCCCTGTATGTACGAGTAAAAGGGTCTGATAAAGGGATTTCAAAAATCACTCATTCCTTCAGTTTGAGAATATGAGGAGTTTTGCAATGAAATTTGTTCATTTGATTGTGGGTTTTGCTATGACATTATTCCTCCATACCTGTGTGTAGATTGACGGTGTGTTGAAGATGAACAAGTCAGGAACAAACTAAAGAGAAAGAGAGATATACTAGGCAAATGACTTTTAATCCAAATATTTTTTAATCAAACGGTTAATAATAAATCCTCTCAAACTCTATATAAAAAAAAAAATCCTCTCAAACTCATAAATTTATCATTTTTTTTGTCAAATAAAAATTATCATTTTAACTTTATATATTTTTTATGTATATATGATCCATTATATACACACACATTTCTTAAAATAAAATAAAAATATACACACATGTAACCAAACAAAAATATATACACACATGTTAAAACTCATTTTGGTCATTTACACATTCAAAATCAATTTTGACACAAAATATTCAAACAACATATTTTATATAAATCACTTTTGATGTGAAGTATCCAAACATAAATCAATTTACATTAAACTCACTTTTAACTAAAATCAATCAATTTTGCAAAATCAGTTTAACCAAAATCAATTCAGACAACCGCAAATGGTTTCAAATTGAAATCCAAAAATAAGTTAGAATCGTGCTCTTTACCCAAATGGTTTCACTTATTCTCAAGTGAAATGACCAAAATACCCCTACGCATGTTAACTCACGCTACTGTAAATGACAACTGAGTTAACTCACGCTACGTGACTTAAGTCACGTTGAAAAAAAAACACACTAGCGCAAGTCAACTCACGTTAATAGTAAATGAAATTTGCACGAGCGCAATTTAACTTGCGCCGGGGCATTTTAGTCTTTTCACAGCGAAAAAGAGCAAAGCATTAATTAAGCCCAAAAACAAACAAGCGGCGTTAGGTTAACTGTTAGCAAATGAATGAATCTTTCGCAATAACCTAGCGGCGTTGCTAGGTCTTCCCAAACTCAGCAAACATGGCAGAGAAGAAGCGAAAGGAAAGAGGCGACGCCAACCGCCACACCGGAAAAAAGAAATCGAAGAAGACTTCCGACAATCAACGGAAGAAAAGCTGTCCTCGATTGCCTTCATCGTTGAAAAAAGAGATCGAACACTTAAACCCTACCCCTGTCGATGTCAATGGAATCGACAGTGACGTTTACGAATACGAAGAAGAACTACCCGAGGAAGAGTCCAGAAAGAATAAACGTTACGACCCTGTATCTGTCAATGATTCTGATTTTGAGGTATGTTATGAATTGAACAATAAGTTGTTTATCCAAACATATCCTTAATTTCTGATTTGTCTGAATCCATTTGTTTGTTAGGATGGGAATGTACAATCTGATGATGATTCTCGAGAGGAAGATGATGGGAGAATCCGTCTGCACAGGCTGAGGGAGCCTTTTGATGGTAAGAATAAATGTGTTCAGCTTTTTTCATATCATTCAATTCTTTGCAAATTTTGATTATTTTGTTATCTTAACTGCAACACTTTTAATTTTTATTGTAATTTAGATGATACCAAAACGACAACTAATGATCCAGAGTCTGAATATAATTCTAGTCATGATGTTGTGGAAGGTGATGGACATATTAGTATTGAGGATCTCCTTGGTACTCTTCAAGACGCTCCTGAACATTCAAGACTTCGGTTAAGAAATCAACAAATTGAGAATAGTTCTAGAACTGTTCATGCACCACTTCCAACGGCAGATCAAGCAAAGGTAGAAAGGAGGGTGGCGTATGAAATATCAAAGAAACAAGTCACAAGGTGGCAATCCATTATTCAGAGAAATAGGGAGGCTCTTACTGTGTACTTTGATGAAAAGACAGATCTAGGGTTTTCAACTATAGGAGCTATAGCTTCTGAATTTCAACCCATAACTGAATTTGAGGGGAAAATGGCTGCACTAGTTCATCATCACAAAGTTATTGAAGCTCATAATAACGATGGTGTTAGTCTTCTTGATTTGGACGACAAGGTACAACTGTTGTTTATTTTAGTTGCTAATGCTTGGAATTCTCATTTGTAAAGTTGAGCTCCTCTGCTTTTAGCATTTATGGAGCTTTCTAAATTTCAAAACTCAAACATGAATTTCTCTGTTAAATTAATGGCTGTTGAATTTTAGTATACAATCGATAGAGATTACATTTATATAGGACTGTTGTTCTACCTTTTATGATTGGAAAAAACCTTGACTGTGGAGGAACTAAGATGGCATTCGTTTTTTTTTTTTTTTTCTTTTTTTGAATTTCAACAATGCCGTGCAAATTATTGAATTGCAATGTCCTCCCTATTTAATCTCCCTTCCTCTCAGTATTTTTATTGTTTTTCCTCTTAACCAACTATGTAGAAAGATACAATAACATTGATCAGTGTTGTCAAATTTCGTTATTTTACTGAATTTCCATTGTCTTTTGTTGTATATGATGCTTGGTAGGTTACTATAGAAGATAAGAAGGATATGCAAAACCGGGCTGCTAAATTGCAGAGCCTTCTTTTTCTTCATGAAATGAAGGCAAAGCGTGTTAAAAAGATAAAGTCCAAAACATATCGTTCGTTAAAGAAAAATAGATTGAAAGCAAAGTCTTCTCAATTGGAAATGGATCCTGAAGCTGCTAATAAATATGACATGAAACAAGAATTCCAGAGGGCGGAGGTATATATGTATATATTGTCTTACTGAATAAAACAAGACTTTAGAAAAAGCCTTTTCTCACTTCCCAACTTATTTTAGGAACGCATGACTCTGAGACACAAACAAAAAAGTCCATGGCTTCAGCGTAAAATGCAACGTGGTTTAGATAAGCAGGACGTAGGAACTTGTGCTGCCGTGAGTGAACATTTTCAAAGACATGAGGAACTGATTAGAAAAAGGTATACCATGGACAGTAGCAGCAGTGATGATAGCACTTATGAAGAGGATAATGAGAATACCGCTGATTCTGATCTGGATAAGGCAAACAATATTTTGCGAAAAGCAAAACAAAAGACGCTAGAAGTGCTGGAGGAAGATGATAAAATGCCTACGTCGGGATTGCTATCCTTACCTTTTATGGTAATTATTTATTATTCTTCTCTTGTTCTTGTTTTCTTGAAATAAATACTAGTTACCCAACCTCTGATGGTGTGTGTATATCTTCCTAATGCCCACAGAGACTATGGCTTAAATACTGTAATCTTTTATTTGAATCACTGCCTTTTTAAGTAATATATGTTCTATTGACACTGGAAAGGGTGATCTCCAACTATGATGAAGACATATATCTTTTGCACATGTTTGGTTTCTTAAATATTTTATTTAGTATCATTAAAGCCGAAAATTTATCTGTTTGTAATTTTCTAATTTTCTGCTATTCCAAATATGGTTTACGACTGAACATTATGGCATAATTTGATCCATGTAGCCTACCCCACTTAGTGGGATAAGGCTTGGTTGTTGATGTTGTTGTTGTTGTTAGTTTTTGACCTCCATCTGATTTGTTGTGGTATAGATGCGTGGATTGGAGAAAAGAAAAGAAGCAACTATTAAAGAAGTCAACCTTACTGTACAAGAATACGAAGATTCCACGAAGAAGCTGGAGGATTCTGGCGGCTCAGAAGATTCAAAAGTAGCATCCACCAGTGGCAGAAGAGTATTTGGAATGGCTAAAACCCAAACAATTGATGATGATAATAAGGTGGAATTACAGAAGTGTTGCAATAACAGTGGTAGCGAGGATGACTTTGAGGCCAAGAAAAGTTGCAACATTGAGAATGATGGAAGTGATCATCTGCAGAAGGATGTCGTCGATGATTCAGTCTTAAATAAAGAGAATAATGATACTCGCAAAGAATCTGTTTTTAATGTGATTAATTTCCTCTTTTCTTGAACTTCTCAGATGTTTGTTTTACTTAATGGGTATATAACGCATTTTATGCATTTCTTGAAATTTGATCGCAGAACTTTGACGAGATTGTAAAAAATCATGGGCCAAAAACTACATATGAAGTTTCCATATTTGCCTCAGATACATGGAAAAAGGTATAATTTATTTCTTTGTTTTTATATCTGTGATCGGTTCCTTTTATTAAAAAAAACTTTTGATATCTTCCATACGCGTGGCATTTTGTTGGACTTATTTACTGATAATTATAATGGGCAGGCAAAAAACAAAAGTGATATAGACACAGACATCAAGAAGTCTTCAAAGTTTCCTAGGCCTGTTAGGCACAATGTAAAGGTATGCATTCTTTGTGTATGTCAAGTATATAAACTGAATCGTTGGTTTAGCTTGAATATGTGTTGTCATTTTATGTTCTAGAACTCTGAAAAAGATCAATGGAGAGAGGATAGCAATACAGATGATGAAGGACCGATGGTGGATGGAATTCTGACTTCTGCATCTAAACCATCTTATGAACTTCCATCTCAAGAGGAGCTCATTCGACAAGCTTTTGCTGGGGATGATATAGAAGATGATTTTGAAAAGGATAAGCAGGAAATCCTCAATGAAGAAAATCCTGTGCCAGAAAAGCCTCTATTACTTCCTGGTTGGGGCCAATGGACTGATATACAACAAAAGAAAGGTTTACCTTCCTGGATGGTCAAAGAACATGAAAATGCCCGGAGAAAAAGGGAAGAATCTCTCAAGAAGAGAAAGGATGCGCAGTTAAAAAATGTGATCATCTCTGAGAAATCAAGCAAGAAGGTTAGTCACTTCAAGTACTAGGTTTAGGACACCTTTCGTATACTTCAGAATTTTGAACATCAACATGCATGCAATGGTTTGTTTTACAATAAGAAATTGCTGTTGACATTGATGAATGATTTATTCTTGATTGATGTTTTTTAACATCGGATTATGCAACTGCTGTTATAATTAACTACAAAGATTTGTGGTATTGTTATTTTTAATCAATATTTTTGTTACCATCCATTGCTGTAGAGAGGGACCAGCTTATGCCAGTTTAAGATATCAGCTTCTTACGAATTTTAAAAATAATATAATATAAATCAGATGGTTCTTATTTTCCTATATTATGGAAGTATATATTATGCTCAATTGTTGGCAGGTAACAATGTTGTTTAGAGAATACCTTTGTGTTGATCTAAATATCTATATGTGTGTAGTAGTAGTAGTTATGAAGCAGTAACTGTCATTCCAACGTTAGATTTTGAGACACATCTGTTCCAAACCTGATTTCAGATAGGGTTATAATATAATATATATATATATATATAAAGGCCAAAATCAAAGATCAACAATACTTTAGTGTTGGTGTACCACATTTGGCTGGAGGAACTGAATTTGCATAATCAATTTGAGTTATATAATTTAGTGTATGTTTGGTTCCACTTTTGGAGGAGTCAAAATTGATTCTAGAGGTTTATAATTGATTTTGACATGTTTGGTTGCTCTCAGGTAGAATCAATTTTGCCTCAATTTTGCCTCCATAACTGATTCTAACTTGAAACAAGAAATTAGATCTTTTGATTTTTACGCTCAAATGTATTATTCACTCGCTTTTACATTAAGGTATCCAAACATAAAACCACTTTACTTTCAACTCAATTTTAGTGAGAATCAATTTTACAAAATCAATTTCATCACCGCAAAACCAAACAAACATACAAACACGAACTTTTAGTGAGAGTCAATTTTACAAAATCAATTTTATCACCGCAAAACCAAACAAACATACAAACACGCACGCACACACACTTGGTGGTTTGAATCATGTTGTCAGCCACCATTGTCTTGTGTACTAGTTATTTTTCATCTCAGTCAAGTTATTGGACTGGTTTTGATTTTATTCTTTTGGATGACAGGCTGAGAAACTCCAAACAAGAACGGTGCCTTATCCTTATACTTCCAAAGATGTCTTTCATCAGAGTATGCGTATGCCCATTGGACCTGAATCTAGCCCGGCGACCTCATTTGGACCTCTTACTCGACCTGAAGTAAGTTTTTCAAAACAGTTCCTGGGCAAATTGTTTATCCTTTTATTTGTGTGTTTATCATCATGATGTGCTGTAGCCTTTATTTAAAGTAGTTAAGAGTAATATTTGGACTGTCCCCCTTTGTAGTAAAGCTCTTAATTGGATACACCTACGGGTTTTGAAGGGCTCTTGTACCAAATGAACTAACTACTTTGCAAAAATACAGTATGACAGTATTTTATTTTTTTGTAGCTGTCTTGTAAATATATTCTTGTATGTGCAGGTGGTGAAGAAACCAGGTGTTATTATAAAACCAATAGAATTTGAGGAAGTGAACCCTTACGGTAAACCAGGGCAACGGAGCGTTAAGAACAAGAAGTTGAATAGAATCTAAGGCTGTGATAGCAAGGACATAAACAAGTCGATAGTCAAGGGAAAAAAGTAAGTGGGACAGTGAATTTTGATTCGAATCCAGTTCAGTGTATTGTTTGGAAAGATGCACTTTGGAGATGGAAAGAAAAGAGATAGGAAAATCGATTTTGGTAGACGGAGAATATCTTCCCTTTTGTATTAGTATTCAAAGTATCGCAGCTTAAATTGTTGACTTATTTTATAACAAACATGTTATTTTATTTCTCAATTTGTTTGTTCTTTAGCTGTTAAAGTGGTTAAAAATAATCTCTTATCTGCCAGATTTCTTATATTGAAGTCATGTATCAGATTGTTTTTATATTTTATCTCATATGTGTTTGTTTTACAGCCGTATGTCAATGTTTTGGATGTGAATTTAACATTTTCATGAGAACTAGTTATAAACCTGTGCTTGAGATGTTAAAATGACGGAATATTATGATTCATCATAAAATATATATGGGTTGATTAAGAGAGCATATAATCAATTTATGGAACCAATGATGTGTGAATTATGATTACATGTTATCCAAAATTATAAAAAAGAGTGTTGTTGTTATAGAGTTACCAAAAAAGGATTGATACCCATGTTTACATCAGATGAAATCAAGCAAAGAAGTAGCATCGGTGAGTGAAGATAATCTAGTTTAGGATTAGAGTTAATGTGATCTGTTCAAAGTGTGGATCACGAACACGAAATCTTTATTTACGAACGACTTGAACGTGCATATTTTTAGGTTAGCTTCTCTAGATCAAAAATTAGCTTATCACCTACCTCTAATATATGTTCTCGGCAAAAGTTGAACCATTGACTGCCTAAGTATTTTTCGTAACTTGCTCTCTTTGCCGTTATCAAGTGACACTTATACCTTTTTTGAACTTGTTTGTCGATGAATGTGATTATTTTTCGTGTTCCTTTTAGAAATGTCTTTGATATCTCATTTGGGAAGTGTTGGGTACAAAACAAATTGCAGTGCTAATTAGATGTTATATATGTAAGTACATTTCGAAAACATTTACCAAAGCATTATAAACATTTGTTGTAGGAAAAGAGCATGATATTATATTTGTTACATTGTTGGTGTCATGGAAACATATATGTTTAGTTTTTTTGAATAAGAAAAAGATATGCATAGTTTGTTATAATATAAAGGTGCAATATATATATATAATACAAAAGTTTACCTCAAGGTGTGATTTCCACTTTTTAGTTATAACTTTGCTAAAAGACATCTTCATAAAAATTAGTAGGTGTCACCTCAAGGTGTGATTTCCACTTTTTAGTTACAACAGCAATGTAGAAGCAACTGAATTTCTGAGAAAAAATTAAAAAATAGTTAAAAACATAAAAATTGAAAAAAAGAAGTTATAAGTTATTAAAAATATAAAAATTATAAAATAATTAAAAAAAATTGTGAGGGGCAAAATGGGAAATGCACCTATGTAATGGTGATGTGGCACCAAACCAATTTCTCCAATTTGGAAATTACCTAAATGCCCTTATAAAGGGCAAAAATGTAAAAGACAAGGGATTAATATTTAATATATAGTAAGTAGATACAACTCAACTGACCATAACTTCTCTCGTTAGTTTTCAATTTTTTTAAAACCAACCAACTTTTAAAAACATCCCTAGAAAATAAAAAGTTTTACCAAACAGATGGGTACAAATATTATTTTTGACAAATTTATTTTTTGAGATTATCATTTCAAAAAATGTAATTTCTTATGAGTTAGATGAAAAATTTTCTTTTTTAGAAAGAGTTAGATATGAATATTATACCCTAAGGAGCTATATATTGACATTTTTTAAGGATATATTTTATATTTACATTTTTTTATTTTTTTGACAAAAAAATTTAAAAACGTAAATACATCCTTACATTTTTTAATGTTAAAAGTAGACTTCCTACAAAGTTACATTTAATTTGTCAAATTATATTACATTTCGTACTTTAATAAAGTTTGAGAATAATTTTATTCAAATATTTTCATATATTTAAAATGTATTGTCATACCCTCATTTTGGACCTAAAAATACTCGTTCAAACTTCTTTTTGTTTTGATTATTTCAAATTCACTATGACTATTTTACAACTTTTACTGTGCCACAAACGCGCATTTTACTGTATTATCCCCAATTTTATTACATTCAAAGCCATTCAAAGTGTTTTCTTGCATTACAAGCCATTTAAAAGGGTCTCTAAGACCATTGCATGTTTTCCTGCGTTTTATTCCAAGCTTTTTGCATAAAATCATACAAAAGGGCATTTTGGTCATTTCCTACAAAGGAACCCATTTTAGTCCCTACAATTTGTCCCTGAGTCTTTTCAACTTGTCTGCATAAATCATTAATCAAATTTAGTACAAAATCGTCTTAGTTTTGCATCTGAGTCAGTCTGGGTCGTTTTAGTCCCTAGGGGCATTTTGGTCTTTTCACATCAAATAAATTTTGGGCAGAGAGGTATTTTAAAATGCCTCATTTTGGTAATTTGTTCGTTTTAGTCCGTTTTGTCCGTTTTAATCGTTTCACTTTACGTTGTTTTCAGATTATGTTTTTACCAATTTTGTTTTTGTTTTTTGCAAATAGGTCCAAATTTTATGTTTAATTGCAAATTAGTCCAAATACTTTTTAAAAATTACAAATCAGTCCCATTTCCTTTTTGTTGTTTTATTTTGTTTTTGCAGATTAGTCCCTTTAGTTTCATTTTTTGCAGATTGGTCCTTGAATCAAATTCTGTCCAAGAATGCCACGCAAACAGTACCAGTCCACATGTCATGCTCCCATTGGTCCAAAGGCCACATGGCAGCCTATATAAGGCCGGTTACTGTACCAGTCAGAAAAAAGATCCACAGATTACACGCCACATCACACAAACAGAATTCATTTTCTCTCTCTTGGCAGTTACGGATCAAAATCCACAAATTCACAGAAAAGCTCATGAACATTCATAAACCCTAGCATCAATTCCAGCACCAATTCAGAACAATTTCACACAAATTCGTTGAATTCATCACTGAATCCAATTCACAGAAACGAACAGAAGTAAAATGCGAACGAATTTGATGCAACTTCAAGTGGTTCTCAGAGATTCGTGCTGAATTCATCACTGAACCGTTGCGCCTACAATTCAAACGCGAGCACGCCACCGGAGGTAGCGCGCTGCAAGCGTGGTCGCAGAATCCGAATCAGAGAAAGAGAAGAAGAGGTGAAGGATTTCACAGGATCCGGATCAAGAGAAGAAAGAAAAGAGTGAAACCGGCTTACCAGAGGAAATCCAGGGCCAAGAATCAAACGAACGGTTCGAATCTCCGAATAGAAACCAAGGTAACACCCTAGCTTCATCTAATCTCTTCGTATATCACTACGAAAGCCAGAACGATGTGAATCCAAAGCAAATTGAACCGTTCGATCCAAAACCCTAACCCTAACACAAAAAACGTTTTGAAAATCAGAGAAACGCTTCAAAATTCACAACGAGTATGAATCGAAGCAAATCCTCACACTTTTACAACATTTTTCAGCCAAAAAACGCGAGAAAACGAACGGTTCAAACATGCAGAGGTAAAACTCAAGATTCACATTGATTCAACGGTTGAAAACAATTTCTTTTGACTGATTCATGCTTAGAATGATAGTACAAGTTGATTAAGCCATGCATGAGCAATTTCTGGGTGGATTTGAGGATCTAGGGTTAGGGTTTGAAGAAGAAGAGAGAGCGGCCGGTGAGAAGAGAAGAAGAAAGAGAAAAGTCTCACAAAATGAATGAAACCGGGTCCCTTTTGGCTTTTATACGCGCACCTGGATCGGGTCGACCCAAACCCGATCCACTTTCTCTCTTTACTGGCCGTCTGATCAAGATCCTGATGGATCTGGATCAATCCAACGCTCCTAGAGTGTTAGCTTGATCCGGATCCATCAGATCCGTGGGTTTGGGCTGTGAAACTGTGGGCTTTAGGCTTCCTTAGGTTTTCTTGAGTTTTCTTGCTATATTCACCCCTATTCCTGATGTTTGAACCCCCATGCATGCTAAAATTTCTTGCAAAAATTCCTAGAAAATTACAGTGTGTTCTTGGTATATTTTTGATTGTTTTGGTGATATTTCCACACATGTAAAGCTGGTAAAAAATATATGCTAATTTCTTCTATGGTTTTGAGTACTAGGTGTGTTTGTGAGAGTTTCTTGCATAATTTTAGATCCAACTTCTGCCACATGATGTTGATATTTGATACACGATTCTGTGATGTGTTTGGTTCTAAGTTCATTGCTGATTCTTGCTTTTCACAAGCTTAATTGATTATTTCCAACTTCTTTTTTTTACAAATTTAGTGTTAATTTCTTGTATTTTTGCAAATTTAGTTGTTAATTTCCAAATCTTTGCAAATTTAGTGGTAGTTACTTGTCTTACGAGCTTAATCGTCAAGTTTCCAATTTCTTGCAAATTTAGAAGTAATTTCTTGTTTTACAAGTTCAATAGCTAGTTTCTTGTTTTGCAAGTAATGTGAATTTTTGTTTGGAAATAAGGTGTGAAATATGCATAAAATGTGTATGTGCTAAATATGAATGTATGGCTTGTAATTTCCTCATAATTCTTGAAATATTTCCCTTGAAAGTGCTGTTTTGGTGAGGATTATAGGTCATGGGACTTGGTTTAAGTTTTAGGCTTTTGTTTTGTGTTATTTGCACTATTTTTGGCACTTGTTTCTTTTGCAATTGGCTTAATACTCTTTGTTATGATCATTTCATCTACTATGCATTGCTACTCATACAATCACTTCTCCATTCACCACTAACCATTTCACTTCACGCCTTATTCATATTGCAAGCACTGCATCATTTTCATTTTTTTTCTTTCTTTTAGCCATCTTATGCAATTTCCTACTAATTCATGTAATATTTTTAGGTTAGTTTTAGCTTTCTTTTAAATTTCATGCAAGACCATAGAATGTAAATTAGGACCCAATGTAAAGAACTATGGGCACTATGATGATGTACACCGACACAAGCACCGACACGCACACACGTTGTATGATTTACCGCTAGATGTATGCTTAGGAAACGCGACACTTAGAAAATATGCCTTTTTCAAAGCAAACTAACTCCTCACTCAATCATTTTCCTAATAATGTTGGAGTCAAAACTCCACAATCCTTTTTCCTTTGTTTTCTTAATCAAAATACAAATGAATCTTAAATTCCAACTTTAACCTTTTTGCTTAATAATTGGAACAACCTCACTTTTTTTCAATCTCATGCCTTTAAGGCCTCTTTTCTCTTCTCAAAAATTATTTTCAAAATTAAAAAAGAACTAACCCACAAAATCTTTTGGAAGAGAACTACATGGAGTTTGATCCCTTAAAAGGGTATGTAGGCAAGAGACCAAAATCTCTCCAAGTCCAATAAAATAAAATCCAAACTTTCTCCTCCCCATCCTTAAAATCAACATTTTCTTTCAAAAATAGCATAAAAATAAAGCGTAGAACATAGAATTAGAAAAACGGCTCCTATAGAGTACTATAGTCGTTGCGGGTGCCTAACACCTTCCCGTAGCGAAAATTGCCCCGAACTTAGAATTTCTGAGGGTTTTCTCAATTTCACCCTTCCCCAAAAAAAATAGAGACATCAATGATTGAAAGGTTCAAAACTAATTAATGACTTGACACCCGAAAATCGCGATGACATGTATTATATTGTTAAGCGACAAAATTACCATGGCTACATCCTTCAAAAAAATTACCATAGCTACGATATTATATTTAGTTTTCAAAATTCAAAATTTATATTTTATACCAACTTAAAATTAATTTATATTTTAAATTTTTAATATAAATTTACTTTTTCTAATAAACTAATAGTGTGTTAGACAAAGGCCCTGTTTGGATAAACAACTTATATTAATGCTTATAGCATTAGAGCTTACATCATAAGCTCTTATACTCAATAAGCTTTTTATATGTTTGGATATGTACGCTAAAAAGTACTTACGTAAATTGAAGTGTTTGATGTGTCATTATATAAACAAGGGAAATGTTAACAAGTGTCCTTAGGGCATTGTTTAATAACTTTAAATAGTAAGTTTGTGCCAAAGTTTATGAAACCCTTAAAGAGTGCCCTTAGAGCACTCGTTAACAATACCTTATAAACAATTATGAAATGTTAAAATATTTTTGATTTAAATTAGAGAATCAAACCACAATTTTGTTATGGAATTAAACCATGATTATAAAGTTGTTTAATTAACAATATTAAAATCTATTAATAATTTTAACATACATATAAAAAAGAGTTAAATAAGCTTTTGATTCCTATAAATATAGTCAATTTTATTTGTTAGTCCTCGTAAAAAAAATTACATGTTTTGGTCCCAAAAAATAATTCAGCAAATAGTTTTAGTCTCTGTTAGATTAAAATTTGTATAATTATGATTAAACTCTGAAACTTTGAAATGTTTTTTTACATACTTGTTTAAAACATTACAATAAGTACCTCCACAAAATATGAGCTAAAAAATTGATTTTTAAGCCAAAAGTTTACTACTTTTATCTTGAAATTTTGACGTTTAAAAAACATCGTATTTAATTCTTTAGATGATAAAATATTATAATTTTTGGAGTTTTTTATAATAACATGTCTGTCAAAAAACTTTCAAAAATTTAAAAGTTTAAGCATAACTATACAAATTTTAATATAATGAGGACTAAATCATTTTATATGGACCAAAATATGTCCCTTTCTTTATCAGGACTAAATGAAATTAAATATATTTATAGGGACCAAAAACTTATTTTACCTTATAAAAAATCATAAATATTCGAATAGAACAAAATTAACATTAGAGTGTGGATAAATAGTCTAGACATCACCGTTCTTAAGTGTAATAATGTAAATACCCTTTAAAAAAAAAGTATAACAATGCAAATATAAAAGTAAAAAATAACTTTGACATGACCATGAGACAGAAGACAATTTAAATAAGCTAGTTTAGTCACAATTGAGGTCATTCAAACATAATTGGAGGATGCAGAAGATTAGACTTTTTTGTTTGAAGGATGCAGAAGATTAGACTTAAGAATTTAAGAAGACATCATGCTTAGTACTCTGAAGAAGCATTTGCTCTGGAATCCCTTCCTCGCCATGGTTGGCCCGATGAGTGAAGGAAGGGTGGATCTGAATGTTGGATTCACTTTTTCCTTGCCTTTTCAGGTTTCCATGGCGAACGAAGAGTCAGCCGCTCCAGCTTCTCACTGGCCAGGGCCTGAGGCCTTGGAGACCGAATCCGTCTTTGCTGAAGAGGGCACCAGCGAAATTCCCTTCGACGATGTTGGTCGTTTTGAGGATTGGGAGTTGTTACTTCCGAGCACATCCGATCGGGTGTGTATGGAGTATGGGGACCATGTCTTTCCCATGTATAAAGTGGTTTTTAAAGACATGGGTTTCCGGCTCCCTTTCTCAGACTTCCAGAAGGAGGTCTTTCGTTGGACCAAGTTGTCCCCTTCTCAGATCCATCCCAACTCTTACGCCTTCATGCGAGCCTTTAAGTTGGTGTGTAACTACTTGAGGATTCCGGTCTTCAAGAACGTCTTTTTTACCATTTTCGCAGTTCAGCGTGGAAATGACTGGGTCTCCTTCCGCCAAACCAAAAAGATGTTCGAAATCTTGCGGGGAAAGTGCGGAGCTTTAAGGAGCGTTTCTTCTTGATTCGCCCGAAGAACGATTCGGCTTTAAGCAGCTTTATGGGTGCGAGGAGAGACGGATCCGTGGCTCTCCTCTTCCCTTTATGTTAGAGGGAGGACCATTTTGACCTTGACTGCAAGGATTTCTCCTGAACCATCTCGAACCTGAAGGAGGAGGAATTGGACGCGTACAATAGGATTTGTGCGTTTGTCCAGTCTTTCTCGCGGAGGGTTAAGACTGATAAGAGAGGGCACACTTTGATGAATGCGGACGGGACCCCAGTAACAGAGCCTCGCTTCATCAATACCCCTAAACTGGTGGTGTATGAGGATCCAGATAGTTGTCTGGGTATTGATATGTCCTTTTCCCCTTTATCGTTTATCTTATAATTTCTTCCTTTGCCTGATTGATTAACTTCTTTCTTCTCTTTGTGTTTGCAGAAGAAATGAAGAATGTGCAAGCGTTGGTAGCTGAAGCCAACAAGAAAGTTGCTGCCAAGAAGCGGCGAAAGGTCGTCCACTCCGTGGACCAACTGATTGCTGGCTCTGGCCCTGGCTCGACTTCCAATCCGGTGGTGGACCTGGAAGAGGAAGGCCGTCCTTCTGAGAGGACACCGGAGCCGAAGAGGCAGAGGGTGGAAACTCTTACCAAGGAGCGTGTCACTCCGATCAAAGTTACTCCCTTCCGTTCAGAAAGTGGAGACTTCCCATAGTTGCCCAAGGTTTGGTCTGAGCCTGATCGATGCGGGCCCAATGCTACTCTCTATTTGGATGATCCCGAGTTGCGGGTTATTCAGGATCTTGGTCCTGCCGGCCGAAGTAAGGCAATAATCGAAGGGGTTATTGCTACCATGAAGGCTTTGGAGGTTGCCACGACCCTGAATATCGTTTCTCTGGATAGTGAGGTCCGGGTGAACGCATTGGGGCAGGAGAGGGATGCTCTTACCGCCAAGGTTGCTGCTCTTGAGGAGGATGCGCGGAGCCAGAAGTTCGTGGCTGAAGAGCGAGACCGTCAGATTGCTGCTCTCAGGCAGCAGATCGAAGAGACTCAGATGTCTTTGACGACGGCGAATGCGAAGAAGGTTTCCTTGGGGGAGGAGAAGGTCTCCTTGGAGGCGGCTTTGAAGAGAGCGAGCATGCCGGGGGAGGATGAAACTGAGTTTATTGCGGCACTATCTCGGGTTGACCTTGTGGATAGGGTTGGTGAGCTGGAAGGAAGCTTGTTGGATGCTGTCCAACTAGGCTTCAACCGCGCCGTTGCCCAGCTGAAGGTGGTAAATCCAGGGGTCGAGCTGTGCGTCGAAGGACTCCATCATCTTTCTGATGTTGAAGATGGTGTTATCAAGCCTCCCCCTGTTTTTGAAGAAGGTGAAGAAGAAGGGCATGTTGAAAGAGCCCGCCCTGATGAGGGCTTGTAATTATTTTTCTTTCTTTCAAATGCTTGTAATGACATTGTGCGCCCTTCGTGGTTTCAGCACTTCTTTATTTTAATTATGGTTCTCATTATACCTTGTGTTGAAAATGTATGTTTTATTTTCAAGTATAACTGCGAACTAATTACTCGTTGTGTGAGGCTTTTTTGATTTGAGAGCGACCTGTTTGCTAACGTTTCAGCTGCCCTTTGATGAATTCGCTAAGCTGACATGATTCACCCCCCGCAGCCGTTTGTCTTGAATGTTTTCATCAAGGAGTTTGTCAGCTTGTTAGCGAACTGTGCTCTGAATCCGTTGTTATAGGATTAGAGAGTTTGTCTCTGTTTTCCGTCATCTTGTTTTAAACTCTTATGCAGGTTGTGATGAGGAAAACTGAAATGAGTCTAACTCACAGTGGTCGTTCGTTAGAAAGTGTGCACGTCCCAAAAAAGTTATATTTCTGGGAGTGCGCCCAAAAGTTGTTTTCGAGCAAAGTACAACGGTTGAACAAAAAACTCAATTTAAGTCCATCGCACTGAGGCGTGAATCACCCATCGCGAGCTGGGGTTCTACCTTGCATGCCAAGCGATGACGTCGCAGTTGAGAGAGCGTATCGAGGAGTGAACGGATCTGTTGTGTAGATATTGTTCATGCTTTTCTTTTTTGGATCAGGAGTGGCACAACTTTCCTTCTCCGTTTTGAGGGGAGTTCGTTTGTATTGAACTTCAGTTTGTACTTTAGAGTTTGTCGGCTTAATTTTGCCCTCTAAGTGTAGTACTTTCTGAGTTTTTCGGCGTTCCAAGTTCGTGGAATGTCACCTTTGAGGAGATCTTCGAGGCCGTAAGCTCCAGTTCCGGTTTTCATCCGGACTCTGTAAGGTCTCTCCCAGTTCGGGGCGAGTTTTCCTTCTTCGGAATCCTTTTGGTTGCGCCAGAGGACTAGATCACCGACTTCGAATTCTCTTTTTACTACTCTCTTGTCGTGGCGAGCGGCTATTTTTTGTTTTAGCGCTGTTTCACGGAGAGAAGCGTTGGTTCTGACCTCGTCGACGAATTCGAGCTCTTCACGTAGATTTGCTGTGTTAGCTGGGAAGTCGGTGTCCGCGTCAGTTCGCCAAGCGAGTTCAGTGAGCTCAATGGGAATAACGGCTTCCGTCCCATACGTGAGTTGAAAATGCTTGCTATTGGCGATGGTCCGATGGTGGTGAGTGAAGAAAATGCTTGCTATTGGCGGATGATTAATAATGATAGGCCGTATAAAGATGTCTTGGGCGCTCTAACCTTTTCCGGTATTGGTCTTGCACCACCGAAAAAATGGATGACAATGCATTATATTGGTTTCCTCATTGCACAAAAATATAGATGATGAATCCACAAAAGACATGCAGTTATGATTGCATTTCGGATTATAAAATCAGAAGGATATTTTGAGAATAAAAAAGGGTGCACGAGTAACGAATAGTATAAAAAAAGCAATAGCCTTGCTTAAATGGAGCATGTCTAAACTCGAGAAAATGGGCCAATCATCTATTATTATTTATTTTTCTCTCCTTCACATACAAAAAAAAAGAAAAGAATTATTTATTAATTTTATTCCACACCTACCTCCTCTTCATCTAAAAAGAATTTGAATTGTTAATGTATAAATAAATAATTAACTATCCCGTGAGCTTAACAAATGTGAATTTGAAGAATATTTAAAAAATAAAAATAAAGAATTATTTATTTAGATATATGTTTCTGAATCTCAAGTCCCAGTCTCACAACAAGAAACCCTAACGAAACGAAATGTTGTCAAGAATAGCAAAGGAAGCGAAGGAAATTATCGCCGATCACCGTCTACTTGAGAAGTTCGAAAACCCTCTTCTCGATTACCATATTAAAGCTGTGGAATGGATGTTAATTAGAGAGCAGAACGAAGAACTACCGCCGTTTTGGAAGCGTTCACGTAATGGGTTTGTCAACGTGGTTAGCGGTAAGCTCTCAAAGGAACAACCTAGCCGCTTCAGAGGAGGCATCTTCAATGATTGTAAAGCTCTGAATATGATAAAACCTCTATGTTGTCTGATGCTCATGGATAATAAACATCATAACAAAAAAGAAGATCGGAAACCAACATTGCTTCTGCACGATTCTACGCTGCATGATTTGCTGGAGTGTCTTGAAAGTAGTCGACCTAAGGGTTTGAGGATCCACTATTTTGTTGAGAAATCCGAGTTCAAATCTGTAGATCTACGAAAAATTCATCTTGTGGTAGTGAGTTATCAACATCTCAATAAATTATTGACGAAGATTAAATGGAGGAGGGTCATTTTTGCCGATGTCGACCTGAATGGACCCGATCTTTCTCAACGATCCCTCCACCAGTTTCAGGGTGATATGCGATGGGTTGTTCCTCGAAAAAAAGTTAACTTAAACTTTCACCTTCGCGATCTTAGCTTGTCATTGTTGAACCTCGACCCGTTTAACATGCAATCTGATGATCGTCTTCAGCGTACTATTGTTGAGAATGAAGAGGTATTATAATAATATTTTTGCAACAATTTTTTTTCTTCTTCTTTTTCTCTCACGATTGCATATTTCTGCTGGTTGACGAAGAGGAGAGGTAAATGACTTGCTTTCTTTTCTGCTGGTATGTATTATAAATGTAATAGGGATTTAAATATTACTTTAATTGGTTACAATATAACAAGTGAATTATGATTCTAACTATGCTTTTCAAATTGGGAACTTACAAGTTTGAGAACTTTCTTTCACAAATTGGACCGCAAGAAAATTGTTAATCCAATACTATGCTGTTTCTCTTACTGCACACCCTTTTGACCATCAATGGGGCGGGTATTTATTATAGGCTAAATTGCTTTTTTGGTCCCTTAACTACTAAAATTTGATTTATTTTGGTCCCTTAGCTTCTCTCAGTTACACATTTTGGTTCTTTCCGTTAGTTTTAATTCAAAAACGTTAGGTTTTCTCCATCTTCTTCTCCTCTTTTTCATCTTCATATCATCTCCATCAACATTCAACAACAAGAATCCTAGAAAAATTCCAGAAGAAAATGAAAAAAACCTAACGTTTTTAAATTAAAACAAACGGAAAGGACCAAAATATATAATGGAGAGAAGTTAAGGGACCAAAATAAATCAAATTTTAGTTAGGGGACCATACCGATACTAATTAAATAGTTAAGGGTCCAAAAAGATAATTTAGCCTTTATTATAGTATGTCTTCAATCATAATGGTGCTTGAGGATTTCACCCTCTTGCAGCCTATCATCTACTGTGATAAACATGTTCTTGTATAAAATACTGTCTTTCAACTCATGTATGCTTTCTCATAACATTCAGATATGACATGTTCTTGGCTTTTTAGTTGCTATTGGTGATCAAAACACTTACCTTTTCTCATAAATATGCTTTCTTATATGCATATTTACTTGTTTCACGCAGCTTATAACATCAGTGGCAGAATCAATAACATTGCGCAGAACAAAGGTTGATGTTGGTATCTTGCCTCCAATTGAGGTAGAAAATCATTTTATTCAGCTTTCTGGTGAGGAACTGGTTAGGTATGAAATTACAAAAGACGAAGCTGATGTGGCCCTTCTACGTTATCTCAAGAACAAACTGGAGTCAGGACCACAACTCCTACCTTACCTACAGTCTCTCCTTATTATCCTCCGTCTAATCGTCAACCACTCCCCTGCAGGCTATACAAGATTACAAGTTCATGAGGATTTTGAAGGTAATATTCCTAGGTTCCTTAATGTATCTAGACTAGTAGTAAGTAACCTTTTAAGTAATTTTGCCAAAAAGAAAAAGAAATGTAGTATTCCAAATGTATGAATACGGGAACACTAAATTAAATGGGCCGTATAGAGCCTCCAAAAATCTGTTACTGTTGGAATTTTTGTAGTTCATTTGGTGATAACCATGTCAACTTGTATCTCTTGTTTGTTTACATTTGTGGTTGAGAAGTTCTACCATTGAATTAAATTGTTAGTGGTTTTAGTTTTAAAAGTGAAGGAAAGACGCTCACAAAGAACAGCCATCTTTATATACATGCATTGATCAACTAACTACAAATAATGTCTATCACCAAGCATGGCATTTGGTTTTATTTGATCTTAGTGTCTTAGTCACATTACAATCTGTTTTTATATATACAGACGTTTCCGAGAAGCCATGTTTAAAGAAAAAGTTTGATGATGCGCTGCAAGCAAAAAAAACTGCGTTATGTGGAGTTTGTGGAAAGCCTCTAACTGTTCATAGTTTGATTACAAAGTGTGGCCATATTTATTGCAAAAAGTGTATCAGGATATCCCTTGCAAGCGTTTCCGAATGTCCTAATTGTTCTAACGCCCTTTTAGGAACAACCGACTTATTCTCATATGTTGTACAACCTCTTCGTAAGGCTGAGTCTTCTATGGTACTTGATTCATCGGACACTAACAAGGTGGAATTGTTGTTGAAGCTTCTAAAAGAACAGAAATCTAAAACACCTACCGCAAAGTCCGTAGTTTTTTCACAGTTTAATACGATGTTATCATTGTTGGAAAAAACTTTGTTGGAGGCAGGTTTCATACCTCTGTGTCTTTTTGATATGAATGGTAGTGATATGACCGCGGCTAGTGCTATTGAGAAATTTAATAAGGCGACGTTAATGGAAGATAAGCCAGTGGTTCTTCTTGTTAGCATCAACAGTTGGGAAAAGTTTGACTTGACAACTGCGTCTAATGTCTACTTAATGGAAGCTTGCAAGAAAAGGGCTGAGAAATGGGCTGTCAAATGCATCCATCGGACGGGACAAAAGGAACCCGTCAAAGTTCTGCGAATCATTGCAAAGAACACCATTGAGGAAAAAATACTAGAGCTGCATGAAAAGAGAATAGAGCCGATTGTGAACCCAGAATTATCGTGTGCGGATGGTATTGATGTAAATGAGATGAGTTTCCTTTTCAATGGTTGATACAACATAAACATTTCTTGCACTAAATGAAAAGCACCGGTATGGAGCAAATTCCTCTTTCAGCTTTTAATCTTTCTTCCTTAATTTTTCCACTTTTACTTGGAATTATCTGCACCGAATGTTGGATTTACCCCTCTTAATCTTGAAATATTTGCTGATTGGAAATTATTGACATTACAACACTTCCTAGGAAGATTGCTCCATTTGAAACAAGGTGTATTTTATGTCAATGAACCTGGAAAACGGGGGACCTGAATTGTCTTACTTGTTTGATTAATTTTGCTGCTCATAAAAAATTTAAGCTAGTTCATTTGTTTGTTTTTCAACCCGTTTGAATACACTGACATTATTATATATAAACAGTAGCTGAAAGTGTGTGTTTCATCATCTTGTTTTGATTGATTAAAGTATGAGATGGTTGTTATCACGAGACTTGAGGTTTATGTATTAGCTGGTTATTAATTAAGACTGGGGTTTTATGAGACTATTTTTAATTAATATTGTTGAACGCTTGAGTCAGAGAGGAAGAGGCTAGAGGGAAGGCTTCTTTGAAGTTTGAAGCGACGATGACGACCTTTTTGATATTGTTGTTAATTATGCTGCAATTTGTTGATTATGTGTTGAATAAGTGAGATGCATTTCTTGTTGTTATGCTCTGCATATGGAGTAGGAGAAAAAACTTGAGAAAAGTGAACTGCAGAAAAACAGGATCAACCAAATCAATGTGTTTCATTTTTCTTTTTCCGTTCGGGTTCTTTTCCTCGTATACTTGTTCTCTGTTATTTCCATTTATACCTAATATTTCCCACTATTTCCTTTTGTAGGTAATAGAAGAAGCAGCCCACACTTATGTGTTTGAAGATGATGAACACTGATGACTTTGTCTGTGATGGTGATAACTGATGAGCAATAGTTTGTGCGTATTATTTTTAGGCTATTTTTCTTAGTATGATTTACATTTTAACTCACTTTCATGCAAAGGGTGAACTGCCATAAGCGAGCATACCACTGGTAAAAACATTATTGTTCTATAGCTTACACGGCAGTTTCTTTCTTTTCTTTCTCTTGTGAACATGTTTGAGGGTTTACCTATAGTTTACATGTCACTTTCTTTCTCTTTTGAATGTGTTTCTATTATGCATTAGCAATTGTCATGACTGAGCAACCATGCAAGGAAATGAAACTGATTTGTGTACTTAATTTGAATTCAATAGTAGAATAATTTCAAGCAACTAAAACTAAGTCACTGCATAGTTACTTTGAAGAATATAACTTAACTATAGTTTCCAGATCTACAACTAAAACTTTTAAGAAATTATTAGTACCTTACTTTGTTCCAACAATAATAGTTTTGGCTTACCTCTTCAACCATAGCTTGTTTGAGGCAGTGAAGTGCTTAAAATCTGACAGTAGATTTATAGAATCATCATCCTGATTCTTCTGAAACTTACAGTTTGAGTCGCAGATGCAGCACTATAGCATCAAATGTTCATTCACTGTAGAATGCTGTGACTTCCCTTTGCTGAACAAATCTAGAAAATATGTATGTATTTTTTCTTACTCTTTGGAGGGGGAGGAAACAACGAGCGTATGTGAAAGTGAATGCATTATATTTATTGAGGCATCGTGTCTGTTGAGGATTTTATTTTAATTCAATATATAATGTGGCTAGTTTATGGACCACTACTGCATAAAGATGGAAGCCAAATTTAAACGGTGTCAGTAGATTCCCATGTTTTCAAGTTTTGATTTTATGGTGTACCACTTGTTGTTGGTAGCATGTCTTTGTCTGAATGATTGGAAAATGCCAACCACTACACGAATTATTCTAAACCACTATTTAACTAAAGAGAAATGTTATTTGTTACAACTTTTGAACAGTTTTCACTCTTATATTATGTTTTTACTCTTTCTCTTCTTTTTTCTCTCCCTCTCTATTGTTTTTGATCAATAAAAAAATAAAAAAGGAAATTATCATTAAATTTGTCATCAAATGGTTGTTCAAATATCACAATAAACTAAAATTGTATAATATTTGGATTCGGCTTCTCCATTGTGAGCAATTTCTTTTATAGTGTAAAGTGAGTGATATTAAACATTAATTTATCCTACCGAAACCTTTGTCTTGAATTTAATAGGTATTTATAAAAAAATGCATGTAGTCAATGCATTGAAAATCAAAATATTTGACTTTTTTGTAAATTATTATTTATTTTAGAATGCTTAAAAAATGCCCCGAGCGTTATCAAGACCCTAAAATTAATCCCATTGAGTGCAATATTCTTTCAATCGAAACACAACACAATTTGATTTAACAAAATACAACATTTAGAGTTGTGGGTTGCTGATATCGACAACAGTGGGGTGGTCTATATGAAGGAGATGTTCGATGACCGCATAAGTAGATTGAGAACGACGAGCCACTGCAAATGAAAATGACGGAGGATGGTATGATGTTTTGAGTCTTGTCCGACTTAAATTAGTCATTTGATAAGCATAAGTTCTAGGCCAAACATGAGTGAAAGGGAGAGGAGTCTAGAGAGAGAAACAAGAGGGACTTGGGACAAAAAGAGAGGTGGTCCGGAGGCCCTTAAACGGAAATTAGAGGAGTTAGATAGGATCTCTACTTCTTTCTTCTTCACCGATTTCCCTGATTCCTGTTCGATGTCGGATCTTTGGTGACTCTTTCTCTAGTTTGGCAAAGTAAAGGAGGTTTTCGTGGCTAAGAAAAGGGACATTAGAGGCAAACACTTTGGTTTTGTCAGGTTTCTAGAGGTGGTTGTCCAGGAGGAGTTGGGTTTCAGGCTTGAGGATGTGTGGATTGGAGAATCTAAGTTGAAGGTCAACTTAGCACGTTTTGGAAGGGAGAGGGTGAGTTCGAAGGTAGAAAATAGAATGAAGGAGGTGATTGCGGTGAGCGGTGGAGGAGGCGATGGTCCGATGGTGGTGACGTATCATGATGTTGTTGCTAATGTAAGAATACAAAAGAAGGTGGTTGTTACTGCTTCCATGAAGGTTGTTTTGTTTCCGTCGGAATCGCGGTTAAGGGAGTTGGAGCGGTGTTTTGTGGCTGAGCTTGCGTTCCACAAGGATGTGGGTCAGATTAAAAACAGCTTGGCTTTGGGTGGTTTTGCGAAGATTGCGGTTATGTCAATGGGGTCCAATTTGGTTCTCCTTGCTTGTCCATACCCTTCGGTGATAGATGAGGCATAGCTAAAACATGATGCTTGGTGGAGAGGTTTATTTAAGATAGTGAAGTGCTGGTCCCCTAACAGGTTGGCGTCGGTTCGAAGAGTGTGGCTGAAGGTGTATGGTCTTCCCCTTCATGTTTGGGAGGAGCAGGGCTTCAAGCATTTTGGTGACCTATTTGGTTCATTCCTTGATTTTGACGAAGAGACGATTGGATTCAAAAGGTTAGACTTTGCTAGAATCCTTGTAAACTATTCAAGGTTGGATTTCATTAATGACTAGCTCCAGTTATAGGTTATGGGGGCGGTGTATGAGATTTCGGTGGTGGAGGAGGTAGCTGTCACAGCGGCGGTGAAGGGTTTGGAGAGCCAGGAGTGGGAGGTGGCATCTTCAAGGTCATCTCACGGTGGTGGTCAGTGTGTGCCAGCGGAGGTGTGGGAAGTAGGGAGTGATATGAGTCTTATGGGGGTACACTTTCGTACACCTAGGGCTTTTGGAGGGGCATAGAGAGGCATATCAGCTTTTATGTCTGAATGGACAAATGGGGACAGGTGATGAGGAGTTTTTGGGGGGTCAGGAATATGTGCCTCCTTCCAAGCAACCTTTTTCAAATGAGCCAATGGGAGTTAAACTCATTGATTTTGGAGCAGCTGATAAAAGTATGGTGCCAGTGGTTGGTGGGCAAGAGTCAAATCTTTTGAAATCTCTTCCACATGTTGATGGTCACGTGGGTGTGCAGGTTGAAAGGGAAGTGGATTGTGTGGGGAAGGGGGTAATGGAGGGAGAGAAGTGTGCGTGTCTCCTTCAAGAAGGTGAGGATGTGGAGCGCGTGAAGCCTATTGGTTTGGGTGACGTTCCTTTAGTTGTGGGTCCGGAGGCTGAGGTGGCTATTGGGCCTTTTCATCCCCATTCAATTAGTGGGCCTGATGGAGGTAGCTCATTGTTTATTCCTGCACATGTAATTGCTTTTTCCAGCATGGGGACTAAGGTAAGGGAGGTGGGTTTAGTAAACAGGCATGTGCGATTTTCTTTAGAGGACTCGGATTTATCGGACTTTAGCGACTCCATTGAAGATTTGGGGGAGGACCAGGAAAATAAGGCTTTGCATAAGGTAAGGAGGAGGGTAAAGAAGAAGGCGCTAGGTGGTGGGAAAAAACCTCCTTTGGTATCTTCCAACTTTGTGAACATGGCAGAGTGTTTTAATGGCACTAAAGAGAAAAGGAAGAAAATTTATAAGGACCGTTACTCATCGGAATTGGGAGGGACAGAGGTAGAGGTGGGGGAGTGGGAGAAGGAGGTGAGAGTGGTGGGGAATGGGACTAGTGAAGGGGACAAAGGTGTGGTGGCCTCTCCTCCTTCCGGTTTGCGGTTGATCCTTGATGGGGAGGGGCCACACACTCCTTTGGTGGACGCATGTGGAGATCCTTTGAGAAAGTTGGAGGCTAAATCTCTCTTGGGTATTCAAAATGGGTTAGGTTTCTCATATACAACGTCAACTATAATTAATACTGATAGGTTGGAAGGCATGGAAGTGGTTGATGTTAAGAAGAAGGTGTTGAGGGAGAGTTTTTTGGTGGATCAATGATTATTACAACCTTCAATATTAGAGGTCTAGGGGTGCGATCAAGCGGAGGAAAATTAAGGACCTTGTGCGCAATAATAAAGTTGATTTTTTGGCAATCCAAGAGACTAAAATGGAGGTGATTTCGCAAAGTTTTTGCAATAGGCTTTGGGGAGGGGAGGATTGTAATTGGGCTTATCTCTCGTCGGAAGGTAATAGTGGAGGTATTCTCTCGCTTTGGTCTAAATCAAATTCTTCTTTTAATTTTACTTTTAGAGGTGAAGGTTATGTGGGGGGGGGGGGGGGGGGGTGCTTGGATTGGGGGGTGTTGAAATATCGATGTTATGTGGTTAATGTATACTCTAAATGTGATCTTTCGGTAAGAGGAGGTTGTGGGATAGTCTTATTGCTTTGAGGAGGAGGATGGGGGATGGTGCTTGGTGTATTTTGGGTGATTTTAACTCTGTTGGTGGAAGTGAAGAAAGAAGGGGAGTCAATGAGGAAGTGTCTTCTACTCAAAGGGAAGAAATGTTTTGGTATAATAATTTTGTGAGGGAGGTTCAATTGGAGGATTTGGGTGTGTTGGGTATGAGATTTTCTTGGTATCACCCGAATGGTAGATCTATGAGCCGTATTGATAGGGTGCTTATTTCTGAGGAGTGGGTTTCTTTTTGGGGGGAGAATTCGCTTTGGGTTCTTCCCCGGGATGTGTCGGATCATTGTCCCCTTATTTTGAAAAATGAAGGGTGGGAGTGGGGGCCGAAAATTAATTGGGTGAGTTGGAAGGTGGTGTGTCAATCGAAAGAGGTGGGAGGCCTAGGAGTTAGGGATGATAGTGTCGTGAATTTGAGCCTTCTAGCCAAATGGAGATGGAGGTTATTGCAAAAAAGAGTTAAATAAGCTTCTGGTCATTAAAAATATTGTCAAATTCATTTTTAGTCCTCATAGAAAAAGTGAAATATTTTGGTCCTTAATTTTTTTTTTTTAACAATCCAAAATGGAATATATTAGATCACAAAAAGTGATTCATCTCGCACAAGATGTGCAAAGGAGAACCACCCACCAAAGAACACAATTATGAGACTGTTTCCAAAAAATAACAACGGTAGAATGAAAAAAAAAAACTACACCAGAACACCAATACAAATCAACGGATGCCGATGCCGCCACCAGTCGTTATAACTCAAAGCTAAAGAAAGAATTTTGGCCTTTAGCCAAGAAAAAGACATAAGTTTGATGTTGTCTGCTAACTGATCCAAGTCGCCATTCTTCTGGTTAAAAATCATATTGTTTCTTTCCTTCCAAATAATCCAGACACTATCCGGCCATATTACTGTCAGATAAGAATGAGTTGATCGCGGTAACCCCACTAAATGACTAAACTCATGGAAATGAGCTGTGACAGACGCAAAAGAGATGCCCAACCACCGATAGATATTGTGCCACACCATACCAAAATGATCACAACGCAAGAGAATGTGATATGCAGTTTCACCTGAACCGCACCCACCACTGCAAGAAGTGTTGTCATGCTGAATGATTCTCCTACGGATGAGATTATCTTTGGTTGATAATCGATTGCGAAACAATCTCCACGGAAAGACAGTCACCTTGAGGGGAACTTGTTTCTACCACACACCTTCAAACATGCCAGGGTCATAAGAGCCAATTACCGTCGACAGATAAGTGTAAGTTCCCTTAACGGAATAGCCATGAATAGGGTCCAGAATCCACCACCACTTGTCAAGAATATTATCCTGCAAAACAACGTTATGCAATAAAGATGCACACTTGGAAATCAACTCCTCCTCCCAGGCCAAGAGGCACCTTTCCTCCACATCCAGGCACCACCACCAACTCCCCATCCTCTCCTCTCCATATCCTGCACCGTCACCCACTTATTTACCAATAAATCAAAAAGAATATGAGCACATAGTTTTAGTCTTTTAAAATTGAAATTTGTTTAGAACACACTTGTTTAGAACATTATAATAAGTTCTTCCATAGAAAAATGAGCTCAAAATTTGATTTTTAAGTCTAAAATTTTACTACTTTTACCTTGAAATTTTGACGTTTTTACAAAAATCGTATTTAATTCATTAGATGTTAAAAACTTATTATTTTTGGTAAAACGGTTTCTTATAATATTCTTAACATGTTTGTAAAAAAAACTTTCAAAAATTTAAAAGTTTAAGCATAACTAACTACACAAATTTTAATTTTACAGGAACTAAAACTACGTGTTGAAAAAAAAAAACACGTTCCCCGGGTGTAGCTTCGCCGCCTCCCACATGAATACATTTTTCTAGAATGTCCGATGTATAGTACAGATGCGGTCTGCCTAATTACATATTTCCTTAATCTGTTTGTTTTTATTTCTTGCCTTTTGTTTCTGAAGGTTTTGGCATAGTCCTCCATCTTTGTATATACTTTTATTTCCCCCTTTTTATAATAAAATTTTGAGTTTGACGGCATAGGATGGAGGTTCCCCAGGATGCCAACCTAGTTGGAATGTCGGTGTTTCCTCTTGATGTATGTCCTTTCTCATGGCTTATCCAAAAAAAAAAAAAAACATGTTGCAATTTTTTATAGGGACCAAAATATGTCACTTTTTTTATGAGGAGTAAAAACAAAATTAGATATATTTAGAGGATAAAAAACTTATTTTACCATATAAAAATCATCAATATTCATATATAACAAAATTAACATTTCCTAAAAAAAACAAAATTAACATTAGAGGTTTATTCAAAATTAAAAAAACTAACATTAGATATGTAAATAAATAAACTAAACATCACTATTCTCAAGTATAATATTGCAAACCCTTTTAAAAAAAGGTATAATAATGAAAATATAAAAGTAAGAAATAGTCAAACATAGGTAAAAGTTTGATAGTCCTATACTCCCTGAAAAATTGAGAGTCCTATACCATTATTGAAAAATTCTTTATATTTTTTTAGTAGTTACTTACATAAAGATAAAACAAAGATAAGTTTATTACAACATATTTTTTTGGTAGTGGTCGGGATTTGAATTCCAGACCTTGCATATTTTATGTATTGTCCAAACCAACTGAATTAATCACAAGATAATTATACAATGAATAAAATATAGGCTTTGGAAAAAAAAGTGTGATGCAGGAATCGAAGCAGTCTTGTATTTGTATAAGCTCCGTGATAAGCTATATGTTAAGCTCAAAGTTTGGGCTTATTAAAATATGACATAAGCAGCTTATGAAATTACGGTAAGCTATTTTTATTGATGTAGTCAAACACTTTTAAAAAAACTTATGTTAGTAGATAAGCCGACATAAACTCCAAATAAGTCAATCCAAACGGAGCCTAAATAAATTTTCTTAATTGCTAAGTTGAACGACAATCCTTGTGGAGACGACAAACTTACTACATTATTAGTTGTTACGATTTGGTGCATTTGTCAATAATCTTTCTTTTGTCCATTGTTGTTTAGTCTATAAGATATGAAGATGCAATGATACATACATCGAGAGAAGTTTTCGTAACAGTTGTTCAATGTTAAAATTGGAAATGATAATTAAAAAACTAAGGGTTGGGTTATCAAAAACCAAGTGTTGCAACTTCATATGTTGGACCCCTTTAATCCATGATTTAGACCAACCATTTTCCATCCCAGTAAAGACCATGAAGAAGAAAAGAACAAGAAGTAAGATGCATGATTAATAGGACGAAGCCATTGTTGAAGAAAACACGAGTAAGAACTAAGAAGCAAGACGAAGATGTAGACACTGCCTAGTCAAAACCAATATGTGTGAATGAGTACCATCCAATTTTTAGGCCGGGGCCCTTTCTAAAGAAGTCTTGCACTTCTCCAAGGCTCAAGTATGTGAAAAGGTGAAAGTTGTTGAAAGTTGCATCTTTTATAGAGTAATAATTGATTAAAGTAAAGTCTAAGGTGAGGGAGCAATTAAGTCTCTCATCGATGAACCATTTAAATTTTAACATGTGATGAATTTAATGGTTTAGATTTATTAAAATTAAGAAAGAGAACATTTATAACTACCCACACAAATTCTAATCCTTTCTCTTCTTCATTGTTTCCTAAATCTTACTACCACCGGTGTCCCCTCCCACTGCCACTACTCTTACCGTCACTAACACCACCACTTCTATGAGTAATTAATTTTTCGCTAATTCAAGATCTAAGATCGCTGCAAGATTGATGAAATCTTTACTAATATTTCCTCGTTCTAGATTTGGAATTGTGCTTCATGTTATAGTGTTCCGCATCCATTCAGATTAAGTTATTATTATTGATTAATTTTCCACGTCCCACTCTATTATGATATGGTTGAAATCAATGCACATCAACACTCATGATTGAAACACAATTTTACAAGATTTGTCGCGTTTAGTAAATGAAATTGTAAACATTAATGTATTGAACTTGTAAAAATATGTTAAATCACCACACCCATTATGTTAATATCAACACATGAAAGTCAATTCAAACCAAACTAAGTAAAAACATGAAACATCAAATCAGTTTAATCCACATAAGTGCCTTCGGTGGTTGGAAGAAGAGAACGGACAGATCCCAGTAAGAGAGTAAGAGGTGCTTACAATGAAGAATGTGATGTATGACAGGATTGGATTGTGTATGGACAATTATAAATGTTCTCTTTTTTAATTTTAATAAATATAAACCATTGATTTCATCACATGGTAAAAATTAAATGGTCCATCGACGAAGGACTTAATTGCTCCCCCACCTTAGACTTCATCATTGATTAAATGTATTTGTCCACATTTCACATGCTTTTGAATAATTGTTTTAGTTTATAGTTATAACTCATTGTTATCTTTGAAAACATCAAACTTCGAGAAAACATGACATGTCCAGACACCCCTTCGCAAGTTTATAAGTCAAATCCCATATTAACATTCGAAAACATGCATGTCATAGATACTTCTTCGCTTCCAAGTTTATATGTTAAATCCCATATCAACCTTAGAAAACATGACATGTCGTACAGTGGCGGATCCAGGAATTTAATAGAGTCTGGGCACAAAAATTATCGCAAAACGTTACTTTCTTCCTGCGGATCCTAAAATCCTAGTATTACCTCACCTGGAAACCTAAATTCATGGCAAAATCAGCAGGAAATGTGTTTCCTGCGGAATTTGCCCATAATCCGTAGGAAAAGCTAAAAATTATACTAATGGCTGAGCTTGCTACAAGGAAAGTTAGAGCTGAGCCTGGACACTAGCCCAGGCTAGCTGGGGGTGGCTCCGCCCCTGATGTCATAGATACATCATTTGCTTCCAAGTATGGCCAAAACGACATGCCTTTGTTTATCTAATTTTTTTTCTTCTTCATTTTAAAGTTTAAGAGCAAAAAACATAAACAACGGTACTTAACATTCTACATAATTAGTTTAAAAAAATATAACGACTAATAAATCAGAGTTGAAGACTTCAACCGATTCTAGAGTTTGCTCCATCAAAAGTATGTAATTAACCACTAGGTTGCATTTTGATTTGACTTGAAAGAGAAAGAAACTACTACTACTACACTTTAATGATATGATTAGTAAAGGTAAAGTAACCAATAAATAGAAAGAGAGAGTCAAACGAAGAAACCCTCAACATTACTCTCTGAAGAAAGAAACAAGAAACCCTAGCACAGAAATGTCAAAAACGACGGTGAAGCCGGTTGATTTTCTATACAGTGACGAGGTAGCTAAAATGTTCCGTGATCCAGTGTATCCGCACGATGTTGAATCTGTGAGTTGGTTGATGTATAGAGAGGATAACAAAGAACTACCACCTCTTTGGGAGAACAAAAGCACCGAGTTGGTCACCAAGTTCGTCAACCAGTTTACCGACGAAAGCACCCAGCAACGGCCTAGTCCCTTACTAGGAGGCGTATTCAATGACTGTAAAGGTTTGGATATGATAAAACCCTTGCTTTATTTGGTTCTCATAGATAACGTGTTTGGTAATGATGATCGTAATCCAACTATGATTCTATACCCTAAAGATGAACAAAAGTGGCGAGTTTTGTTTTATAGTAAAGTTAAGGAAAAGAATTTTATGGATGAGAATGTGATTATCACCTCAGATTATGATAATTTCATTCAATCTTTCGATTACATTAGTAAAGAGAAATTTAGGCGTATCATTGTCGCCGACCACAGAATGACACCCTCTGTCGAACTTCAACAACGCGTCCAGGCGTTAAAGGCTGACTTCAAATGGATTGTGACCGTGAAACCCATTCGTTTTCCATCCGTAGTGAATTCTATCTTTCGAATGTTCAATGTTGAACCATTTTGCAGTGATGATAGTCTGTTGCAGCAGTATATTGACCAGCACAGCACAGCTTTTGAAAAGGTATAATAGCAATCTATTTTTACTGTTTTATGTTTTTAGTTAGATTAGGCAAAGCATAGGGCTTCCATGGGTTTATGATTTCATGTCAGAAGGATTAGGCAAAGAAGAGATTATTTCTTATATCGATCTTTATTTTGTTGCAGTCTTTTATGTCAGAAGGAGAATTCATAACAAAACGGAGAACTCTGGTAGAGGTCGGTCTCTTGCCGGGAATTGACATAACAGATCACTTCGTTCAACTTTCTGATAAGGACCAGAATACACACAATATGATGCTTGAGGAAGCTGATGTGATGTTTATGCGTTACATCAACAACAAAGTGGAATTAGGACCAGTGCTCCTCCCTATTGTTGAGGCTTTGTTTGTGAGCTGTCGGCTAATTTCTATTCATTCATCGCTTTGCCATACACGATTAAACCTTCGAACATTTGAAGGTACATACTTATCTATGATACCACCCTGTTTTTGGTGTGTGTTTTGTGACATTGAATGAATCTTATTTATGTAATAAATGAAAGGGAAACAATTACTGCTGAGGTCATTTAAGATTAATCTGGTACAATTAAATAATCTAAAGTACGTAATACATTTCTCGATCACGATTTCGACTGGTAATACATTTCTCCTTTAGAATAGTACATGTATCACTGATATTTTTAGATTGAGAAACTCTTCTGTAATCTTTAGCAATGCTCATGTATGAGTTGATTGTATTTTGAGCTCATGAATTTGCATGATTTTCAATTTTCTATCACATCAGGTATTCCACTAAGTTGAGACATTAAAAACACAATGAAAAACAAAGAGAGACTATGATGACAATACTCAGGAAACAGAGACATTCCTTTTCCATTATTAAATTCATTGATGATTTAAATTACGAAATAATATTATCACTGAGCATTGCATTTGATTTTACTGTGTTAGTTTTGACTCAAATTACCATTTGTTTCTACACATGCAGACGTTTCCAAGAATCCAGATTTAATGGCAAGGTTTGCTGCTTTTCTGCAAGATGGTTTTCAGGACTGTACAATTTGTACATCTAAATTGAGTGGTCGTTCTTTAATTACAATGTGTTGTCATGTCTTCTGCCAGAAGTGTATCAGGAAACATCTTGCACGAGGTCCCAGGTGTCCAAATTGTCGTAAGGTCGTTTCCGAAGAAACCGACCTATTCTCGTGTCTAGTACCTCCTCGTGAGATTGAGTCTTCTAAGGTACCTGATTCATCGTCTACTAACAAGGTAGAAGTGTTGTTAACGCTTCTAAAAGAAAAATCTAAACAGGCCGCTGCAAATTCGGTAGTTTTTTCACAATTTAATACGGTGCTATCGTTGCTGGAAAAAGCTTTAAATGAGGAAGGTTTCAAGACTTTGTGTCTTTATGATACCACCTCAGATAAGGATAGTGTTATTAAGAAATTTAATTCGGTCTTATGGAAAGATAGGCCAATGGTTCTTCTTGTAAGCATCAGAGCTGAAATTTATACCAAAAGGGAACAATTTGTTCTAAAAGCTGCACCTAATGTCTATCTCTTGGAGGCACTCAATAGAAGAGCTGAGAAATGGGCTGTCAGATGCATCCAGCTTGGACAGAAAGAGCTTGGACAGAAAGAGCCTGTAAAAGTTGTTCGAATCATTGCAAAGAACACCATCGAGGAAAAAATACTAGAGCTCCATGAAAAGAGACTAGAGCCGAGTGAGAACATGGTGTGGTCTGCGGATGCTATTGATTCAAATGAAATGAGTTTTCTTTTCAGTGGTTGATACAACAACATTTCTCGCACTAAATGAAAAGCACCGGTATGGAACAAATTCCTCTTTCAGCTTTTAATCTTTCTTCCGTATCCTTTTTCCACTTTTACTCAGAATTATCTGCACCGAATGTTGGTTTTACCCCTCTTAATCTTGAAATATTTGCTGATTGGAAATTATTGACATTGCCACACTTCTTAGGAAAATTGCTCCATTTGAAACAAGGTGTATTTTATGTCAATGAACCTGGAAAATTGGGGACGTGAATTGTCTTGCTTGTTTGATTAATTTTGCCGCTCTTAAAAAATTTAAGCTAGTTCATTTGTTTGTTTTTCAACCCATTTGAATACACTGACATTATTATATATAAACAGTAGCTGAAAGTGTGTGTTTCATCATCTTGTTTTGATTGATTAAAGTGTGAGATGGTTGTTATTACGATTCTTGAGGTTTATGTATTAGCTGGTTATTAATTAAGACGGGGTTTTATGAGACTATTTTGAATTAATATTGTTGAATGCTTGAGTCAGAGAGGAAGAGGCTAGAGGGAAGGCTTCTTTGAAGTTTGAAGCGACGATGACGACCTCTTTGATATTGTTGTTAATTATGTTGCAATTTGTTGATTATGTGTTGAATAATTGAGATCCATTTGTTGTTGTTATGCTCTGCATAAGGAGTAGGAGAAAAAACTTGAGAAAAGTGAATTGCAGCAAAACGTATCTTTTAAATGCACTGAATTCATGTTCTGTCTGTTTCTTTTATTGCCTATTTAATTGTACATATAAAAGCATGATTTCTAAAATGGGATCAACCAAATCAATGTGTTTCATCTTTCTTTTTCCTTTCGGGTTCTTTTCCTCGTATACTTGTTCTCTGTTATTTCCATTTATACCTAATATTCTTCCACTATTTCCTTTTGTAGGTAATAGAAGAAGCAGCCCACACTTATGTGTTTGAAGATGATTAACACTGATGAATTTGTCTGTGATGGTGATAACTGATGAGCAATATTGTTTGTGCATATGATTTTTAGGCTATTTTTCTTAGTATGATTTACATTTTAACTCACTTTCATGCGAAGGGTGAACTGCCATAAGCGAGCATACCACTGGTAAAAAAACATTGTTCTATAGCTTACACGGCAGTTTCTTTCTTTTCTTTCACTTGTGAACATGTTTGAGGGTTTACCTATAGTTTACATGTCACTTTCCTTCTCTTTCACTTTCACTTTTGAATGTGTTTCTTTTATGCATTAGCAAATGTCATGACTGAGCAACCATGCAAGGAAATGAAACTGATTTACATACTTAATTTGAATTCAATAGTAGAATAGTTTCAAGCAACTAAAACTAAGTCACTGCATAAAGTTACTTTGAAGAATACAACTTTTCTATAGTTTCTAGATCTACAACTAAAACTTTTAAGAAATTATTAGTACCTTGCTTTGTTCCAACAATAATAGTTTTGGCTGACCTCTTCAACCATAACTTGTTTGAGGCAGTGAAATGCTTACAATCTGACAGTAGATTTATAGAACCATCATCGTCCTGATTCTTCTGAAACTTACAGTTTGAGTCGCAGATGCAGTACTATAGCATAGAGGAATTTGAACAATTGGTAACAAATTGCTTTTTAAGTCATCAAATGTTCACTCATGTAAAATGCTGTCACTTCCCTTTGCTGAACAAAACTAGAAAATATGTATGTATTTTTTCTTACTCTTTGGAGGGGGAGGAGACAATGAGCGTTTGTGAAAGTGAATGCATTACATTTATTGAGGCATCGTGTCTGTTGAGGATTTTATTTTAATTCAATATATAATGTGACTAGTTTATGGACCACAACTGCATAAAGATGGAAGCCAAATTTAAACGGTGTCAGTAGATTCCCATGTTTTTAATTTTTAATTTTATGGTGTACCACTTGTTGTCGGTAGCATGTCTTTGTCTAAGTGAATGGAAAATGCCAACCACTACACGAATTATTCTAAAGCACTACACATGAATATTAAATTAAGGTGGATTCTAGGGTGAGGGCTCTACTAAGTCCCTTATCTGTGGACCATTTTGAATAATAATTAAGAGCCATTTGATTAATTGAGTGCACGAATCTAATTATACACTATATACACACCTTTTTTAACTTCTTTTCTAATTGTTTATTAAAAAAAACTTATCACTCTCTCCCAAACCTCCATTCCCATTGTCACAGATAACTTCCCTCCTCTTTTTCTAACACATTTATATCTTATGCGATCATAAGCTGACGTTTCCTGCTTGGGTTTCATTGCATCGTGCCTCTTGATTTTTCTTTATTTATATATTCATAATGATGCAAATGGGTTCTTTAATTCATTTTATAGTAAAAGAAATAAATTAGAGTGAGCAATGCTTTTGTTTCTGTCTTTCAATTCTTTGTTCAAAAGCCTCACCGTAAATAATAATTGTACGTGTTCCTTGTAAAATTTGTTGTTTCATGAAGAAAAGAAACTTGTAAACGGAAAAAAAAAAAAACAAAAAAAAAAAAAAACAACGAAAGATTGAGAATGGCCCTAGAGAGAACGCTTAACCATGACAATTATCTCAGGCAAATTTTGATAAAATGGTGTGATGATTGTGTTATGAATAATACTTGTTCTTAAAAATTAAGATAGTGAATCAAATGAGAAAATCACATATATAATCATATTTGTAAGAAAAATAAACAAAACCAAAGGATCTTGTTGTTCCTGAACAATGGGCATGCCCGTGGGGCGGGTGGTTCCAGAACGAGTGTAGAAAGGGAGCATGAAGAAGGGTAATGTAGTGTATAATAGGATATGTGGACTTGATTAATCTAATGGTCTTCATTGTTGTTTATAGTGGTCAACCGGTGGGGAATTTGATAGAGCCCTCACCCTATAATCCACCTTAAACTAAATACAAATGTTAGTACCACTTTTGAACAATTTTCACTCTTATACTTACATTATGTTTATAACATTCCCTAAAAAAAAGTTATTGTAACAATTTCCTTTAGCATTTTTAAAGCCATGAACTAAAAATATCGATAATTTATTTTTGTGATGAAAAAAAATGTTGACGCAAAATTTTACGAGCATTAAAAAGTGCAATTTTATTAAGGATTAAGAACAAAATTATGGATTTTGGTTTTGCGTAAGTCATTTATCATTGGCGCATAACTACGAAAATTAATTAGGATTTTGATTAATCTAGAAGAGATGAACGCTATTTTATCTAAATGTTATTGGGTAAATTAGGGATAATTACGGTGACCATCTATATTATATAAAATTGATAATGATTTACAATGACCCAAATTAAATGCTTCTCTTCTCTTAGCCCATCCACATGAATATTTTGCCACTTGGCAAATTGATAATTATTTCACCATTTCTATGACACTAACTAGTTTGGACACCCGTGTCAAGCACGGGCTAGAATTTGGTTATACTTGACGTAGAGAATATTATTATGTATCATGTATCAATTAAAGCCAAAGATTTGATAAAATAGTGGAGGTTGAACAACAAACAAATGGAAGAAAAAACTCATACTTAAACCTTAAAGTTTTGAATGAAGATGTGGTATCATTTTCACCTGTGTGGTTGTTCTTTCTCCAATGTGCTGACCCACACCAGTGATGTCTCCCCTTGAAGGTCCAACGACGGTATCATACCCCGGTTCAACATTGTGGGGGAGCGATTCTTGGTGGTGGATCACGTATACAGAGACTATGATACTTAGTGGAGAGATGTTAATTTGTCAACTGTGAGTAACAATTTCACATTATATGCAAGAGTGGATGCTGAGCAACATATAAGTATGGTGACTCATATATCTAATATCTTATGATTGGTGCAATATCAATTTCATTTATATGATTGGTCTTAGTCTAATGTGATGATACAACTCATTGTAGGCTTCCACAGAAGACATAATATTATGATGATTTTTTTTTTTTTAGTTTTTGGTTGTCATTTGTTGAATTTTTAGCCTTAAATTTTAGTTTTTAGATGTCATTCGTTTTCATGCAATTTTTTTTATTCAACCTTTGTTACTATAAATTTCTTTACTTTTGGTGTTTGGTGGAATCATAGTGGAAAATATAGATGTGTTAGGTCACAAAATACATGTTTATTAGACAGTTTAAATTGATGTGGTATTTTTTTAATGAGTCTAATATTTTGGTAGCATAATTACCAGCAATCGCCAACGCCTTCAACAAATCCATAAACTATCAGCAACTCACTTTATTACCTATACTCTCATGGGTAAAACATACTTTCCTTAGTTTGTTCCCTCATAATTTCTCTCATGTTCAAATTCCTTGTTCATTTTCTTTCTTTTTTTAATTTACTTTCTCTCTTCGCATGAAAGAAACAAACAAAAACACTCCTCTATGAAACCACCACCAACCAACATTTTTTACGTTGTTGTATCTTTGATCTGATTTCGCTATCTCACTATATCACATACACAGAGATTCCTACCCTTAAGGGATATATGTCAATGTGTCATGTGAGTTAAACTTCTATTTTGGATATGCAATAATATATATTGAGCAACATATGAATGAGATGATAATATGCCTAATGTCTTGAGGTTTTAGGTGAAGATGTGACGTCAATCTCACTTCTGAGATTTTATTAGTCAAATGTGATGATTCAATTCATTGTAGGCTCCCTTATAACTACAAATATTATGATGAATTATATATATTTTTTTTAATATAATATCTTAATTTTTAAATATTTAATATATATTTTTAGTTTTCACTTTTGGTCTTTGATGAGATTGAACAATAGAAAACTACAGATATGTTATGATGAGTTGATAAAGTACATGTGTACATGTTTATTAGACATTTTAAAATGATGCGGAGTTTTTTTATGGAGTCTATTTTTTGGTGAAATAATTACTCATAAATCTCTTACTCCTTCAAATAACCCATCAAATTATCACTATCCCACTCTATTCTCAATATTTCCACGGACAAAACACACACCACTTTTTTTCCGTTATCATTTCTCTCATGTTCAAATTTCTTTTTTATATTATTTCTTTTTCTATTTTTCTTTCTCTTTTTCATTAAATGTGGAAACATAAATCTCCTTCCATGAAACCACCATTCACAAACCTTTTTTTACTATGTTTTGCCTTCATCTAGCTTTATTTGGCTATGTCATCAGATCTCAAACGAAAAGAGTCTCACATTTAACGAAGATATGTTAATGTGGCAATTGTTAAGAAACAGATACGTGAGATGATCAATATAACTAATGTGTTAAGATTTTGGTGATGATGTGGTGTCAATCTCACTTTTATAGTTCCACTTAGCTTAATGTGTTGTTCTAACCTATTTTAGTCTTCTTCAAAACTCCGAACATTATGAATAACTATTTTGTTAGTTTTTTGATGTCATTTATTTCATTTTTATATTAAATATAAGTTTTTGGATGTCATTCATTTTCATGCACTATTTTTTAATCAATCTCTATTATTTTAAATTTCTTCACTTTTGATCATTGGTTGGATTTAACTATAGAAAAATTCTCACGTAGAATGTTGAGTTGACATAATTCGTGCTTATTAAAAAGATTTAAATGTTGTGGTGTTTTTTAATTAGGTATAATTTTTTGACAAATTAATTACCCAAAAATATCAAACTTCTTCAATAGACCTATAAAATTACCAGCAACTCACTTTATTCCTTATAACCTCATCGACAAATACACAATTCTTTTTTTTTACCTGTATCATTTATCTCAATCTCAAATTTATTTTTCATCTTCTTTCCTTTTCAATTTCCTTTCTCTCTTCTCATAAAAGTAAGAAATATAAACCTCCCTCTATTTAATTACTACCATCCCATCTTTATGACCATGTTGTGCCTTCATTTGACCTTATTTGCCTATGTCACATAATTATAGACATGGAGACTCGCACACTTGAGAGAGAGAGAGAGAGAGAGAGAGAGAGAGAGAGAGAGAGAGAGAGAGAGAGAGAGAGAGATGTTAATGTGTCAAATGTGAGTTAAAATTATAATGGAGAAAAGAGAAGATGTTGAATAACATATAAGTGATATGAACTAAAATAATTGTATGAAAATGTGGTATCAATCTAATGTAGGCTACATTGAGAATTTCAACATTATGATAATTTGTTTTGTTAGTTTTTACGTGTTATTTTTTTTTAATATTTTTAATCTTAACATTTAGATGTTGGACGTCATTCATTTTCATGCAATTTTTTTTTGTCAGGGCAATATATATTTTTATTCAACGTCTATTATTTCATATTCCTTCACTATTGGTCTTTGGTGGAATCTGAAAAAGGAAAATTGTAGATGTTTATTAGACATTTTAAATTGATGTCGAATTTTTAATGAGTTTGATACTTTGATTGCATAATTACTAAATTATCTCAATTTTCTTCAACGTAATAAACTCATAAAATTACCAATAAATCACTATTCTCCCTTAATTTTTCTCTCATGTTCAAATTCTTTTTTCATCTGATTTCTTTTTCTACTTTATTTTTTCTCTTCTCATGAAATAAATGAGTGAAAACATCTCTCTACGAAATGGCCTTATTTGGTTATTTCACCATATCAAGGATACAAAGAGCCTCACACTTAAGGGAGAAATGTTAATATGTCGTGTGTGAGTTAAACTTCTACACATTAGACGAAAAAGTAGATATTGAGCAACATATAAGTGAAATGTGGTGTCAATCCCATTTTTTTTAGGGGTCTGTCAATCTCATTTGTGGGGTTTCTCTTAGCCAAATATGATGATCTAACCCATTGAAGACTCCCTCATAACTTCAAACATTATGAAGAAATATTTTGTTAGTTTTTTAATATCATTAGCTTAATTTTTTATATTAAATATAAAAAAAATCATTTTATTTTTTTGCTTATTTTAAATCCCTTCATTTTTTGTCTTTGGAGAAATCTAAAAATGGAAAAACGCTAATGTGATATGTTGAGTTGACAAAATACATGCTTATTAAAAAAAAGGCTAAAGTGCATGTTTGGCCCCCTATCTTTCAAAAGGTTGCGATTTTGGCCCCCTATGAAAAAAAATGACAAAAGTAACCCCCTATGTTTAGGGAAATATGCTTTTTTGACCCCCTAACATAAGGGAAATGGGGCATCTTCTCAAAAAAGTTAGGGGGCCGATATCTTCTCAAAAAGTTGCGATTATGACCCCTTTTTTGGGACACGTGGCGTCTTCTCAGCAATTTTGGAACGAAAGGGGCCAAAATTGTAATTTTTTTAAATAGGGGGCCAAAATCGCAACCTTTTGAAAGATAGGGGGCCAAACATGCACTTTAGCCTAAAAAAAATATGATAGATAAATTAGGGAAATAATTTGATGAGTTACATATATACGCAAAAACCTTTGATTACTTTTAGGATTAATTAGAGGTTGACCCACTTATGTTGTTTTAATTTTTTGTCTTATCCATTTAGGGTCGATCTACACTTTTGCGTGGATTTACTGGATTATGTTTATGTCCCTCTAATTTCTATTTGTATCTCCCCCTTTTTTTAATAATATAATATATATAAGCACAAATGAATAAAGTCTAGTTGAGACGTCATATATTCTCTTCAAATTGTGCTTTTAAATTTTAGAGTTCTATTATTATAGACGGATAGTGTAAAATTATTTTACCCATCCTTCTAATGTTATGTTGTCACGCAAATTGATAAATATATATGTTTTCATACTGATTAATTGACGTGACAACAAATCATGACTGAGTATTACTTTTACTCTCTATCATTTATATAAAAAAAAAAAAATTAATGGTCCACCATTGACCATTTTTTACTTGAGATACACCCTAAATATAGGTAATATAAACAAATATAATTTAAAACTTTTTTTTTTACTGGAAATTCAAAACTTAATCTTGAAACAAATCAAGTCGATTCAAGGAAATTGTATGGTAAAAAAGATTAAAAATGTAAGAAATACTCTCTTTTAAATGCCATCTCTATCACCTACTCTCTAATCATATGAAATCAATGAGTCTAACATCAAAATTGGTTCTAGATAAAATAGTGTCACTCACATATGTTTCATCTGATAAAAGCAACCATCCAAATTACAAATGTTAATTACTATGCAATTATTCGTATTAAAATTTTGCATGCAATACATTTTTCAACGATAAAAATATGACTTTATTCCCATAATTATACGTTAAAAAATATCTTATTTGTTAAAAATATATTTTAATTTTGATTGTTCTATCAATAATCCTATATCTATTTATGAGCAATTTATTGACAGTCAATAATTTATATCCCCCATTTTGTTGAGAAAATCATTTTCCCATTAATTGGTTGTGAATGGATTGTAGAGTAAAACTTTTGTCTAATAGATTTTCAATTATTTTGTTTTAACTTTTCATATTTGGTAAATTTTTCTTAACATTTAAATGATGAATATTGAAATTTAAACACGATAAACAATGGAAGGAAACATTTACCAATTAGTTTAATATCAAGGCCAATAACCATAAATCATATTATCTCATATTGTCAAACACATCAAATTTCAGAACGAAGACAAATAAATAAATAAAACACATTTATTAAGCACAGTTACTAAAACTTAGGAGAATAATTTAAAAGACAACAAAAATGACACTCTTTTATTATATTAGGAATGAAGAAGATCAAGAGATGTAAGTTGCAATATTCGTGGTAATCAAAAAATTTAAATAGACTCAATAATATTAGAAAACTACAAAGACTACTTTTGTCACAAAATAAGTGTGTTCACAATGTCGGAGTTGAATACATAATCATTTTCTCGTACTCAAAGCCAAATTCTACCATAAGAGTGTTAATAAGTCTGGGAAGTTTATCTTAAAAATATTTTGGAGCTACAATTTAAGTGTGGAAGAGATAAAAGAGACTATGTAAAATAAAAGAGAAGGCAAAAAATACAAAGCTGGAAAAAATCACAATATCATAATCATAATATCATTAATTGATTAATATAATACGCAGAAGAAGAAGAAAAAAAAACTTCTTAGGAGAAGTTGCAGCTGAGGAATGGAGTTTCGAGAGCTAGTATATCTAAGTAATGGAGTCCTGAATTGAACATCAAGTGAAGTGAGTATGAACAATATATGGTGATATTTTATTATTTTGAATGGAAAATGAATAATGAGAAATTAATGTAATTGATACTTTATTATTTGTGATAACAGTAACGAATTTAATAAGTTTCCATGTTGTGACTAAGAAAAGTTTGACTAAAAAAAGAGTTACAAATTTAAAATTCATGTGAAATAATGATACAATTTGATTGCAGTAAAGTGACATCAATACATACTATTTTTAAAGTTGATTTTCATAGTGATTTTCATAGTGATATTCTTAGCGTGAAATGCTCGGTAGTATTAACCATGAATCATTAAAACATTAATTGCAATTTGGCCTATAAGAGTGCCACGTGTATTTAATAATAGAGGAGGATTGATATGTTTATATTGTAGATTATAAAAGGCAACATTCATAGAATACAAATAGAATTAAATTGCATGTGATTATTTTTTTAATTCTTTATTCTTTATTTGAACACAAAAAAGTAGCAATTCTAACTTGATAATCACTTGAGAAAAAAAAAAGAGAAAAGGGCCTACAAATTTTTACACCTAGAAAATTACTGTATGAAAATGACCCTAAAATAATTTTAATGTAAAACATAATAATGCCGTTAATATACAGTAATAATGACTGCAAAAAATATATATGTACAAAAAATTGAAACTACTTGCACCAAATTGATTGAGATCAAAAAAATAATAATACTAGCTGATTTAAAAAATTAAGAAGAATTGTGGAGTTTTTTATTTTTTATTTTTCAGGCACATTTGCCTGTTAGTGGAGTTGTGTGACACATTTTTATTCATTGTCAAATTAAAAAAAAAAAATCTGATAAATAAAATGGAAAGAAAGCAATCAACTGCTACATTAAACAATTATAACGAGTCAACTGCTACATTAAACAATTATAATGAGTGTATTCATTTTCATTGTTAATGATAATTACAACAATACTATATGCTTTCCTAAACAAACAAAAAAAAACAATAGTATATGTTTAACAAAACTGTGTTCTCAATTGTACTATAAATAGGCTCATCCTTTAATCATTTTCCATCACATCTTTCTTCTTATCTTTTTTTTTCTTCAGAAAAAAACTTTGAAAACTTATTTATTTTTAACTTGGTTTTTTTTCGTTTTTAAAATGGTTGTTAGTTTCAAAAACTTCTTAATCTTTGATGTTACCGTAAATTTCGACAATTTGATGTTGACAGTGAGGGTTTTCAGAATGTGTCTTGTGCTCGAGTTCTTGAACTCACATAAATCTCAGTCACTCAAGTTGGTTTTGTAAGATTTCGAAATTGATCAATATATCGTGTCTTTATTTTTGTGTGTTTTTATTCTATATTATTTATTGTACAACAATCTTTTCAATTCAAAGTATACATAGGGTAACAACATACATGCAACTTCTAAGAAGACCATGATTTACAGATTTTAGTACATCAACAGCCTTCACAAATAATTTCAATTAACCTTCTTATCATTAATTAAGTACTATATAAGACAACTATCATTTTCCCTTTATATGTATCATGTAATTGTCCTTCATGTGATTGGCTCACGCTTTTATTACTTGCAAAAACAATATGAAATTTGTTAATCCATTCAAAAAAATGGAATTGGTTGAAATGAAATAAAAACAAAATCAAATCCTCATTATTTGTGATGTATAATAATATTAGTATTTTTAGAGTCAATTTGATAAAAAATTAAAACTACTTACACCAAAATGATTAAAACACATTAAATACTCATTTTCATTAAACTTATGACACATAAAATTTAAATTTGAAATTATATTTTTCTCTTGACTTGATCCCATAACACCTAAAATCATGACTAAATGTAATTATTTTAAAATTGTTACATGATTCAATTTTTTAAAAAATCATCACCATCGAACACATCAAAATAAACTTTGAATTCAGCCTAACATTTTTTTTATCTATAAGTTGCATATTAAAATACATTAATTTTTTTTAATCAAGCCAAAATGGAATATATAACATTAACGAAGGTGATTCATCTCGCACAAGACGTGCAAAGAGAAACACCCAAACAATTTACAATGTCAAGTCACCGGTGCCATAGAGAAAAACACCGCAATGAAGAAAACCAAAGTAATAATAAAACTACACCATAAAATACATTAATTTCTATAATAACCTTTTAAATAAATTTTAATTTGTAACTTAAAATTACATGGAATAATAATTAAGCCTAACATTACAAATCTTCAATTAAGACACACTAATTTCTATGATAACTTTTAAATAATAATTTTTTTTGGTACATAGAAGAGATGACAAAGCCATCACAAACTCATACACACAAAGTGAAGGTATCGGGGTTCGAACACCGATCATGACTTCCGGCCTAACAATTTCAACATTTTTGCACCAAATCGATCATTTTGTCTTATAAATATGTAAAGTGACTAAGTGAGAAGCACACCCTTTTACATTTGATCATCTTAATAAAAGAATTTTTTTGTTGGTCTTTAATTAAGTTTTTTTATATTTTATTATCACGATGTGTATTTTTCTATCTTTTTCATTCATATATTTTTATATTATCATGGTTTTCAACCATGGGTCTCAACTCAAAATTGAAGTTTTTTCATAAAAACACAGTCCTTAATTCATTTTTTATATAAAAAAAAAATCAAGAGTCAAAAAACGCTCCTATACATATTTGAAAAATAGTTGAGAGAAGGTGTTGTATGTACTATGTATTTGTTTGATGTTGTTAAGAACACGGGAGAATATTAGACTACTAGACACAACTTTAAAATATACATAGTGTACAATACTTAAATTACAAGTTTTTTTTTTAAAAGGCGTAAATTTACAACGGCTGTTAATGAGGACTACCACAGAACTATGTGTCATTTCACTCCATCGGACTGGCCAATATTTGTCGAGATGACTTTTACAAAGCCTTTTTTTTCACGGGATGGTATCATTTCTTTTTAATTCATATCATTTCACTTGAAAAACTTCTTTTTTTTCACTTAACGGGCTGATATCATTTCTTTTTAATTCGTATCATTTCACTAGCTGTCAATTATTATATTTTTTTTTTCATTTCACTTGACAAAGATGATTTATCATGAAATTTGTATCATTTCATTTCACGGGTGGTATCTTCGAAGATGAAGTTCGTTTTTAATCTATTCTTAAGTTAGTTTTGCGATGAAACATAAGTTTTTAATTTCTTTTAACACAATTTAGGTTGTTAAAGTTAGGTGTTTTTCTTAATAGATTTCTTTGCATGTATATCACATTAGTTTTTGGATCAAAGACATTCCATTTCTAATTGTGAATAAGCATGTTTGAATAGATTTTTTTAATAAAAAAATACTCATGTTTAAATAGATCCCACTTTAATTTATATTAATTAAACTAGAGATTCTATTGCACTCAAATATAAAAAAAAATAAAATAAAATTGGCAAATAGGATCAAAAGATGTCATTAAAATAGTTAAATAGTTTAAGTAATTTATAAAAATAGTCAAGAAGCCTGGCGCATTTGGTAAAGACCACAAAATCGTTTGTTCAACTTTCGTTGCCATCGTGATTACCTTTTTATCATTGAAACCCAAAATAATAAAATAATTTAAATGAATTGAATAAAAAAACCACCTCAAATATAAACGAAAAAGCAGCAAAAAATTTCCCGTGCAGGGCATGGGCTGCAAACTAGTTTAATTTATTTAGTTTTGGTGATCAAAGAGGGCAGAGCCCGAGAAAGAAAGAAAAAACTACAAAGTTACTATAACATTTTACGATATTCAAACTCTCGATTTGTCATCAAAAAGGAGATTTGTTTGTTTTGCACGATTTTTTCGTAAATTACATCAAGAACACCCTAAAAGTATTATGTTTTTGAAAAACTATAATTACATACTCAAATATAGCAAACGTTACAAATGTCCCGATATCAGCAATTACTCTGATATTCGTCTGTTTTGCTGGTAAAACCTACTGAAAATGATTGAAAAACATGTTAAGCATAACGTAAGATGATCTGTCATCACAACCCCAAACTTAAATTGTTGATTGTCCTCAAGTAACGAAAGAAAAACACAAATTATTATTTTCATTCTTTAGTAAAAACATACCTTTCCGGAGTTGTGCTCGGATTATCATTCATCACATCTACAACACTGTCTAACTTACCTTGTTACACCCAAGCGGGACTGGCTTGGAGAAAGTGATTCATATGCACAACCAAACTCTTTTATATGATACATGTATGTAGTCAGTAGAGTTGGTCACAACATTTGCCCACTTCAATCGTCACATGAATGTACTTGCTATAAATTTGAAACAATTTTAAACAGGCAATTAAATTCAAATTAGTTACACACTTTGAGGACTTCAAGGGTTACAACTTGGCTTAGGTTAAGTGTGGATATATTTGGAAAAGTAAGCTAACAAAGAAACTTGAAGGTAGTCTACTAACCTAGGAATTCCTACTAAACATTAACTTGTTGCCAACCTTCCTTCCTTGAATCAGTCAAACTGGGTTCTACAAAAGAGCTATTTATCTTTTTATTCATGACAAAAACATAATTTTGCCTCTTGATTTTTTTTTCTTTTTTCTCTTATTTTGTGTGTGCAGACCCATGACAATCTACATTTTTTCATTTTTGAACGATTTTTTCCGTGTAGAAGAACATAAACACTCTTAATGTTGAAATGACGGGTATTGGTGCCTTTCTAACCAACTTTACCAACCCAGTCTGTTTCCGTAAGCGCCAATATAGCTACTATTTAACTCACGATGTTGGAGTTGAGATGATTGTTAAGGAAGTTAAGGTCCCACCGCCCTTCAGCTGGTCGTGACAATTATCCATCCAAAAAAGACAATGTTAGTGACAATCACAATGTTAGTGGTATTTAACATAAGAGAATAGCCACCATGAGTCCAATTATCCATCCAAAAAATAATACTTTTACCATCTCCCAACTGCCGCATTAAATGCATTTGGAACTGCTCGCAAATGCAAGATAAGGCTCACTACAAATGAGAGTCGTAAGATTGAGAGTTGATCTCACTTAGAAGGTCCTTCTTCCTACCATACTCACCATATAAGACAGGTTCTCTCTGGTTTGCCTAAAGTCAGGTTCTCTCTCCAACAAGTAAATCATAGTTTTCTCTATCTGGATTCTTCATCAATTTATATGAAAGATGTGTTACAATGTATTTTTATGGCTCACTTGATAGTAAGGATTATATGAAACTCCGTAAAGTATTTATTTTTTCGTGATACATACTATGAAAACTAATGAAGAAATGACATCATTTATATCCATTTTAAAGATTTAGAAATTATTTTGTTATAATCGACTTTATGATGATGGTATAAATGTTATCAGAACTCTTGAAGAGATTCTAAAATATGTCGATTGTTGAAAAATTTGAAATGAATTATCTTGGACGCAAAAATGTTTGCTTGAAATTCACAAACTTATTATTTAAATGTGATTTTGTGCACCAAAAAACTTATATAGTTAACGTATTGGACAAATCTACTTGATCATGATGTCACTTTATGTAAGTAAATATCATATTTTCAAGAAATGTGATGAACATTTTGAGTTGGTCATGAAGTACTTTGTCTTAGTTCAATTGAGAACACTAATGTATTTTTGTTAATTATATATATTTTGGTAGTTTATTTTTGTCAATATTATTAAAGTAAACACAGGTAAACAACAATGTTATTCGACTATTTAGAAATGCTAGCACCTCATCAAGAAAGTGAAGATTGCACTTTTATTAAGGATGATGATTTTACAAATACAAAAATCTTGTGGATCTTTTGAGTGGGCTTTTGCAACAACTCAAAATAAAGATAACATCTCAATCATTGTTAATTTGGAAAAGAGCATGAAGATATCTTTCAACAGAGTTACCGCCAACTAAATTTTGGAGTAACTAATATTAAAGATTATTTGACTTTTTTTTTGTCTCATGTACGATTATTTGATTTTCTATTAGACAATACTTTGCCCGATTCAAAATATACATGACTATCAACTATTTCACACATGTCAATATACAATTTTTTATCGTTAAAAAAACTTATGATCATTGTTATCTTTAATTATTTTCCTAGACAAAATTGTTCGAGGCAATGCATGACACAATGCGCTTGTTAAATAGAATCATCTACAAAAAGAAGAAGATCATGAACGAAAATGAGATGAGGTCTGTGTTTGGCTACCCGGTGAAAAAGCTAAAACGCACGTCCATCACCTAAAAAGCTATTTTGCTGTGTTTGGTTCTCCTTTTACCTCAATGCCGTCATCGTACGTTTTGCTTTCCAAAATCAATTTTGGGTGAAGCCTCTGATTCCTAGCTTCTGGAAATCAATTTTCTAAACCGTACTTTTGATTCAATCAATTTCTCTCTTTTGCCCCTGTATGTACGAGTAAAAGGGTCTGATAAAGGGATTTCAAAAATCACTCATTCCTTTAGTTTGAGAATATGAGGAGTTTTGCAATGAAATTTGTTCATTTGATTGTGGGTTTTGCTATGACATTATTCCTCCATACCTGTGTGTAGATTGACGGTGTGTTGAAGATGAACAAGTCAGGAACAAACTAAAGAGAAAGAGAGATATACTGGGCAAATGACTTTTAATCCAAATATTTTTTAATCAAACGGTTAATAATAAATCCTCTCAAACTCTCTATAAAAAAAAATATATATCCTCTCAAACTCATAAATTTATCATTTTTTTTGTCAAATAAAAATTATCATTTTAACTTTATATATTTTTTATGTATATATGACCCATTATATACACACACATTTCTTAAAATAAAATAAAAATATACACACATGTAACCAAACAAAAATATATACACACATCTTAAAACTCATTTTGGTCATTTACACATTCAAAATCAATTTTGACACAAAATATTCAAACAACATATTTTATATAAATTACTTTTGATGTGAAGTATCCAAACATAAATCAATTTACATTAAACTCACTTTTAACTAAAATCAATCAATTTTGCAAAATCAGTTTAACCAAAATCAATTCAGACAACCGCAAATGGTTTCAAATTGAAATCCAAAAATAAGTTAGAATCGTGCTCTTTACCCAAATGGTTTCACTTATTCTCAAGTGAAATGACCAAAATACCCCTACGCATGTTAACTCACGCTACTGTAAATGACAACTGAGTTAACTCACGCTACGTGACTTAAGTCACGTTGAAAAAAAAACACACTAGCGCAAGTCAACTCACGTTAATAGTAAATGAAATTTGCACGAGCGCAATTTAACTTGCGCCGGGGCATTTTAGTCTTTTCACAGCGAAAAAGAGCAAAGCATTAATTAAGCCCAAAAACAAACAAGCGGCGTTAGGTTAACTGTTAGCAAATGAATGAATCTTTCGCAATAACCTAGCGGCGTTGCTAGGTCTTCCCAAACTCAGCAAACATGGCAGAGAAGAAGCGAAAGGAAAGAGGCGACGCCAACCGCCACACCGGAAAAAAGAAATCGAAGAAGACTTCCGACAATCAACGGAAGAAAAGCTGTCCTCGATTGCCTTCATCGTTGAAAAAAGAGATCGAACACTTAAACCCTACCCCTGTCGATGTCAATGGAATCGACAGTGACGTTTACGAATACGAAGAAGAACTACCCGAGGAAGAGTCCAGAAAGAATAAACGTTACGACCCTGTATCTGTCAATGATTCTGATTTTGAGGTATGTTATGAATTGAACAATAAGTTGTTTATCCAAACATATCCTTAATTTCTGATTTGTCTGAATCCATTTGTTTGTTAGGATGGGAATGTACAATCTGATGATGATTCTCGAGAGGAAGATGATGGGAGAATCCGTCTGCACAGGCTGAGGGAGCCTTTTGATGGTAAGAATAAATGTGTTCAGCTTTTTTCATATCATTCAATTCTTTGCAAATTTTGATTATTTTGTTATCTTAACTGCAACACTTTTAATTTTTATTGTAATTTAGATGATACCAAAACGACAACTAATGATCCAGAGTCTGAATATAATTCTAGTCATGATGTTGTGGAAGGTGATGGACATATTAGTATTGAGGATCTCCTTGGTACTCTTCAAGACGCTCCTGAACATTCAAGACTTCGGTTAAGAAATCAACAAATTGAGAATAGTTCTAGAACTGTTCATGCACCACTTCCAACGGCAGATCAAGCAAAGGTAGAAAGGAGGGTGGCGTATGAAATATCAAAGAAACAAGTCACAAGGTGGCAATCCATTATTCAGAGAAATAGGGAGGCTCTTACTGTGTACTTTGATGAAAAGACAGATCTAGGGTTTTCAACTATAGGAGCTATAGCTTCTGAATTTCAACCCATAACTGAATTTGAGGGGAAAATGGCTGCACTAGTTCATCATCACAAAGTTATTGAAGCTCATAATAACGATGGTGTTAGTCTTCTTGATTTGGACGACAAGGTACAACTGTTGTTTATTTTAGTTGCTAATGCTTGGAATTCTCATTTGTAAAGTTGAGCTCCTCTGCTTTTAGCATTTATGGAGCTTTCTAAATTTCAAAACTCAAACATGAATTTCTCTGTTAAATTAATGGCTGTTGAATTTTAGTATACAATCGATAGAGATTACATTTATATAGGACTGTTGTTCTACCTTTTATGATTGGAAAAAACCTTGACTGTGGAGGAACTAAGATGGCATTCGTTTTTTTTTTTTTTTTCTTTTTTTGAATTTCAACAATGCCGTGCAAATTATTGAATTGCAATGTCCTCCCTATTTAATCTCCCTTCCTCTCAGTATTTTTATTGTTTTTCCTCTTAACCAACTATGTAGAAAGATACAATAACATTGATCAGTGTTGTCAAATTTCGTTATTTTACTGAATTTCCATTGTCTTTTGTTGTATATGATGCTTGGTAGGTTACTATAGAAGATAAGAAGGATATGCAAAACCGGGCTGCTAAATTGCAGAGCCTTCTTTTTCTTCATGAAATGAAGGCAAAGCGTGTTAAAAAGATAAAGTCCAAAACATATCGTTCGTTAAAGAAAAATAGATTGAAAGCAAAGTCTTCTCAATTGGAAATGGATCCTGAAGCTGCTAATAAATATGACATGAAACAAGAATTCCAGAGGGCGGAGGTATATATGTATATATTGTCTTACTGAATAAAACAAGACTTTAGAAAAAGCCTTTTCTCACTTCCCAACTTATTTTAGGAACGCATGACTCTGAGACACAAACAAAAAAGTCCATGGCTTCAGCGTAAAATGCAACGTGGTTTAGATAAGCAGGACGTAGGAACTTGTGCTGCCGTGAGTGAACATTTTCAAAGACATGAGGAACTGATTAGAAAAAGGTATACCATGGACAGTAGCAGCAGTGATGATAGCACTTATGAAGAGGATAATGAGAATACCGCTGATTCTGATCTGGATAAGGCAAACAATATTTTGCGAAAAGCAAAACAAAAGACGCTAGAAGTGCTGGAGGAAGATGATAAAATGCCTACGTCGGGATTGCTATCCTTACCTTTTATGGTAATTATTTATTATTCTTCTCTTGTTCTTGTTTTCTTGAAATAAATACTAGTTACCCAACCTCTGATGGTGTGTGTATATCTTCCTAATGCCCACAGAGACTATGGCTTAAATACTGTAATCTTTTATTTGAATCACTGCCTTTTTAAGTAATATATGTTCTATTGACACTGGAAAGGGTGATCTCCAACTATGATGAAGACATATATCTTTTGCACATGTTTGGTTTCTTAAATATTTTATTTAGTATCATTAAAGCCGAAAATTTATCTGTTTGTAATTTTCTAATTTTCTGCTATTCCAAATATGGTTTACGACTGAACATTATGGCATAATTTGATCCATGTAGCCGACCCCACTTAGTGGGATAAGGCTTGGTTGTTGATGTTGTTGTTGCTGTTAGTTTTTGACCTCCATCTGATTTGTTGTGGTATAGATGCGTGGATTGGAGAAAAGAAAAGAAGCAACTATTAAAGAAGTCAACCTTACTGTACAAGAATACGAAGATTCCACGAAGAAGCTGGAGGATTCTGGCGGCTCAGAAGATTCAAAAGTAGCATCCACCAGTGGCAGAAGAGTATTTGGAATGGCTAAAACCCAAACAATTGATGATGATAATAAGGTGGAATTACAGAAGTTTTGCAATAACAGTGGTAGCGAGGATGACTTTGAGGCCAAGAAAAGTTGCAACATTGAGAATGAGGGAAGTGATCATCTGCAGAAGGATGTCGTCGATGATTCAGTCTTAAATAAAGAGAATAATGATACTCGCAAAGAATCTGTTTTTAATGTGATTAATTTCCTCTTTTCTTGAACTTCTCAGATGTTTGTTTTACTTAATGGGTATATAACGCATTTTATGTATTTCTTGAAATTTGATCGCAGAACTTTGACGAGATTGTAAAAAATCATGGGCCAAAAACTACATATGAAGTTTCCATATTTGCCTCAGATACATGGAAAAAGGTATAATTTATTTCTTTGTTTTTATATCTGTGATCGGTTCCTTTTATTAAAAAAAACTTTTGATATCTTCCATACGCGTGGCATTTTGTTGGACTTATTTACTGATAATGATAATTGGCAGGCAAAAAACAAAAGTGATATAGACACAGACATCAAGAAGTCTTCAAAGTTTCCTAGGCCTGTTGGGCACAATGTAAAGGTATGCATTCTTTGTGTATGTCAAGTATATAAACTGAATCGTTGGTTTAGCTTGAATATGTGTCGTCAATTTATGTTCTAGAACTCTGAAAAAGATCAATGGAGAGAGGATAGCGATACAGATGATGAAGGACGGATGGTGGATGGAATTCTGACTTCTGCATCTAAACCATCTTATGAACTTTTATCTCAAGAGGAGCTCATTCGACAAGCTTTTGCTGGGGATGATATAGAAGATGATTTTGAAAAGGATAAGCAGGAAATCCTCAATGAAGAAAATCCTGTGCCAGAAAAGCCTCTATTACTTCCTGGTTGGGGCCAATGGACTGATATACAACAAAAGAAAGGTTTACCTTCCTGGATGGTCAAAGAACATGAAAATGCCCGGAGAAAAAGGGAAGAATCTCTCAAGAAGAGAAAGGATGCGCAGTTAAAAAATGTGATCATCTCTGAGAAATCAAGCAAGAAGGTTAGTCACTTCAAGTACTAGGTTTAGGACACCTTTCGTATACTTCAGAATTTTGAACATCAACATGCATGCAATGGTTTGTTTTACAATAAGAAATTGCTGTTGACATTGATGAATGATTTATTCTTGATTGATGTTTTTTAACATCGGATTTTGCAACTGCTGTTATAATTAACTACAAAGATTTGTGGTATTGTTATTTTTAATCAATATTTTTGTTACCATCCATTGCTGTAGAGAGGGACCAGCTTATGCCAGTTTAAGATATCAGCTTCTTACGAATTTTAAAAATAATATAATATAAATCAGATGGTTCTTATTTTCCTATATTATGGAAGTATATATTATGCTCAATTGTTGGCAGGTAACAATGTTGTTTAGAGAATACCTTTGTGTTGATCTAAATATCTATATGTGTGTAGTAATAGTAGTTATGAAGCAGTAGCTGTCATTCCAACGTTAGATTTCGAGACACATCTGTTCCAAACCTGATTTCAGATAGGATTATAATATAATATATATATAAAGGCCAAAATCAAAGATCAACAATACTTTAGTGTTGGTGTACCACATTTGGCTGGAGGAACTGAATTTGCATAATCAATTTGAGTTATATAATTTAGTGTATGTTTGGTTCCACTTTTGGAGGAGTCAAAATTGATTCTAGAGGTTTATAATTGATTTTGACATGTTTGGTTGCTCTCAGGTAGAATCAATTTTGCCTCCATAATTGATTCTAACTTGAAACAAGAAATTAGATCTTTTGATTTTTACACTCAAATGTATTATTCACTCGCTTTTACATTAAGGTATCCAAACATAAACCCACTTTACTTTCAACTCAATTTTAGTGAGAATCAATTCTACAAAATCAATTTCATCACCACAAAACCAAACAAACATACAAACACAAACTTTTAGTGAGAGTCAATTTTACAAAATCAATTTTATCACCGCAAAACCAAACAAACATACAAACACGCACGCACACACACTTGGTGGTTTGAATCATGTTGTCAGCCACCATTGTCTTGTGTACTAGTTATTTTTCATCTCAGTCAAGTTATTGGACTGGTTTTGATTTTATTCTTTTGGATGACAGGCTGAGAAACTCCAAACAAGAACGGTGCCTTATCCTTATACTTCCAAAGATGTCTTTCATCAGAGTATGCGTATGCCCATTGGACCTGAATCTAACCCGGCGACCTCATTTGGACCTCTTACTCGACCTGAAGTAAGTTTTTCAAAACAGTTCCTGGGCAAATTGTTTATCCTTTTATTTATGTGTTTATCATCATGATGTGCTGTAGCCTTTATTTAAAGTAGTTAAGAGTAATATTTGGACCGTCCCCCTTTGTAGTAAAGCTCTTAATTGGATACACCTACGGGTTTTGAAGGGCTCTTGTACCAAATGAACTAACTACTTTGCAAAAATACAGTATGACAGTATTTTATTTTTTTGTAGCTGTCTTGTAAATATATTCTTGTATGTGCAGGTGGTGAAGAAACCAGGTGTTATTATAAAACCGATAGAATTTGAGGAAGTGAACCCTTACGGTAAACCAGGCCAACGGAGCGTTAAGAACAAGAAGTTGAATAGAATCTAAGGCTGTGATAGCAAGGACATAAACAAGTCGATAGTCAAGGGAAAAAAGTAAGTGGGACAGTGAATTTTGATTCGAATCCAGTTCAGTGTATTGTTTGAAAAGATGCACTTTGGAGATGGAAAGAAAAAAGAGATAGGAAAATCGATTTTGGTAGACGGAGAATATCTTCCCTTTTGTATTAGTATTCAAAGTATCGCAGCTTAAATTGTTGACTTATTTTATAACAAACATGTTATTTTATTTCTCAATTTGTTTGTTCTTTAGCTGTTAAAGTGGTTAAAAATAATCTCTTATCTGCCAGATTTCTTATATTGAAGTTATGTATCAGATTGTTTTTATATTTTATCTCATATGCGTTTGTTTTACAGCCGTATGTCAATGTTTTGGATGGGAATTTAACATTTTCATGAGAACTAGTTTCAAACCCGTGCTTGAGATGTTAAAATGACGGAATATCATGATTAATGATAAAATATATATGGGTTGATTAAGAGAGCATATAATCAATTTATGATATTAGAAATTGAGGTAATGCTTAGGATGAAAAAAATTGGAACCAATGATGGGTGAATTATGATTACATATTATCCAAAATTATAAAAAAGAGTGTTGTTGTTATAGAGTTACCAAAAAAGGATTGATACCCATATTTACATCAGATGAAATCAAGCAAAGAAGTAGCATCGGTGAGTGAAGATAATCTAGTTTAGGATTAGAGTTAATGTGATCTGTTCAAAGTGTGGATCACGAACACCAAATCTTTATTTATGAACGACTTGAACGTGCATATTTTTGGGTTAGCTTCTCTAGATCAAAAATTAGCTTATCACCTATGTTCTCGACAAAAGTTGAACCATTGACTGCCTAAGTATTTTCCGTAACTTGCTCTCTTTGCCGTTATCAAGTGACACTTATACCTTTTTTGAACTTGTTTGTTGATGAATGTGATTATTTTTCGTGTTCCTTTTAGAAATGTCTTTGATATCTCATTTGGGAAGTGTTGGGTATAAAACAAATTGCAGTCCTAATTAGATGTTATATATGTAAGTACATTTCGAAAACATTTACCAAAGCATTATAAACATTTGTTGTAGGAAAAGAGCATGATATTATATTTGTTACATTGTCGGTGTCATAGAAACATATATGTTTAGTTTTTTTGAATAAGAAAAAGATATGCATAGTTTGTTATAATATAAAGGTGCAATATATATATATGACATATCAAGTGAGAGGAAGTTTTATTGTGAGAGATGAGAGGTTTAAATCACAACCCTTGGATCAATCTTTGTGGTGATATGCAATTTTTATAACTGTAGAGGAATTCCAGCATCTCCTCTTCTTACGCGTCTTTTCTCTTCCCTTTTCTATCAAACTTTTCCAATTCTTCAAACTCCAAACCATGTAACTCATCATCCATCAACAGTCGAATCCTTCTTCTACTCCTAAAACCTCAAATCGTTCCTGGTTCCTTTCATTTAAGTCTTAAAAACAACTTCGACTCACGCATCGTTGTGACGACGCAGTGTTTGCAGATTCGATTTTCGGCCACAAATAATCACTGAATTGGCTTCAAATGATCAGATCTAAGGATTGTATGAGCGATTTGGAAAATTAGGCGATGAGTAATTATTATGTTCTTTGTCTCTCTTTGATGATGACTCGTTTTGGAATTTCTGGGTTGTTCATTAATTTTTCTTTTGATTAAAATTTAGTACACTCAAATGAGAAAGAAGGATATTAATATTTCAGTAGTAGAACTCGTTTTGGAGGACAAAATAGTAGTAGAACCGCAAATCCCTAATATTAATTTTTCAAATCCCTGATTCTTGAATCTGAGTTTTACAAACATTAAAAAAGAAATCAAAGTTGGTCCAACGATTTCCTAATGGGCACAACAAAATCAACCATGAGCTTATTATATATCTGATTGAAAATTTGTGAAATAATTGAGAGGAAACAGTCTATGAATGAACATATACGATGATTTGGATGTGAACTTTGAGTAATGAATGAACATCTGAGAAAGAAGACATGGAGAGGCAGCAATAGCGCATCATAAGAAAAGTTTAATCTGAGTCGTCTATTTACATCCTATGGTTTATATTTGTTCCTCTCATCTCTCACAATAAAACCCCTTTCACTTGATATGTCCTATATATATATATATATATATATAAGCCACTCATGAAAGTGTCTTTTAGCAACCAGTGGCGGAGCTAGGATTATTGTAAAGCCTGGGCAAAAAAAATTTGCAACACATTTATAGGAGTTTACATAAGAAATTGAAAGCAAATAATCAAAAAATCTAAAGAAATCACCCAATTTATAGGGGTTTATATAAGAAATTCATAAAAATTTACACAAAAAATTGCAAAAAAATTGGCCCGGAGCCCGGGCGAGTGCCCGGGGTCGCCGGGCCTTAGAACCGCCACTGTTAGCAACCCACACCTCAATGTGTGATTTCCACTTTTTAGTTATAACTTTGCTAAAAGACACCTTCATAAAAGGTGTCTTCTAGCAAAACCTATATATGTATAATTTTTTTTAGGCATCTAGACCTTTTCTGAAGAAAAGACATCTACAATTTTACTTTTAATTAAAATCAAAATTTTATAAAAAAAATCATACGCATTATGCAACGTCAAAAAAAATTATACGCAATAGCGGAACAAAAAAACAAACACACATAAAGTATTACTCTAAACGCTAATGTATGTGTGTATATATTTGCGAGGTTGAAGAAAGAAAATAAAAATATTTGGTATCATTAAATGACAACGTGAATGAAAATATTTGTGAGGTTGTGATGATTAAACGATATTGAAATTAAATATATAAGTGATAAAAAAATAATAAAATTCCTTTGAAAAAAGGTAATCAAATTAAATGGGACCTCGTAAAAAAAAATTAAATGGAACGGTTAAAAAAAAATAAATAAAAAAAATTGAAATATAATATTAAAAAATAAAAGAAAAAGTTCCCCGGGTGAGTTGAAAAGAGGTGATTGTGAAATAAATTGTCGAGAAGTAGTTTTTTTAAAAGCAACATTCAACATCTTTTCGCCAAAGCTCATTCCATTCGATTTTATGCATTCAAAAAAGGTATCGTTTTTAGTAAGTACTTAATTGATATTGTGTTTGGCCTAACCTTTCCTTAAAAATGTAAAGAACTTGAAAAATAGCCGGGTCAAACGGTATCTTAATCTACCACAACGGCAATGTATAAGTAACTGAATTTGGAAGAAAAAATTGAAAAATAATTAAAAATAAAAAAATTGGAAAATAGTTAAAAGTTTTTAAAAATATAAAAATTGGAAAATAGTTAAAAAAAATCGGTGAAGTAGCACTCAACCAAGCAACACTAAAAAAAAAATTATATGCATTAGCGTATCAAAAAAACAGACAAATATTACTCTAAATGTTAATGTGTGTATGCATATATTCGCGAGGTTGAAGAAAGGAACTAAATATATTTGGTATCATTAAATGACAGCGTGAATAAAAATATTTGTGAGGTTGTGATGATTAAACGATATTGAAATTAAATATATAAGTGATAAAAAGATAATAAAATTTCTTTGAAAAAAAGATAATAAAATTAAAGAGAACCTCCTTAAAAAATTAAATGGAACGGTTAAAAAAAATAAAATAAAGTTAAATGGGAGAAAAAAAACATATTGAAATATAATATTAAAAAATAAAACAAAAGGTTCCCAGCGTGAGTTGAAAAGAGGTGATTGTGAAATAAGTTATCGAGAAGTACTTTTTTAAAGTAACATTCAACAACTTTTGACCAAAGCTCATTCGATTCAATTGTATACATTCAAAAAAATTACTTTTTTTAGTAAGTATTTAATTGATACCGTGTTTGGCCTAACTTCTCCTTAAAAATGTAGAGATTTTGGAAAAAAAACTAGGTCAAACAATATTTCAAGAAAAATGCTAGCAACAAACCTTCTAACACACACTTTTCAACACACTTTTTTTGATTGGTTAAAATTCACATGGGTCCCACCAAATCATGTGGGTCCTATATAAATTTGGTGGGTCTCATGTGAATTTTAACCGATCAAAGAGAGTGTGCTGAAAAGTGTGTGTTAGAAGGTATGTTGCTAGTATTTCTCATATTTCAATCTCCTACAACAGCAATGTAGAAACAACTGAATTTGTGAGAAAAAATTAAAAAATAGTTAAAAACATAAAAATTGGAAAAAAGAAGTTATAAGTTATTAAAAATATAAAAATTATAAAATAATTAAAAAAAATTGTGAGGGGCAAAATGGGAAATGCACCTATATAATGGTGATGTGGCACCAAACCAATTTCTCCAATTTGGAAATTACCTAAATGCCCTTATAAAAGGCAAAAATGTAAAAGACAAGGGATTAATATTTAATATATAGTAAGTAGATACAACTCAACTAACCATAACTTCTCTCGTTAGTTTTCATTTTTTTTTAAAACCAACCAACTTTTAAAAACATCCCTAGAAAATAAATAATTTTACCAAACAGATGGGTACAAATATTATTTTTGACAAATTTATTTTTTGAGAATATCATTTCAAAGAATGTAATTTCCTATGAGTTAGATGAAAATTTTCTTTTTTAGAAAAAGAGTTAGATATGAATATTATACACTAAGGAGCTATATATTGACATTTTTTAGGGATATATTTTATATTTACATTTTTTTATTTTTTTGACAAAAAAATTTAAAAACGTAAATACATCCTTACATTTTTTAATGTTAAAAGTAGACTTCCTACAAAGTTACATTTAATTTGTCAAATTATATTACATTTCGTACTTTAATAAAGTTTGAGAATAATTTTATTCAAAAATATTCATATATTTAAAATGTATTATATTGTTAAGCGACAAAATTACCATGGCTACATCCTTCAAAAAAATTACCATAGCTACGATATTATATTTAGTTTTCAAAATTCAAAATTTATATTTTATACCAACTTAAAATTAATTTATATTTTAAATTTTTAATATAAATTTACTTTTTCTAATAAACTAATAGTGTGTTAGACAAAGGCCCTGTTTGGATAAACAACTTATATTGATGCTTATAACATTAAAGTTTATAGCACTAGAGATTACATCATAAGCTCTTATACTCAATAAGCTTTTTATATGTTTGGATATGTACGCTAAAAAGTACTTACGTAAATTGAAGTGTTTGATGTGTCATTATATAAACAAGGACAATGTTAACAAGTGTCCTTAGGGCATTGTTTAATAACTTTAAATAGTAAGTTTGTGCCAAAGTTTATGAAACCCTTAAAGAGTGCCTTTAGAGCACTCGTTAACAATACCTTATAAACAATTATGAAATGTTAAAATATTTTTGATTTAAATTAGAGAATCAAACCACAATTTTGTTATGGAATTAAACCATGATTATAAAATTGTTTAATTAACAATATTAAAATCTATTAATAATTTTAACATACATATAAAAAAAGTTAAATAAGCTTTTGATTCCTATAAATATAGTCAATTTTATTTGTTAGTCCTCGTAAATTTTTTTACATGTTTTGGTCCCAAAAAATAATTCAGCAAATAGTTTTAGTCTCTGTTAGATTAAAATTTGTATAATTATGATTAAACTCTGAAACTTTGAAATGTTTTTTTACATACTTGTTTAAAACATTACAATAAGTACCTCCACAAAATATGAGCTAAAAAATTGATTTTTAAGCCAAAAGTTTACTACTTTTATCTTGAAATTTTGACGTTTAAAAAAATCGTATTTAATTCTTTAGATGATAAAATATTATAATTTTTGGTAAAAGAGTTTTTTATAATAACATGTCAGTCAAAAAACTTTCAAAAATTTAAAAGTTTAAGCATAACTATACAAATTTTAATTTAATGAGGACTAAAACATTTTATATGGACCAAAATATGTCCCTTTCTTTATCAGGACTAAATGAAATTAGATATATTTATAGGAACCAAAAACTTATTTTACCTTATAAAAAATCATAAATATTCGAATAGAACAAAATTAACATTAGAGTGTGGATAAATAGTCTAGACATCACCGTTCTTAAGTGTAATAATGTAAATACCCTTTAAAAAAAAAGTATAACAATGCAAATATAAAAGTAAAAAATAAGTTTGACATGACCATGAGACAGAAAATAATTTAAATAAGCTAGTTTATTCACAATTGAGGTCATTCAACCATAATCGGAGGATGCAGAAGATTAGACTTTTTTGTTTGAAGGATGCAGAAGATTAGACTTAAGAATTTAAGAAGACATCATGCTTAGTACTCTGAAGGAGCATTTGCTATGGAATTACATGGATTAATCTTTTCTCTAGTAGTTATTGATTTCTATTAATAATACAATCTTCTCTATAATTTGGGTTCATATCACATCGCATATGCATATGTCGTCGTAGGATCATATTCAAGCCTGACCACTCGTCCAACTTGATGCTGCCAAAATTTCTCCGGTCATCGTCCCAGACAATTGCACTGAGCCCCCAAGTACCATCCGACGATAAATTCCCATCACTGTTAGCTTTAAACTAGTTTGAAACCCGTGCCTTGCACGGGAAAACTTGTGCTGAATTTTTTATATAAATTTTAATTTATGTTGATAATATTTATTATAAAAAAGAAGTATAATACATGTTAAAATGTATGTATACCTTATATAGAAAGGGAATACAAATATCCCCTAAGTGATTTTTTTTTTATTTCATTGCTTCCCTTTATTAAATTGTTTTATCATTTTGGTCTTCAGAGGTTTGTCAAAGTTAAAGTAGGCCTCAAGGTCCCGTGAACGTAAGTAGAGGTCTCACCCATCGAATAGATCATCACACTAACATCGGGAGTTAAACATACAGCCTTGCAGATAAGTTAACTCTATACCAAGTTAATATTATTAAAACTATTTTATTATTTTTATGACATTTTTTTATCTTATTTTCCAAAAATTTCAAAAAAGAAAATCTATATTTTGATTAATATAAATTGAAGTGGGTTCTATTTAAAGAGGGTTTAAAAAAGAAATTTAACATGCTTGTTCACAATTAGAAACAGAAGATTCTTAATCCCAAAATCAATGTGATATACATAGAAAGGAATCTATTAAAAAAATATCAACTTGTAACCATCTAAATTAATTTAAATTGAAAAAACTTGTGTTAAAAAAAGAGTAAATTACACTCCCCTCCCCTCAAAGATGCTTGAAATACACTCCCCTCCCCTCTTATGTTAAAATATACAATTTCCTCCCTTGAAAAATAAAATCTACACTCCCCTCCCTTATAAGATGCTTGAATTACAACCCCCTCCCTTGATAATTAAATATACATTACACTTTAATCTATTTTAACATAAATAAATATTTTTATGATATATATAAATTTTAAACCACCTTTAAGAAAAATTAATTCATTTCTTTATAATTTAAATGTTAATGATAATTAAATTTAAATATTTTGCTATTGAATTTATAATTTAGAGTTTAAAATTAACTTTTAAATAACCATGGTTTATTGTCGTTAGTAATTTTTCACATATTTTAATTTTATTTTGGCTTGTTTCATATTTTATAATAGGGTTTAAAACTACATGTTAATGAAATTGTGAATAAAAAATAGCAAAAAAATATGTATTCAATTTTTTATTATGTTAAAATAGACCTGCAATACTGTTATTTTCGAAGTGTATTAGATTATTATTTTTTTGCTAGATTATTAAAAATAAAAAAATATATATTGAGGGAGTAAAGTGTAGATTTTAACATAAGAGGGGAGGGGAATGTAATTCAAGCTTTTCTTAGGGGAGGGAAATGTATTTTTCTCTAATATGTTTTGAATAAGAGGGGAGGGGAATGTATATTTTAACATAAGAGGGGAGGGGAGTGTAATTCAAGCATCTTTGAGGGGAGGGGAGTGTAATTTACTCTAAAAAAAATGAAAAACTTACTTTTCATTGCATAACTAACTTAAGAACGAATTAACAAACTAATAGTATATATTTTATGCAACCTTCAATTTTTCAATACAATTTTGGGAGAAAATCTTGAATCAACAAACGGTAGCAACATTCATGAATTGACTATGTTGATGGACTGTTTCAATAACAAAAAGTGCTTAGCAACTAATGTCTAACTCTATGACAACGATTTTGGCCTTGAAGTTATTTATAATATATTCTCTTTTTTTTTCCAATACATGAAAAATTAACCAGTAATGTCTGAATAGAATAAACAATAGCCTCTTAGTCTAATAGTTTATATTATTATGATGAAGTTGTTTAATTTTTTAATATATAAACAAATTCATCAACCAACATATCTATGTCAAAATCTTCTTGAAAAATAACAACCCGTGGAGTAAACTGATACGAATTTCATGGTAAATCATTATTGTCAACCCTTGTAAATTTAAAGTGATACAATTTTCCTATCTTGAAATTGTCTCTAATAATATGATATTGTTAAGTGTCTTCACAACGTGAAACAAATTAATAGTATAGACAACGCATTCCCTCAATTATGTTTATAAAGATGTATATGAGCCTCTTTTCGGCTATTGCAAGAGTATGGTTTCATTGAAGAAAAAAATCAAAATCAAAAAATAGATTTACCAATAAACGCTTTTAATTTAGTATAAGAACACTAAAAACAACAAATTAATGATAACCTCAACATCCATTAGGATCATTTTAAATAAGTTTGACTCTTGAGATTTTGATATTTCAGTCACATGATACGTTTTAACAATCTTCACAATCAGAAAATAATTCTAAGTAGAGTCTATGACGTTAGAAATAATGAAAATATTTGGGTTAGTTGTCATGTAAAAAGACCGAGAAAATAAATATTTGGCAAAACTATGGTTGCAAATTATGAAAACGAAAAAACTTAAGCAACAAATAAATCTCTTACGAAAAATAAATAGTTAAAAACGTAAAAATAGCTACTATTGTTTAACCCTTTTTTTTTGTCTAACACTACAACATTTGAGTTGGCATCCATGGTTGCAAATCATGATCATATAAAAAATATAAGTGAAAAAAACATAAAAGATTATTAGTTTAGGAAAATAAGTAGTAAAAAAGCGCATCATGATAGTAATCGAAAGACAAAAAAATAACTTTTTTATTAAGATGAGTTTGCCGAAACATCATGCATTCTCACCTTTGTGCCGTATATATTTATCGGATGCAAAGATCTCTCTTAGCGTCCAAAGAAAATTCAAAATCGATTAGAAATAATACGATAATTAAATGACATTTAAGGGACAAATCAAAATTGATAATCAATTACTATTAGCAACACCAATTTCTTTATGGATTAATTTACATATCCAATTTTATTCAATATAATATTCAATTATGTTTAAAATGATGCTATTAAATCAACATTGGCAATCCCCTAAAAAACAAAATTAACCTTAGCAAAAATCCCTCCCCTGGTTTGTGATCAACAATTCATTTTATGTTATGGACAAATCAAGTCAAATTTCTACTTTCTAATAATTGAAGGAGAATATCTTATAGGTGCATTGAATTTTAAATTTTTGATGATGTATCTTTAATGAAATGATAAATTACATTGAATGTAAAAGAGTATCCATTTGTGAAATCAATGCAAGAAGAGAGGATAACAGTTAAAATATAAGGGCTAAATGAAAAATATTTGGTACAATTGAACTGTTGATTTGTGCAATTTGATTTATGTAAATCGTCTTAAATAGAAATTTATGCTAAGTCAAAATATTTTTCATTAAATATACTAATTGATATTGTCCCAGCTGTTTTTACTGATGTTTTAAATTTTAGCAATTGGACATAATTTTGAATGGAGGCGAAATTGACAAAGAAATGTGCTTAAATTTGGGAAAATGATGGATAACCCGTCTTTCAAAAATTAGAAAATTAGAATATTCAAATTTTTAAATTAGAAGTAAAAGTTTATTAATGGTAGATAATGATTTGGGAAATTACATATTGGACTTGTGAATGAGAGTTCATAGATATATTTTTTCATTGATTTATCCGAACTAATTGTCATATGTATAAAAGGAGTAGTATGTTTTGAAAGATGAATATTCTTAGAAGGAATACCCAAGTGAGTTTGATTTCTAAGGTTTTGACATTTCAAGGACAATCCACATTCAAACAATTATCGCTATCAAAAAGTAATCATAATCATTTTTTTTAAAAGTAATCATAAGCAAGACCCGTGATAAGTAATTGAGAAAAATCTTGACAATATTTGAATTGAAAGTAATTGAGAAAAAATTACAAAAGAAATATATGAGATACATTAGTGTACATCATATACAAAATTAACGTATTAAGTTTTTTTTTTAATTTGTCATTTAAAACAAAATTGCACTAATCAAGAAAAAAAAACATAAAAGAAATAAAGCATTTAACTAAATAAATAGTATAAGAAAACATGTTTCATGTTTGAAAAATAAATTTCACAAATCCATTGAAGTCTTGGTTGCAAAATAAAAACAATGTGATTCTTGTTTTTTTTAATAAATCTATGAAAGATAAAAGGATGAAGAAATAAAATAATTAACAAAATAATCAAAAATAATAAATAATAGAAAAACTCTATGATAGTTGTACTCAGAATACAAAGGATAGTTTTTTTCTTCTACGAAATTCAAGAAAAAATGTGTCCTTTTCAAATTTGAGTTGCCTCTATTTATAGGCTGAAAATACCACATTTTAGAGCCTACAACTTGTTCAAAATTAAAAACCAATTCAAGACATTTAAAACTATTAATAATATGTAATGTATGCATTATACAATTCCATCTATATACATCAAATTTCAGTTTGTGATTTGTAGAATTTTACATTATGAAAATCTGATCAAATTAATTGATTTTATGGAAAATTAATTGGTAATTTAAATCCAGTCATTGTCAACTCTAACTTTTAATTTTTTGTGATTAGTAAAATTAAGAGCCAATTCCATAACATAGCCAATAAATTTTTGTACGCTAATAGCCTCTAACTTTTATTTTCCACGCTAATAATTTTTTTACACGGTAAACTATTTTTAAGGTCATTTTTTCACATAATATTATTTTACATGTAATAATTTATATATATTTTTTTTCTACATGTAGTAATTCGTATGGTCATTTTTACCATATCTTAATGGTATTATATTTTTTACATTAAAATGATTTTTAGGATCTTTTTCAAGGGTATTTTTCTATGTGTAAAAATTTGTACGGCCTTTTTCTTTTTTTTTTTCAAGTGATTCTCAAGTTGTTGAAATTATTACTTTTTTTTATGTTCAAATAAAGAATTAAAAAATAAGTTACACACCATTTAAAATTATATCGTTTATTTTTAATTTCTTACAGTTACTATTTTTTGCTTGATCAAATAAAAAAAATAACAAATCAATTTGATGAAAGGTAATTCTATTTGTCTCCTTCCTTAAAAAAATAAATATATTTGTCTCTTATTAATGTTGCATTTTATAATTAGTGTCATGAAAATTTAGAAGTTTAATTATCAATTGCCAAGTGGCACAATGCACAAGTGGATAGCCTATTAGAAAAGTAGCATTTAATATAGGTCAATGTAAAACATTTACAATTGTATATAATATAGATAGATATCCCATTTTTGGGTTTTCGCCATTTTCATGCCGATATTATTCATAGATTGTTGTTGATATGTCCCGTTACTAACCTCCGAGATGTTTTGTGAAAAAATTGTATCATGATTGATTTGTTTGCTTGTTAATATTTCTAAATGCAATATCTTCTTCAACTACAGTTTGTGGATGTGATCCCCTGCATACCAATTATCGTATATGGAATGGAAGAGACATAAGCTAGGTTATCCTCCTAAATTGTTGATCATGTAACTTAACCGATCCTTAAACAGGAAATTTTATAGACAAATTAAAGCCAACTAGACTTTCATCGCTCTAGGACGCATAAAAGCATGATTTATAGTCTTGGCTTTACCGTAACCTCTTGGACACGTTATGGTATAGAAAAAGATAAAAGGATATATGGAAGAATTATTTCCATAACTTTTATAATGAAGGATCAAAATTATAACTTATATCATCGCATTCAAGAAACGTGATGAAAAAGGCGTTGGAAAATATGAGTAATGGTAAGACATTTAGGCAATATAATATACCAATTGAAGTGTGAAAAAGTCTTATAAATAGAGGCAAAGGAAATGATTGGTAATGATTGTTAACAAAATTACGAGGTCAAACACTACCAAAAAAAATTACGAGGTCAAAGAAAATGTTGAACGAGTGAAGAATAGACACTTTAATTTTGATCTATAAGAACGTGGGGGGTTATATACAAAATTGTGCAAATTATATGAAGATTAAACTTATGATTCATAACTTGAAGTTGTGGAAAATAGCAAGTTAGTATAGACTATGAAAATAGACTCAAGTTATTGAAAGCCAATTTGATTTTATGTTAGAGAGATCGACCATGAAAGTTATCTACTCGCTATAGCGTGTGATGAAACGATATCGGATGGACAAAAAACCAACACTTAGTTTTTATTAAATCAGAGAAAAAGTATGATAGAGCACCAAGACAAATTTGTGGAAAATCCTATAGAAGAAAGAGGTTAGGATTGATATTTATTTATTTTAACTAGAAATCAAATTTTATATAAGTGGAAATAGGTACAGATGATACTTGTTATGTTACGGGTCTAAGAGGGCCGAATCAATTATTTTCTGGGTTGTCTAATAACAAAATTCGTTATAAATATGACATGAAGTACAATAAATGAGTCATGTCCAAGTCCACCAAGGTGAGCACCTCGTCTCTTAGCATGGTGCAACACAAAATCTTTCTAAAAATGAATAGACCTCTCATTCCTAATCTTCCTAAAAATCAATATTTGGAGTGAATCACCTTCACAATCCTTCACTGTCCTCACACACCACTTAAGTCCTTCCACCAACGCGACACACAATTCATTTAAAAAAAATTTGTTACATTTGAACCAACACGACACAATCACCATGTTTAGCAACTAACACATTCATCCACGAAGAACCCCTCTCTCAACTAATAACCTTCATCTCCACTTTGCAAAAAAATATTTTTCGATTCCACCCCTCCCCATAAAAAATTTCTCTCAATATGCAATGTCATATTAGTCCTACTCACTCTATTCATCATGTAAATGTTGAGTAAGAAATGTCACATTAGCTTCTTTGCCACATCACCTTCTGTTTGCCAAATAATTTTCTAATAGAAAATTAGGGACAAAAAGTGGTTTCTTATTTTGCAAGGATCAAATTTCAAACTAAAAAATAATGAGGATCAAAACTTGAAACTCATATTTGTGACCACTCGCATGCTTAAACCAAACAATTTAACTTTTTTTCTTGAGTAATTTCCTTATGTGAAACCCCAACTAGGTGAATATTTCTGGATGGAGAGAGATAGTTAACGGCATCTATGACGGAGTAGGACGGAAAGCAAGGGTCCCCACTAGCCAACATGAAACAGCGTTAACGATAAAAAGCAAAGACATTTATAACAAACCCCTAAGAAACTTTCTGCAATTTGGCAAAGACCATACCATTATAGGAAATGCATCTCTCAACTTCCCATTGTGTGTGATTGCACGCCAAGACTTATCTATACAGAGGGTAGGAACTAGGAAGGAAGGGAGACATAAATCAAACATAGTAAACTTGAAAACAACAAGAACATCAACCAGGTGAGTGAAGAAATATATAGATAGATAGCTAGGTATAGATTAGGTTATCTATGGCTCGAGGTAAGATCCAGATCAAGAGAATAGAGAACACAACCAACCGACAAGTAACTTACTCAAAACGAAGGAATGGTCTTTTCAAGAAGGCTAATGAGCTCACTGTTCTTTGTGATGCTAAGGTTTCTATTATTATGTTTTCCAGCACTGGCAAGCTTCATGAATACATTAGCCCCTCCACCTCGTACGTTTCTTTCTCTAACCCTAGTTTCTCTATTTATCTTCTAGATTTATATTATATTATTGTCTTGTTGTTTTTTTGTAGAACAAAGCAGTTTTTCGATCAGTATCAGATGACTGTAGGAATTGATCTGTGGAACTCTCATTATGAGGTTAGATCCATTTTCCTTTTTCTTTTATTTTATTTCTTTCATATTAATAGGAATTTTTCTTGTTCCATAGAATATGCAAGAGAACTTGAAGAAACTGAAAGATGTCAATAGGAATCTTCGCAAGGAGATTAGGTATATATAAGTATTACAAATTTCTTTGGTGATTTATTGATCTCTAAATCTTATATATAATAAATATGCATATGTGTATGTGTGTTGTACTGCTAGGCAGAGGATGGGGGATTGTCTGAATGATCTGAGCATGGAAGAGCTGAGGCTTCTTGAGGATGAAATGGACAAGGCTGCCAAGGCTATTCGTGAGCGTAAGGTTAGATTAAAGTATTACTTCATTAATATATATAGGTCCAATTATCAATTTATATTGAAAAATAGTTAACAAATTCCAGTGTGTTTGTTTCTTGAAAGCACCAAATTGCCCATGTTTTCTTACAACATGAACTTTTACAACTAATTAATCATGTTGTCCATCCTTAATAAATTAATCATTTTTTTTACAGAATATCTAGTTAAAATTTGCCTTGTAGCTAATTTGGAATTACTATATTTATCTGCTTTAAAGAAAGAGTACTTTTTTTAAAGAGGATGTGTAGTTTAATTTTTTGGAGTTTTTAAAATTTATTGTTGGTATTTGTGCTTTAAAACTGTTTTTCTTTATAAGCAAAAACAAAATGTATTAATGAGAGTACAAGTGACACTCTAAACCCATTTCAACAAAAGTGGCCATCCAAACGATTAGAACACCAAGGAAAATTGAAACAAGATTTAGCTTTTAATCTAGACATGATGAACCAAGACCAAAAAAGAAAAAGCTTTGTAAAAATATGAAGAACACCGCAATCTCGTTCCTTTGCCATTTAATGAATAATTAATAGCACTATTGCTACTATACAAATAGATAATATCAAGTCAATTTGTTATCATATAAGCCCTAAACTATTTTCATAAAATATATTGGAGAAGGGAATCCATAGAGGAATGAATTCTCTACATGTGTAGTTTACACATGAGAAATAAATGGTGATCTCTTATCATTCAAACACATATCATCTAAATTTCTTATGTGTTTCTATCTCTTTATGAATAATAAGCAATCATAATTATACATGAGATGATCAATTTCATTTGTGAGCTTATAAAAATAAGTTGATACCAGTTTATGTACATGTCATTAAGTATGGGTGAAAATAGGTAAGACCAACCGACATGAACTTATGTCAGTCCCAACCAAGAAAATCTTTGGAAGAAATTCTTTAAGAGGTAAGACTATCATAGAATTGAACATAACCCAATCTTATTGAGTAAGCTTTGTAAGGTCAATGATGTCTCTTTTTATAAACTCTAATACTGTATTCAAATTTTAGTTGGGTTACAACATCATTGTAAAATGAGAATTGCATTTATTTCTAAATTCATGTTCAAACCGTATCTAATATGGGACACTCAACATACATCGATAGATAAGTCAATTTAAATTGACTTATAAATTTGCACATGATAGAAAAACCTTTTATAAAAACCACTTCTAGGGTTAGAACCTAAAATTATATATATCCTTAGCTATCCAATAATTATTTAGGCCGTTCAAAAAATTATTTGGTGAAAAGTATGCCAACATTCAGCTCAAAATTGGGCAGCCCAATTTCCTCTATTGCATTCATTCATTTGCCAATGATGATAATTTCTTTCCTGAGGATTACTCAATTGGCCCCTTCATTTGTTCAATCTACTGGGTCACAACTTTCAATAGGCATTTTTTTGTTTAAAAGTGCTTCTGTATTTAATTTCCCATTGTTATTTTCCAGAAATTGTGAGCAGTTGATGGGGGCTCTAGAGCAATCGCCTTGATTTGCCACATTCAAGGCATCATGCAATTGGCACATCCACAATTAACTTCAATGCTTTTTTGAATGATCACAATTCATAGAAAATTACCAAAAATCAGAGAATAAGAACTTGAAATATATATTATTAAAAAAGAACATTGGAATATATAAATACCATGTCTATGATAGTAACATGAGATGGGCATGGGGAGTACCAAAATTGGGGGCTCCCCCAATCCTGTTGTGAATTGTGATGCCATTCTGATCATCACAGCTTAATTTGTGTCATGCAATGTTTTAAACTGAGAAAGGACCACACAGTACTGGTCCTCTACAAGAATGAATTGCAAACTATTGAATTTCTATTAACTCTGTACTGGCCTAGTAATTCTTTGATTCTTTGTTTTAGTTCATTTTTATCTATAAATTACAGATGTTCAATTAAAATTGTTGGTTCTGTAGTATTATTCTACAAAATCAAATTGTTTTCTCCACGAATTTTCAGTTAGCATAGACTTTTGACTTTTGGCTGATGCTGATACCAATTTTCTAGTATGGGCAAATCCTCTATCAGTGTCCTCATTTCCAGTTTTTTTTTTTTTTTTTCTTTCACGAAAGCATGCAGTTAAATATTATTACTCGGCATATCCTTGTCCAATCAATTTGTCTCAACTGTAAATTCTACATAAACCTCTTACCTTGTTAATTTGTTGTGCAATTTGAAGATTTTGAACTTACAATATATACCATGCTAACGAGTTTCTTATGACAATGTATTACAGTATAAGGTGATAACAAATCAGATTGACACCCAAAGGAAAAAGGTAAAATTGGTTAACTTATTTCTTGTTCTTAGGTAGTTAACTGATATTTTATTTGATACTGAAATTTCTCTTTTATTTTTTTGTAGTTTAACAATGAGAGAGAGGTGCACAACAGACTCCTGCGTGACTTGGTATGTATCATGCATGCTTATAACTTAGAATTACATATAGGTAGTATATACTATATATATAGCTAACTTTATAATTGATTGATTTAATTATGGAAGGATGCAAGAGCAGATGATCCACGTTTTGAAATGATGGACAATGGAGGAGAGTATGAGTCTGTGATTGGATTCTCAAATTTAGGTCCACGCATGTTTGCATTGAGCTTACAGCCTACTCATCCTAACCCTCATAATGGAGGAGCATCAGCTGCCTCGGATCTCACCACTTACCCTTTACTTTTTTAGTTACTTCTCTCTCAGAGAGAACAACAAATACCACAATCACTTTCCAACAATAATATGATACTATGACTAATTATATATCACGTACTGTTTAAGATATATATGCACTCAATCTCATTCTGTTTTCAGTTAATTTGTATGTATCTTTATAAACATGATCATCTTAAATATCTTCGATCAAAACACATGTAATGATTTGTAACTGATCATTAAATGTTAACTGTACTCCAGAGATATGATGTGATGTGATGTATGCTTTTGTTGAGTGTTGAGGATGCTTAGCAATTACCATGGCATTGGCAGCTACTTCATTCACAATGTAGTTTTTTACTTAACTTTGACACACTCGTCCAGAACTATGAATTTGTTTGCTCTTAGACAGAATTATAAAGAAAGGGGTGAAATTATAGATTACATAGGAGTATAAGACAAGTTTTTTTAGGATAGTATAAGATAAGTTATATTATAATATTTAATTTTTTCTTTTAGAAAACTTATAAAATTTGATGTTAATGTAAAAAAATATATATATTCATTCACATTGCATCAACGGTCACAATTTCTACAATCGTAGTGGACATAAGCGCAACATATATTTTTATTGATTTTTTTTTTGTACAACATATTTTTATTGATTGATATCATACATAATCACAATATTGCCACATAAGACCACTTTACAACACTAATTTAGAATTAACCTTAAAATGTTGGATTTTCAAAAGCAGCTGAATGTCCCACTATTGTCTTGTTATTTTTGAAAATATTTAGTTGATTTTAAATATTTTTTTAAGGTAAATTATATATTAAAGAGATTATTTTAGGCACTCTAGTCCATACAACAAAATTACTCCTTATAGGCAATACAATAATCTCTTTGGTCTTGTATTAGTACATCATTCAAAGAAGAAATAAAGAGATCAACGAGAATTTGACAAGAAATCAAACATGTCCTGTAAAACATGATTCGATTACGACACTCTTTGGCCGTTGAAAATTATCAATTTTCTTGTACCGCAAAAAAAAATTATGTCCATCTTTTTTGTGGAGCATTATTCTTATGAACATCACAAATCCGACCGCATACATGGATACTGTTTAGTAAATAGCAATACACTCAAAATAATTGTTAATAGAGAAAGACATTAATTTTAAAGAAACACAATCGTATGGGAGTGTATTTTAATAAGTTGTTCGACAACTTTTAGTTGTCAAAATAAGTTTTTTTTTTATGTCCATCCTATCGACTTTACATCTCTAAATATTTCTCCGATAAAATTTTATAAAATACTATATTGTTTTTGTCTATAATTTAATAGAAAAACTTAATTTTCTAAAATTATTAAATAGAGAATATAAATTTGACATTGATAAAATAAACATGTTAATAGCAAAAAATATAGTTGGGAGTGTCTACTACTAAGATGCAAAGCATTGTCAAAACAGTATCCTATAAATGGGTCATCTAGAGACTAATGAAGGAGTTACCAGAAAAAGAAGAAAAGAAAATTAAAGGAAAGAAGAGGGGGTTCAAGGTGGGGGCTCCAGAGTAATGTCCATTAGCAAAGGACCCATCAACTGACTATTCTGGCATCCTTGATATCACTCAGCCTCCAAACAATGTCGGTCCCAATATTCTTTTTCCCTAGCAAAAAATGCTGCTACCTCGGCATCCTGCTGATATTAAAGATTTCAAATATGCATCCAGAAACTTAAATTGTAAAACTTGAATCAAAAGCATTGCTAAAGGCTACATAAACTTTGTTAAGATTTGCAGAAGAAACTTGTCGTGTCACCTTGATCAAATTCTTTATGAGTACGAAGCCAGTCGCAAAGACTATGATACAGAAAGAGAACTAGAAGGAATTCATGTGTGAATCGAACTGAAGGAGTCTCCTCCATAACTCTAGTTAGGATAGTAAGCAACCTCTCTCTCCCAGCCCCTTGCTGTTTAGAAATTGATATTTTAAACAATAAAATATGCACAAAGAAACTAAAATTGTGAAACTTGAATAAAAAACATTGTAAATCCCCCAAAAACTTTGTTAACATTTGCAGAAAAAACATGCCTGGATAGAAGTTGAAGATTTATCCCTCAAATAGCTCGAATAGCAAGATTTAGCCCTTGAATAGCATAATGGAGCCCTCACATAGCCGCACCAATAATAAGGAAGAGGTGTAGGGGGCTTGCATCTAAAGAGAACATCCACTAGAATGAGTTTGAGCATGAATCCAACAAAAGAATGCTCTTCGTGTATGCTCTCTAGCAAAAATTAGAATGAAATCACAAATCACTATATGACGACATCAATATACTAAAATAATAATATGAATGAAACTAGATCAATATCCGAAGTCTAGAATAATAATGAAAGAAATGGGCTCAATATCCCAAGTCTAGAAACAATCCCAACCAAAACGTAACCAACCTTTGTGCATTAACACTCAAGAGCTTCCATGTTCATAAAAACAAGAAAGAAAAAAGAATTACATCTTCACATTGTTCCAAAGTCAAAATCTAAATCGTGAAAGATGGAAGGAGTGCAAGTTAACCCAAATTAATTCAACCAACTGCAGAAAACATATTCACAGTTCAATATGGACAACATTGAGCAAACTTACTTTCACTTTAAGAGTTTAAGTGGCCTAATCTTAAACAAAGTAAGACACTCTAGAATAAAAACATGCATACAATTGATTGATATTAAAAAAGAGATGATTTGAGGTACATATTTGCACTTGTGAAATGATGTCGATTGGGGAGACACTCAATCGTTGGAACCGTTCCTTCAAATTCAAACAGCACAACTAGTATGAAAGAACAAAATTCATATACAAATTTAAATGATCAGGATGACGACGACGATGACGATGATAACAGGTTGCTTATTGATGTTAGAGAATAAACTATAATCTCTCAAATACACAGTTAATCAGAGGAAAGCAGTTAATTCATATACTAGATTACTATAAGATCTGCATTGAGGTTTATGCGGGTCATATTATCATCACAAGTGATGACAGGAATGGCATTCAAACCCAGGACCTTAGTAAACTTAAGCTTTGTTGGGTATAGAAGAGGCCAGGTGAAACTAATAAGGATTTTATTTTTCTCAAGAGGAGATATGTAATCAATTTGACGTTTAAGGAAACACATACTCTAGAAGCTAAAGTGGTAGATATTCTAAAGGATCAATTGGAAAGCTGATAACTAGTTTACTTGATTACGATTCATTTTGACATTCCTTAAATAATTCATGCAGAAACCCGGAGTTTCATTTCCAATTGCCAGACAATTCATTACACTTGAAGCCTATATTTTAATCTCTTCAAATTCAGCGTGAACTTAACCTTAACTTATGTGTTCTACATCTGCACCCTATACCCAAAAAAGTTTCATGCTTGAGGACAACTACAAATTTTATCTTTTACTGTTTCATTTGAAATGAATTCAACGATAAAGTGAATAGCCATTATGCCATACCTCGACGTCGCCAACATTAGCAGTATGATGAACAATTGATTCATCTTCATTTCCCATGTCTTTTGTCTCGTCTGGCTCAGAATTTTCAGACGAAGCAACTGCATCTCCAGAGTATTGAAGAATGCCCATGGCTAGTCCAAACATCTTCATAATATTCTCATCATTCCAGTATCTGCAATGAAATAATCACTTCATAAATTATTATCCAATTTACACCACAGCAATTTATGGTGGAAATTTGGAAATGCCAGAACAATAAAATATGATTAAAAAAAAAGGTATTTAAACCTCATCATTACAGCAGGACCACCATTCTCTATCTCATCTAATGTAAGTTTCAAACATGGATCTTTTTGGATGTGTGCCATTCTCTGTTTACGCTGGCATTTACTTGACGGATTGACAAAAATTTCAGGCACAGAAGACATTGATAGGTCCTGTGATAGACAGCAGATACATTCTAATCTAACAACCAGTAGATCTGTTACAAACATAACGAAGAAATTTTATAAATACCTGCATCAATACATCGCTCAGGCGCTCAACCATTTTCCATAAATCAAGATTCTCTATGATCTTTTGCATGGTTGAAACATACTTCGGATCATTAGAATTTGGGAGACGATCCCGAGTTGCTCCATGCAAAGTTTCCTGAAGCTGTTCAGCTATCTGATTGAATGATGGATATTTTTCTACATGTTCAGCCAATTCCTTGATATTTGGATCCTATGACATATTAACCGACATTTTAAGTATCTTTAAGTCACCATGGTGAAATCATTAACAATTAACACAGCTTGATTATCAATAAATACAGCACACACTACACATAATGCAACTGCAAATAACTCACATTGAGAAGAGCTGAGAAATCTAAAGGCTTGGCTGGAAAACCAGTCCTACATCCACGAGTTGCTGTGGAGGATGATTTATTTTTGGATTTCTTATTTTTTCTTTGACTTGTTTTTATTCTCTGCTGATCATCTACAAAATCATCAAAAAAAGGATAAATAAAACACATAAGTAAAGGATAAGTGTCTAAAGTAGTGCTCTTTGTATTATCCATATAAGTAAAAATCAGATAAGAGGATACTTATGTAATGTAATAAACTATCTGTCCGACGTGATTTCATTCAATTATGTTATTTTTTCGAGCAATTATCCAAGTTGATGTGCCTACTATAAAGATAATAGATACTCCTCTATTACCGACACATATAATTACATTAAATTATATGATTTTTATTAAATTATTAGTTGGGTTGATGTGTCAATATCCAATGTGTCTCTATCCATGCTTCTTAGGTAACAACCGGGGCAAATAACAAATAGCGATATCATCATCAATTATAGATACATACCAGCAGGAAAATTCTTTTGCGAATTGGAAGCCATGGTCGAAGAAATTAAGATTAGAGAGAAAGAAAGGAAAAAACGACGGCGAGGAAGAAGAAAAGGTAGATTGTAAAGGCTTGAATTAAAAAGTTACTAATTACCAATTTTATTCCTTTCTGGACTAATTTTTAGGAATAATATTCATTTTATTCCTTTTTTATTAATTTTTTTTAATTTAATGTGCAACAGTAAAAAAAAATTTAATTCCATATACCCATGAGCGCTTAGATGAGATGGAACGAGTCTCTTCTAACTTAATTAAGGTCTCGAATCCAGCCTTGAACATACAACAATATTAAAACTCTTAGAGAAAGTTTACCTTCCATTTGGAGGATACCCCGTTTATACTAAAAAAGGTTAATTCCCTACAAAAAAATCATTAAAAGGTAGTTAACAATTTTAGTCCATTGTTGGACTTTTGATAGGTATAGAGAAATAATTATTTCGGCTTAGATTAAATTACATTCCTTCTTTTAAATATATTTAAATTATGTTTCTCTCACTTTTAAAATATACATTTTCCTCTCTCTTATTCAAAACATATTAAAAAATGTTACACTCACCTTTTGTGAAAGAAACTAGAATTATATTTCACTCATTTCTTAGATTAAAATACACTTTGATCCCATAATAATTTTTTATTTCTAAAATCTTATAAAAATAAAAATAATCTAACACACGGTCCATTTTAATATAATTAAAATTTAAAAGCATATTATTTTCTATTTTTATTTATAATTTCATTAAAAAATAGTTTTAAATTCTATTATAAAATATGAAAAAACACAATAAAAAAATATGAAAAATTAAATGAAATATCTTGTCGATAGTATTAGAAAACATATATAACCCGAATTAAATCATAATAATATTTTTTTCCTAAATATGAATTCCTAATAAAATCATAATAGTATTCATTTCCTAAATATTTTTTCCATGTTATTCAATTTATTTTTCCCATCGTGCAGATTGCAGATGTAACCGTTAAAATTTATTGATGGAAAAAAAAAGTCGCCAATGATAAAATCGTTGAATATTTAGTTCATTGAACAATTCATTTACGAAATAAAATATATTTGGAAAGAAAATTATAAAGTCAAAAAAGAAAAAAGAAAACCTTGGGTTGGGTGGCAAAAGAATAGTGGAGGCGGTTGGTGGGGTTTTGTTAAGTAAAACCCTTATTTCCGGCGTCGCATTCTCTCACTCTCTGTAAGTGTAGAGAGAGAAAGGGGTTTTGGTTTTGGGGTTAGAGAGAGAGAGAAAGAATGGGTGCTCTTGCTACATTATCTTCTTCTTCTCCTTGGACTTCCGAGGATGATCTTTTGCTTAAGACCAATGTCGAGGTTGAGGTTTATCCCTTTCTCTCTCTCTCTCTCTGTATTCAATTTCATTTTCGATTTCTTCTTTTCTTCTTTTCCCTTTTCAATTTTACTTTATCATTTACAGTAATACTCATCACCATTGCTCAATTAACCAGCTCTAACATTGTGTTCTAGGTTTTTATTTCTGTTTCAATTTCATTCTTCAACTTGTATGTTTTTTAAATTGAAATTTAATTCCATTTCATTTTTTAATACTATTATTATTACATTCATGTTATTACACTGAAAATCATTGATGAAATTTAGTTCAATTATATTTTTTAATGCTATCGGGGTCGATCGGTTAGCTTATTATTAGCAAATTCATGTATTTTTTAACACATTGTAGTCTAAGGTTGTCTTTCTAGGTTTTTATGTGTGTTTCAATTTATTTGTTGAGGTTTTATGTATATTTTTGTCCGGACAAACAACACAAACTCTAAATTGAATTCAAAGATCTATGTGTATTTTTTCTGGTGTTGATTGATTCTAGAGACAAGACAACCATTTCAGGATTCTGGTGTAAATTAATTTTTTCATGCTTTATATTTGCAGAATGGAGCTTCCTTGGAAGCAATTGCAAAAGGCGCAGTGCAGTTTTCTCGAAAATATAGTTTTGAGGAAATACACGAAAGATGGCATAAGCTACTATATGACCCTATCGTATCTAAGGATGCCTCTTCCTCTATAACAGATTTCGAGCATTCTGTTTCGCCTCTCCCATCAAAGTTCTTCAAGATTGGACATTTGAAAGATGAACAGAAAGATGTTTCTGTTAAGAGAAAAGTTAACACTGTTCGAAATTCTTACTATGCTATGCGTAAAAGAATCCGCAGAGATATGCAAACTTCCATGGACTACAATTTCCTAGTTGATTCAGAAAATGACAATTATGTGGTAAATGGAAATGAGCCTTTGCCTGAAAATGTACTTGAGGGTTCAACTTCGAATGACTTTTCAAATCATGATCCGTCACACTATGGTCTTCCAGAAAATTTTATGGATGTTGATATTGGAGTTGCTGCTCAAGCGTTTTACACTGGAGTTGATGATACACTTGAAGGGAATTTCCCCATGGACCAAAACAATATAGCTGAGGAGGAACCTCAAATTCTTGAAGATAATATGCTTCTGAATGGAACTGGTGAGGAATTTGGCGATTCAATTGAACTAGATATAGAAAAATTTATCGGAGATGATGAACTAGATGATATGTCTTTTTCTGCATTTCACCAAATCAACAATGACCCTGCCATTTTGTGCTCCGAGTTTGATGAAGATTATATGTTTGATTCACCTGAGTTAGAGTGTGGGAATTCATTTGACGATTTAGAGTTATCACTTCCTGACATTCAGGACATGCCGGTCTGGAGAACAGAAGAACGGGATAATATTCCATGTGATGGTTCAAAAGATTCCATTGCTTGCGAGGATGGTTATCTGGAAGAACTGTCTAATTCACTATTAAACTTCACTGGCGAGGAAGAGCTATTTCTGATGGATTCTGTTGGAAAAGATGGGATTGGTAAATCTTATTATGACGGTCTGAGTTCGCTTTTACTAAACCCTCCAATTGATGGTTGTTCAGATCAGATACCTGAAACGGCTGAAGTAGAGTTATTATTGACCCCACGCGAAGATGTTAAAAATCCGTCTGTTTCATGTCGCACAGAAGTAGACGACAATGCAGGAAAGGCTGAAACAGAGTTGTTAGCGGCCTTTGATGCACATGTTAAAGGTATGTCAGTTTCATGTCGTGCAGAAGTAGATGACAACGCAATTTCACAATCTAATGGCATGGAAGTAGTTCAAAAACCAGAGTTCCAAATGGCAGCTTCTGCTTCAGCTAAAGACCCTCAATTTCCTGAACTAATTAATGGAGTTGTTCTCTGTGTAACAAATACTGAGGACCCAGAAGTTCCATCCAATGATGATGTTTTCCTACCCTTTAATGAGCCTCCCCCAACAATTTCCTCTACATCCGAATCAGCTGCTAAAAAACCCAATATACCAGTTCCATCATCTGGTAATGATTATGGATATAGAGCTAGCGGGAGAAGTAAAGTTTTGATGCAGGTTGAACAAAAAAGCTCCGTAGGAGCTCAGGTTTCTTCTCAGACAACGGGAGCCCATTGCCTTCCAGGACCTGTTTGTGGTTCTAAGAAAAAATGTGAGTTGTCTAATAATCATGCATCACACACACCATCTAGAAATGCAATTGCTTCCAGTGACCTAGGTGGAAACAGTGATGCAACAAACAAAACTCATGCTGCTCTACATGCAAGTCCTAAGGAAAAACTTGTCGATGTTAACTTCGTAAAGCATCAAAGCAATAATGTGACAAATTTGTCACATAAGAAACCAGTCCTCGGAAATGGCTTCAGAAATAATGGCCAACCTAATGGTTCTAGCTTGAAACAGGAACAGGATGTAGCATTGCCAGTTGAAAATAGTCAGTTGCAACATGTTGAAATGGGGTGCGCAGACGTTATGGGGACTGAGTCGGTGGTTTATAGTGAAAAGTTAGACGAGGAAGAGCAATATATCGAAAGTGATGACGAAGTTCCTTATTATTCTGATGTAGAGGCCATGGTAAGGCATGCTGTGTTGACCTTTCACTCAACAGTTAACTTTACCTTTTGCACATCCTTTGCATTTTTCCGACTTATTCATGATTCCTTCCTACAGGTACTTGATATGGACTTGGAACCTGATGATCATGATTTATACGATAATGAAGAAGGTACTACATTTACTATTACGTGGCCAAGAATTTTACTGGTTGTTGACTGGTTTATGCTAATTGCTATATTTTTTAACTTTCTTTTCTTTTTTTCTATTGAAAAGAGAGACAACTAATATGAATTAGTGACCCAACTGAAGATCATTTCCAATTCTTGATGCATTTTTATGCTGCCTCATGGTATGGGTGCACACTTCAGCTATTTGTGCCGTTGGTAGCCTCTTAGGGCTCAATTCTCTTTCTTATGTTGCTTATTTTTTTAGACGTATAGTGGGGAGGGGAAGGGGTTAGGAATTTTTTGCATTCCAAGCGGTTGCACCACTTTAATGCTCTTTCTGTCAGTCTTAGTTCATTTGTAAACTTAGAAGCTTTATTGTCGTTCAACATGCTATGATGCATGTCTTTTTAAGAGGTTGCACTACTTTAATGATCTTTCTGTCGGTCTTAGTTCATTTATAAACTTAGAAGCTTTATTGTTGTACAACATGCTATGATGCATGTCTTTTAACTTTTGGATTTGGGGAGGCCTTTGACTTGTGCTTTCGGGACCAGACTTTGTTTCATCATATTTTCTTTGTTCCCTGCTAGTTAATTCTGAAACATGGAATTTGTAAATATTTACCAAATATGTGCACGGTTTGTATACCTTTGTGTGTGAATGTTTTTGCTTTGATCAACATGTCTTTGTCAACAAAAAAAATAAATCACGTCTTTGTCTAAATTTGACCAACATAATGTAATCTCTTTTGTGATTCGGAAAGTGTTTTTATTTATTTATTTATTTATTTATTATAGCTTAACAATATATATTACGATTTCAATTTAGTATCAAGATATCAATACGAGGAAACTAAGCGGGCTATCGTAAGACTGGAGCAGGGCGCCCATTCTTCTATGCAGAGAGCCATGGCTTCGCATGGAGCATTGGCCCTATTATATGGTCGCCACTCAAAGTACTATATCAAGAAAACTGAGGTATTTGTCACTGAAGCATGTAAACTACTTTTTTGATCTTCATGTTGTTGGGAGATGTTTTCCGATTATTACTTTTTGAATATTTGAAGTATTACAACCATATGTTATTTTTTGTAAATTTCATTATTGCAAAAAAAATCTCACATGCATTACAAAACAAATTTCACATGCACTATGTAGATTATTAGTACACATATATGGTTATTTTATTCAGATTGTGTTTCTAACACGAGGTAGTGACCTATTTGTATATTTTGGAGTGATTTTTGATGAGAATCAATCAATCATTCAATCAAGAATTAATGTAGTTGAGATGACCTGTTTTGCAATTATAAATGTGTTCTTTGAAAAAGTGCCCGAACTAAAATACATATTTTGTTTATGTTTGTTTTAAATTTTGAAAGGGTGTATATTTTCTGTGTTGTGTTAATAGAATATAATTGAAGCTGATATTGCAAAATAAATCTAACTAGTGGGCCATGCTTTTATGATGGTTCAAATCATCCTGCAGGTTTTAGTTGGACGATCAACAGAAGGTTTTCATGTAGATATTGACTTAGGCAGAGGAGGTTGTGCCAATCTAATATCTAGACGTCAGGTTTGTTATATTTAGTTATTTACCAACTCTGGCTTAATGCAGTTTTTTTTTTTTTTTTTTTGTGTGTGTGTGTGTGTGTATCTGCTCATTTAAAATCTGGACTGTGCTGTGTATGCATCAGAAAATTAGTTTATAGTTACACTGTGGTGATGAACTAATCACATCAATATGCTTTAAGAAATTACTTCAATGGTAAATAGTTGGGATACAGAGGTATTGTCTTCACCACCAAATATAAATTGAGCTCATTATATCAATTAAACTTTCCATTTTTATGTTTTAGGCCATCATAAAAATGGATAAAGATGGATCGTTCTACATTAAAAACATTGGCAGGAGTTCAATGCTGATAAATAGCACAGAATTGCACACTGGTCAATCTCAAAGACTACTTTCTGATTATCTGATTGAGGTATAATCATATAGCTCCTTCTAAATCTGATTGATTAGCACTGGTAGCTTCACTGTTAACTGTCTGATTGCAACTGATTCTTTTTCCTGATAAAATAAAACAATGGTGACTGGCTCGTGAAAGTATTGAAAAATGCAGAATTCTTCAATTGGATTCTTATGTTAGTTAGAAAATCAAATGCTTCATTGTGTTTTTGCTAAACCCTTGCAACTCTCAAATAAAAAAATGTTTTTTTTTGGTAGTGAATAAAAAAATGGTTTATTTTGCAGTTGAAGGGCACACAACTCATATTCGAGATAAATCAAAGTGGTATGAAGCGGTAGCAATTGGAACAAAGTATTCAGTACTGACAATTTTCCGACCTTTTAGTGTGATTGTAAATGATACAAAAAGGTTCATTAACACAGAAGGTGCATTTTGCACGCTCTTTCTGATTTCTGATGAGAAGTGGCCCTGCTGTTGTATTCCATTGCTTTAATTGATGATGTGTTCTTCCCGGAAATGGACTTGCGCAACTCTAACCTCCCTCCACCACCACCCATGTTCCTTTGCCTGCTAGAGTAGATAATTCTTCAACCCGAAAGTTTTGTAATATGGTAAATTCATCAAAACCAAGATTCCAAATCTCGTTGCTATCTTGCACGAGAACACAGTCATATCGAAACTGCATGCTGTTTTTTTTTCCTTCTTATCGTTATCTTTAATGCAAAAAAAAAAAAGCGAAAATTTGACCTATTAAAATTGGGTGTTCATACTTCATTGTTTCCAGTGGTTTTCAACGTGTTTGATCAGCTTTTCTTACCACTTTATACTGGCATTTAGATCCCGGTTTCTGTTCAATTTGTTGGTATGGTGATCTATAATTTTTCACACTAGAATTGTTTGTAATAAAATACATGGGAAGTTTGATACAAGAAACCATGAGAGATGAGAGGAGACAAATGGGACAAATATGACAATGTTTTGAAACATTTATATCGTTAATTCCTATTATTTTGTAAAGATAAAACAGTAGGGACAAATGGGACAGATATGACAAAACATATTAACTAGATGTTGTTGTTGACTAATATCAGTGTCATGTAAGAAAGCCTCTCTCCACATCATTGTTATGTTGGTTTGTGTAGTTAGTAAGAGCCGAGGTTAGATTCTTGTTGTATAACTTCGTCAAGATGATCATTAATCAACTTGTGAAATGAGCACTCTCTTGGTTTCTCTTTTGGAGTAATAAATTCTAATATGGTATGAGTGTTTGTCAATTGAGCTATCTCATGCACGAGTCCAATAAAATTGGATGTGAGGGGGTGTATTGGGAATAACTTAAGTCTCTTAGAGACTAAAGATAATGACTAATCAAATTTTATAAAGAGGGACACTTATCACCTTGTAAGATGTGATTTTGTAACGTTAAGATAGATGCAATGCAACTCATGATAAGGTGACCATGTGTATGGCCGACTTGATTAATTTGAAAATTTAATTAAACCCAAAGCCTGTAAAATTTTGTAGACCGGAATGTCATCTAATTATTTTTTTCAATTATTTTGTTAATTACCAGTGTCTTATGATTGACTCAAACCAGCATGCTCATAATTTGGTTGGGTTAGATTGGAGTTTGACAAAATGTTATGATTTTTTACTCATCTCAAATTTAATTTTTCATTTGATCGAATAATGTGATGGGGTAAGAGAGAAAGTTTACTGGTAATTTTTTTTGAAGAAAGAAAGTTTACTAGTAATGATGATATTCACACTTTACTCTATCTCTTTTAAATGCACTTTTCTAGTTAGGACCACAATGTTGAGAACGTGAATGTTTTACATCTTTCTATAAGATTATTATTAGATAGATCACAGATGCTCATTCTCATCAACTTTTCAAATAAAAATATTGAAAAATCTGAAAGTTGTACAATTGTTATCTTTCTCCCCATTAGCTTGTTGTTCACATGATCAGCACAACCGAGGTCGAGGAGATCTAATGGATTCATTAGTCATGCACGTAATTCTTTTAGCAAAGTTGAAGTAATAAATTATAGTTATTGTACTATGTGTGTACATTTCGTACAATTTTAAAAACACTCCGCATCGAAAGTTATCAATTTCAGAAAGCAAGTTGAAACACGAGGAGGAAGTATCCCACATGTTTAAGGGTCAAATTGTCAATAATTTCGTACAATAATTCTTCAAGGAGTCAATATTTTAAGACTAAACTCCAAATTTTGTTTCTACGACTATGTAATGATATTCACACTAAAATACAAGAAAAATAATATTTTACATTATTAATAAGCATCTTTATTAGTAGTTCTTTAGAACACTAGTTAAGAAAGTTAAATATAATTTTTTTTATTGGAACAACAACTTTTTGACTTTTAAAAAATTGAATATTGACTTTTTTCACAATTCTCAATACAATCTTTCTAATTTTGTGTTCTTAACTAGTTAACATTTCCCTTATTTGTATAGTGTTAACATTTCGCCTATTTGTATAGTGCACTCAAAATATCCATGTTCATGGGACCTAGTTTATTAACTTTGAGGAATGATATTTTGATAACCAATTTTAAACAACTTTTAGAGACAACCTTTTTCTTCTCTTTTTGTTGGACAATAACAATAACAATAGAAAGAGAATAAAAGTACAATAAGAGTATGAGAGGGTTGTCATAAAAGTTGTTTAAAAATGATTGTTCAAATATCATTTCTCTATTAATTTTATTCATCGTGTGTTACATGAAGCCTTATTTTTTTTTTATTCAGAAAAATGTTTAGGTGTAATTTATTTTTTTGAAACAACATATTATTGAAAGCTACACCACACAAGAAGAACGACTAAACATAAAAAAAAAACTATAAAATAGGCATTGTAAATATGCGGCAGCACAATCTCAACATAAAAGGCCGTCCAAAAACAAAACACAACCAAGTCAAGCACTATAATATCGCAAAAGACAATGTTTAGTTGTATGTAATACGAGAAGTTGATTATTTAACCAGAGAAATAGAGATAAAATGAGATGTGAATATGTGTAGGGGAATTTAAGGTGTTCAAATATATTATTTAATTCAATCATGTGTATATTTAACAGTGGGTCACCATCTTCTTCATTGTTTCTTGTCTTGGATGGTTGGGTCAGATATTTATGATAAGATTCAGAGGGAAATAAGTGAATGATTCAGTATTGTATTTGTACGTACATATGATATTATGAAGATCCAGTGCGATGTTTGTAACAAACGGCAGGCTTCTTTATTCTGCACCGCCGATGAAGCCGCCTTATGCTCCACCTGCGACCACCGTGTCCACCATGCTAACAAACTCGCCTCCAAACACCGTCGCTTCTCTCTCAACCACCCTAATTCTCCCAACCATTTCCCTCTCTGCGACATTTGCCTCGTAATTCTCTCCAATATTAATTCTTTTATATATAGAAAGAGAGTAGATATATATTAATTTCATTTAACTAATATCAACTCATGAATTAATATATATATATATATATATATATATATATATATATATAATGATACATTAATTGGGTTTGTTTCTTTGTTTGTAGGAAAGAAGAGGTTTTGTTTTTTGTCAGGAAGATAGAGCAATTGTGTGCAAAGAGTGTGATTTGAAGATTCATGGTGTCAATGAACACACCAAGAAGCATAATAGGTTTCTTCTAAGTGGGATCAAGCTGCACTCTCCTGCTCCTCCTCCTCCCACTCTTGATGAAGAAACTGGTAGTTTTACTATATCTGAGTACTTGATAAACACTATCCCAGGTTGGAAGTTTGAAGATTTCCTTGATTCCCCTTCTTCTGTTCCCTCTCATGAACTACCACATAATCATATTGGTACGTGGCCACTAGTGCATGATGATGCTAATTATCATATTCATCAGGAAAATATTCTGGTTTCTTTCCCCGGAGAGAGCATGTGTGGGATCTGTGTTCCTCAAGCACCACTGTATTATTCTGAAAAAATGGATAATAGATCAAACACAATTAATGAAGCCACCAATTTCAGCAGCAGTTTGGAGGATTTCACTGTTCCACAGATAACAATGCCTCCCAATTAACATTGCCGCATCTTATTATATATATCAACAATGATATAGACATCTTTAGATTTCATACTGATTTTCACTCCAGCATTCTTCCTTTAACATTATCAAACTATCATATTTATCATATCACTCTCATTTTCTTTCCTTTTTTCTTTGTTTCTAGATGTATACACTACAGGGTGTACACAACATTGATGTAGCTCTAGTATGAATATTTTGTTTGTTTTTGTGCCCCTCTCAACGGGGTTGTGTACGTTCTTCATAAATCAATTTAAAATATTAAGTATGTCTTTCACATTTTGTAAATAAATATCTCAACTTGATTGATTAATTTTTGTTTGCAACTTGTTAAAAGGAGTAGTATATCTTGTTAAATAGGATTAGATGAGAAGGTTTCCAAACATATGTATACATCTCACAATCCATATCACATGAGAATTACAATGACCAAGTCCAATCCACGTTATACATGCGAGTGAATATTGAAGTCGTATCAGAGTTTCATATTACCTTGATTTTTTGAATATGTATAATGTATTACGTAGTGTTTGAACACCTTTATTACTTAATATATCTTACTAGTTTATATATTAATGGAAACATTTAGATTTTGAGTGGAGAAAATTATATAATGATTTTTTTTTGTTTAATTGTAAATTTTAACTTACAAAAATCAAAGTGATAGTTAATTAGGCTAACTCATTATTCCTATCATCAATTAGAGGTGTTGGATGTGATTTAAAATGAAACGTCTAAAAGTCAAATTCATATTTGAATTCGCAATGCAAAATCATGATGAATCATCATAAATTTATAAAAGTTATACTTAATAACTTTTGTAAAATTATGGTGACTCATCTTGATTTTAGCAAATAGTTATATAAAAATCCACGATAAAATTGGAGAAGAGAAAATGAGGATGGAGAATATATGATTTGCACATATAAATGTGATGATTGGAGATCAGGTTTAGGCTGAGAGACACAAGGCAACAACAAATGTGGGGGCACAAAAAGGACAAAATTTGGTTAGTCTTTAATTCACATATGAACTCAACTAGGACTTCGCCAACCATAGCTATTATTGTATTTTACCTTTTATTTTCGGTAAAGTTCAGGTCGCTATTTTATTTTTATGAGAATTTTCAGTTTACTCCATTTTTATGATTATTTTAAAAACTAGTCTCACCCATATAATCTTTGTGTCTGTCTTTTCTATAAATAAAACATTTCATATAATTTAAAAATATAGAGGACCTTGAGCCACCTAGTCCAACTAGTTGGTTTAATGTTAGTGCTCTAAAATTTGTTAACTATATTTTTCCATTTGATTAAAAAAAAGTGTACGATTGTATGAAAAAATGAATGTCCATGAAACATTTTTGTTTTTTGAATGAAAATATTGCTATATCTTTCTGAATTCAAAAGCTTTTCTTACCCAAAAGAAAATACATATGTCTAATATTGGTGAATAAAATAAAAAGAAACATAAACAACTGAAAAGAAAAAATAAATCACGGTTTAGTAATTACAATTAGCACATGTATGCTATGAAAACATTGTCAACATATCAAAAGACCTAGGGTACAAGAAAGTGAGTGGAACAAAGTGTGTGACTGGGAAATTGGATATGGCCATGGTTGAGCATTTAATTTCATGGTCGGCGACAATGAGCTTTACACATATGATGACAATCATAGTAACATGGTCCACCACAATGAAGAGGGCAGTCCAATCTCATTCCCTTGCATCGAGTTTTTGTCATGCATTGTGCAAACTGTCCTACAATATAATCTTCCACCTTGTATGGGTAAGGGTTACTATAATGGGATATGCCTTTTCCCTCTCCTTTCCTTTTTCCATGTCTTGGTTTGCCTCCACAACCCCATTTCCACCAACCACCACCCCCTCCTCCCCATCCCCATCCCCATCCACCTCCACCACCACCACCTCCTCCCCCTCCGCCACCCCATCCGCCACCCCCACCTCCACCTCCTCCTCCTCCTCCACTACTTCCCCCACCACCACCACCTCCTCCTCCACTGCCGCCACCACCTCTATTATACGAACTAACTTTGACATCCTTATTGTAGGTGTTGTCATGTTTTATTTTCCCTTCTTCGTCTATACCTTGACTAGAGTTAGAGAGGGTTACAAAAGTGGCATTGCCTTTATTAGGAGCATTGACATTTGTGTGTTCTTCGTCACCTTTGAGCCCAACAGTTGCTATTAAAAGGAGTAATAGACAGACAACCCCATGATTTCTGAAGGTCTCCATCTTTTACTACGCATACTATCGAAAACAAAATCTTATGATATGCATGCTGTCTCATTCAAATTAAGCTTATATATAACAAAAGCTAATTATGAATAGCATATTTTCCTATAAAAAAAATGAACAGCATATTCGGTCCCCACCTACTTGAACAGTTGCGTTTGACGTTTAGTTAAGGAGTTAGGGTGCCTTAGTCCTCACTCTATCCCCACTTCAGCCACTTGTGTGTGTATTGTCCCCAACACTTCTCCTCACTTAGCAGAGGCCCCCCTTGCCTCAACATAGGTTGCGCGTTGATATTTGAGCTCCAAAAATATATTATAATATTATACTTTGTTAGCTTAAAAGAAAGAAAGAAAAAAAAAAATCATATAATGAAATGAATGTGGTAGTACATTGTTAAATGAAAAAATATAGAACTACCCTGACATAGTCGGTCTTTAATCTACAACGGGGTCGAGGATATCGAACTTCAAACAAGATGCATTCCATCATTTTTTTTTTGTCTAGTCCATCATTCTTTTAATAGTAAGCTGTGTTTATATGTACCAAAAAAAGAAAACAAAAAGCTGTATTATTTTCATTACATATAATTGTTGTGCTTTTAATAAATCTCACCTACTAAAAAATGGTTTCCGATACATATGGGACATTGATTAAGGAACTTTTAATTATGCATGCATAATCTTGCCACGGCCCATGGATGGACCGTTATAGGCATATAAATCAACTTCAAGCATCATCAATGCACCGGTTGGTATAGATGACTAGTACCCCGCATCACCTTATACGTCCTGCTACCTACCCTGTGTCGTATTGTATGAATTACAATTGCTTGATCTTTAAGCCTACGATTCCATTGAACGTATCCTACAAGATCTACTGGCTTAGTGGAGACGGATGGTAAAGATAAGTAGCTACCATCCAAACTAGATAGGTCCAATCACTTATCACTTATAAAATAGTAACAATAACATGCCTCCCACCAACCACGTGAAATCCAATATCAAACTAAAACAGCTATAATGCATAAATTGACCAAGAAAAAACAGTGTATAAAAATAAGCACTTTTCTTTAGTGCTATTGTACTAACTACTAATCAGGTATCATACGTTGGTCCTAATATCGTTTATCATCAATTTTTTGCTAATTTATGCAAATAAAGAATCATACTGATCTCACTGTGGGGTACAGTCGACAAATAAAGAAATGCTACAGACTCCATAGTGAAGTGGTGGTTAATATAAACTACAAAGAAGAACAATAATATGAACATTTTTCATCTGAACAAGAAAGCCCGAGATCTTTAGCTTCTGGACCATTAAAATTCAAGCAACCCTATGTCTAATATATAGGGTGCCGATTAATCAAATGGTCAAACAGTGATGTCCTGCTTTGCTTGAGACATTTTTTGTCAATTCTGGCGAGACATTTTAGTTTTATCATTCTATTGAAAGAACAGTCACTACAACCGCTCCATCTGTGGCTGTAATTTACACAAATACACTTATTGACAGATGAGTTTATAACTATGGCTAATCACATATTAACGTAAACAGTTCATATTTTCCAGGTTTCCATGTCAGATCCGCCTCTTCCTTCTCATCGCATTATGTAGGAACACAAACCTCCTATGCCATCAATTATTCTAAATTAAACCACCATTTCTAATGTCTCATTTGCCTATATTTATAGCTTGATATTACTCCTCGGAAAAACAAATAAACGAGTGGAACAATGAGAAGAAAGGGATAGCAACTAAAGCTAGTCCATGGTACTCTTCTCTTCCTGAGGTTTTTCATGTTCACCTTTGTAAACAGCAAAATAATTGTCCAATTCGAGCTGCTCCAGTATTTTTGGTGTCATCCACAGGTAGGAAGAGTGACCTTCTATAAGTCGGGTCACATCAACCTGCAAAGCAACAAAAGAGATACACCTTTCAAGCAATACATCATTGTTACTAAGAAAAGCATTGGTGGAAAAGAGCTTACATTCTCAATCCCAGGAATGTCAACAGGTTGGATTCCAGCTAAACCTTGAGAAAGTAAACTGTGCATGCACGAAAATATTTCAGAATATACTTATAAGGATATTCTCTTACAAGGGTATGTGATGTGATAGAAATTAGAATATTAATTTAGTAGGATTAAATAACGATGAAACACTACTTTCAACAGAACCAAAAAAGGATTATCACACCAAATTACAGAAAATATAACAATACAAATGTTGCTTCAAAGGATTAAATAATGATCATGAAACACTTCTTTCAACAGAACCAAAAAAGGATTATCACAAAAAAATACAGAAAATAGAACAATACAAATGTTGCTTCAAAGACTGATTCTCCTATTACAGAAAATACAGCAACACGCTTGCTGTCCGAGAGACTAAAGTATCCAACAGAGCGTGTATTCTCTGTCAAAAATATAGAATAACCCTACCTCCCCCCCTCCTTTATGACCCTACTCTCACATAAACTACTAAGAAGCTGCAGAAGTTATTTTCTAACATAACTGTCTATTAATGCTTTTTTACCTTCCTTATAACTGCCATTACATAATTTTGTCACACTTGCTGTCCCAGATATCAAGTCTCATACAGAAAGTATATTCTCCGTCCAAATACCTGCCTAATATTCGATATTAAATTCCTAATAGCAGTCATTACACAATTCTGACACTTATTATTTCCTAAACATAACTGCCTTCAATCAAGAAGATACCCCTAACATAATATTGTTTCCTATGGTGTTTGGCTGATTACTTAGCATGCTTGGAAGGTAAAGTGGAAAATAAGGAGTGATAATTGATTAGGATAGAAAATCATTTATTTTCGTTCATTGTAACTCTATAGAGACTAGAGAGTGAAAATGGAAGGAAAATCAGGACTTTCCAATTTCATGCTTTCAGACTCAGTTAGGGAGGGTAGAGTGAAAATGAATAAAACTTCAATTTAAACTTCATAATTTTGATGTAACGACCAAATGTAAAGGAATTTTCCCAGGTGTCCTTATTTTTTTCCTGCTTATTTTCAGCTTAAATAAGTCTATTGATGAAACGAGCAATTTGAACCTAACCAACGATAGAAATCATTTGAGATTCTCCATTAGATCATAATAACAATAGAAAGGAATCAAAGGATTATATTAATTTCACCAACATAAATTAGAATAGAATACTTGGATGTTGTATTAGAAGTACTTGGTAGATGACCAAAATCATGTTTGTTTTAAGATTGCAAGGCCTCTGAAATGATGTTTCCAAATGAACAAAAGAGTTGCTTTCGTTAAATTGCCTTGGGAAGTGTTTTTTCCCGTTAGTGGTGTTTGGTGAGGGGAATCTAAACCAAACGAGCCACAAGCATATTGATAACCACTAACTGTCACATCATAAGAATCTATTATTACCATTTTGTGATAAATATAATTTTTCCCTTGTTCTAATTTCAGATGTAACAAAAATTAGCTAAACACTGAACATTTTACTAGCTGACATATTAGATAACCCATACCTGGCACGGAAAGTTATACCAAGTGTCCAGTCATTTGTAGAGTAAGCATTTACAAACCTTCCGGCCACCATCTGCATAGTAGCAGAATCATTAAAACATAGGTAAAAGTTAAGAGAAGTTCTAGCATCACACTCTCTAACACCGGGTGAAATACGGTGAGTCTCACAAAAACAGTCAAGTCACATTTTCTATTTAGTTGCCCCTATTCCCAAAGAAGTATGAGTATGACTGTATAGTTATGTTAATTTCACTCTATAACTAAGTGTTGGGAAGAGAGTGATAAGCAACAACAGGGAGAGTATTAGGAAGAGAGTAATAATATTAATGAATGTATTGTTAGGAAAGTTCTAGGTACCTTTCTAGCCACCTCCCAATTTTCATCTTTAATTGAGATGGGTGCTCCAAGGAGAACAACCCTTTCCACTAGTCCAGCTGTAGAAGTAAGCATAGCATGTAGATTTTATTAACCAAACAATATAAATTTCCAATATAATTGAAAACCATGCGGCAAAAACTCAGATTACCATTGTCTCCTTTGGAGTCAGCCAAACATTGGAGACACTTAAAAATAACACAGGCTCCCAATGAAAAACCTACTAGTGTCACGGGCCTGGATCATAAACATAAAACCTTAAAATGTAATGAAATATACAATGAAGCAACATTATCATCGACCTTTTGCAATAACACTAGATGGTGTCACCTGTTCCCTTGCAAGCCTTTCAGCAACACTTCAGCAAGTACCTTACCAGCCTTTTCTGATCTGCTCCAATAAATAGGAAAGGCAGGCTAAATATATTTTATTTTTTTGACAAAAAATATAATATTAAAATATAAAATAGTAACAATAGATGTCTCACAACTTTGGAGTTGCTGCCATATCAAAATATATTTCAACCAAAGCCACAACTTAAATTTGTTTTTATTTTCCATAACCACAATAATTATCAAACATAAGAATTACTAAACGTTGATATCCACTTAATTTTGCAGTAATGTGTGAAACAGAATCTTTGGTAATATTTTACATATTTATTTTGACACAATAGATTCAAGTAAGATAAATCAAAAGAGATGAAATGGATCAGGGTAGACTAGTGGATATAGAGATAAATAAGTCCAGAGTGTTAAATCCTTGATATCGTGCGTAATACTGAAATCTGAGAACTGAACTCTTAGTGCAACACATCTTTCCTGGAATAAATTTAGGCCACTACACTTTTTCTGCTTTAAACACCAAACAGGGATATTTTACAAGGATATAATATGAGTACTACAACCCAAAAAAGCACATACCTGTCCACTGCAACTGCCCATTTGCTGTCTATAAGATCAAATGCAGTAACTAAAGTTGCTGGCCATGCTAACGCTGCTACGAGTGTGCTTAATACTGTCATCATGGCACCTCCTTTCATCAACTCGGACATAATTTCTACAACATTGAACATCAAACACTTTCAGTTTGAATATGTAAAATCTAATTGATCATTACTCAAACATACACAGGGTTCGATGAAACTACTTGAAGTAAGCCAGTCCTGGATGGCAGTGCTCAGAGCAATCAAAATTTTAGACTCATATTTGAGCACATACCTAAACATACAGGTTGTTAGTGTAAATATAGTAATAAAAATATTGAGAATGCAACTTTTGATAGAAAGCAGACTGGGTTTCAATCCTCAGATATAACATTAGTACATATGTTATAGAATGAAATCATATGCTTTGAGATTTGCTAGCATTGGCACTGCCTTCCATTTAAGCATAAACTAGTTTTTGAAAATAAGAAATTAAAAACGAGAAATTAAATTTCTAATAGAAATAGAAGTTGATAAAAAAAAGTTAATTAACTTGTCAATTGGAATGTAAAAATTATAGAATAATTTCACTTTTGCCAGAAAACCAATGCTACAGAGGGGAATACAAAGATTAAACTACATTTTGACCACAACAAGAACACATTTTTACCATACAGTAAGACTTTCTAGTTCTGAAGGAATGATTTTTATATACCTTTCCATGTTATCATTGTGGCCTTCCCAAGGTTTTATAAAATCTTCCTCCTCGAAGGCAAGCCCAGAAATAGAGATTCTAACTGCTAGGTGCTGAAAATGAAAAGGCAGGTGTTGCTTCAAATTTCAATAATCATATTAGCGTAGATTACAATTAAGATACTAGTAGGTTCACAATCAAGTCTTGCACAAAGTGCATAGTGAACCTACAAAATAAAACATCCTCCCTCCTTCCCCAGACCCTGAAAATTCCTACATGTCCACAGAAATTCAAATAATATATTAACATTTTGGAACTTACACCTTGATGAGTGCCTCCAACTTCTGTTATTTCAAATTCCTCAAGACTTCCAATTCTTGTAGCCATCTTACTCCCAGTAAGGCTAGCTCCAGCAGCTGCGGTACAAAAGAAGCAAGTCACTGAGGACATATCCATTCAATGAAAAAATATCAAAGTCCCTCTTGGCACAAAGAGGGAGAGAAGGACGGAGAGAGAGGTAACTTTAGTGATAGAGTTTCTTACCAATGGAAGAAAGATTATATAATGAAGCCGGCAAAGAGTTGATTTATTTCAGAGTGATTTAGTACTATATAATCATGGCCAAAGAATACTTAATTTATACAAGACAACCTATAAGCATGCATTGGTTTGTAGATACATCACTATTTTCCATTAAAAAAAAGAGATTGGTGGTAAGTGCTATCAGGACATATGTGTAAATTAAATCTGATCTTCCATACCTCCAAATGATGCAGCAACAGCTACAGATCCAGCAACTGATCCTGTAGCAGTTGCTGCTGCAGCAAATCCACCAGCTCCAATGGCAGGAATAATACTGCCCAACGTAGGGGCTAAAGCACCTAAGCCTTGGGCAATTGCTGGGGCCGCCAAGCCTGTTATAGCATCCAAATAACTAAGATATTGATACTATCTCACACTTGGGTTCGATAAAGATATGTGTTAGATATGCGGATATGTACCTCCGGTAATAGCCATTATGGTTCCTCCAGTTACAGCAGCTGCTCCTACAATACCTCCACGCTTCCATTTATCCCAACTTGTTTCTGAAACTATAGATTCTTCCTTCTCACCTGCTTTACTCGCAGACTCCATTATCGAATAAGCAACCATAGACTCCATTGCTTCCTGCAAAACATTACGACGAGGGTAAATTCTAGCAATGGAGTGCTTCCCAAGAATCACTTTCTTATATGCACCAAGTCATAGTCATAATGATAACTATACCCCATCAGTAAGGAGATATTTTTTTCCAATGAAGATTCACACATGATAAATGTAATATATAGTACCATATGGTATTTAAAATGCAAGCACATGTTCCAAGCACACAAACCATTTCACTCCATTCCACACCAAGCCATACAGCAAGCAGACGCAGAGAGACGCGGTGACGAGCATCATATCCCTGCCTTGACTTGCTGAACTTTTTGTCGTCCTCAGCCGTATCTGCTACACAAGCAGAAAGAAGAGTGTAAAGAACTGTCACTTTTCTCTGATAACTGATGATGGATGCCTCCTCCAAAGGTTTTTCATTTTCAAGAGCAGTGGAAGATTGTGTCTCTAGAGGAAGCAAATCTGAGCTCTCCTTGGTTTCACCGTCAAGCTCAGCACCCACAGCATATAATTTTAACTCGGTGTCACATAAATTATCTTCGCTTCTAGTTTTCTGCTCATGGTCTTTGCACGAAGAATCAGCAATGCTTTTCATGCTTGCCTCAGTTGCATCGACCGCGTTGGTCAATGCAGCTTCTTTATCTGATCTTTCTTTAGAAGATGCGTCACCTTCCTCTGACAGTAATTTAAAGAACTGGAATGACATAACTGTCCTTTTAGTGATTTTTCTTTCCAATATACAAGAGAAGGAATTTGCAATGCCAATAATCAACTTTAGTCTTTGATACAGAAAATGAAAAAGGAAGAGAATTAACAACATACATCTCCCAGATGATGCCTGAATTGGGAAGAAGAACCAGCAGTTTCCTTTAGGCCATGCCAGGCTTGTTCATCCACTTCGAGGAATCTGTTAATTTTTACCACGGTTTCTCATAAGCGGAGGAGGATGTCAAGTTATTCCATAAGTTCTTGTATTAACCTAATTTTTTAAATAAGTCCGGAGAATTCAAGAGTCTTTAAGTTCCCAATATTTTTTAAAATAGATAAATTCCTACTGACTAATAATGGTTAACTTCTACCAACTTATACCTGAGATCTTATGTTAGGGAATGTTGCAAAACTTCAACATGAAGAAGATGAAGATGTTACACAAATAAATTTTTAAACAAGTGTGTACAAACTAAACTGTAGGTTTGATTCACCTCCATCAGTTTATGCAAATCAGAGGGATAACCACGAATCAATGTTTGATTACTCAAATGATGTATTCAAATTAATTTCAATTATTGTATTCTAGTATACATTGAATTAGTCCCTACAATGTATTCATGCTTTCAAATAGATCTATGTAACTCAACAAAAGTTAATTGAGTATTAGCGTCTGTTTGAACCAAAGTAGCTCAATCGTTCCTTCTAATATATAAATATATAAAAGTAATCTTGTTCACCTTATTACTAAGTGTATATTTGAAACGGTTTCAATTCACATTCAACATACTTTTAACTAAAATCAATTTTTATCACCGTGCAGCAAAATCAATTCGAGAAAATAAAAAGAGGACGAGAGCGTAAAATCAAGATCCTTGCATCATTAGCTTTAGTAGCGATGAATTGAATACCTAAAAATAGGGAAAAGCAAACCAGAATTGTCATGAATCCAAAGTTCGGGATTGTTTGAAATAGAAGAGGAATCAGCGATGGTCGGAGCATCAGCGTCGGCAGTGGTCGGAGAAGGTGGAGTCGGACGTTGGTGAAATTGAGATTGATGCAATGCGAGAGAAAATAAAGCCGCCGCTGCGTATCTTTGAGGAGGTGTTAAGATCGAGGAGGTTTCCTCCATTACTCAATTCGATTTCAGCGTAGATTCGAAACGGAATATCCAGGTTTTTTTTTTTTGGGTGTGAGATCGAAATGAAAAATGGAGCTTCTGGACATTACTTGTTCAAACTCAACTTCAAATTCGCAGCGGGTTTCACGAAACGGTTATTTCCCTCGCATAAGCGGGAAACACGTGTTGCTCATCGTGACTTCACCACGTGCCAACACCAAAGCTCTTTGGTGGATGATTTGTCAAAACTTAATGAGTCTTAACTCTTAAGGGTATGTCTTAGCTTTGAAGCTTTTCAAATTCGACTCACCGAAACCTTTTTGTATTTAAATACCATATGGCAAGAGTCATTTTTGCCAGATATAGCTTCACGTTGGACATATGTCTCCATCACAAGAAAACTAAAATTTGAGACCAAAGTTATTTGATCAATGCAATTTCGATATCCAAAATGGCAGTGATAATAATAATTCAATCATACATCATTGTGATGTCATTTTATTGTAAAAATTTCCTCCAATGATTTTGTATTATTGTTTACAAGAAAAAAATGTTTACAATTTATTGTTATGTCAAAAAAGTTGTAAAGTTTAAAAACATTATTTTCTTTTATCAATATTAAATAATTGTAGTAACATGTAGGGGCTTGTCAAAAAGAACATCAGAGATACGAAATTGTATTAAGAGGGAGACATATCTCTCTTAATTTGGAATACATCATCTTAAAAGTACGTACTATTTCTTAAATTTGATATATTTGTTGGCGTCCATCTCCACCATGCTTTGAGAGATTTTTAGGTCCAAAGAGTTGTTGAGTCATGACATTATTGTTGTATTACAACCCATCTCAAATTAGAGATTCACGGTATTCCCCAATCGGATGTAATAGTACCATCTACAAATCATTTTTTTTAAGGGAAGTACCATCTATAAATCTAACTTCACTCTTCTATAGAAGAACAATTTTTATGGACCGTGACCATGAGTGGTAATTATTGTCGATTAAGGCTCATATGCATGAAGTAAGGATCCAACATATCATTGTGATAACCATTGCCATGACGTTTATTAGAATATTTCACATCCATAGATCACCCGCTATTGCATGATTCATCATCACTTAATAAAAGAAATTTTAGAATTGCAAACACTCGTAATCTTTTAAATAATTTTTATCTTGGATGTAGCAAATGTATTTATGGTTTAGCCGTACATTTATTTTATTTTATTTTATTTTAAGTATGGCTATTTGTAAAATCCCACTTATCTTTTTTAACATCTCACTAATCTTAATTAAACTAGGCAAGGACCATTTTAATAAAATAATAAAATAAAAATATTGTTTTTTTGAAGGAATAAAAATATTGCTAAGAGTCATCTTTTATGTAGGCAATTATTTAAAAAATAAAAATAAAAATGCAATAGGCCGGAAACATAAAAAGTAGATAACTCAATATGATTTCTCTTAAGGATGAGGAATAGGAGAACCACCTCCTCCACCACAAGCAGGAGAAGGTTTCCAAAAGTTATAGTCCTCTAAATCATCTTCAGCACGATGATAAAATTTGTCACCTTGGCTCAAATGCTCCCTTAATGGCCGAACAATAGATACTGGAACTGGATGCTGCGTCGTTGATGAGGATGGAATGAATGTTAATGGCATGGACATCACAACCATTAGTATTGCTGCTATCATCACAATCACCAGAATCTTAGAACTTATTTTCACCATAACTGAAGTCATAATTTTGGTTTGAATGATGATTTTCTCTCTCTCGTGAATCTGATATGAGTACCTTGTGCATCCCATCTAGAAAGTCATATATTATTGGTACAATATTATTATAACTTTGAAAAAAGGTAAATAATGCAATTGTGTATTTGACTTTTTTTTTAAGGAGTAAATGTATATTTGACTATTGGTAAAACAATTTATAAAGGAATATCAAAACTTTGCTCATTTATTTTTCAAATATTACTTTTTTCCCATTGACTATAATAGTTTGAGACATTTTGTAGCACTTTTATAAGATTTATTTTTGGACTTTTATGAGAAAAAGTCTAATAAAATAATATTATAGTTAACTTGTGATGCAAACTTGTGATGTTTCTTGTATGTTTCCATGGCAAATATTTAGTCCTTTGTTGCAAAAATAAAATGGAACAATGTACCTTCTTCGCATAATTGACCATATCAACGATAAAAAAAAAAAATTAAAAGGGTTCAAAAAACAAGGATTCAAAAATGTAAGCAATCAATAAGTTTTATGTAAAAAAATTGTACTATAAAGTTTAAATCACAATTTTTAAAATAAAATTTTCACTTTAAACTTCTTAACAATTGTTCTGTTTGTTAGCATTTTTACAAACTTAAAATCAACCTTTGAAAAGAAACATGGAGTAATTGATGTTTGAATTCCAAGTTTTATTTTAAAGAGGTAAAAAAAAAAAACTTTTATAAAAATCGCAAACTACAAAGTACGAAAAAATATTTGAGGTGATCAAGTTTACAAGCATTAATCTATATGTTTTCAATAGCTCCAAGATTAGACACCCAAACTTTTTTAAACTTCATAACTTTACAAGCAAAACATGTGAGATAACATTGCATGCAACACCTTATCCTCATGGCACCAAGCAGAATCCATGTAATTCTAACCCTCGTCATATGATTGTTGAAGCCTTTGATCAAGTGAGGACATGGAGCCTACATGGTCACCTAACCTTCCTTCTATAATTCATTCAATCACCTGCTTTTGTTCTGATATAACCCCCTGACATATCACATAGAGCTCCCCAAAATGCTCCCAAAGGCCGCTGCTACAATCCAATAATAGAAAATATTATGCAGAAAAAATGTATCACTAATCACAAAATTTAGACCAAAAAAAGAACAAAAAAAAAATTATCCTCTTTGATATATGGCATAACCTTCGGTCCATGTGGAGGTGCCACATGTGCAATTAACGGTCATGGCATAGGAGGGAAACAATTGTGGTGTAAGGATTATTGCTCTAATGCAGCAAGTAAAGTAAAGATCAAATAATTACAATGGTGCTTATTCGGAATTGCAAACTATAGTAAATTGTTGGATTCATCGTCACTCAAGAGACATTGTGAAAGAAAAATAGTAGCAAGAAGTTGAATCGGCTAAAACGGGAACTCCAATCCGCGTTCAAAGAAGACGCGTTTCCAATAACGAGTAGAAAGATCAGCAATGGTGATTTTGTTCAAAGTCGTGCACACTTTGATATCATGTATTGTTTCTATCTGAACAAAGAGGGGTTACCTCCTGGGGTGTGTTTTTCACTTTAATTGTTGTATCATTTACAACCAATCGTACAGGAAACTGAATCTGAGATATTTGGGAACGCCTCTCTGATTTGAACATGTTCCTTTAGGCTAGGAACAATTTGATAGTTTGTTGATCTTAAAAACGATGAAGCGAGCATATTGATGTTGTTGAATTCCTGATGTGGAGATGAGATGGTTTCACGGGATGGCATAGGGTTAGAACTTTGCGCTACACCATTCATCATGCCAATGTGAGCACCTCGTGTACATTTGTTGTTGGACCTTGTTATTAGACGTGTTTGCACCTTTTAAAGTGAACTTTCTTATTGTTGGCCTTATATGTCCATACTATTACACCATGTAAAAAATAAAATAGGAGAAGACAAGATAAATGGGAGTTGATTCATGATCATTTCTTTTCAATTGAATATCAAAGATAAAACTATCAACTATTACATACTAGTATGGTTATTTGTGTATAATCACTCCTTTTTTTTCCGAGCAACACATCATCAATTTTATTTAAACTATGCAAGTACATTTCAATAAATCATACTAGTAATAAAATAAAAATATTGTCAAGATTCATGAAAGTAAGCCTTTATTCAACAACGAAAAAATGATAATAGGCCGGAAACTAAAAAGTAGATAACCCAAAATGGTTTCTCTCTTTTTTTATTTTGAGCAATCAAAATGATTTCTCTTGAGAATTAGGAAGAGGAGCAGCCTTACCCCCTCCACTAACAGGAGAAGGATCCCAAATGCCATAGTCATCTAAATCTTCAGCTCGATGATAAACAATAGACACCGGAGGTTGCAGCTGCACCGTTGACGATGATGGAATCAATGTTAATGGCCTAGACATTACAAGCATTAGTTCTGCTGCTATCATCAAAACCACCACAATCTTACTTAACGTCACCATAATTGAAGTCATGGTTTTGGTTTGAATGATAATTTTGTCTCCGGTCCGGTGAATCTGATATTGTGCAATCCATCTAGAATGTCATGTTGGTACAATTTTTTTTTTTTGGTCAATGGTACAATATTATTATACTTTTGGAAAAAAAATCAAATAACGTAAATGTGAATTTGACTTTTTTTTTTAATGAGTAGATGTGCATTTGACTGTTTGTAAATAATAAAATACAGGATAATGAGCAATAAAGGCGCATTTGACTGGCTCTGGTAGTATTAAAATAGAATATAGAAACTTAAAACAATACACAACCCCGATATTATTATAAGCAAAAATTCACATTTTAGATTTATTTAATAAATTATGTGTGTGATCTATAATAAAGATCACATACATCATTAATTAAATAAATCTTAAATGTAAATTTTTATTTATAATAGTGACCGAAAGGATAGTTTATTTACATTTTAAATACAACTTTTTTCATTGTTCATTAGACAGTTTGTAAGATTTATTTTTGGGTTTTTACGGAAAAAAGTTTCTAATCAAAAAATAATATTATTAGCTTGCAATAATTTAATATAATTTAGAGGGAACTTCTATCGTACACTCACAAATTTTAGTGTACCGGTGCTCTTGTCTAGGCATGACAACAAAACTCATACCCGTGGTTACCCACCCGAACCAAACCCAATTTGACGGGTTTTTCCTGTTTTGATTGGGTTTGGGTATGGATTTGGGTTTTCTCCGATTTCAAAACATAGTATGAGACAAGTAACGGGTATATAGGTACCCACTCCGAACCCATACCCAAACCCGTCCCAAATGCAAAAAATTACTTTTATGTTGATATGTGATGTTATTTGTTTAATAATTGTCGTGTTATAAAAACTACCATTGATATTTAAAGAAGCAACTAAATCAATTTGTGTAACAAATGTTAAAGTGTGCATATTGTTGAATAATACATTACAACATTTCTTTAGGGGTTGCAAAAAAACTTCTATTTTTATTTAAAAAAATATATTGAATGCGGGGGGATACCCGAACCCGTCGGGGATGGGGATGAGGTTCACTTTCTCATCCCCGTTAGGTATGGGTAGGGTAACAGGTAAGTATATGAGAATCGGGTATGGGGACGGGAAATGTAAAACCCGTCCCCACCCCGCCCCATTGTCATGCCTACTCTTGTTTCACAAAATTTATAAATTAACGATCATTTTTATGAAATAAAAAGCTATTTGTTAATATTTATATTTTAGAAAGCATCATACGTAAGAAAAAACATCATTTCATTGTTTATAAGGATCATATTAAAAAAATTACATTTTATAAAAGAATAGTCAATATTCATTGTTATGAGTAATAAAACTTCGTAAAAAATAAATTTTACTTTGTCGAAGCTTTTGGTAAATAAAATTTAATTATTATAGTTGTCAATGGTAGAAAATAAATATTTTTTTAAAAAAAAACAACTCATTTAATATTAATTTTACGATTTGGTGTGCCGATACACCAAATTTATTAGATGTACCATAAAATTTGCCTAATTTAAATACATATTAGAATTCGATAATTTAATATAATTCAGATACGTATTAAAAACAATTAAGAATGTCAACGTTATAAACTTAAAATAAACCCTTGTAAAGAAACATGAGGGAGAGGATCTCTCCAGTAAAATTTCCTCCTGTGAATTAATCTTAGCCATTCATTCCTTTTAATGACACCTTAACACATCTTAACTCTTCATTCATTTTAGGCTTAATTGCACTTTTGGACCCCTATGTTTCCAAAAATTGCGGTTACGGACCCTTAATTAATTTAATTGCAAAACAGACCCTTATGTTTTGATTCTGTGGCAGTTTTGGACCCCCATCCCATTTTTGACCTGGTCTTTGCTGACGTGGCACCCACGTCCCATTAGTGAGGTGCCACGTGGATTTATTTTTTTTTTTTTTACTTTTTTTAATTGGCTTAATTGCACTTTTGGACCCCTATGTTTCCAAAAATTGCGGTTACGGACCCTTAATTAATTTAATTACAAAACAGACCCTTATGTTTTGATTTTGTGGCAGTTTTGGACCCCCACCCCATTTTTGATCTGGTCTTTGCTGACGTGGCACCCACGTCCCATTAGTGAGGTGCCACGTGGATTTTTTTTTTTTTACTTTTTTTAATTCTTTCTGTTTTTTAAAAGTAATTAAAAAGGAAAGAAATAAAAAATAAAAAGAAAAAAGAATTGAAGGATCACGTGCGCCAACGGTAAGAAATTAGGGTTTTAAAACCCCCAATTTCCCAAATCTGCAAATCGATCTCCTCCTCAAAATCAAGTTCGATTTCCTTCTCCTTCTTCTTCAATCGTTGTCCTTGTTTCTTCTCAAATCGATTTTGATTCAATTGCATACCTTCTGTTTGTTTGTTCATCTGACTCGCACAAGTTCAGAGAAAATGGTTGAATATTCTGTCTGTCTATCAGGTACCTCAGGATCATACCACCTAAAAAAATTGCATTTTCTTCTGACATACCTCCCACAGCCGTGAAACCTCCTCCTTGGATTCTCATCAGTCCAAGAAGTCACCAATGGTGAATCAACACCACAATAACAAACCAACTTGGTTCTGTGCTTCAATGTTGACCCACTAACCGATGAAGATGAATATTCAACCATTTTCTCTGAATTTGTGCGAGTCAGATGAACAAACAAACAGAAGGTATGCAATTGAATCAAAATCGATTTGAGAAGAAACAAGGACAACGATTGAAGAAGAAGGAGAAGGAAATCGAACTTGATTTTGAGGAGGAGATCGATTTGCAAATTTGGGAAATTGGGGGTTTTAAAACCCTAATTTCTTACCGTTGGCGCACGTGATCCTTCAATTCTTTTTTCTTTTTATTTTTTATTTTTTTCCTTTTTAATTACTTTTAAAAAACAGGAAGAATTAAAAAAAAGTAAAAAATAAAAAAAAAATCCACGTGGCACCTCACTAATGGAACGTGGGTGCCACGTCAGCAAAGACCAGGTCAAAAATGGGGTGGAGGTCCAAAACTACCACAGAATCAAAACATAAGGGTCTATTTTGTAATTAAATTAATTAAAGGTCCGTAATCGCAATTTTTGGAAACATAGGGGTCCAAAAGTGCAATTAAGCCTTCATTTTAATATGCCATTTTCATTTCCCTTCCTTTTCACGTTCTGGTTTATCTGGAAATTACTGAAACAGCTTCATCTTCTTCCATATTTAAGGTATTTCGCCGCTGCTTTTGAGATGGGTTTGGGAGAAAAGTGGGTTGAGATGGGTTTCTGAAAAGAGTGAATGAATGGCGTGGGGAAGGAATGAAACGAAGGAAAAGAAACGAAACAGAAGAAATGAATGAACCTGTCCAAAATAAAATTAAAAATGAAGGGCTGAGATGTGTTAAGGTGAAAGGAATGAATGGTTGAGATTATTTCACAGAAGAAATTTGATCCTGTCCCGAAACATGATAGTATGTTCGAATTCCTATCAACACACTCACCTTTTGAGTAGAAGATAGTTATAATTTTTTAATTCAAGGTGGGCAATTAAGCGTCTTCTTCGCAATTAGGAAATATTAAGATCATTTCCTCAAATGAAAATCATTGGGTTGCTGACTAGATTCTTGATACAACATACACTACTAACTAGATTCTTGATACAACATACACTACTAACTAGATTCTTGCTTTGAAAATCTAAAAACAGAATTGCACATCGTTTAATAATTTCTCAATTTTTTTTTTAAACTTAACGTTGATAGTCCTCACCAAACCTATACTCACTTATTCTAATTCTATCCAAAGTGACTACCATCCCTCAAAAAAACCATGTTGATACGTGTACAATTACATTGTAACATTCTCAAACAATATTTAGTTTTGATGTAAAAATATGTCACAAAATGTCAAGTTAATGCTATGACTATTTCGGTTGCTTTTATTAAATTAAAATTTGCAGTCGACACTATGAAATCGAGACCAACCCAACACATTTTTTTTTTTGGTAGTGAACCCAAGACAAATTTTATTTTGAGGTCCTTTGGTAGTTCGTGATATTTTAGTAGGATTGTTAAATTTTGTTTAAGTTCTGTTTTTTATACGTTTTGAAATACAACATCTTTTAATAAATTAGTGTACTGGATTTTTTTATTTTTTTTTGACAAAAATGTACTAGATTTGTTTGGTATTACTTTTACAGTTAATATTAATAATAATAAAACAATTGATTTAATCTTTCATGAGATAATATTAATTTATTTATTAATTTTAAATGTAGAAATAATGACCAAGAGATTTGTTATTAAATAAAAAATTTATATTTTTAAAAGCCCAAGACCATTGTCTTGGTGATTTTGCCAGTAGGTCGGCCATGTATGAGTTTGCAAGGCCAATATTATAAAGTTTAATTATATTTATTGCTTAAAAAAAAGTTAAAGGGCCATAGTAAGTAGGAGAGAAATTGATTATGAAAATCGAACTTTTTTACGCAAATGAGGGGGGTTGGGGTGTGTCAAGCTTTTTATACATGTTTTTTTTTTTTACAGGCTTTTCTTATACATGTTGAAGTTTAAGAGATCGATTATAACCAAGATATATATTTTTAAATAATTAGAATTTAAATTAAAATTGATCCCCTTAAGCTTCAACACACTCATTTTTAATTGTATTACATTTTTAGCTGTAATAAAAATTATATTTGTCCTTTCAAAAAAAATAGATTTGTTTATAAACATAAAAAAAAAAAAAAATTATAATGCAATTCTAAATATTATTTCATCAAGAAAAATATAATGAAAGACTAATTTTGATTTATGATGAATTGGTTTATCAATGTTATATCGTTATTTGTTGTTTCTTTATTTAGACAATATGGAAGAATCCAAACGATGAAATTAAACATGTATGACAACAACGGAAGATAAGGATAGTGAACTTAATAATTGTGGAAAGACAAATAGACAGAGGGGCATTATGAGTGACAAATAACTATAAAAGTTAGGGGTAAAATGGAGAATTAATTAAATGTTAGTTTTAGCGGGCGAAACGGTTTGTATTTACGCGGTGGTTGCGGAAACCAGAGGCTATACCCCATAACCCGCTTCATTTGATTTTCAACTCCGTTTTCTCCTTCTCCGGTCACCCACCGGCGGCCATATAGATAGAGACAACGGTATCGCCGATTATCCTTTTTAAACGATACCGTTTGTTTTGCTTTGTGAGAGAAATTATTTGGAGTAATGTGAAAAATAAGATAATGAAACGTTGAAGAAACGAAATGGATAAAAGAGGTGTTGTTGTTGCTTCAATGATTACAAATTTTGTGTTCTAATTGTGATTCGTGAAAATGAGCCAGGAACAAGGAGGAAACAACGTTCCTCATTCAAATGGCAAAGAAGAGAGAATTTATGTTGCGATTAGAGTAAGACCTTTGAATGAAAAAGAAAAAACAAGGCAGGATGTTTCAGAATGGGAATGTGTTTCTCATAACACGATCAAATTCAAGAACAATGGTCATGCAGAACAACGATCATCACCGGATACATATACATTTGGTAACAAACATGTCCATTATGTTCATGTGTTTTTTTGTAGTTGTTATTTATGAAACTTTCCAATATTAAAATGTAGTAGTAGTTGTTGTTGTTGTTGCTGTTATTATTATTATTTGTGTTAACCCTTCGGTTCTCAAAGGTCAGCAACCAGAAGCATTTTGTTTTTTGAATTCCTACTCATATTTTATTGATGATTTGTTGGATGTAGATAGGGTATTTGGAGAAAAATGTCCCACTAAGCAGGTTTATGAGCAAGGGATTAAGGAAGTTGCCCTTTCAGTAATTAGGGGTATCAACTGTGAGTAATATTCTTCATGTTCTTGTTATATGCTTGGTGATTTCATTTATTTATTGTTATGGTGGCTGGTCGAAGTCTCATTTTTGTTTTTCATCGATGAATTTTAATCTCAGCTAGCATTTTCGCGTATGGGCAAACAAGCAGTGGAAAGACATATACAATGACTGGAATTACTGAACTTGCAGTGAATGATATCTATGAATACATAGAAAAGGTATAAAACAATTTGAATGGGTGGTATTGTTTGGTTTTTATCAAAAAATGACATTTTTTTCTTGTGTCTCAGCATAAAGAAAGAGAGTTTATTGTGAAGTTCTCTGCCTTGGAAATATATAATGAAGCTGTGAGAGACCTTCTCAATTCAAATGCTACCACATTAAGACTCCTAGATGATCCCGAGGTAAACTTAATAGGATATTTTCCTTATTATGTAATGGTCAAGACTTTCTGGCTTTAGTTCTTTTGGATGGTTGAGAATCTGTTCATCTTGAACAGAAAGGGACTATTGTTGAGAAACTTACCGAGGAGACGCTGACGGAGAGAAGTCGGTTGCAGCAACTTATTTCAAAATGTGCAGGTACTAGGGTCTAATTAGTGTTTTTATTATAATGTTTTTGATACCTTCTGGTGCTCCATTTTAAGCCATATCATTATTTGCGTATATCTTGCAGCTGAAAGGACAACAGAAGAGACTGCCATGAATGAAACAAGCTCCAGATCTCATCAAATTCTTCGACTGGTATTCACTGTCACAAAATTACATAGTAATTGAGATTAATATTGTATTTTACTCCTGAATTTTCCCAAAATGACGAGTTTATGGTTTTCTGCAGACACTTGAAAGCAATCCTAGTGATTTTGTAGGCACTGCAAGATCCGGTGCACTTTTTGCCAGTGTGGTAAGATCCTTACCCATCGGTGTGTGTGTGTGTGTACTTAAATTGTCTGATTGATGAAATGAACAAAAGTTAGTCTTTTTGCACAGAATTTTGTTGATCTAGCAGGAAGTGAGCGTGCTTCTCAAGCATTATCAGCAGGCACACGATTGAGAGAAGGTAGCCACATAAATCGCAGTTTATTGACCCTCGGAACTGTGATCAGGAAACTATGGTACAACTTCCTTCCCTTTTTTTTGGTTCTTATTCTTCTAAAGTTTGTTTTGTTTACAGCTGAGTGTAATAGTTTCTAGGTCAGGAAATCTAAAGAGTGGATATTCTTTCATGTTGATGATTTAAATTTCTTGTTAAACTTCTTTTCTAGGATCTTTAAAGTCACAACTCAAGATTATTTTTCACCAAAGACTGATCACATTTAAATTTGAGTCATGTAGAATATTGAAACCATGCTCGTTATTCTATAGACAAACAACTTACTACCCATATTATGATATCATTTTTTTAATATACAACACATAATACTGAGAAAATTGTTCTTCTCCCTGTTGTTTCTTGTCATTCACGGGTCTGCCTGAGTTAACTCACGCTGAGCATAATTATGGGTATGAACAATTGTGAAAGGGAGAAAAGCAATTTTCTAATACTAAATTTACTAAGGCCATTCAAGACCAAGCTTAGACAAGATCTAATTGAGATGGACTAGGTTCTAGAAATCAGTCCAATGAATTTTTTAGTGAATTTGTATTGCACTTTGAGTTCACAAGTTGTCTTTGAGCATTTTATGATGTTCTTTTATTTATCAAGCATACAATTTTTAGTTCACGGATGATTGATTCCTTTTCATTGCATCTTCAATTATGTGTTTTTATTCATCCTTGACCATGGATGTTGGTTGTTTTCCCCTACCCCAAGATATCATTATTGAAAGTTCTCTTTTATAACTCATGCCCTTTTCATCTTCATCTCATTACTTCATTACATAAACAGGCTAAATAATAAATCCCAATTATTGATTGCAGCAAGGAAAGAAATGGGCACATACCTTACAGAGACTCTAAACTTACTCGCATTCTGCATAACTCTTTAGGAGGCAATGCCAGAACAGCCATAATTTGTACCATTAGTCCTGCACGCAGCCAGATCGAGCAATCAAAAAATACTCTATTTTTTGCTGGTTGTGCAAAACAGGTGACTACTAATGCTCGGGTCAACGTCGTCATGTCAGACAAGGTTTTGGTAAAGCAACTACAAAAGGAATTGGCTAGAATGGAGAATGAATTGAAGAGCTTAAATACCATCATACTTAAGGAAAGGGAACATCAGATTGAACAGGTGAGGAAGACACTATAAATTCAGTGTTCTGGAGGGTAATTATACTCTACAGTAATATCTGAATTGCATCAAATATTATGATAGTACTTTAGACAATTTTATAATTTTGGACTTAAAATATTATTGCATATATGAACTTGATTAAAAATTATGAACTAACTTCATTCAATATGATGCTCATTTTTCTTTCAAATTAGAGAAGAACTATAAGGTTAGTAAGTCTCATATCCAAATAAGATTATGTTTTGGTGCTAAAATATAATACAACTGCATTGTATTCCCTTTGTTTCCTTTTTTTTCTTTTTAATTTCCTCGGTTTGAAGCTTAGGAACAAGGAACATGAGGAAGTTGTCTATTTTCTGTTTTCATAAAATGTTCTTATTCCTTGTGAACAATCACACTTTAGTTTCTTAAATCTCAAATAGTGCTAAAAAGTGATAGGTTTTAAGAGTATCGCTCCCCTTTTATAGTTTGTTCAAAGACTTAGATTTTGTATCATGAGAATAAGGGCCTTCAAGATGGCTATATATTTGATTTCCTATTAATAGCTAGATATCCTTACTCTGACTTTTACTAACAACCAAAATCAAATTTACTTCGTATATCTGTTAAAATGGTAATGCAGACTATGCCATTTAAAAAATAACTGTTGACTCGGTGGAAGTCGAGGCTAGTGGTTTGTAAATCTTGACAAGGTTATTTATTAAAGTAACCATTTCTATAATTTGTTGCCAAAAGACAAAATAAACACTCAGCTAACACAATTACGGAAAAAAACATTGAAAAGATACAAAATTTAGTTGTGTTTTTATTTTCTTTTTTCTGTTGATGTTTGTTATTCTGTTAATCCTTTTCTTGAATTTGAAAATTCACAGAAGGATAAGGAGATCAAAGAATTAACTCGGCAACGTGACCTCTTTCAAAATTTGTTCCAGTCAATTGGCAAAGATGAGGTTTTAAAAGTAGAACAAGATTGGGCCTCTGAATGGTCAGGTGTTTCTAATGATCCTAGTCCAGTTACAGACGTCATTTATGAGAATCTTGACAGAACAACATCTGATTCGTCTATTTCTAATGAGCACCTTTTCAAGCAACATGAGAATTGTGAGGACAACTTTCTCTTGGATGGTTGTCCTCCCACATTTCTAGGGCCTGATCCATGTCAAGGTTGGGAGGAGATGGCTAGTAGATCTGAATCTAAAGATAGTTGCAAGGAAGCATTGTGTATTGAAATAAAAGAAGAGGAAACCGAGCATAAAACAAATACTAATATATCCATTCCCGCTTTTAAAGAAAGTGAAGGAAATTCCACTCCTGTTTTTGAAGAAAGTGAAGGAAATTCACCCATGATTCAATTTGTGGAAGAAGATGGTAAATCCTCCATAGAGAATGGACGTAGTGATCAAGATGCTCCTCGCCAAAAAGTTGAGGACATTATAAAGACCAACAACCATCTTGTGAAGCTCACAGAGAAATCTAACGACCCATTTGAATCCAAACCATGTTGTGTGGCTGCCATGTCTCATCCTCCTCATGTAGAACATACATCATATACAGGGAATGGGCATAGTGATCAAGATGCTTCTCAGCAAAAACCTAATGACATTAAAAGGACAAACAATCATCTTGTGAACCTCACGGAGAAATTTAAGGACTCATTTGAATCTGAAGCATGTTGCATGGTTGTCATGTCTCCTCCTCAGGTAGAACATAAATCATCTACAGGGAATGGACATAGTGATCAAGATGCTTCTCAGCAAAAAACTGAGGACATTAAAAGAACCAGCAACCATCTTGTGAACCTTACAGACACATCTAATGACCCATTTGAATCTGAACCTTGTTCCATGGCTGTCATGTCTCCTCCTCAGGTAGAATGTAAATACTCTACAAGTAATGGACATAGTGATCAAGATGCTCCTCACCAAAAACATGATGACATTAAAAGGACCAACAACCATCTTGTGAACCTCACAGAGAAATTTAATGACTCATTTGAATCTGAATCTTGTTACATGGTTGTCATGTCTCCTTCTCAGGTAGAACGCAAATCATCTACATGGAATGGACATAGTGATCAAGATGTTTCTCAGCAAAAAACCGAGGACATTAAAAGAACCAACAACCATCTTGTGAATCTTACATACAAATCTAATGACTCATTTGAATATGAACCTTGTTTCATGACTGTCATGTCTCCTCCTCAGGTAGAATGTAAAAACTTTACAGGTAATGGACATAGTGATCAAGATGCTCCTCACCAAAAAACTGAGGACATTAAAAGGACCAACAACCATCTTGTGAACCTCATAAAGAAATATAATGACTTATTTGAATCTAAAACATGTTGCATGGCTCCAATGTCTCCTCCTCAGGTAGAACGTAAATCATTTACAGAGAATGAACATAGTGATCAAAATTCTCCTCAACAAAAAAATGAGGACATTAAAAAGACCAACGATCATCTTGTGAATCTCGCAGAGAAATTTAATGACTCATTTGAATCTGAACCATGTTGCATCACTACCTTGTCTCCTCGTAAGGTTGAATGTAAATCAAATACAGGGAAAAGACACAATGGTCGAGATGCTCCTCAGCAAAACATTGAGGACATTAAAAGGACCAACAACCATCTTGTGAACCTCACTGAAAAATCTAATGACTCATTTGAATTTGAACCATGTTGCATGGATGCCATGTCTCCTCCTCAGGTAGATCGTAAATATTTTACAAGAAATGGGCATAGTGATCAAGATGCTCCTCAACAAAAAATTGAAGACATTAAAACGACACACGACCATCTTGTGAACCTAGAAGAGAAATCTAAAGATTCATTTGAAGCGGAACCCCGTTGCATGGCTTCCATGTCTCCTCCTCAGGTAGATCATAAATATTCTACAGGGAATGGGCATTGTGATCAAGATGTTCCTCAACAAAAAATTGAAGACATTGAAACGACACACGACCATCTTGTGAACCTAGAAGAGAAATCTAAAGACTCATTTGAAGCGGAACCCCGTTTGCTGGCTTCCATGTCTCCTCCTCAGGTAGATGGTAAATCATTTATAGGGAATGAGCATAGTGATCAAGATGCTCCGCATCAAAAAAATGAGGATATTAAAAGAACTAATGACCAACTTGTGAACCTTTCAAAGAAATCTAATGACTCATTTGAATCTGAATCCTCTTGCATGGCGGTTATGCCTCTTCTTCAGGTAGATGATAAATCATTTATAGGGAATGGGCATAATGATCAAGATGCTCCTCAGCAAAAAGTCGAGGACATTAAAAGGACTAATGACCATCTTGTGAACCTCTCCGAGAAATCAAATGACTTATTTGAATCTGAACCGCGTTGCATGGCTGACATGTCTCCTCCTCAGGTAGATAAGGTGAATGAGGAAAATCCACCGCATCCTCAGTTCCTTCAGTTGGAGCAGAATGTGTCACCTCCTTTGTCTAATAAGCTAGACCAGGAACCCACATCACCTCATCAGTTTGATCAAGAAGACCTTAAAACTATTTCACCTCCTCAACTTGATGATATGGAACAAGTATCATTCAATTCACCAGCTAGTGCTGAAAAGGAATACTCTACTAGCTTGATATGCTTTCCTGAGAAGCAATCTGAACCGAAGTTACGTGCTAAAAGAAGAAAAACTTCCAAAAAATCTTCTCTAATTCGCGAGATGAATGCTTCAATGGAAGATGTAGAATCTGTTATGGATTCTGATTTGGAGGAAACTTCCAGTGTCCTCAGTTTTGTTGTAAGAATGAATGAACCAGTGGTCAAAGACATTGATAATCGTATGGTAAGCAACTAAGCACAAACACAAATTATGATGTTTTATGTCTTTCTTGGGGTATAAATATTCATGATTATTTCATTTTAACTATTTGTTAGATGACTACGTGAAAATTTGAATAGAAGAGACTATTGGTGCAAAGACGAAACTTGGGAAATAATAATATAGTGCATGAACCTTATCATTATGCTAATTCTTAAATATGATCTGAATAGTGTGTAAAATTATTGTATGAGATGCAATAAGCATATAGAATTTTCCATTTGGCTAGGAGTCATTCATGTTGTTTAACAATAGTGTAAGCATCAAGTAGCAGGCTTGGTTATACCAAGTCAGAGTAATTACACATACAAGATCACCAAGTCAGAGTAGAAATTTTGTAGCGTGAATTCAAAGATAACATTTGGTGTTCTTGCATGTGTAATCACTCTGATTTTCTTGTATATAACATATATTTAAATAGAAAACATGAATTGTTGTCTGATAATCTCTCTCACCCTTGGTCTTTTGTGATTATAACTTAAACTAAATGTGACGAGATTAAAAGTTTTATGCTCTCACCTAAGTTCCTGGGTTCCTTCGTGAAGCCTTCACCAATGTATATGTTTAAATGTATGATAGGTAGCTGCGAGAACGCCTCCAATCAATAAAAATGTGAACAGAGTAAAAGGTCTCAGTTTCCCCGGAGTCTGGGGAACTTTAATACCCTCTAAATTTGAGATGCAGCAGAGAGATATAGTTGAACTTTGGGATGCATGCAATGTGCCACTCGTACATAGGTCCTATTTTTTCCTTCTCATCAAAGGTGAACTTTCAGATTCTGTATACTTGGATGTAGAGCTCAGACGTTTGTCCTTTTTAAAGGACACTTTTTCTAGCGGAAATCACATTACAGGAGTAGAAGGTCTCGATGTCACACCCAATTCAAGGTAAAATATTTTGATGATTCTCGAGTAGATTTTGAAATGCAGTTCACATTTGCATTTGTAAACATGATCAGCCATGTTGATTGATTTTCACTGGACAAGTTAGTCCATTTTGTATGTGTAGTATTTTTGTTATATATGATGCAAGACATAATGGCTGGTGTTTCAATTATGAATACTTTTACATGAAACACTTGCATAAAGTCACAATTATGCTATTCTCATGTAATATATCATGTTTTCACATTGCTTTCATGCCACAATTACTGAACAGCCTGATGTCTCTAACTCGTGAGAGGAAAATGCTCAGTAAGCAAATGCATAAGAAGTTTTCGAGAAAGGGAAGAGAGGAACTATACCTGAAGTGGGGTATTGATTTGAAGACTAAACACAGAAGTATACAATTGGCATGGCTCATATGGACGGATACAAGAGATTTGAACCACATAAGAGAAAGTGCTGCGCTTGTTGCAAAGTTGGTTGGTTTTATTAACACGGGCGAGACCTCAAAGAAAACTTTTGGATTCGGCTTCTTGACTCGACGTAAGAGCAAGAATTCCCTTAGTTGGAAGGACACAATGTCTACCCTTTAATAGAGCTAACTTGAGGGAAGAAAAAAATGGGACAGTGAAAAGAAATGTAAGATGATAGTGATTAAATTAAAGTAGATGTTTCCTACCTATATTCATCTTCATCATCTATTCATTTCTTCAAAACAAAATCTTCATCATCTATTCATAAACAAGATGTCATGATTAGTTGATTATTTGTTCTAACGTACTTGGTTATATTTTTTTAACAACTTGTTAATTTTTGGTGCAGGCTTATTTTTTCTGCTTGCGGTGTCATATGAGAATGGGAAAAACCATTTGTCGCACATCATGCTTGATACCCAAGCCATCAACATTAGTAATAAAAAACATTGGGCAAAACAAACGAAGAAAGAAAAAAAAAATCCTATGCAAATAAATCTCTTATGGAGTTGTTAATATTGTGTATTAAATTGTGATTTGGCTAAATTGTATATTTGGTCCCCTAAAGAATTTATGAATTTTGTTTTGGTCCCCTAATTATTAAAAGTTTTAAGGATTTATCCGTAGTTAACAAATAATATATGATTGGATATCCAATGATGGTAGTGGCCGGGGTTTGAACATTCATACTGCAATTTTAATTGCGTTTTTATAAAATGCAATGCAGTTTATCGCTTTCGAGTGTTACAATACAAAACAGGATATAAGCCACGTGAGTTGCAGGAATGTGTTCTTGTCATACATGTTTCGCACTGCACTATCAAAGTGTTTGCGGTGATATAGGTACATGCCTAAGTATTTATTTTATTTTTTTATTTTTTTTAGGAAAGGAATACTGCCTAAGTTTTGTTTACAAGAAATAGATCCAATACTTTCTCTAAATTCTATCCATTTCAGGGTTTAAGGATTTTTTTTTAAAGAATTAGAATTGTTATTGGTTATGATGATGGTGTAGTAATTAGATTATGTGTTGTTGGTGTTTTTGAGTTGATGAATCGGTAAGGAAAAATTAATTTAGGGATTTATGGGTTTTAGGAGAAGAAGAGAAAAATATTGAAAAATAAATTTCAGTTCTTAATTTTCTTTTTCTTGGGTTTTAATGTGTAAGAAGATTGATGAAGGTGATGAACATGAAGAACAAATAGAAGGAAGAAGATGAAGAAAAGAAAAGGAAAATCATGTGTTTGTGGTTCACTATTAAATTCAATGGTATTACATGATTTAATGGTCTATTTTGTTTTAAAATGATCAAAGTGTTAAATTTAAATAAATTAATAAGAACTACATAGTGTCGTCAATAATTTTGATCAACTTTAAATATTTTGAGTTGAAATTAACAAAAATGGACTAAATTGGTTAACGAAAGCATATTTAAAAGAAGAAAAAAAATAACTTTTAATAATTAGGGACTAAATTGAAACTCATAAATTATATTCAAGTGACTAAATATATAATTTAGCCTTGTTATTTTAAAGATGCATATAAGTGAGGTAAACATTGTTTTGTTCGTTGTTTTTATAGAAAATATAATGTTCTATTTATTTAAGGTCAATAATATGTGCCCAAATGAAAGAATGTTTGCCTTATGGACAAGTTAGTTGTTAGTATTGGATTAATAAATTCCTTAAGAAAAAGTATTGGAATAATAATTCTCATCGTTAAATTAAATAATATATGATGTGATTTATTGATCTAATAATGAAAAAGACATTTATGCATAGTATAAAACCATTTATTTATATGTATAAGACAATGTCTTATTTAATATAACAAATACATTTTCTTGTCATTATTATAAGTACAAACTCATTTTTTAGTTTAATTTGATAAATTATATATAATACATATCATATACTAAAAAATTAATTTTTGTTTATTACAATGACCAAATGATATAATAGTTACATTTTGGTCTCATAAGATATTAACGTTACGTTTTGGTCTCTTAACTTAAATCTGTTAGTCAATTAAATCATTTCTATTAAATTTTGTAAAAAACTGTTAATCTTCATCGTCGAACCCAAAATTCATCGCATTCAACTCAGAAAATTCATCATCTTCCTTTATGAACTTCATTAACAAACCCATAAAACAGCACTTGAAGCAATCACGTTACACTCTCCCCCTCTTTCTCTATTCTCCAACTTTCTTTCTGAACTGTTCATATTCAAGATAAAAAGAAAAAGTTTGTTTGCTCTTTCTGATTCTTTCATGGCTTATAGAAGAAAAAGGAAATCGAATTGACATAGTTATTGAAGTGCCAAGGTTTATAAAAGATTATGGGTTAAATCATAAGATGGAGAACGATCTAGAAGTGGATTATTTTTATTTTATCTACTTCTGGTAGACAAATTACTTAACTTAGCAACTTCCCCTATATGAATGAAACGGTAGAATATTGTTGGAATCATAGAATTATCATGCCATAACCAAATACACTATCGAAGGTAGATTTTGAAGAATGAATATGTTTAAATTGATTCTCATCATCCACATCTACTGGTGATGGTGAGATTGAATTTGGGGTCAGGGGGTTTGAATTTGGGAGAAGAATGAATATGTTTAAATTGGATTATTAGGTTTGTTGAGTTTTTTAATTTTTGGATTCAGGATGAATATTGACGTTTGTTTGACAAAAGTTAACAGATAAAATTTAATTGGCTAACAGATTATAAGTTAAGGGACTAAAATGTAACATTAATAACTTATAGGACTAAAATATAACCAACAAATAATTTAAGGGATTAAATTATTAATTAAACTTATTTTTATTTAAGGTTTCGTTCAATTATTGTCTATGTCAATTTGGATAAACCAATTTAACATCTTCATTAAAAAAATAGTTAGAGGAAGAAAAAAAAAAAAATTTTAATAACAAAGGTTGATAATTATTTGTTGTTGGAGTTAGATCTAGGACATAGTTCTTGTTTTTCAACTCAAATTAATTGAGCTGAGGAAGTGAAAACTCTCTTACTAAAAATTGAATATTATATTCCGAAAAAATTAAAAATAGAATCTCAGTGGTATACAAGTACGAATACTTGTTAGAAAATGTGAGTGATATACGAATACGACTACTGGCATGATGTGAGCAACAGCCCACCATTTCCATATTCCATTATTGTGGGGTAAAACTGTAAAACCCGTATCCACCGGTAGATATCGAATGTAATGAATAGAGTCATTAATGTCCATGTTCGAAAAGTTGAGTGAGGCTTTTATCCGTATTTTCTTTCTTTTTATTACTACTATTAAATATTCTTTCACATCATCCACATCCAAGAAAAAGGTTCCAGCAATTGAATGAAAGTAAAATGGAAAATGTTACATAGATAGTACTTATTTTCTCATACATCTTTGTACACCCTATACACTAGGAAGAGAGAAGGTAAGAGGAAAGAAAAAGTGTATTTGTGTGGGGTTCACATGATCACGTGTCAAATTTTTATGTGGATGTCAAGAGGTGTATTACCACTTAAGGGTGTCTATGTATCATTACTCAAGTAAAAAATAGAGAAAGAGAGAGAATGACATCACACATACAAATACAACAACTGACTCTTTGTTGTGGGGGAACAGCAGTGATCAAAACATCAGAGTAGAGCAAACGCTCCTCTGAGTACCAATCCCAGAAAGAATCCACCCACCAAACCAAACCAAACACATTATTACTATGTAGTACATCTCCTCTTCTTCTTCCTCCAACTCACAAACACAAATAATGGCAACAACGGCTATATTTCTCACCTTCATTGCGTACTTCACCTTAACACATGCACTCAACTCATCTCATTCTGAAATCCAAGCCTTAACAATCTTCAAACTAAACCTTCTTGACCCACTCAATGCCTTCACAACTTGGGATCCATCAACACCTTCAGCACCATGTGACTGGCATGGCATTCTCTGTTACAACAATAACAGAGTTCACACTATTCGCTTACCTCGTCTTCAACTCACTGGTTCAATATCTTCATCACTCTCTAATCTCTCACAGCTTCGTAAACTTAGTCTCCATTCCAACAACCTTAACTCATCAATCCCTTCTTCTCTTTCTCATTGTCTCTTCTTACGTGCTCTTTATCTTCACAACAACTCTCTCTCTGGTTATCTCCCTCCTTCCCTTCTCACCCTAACCAACCTTCAAATTCTCAACCTTGCTCGTAACTTTCTCTCTGGTACACTCCCAAATAATCTCTCTAACTCCCTAAGGTTTCTTGATCTTTCTTCCAACTCATTCTCCGGCAACATTCCGGGCAACTTTTCCTCAAAATCTCAGCTTCAACTCATCAATCTTTCACACAATGAGTTCACCGGTGGAATACCGGTTACGGTTGGAGCATTGCAGCATTTGGAGTATTTGTGGTTAGACAACAACCATCTTCATGGAACGTTACCTTCTGCTGTTGCAAACTGTTCCTCTATGGTGCACCTTAGTGCAGAGGATAATTTCATCGGTGGGTTGGTTCCTTCCACGGTAGGGACTATGCCAAAGCTTCAAGTGTTGTCACTTTCCATGAATCAACTTTCTGGTTTTGTCCCCACAACACTGTTTTGCAATAATAACAATGCTACTAATCTTCGTATTGTTCAACTTGGGTTTAATAGGATCACGGGTATTTCAAACCCTCAACATGGAAAATGTGTTGATTATTTTTTAGAGATTTTAGACCTTAAAGAGAATCACATTATTCACACTTTGTTTCCTTCTTGGTTGACCAATGTGAAATCTTTGAAGGGTCTTGATCTCTCTGGAAACTCATTTTCAGGTTCTTTGCCTCAAGATATTGGAGATCTTCTTTTGTTAGAAGAGTTAAGGCTCTCTGATAATTTGTTATCTGGTGTTGTTCCAAGTAGCATTGTGAAATGTAGGTTATTGAAGGTTCTTGATCTTCAAAAAAATCGATTATCTGGTCTCATTCCTTATTTTCTTGGAGAATTGAAAAGTTTGGAGGAGTTATCTCTGGGTGGTAACTTTTTTATTGGTTCAATTCCAAAGAGTTATGGAATGCTTAATGAGTTGGAGATTTTGGATTTAAGCAACAATAAATTGAATGGGATTTTGCCTTTGGAGATCATGCAGTTAGGTAACATGAGTGTTTTAAATCTCAGCAATAATAGATTCTCCGGTCAAGTTTCGTCTCGAATTGGAGACTTGACCGCTTTGCAGGTTCTTAATTTGAGTCACTGTGGCTTTTCTGCTAGTGTTCCAGCTACATTGGGGAATTTAATGAAACTGAGAGCGTTGGATTTAAGCAAACAAAATCTTTCAGGTGAGTTACCTGTCGAGGTTTTCGGATTACCAAGTTTGGAAGTTGTGGCACTTAATGAGAATCATTTGAGTGGTTCTGTTCCTGAGGGTTTCAGCAGCATTGTTAGTCTAAAGTATCTTAATCTCAGTTCCAATGATTTTGTTGGCAGCATTCCAACAACCTATGGTTTTCTAAGTTCCTTGGTTGTTCTTTCTCTGTCCAACAATTTCATTTCTGGTTCAATACCTAATGAGATTGGTGGTTGTTCTCAGCTTGAAGTGCTTGAGCTTCAGTCAAATCGTTTAGCAGGTAACATTGTTCCAAGTGTTATCTCTAAACTTTCACGTTTAAAGAAGCTTAATTTAGGACACAACGGATTTAAAGGTGAGATCCCAGATGAGATTTCAATGTGTTCTGCTTTGAATTCACTTGATTTGGATGATAATCACTTAACTGGTCACATACCACAATCCTTGTCCAAATTATCAAATTTGAAGGCTTTGAACCTCTCTTCAAATCAACTGACTGGAGTGATTCCGGTTGGTCTTTCGCGCATTTCGGGTTTGAAGTATTTAAATGTTTCCAACAACAACCTCGACGGTGAGATTCCACCAATGTTGAGTTCTAGATTCAATGACCCATCTGTATATGCAATGAACAAGAAGTTATGTGGGAAACCATTGCATAGAGAATGTGGAAAATCGAAAAGACGAAAGAGAAAAAAGCTAATCATCATCATAGGTGTTGCAGCTGCAGGACTATGTCTTTTAGCATTGTGTTGTTGTGGCTATGTTTATAGTCTCTTAAGGTGGCGAAGAAAGCTTCGAGAAGGCGTAACAGGTGAGAAAAAACGCAGTCCAAGTTCAGGCTCAAATGGAGAAAGAAACAGTAGAGGAAGTGGTGAAAATGGAGGACCAAAACTAATAGTATTCAACAACAAAATCACATATGCTGAGACATTAGAAGCAACAAGGAACTTCGATGAAGAAAACGTGTTGAGTAGAGGAAAACATGGACTTGTTTTCAAAGCCTCATATCAAGATGGAATGGTTCTATCGATTCGTAGACTTCCAAACGGATCAACATTGATGGATGAAGCTACATTCCGCAAAGAAGCAGAATCATTAGGCAAGGTTAAGCATAGAAACTTAACAGTTTTACGTGGATATTATGCAGGACCACCACCTGATGTAAGACTATTAGTTTATGATTACATGCCAAATGGAAATTTAGGTACATTGCTTCAAGAAGCATCACAACAAGACGGTCATGTTTTGAATTGGCCAATGCGTCATTTGATTGCATTAGGTATTGCTCGTGGCTTGGGTTATTTACACTCGGTGGAAATCGTTCATGGTGATGTTAAGCCACAAAATGTTCTTTTTGATGCTGATTTTGAAGCCCATTTATCTGAATTTGGGCTAGACCGGTTAACAATGGTTAATAGTCCGATAGAAGCAACTGCGTCCTCGTCAACAACGACGCCAGTTGGTTCTTTAGGCTACGTGGCACCAGAAGCAGTGTTAACCGGACAAGTAACAAAGGAAGGTGATATTTACAGTTTTGGGATAGTGTTGTTGGAGATATTGACAGGGAGAAAAGCAGTGATGTTTACACAAGATGAAGATATAGTGAAATGGGTGAAGAAACAGTTACAAAGAGGTTTGATTTCGGAGTTGTTGGAACCTGGTTTGCTAGAGATTGATCAAGAATCATCAGAATGGGAAGAGTTTTTGTTAGGTGTTAAAGTTGCACTACTTTGCACAGCACATGATCCTCTTGATAGACCTTCTATTAATGATATTGTTTTCATGCTTGAAGGTTGTCGTGTTGGACCTGATATCCCTTCCTCTGCTGATCCCACCACACTACCTTCCCCTGCTTCTTGATTTTTCATCCCTTCATGGCCATTATTGTTCACTTTTTGTTTCATGTAATGTAATGACAATTTGTTGTGTGATTAGTTTTTAATCAAATTAAAATGTCCGAATTATTGTTTGGGTTCGTAATTGATCATTATTTTTTGGATTAATTGCACTTTTAGACCCCTATCTTTCCAAAAGTTGCGGTTATGGACCCCTAACTAATTTAAATACAAAACAGCCCCCTATGTTTTGATTCTTTGGCAGTTTTGGACCCCCAGTCCATTGTTGACACGGTCAACGCTGACGTGGCACCCTAAGTGAGGTGCCACGTGTCTATTTTTTTATTTTTTTTTGTCTTGGGGGTCCAAAACTGCTAAAGAATAAAAACATAGGGGGCTGTTTTGTATTTAAATTAGTTAGGGGTCCATAACCGCAACTTTTAAAAAGATAGGGGTCCAAAAGTGCAATTAAACCTTATTTTTTTTATAAGATTATGGATTTAGGATCCTCTTTTAGTCTTGTACAAAGTGAAAACTACAAAGTAAATATTTAAGTCAATGACATGAAATGACTAATAAACTTCAATTAAAATGAATCATTTGCCAATTCAAATTTTGATTAGAATAATTCATAACTTACTTTCACAGATAGAAAAGTATCCCAAAATATGAGAACCAATTATTTGAGCTCCACATTCATATTTATCACTAAATGCAACCCTTCAAAGTTCAAAGCACCTTAAGACTCGTGATTACGATGATTATACGCACTATATCAATTCACTCCTTCATTAATTGATCCTTAATTGATGCGTGAAGACATTATCCTTATGCTAATGGAGTAGCTTTGACTGAACGGCGCCGTTTTCAAATGGTCAAACAAATTTCACTTCCGGAATTCCTTGCATAACGCTAAAGTTCGTTGACCATGGTCATAGAAAAGGATGTGCCCACGTGTCAAGTGAGGAACATAAACAAAAGTAGCCGTTAAGGTATGATGACATGGAATTGAATGGAACAGAGACAAGAACATCGAAAAAGGGCGAATGGGTTGTACGCTCCATCGAAAGTTGTTGCTTTTCCTTTTCTTAATAGAAAAAACAAAAAAGGTTAGCCGATAAAAAGTTTTTTAGAAATGTATCATGTTACAACACCACGTGCTACCATTTGTGATCATTTTATTTTATTTTTCTAAGTTTTTTAATTTGGGGAATTAGTTATTTAGTTCCTAAATGAGAAATGAGTAGTCAATTTAGTTCTCGAATATAGAGAAATTGCAAAATAGTCTCTGAATGAGTGAATGTAGACTTTGTTGGTCATTTCAGGGACTAAAATGACTAACAGAGTCTACATTCAGTGATTAAATTGACTAACAGAGTATACATTCAGGTACTATTTTGCAATTTATCTGCATTCAAGGACTGAAGTGACGACTCATCTCTTATTCAAGGACTAAAGTAACTAATCTCTCTTTTTAATTTAGGGTCTTGTTAACGAGTGTCGTCGGAGCACTTTTTAAACATACTAAATTAAGAAATTATTTTTTTAAAATGTCAAAGTTTTCAATTTTCAATGCACCAATTACACAAATTTCACAAAAAATTACTATTTAAAACCCTTAACCAGTGCCCAAAACACTGGTTAACATTTTTCTTTAATTTATGCAAACCACTGCCACAAACAATTACAATAAGCATTTTAGATATTGCTCAAGTTTTATATACACACCACACTACCTTTTCTTTTATAATCATATACACTCACTAGTTGATAGTGCATCCATCAACACATTAGTTTTTTAATTTTCACTTTATTTCATTATGGTAAAAGCATAATCAAAAATATAAATAAACAATTATTTCTTTATTAATCATTTAATTTTTTTTTCAAACTAATTTTTTGGTCAAGTAGAATACTTTCTAACGAGTATTTCTTTCTTAGCCAAATACCTCTCCGAGTCTTTTAAGTTTTATGTTTGTTTCAGATAGATCTTTTAGAAACTTAAATGACCTATCTAAAACAAACTCAAAACTTAAAGGACATATCTGAAACCTTAGAAATTTAAAAGACCTATCCGAAACAAACTCGAACCTATCTGAAACCTTAGAAACTTAAAGGATCTATCTAAAACAAACGTAAAACTTAAAAAGCGAGAGAAATATTTGGCCTTCTTTCTTTTTCAATGAGCAAAAATTATGCTCATTACACCTAAGATATATGTGTTGTCTGTGTCTGTTTTACCTTTTTGAAAAAATTATGCTAGTCTGGCTAATGTTATAGAAGATAGCTTATCTCGTATGATCTAAGTAGAGATGTTTTGCAACAATTTTCGCTAGTACCGTTAAGATGTTTTTTTTTTATCGCTTTTGAACTTAAATTTTATAAGATTAAAAATATATTTGTATGTCCTTTTATATTTATCTATTAGTTTAACTGTTAGTTTTCACAATCAAATTAAACTTTTTAACTTATCTATTATTAGTGGTAGAGCTTCGTCAAAATGTCAGAGGGAGTGACAAACACTAACTAAAATATTTGGATGGTTTAATCTCAAATAAAAACGAATATGAATCGTGTAGATAAAAAAAAAACTTATCATTTAATTATTTAAAAAACACATCATTTGATTCTTTCTTCTACTTTTTTTGGTTAATGTATGTGCTTGAATTGTATGCCTAAATCTTGTGGCAGCACAAAACTACTTCTAAAAATTGTTTTTTAAAGGGTGGACGTATAATATTTTAGCTCTAAGGAAGATCTTCTATTATAAGTAAGTTATTAGTTAGGTCATTGGTTATCTATTAACCGTTATAACTCAACTATTACCATGCAAAACCAAGCCTAGCTTTAATACTAGGGGCGTATGTACTAGGAATTTTGAGCAGAACCCGGACCCAAGTGCATCGTCACACACGCACTAATATGGTGGAGACATAGTTGCATACTAGTACGAAAATACTACTCGTACGTATATATGTATTCATATCATAGGTCCCACCAGAGTGTTATTGACTGACGATATAAAAGAATCCAATTCTAGACACTGACAAAGTTGAGTTGGAAAAGACATAGTTGCATTATTATTATTGCTTGTGTTGTGTGTGTGATAAATTTAGTAGGCAAAGATGTACTGTAGGGTGCATTGCATGGCCTAAAGTCTGAAACAAATAAAAGCCTGACCTGCGTTAATGTATTCCTGTGAATTTCGTTTTACAGTATTTTGTGAGGAAAGTCCCAATGTCAAATTTAATAATGGCCCCACAACGTGAAACCCGGAATTCAATAGCTCACGACAATTTGCAGACTCACTCACTCAATCAGCGTTTTTATGCAGAAATGATAGGTCGTTTTCCATTTTAACTTCAATGGCAGCTCTTAGGAGAGATACAGTTGAAGATGCATGAAAGCAAGGGCTGTCATTGTTTTTGACCTTTTTAATTGAACTCACCTCATGCTTTTGATGTGAGTAAAAAACACATACACACATTTGTTCAAGTTCAAATCAAATATGGGGAGGGTTTTGAAGTGAATCTTCTAAATATGGTGATAATAGATTAGACCGTCCAAGAGGTTTATGATCTAATTTATTTAAATACCGCGTGCAGTTTCACTCGTTTAGTATATCAAATTTAGACTCTTGATTCATTTTTAGATTTTTTTTTGAAGAATTAAAAATGGAATATATTAACAACGACAGTGAAACCTCTTTAACACAAGATGTACTAAATAGACCACCCCAAAATACAATCAATGAGTCGGTCATTCATTTTTAGATTCTGTAAAAATGTCTATTAAATTTGTCAAATTGGCATGTGTAAATGTAATTTTAACACATTCTTTCCAAACAAATGTAATAGTAATAATGAATAAGTAGTTCCTATTATAATAATAATAATAATAATAATAATAATAAATAGTTAAAAAAAAACAGTTACACAATTTAGACTGTTTATTAGTTTTTTTAAAATAGTGAAGATCCATTGATCTATCATTTGTGTTTGTTTCTAATAAATGGACAACGGATAGATGATAGATAAATGGAGTAAACTCATACTCTTTTCAAAAGTCTTAACATAAAATAGCTTTCAAACGGATTTTAAAAAGGTCGTGTCACATCTCTTATCTCTTATTCATAAACAAAACACTTTTGCCCTAATTTAACATAATATTTTAACCTAAAATTTTTCCCTCCTTCAAAACCTAACCATATCTCCTAATTCCCCTCCTCCAAACCCTAACCATTATCTCCTAATTTCCTTCCTCCTAAAACCTATCTAATTGATTTCCATTTTTTTTGTTACCAATTTTTCCCTCCTTCAAAACCTAACCATATCTCCTAATTCCCCTCCTCCAAACCCTAACCATTATCTTCTAATTTCCCTCCTCCTAAAACCTATCTAATTGATTTCCATATTTTTTGTTACCATATTTTTTTCCTCACTTGCTCAACTGATTCATAAACAAAGCATTTTTGCCCTAATTTAACCTATAATTTTAACCTAAAATTTTTCCCTCCTTCAAAACCTAACCATATCTCCTAATTCCCCTCCTCCAAACTCTAACCATTATCTCCTAATTTCACTCCTCCTAAAACTTATCCAATTGATTTCCATATTTTTTGTTATCATATTTTTTTCCTCACTTGCTCAACTGATTTATCCTAAGAGACATTCATCCTTATCAGCTTCCTACTCTTTCTCCTTTATCTTAAACAACTTCTTCCTACTCTTTCTCCTTAATACCTAATATTGATCGTAATTGTGTTTGTCGCCTCTATATACTGCATTCAGCGTATTGTTTTAGTAATACTCGGTCATTGTTGTACATGCAGAGCTCAGTTTTGTAATGTTTTTGTTCGATTATGGATGCCCTATCCTTTCTATTTATATCTCTACTATCTAAATACTTAGGAAAATTGATATTTAATGGACTGTATTTCAACTCTGCTTCCTTTCACTCATCTCAAATATTTTTGACTGTTTTGTAGGTGATCGCCAAGAGGTTATTGGAATCTAAACAAAATACACCACACTTATTTTTAACATGGCTTCCAGAAACATTGAGACTTTGTTGTCATACCACTGCCTCACTGGTAATCATTCCTTTTGCACCTATTCTTTTTCTTGATGTTGTATTAATATATATTCATCTAAAAGAATTTCCAGAAATGTATTTTAAGTTTTGTAACGTGACTAATATGCTCTTATATTAAAATATGTACACTTTAATTTACAACGCATCAGCAAGTCTTCCGTAGTAGCCCTCATGGTAAAATTCACATACTTGAATTACATAAATATTTCTTTGTCAATTTCAAATTTCGTTTGTCACAATGATGAATATACTATATAAAAAAACCATAGCGTTGTACTAATAAAATGTTATAGTTATGAATGTAGTGTAAGTTCCTTCAACCGTGACAATAATTGATTTTGATTGAATTGATTTTTGTTAAAATTATGATGTATGTAAATTAATGTATTGGTGTATGTGGTGTTGAAGAAAATTTAAACCAGCTCCTTTTGATTGTGTAATGTATTCAGATTCCGTTCATTTTGTGTTTTTCTTTTGCGAGTCTTCCTGATTGTTATAGAGGAACTTGAAACTTATGCACTTATATTATATAAATTATCGAAATTTTTGCACTTATATAAATTATTGAGACTTTTGCACTTATTCCTCACTGGTATAAAGTATAAATCATTCTTTCAATCCCTTTCATTCTTTTGTAGGTCCTTTGGTGAAAAACCCAGTTACCGATCTTGACAAAGCAGTCAACAAGCTGAGACTGAAATACAGATCATATATCGTCGAATATGACATTGATGTTGTATGTGTTTGCTGCGAAATATATCTATTCTTAATTTTTTGCATTCTATTTTATCAGTTTCTATTTTATCAACCAATAACACAGGCTTTACCAGATTCATGTAATTAAAAGTAGATTCTATTGCAATATCATTATCATCATGAATACAAATAAAAAAATTAGCAGGGATGTGCTTGAATTGGGGTAAATAAAATTAGACCAAGTAGAATAACCAATTGTCACAAGTCTATAGCATAAGGAAAAGAGACAGTTGAGCTATAAACATTACTCAAATTATGTGTTTTTTCTTGCTCTAATCTATCTGCGGATCTATAGTTGCAATAAATTTGTACAAGTCTCCCACTTGCTCAGTAATCCCTTTCTATATCTCACTGTCCACTTTGTTTTTGTTTGTTATTTTTTTTAGGGCGCAGTATGCTTGCCAAACATGTTTGGCGGTGATTTCGGAGATCAAATTGGGCGCTATGCAATCTTGATTGATCCTAAGTCCAACAAGTTTGAAGTATTGGTCGACAGAGTAAACGGATCATTTTTTCTCACAAAGGAATGGGAAGCAATTCGTGACTTTTACGGAATCGGTCTTGGTGCATGGATTACCTTGGTTTTTGTGGGTGACGAACAGTTCGATATACGGTTGACTGATAGGTTTCACAAGAGTATCCCCCACCCGATTTTTGATCCCCCTATGCATTTCCTTCTTGACAAGATGTATTTGCAAGCAACTTTCGATGACCATCTCCCCCATAACATCTATTCTCGCTTATCATCACAATATCAGTGACATGGTTATTGATTTCGAAAAAAAATAATAATTGAGTATGATGTTACTAAAGGAAGCATGGTCTGATGCACTTTTCGTATCCATCTTAACTTTTTTTGTTCCTTTTCCGTTTAGTTGATATAAGTTACATGGATTTCTAATTTTGCAGATTCTACTTTACACCGACAATGTTCCGCAGATGCTTGTTACACTCAAAACAACTGTGAATATTATTGACGATTGCGGTAACATATGGGTGTGTGAGCTAACTTTTGCAACTATTCCTTATGAACACTTCAAGATAGGAGGGCGTTGGAAAAGGTTTGTGGAAGCTCGCAGGCTCCGTGAAGGTGTGAAGATCAAAGGGGGTCTCCGATGGTTGGGTCACATGATACCATTTACGTTGATGCTATTTACTTTTTTGTGTACTATTCATTTTCTTACTTATTGAAACTATTTGCATGTCAACGAACTTCAGTTTCCCTTTTAAAATTATATGTTATGTTAAAGTAACAGGAACTACGTACTAGAATTATGGAACAATAACAAAGTCTATGGTAATTGACATTATGCTTACAATTTTACATTCAAGCGAATTACATTGTTTTATTTTTACAGTGAATATTAACTTCTTAAAATGACCTGTGCGTTAGCACGGGTCAATGGTCTAGTTTAAAATAAATCTTTTGACATATAATAGGTCAGATTTAGGTTTTAATCAAAGCTGACATATTTAAGTAAAGTCTGGTCCGACTCAACATATTCTCATCCCTACTTCTAAATGATTTTTTTCCATAAACTTCTTAAATTTTACCATAAATCTACTTATTGATAAAGGCAACTTTTTTGTTTGAACAAAAGTAATCGTTAGCAAATACAAAGAATAATTTTTTGAGACAACTATAATTTATTTGCATGATTGTTTTATCCAAACACATATTTTTGGATACTCAACAACCATGTATAAACTTAACCAAATAGTTAAGACTCAAATACTATCACTATTGTCGTTCCATCTTAGTGACAAACACAATTTTCACTTATCTAAAATTACGTAAAATTTGAAGTATTTATTGTTGTGCATATCTGATATCATGATGAATTTGTCATAACCTCGATGAGACACCCGTAATTTTCTAAAAACTACAGATGAGGACTCTGTAATCTTAACAAACTCATGGTACTACCAAACATGGACGAACAAATATCCATTTACTATCCGTTGAACACAAGTGGCTACCTGTTTACTCCTTAAATCAATGGAGTAGTACACTCCTTTTTTAACTTCATCACTCTTTCTTCGTTCGAGCAAGTCTCCAAAGCAAACACAGCAGGGAAAATATTGGTAAAAAGTACCGGTAAGTAGTAACTTACTAACCAGGACAAATTCCGTGGGAGTTCTGATTGTGTAGGGACTTACATAAATCAGTAGATATTTTATCTTATGTTATAAATGACACATTCGCATTTCACAGCATATGTTTGTCGCATGTGCAACAAAATTTTACCAGAATATGTTTTTGTGGTAAAAGTTCCCCAACAAATCAATATTATTGATATTACAATTACATATATTTCCAGTATATTCCACTTTGCTGAGAAACAAGACACGGCTTCATTCAGTTATGAAGTAAAAAAAATAAATAGTAACAATATTATACACAGGATTGATGCAAAATTATATCCTAAGCAGACGATAGCCCTTCTGGAAGAGATTCATTGTCTGAATTTGGGGTAAGAAACCTTCGACAAGCATAAAACACAGCTGAATGAAAGCCACTTGGGTTGTCAATGAACACAAAATGTCCGGCCTACGATAGAAGTAATTAATTTTGTTAGTTCTAAATAATATTGCAAAAATTGTTTCATGTTTTAGGTAATGATTAAAAAATGATACCTGAGGGACCCTGATAATTTCACATGGAACCTTCATATGCTTGCGAGCTTCTTGCGCACCTTCATAATTCATCCAATCTTCGTAACCATATATGAATGTGGTGGGCACCTTCCACTGTGGAGCACTGCAAGAAAGTGATGTAGGATAAAACATTACACCCAAAGTCAACAAATGGGAAGTTGAAATTGAAACTGTAGAGAGGTGAGGCCTTAACAAGACATTGGCTAATCAATCCTAATAATCAAGATATTTATCTAAAATTTGCAAACAAAAAAATGATTGATTCAGCTTTTCTCACGGTTCCTGAATTTTTTTTTCCTTAAGTCCATGTTTTAATTTTCTGCCTGAATGCTTGGTTAGACATTTCCATTCTTACCCAAGAGGCACAGATATTCATCAGTCAGTAATATGCCACACCACAAATTCAAGGTAAACTCCCTCACCAAGCTTTTTTCTTTTTTGATGATAAAAATATAGGGTGAAGGGATAATGCTCCAGTTCAAGGTAGGGAAGACCTTGGGGCTTAATGAGACCTTACAAATGATACAAGGCGCAACAGTTATCTTGATTGTGTTGGTAAAAAACTAGATATTTATTTGCTTCCTATTTACTGCTCCCTTTACTCCCCCTCCCCAGTCCCCACCATTCCTCTCAGAAATCAGGATGCAGGGATGCACATGTGCTCCTGATGATACAGGATAGATATGTGCAAATCATCAGATGCTGAGTTTTGAATCACCATCAGCAGCTACTAACCTATTCTATTTTTCACAAACATGTAGTTGGTATATGCTGTTCTTAACTAAAAGTTTTAAATTATGTCAATAGATTAGTATGTTACGACACCAAAACAAGAACAAGTAAGTCAATGGGAGTGAGCAAGTGGTGCTACAATTTTTATAAGGTTATAGAGTTAAATCTTTAAACAATTGTTCAACCCAAAAATGTAAACAAAAAAGAATCGTAAAAACAGGACCCTCTTCAAAAATCGGATCTCAAAAAGCAGGTCTATTGACTTCGTATCAGAAGTATACAATATCTCTGACTCTATATAACATGATTGGAAAGTCTTCAAGACAATATTATTCATTCATCTGAAATCAGAATACATTGACATAAAACAGCTAATCAGATGGGAAGAGAATGATTGCCAAACCTTTGAAGAAGGGGCATCCTAGCAAATGCTCCAAATGCAAAAATATATTTTAAACACAGCTCCCCGCTAGCTTTGGCCGCCAATGTATGATAAACATAATCTTCAATAGATAGAAAAACAAATTAGAATTAGAATAATGTTACATTTAAATTTTAAACCATACATCAATTTAATATCTTGCCATACCAGTTAGCAAACTTGATTCCTCTTCAATCAGTTTTTGCCCGGTTGAACGTGTACCAAACCTAGCACTTGTATATTTGCGGACCATGTTAGGACCCCAAGGACCTAAACCTCTGCCACAAATGCATCAGAAAAACTGTTAAAATCATTAAAATAATATAACTAATGTTGGTATGCAGAATGGTGATTCCATTTTATACTTTATTCTGTGGAGTGACTATTCTCATGTTTGTTGGCCAAAATACATGTAATGGTGATTCCTTTCCATGGCTAATTCCACAGAAGCAGAAATGACAATTCCTTCCCGATACCAGGGATTGGTGATTCCATGCTTCGTGGAATGATATTTAAATCCATTTTTTTCTAGCTTTCCCTCATTTATTTAAACCTGATACTTGGCTTATATAAATTCGAAATTAAAAGTAGCATAAAGAGAATGCAAACTTTTTCCTACAAGTAGAAGAACGACTCCGTCCCCTCTTCCCCACAATCTACAATCCCATATTTGATTTGAGTAATAACAATAAAAAGTGATTGGCAACCAAGGCAAAAAGCTCCTTCTGCTTGTAACCATAATAAGAGAGAAAAAAAAGATACCGTGCTCATATACAATAAAGCTCTTGCCACGGAAGAATCCTTTCACAGGCAGTCTTACTACTTGTGACCTCTTAGTTACATGGGGGCAACTCCAAGTTTCCAACCATTAATTAAGCCAAGAGTCATAAAAATTCATCGAAAATGATTACATCCATGACTTTCGAGTTAGTAATAATAATAACCCAACAGTGACGAAGAGAACTTAAGTCAATATGTCGGTCTAGTTCAGTGATAACAAAATCACCAAATAGATATTAACTAGAACTCATTAGTAATCCAGAGAACTTAAGTCAATATGCCGGTCCACTTCAGTTATAACAAAATTACAAATACATATTAAAGGAAGGGAGTCCAGCAATATTGACCTGAACTCATGCGAAATGCATTACAATATAACACTTCATTTCAAAGACAACTTATTCTAAATTTTAAGATATGGTGAGAATGAGCATCTAAAGTATCAACAATCTTTCAGATGAAATAATCACACAATCTTTCAGAACCCCGAGATAGTAAACGACTCTACAGTATCAACAAATTGAGGTGAGGCAGAAAATTGTATACACACGCCACGTTATAAATAAAAGTATACACAGCATCACAAAGCATCTTAAACTGTCTGATTAAAAAATGTGTGCTAACATATCCTAGGATGATAAAAATGGGACACAGTAGTCTTACCTGACAATTTTTTGAGGTGTAAAATTAGATTCCCAAAGATGGTTCAGAACTGCCCCCTTCCATGTTGCTCGAAACTTAGTAACAAACTCAGTCTTCGGATCTGTTTCTTCTGTAAACCCGGCAGGTCCCACCAAAATTAAGTGTTGTACATGCTCAGGGTGCTATATTAAAATGAATATAATATAAATCAGGCCGATTGGTAAATGAAAGTTGTTAAGAAGACGGTAGTATTTATCATTTTAATGCAATGCAGCAATGGAATAGTGACCTTGAGCGCGTATTTGGAAGCAACATAACCACCAAAAGAATGTCCAAGTAGTATGAAATTGGTCAGATTTTTGGCTTTTCTCCATTCCTCAAAAGAATCAATGAACCATGCCTCAGTTTCTGCAAGATGAACAACAAACTTAAAATCGAGCAACAATGTAAATAAATCTCTTAATTTTGAACTAACCTTCGGTACTTTTGCATGTGAAATCAGGTCTGCTTGATCCGCCCCAACTGCCAAAATATATAGAAATGAAGGATATAAGAACATGATATTAGCAGCATATATATATATTATAAAAATCACTAACCCAAGTTGATCAACAGCAATGATTCTGAAACGAGAGGCGAGAGCATCAAAATTGCGAAAGAAGAAACCCTGAGAAGCAGCGTATCCATGAACCATAACAAGTGTAGGAGAATCAGGTTTACTATCAAATGTAACAGTGTTGAGAAAGCGTGGGTCGTTACTGGTTGAACGGAACCATCTAACTTTGGAGCCAGGAGGACCAGAACCTATATTAACACGCTCTTGAACATACCCAGTCCTAAATAACAAACAAACAAATTGAAGTTTATTTATTTATTAAAAGCGTAAATAAACGTAAAAGAAAGAAATGAAATGAAATTACTTGATGATGGAGAGAAGGCGTTTCTCAGCGGCGATGATATGATCGGTTGAAGTGGGAATCCAACGGAGTGAAGACCAGAAGCTTTTAGATTTCGAAGATGAACCGACGTCGTTGCTTTGTCTAATTTCTTCCGCCATTTTAGATTGCGAACCACGCTATGATCAAATTGAAAACTTAAGAACAACAACACCAACAGTAGTTAATAGCTTTGAACTTCTATTATATTATTAATATTGGAGTAACGGTGATGAATGGAATACGAGTTTTGTTTTGAACAGGTAAAAGGAACTACCAGCGAAGCCAACCAACGCTGACAATACATACTTACTTACGCAAGGAGTGACGCACAACAATTGTTTCACTTTCAAATTTAATAATAATAATTCATTTTTATATTTTACCCTTGCAAATAACGAAAAATATGTATATAAATGAATTAAAAGAAGCACTTTGTTTTCGAGTTAACATGTTATATCGGTCTTTAAGATAGATATTAAGTTATCAAAAGAAACAAATATAGTAATTATCAATAATTAATCTTTGTTAGATAATATATATGACACAAAAGATAGTCGGAAAGCCTTTAACTACTTGTTTTAGGGGTCAAAGTCCTTTATCGCATGCATTAATTTGTTGTCGATAGAAATGGATTTTTGTTACTTTGATAAGTGTGTGATTTTCTAACGAAATGTTATACCCTACTTGTGTTATAGTTATGAATTTTGATATAGATTCCTTAAACAATAAACTTAAAGTATTTGTTAGCAGAGAAATACTTACTTAGGAACACTCACAAATATTTTTCTTTTTAAAGATAAAATAATTTAATGATGTTGAATGATGTGATCAATTTCTTTATCATTTAATTTTTGTTATTGTTTTGTATATGCCCAAATAATTTTATTTGTATTTGTGGCTTTGTAAATCTTTCTCTAGTTACCATTATCAAGTATTTGTAAAAAAATATTTTTTATTTTCAATACTTACAAATATATGTTGGGTGTAATGTATGAGTAATATTCATGTAGAAACTATTGAAGTAACATAAAATAAATTTTCTACACCCTCAAAAAAAAAATATACATATTTTTATCGTAACAAATGTTTTAAGGACCGAAAAATCAAAGAGCCGAACCAAAAAATAAAAGTATATTTGTAATTATTAAAAACCTATTTATTTTCAACAAAAAATAACCCTATTTTTTCTTATTATAAAAAAACATTTTTTTTAATCAACATTTACACAAATGGGAATGGGGAGTGAGTGTAGAAGATTAAACCCACGCTACCACGTTAATGAATTTCACTAAAAAATGAATCGTTTAAGAAAATATATGTTTGATGTCTGGATGAAACAATTTTTTGTAAAATTTTACATATCTCTAGGCAAAACTCCAAATTACTAGGGTTTACTTTCCCTAAAAATCGAAAGGTTAAAACACACAAAAATAAAAACCATGCAACCACATTAATGTATCAATAGTACTAATAACTTAACAGCAATGAGGTATACTTACCTAGGCACAAGCCTAAATAAATATATTTGAGCACACATACAAGACCATAAAAAAAAAAAAATTGAATAAAGTCAGTTGATATGACTAAATACTTTTTCTTTAATTTTTTTCACTTTATGTTAGGATGTGCCTAACAAAAATTATTTGTGATTGTGCTCATAAAAGATTTTCTCAACTGGAATATTAAATTTCAAAAGTAAAAAAATAGTATATTTATAAGAATAAAAAACACATTTAAATTATTTTCATATAAAAATAATAATTCATTACTTTGTTATTTTATATCAACAAGGTAAAAAAATAATATTAAAGTGAGATGACAAAGTTAAACCATATTATCAACCATATAATATTATACTAGTCAACATAACTTACAAAAAGTAAATCTTGCTATAACTACTTTAAACTTCACAAGATATGGTACAATAAATGAAGTTACTTGTACATTTTTAATTGCATAAATTGAACTTATGTAGTCCGAAATTTGACACGCTTTATTGATAAAAACAAATAAATTATTTGACACGCTTCATTTACGAGAATTGGCAAACTGCTGTATTTATCGAGTTCAACCACAACAAATAATAAAAGTAACTTTGCTACTTTTATCATGGGAGACTCGATATTTATATTTCTATATATATGTATATATAGCACTTCACTGGCGTATCTATATTCCATTAAAGAATATAAAAAATTCCACAAGTTTTCCTCGCATTAAGATCTTAAAATAATTACAAACACAATGATATAGATACCACATCGAATCTATGCCAGGCACATACTTTGCCAGGTAACTAAATCATTACCTTTCCTATCATGCACAAACACAACTGTGTCGAATGGTAAGAAGCATACCAGAAATGCATAAAAAAAATATAGTTTGGGAGTAATTTTCTATCAAGATCAACATGTAATTGGAAACCACTACAATAAAAATATGACATTGTCCTAGCAAATAAAAATTTAAATTGGATAACCATCATAAAGAATTTTCCAGCAATAAGCTTTGACTAAATGGTTGAGAGAAAACAAATCGCTCTCAAGGACAAGAAAGCACTCACCCTGACCACATTAAGATCCTACTGGGAATTTATTTTCGCAGGCAGCACCATTTTTTTAGTCCAAGGTCACATTCGCTTTGTTATGAAGACAGTCTGCAAAAGAAACAAAAGCAATGGTATCATAACAAGGCAAGCGACAAGAGGCAATAAAATAAGGTGTAGCATAAAAATAAAAACAAATGAACCGGAAAATTAGTTGTGAAGGTAAGAGCTGCAATAAATATCAAATCAAAGGTAAAGGAGGGAATGCATCTATTACCTCCCTCCCATCCGTGATTGGCATATAATCTTTCTCAGTTTACCAACAAACAGAAAGAGATGTTAGTATAATCACAAAGAGAATGTTGGATTAAATATAATATGATCCAAAAGACAGGCATCTCGCGTTGCAATCCTTTAAACAGTAATTAGAGCTGAATTGATTTCATAGCTCTGTTAATGAGGCAATCACAATTCTACTATTCTAGATTTTTCATAGCATACTCCACATACAAACAAACACACAAAAGAGAGGTCACGAAACTAAACAAACAAAAAAAATGGTAAATCAAAGATCTCATAGAGCTGGTATAGTTCTTTCCCCATTCTGGAGAATGAAATAAAGTTTGCAATTCATTTTAAACTCAAAAAATCTGAACAATACTGTGTTCTAACAGGCCACAGTGAAATGGATATGTATACTTGTCAGCGCTAAAACAACCCTAAGCTGTACAGATAGAGGGAATTCGTAATGTCAATTAATGTCTTTGTCCATCATAAGAAAACCCCTTCAAAAAAATGGGGTATTAGGTTTTCAACCTTCAAGAGCACAGTCTTTACAAAAGATGAAGGTGAAAGATGGACTGATGGAGTCTATTGTCATCTTCAAACTTCCAGAAGCCTGGCATCCAAAGGATTCAACTAGCAATTGCATTGAGCTTTCACTATAAAATAGTAAAGCCGGTTTGCAGAGTACTCTGGTATTCTGTTGAACTGCAAGAATGCCGACAGAAAGTTGCATTTTATATAGAGCACACTTGATTTGAGCTGAACAGAATAGATTATCTGTTTATCTACTAACACCTCCTGTAGTGCATACATTGGAAGATTGAGTTTCTCATGTGAGAGCAAGCACGTGGCCACCAAAACCGTGAGAACGGAGACCGTAAAAATAAACAGATTCCAAAAATCCTTCAACAAAGCTGATAAGAACATTAAGATTTCGCATGTGGTTTCATTTCCATGTGTCTCTCAATCAATTTGTCCACAAAAGGTCGAATCTGCATGTTTTAAGCATCCAACCCAAACTCAGTGTCAATGGAAAGAATTAATGGTCAAAAGTAAGAAGGGAATCATGCCAAAAATAGGATTATTGCACAAAATTACAGTAATTAATGGCAAAGTACCTTGTTCTTCCGCTTGAAATCTAGAAAATCGTGAACAGTCATGGCTTTATCTGCATCTGTGGATTGCTCCATGACCTGAAACTTAATCCCAGTAACATAAGAAATGGACAAAAGCTATACTCTATTGAGATTATATACCAGATCAGTTATTCCTTATAACTATCAAGCCATAGAGTAGCATTGACGGAAAAAATTTACCTTGGCTGTACTTTTCTTCATTATAGCCTTGTATGCATCCCTGTCTAGTTTTCTTGCCTTATAAAGAGGCATAAGTAAAGACGCAACATAATCTGCTACAGCCTTTTTGATACAATCTGCTCCTCGAGAATGACTTTTTGAATTCTCCTTATTCACAGTAACCTGTGAAATAGAGCTGTCATTTGCCACTCCATCATGCTTCCGGCTGGGTAACCTTGAACAGGCATTTGAGTCCTCTTCATCTTTCAAATGTATGGTTGGATTAGAAAAATCAGAACCTGCTGCAGCTGCTTGAGATTGCCATCTCTCTATGGCGTGATAGTCTTTTATTCCCTCACCATCAGCTGAGTCAATCCAAGCTTTGGTGTATAAACTGCTTTCCACAGCAACACTTTCTCCTGAGTGCTCTCTGAAGTTCAAATGGGTTGCAATCTCATTTGAATGACTCCGCTGTGAGAGATTATCAGCTGACATTCTGGAATTATCAAGGTTAACACAAGCAGCAGAGAAATCAGCAGACCAGTCCCTAACTCTGCAATTTCTAGAATCAATCTCTGAAATACAATCTTGCCTTCCCAAGACACCACCAGACCATTTTTTCCTACTATCACTCTCATCATTTTGTGAATATTGTTCCCGCCTCTTAAATTTGTGGAATGAGGGTATCTTCGGAAGCTGGAGTTGCGCATTGTTCCTAACTTCTGCAGAGGTATATGCCTGCAATCAACAAAAACTACTGAATCTTTCGGGGAAATGTAGCACCTGTCAAGAGACAGTTAATGATCTTCGGATTCTTAATCAGTCGATCATGCACTATAATGCATGGATACTAATACTATCTGATATAATACAAAAATTTGATGAATTCAAAAGAAAAAACTAACAAATATAGACACGACAATATATATTACATAAAAATCATTTTTATATAATAAAAAATACAATTAACTGTGATTATTGAGTCTGAGTCCTATCCATTATCCACCTTCCCTGTTTGTTATATGAAGGTGAAGGTTTGTTGTTTTCTGTGATGATTTTAAATTTTGAGAAGGGCAAGATCACAAGAGTGCAGATAACTTTTGAGGGAGGTGATAGGTGAGGAGGGAACAACTTCATATGACAAAACCCCACACACCTAGCTCAACCTGATATTAGAATAAGATTATCCCATCTCAACATCTTAGAATTTGAGATTTGGGCCAAACTCTACCACACAAAACGAACTTGCAAGGTAAGGACTACCCAAGTCTTATAAGCTCAACCTACACCATATCTCTAGTCGAATTAGTACTCTCCACACACCCTCTCACTCAAAGAAATGGACATCGAAAGTGTGGACTAAGATAAATGAATATTGAGCATCTTGGGCCAATAACAGGTTTAGGATTGGATCTATTACCATCTTAGAATCTTGTTTAGAGCCTAACTCAATACCACAAAGTATTTTAGCACATGCCTCCTAAAGTGTTAATTGATTTAAAGAAGCACCATATACATACCAACATTTTATTAACATTAGAACTAAAGAAGCACCATATCCATAACATCAGAGAAACAAACCTCAGCAGCAACAAGTGCTTTTGCACGAGCAGCTTCTGCAGCAGCAATAGCAGCCTTTTCTTCCTCAGACATAGCACAGTGGGTATCCTTCATCTCGGTGTCTGTTTTTCCTGTTGAACCTTGGGATCTAGAAGAACTGACATCATGGCATAAGCCATTTGCCGCTTGCTGACTCCCTTGTTTGCCGTGGGATTTTTTCATTTGTGCAATGGAAGCTGAATTGACTGCAGGAGTTAAGATACCTCCTTTATTCTCAAAAGTACTATGATACGTACTCAGAGGTGGTTTTCCTGATGCTGGATCTTTAATACATTTTCTCTTTGATACATCTACAGCATTTGCATGTCTTGACAGCTTTCGTCCTCCATTAGATGTCTTTTCCTTGCGAAAGACTTCAAGCCATACACTAACCAACTGGCTTGCTATAGCACGAATATCACGGCTAGTATGTACACAAACTTTTTCCTTCACGGTTTTCCCAATGCCTAAACCAATAATTGAAAAAATAAGCCAAAAGAGTGGAGAAACTGTGGATAACATATTAACAAAGCATTTGGAAGAGCTCATTTGGGTTTATCTTATGATATGAATAATTGTGTGAGTGTTTAGAATGTCTTAAAAATAACTTCATATACCCATAAGGTGTATTCAACCAACTTTCATAAGCTTCCCAGCAGAGCTTACAGAGCTTATCCTCATTCTCTCTTTAAATGTAAAAATAGTTTATATACAAGCCTTTATATGATATGCGCTTACTGAATAAGCGCTTCATTAAGCTATTTATCCAACCCTTCCTAACACATACGACCCCTCAGGACAGAATAATCTACTGAAGCATAAACATATCTAGCACTTGATAATTCACCATTTCACTTTGCTGATCACCAGACAGTAATGGATGGTCATAAGAAAGACACAAACAAAGCTGATGTCAATCTAAAATTATTATTTTTTAAAACTGTACACATTTTCATGCAAATAATGTCCCCGAAAAAAACAAACATAGATACCTGATGAGCGCACAGCAAGCAAATCAGTTGAAACAAGCACAAGAAGCCGCACACAATGTCGCAAGAGTTGGGTGCCATCCTTCCCCATTGAGTCCTGTTTCAAACATTATCAAGCACAAAATTTAAGAAATTATCTCAACATAAGATAAAGATGTTTTACTTTTTCATGATAATAGAGGTAGTCATTATATATAGAAGGTGAACAAATTTGAAAATAATACAACCAATGAGACAGCAGTACCAGTATCCATGAGTTGAGAATGCTTAGCCCCTTTTTACTCCCAGCAAAGGATTTCAAGTTTGCAACAGGAAGACTTAGCAACTGCTTGGCCACATGCAAGCGCCCAGCATTGGTTTTTGCATTAAGGAACAAGTCCCTTAGTAAAGCTTCCCGGCTTAAGATTCGAGCACCGTCTAAAGACTTCTTGTACAATAAGTTAGAAAGCTCTGCTGCATCAAGTCTCTTTATAATATCCCTAACTTCATCTCTTTCTGTATCTGACTGTTTCTGTGTAGCCTCCACTGCCTCCACCTCTGCCGTATAATCATTTCCAGTGTTCAATAAGTCAATTATGCGCACAGCCTCTCGGAGTCCACTCATCATTGCACCACCAACTGTATCAGGGTGCTCTTTGCAGGTTGCTTCGCCAGCAAAAAACAAACAGTTATCAACTGGTCTCCCTAATATATCATAGTCTTCTCCAGATGCTCCAATAGCAACATAAGAGTAAGCACCATAGCTGAAAGGATCCCTCCCCCAATCAGTCACAACATATGCAACAGGATCAGGTACTGAAGCCTGCCCAAAAAGTTTCCGAAGAACCAATAATGCATGGTTGACGTGATCAGAAGAGCTTAAATTCTGACCATCTATGGCCGCTTTCCCAACCACTAATGCTATGAGGACCGGAGCCCCCACTGTCTTCTTGACATTCCAGAACATAAAGCAGTGGCCTCTTCTGCTTGTATCCTCAGCTGTTGCTCCGAAGTAGTCCACAGCATCATCCCAAAACACACTAGGAAATTCCAAGACCACTTTATTGAGAACTCCAAATCCAAGACGCTGAATAGAAGAATATTTCCACGGGGGCAAAGATGGCGAGAATTTTATAGTTTCAGCCTTCAAGCAGCCCAATGGAACAGTAACCAGAACAGCATTTCCAAAGAATTCATTGCCATTTGATGTAGAAACTTTGACTTTATTACCCGGGCCAGATTCCTTGCTGTCATAAGACACGTTTGTTACAGCATGGTTCAAATGGATGACAAGCCCTTTTCCTAATGACTCAACAACAGTGCTGTAACCTCCTTTAATCATACAATGTGCTCCTCCATATCCTCCATACACGTCATCTTGATTCCAGTAGGGAAGAGAAACCTCCTTAAGCAGAGCAGCACACCCGTACTCCAAATTAGCAAAGTGCCAATCCATGATCCTTCTTTCTTGAGGACTCAAGACCTCTTCCATTTCTCTGCGATTTCTTTGTTCGTTACTTCTTCGAGAGCGTTCCAAACGGCGCCTCTTAAGGGCATATTCTAAACCATCTTCAAGGGACATTCGCATAGCCTGGTCACCCTTCTGGGCAACAAGCAATACCATGTCATCAAGAAGACTGTTGTATTCAGCTTCTAGTGCTTCATCCATATCTACAGGAACTTTTTGTCCTGTCACTATGTCATATAGAGGACAGTCACTGTTTAGCACGGTCAACTCAAGACCCAACTGAGCACAAACCAGCGCGGAAGGATCTGGTCTTCTTTCAGTAGCCACATCAGCCTCAACACCGGTGATAATACTAGCACCAAGATCCACGGGGACAGAAAGAGACGAGCGATCTGTAAATACTCGACCCCCTATCCTACTCCTTGCCTCAAGTACAGTTACATTAAATCCCTGGCGTTGCAAGTGGCGAGCAGCAGTTAGACCAGCAGGACCAGCTCCAATGACAATCACTCTTTTTCTAATCTTTGAATCAAAATTCAGAATATCACCTATCTGATCACCCGATACAGATTTAACACAGGTAGATTCATTGCTTTGCTCAGTCCCGTGTACAATTCCACTTAATCCATCCTGAATCCCAGCTTTTTCTTCGCAATCATAACACTTTCTTTGTCCATGCTGTGTCATGTTTGATATATCCATTGCCACCACATTAAAACTCCTCATGTCTTCTTTAGCTTCAGTTGTCAGGTCTTCATTACCTACTATAAGACTGCTCTTAATTTCTACAGGGGCATCTGACTTTTTAGTCTGACCAACAATAAAGGAAACTCCATCTTCAGAATCAGCAACAGAAGCCGCATAACTTTCTTCGCATCCTTTTTCTCCTATAAGTGTATAATTATGCCTTGCACTATTTTCAACATTGTCTTTTAGAGAGGCAATTCCAACATTTATATAACCCTGAAAAAAATTATGATACAAAGTTCCAGTGATATCAACATTGACACAATATGTTTTTTCCCCAAAAGAAAATCATTATATGATAATAATGACAAATGGTATACATTTAAATGAGCAAATGAAATGACAATCGATAGCTGAATAATATGATGAAAAGACTTACACATTGATCAAGAAATGTATAGACATCCCTAATAAGAGAAGAGCGAGGAGGTTCATCCTCAGAAGGAGTATCACGAACCCCACAGTCAGCAAGAGGCAATATACGTGTGATATCACAGCCCCAGAGAGCTAGAATCTGATTTCTGCAGTATATAAATTAAAAGACGAAGAATTTATTTTTTTGAATAAAATCAAAGATGTATACAACAACCAAGCCTTCTCCCACCAAGTGGGATCGGCTACATGGATCAAATTACGCCATAATTTATAACAAAAGGCTTTCCATGTTTTAGCAAAAATTTAATACAAATGCAAAAAAAGAAATAAAAGTCACTTGGTCGAGAAAATCTACTATTGTACCATAATGACTGGCCATAAATTGTTTTGTAGGCCTGGAGAAGAACATTTACCTATTTATATAAGATTGCATTGTAGGTCATTAACTGGGAGAAATTTCACCTACTCCAAACTTACAAAAGCACGCCAAAAATGATGATAGATCTTGTCATTAATGTTAATTTCAATGTAATTTCAAGAATTTAAAATCTTAATTTCATGTTTAAGCAACCAAAACAAATAATAAATTCAATCAACATTCAAAAGGGATGTAAAACAGTTATGAGCATTTAAAGCACACAAGACACCGTGAAAACCAAAATACTGATGAATGTAACCTTTCTGTTGCAGAGAGGAAACTGCAACCTGTCTGAACACTAAATATACTGACCTGCAATCTAAATACTCCTGGAGACCCCCTTTCCGCTTTAAGATCTCCTGAAATCTTATTTTCTCAACGGGACCAGCTTCACGGGCTTTCAGCCCAGCTGATACTGCTACTGCATCACTTTCAGACTCTTCAACAATATTCAAAGAAGAATCAAGCTTCCCTCTTGGTTTAAGAATGCGCTCACCGTCAACAACACCTTGGCTTTCAAGAAAAGGCTGATCGTTTATTAAAACCTCCCAATCAGCATCCCCTTCATATGCCATGTCCCCCTGCCGACGCTTTTTACCCTTGCGGCGCATAACAGCTGATGTCTTATCATCAAAGTGGGCTACCTCAGACACAGAAGCAGCATATTCTGCAGAATTCTCAGTTTTCTCTGGAATTGAACTCTGAGGAGAGGCATCTTCAGTTTCTCTCTTGGCATAGAAACAATCACCATTTGCAAGAGAAACCTTTTCAAATGTATTTTTGGAAGGTTGAGTCGGATCTAATACTGAACTGCATTTTGGAATATAGGCATCAGAGTCCTTTGGAATATTGTGAGTTTCTAAAGGTACTATCTCTAGGTGATTTAGCTGAGCAGCCAATTCAGATTTAACTGTTTCATCGGACACTATAGGATATAAACAACCGCCGGAAGCTGCATAATTTTTTTCAAGCAAATTACTTGAAACAAAAATCCGTGCTTCATCCTTTGTATCTAAAATTTTCTGATCGCAGCAATTTCTATCCGAGACAAACTTACTTTCAGAATGCACACCTTCATCTAATTCTGGGTTGCATCCAGAGAATGCCATAGCTCCATTTCTTGAGAATTCCTGGAATACATTTTCAGAAACCAGGTGATTAATTTTATCCCGTATATTTTCAGATGATTTAGTCAGGGGCTCCGAGTCACAAGGGGAGAACTTTTCTTTGTCCTTGGAAGTAAAATCACTGCATTTTAAAGGAATATTACACAGTTCTGCTTGGTCATCAGTCAAGTTATTCTTGAGCTCACCCTCAATAATTGGAGACACCCCTTCCCCCAATTTCGGGAGAGAGACAGCGTCAGTGATTTCTTCACCATCATGCAATGTTGCAGAACACTTCTTTAAACCATCATTGAGAATTCCTTCTTGTAATGCATCCTTTTGGTCAGAAGGAGAACAAGTATCTTCAGATTGCACACAAGACAATTGCTGGCTATCTCCATGGCAGACGTTAGCTAAAAAACAGGGATCAGCTAATGGTCCATCGTGAATGTTTGAATCATGTACACCCTCCGCAGTTTTTCTGGCAGTTTTGGAGTCAAGGCTCAACCCGTCATTCACATTCTGGCTCCCACATTTCTGCTCTGAAATTACAGCAGTACAAGACTTACTAACAAAACTAGATTGTGCCGGTCGTAAAATTTCTGACAAAGAATCTCCCATTGTTTCATCAGAAGAGTGTGGCAGACCAGCATCGAGCAAAACATCAACCCCTTTTTCATCTTTTGGAGTATTTCTAGATCCCTCTGCGACCAAACCACCTTCAGACACATCAAGATCCTCAATTCCCTTCAGTGCCAAATCCACATTAGGCCCCTCTACATTCAATTGACAGCTACCCGCTGTCTTCATATCCATATCCAAATCAGATCCATTTTCTCCAGCACCCTGCCCTTCAAAAGCACAATCCTTATTCAACAAAGATCCTTCATCCAAACCTTCATATTGGCAAGAAACATTCAAAGACCCGTCAGAAGACCCCACCGCAAAATTCACATTAGAATCTTTCTCTTTAGCACCTCTAGAGCCTCGATCTCTCTTTGGACCCTTCAATCTCTTCCTAAAACAAGCTAGCGTATCATCCATACCCCCCAATTCCTCTTGTACTACTACATCAACAAATTTCCCAACAGAGTCAGCAGCATTCCCACCAGTCCCCTCAGACACCAAGCAAAGCTTCTTCTTAATACCGCGCGGCTTCCTTAGTTTAAATATAGGTTCATTATCTTCAGAATCCAAACCAGTTTCCACCAGTTTAATCCTCTTATCATCATTTTCAGAAAGCATATCTTCATTATTATCCATATTTTCAGTATAACCCTAGTTTTCAACAAAACCTGAATCCCTATTTCAATGTAGCAATACGAAAATACCTAATGCAACCCATAGTTTTCCACTTCGTAATCGTGATAAAGTTGAACAACATGCTTCAATGGCGATTCTCATTGGAACATAATATCAACAAAAAAAAAAAGTATAGTGAATTGATTGGTGAATGTTGAAGAGTAAAACTTACACAACACAGTAGAGACTGTATTGAAGCGGTGAGTAGGTAGAGAGAAGGTGTGCACGTCGGAGCTTGAGTCTCTTCCTCCGGCGACGGTGGTGACTGATGGTTTCGATATAGAGTAGAAAAAAGGGGAAAGCCCGCTTTGTTATAAACTGCGCCGACCAGGAACTGGACTCTTGGGTGGGGAGATTAATTAATAATAAAATTAAATTATCTACTAAGTGTCTTTGTAGTTGCGCGCAGATAAATTTGTTTCGCGCCAAAATTCGATAGTGTATTTATTACTTATCTTTATTTGATTAGATTAGATGGGGCAAGATCTAACATGTGAATTGTGTAATTAATTTATGTTTAGTAAAATCGATTTAATTTAAAGGTGAATCTAATACGTGAGATAATTTATTTTTAAATATATATTTATGTAAAGATAAGTTGCCTAATCCATAAGACTTAACACTAATACCGACATGGTTAGGTCGGATAAATTAGGATTACCTTTAATTTTGAAGATACCGACATGATTAGGTCGGATAAACTAGGGTTACCTTTGATTTTTAAGTCTAAAACTATGAATTTTAACTTTACGTTAGAATTTATTTCAAAGGAAAAAATGATATTGGAAAAGTAAAAGCATATCAATTTTATTTTTTTTTATGATTGATTTTATCTTTATCAAAATTGAAACTAGGGTGCACCTATCATATTTTAATACGACGGTTTTGTTTTATGAGCTAAATATTTCACCTCAATTAGTTTAATGTTCAATCAAACTTTTTTTATAAAAAATTGTTTAATTAAATAAGTAAATTCGAAGTTGAAATTTGTAAAAAAAAAAAACGAGCTTTAAATTAAAATGGTTATATCGACTCTTCTTTTTTTATCCACGTATAAACTCTTAGTTTATAAACGCAACATTGACTTTTTTTTCTTCTTTTATAGACAAATGTTAACAATGTTAGTTTTCTAAATCAAACTCAAGACATCCTCTTTCAAACTCCGTCAACGTCCTTTAACTCAAACCATGTTACTTTCATGGGACCCAATGTTGACTATTTATACAGATATATCAAACTTGGTATAACTGGTACCATAAGTTTGTGTGACTGTTTCAAAATTAACATGCCTTCATTACTAGTAAAAGAATAAGGCTCCAAAAACTCAATTGTTAAATCAGAGTTATTATTGCTTATATAGGATGTTGGCGAATTGGAACCTTTTTAACCATAATTCCTTTATTTTTGTTTTTTATAAAATTTCAAACATCAAAATAACCAAAATAATTTGACATACTTTCTTTCAGTAAAGTTTGTACTAATTTGTTTCATACCATTGTAAGCTCTTGGAAGCAATACTCAAGAACTTGGCTTCCATGGGATATCAGTCGATTGTTATCACAGAAGTCATGTTTATGATACTGCCTTAAAGTTATTTAAATATGTTCTAAAAGGAGTCATTGAACACAATACTAACATTTGTGAAAAAAGTATGTGAAGATTTACACTCAGATGGAAGTGAAAAGTATGATGTGTATTATACCTCCCTTTGGTTTATAGATGCTATCAAAAAGGAGTTAGGTTCTTCTATCTTGGGATCTCCTCCTTACAAGTTTTCCTTAGACCTAAAGTTCATTAATGATATGCAATCAGTTGATCACACCAAAGTTTGTACTAATTTGCTTCTTTACTCAGTTGATATGAACATCAAATATGATTTTAGCCCAACCTTTGGTGTGTTAACTATTTTCAAAATCAAAGAGAATTGGGTTTATATAAATCACTGCTGGTCATTTTCACATGGCATTTTTTCAGGTACATGCATTTGTTGATGATAAAAATGGTGACAGACCCACTGTCTGGTTTTGTTGGGAGAATGGGACATCAAGGTTAATCAATATAAATTTTCTAATCGACGATGCATGCTTGATTAATCAATGACTAACTCTTTTTGACTCTTACTTTATCATAAATCACAGGCTATCTTCTGCATTGGCATGCTTTATTAATCACTTTATCATAGAAATTGTTATTACTGGATTTTATTGATCTTATTAGTTGTCAATGCTCATCTTTTGTTATTAGTGAATTCTTTTTGTTTGGTGAACATATTAAATATTTGTTCTAGATCAAATATTAAGCTTATTATTGATCTTACATTTGTTTGCCAACAACACTGAGGCTCTGACATATTTTATTTGTTAGGAGCAGCTTTCAACCAATGTAGCATTTTGACTTCCTCATTTCTAAAACAGAAAGTCTAACCGTTTCATGTTTATTTGTTGGGATAGGCAAATTACTGGGATTTTATATTAAAAACGTCTTTTTTGCGCAAGTATTTAACACATTATAAATTGTAATTAATTCTTTCAACAATTTTCTTGAGCTTCTTTAGAATATGCAAACATTGGCTATGGAATGGCACATGTGATAAGCCAAACAAGAAGAGTATATTTCTACCCTGCCAGAAAGAAAACATCCTTCTTTGAAATGGCGTGCAATTTACACAAGGCTATAAATTAATATTACGAAACTCCCTATACACAAGAACCTAGAACTTAGATATTTGTCTTCAGTATTGATTATGTTGATCGTCATCTGAGTACTGCTGTAGAAGTAATTGCTCCAGCTCCTGTTCATATTCGTTAGTCTCTCCCAATCCTGTTTGTTTATAAAATCTTTGTTTCTGGACGTGCCAATCATCAGAAATCTTCTCCACAAGATCTCCTATCAATTCCTTGTCTTCTGATATGTGCTTTATGTTTTGGGCGTCCAATATACCACCAATTGATTTAGACAATGGTCAAAATTGATGTATCATGAACTGGACAAATCGTAACAACTAGATAGAACATTCAAAATAGGCCTCAAAGAAAAGTTCAGGAGTTCTACATGTAAGAGATTAACATTAACATATTGTCATTTATTAAAGAGAAAAAAATTGCATCAACTCAATTTGGAGAACCGCGAACCTCAATAAACATGACTTATATCAGTCTTCAAATAAAAAACGAGACGTTCAAAATACAAATTCTTTCACTTACATTTAGTATATAATTTATTTTTATTCCGTTGTTGTATAGGTTCAGATTGGTTTAGTAAGTTAGAAAAATCAACATTAGTTTGGACTTGAACAGATTAAGAAAAACACTCATTTGCAGTGAATGACAGGGAAAACACAGACTTGGCTTCACAAAAAGAAAATACTTCCAAGATATAGAAAATGTTCCTTTTTCAAGTGCCTGTGATATAGTATACAAAAGGAATAAATACCTTTAATAGCTACATTCTTTGCCTCGGCATATTCAGCTGACATTTTCTTCAGCAAACAGAGGTCTACTTCCATTACCTGGTATGTAAATAGGAGAAAGGAAGTTACGAGAAAATAAATCCCGAACAAATACTAAGACAATTTATAGTATGATATTAACGATATACATTTACCGACAGGCTGGTTGGTTGCTAAAAAGATAGATATCGAAATCTACCCAGACTGATTAGTATGCTAAAATCATGGACTTGAAACCCATCAAGCTCAATTACCAACAAATAAACCTTCAACACCCCCTCAAGCTCTCATGATAAGTTCTTATTGAATAGTGCTCAATTAAGTTGTTAATCTAAACACTCCCATAAATGGTAATACATATTACTGGACTTCTGTTTTTGTTCCATCCTCCTAATGTCAGGCTGACTGTATAATACCATAGTTGAAAAAGACTAACAAATAAATCATTTTGCAAGTCACAAAGAACCGGAATCTTACAAGGTCCATGCAGACATAGTTTTCAATTGGCATGCTATCAAACAACCTGTCATCCAAATGGAACACGTTCAAACAAATAAGTTGTTGGCTTAAAACACTAACATGACAATACGACAAAGAAAGAAGGACATTGAATATAAATTCAAAGGTTCAATATGGTGATGTACTTTTCATATGCCACTTGAATATAGGCCTTCTCTAATTGTTGGAGTTGCTTTACTGTTTCTGTGACAAAACTTTCAGCTACGTCGACAGTGCCAAAAAGGAATGTGTTTCTTTCGAGCATTTTTTTGACTAAAGCAGGCACCACTCCAATATCATTTGCCTTTGCATCAATAACAAGGATACTAAGATTCTTTAACTCTCCTGTAGAAACATGCAAATTTGAGTCTTAAGGATTAAAACTCACGAAATCATCTCATTCTCATAAAACCACGTCATCTTTATGTTATGACGCATTCAAAGTTTTCATATTAAATTAAAATAATATTACCCCACTATTACCCTCCAATGGGAGGTACTCCCAATCGCAATCCTCATCACCCCATAAACTTATAACATAAAGTTGGAGTAATCACCTCCATCTTTGTCTCTTGGATAGCCAAAAACTCCACCTCATGATGACGCATCATCTCCTTTTACTCCTTTCACCCCACTCACCTGACTACCAACAGTTAAATCATTTAAATAAGGAAGTTTTGGGCCACCTACATCCTCCCGTTGACTCTCCCCTTCACCTGTCCCAGCCGCTTATTTCTCTCCTCTGACCCCTCCACAGCCTTCAAGTGCCCCTCCCTTATTCCTGACCCCTTCTCTGCTAAAGCCTCATCCTGATCCGCTCTCCCAAAAGTCACGTCATGCATTGTCCCCCCCTTCGCCACATGTCTTATACCCATTAGATCATTTGAAAAACTTTCCCCCAATGGGATCTCTATATTCTGACATTCTCCAAAAGCTTCACCTTGTATCTCCTTTTGTCTCTTCAGCATTAACTCCACCTCTAGCCTAGTATTACCACATGCCACGCCCTAGCCGAATAGAGTCCACAGGACTAGGACTTTCGTCACCCCCGTCCTCCGAAAACACCTTGTCATCTCGAAACATATCTCCGCCGTGAGAAGAGGCCGACGACACCTCTTCCCATCCTGGTCCCACCGCCGCCGCTGTTAAATTAATCTTCGGCGTCACCCCTTCCTCCACCACCCATAGGCCAAAAACCGCCACCATCACATTTATTCTGAGAAATTCATTGATAATCCCCAACCTTGCCGTGCGAACCAGAATCCTTACGACATCCAGCTGCGCAACGTAACCGTATCCTCGTCAAAGTCCATAAACTCCCTAAAAAAGATCCTATCTGCTTGAAGAAACCTTCCTCCCACACATGCATAGAAATACCATACACTTTCAGCCAAACCCTTCTTCTACTAGCCACCAATTGTGGAGACCATCTCTTAATATCCTTAAACACAACTGACCACCACTGCCTGTGTTCCTTCCTATCTAGTTCAAAACGCACCGGATCCTCCAGCACCTTCAATCTTGCTTCCGTTGGAACCACCTCCACACACCTTTGCTCGCTATCCTCATACAGGTTCTGATCCTGCACCTTAGTTAAAGCAGATTTGAAGGTTTTCCCCTCCAACACCTTAGCGCCACTCCCACACACCAACTCCCAACTCTCTCTCTCTCTCTCTCTCTTTCTCTCTCTCTCTCTCTAGATTCCTCCTCGATGCTTAATTGATTAACTATAAAAAATATATTCAATACATGAATGCAGACATATTTTCACTGTACACATGTTGATTCAAATACTAAATCAGAGATAAAATTAGTGAACCTGTGAAACCACAAACAGAAAATAGAAACATACATGTGTAGCTTTATACAGCTCAATTGAGTCAATAAAAAACCATAATTAAAGCTTATGTCATGAGAAAATCAACTAATCCATTCCTTCCATCAAGTGTAATTGTATGGCACTTAAGAAATTACAGTAACAGTTAAATGTGATTATGATTCAAGATTTCAAGTAAAAAATTCCCATACCAAGGGATATATAGACCTTAAAAGGAGGTTTGAACGGTTGAGTCTCGTAAAGACAGTAGAGGCAATACAGGCCGCCCAATCTGTGTGATAAAGAACCATTGCTAACCATATAACCTGCATAGGAATGTAAAAGAGTTTCTACATTGAAATAAAAGGTAAAGGCTAGAAGTAAAACCTCTACAATATGACAGAATTGTTGAATACTTCTGAACTTTCACTAATACATTATGATTTTTAATTTGTTTGTGTTAATGCCTTTTACTTTTACAAATGCTTTTCAGCACGAAATAAAGCAATTCAACACCCAAATTACCGGGGAAAAAATTCAGAGCTCAAGCTTGCATTTACTATTTTTAGATATAAAAATAGTTAAGATCAGAACTGCATATCTCAGGTAAACATGTACCTATACAATGAGCATACAGAGATTGCATAAACAAGGCCAAGTTGGTAGAAGGACAAGCTTCATAAATGTAGGAAAACTTCTTAGAAATCCATATTCTCTTCATATCAACCAAAGTTTTTGACTCATCTTGTCATTAACCAAAATTGAACAACAAAAATTGATTGTTAATACTCAAATAATAGGAAACAAGTAGGACTTGTTGAGAAATGGTTTTGAATCAAACCAAACCAAACTGGAACACCTAAAAGAAAATAAAGTTAATTAAGTTAGTGAAACAAGCTGTTTCCGTTTAACCAGTTTTTAAAATAGCTTTACCAAATCAACCAAACAGTTTCCTTTCAAACTTTCAAGATTAGAACCTTCTCTCACAAGCCCTAATGTTCTTTCACCCTTCTTTCAGATATAGTACAAAAGGATGAAGTATTATCTCTCGATCGTATACTTTTTGTTACGACTTCATAAATCCATGGTAACAAGTTTAGTGGTTTTCAAAAAACAGTATTTTACTAACAAGTACCTGTTTTATTACAGCCTAAGAATATTGAGAGGGAACAAGGGCTCAGCTGGCCCACGAAGGCATTATGAGACTGGCGATCAAGGAATGAATTTCATAGTCCTTCTGATAATAATATTTGAAATACAAAGTTTTCTCGGAATACTTTACCAGCAGTATTGTTATTTTAGGCTATTTTGAGAGTTTAATGTGTGATGCTCTAAATAACCTCTTGGCCAGAATGAGCATTCATATATTTTCAATGCAGATGTTATTTATTATTTTGAATGAGTTTTTAACTCACAGTAAATTAGTCAATAGTTTTGATTATTCTTATAGAACCCAATAATAATAACTTGGTAACTAATGTACAATGCAAGCAATCTAGGTAAACGAGAAACAATGTCATTATATTCATACAAAAAATAAACACAATGAGGAAAGCATGGGTGATAAGTTTGAACAATACCTGAGTGAATTGAGCTATGAGTTCATCAATGTCCTTCTTGAAACAATCCATATTCATGGTGAAGAACCTTAATTTACAGTAGAGAAATCTGTAGCAGCAAGTTGTCAAAAAGGTCAAAACTTGCATTATAATCAAAAGAAACGAACCACATGAAAAAACATTCATTTCATCAAACAGTTTATGTGCAACCGAAGAAGAAGGTGAAATTACCAGTTAGGTGAGAATTTGAGGAAGAAAGAATATTATGTGATGCAGAAGGAGAAAGGCAGTGGAAACTAAAAAATTATGGTTTTACTAATGACGTGGCAAAATCGTAAAATTTGATTGGTTGGCAGTGTAATGTTTGACTTACACTGTCAGTGTCAGTGTCAGTGCGATACCTTTAAAAGGACGACGGAGCAAGTTACTAGTATCAATCAACCCGCCACTCCACAACTCGCTGTCCCTTCCACCGCAGATTTGTTGTATCAATAAGTCAAACACCACCCTATACGGCGGTGGTGACACACCTTCCGCCTTTGCCGCAGTGAAATAATCTGAGAAGAATGAGCAAAAGAGCGGCACCTGATCCTGTGGCAGTTCTACGTGGCCACCGTGCTTCCGTCACCGATATTTGTTTTCATCCCTCTAAGCCTATCTTATTCTCCGGGTGGGTATTTACTTCTTCTCAATTTCATTTTTTCAGTCATCTTGCTTCATGCTCTTCTTTTCTGCCTACAGTTCCGCTGACGGTGAACTGCGAATTTGGGATACATTTCGCCGTCAAACTCTTTCATCAGCATGGTAATTACTATTTACCACCTCTACTACTCTTAATTCTATATACATACATTAAGTGTGATATTATATTTGAACTCAAGGTTACATAGTGCTGCACATGGAATTGTTGCTCTTGCCAGTAGTTCTTCACTTGGGACTAATAAATTTGTCAGGTACGTCATATTTTTTCTTCCTAATGAAATTTTACCTCTATTGAAATTTAATTTTATCCTGTATGCATTTATAGCCAGGGTAGAGATGGAACTGTCAAAGTTTGGGATTTTGATGATACTGGTTTATCCAGGTATGTCCCTGTATTTGCTTATTCAATTTTATGAATATGGGCCCGTTTGGATTGACTTATTTTTTAGCTTATGAAAAATTGTTTATGCAAGTAAATAAGCTTTTATGTTAATTCATAAATTCTCACTAACGAAAATTGTAATTTCAGAAGTTGTTTTTTCATAAACTGCCTTGACAAACTTATGAATAATAATACATAAAAGTTTATTTATTTGCATAAGCTAAAAAATAAGGCAGTCCAAACAAGCCCTAAAACTCATGCTCTTTTAGATTTAAAAGGACAGTGTATTCTGTGATACAAGCTACTGAGATATTAATTATCATCTTACTCTCTTCTGATCTACATCCGCCGTTGTCAGGATTCCATCAGTTACAATCAATACAAACAGTTATCACTTTTGTAAATTTTCCATGGCTAAGAATCAGAGTACTGGGTCAAAAGCAGGGGAAGCATTAAAAGATTGTATTGTAACAGAAGAGGCTCATACTAATCAAAGTTGTTCTGAAAGCTCTGAAGGTTTGTGAGTTTTAGTCAACAATTGGTGTTTTAAGAACTTTTGAAATTTGTCACCTGATATTTGAATTCAGAGTTCCTGCTACTTTTTACCATGTTAGAATAACATGACATTCATTGAGTTGTGAGGATTTCAGTACTAACATTATAATAGCAAATTTGATAGCGTTGCATTGGCTGCAAATATGTGGAACAATAGAACTTTATGGTCTAATTAATGTTGTTTTTACAATTCACAACCAAGGTTGCTTTCTGAGCATAAGCATGTCTATTTCTGGAAAATTTATTGCTAACAGTACCAGCAGTAAATCAGTAAATTTAAGGATTAGCTGTATTTGAGCTTGTAAGGAAGAATTTGAACAATGCTGCCACTGTTGTCATTTTTCTTTTACACATCAAAGAATATGGGTTGATATAATCACAAAATTCTTAGACTTGGTACACTTTTGCCAAGTCTGGATTGATATATGTTAATATTTTTTGTTTAATTTATTTTTGAACAAGACTCTCTGAGTCTTCTCGCTTATTTTTGGAGGCCTGCTATTGCACTTTGGAGATGGTACCAAAATGGACCAAATTCCTAATCTTGCCTTTCTATGTTGTTTCCTTTTATATTCTTCAAATGTTTTTACATACTTTGTTTTACAAGAGATTTTGACAAAACCACCTTTTTTGTTAACAATATACTATGTACAATTAAGGGCTGTCATATGTGGCTTTGTCGGGGGAGAACTCTTCTGAGGTAGGTATGTTTTTTTATTGATACATTATCTTCATCTTTGTAAACTGTGGACCCCAGGCTCACCAGTTCTATCATTGTTAAAGGTTGAAATTTGGGATCTCAAGTCAGCTGAAAGATTTGCACGTCTCCCTTCAAATATTGGTAGCAACTCTTCAAGTGTTAGCAGCAAAGGTAGAGGCTTGTTTCTAAATGATTTGTTATTCAACTTTCTGCCATCATTTTTTTTAAATTCTCATTCCTCAGGTTCCACAGTGCTGTCACACACCCATGTATGCATGTATATATGTGCATGTGCATCTCTGTGTGTGAGAGATACTGACTCTATCTTTTAAGTTGACTGTCCATCTCACTTGCATTGTTGCTTGAGAAACGAACAGAACAACATCAAACCTTTAATTGATGTTTGCATTCTTTTCATGTTAATGCACTTTTTACATCTTTTTTCTGCTTATAAACATTATAATTAATAGCTAAACCTTGACTGGATTTCCCATTCTTTGGTTATATTTTCTCTCTATAAAACTAATGCAATCATTTCTTGTCAGGCATGTGCATGGCACTTCAATTGTGTGTACCATCTGAATCACAAGGATTTTTAAATGTCATGGCTGGGTATAGTTTTGATCTCTCCATCTCTTTGTCACTCACCCGCAAATACACATTGAAGACGTGCTGCATTATGAGTGAGAGGAGTAAATCTTGATCATTGGGTTAAGTATGAAGTGTCAGTTTGTTTTCTGAACACATGTAAACTTCTAATGTAGACGATCCAAGTGATAAAGATTGGTCAAGATAGGTCTCCTCATCTCACATTTAGGCATACCAATATTAGAAGTTACTTAGGGGGTTGCATGATCGCTTAAAAAGTCCTAAACTCGGGTCAATATTCTCTCCATTTCTCAAAAGAAATGAAGGGCTCCATTGGAGATAGTCACACATATGATATTGGTGGGACCCATATTTGATACCCAGTCCCCTAAACTCTCCTATATGGCTCCCTCTCCATTTCTTTCAAGATTCCAACCCCCCAAACTCGGCATTCCAATCTTTAACATGATCATGTGGCCGTCTCATTGTGTGTGTGTGTGTGTATTAACATGCATGTATCTGTGCGAGTGTGTGCTGTAGAGCAATATGACGTCATTAAATTCATGTAGATTGGTGTTTTTATTGTTTATGTTATTTTTCCTGTTGTTAGGGAGTTGCGATTGTGCTAACAATACCAATATTTTACGTAGTTACCAAAATTAATAGAAGTATTGAATTAGTGTAGTATATTAATTAATATTATATTTTCTTTTCTCATTTCTTCAAAAATTTTATCTTTCTCCCTTGGGCTGTCATGAAACTCAATCGTGTCGTATTAGCTCTAGTCTTTTGTCTTATTTATTCCGTCTCTTTCAAGCTGAGTTTGAGACCTTCAAAAAAAAATCAGAGAGAAAAAGAAAAAAGGCATAATAGAATTGATAGATTTGATTTAAGGGCGCTCACGCCTTAAGCACAATACAAACAATCCTCCTTATGAAGGTGTTGGAATGTTGGACACACTTGTGAAACCAACATCTGTATGACATGTATGCCAGACATTCATCCCCGTTTGTCTGATTTAAATATTATTTTTCATCAGCTTGGACACTTGCTAAACATGGTTTGGTGTTTGGTCACTTAGTTTACACTCAAATATGGCATGACACTTAAAATACACTATTCAATAAACAAAAACAATTGTATTTTAAATAACTTTCAGAAGAGTCGAATTAGAGCATAGAACAATGAAAGTTATTTAAAAATTGAAAATAGTGAGAAAAGTTTCGAACATACTTCATTTAGGAATGTTGCTATACATGTATATAGAGAGCTTTCAAAGTGAGAATATGGGAAGTGATAGAAGCTAATCATAACTACACAACCTTGTATGGATAGTCAAGATTCATGCCTCTATTCGTCTCAACTTATACTCTCGCTCTCCATACCTACATATGTATTAGATTTATGTATATCATGTCCTGGTGGTCTATGGTGTATTAGAATTTGACATACTGAAAAAGTGTGCAAACATGACAGAAAATGGAAGAAAACTGAACAGAGAACGTCACAGAATCTGGTGTTTGATACTGCTGAGTTTTGAAGAGTTGCCTTAGAACTGATTATTACATGACTCTGGTTATTTATTGGGCAGGTTACAATTAAATTTGTAACTGCCAATTTAATACCATCTTTGTCCCTAAATACAGAACTTCGTTGTCTAAATCACGAGAATTAAGAAAGTTGGCCGTAGTATAAAATTTATTGAGTATTGTTTTACAACTGCACTCTTCAAGAGAGATAATTGGTTTATGTTCCCATCATAGTATTTGTTACAGGTTGTAGAAAAATATGCAACATAGTTAGAGGTATGCAGGTAATGAAATAATTAATGCAGTTAAAATTTTGAAAAGAATCTTATAAAAAGGGCAAGAAAAAATCTCAAGAGGGTCTCTAATCTTTATATACAGGGACGAAGTTGTAAGTAATAACTGTCAGATTCCATTAGTAACAAAATTTGAACCTACAGATGAAACCTAGATACACTGCAGCTGCTATAAATCAAACTTTTGAAACAATAGGAGTGTCATAGCCAACTATAAAGGTGTAACCAAGAGTGTTGCAGGTCCAGGGAGCACGAGTCATTCTAGTTTCTTATGGTTTCAACTAGCCAGAAAGGTGTGACCTATGATGTCATGTCTCTGATTTGGGATCAAACACACTCCCAATTACTCTTTGTAGTTTCTTTTCTTTGACATTGCTGATCCAAAATGGCCTTTATTTTCCTTCAATATATGATGTGCTTGGAGTTTGAATTTCTTTTCTATTGCTGATGGCTTCCTCTTAAAAATGGGGGTCACTTTCTTCTCTTTTTTCTGATTAAGGTTGCTGAGATCTGTATTGAATTGAAGTCTTTCTGATTTAGGGAAAGTTTGTTGCCTAAGTTATGGCAAGAAGGGCTGGTGTTCTTTGTTTTATGCTTTTGGGTTTGCTAACTGTAACAAGAGCTTCACCTTCAAATTGAGGGGAAGTGTTAGGGGACATTAAAAATATCTTAAAGTTATTTTAGATTATCTTTATTAATTAATGTTGTCAGGTACGGTATTTGGTTTGAGCTTGTACTAATAATAGTAGTTCTTGACCTGATTTGTAATATAAATATGTGTATTAGGTTGAATTATTGTCTATCTTCTCATATCCTTTTTTCTAAGTGTTGTAGATATGAAGATGGTACCATGCTTTGGTGGGATATACGGAATCCTGGAGTTCCAGTAAGTTCTGTGAAATTCCATTCTGAGCCAGGTATCGACATCAGTCATCATCATCCTTAGATTACTCATTATTTTCAAAATAAATATTTAGTGAATAGCTGATGATTTTGTAGTTCTGAGCATTGGTATTGACGGGTCTTGCAAAGGGGGCATCTCGGGAGCTGCAGATGAGAGGATTGTGATGTACAGTTTGGATCATTCTTCGGTAACATTATTTATTTTTACTCTCTTCTTCTATCTGATCCTATAATTTTTATTTGTATTCCTCCTTAGAATAAAACTATGCTGCTTCTAGTAATGGATAGAATCTTCGTTGTCCTTATTTCAATAGTCAAACTTAGTTTATCTATCTTTATATGACTCTCTCTCTCTCTCTGGTTGTATTATTAATATGGTATTTGATTCTTAGATGGATTAAAATGGTATACCTCTAAAAAGATAATATATTCATCCATATAAAATATATTTTGTATAATTACAGTTGAAGGGTCGATGTAATTGGAGTCAAACCAACTGGTCATTGACTTCATACATAAAGATGAATGGTTGATGTTCAGTTCACTAATGCAAGACAAAACTTTGATACCACTTCAAGAATACTCGAGGTGAAAGCCATTAATCTGAATAGCAAAAGGAAGCTTTGACTGGAGTTTTTAGCCATAATGATAACAGGCTGTTTTCTCCGTTCAAATGTTCAAAATTTGTTTAAATAAACAGAAATCAAGATTTATTAAGTAAACTAAGGTATTATAAACACATCTTGAATTATGTATTGATTTGCCATTACAGTAGTGAGTTCGTATGTCTAATACCGGAGTAGCTACTAAGTGGCAGGTTGCGTAACAAGAAATGAAAGCTTGCTTAATTGTATCTTTAGAGTCTTGATTATTTTCTAATTTATGATGATTTTTCAGTCTGCTACTCAATACTTGCTACGTTTTTTAACTGCTTATTTATACCTTTTCATATCTGTGTATCTTTTTTACCTTAGGGTACATGTGTGGTCAACAAAGAAATCACATTGGAGCGACCTGGCATCTCTGGCACCTCAATTCGGCCTGATGACAAAATTGCTGCAACTGCTGGCTGGGACCACAGGTTTTTAAACGATTTAACACTAACAGTTTAACCACCACCACCACATTTCTTGATGATCCATAATTAGTTGTTGTTAATGTTCTTGGCATGGACCTCAGAATTATTGTCATGAATCATCCAATTTATGACAAACAACTAACATATAAGCTGCTATCTTTTGAAGAACTTCCTTTTAGTTTTAACTGCATTATATACATTAAAAACGACTTTTCCATCCTCTGCCCCACTTCGCACAAGGCTGGATATATACCCTTTTTTTTCTCCTACATTATGTAGTATGTGTTTTATCTTTTAAATGCAATACCTTGATTATGTTCGTTGGTACAAATCCCGCTGTTTAATACCTGTCTGTCACCTTATTGGCAGAATAAGGATATATAATTACCGCAAAGGAAACGCCTTAGCTGTACTTAAGTATCATCATGCCACGGTAAGCCAATGTTTTCAATAATATCTGATGTAATTTGAATGTTTAAAACAATACATCATTATTGGCATGAACTCGACATTCTTATCCGATAATTTATTAATTTAATTGATATGTTTTTTGTTTATCTTGTAGTGCAATGCAGTAACTTTTTCGTCTGATTGTAAACTTATGGCCTCTGCATCAGCCGACACAACTGTGGCGCTGTGGGAATTGTATCCTCCAAGAACATGATATTAGTATATGATGTATTAGGGTGTGTATGTGATAGCTAATTTACAAATTATTTGAAATCTTATGATCTAAGCACTTATTTAAGTCTTTGAAATAGTTTATGAGTAAATTTTGACGATGTTCATGAGTAACATTCTAGTAGTTATTTAATAAGCCCTCTTATTTCTGAAAACAACTTATAACTTGTATAAAAGTATTTTGATCACATTTTATTGTAAAAATAGATTATACATAAATGCTTAATTAAACTATTTGCCCAAGTGATTAATTAAAACTTCTCTATTTTTACCAAACACTATATCTAAATAAAGCTACTCCCTCTCCTCTCGTTCTTAAAATCTTCTCCTTTTCCTTTCCATCTCTTTGATTCAAACACTGTCATAGTTAATGCGAAAGTATTGACTGTGACTTATTTATTTGATCGCAAAAGAACTCATTTGTTGAAAAGCTTGATGTGAGATTGGCCTTATTTTTAATTCTAAACTACTCCAATATAAAAATTTAGGACCACTACTTTATCCCGATAAAGACTACACTTCTCACTCGTTATTGTTTGGCTGTGCATTAATATCCTTTGAGTCGTGCTTTTTAGTACTACCTCAGATTTTTTTGTTGTTGGTGAATTTAGGGCACCCGTGCAACATAAATTTGGGTTTGCACTTTGGTGTCATTTGTTTTTAGTGTCATCGGTGTATTTGTTTCTATGTCTCTTTTAATCACTCATTTTCTTATTCAAATAATTTATTTTAATTATTTATTCATCATTATCTCTCATCTAAAATGAATTAAAAGCATCAATGACAACCAAAGACCAATTGCACCCAAATATTTTCTCATAAATTTTCCTACAAGTGAGATATATATTTTTAAGATCAATCATATATATACTTCCTTGCATAGGCACACAAAAAAAATACATTTTACCAAGTACATTTGATTGATGTTAAAAATTTTGCTTTGGTAAATCCATGATGCATCCAACCTCAATTTTACGGTGGACGGCTTTAGATTATTTAAAAGAGATAAACTTTTTCTCTTAATACAGGTTGTAAATGATCTGAGTTTTACAAGACTAAAATTGAAATTAATTATAGAATTTAAAATATTATATATTTGTTCCCTAACCACACCAAATTATATAAAAGTATTCGTCAAGCCTGATTGAAGAACACTTGGATTTATTTTTTTAAAGCTCAAAACCAATCAAATTTCCCTTCAACACTGTAAGTTTAGATGAAAATTTACATAGCTATGGACATAAACTGTTATTTTTGTACCCTGTAATTTCTAGGACATTGCTATCATTGGATTTTTTTTGGAGAAATTCATGGATGCTTGGATAAAAATAAAAGATATGCAACAATTACAAGTGGTAAAACTGACCAAAAGGTCGTGATGTTTTCGCGAGGAAGATTTTCGCGAAAAATATCATTTCCATTACTTTTTATGAATTTCAACAAATACGAAAGCGAAAGAGTGTATTCATGTGCTGGTTCTTAAAAATCAAGTTGGATCTAATTCAATTCTTACAAAATTGACTTGTAAGATGATGATTGTCCTCACGTTTCATTTTATCTAATGCGGGACTCCTAACACACCACTTCACGGCGATGGTTGGACATCTAGAGTGTGACTCAAGTGGCTCAATAGCATGTAGCCGTACAGGTCTTGAATATGCTCTAATTACTTTAAAGGCAAAATTATTTAAAGATCTTTTATGTTATTTATTTGTGACACTTGAGTCTTTTTTTTGTCCCGTTCAAATTCTTTATCTCTTGAAATATTTGCACGTTAGTCCTTTATTCATTTTCATTAAAAAAATGTTGATGTGGCTTGCCACATATGATTATTAGAGTCGGTGTTTTCTAGGTTTTGATTTGAGACACTAAGACTTGGTGTTTTGATTTGAATTTTATGAGTTTGATGAAAAAGATGACGACAAAGATTAAAGATGATGAACATATGAAGAAGTTGGATAATTGTTTTTTTTTCCTAAGTTTTTCAGTGATAAAAATTAGGGTTAAATATGTTTTTGGTCCCTATAAATATACCAACTTTTCGTTTTAGTCCCTCTAAAATTTTCCTTCAACTTTTAGTCCCTATAAAATTTTCCATTTTCACTTTTGGTCCCTCTTTTAAAGTAAACTCATATGTAGAATTCATATTTTTGAATAAAATTTTGCAGAAAAATTCATAATATTATAAGAATCTCTCCCAAAAAAAATTAGATTTTTTTTAAAAAATATGAATTTAATATGAATTTTTTTATTTTTTACGGTTAAAAATTCATATTTAATTTATGTTTTGTTGAAAAATTCTAATTTTTTTGGGAAATATATTTACAATATTCTTCACATTTTTACATAATTTCATTAAAAAAATACTAAAATTAACTTAAAAATAGGGACCAAAAGTAGTGATTGAAAATTTTATAGGGACTAAAAGTTGAAGGAAAATTTTAGAGGGACTAAAAGGAAAAGTTTATATATTTATAGGGACTAAAAACATATTTAACCCTAAAAATTATTTATAGTTAAAACTATTACTAATAATCATGGCTAGCCACCTCAGCGCTTTTTCAATAAAAAAAATAAGAAAAAACTAACTTGTACACGTTTTACGAGATAAAGGATTTGAATGAGGCAAAAAAAAGATAAAGACGAAGTATTACAGATAGATAAGATAAATGATTTGAACGGAACAAAAAATAAATAAATAACTCAAGTGTTGCAAATAAATAAAAGATAAAGAAACACTGAAGCTCAACTAAAAAAATATTTTAAAATTTGAGTTTAACTCAACTCTCTCAAAATTGGTTTATAATGTAATAACCGCTCTTACTTATAAATACATCGTCAAAACTTTTTTAATTCAATTAGAAACTCTTAATACACACTCGTTACAATCAAGATTACTGAATTAGACATATTAAACATGCTTGACAACATGTGGCAAAATAGATCTTAGACAACTTTAACATCATTTTAAAATTTAGATCAAATTTAACTAAACTCTTATTAAACCAACCTATAAGTGATGACTACTCTCACCTATAAACTTTATGTTTAGGTTTTTTCTCCTCTAATGTGGGACTAACACTCTATTTTAATTTTGTATAAAGATGATTTTGTTTCTAAAATCATTGAGCATATTGTTTGCACGTCTCACGTATCAAACATTCTGCATGTGGCCAGGCTGATATAGTTGCTGACGGTGAACTTGGTCAATGTATTTATGTAGGAAAGAACAATGCACATTATTATTTTTATAAATAACTTATTATATTGATTTGGATCCAAAAACATTTTTCGTTCCAAAGTCGTATTATGTTGCACTACTACATTACATATCTGAGTGCGGCTGATTCCATAAAGAAACAATGAAAAACTTCTGATTAACAAAAGAAATGCTTATAAAATAAACAAAAACGAAATGCGTTTTCTTTTTCGAAAAAACGAGTAAGAAAAAAGCACATATATCTAAAATAATGCTCTACTACTTTGCTTTTCATGCATAAAATAAATAAATAAGAGAGTCACATTTAATTTCAGGCTGGTTTGCATTATTCATATTCCAAAAACAAGATGCCTTGACCAAATTAGTGAAGAAAGTAGCGAGAGTTATTTCCCTTTACAGTGTGGCTATCTTTGAAAGAGATAGACCTAAGGCAGCCTTTTGTAATAGCAAATGCACTTCACAAAAACAAGAATATATGAGAGTGCATCTTTGATTTTTTTTGGTACACAACATTTATGTCTCCAAAAAAGTGTTAAAACTCATTCCAAAGTGTTAGACCTAGCGTTTAACAATTCAAATTAAGATTATCATAGACATGACAAGTGACAACTAACTATATTTCAATCCCACATTTACATGACCAGAGTCATCAACGAGTGAAAATTGCTCAACAGCACCTCAATTTTGTTTTCATATCGTAACTTTTAATCGGTTGTTTTCATAACTTGATTAATTTTTTTAATCAAATGAACAACTTTAAAGCGTTTATTAAACAACAAATCTCAATGAGTTGTGACTTATGAGCCTATAACTCGATCCAAAACGTTTTGTTGATGAATTTTATTTGCAAAACATCACATCTCGTTAAGACTCAATCATTCTCCCTTAAAAAAAAAACTCAATCATTGTGAACCTACCAACTTAAAACCCATACCTTTGTTACAATTCGGTCAACCAATAATTAAATAAACAATACTATTATTTTCATGAATTATCTTAAGTTTTAGTTATTTATCTTTTTTATTATATATATATATATATATATATATATATATATATATATATATATATTATTCTTCGTTGCACAGACCGTTATTCAATTTGTTTGTTTTATAATATCATAAAAATTAGTCACCTTATTTAACATTATTTATTTTTTTATTTGTATTATTTGTTCTATTTTATTTTATTGTTTAGTCGAGACTTAGTCTAACTAAGTCGCCTACTTATTTACTCTTTTTCTTGTTTGGAAGGAAGTCAACTATGTCGCATACTTTAATTATTCTCTTCTTAGTCTTTTGTTTTAATGGTTTATCACGACTTTGTGTGGTTGATTTGAAAGTCGTGAAATTATGTCATTTTCTATGATAAAGAAGTGGTTTTTGAATTGAATTATTCTCTTTTCGTGGTTATTTTCTGTTATTTTCATGAAATAATGAGCAAATGATGGATTGAATTAAGTTCTTTTTTTAGAGGTGGTTTTTGGATAAGTAGTCACCATCTCTTCATAAACTTTTTACGAATGAGTAATAGAACCCTTCCTCTATCCGATGAGATAATTTTGAAAGATTCTTTCAATCTTCAGCTTGATTTATCTTGTATGTTGTTTTCAAGATCTAGTTTTCTTTTATTATTGTTTTTTTGTTATTTGTTTTTTTCTCTCTTTTTTAATCTTTTAACCTTGTAATGGATAGAATTACGTTTGTACTCAATCTCTATCTGTATAATTGGTTTTCATTCAAAATAATATTAATTTACTCATCAAATTAGGGTTACATGTTTCTTTATTTTTGTTAAAACTTAATTAGTGGCTTGTAATTCATCTTTTAAACCAAACAATTGGTCTTAACTAATTAATAAGCTCCACCAAAAATGAATCATTTAGGAAAACTTAAGTTCGATTCTTGAGTGAAACAATTTTTTGTCGGTCTTTATTTACCTTTCGATCGAACTTCAGATTATATAACTTTTTTTCCCCTGAGAATTTGAGGTTCGAATTCCGATCTCTGTGTATATAATATGATGTCTATATGAACTAAGCTGAGCTAGACGTGATATTCTATTAGTTTTACTACCTAAAGTAGGACGTGGCAAAAATTGAATTAGGACCTGAGTTCATGTGATTGAACTATAGAAGCTGAGAGGGCTGATTAATAGATTTCTTTTTCTCCATTTTTTAAATGTACTTGTTTTCTTTTTGTTATTAAATGTGCAACTAACAATTTTATAAATATATTCAAAAGATGCAACCAAAAGGAAATGGTGAGACATCCTAGCTATAATATATATCACATTCTCAATCCTCGTTGATTAAGTTTTCAAAAGGTTAACACGGACATAATAGTGTATATAATAAAGTTTGTACTTTGATCTTTTCTTTCTCTTTAAACCTTTTGATGTCCTGCCACTCTCAATACAGTAGGAGGATAACATTTGTCACAAGTAACCACTTCATGAATCAAAGCATATAAACACGAGCGCTCATGAACTTCACAATTCTTACACTGGTGCTTTAGAATAAGTTTCAACATGTCATAAATTATTCAAAAAAATAATACTAATTAACATGATTTTATAGAGATAGATGAAGATGCAATCCACATATATCTTTATTAATTAACTTCTTTTCAATGGATTTGATTAAAAAAAATCTTTACTAATGGAGTTTTATTTGCTATATCTACAGGGAAACCTTTATCAATAATGTAGGAGTAATGTTTTTGTTATTACTTTAAATCAAATTGTTTGTTTTCACAAATTAAATTAAATTTTTTAAAATAAGTTTTACTATAAAATATCCTCTTTTTATATGATTCATATTTCTAACTTTGTTACATACTCCCTCCGTTCCTTAATGTAGCCCCCTATTACTTTTTTCACATTTCTTAAGAAATGTTGTTGGTGTAGTTAATTTGTCTGTTTTATAGTACAATTTTACAAAATTACCCTCATTTTATTATTACTGATCTCTCTTCTCGGTGTTGTTTAAAGAGATAATGTGAAAAGTCAATTTATTGTAATTTTAGAATTAGTAGTAGTATTAAATAAGGGTATATATGGAAAAAAATAATTAATGTATGTTGTAATTTGAAAAGAGAGTTATATTTAAAAAAAAAAACAAAAAGGAGGTTATATTAAGGGACGGAGTATTTTTCAAAATCTCTGAATTTAGTCAAAAAGTAATCACTGCTCCATTTATTCTCAACCTAAAGGTTCACAAAACTTTGTACTGAAGGTTCAGAAAAAATGCCTCAACCTAACCAAACCATTTATTCTCACACCTATCAACCACGACCATAATTTCAACATTAATGTCGCCTATCCCATCCCATGTCAATGTCATTTGCCCCGACAGTGATGAACAGTTAAGCATGTTGAAATTGTATGAGTACCATATGTTTTTTCTTTTTCAATGGGAACAACATATGAAGGCAGAATGGACAAAGAAACACAACATTTGAAGTGAGAAATTGAAGAAAGAAAGGCAATTTCAACTATAATATGATTGAACTTCATATTTGTCTCTTCTGGCGGCCATGTCTTTCATGCATGTGTTCTTTGTCAAAATTATCGGACCCACGCACAGTTTTGGGTACATGGGACCAATCAAGTCCTTCACCCATGTGGAAGCAAAACTATCGGCATCGGGTAAGTTAATGAAGATAGGTGAAGACAATCTAGGTCAATTTGTAATTTCTAAGTTTTACTAATAAGCAACTGATTAAAATTTCTTATTTTGCAATACAAGCCTTGATATATAGTGTGCTACAACAAAGGACAACATTGCTATATAATTTTCTTTTCAAAAAAAAAAACATTGCTATATAATTTTCATTTGTTGTTATTATAAAAAAATATCAATTACTCATTTAATATTTTCATCAACAGTTTTAATCTCTATAAAAATTAAAATAAATAGAGGTTCTATTGATCAAAATGCTATAAAACTTTCGGGATTTATAGAAGTCTTTATAAAAAGTGAGCTCCAGGGTTTATACAAATTTTGTCAGAAACCAAAAACGTATTGATAAAATTGAATGCATGACAAAGTGACAATTCATTCACAAATTACTCGTATATAGACTGTTATTGCCATATCTAAGAAGGAATGGGGAAAGCTACAAACATAAATTCATGCACGTGTTTTAGCTAGGTAAAGCTTGCTAAAGGCTATTCCGGTAATGTCATGGATGCACCAGTGTTTATATTTAAGTAGGCCATTAATTCAGACAATACTTTTTTTTTGAAGCAATTCAAACAATACTTAAACGCACAGTCTAGCTCTTTATTAAATTTGAGTAAAAAAAGCTATTTCTTTTAAGTTGAAATTCTAAATTGATCCGGCATACATACTTACAAGTTTAATTTTTATGCCATATTGATGTAAAAGAAATTAGCATTGGCATTCAATTACAAGCAATTGTATGTGTGACTTTTTATTTTCATCAAATAAGTTAATGATTCATTTTTAAGATGAATAAGTGACGTATCCGATGTTTAAACATCACTCATATGTATATTATGCAATGTCATATCAACTGAGTTAAGTTCACCGAGAATGTGTGACTTTAAATATAATTAAAAAATCATACGTTTTTAATGAACAAATGGTTTTTCATGATTAATTGATACGGTGTAAAACATTTTATACCATCGGTGCATTTCAATGAAATCATATGATTATTTTGATCGAAAATATGCCCCTCTTTAAATATAGTGGACGTATCTTGAAATTTTATATAAAGCCTATTTTATAATAGTAATTAAGGAACATGGTAGCAACTAAGTCTTCCTAAATAAATTAAGGAGATTTTTTTTTTATGTATAAGTAATTTGAGCTAAACATTTAATATAGAGAAGTACACAAGTTCAAAATACTAGATAGAAAAAATTAACAAAATAATAACAATGAGAATATTAATTGTATTATTTGTAGTTATTAAAATATCCAGTATGATTTCCTCAAAAAAAAAAAAAATCCAGTATGACATATGCCAACATACTGGTATATATCACCCGTAATAAAAAATTGGAGTTGGATTAGAGACTTCCATTTGGAAGTTAGTTTAACTTTGTGTTGATAAGTTAACAAATGGAGGACTCATTCTAATTCTATAGCGGACAAAAGAGTTTAGGCTTTGAGAATACTTTGATGTGTGTATTGTGTGTATTGGGACAAAAGAGTTTGGACTTTGACAATACTAGTAGTTTAGAAGAAACAATAGCTTCAATTAATCACATTATTTTAAGAAGTGTTTAAAACTCAAAAGAAACAACTAAAATAAAGTAGGGACTGAGCTAGCTTCAAGAACCTAATATATTGAGATACTTACCCCTGAGCTTCACATCATCACAGCCTGTAAATTGCATTAGTTTTTAAAACTTAAATAGAAGATTATTATAAGGGAAGAAAAAAAAAGATAATGTTTCATGTACACACATTTTTCCATACACACATTGTACCACTCCCATGTGATAGTGTATGAGAGACATAAAAGATGAGTTTTGTGTGTGTGTGTGGGGACCACATGAACACATGTCACAATTGTATGTGGGTGTACAAGTGGTACATGCCACCTAAGGTGGTCTATGTATCATTACCCGAAAAAAAAACTTAAACGTGTAGGGTAAAAAACCAATTTAAAAACAAAACAATATTAATACAAGTTCCAGCAACCAATCATTTGTCTAATTATTTTCGAACAACAACAAAAACACCACCTTCTTCCAAGAAGAGAAGATTGTCCAACGCGTGCATGCACTTGCGTGTGAGAGAAGTATTTCTCCGTCACCCAATCAATATCCTCCTCACCTGTATTTAAAGCCTAGCTAGAGGCACCCAACGCCATTTCACAGTTCTGTCACAGAATCATAAAGAAAAGAAAGAAATCCACATAAAGCTATATACTTATTCCTAAACTAAACCCACCACCAAATTAAATGACTCATTCACTTTTCCCCATTCATCTTCTTATCCCTCTCATTATTATAATATCAACCGCCGTCACGGTTCCATCTCCGGCTATAGCCGCTGGTGGACAATGGCAGCTCTTACAAAACAACATTGGCATTGTAGCCATGCATATGCAATTACTACACAACGACCGTGTCATCATTTTCGACCGTACAGATTTTGGCTTCTCAAACTTATCCTTATCCAACGGTAGATGTCGTGTTAATCCACAAGAACAAGTTGTGAAAAATGATTGCACTGCTCATTCCCTTGAATATGACGTCGTTTCTAATACATTCCGACCACTCTTCATACAAACCAACATCTGGTGTTCCTCCGGTTCCGTCAATCCCAACGGAACTCTTATCCAAACCGGTGGTTTCAACGATGGAGACCGTACCGTTAGAACCTTCAATCCATGTCCAAACTGTGATTGGCAAGAATTCAACGCCAGCCTCTCAGCAAGAAGATGGTAAGTGCACGTAGATTAACTCAGTTGATATAGACAATGCATAATATGTAAGTTCAAACCGACCACGGCCTAAAAAAATAAAAAAAATAACCATACGTGTTAACAATTGTTTTGATAGAAAATAATTGCTTAGTAATTTTTTTTTTTATACAATTTAACCAATTTTTACTTATATTCCTTATTTTGAAAGAATTAGAGTTACCTTAGTTTGATAGAAAATAATTGGCTTAATTGCACTTTTAGACCCTTATCTTTTCAAAAGTTGCGGTTATGGACCCTTAAATAATTTAAATACAAAACAGTCCCCTATGTTTTGATTCTTTAGCAGTTTTGGACCCCCAAGACAAAAAAAAAATAAAAAAATTGACACGTGGCACCTCACTTAGGGTGCCACGTCAGCGTTGACCGAGTCAACAATGGACTGGGGGTCCAAAACTGCCAAAGAATCAAAACATAGGGGGCTGTTTTGTATTTAAATTAGTTAGGTGTCCATAACCGCAACTTTTGGAAAGATAGGGGTCCAAAAGTGCAATTAAGCCAAAATAATTCCTTGGTTTTCTTATGAAGTAACTATATCTCTAATAGGTATGCGACCAATCACAAGCTACCAGATGGAAGACAAATTATCATTGGAGGAAGAAGACAATTCAACTATGAATTTTATCCAAAGAAAGATGCTACAGCAAAGAACACATACAGTTTACCATTTCTTGTACAAACAAATGATGCAAGCGCCGAGAACAATCTTTACCCGTTTGTTTTTCTCAATGTAGATGGAAACCTTTTCATCTTTGCAAATAACCGTGCTATTTTGTTTGATTACAACAGCAACAAAGTTGTTAAAACATACCCTACAATACCAGGTGGAGATCCTAGAAGTTATCCTAGTTCAGGTTCTGCTGTTTTGCTTCCTCTAAGAAACTTGCAAAAGCCTTTAGTTGAAGCTGAGGTAATGATTTGTGGGGGAGCTCCAAAAGGTTCTTATGAAAAATCGTTACAAGGTAGTTTTATTGGAGCTTTGAATACATGTGGTCGGATTAAAATAACCGATCCAAATCCGAGTTGGGTTATGGAAACCATGCCTGGTGGAAGAGTTATGAGTGACATGATTTTACTTCCTAATGGCGACGTTTTGTTGATTAATGGTGCAGCTGTGGGGTCCGCTGGTTGGGAATCGGGTCGTAACCCGGTTTTGAATCCGTTTCTTTATAAACCAAATGGTTTAGTCGGGTCAAGATTTCAGTTACAAAAACCTTCTAATATTCCACGAATGTATCATTCAACGGCCGTTTTGCTACGAGACGGTAGGGTCCTTGTTGCTGGTAGCAACCCTCACGTAAATTACAATTTTACCCGTTTGTTTCCAACAGAGCTTCGGTTAGAAGCGTTTTCACCTTCGTACTTAGAGCTAGGATTCGATGATGTGCGTCCTAAAATGGTGTTTCCTGCACCCCAGTCACAAACAAAATTGAAATACGCTCAAAAATTAAAGGTTCAGTTTCAGGTGAAGACAACATTGGTAAAAAACAATGTGTCGGTGACAATGTTTACGCCGCCTTTTAACACACATTCTTTCTCTATGAATCAAAGGTTGATGGTGCTTGATGAAGTGAAACCAACAATCAAATTGAATATTAGTAATAATGTTGTTGGGGAATTGACACCAACGTATCAAGTTGAAGTGGCAATACCAAATTCACCCATTCTTGCACCTCCAGGTTATTATTTACTATTTGTGGTCCATCAAGAAGTTCCAAGTCAGGGTGTTTGGGTCCAACTCTTCTGATTTTCAACAACATTATTATAGTTTATATCTTTGTTTTTTCTCTCTAAAATATCTATTCGTGTAATTTAAATGTAAGTGAACATATTTGTATCGTAGATGAGCATTGCATTCAGTTGGGAAAATAAAATTCATAAAGTTGTGTATAGGGTCTGTAATTTTACATGAAGAGAGAGGTTGGTCATTATTGATGACTGCAATGGGTACTTTTTTAAACAAATGAATGTGGCTATTGTTTACTATTCAACAAATATACTCTTTATGTCACATTATAAGAAGAAAAAAAATGTTTTAGTCCATATTGTAGTATTTTTCTCTAATTAAGTTATTTATTTATCTAAATAAATAAGTGGTAATTATCCGTTAGGTGCATGTAGTGGTAATTATCCATTTATGAGAAAATGGTCTCTATTCTTTTCCTTAAATTTATTAACATACCATTATGAGTGAGTGGGGAGCATTATATTTTTAGACAATCTTAACTAGTAGCTCTGGGACATTGGTTAAGTAGCCAAAAGAAGAAATTTTTTATCAAAAAGAGGTGTAATAATTAATTAGACAAAAGTAACAATTTACATTTCTAAGACAAATTTTTCATTTTTGGATTCTTTAACCGGTGTTCCGGGGGCACTGGTTAACAAAACCCTTATATTTTTCATCTACTATAACTTCTTGATGGTAGAAGTTATATATAAAAAAAGTGCAATTACAGTTACACTATCAAAGTGAGATTGTGAAAGATTTAGTTTTCGCTGTTCAAGTAGAATTTCTTTTATGATTTTAAATAAATACCTTACATTTCTAGACCTGGTATGTCTATCATTATTATTTAATGTTATCATTGTTTTTTTATTTATTTTTTGTCAAGTAGCCTAGTGGATAGAATTCACCTTTTTTAAGGTGAATAAGTGGGGTGTCTAGAGTTCGAACATCGGTCCCTGCATATAATAATGCATGTCTCTGCCAACTGAGATATGTTCATCGGGACTATTGTTATCATTATTAATATATTGTTCGTTGGTTGAGTGGATTTTTTCACTACTCCTCTGATCTTAATTATAAACAAAATTTTACATTCAATTTAATAAATTTTGTTAAAAATGTTCATTAAATAAATAATGTATGTGACATATATTGTAAACCATATACATTATTTATTAATCGATGAAACTAAAAAAATATAGAAAATGACATATCGAAAATGACATTTTAATATAATTGACTTATATTTGCATGAAATCTATTTTTTTTGAGAGAATTTGCATGAAATCTATTGTTGTGGAAATAGTTTTATTTTCTTATAAAATGATTGGAGGTAACTTATACTTATATTTTACTTTGGCGGATCTTATGTTATATTTTTTTTTGAAAGAAAAGAAAAAAATGTTATATTATTCGGTCAAAAAAAATCTTATATTGTTTTTCCACCGCTATTACTAATTAATAATTAACTTGTTGCCGCGTTATTTTAATGGTCTCTTCGTAGGCAAGTCACGATAGGCTTCCAATGAATGGGTGGAATTTAATTTTGTCATGGAGTTTCCCTTTCTTTGTGTGTGTTGAGAAATCTCTATGATTAGACACTTTAATCATCAACAAATTTATCAATATTCTCCCAAACTTTGGTTTATATTTTTTATATGATTAATCTCTAGTGAGATATTTATCTATAGTTTTATAAACCGTATCGATGACCGACTTGATGAAGATACAAAATTATTGAGTCATTAATTGAATCATTAAGTCACTGTTCGAACTGTATGACTAAATTGGATTGAACAAAAAAACTCAGTTATATGACTCGGCTTCTATAAAATAAAATATTTGTGTTGAATTAGATTGAACCAAATGACTATCTCTGAGATAAATGTCTCTTGAAGGATTTTTTAATAAAAAAAATAAAATAAAAACTTCTTGATAGATATCTCTTGAATTTAGCTACATATATTTTTTGAGAGATTTAATACATATTCAAATAAATATTAAAAAATATTTCAGTTTTGTTCTACAGTAACAATATATGAAAGAAACAAGTATAGAAACAAGTATTCTTATAAACTCTTTCAAAAAAAAAAGTATGCTTATAATCAATTAAAATGTCTATAAAAATATTTCGTATTGTATAGTCATTTTTTTATTCATCATCAAGTATAGTTTTATAAAGTGTGATTGTCGGAGGCGATTTGTTCGCATAAATCATTTGTGGAATGGTAAAGTGGGTGATTGTTGGATTAGGGTCACGGGTTACCCCACGTAGCCTTTTCTTAATAAAATTAATTAAATTACAACTTCAGCATCAAACTAGTATGGTTTGTCAAAACCGCAGGATCTCTAGTTGAACCGGTGCATCGTTTGGTCTGGTTTTTAAAAGTATGTTCATACCACTTTTTAAACCTTTTTTTTATTAGGGTTGCGGGTTCAACACCCCACGCAGCCTTTTCTTAATAAAATTAATTAAATTTTAGCTTCAACATCAAACCGGTCTCGTTTGTCAAAACCGTCGGTTCATCGATCAAACGGGTTCAACCGTGTGATCCGGTTTTTAAAACTATGTTTGACCAAATGAGTCATACATTTTGGATTAAGTTTTTTTTTTCTTTTTTGAGAATATAAACTAGTGTTTTGGATTAAGTATTCTTCATTGTTTTTGTAAAAAAAAAAAGAGAAGTATTTACATTATAAACAATATCTTTTATACAAACAAACTGAATTTTTCCATCCCAATAATATTTTCTTCATATCAGAGATCAAACTCATGGTCTTTTAATGTCATATGAATCAATTCGTTGTTTTTTTTAAGGAAAATCAATTCACTTTTTGTTTCATTATAAAAACTATATATCAAAAAATCACGATTATTGATAATACTTTGACGTTTTAAAATTACATTATTGTTACCGGTGTTAATCTCTGAGTTTTTACAAAATTATAAATTACACAAGTTAAAGGAATGATATCCCTTCAAGTGAACGGTTTTATCGTCGTTACAAAATATTGATCCCATTGAGACTTGTGATCTTCCATGTTTATCTTTTTTTTCTTCCTAAGTATGCAATTAAAAAATATTGTATCTTTTAGCAACCTTTAAGCCTCTTGAATTTAATTTGATTACTTATTTAACAAGTAACTAGATTGTTGACCCGTACGCCGCCTGGGTCGAATAGACTGTAATATATAAAAGTAAAGTATAACAGATGAAATAATTGGTATCCCATAGTATCAATATTACTTTTCTTTTTTTAAATTTGTTCCAATCAAAACAATATTTCTTTACCGTAGCATATCTTTATGTCTGTGAGGACTAAAAAGAACAACAAAAATAACAAATGTAATAAACATTAATGTTTTGGATATATTCAATTTTTTCTATAGATTCTATCTGAATGCTATAAGATTTGTTCATGAATGTAAAAAAATTATCGAATATGAAGTCAGAATAGAGATTTATGGTTTATCACAAACTAATGATGCAAATTTAGAGCCAAAATTTTAGGGTTGAGTAGCATTTAATGATGCAAATTTAGAGCCAAAATTTTAGGATTTAGTTGTTGCAAACCTAATAAGGGATTAGTGGAGGGAAAAAATTGGGTTAAGTTGCTGCAGACTTAACAAAATTAATAAATAACGATGTCCAAATTGATAATCACAAATTAATGATGTAAATTTAGAACCAAAATTTTATGGTTGAGGATTAACATTTAATGATGCAAATTTAAAGTCAAAATTTTATGATTGAGTTGTTGCAACCCTAATAAAGGATTAACGGTGGGGAAAAATTAGGTTAAGTTGTTGCAGACTTAACAAAATTAATAAATAAGTATATTTAAAGATAACCGATTTAATTTGATTTGTTTACATCCCTAATTTTGAGTTACAATATGCTTTGGAAAGTATAGAGGAAGAGTAGAAAATGAAGTTTAATACAATAAATATTTTCGTATGCTAAAAGTTTGGGACTTTGGGTTGTCAATATTTCAAAGTTGCTCAAAATCGAAGTCACGTTGGGCTTCTACATCACTCATTGTTGGCCTATATAAATGTGCACAGTGAAGTCCCTTAATACAACAAAATAGATTCAAACTCACAAATCCATACCCCATCACGTCCCCATGACATGTCTTTGCTATTATGGATCTCCAAAAATTCGACTCCAACTATCGCATCATAAGAAAAGGAAGAGTATAGTGAGGTGTTAAGTGAATGACCAAATAATAATGACATTATTAGTTATACATATATATATATATATATATATATAGTTGTTCACAACTTTATATTTTTCCATCCTATCATCGTTACATGCAAATGTACCAATGAAACATCCATATATTTTCACGACGAATTTGGTTTCCTCTGTAGAACATATTGTGAATTTCTCCAGTATTTCATATTTAAAGTCAGGTATAAATTTTTTTGTTGATAAACAACATACATTTGATTTTAGTAATTGATAATTGACACCCTTACCATATCGAACACCCTATCATGCTCAAATCGTCCAACATATTGGCATGCCTTCTCTAATGTGATACCTATTTTTTTGACGAATTTCAACGCAAGATACGCTAATGACTCGTAGAATTATTCTTTTACAAATTTACCGCACTTGTGCTTCCATGTGTTTTTTATGTCAATTCCACCACAACAATGATTAGGCAACCCATTAATTACACATTGGGCCAACAATAGGAGCGCCTTACCACCAAGGTTGAAGGAACCAACCACCCCTACTTCCCGCGTAGAGCTAATAGCCCCCCAACACATAACTACAGACAAAGCATACTAGAGTCTATCCTAAGAAAGGGTCTCGTCTTTGTATATTTGACGTAATCTGAAACCATAAGAGTGTTTTTAAAAAAAGATATAATGGTTTTTTAAACCACAAGAGTGCGTTATTTATAAATATACACTTTTTTACTCTCAAATGGAAATATTTTGCTCTTTTTCTTCTTCTTCCCTTCTAGTTTATTTTGCTCCATCTTTCTCCCCCTTTCTAATAAACCATACGAAGCTTTAGAGTTTGTTTTTTTATTAACGTTCCTCCTTTTTGTAAGCTAAACCGCTAATATATTTTGTTGTCTCATTTATAATACAATCCATTTTAATATGCAAAAGTCAACCAAGTGTTGTACCGTGCATAATTTATTGAGTAAATTACACTCCCCTCCCCTCAAAGATGCTTGAAATACACTCCCCTCCCCTCTTATGTTAAAATATACAATTTCCTCCCGTGAAAAATAAAATTTACACTCCCCTCCCTTATAAGATGCTTGAATTACAACCCCCTCCCTTGATAATTAAATATGCACTACACTTTAATCTATTTTAACATAAATAAATATTTTTATGATATATATTAATTTTAAACCACCCTTTAAGAAAAATTAATTCATTTCTTTATGATTTAAATGTTAATGATAATTAAATTTAAATATTTTGCTATTGATTTTATAATTTAGAGTTTAAAATTAAATTTTAAATAACCATGGTTTATTGTCGTTAGTAATTTTTCACATATTTTAATTTTTTTTTCATATTTTATAATCGGGTTTAAAACTACATGTTAATGAAATTGTGAATAAAAAATAGCAAAAAAATATGTATTCAAATTTTTATTATGTTAAAATAGACATGCAATACTGTTTTTTTCGAAGTGTATTAAATTATTTATTTTTTGCTAGATTATTAAAAATAAAAAAATATATACTGAGGGAGTAAAGTGTAGATTTTAACATAAGAGGGGAGGGGAATGTAATTCAAGCTTTTCTTAGGGGAGGGGAATAAATTTTTTTCTAATATGTTTTGAATAAGAGGGGAGGGGAATGTATATTTTAACATAAGAGGGGAGGGGAGTGTAATTCAAGCATCTTTGAGGGGAGGGGGTGTAATTTACTCTAATTTATTTTCACCACTTGATAGACAAATCCAATAAATTTAATAGCAAACCGTCCACAAGTCATAGCTTAACTAGCAAAATGCTGAAATTGTTAGGCCGAACGTCATGACCGGGGTTCGAACCTCGGTACTCCACTTGTGTGTGTGAGTTTATAATAGCTTTTGTTGGATATTTGTATGTTGGCTTCACTTTTGCCTAAAACAAATATTCACTTTAGATGTGGAACACAATGTTCCAACATCCAGGTATGGTTTGTGTGTTTTGTACCTTGCCTTATTTTTCGCACGCGTTCGCTTATCTAAGGAATCCACGCCTTCATTAGTGTTGGTCAACCTGCGTGTTTTTATGAGAAGATAAGAACATATGTGATTTCCTAAGGAAGTGCTAACGACTTGAGAAAGTCTTTGAAGGTGATCATAATGTTCATAAAGATGTGCCTACTTTTTAGAAGTTTCTTTATCCGGTCCTGTTGACTGAGTAATTTATCATTGGTTTGATCTAAAGCCCGAAAAATAATCTGACCCGTATTGCTTCAGTATTTAGACAAGGTTACAAGACCTAGTTCATTATTCAAGACGTCATTTTGAAGAATAGATCATTTAGGGTTTTAAGTCTTTTGATTTGTGAGCCTTTCGTGTATCACTTTGATGCATGTTTAGGACTATGCTTTGAATTGTATTTGTTCACTGCTATGAAGCTTTAAGCAAAGAGTTATGTAGATTGTGTACTGCACCAAAGTTGTGAAGCACGATGTAAGTTTTTGTGTTTGTGAAGGCAACTTCATTCCATTGTTGTGTATGTATTGTAAGAATCACAGAGTTTGTGATCAGTTGTAAGGGAGTGAGATGTGATCTCAAATCTAGGAGTTCCTAGGTTGAAGTCAGTACGGGTAGGTCCTATGTCATTAGTGCAAACGTGATTTGCTGTGAGCTTTTGAATACGAACTACACTAGTGGATTTCCTTCCTGCTTGGTAGCCTCCAGAGTAGGTGTGTTGTCACCAAACTGGGTTAACAAACTCTTTGTGCATTTTTACTTTTCTGATTGTTTCCATTCATTTGCTTTAGTTTTGTTAGCTTAATGTTCTAACCTTTAATTCAACATCGTAATTCGTTTAACTGATGTTTGAACATCTCGTAAAACATCTTAAGTCTGACGTGCCAGAATTTCAGCTTTGTCATTTCGTCTATCTACAAAATAAAAAATTAATAGCAAACCTACCACATTGTCTTTTTTTCCGTGTCATTAAAAACAATGTTCGTGGCATCTGTACAACGTATCTGTCACACTAAATATGTTATAGTCTCACTCTAAAACATATGATTAAGAAAGTATAAACGAGACTTATCTAGAACAATCATCTCCGTTCTACTTCCTAAGGTAGCGAATGAGTCTCACTGCCACCTTTGCCGTCCCACACCAACACTCATCAACGACACACAATCTCCACGTGCCACTGCATCACCCTAATATGGTTTCCTTATCCCGAGTTTATTGGGTTGTTGCTTATAGTCTATCCTTTTAGATGTTGGTGCATTTGTCTGCACGTTGAAGACATAATATCATGATGAAAATTGATGTGGTGTTGTGATACTGGTTTATAGCACTTAGGTTGTAAATCTCTTCGTAGTCATTACGTCAACCCCAAAGAAAACCTCTTACTTCTCGACCCATTTGTTCTCATACATGTGTTTGTTGGTTAACTCGTCATTTTGCCATTAACTATACAACTTGAAGCGTTTTAAAAGGTTTTCCCTTTGAATTTAGAGTAATAGACTTGACTTTTTGGATGGTTCATCACCTAATTACTTACTAGGATCTTCAAACTCAATTTGTTCAAGTCTTTTGCATTCGGAATGACAATCACCTTAGGCCTCCATCTAACAAGAAAACTTTTTAAAATCTTTTTGTCATGATGTGGTTTAGTATGACTTTTATTCAGAACTTGCAAACCAAATATAAGAGTTTGAATCCTTGAGAACATGGTTTCAATATCTTCATCATCCTTTGGACATTTTTTTTGCCTTGGCTCCGTTTGCTTGTTGTTTTCTTTAATAAGTTGAACAAAAGGATTCAAAGACGCTCTTAACAATTGATTTACCAAACCCATTTGGGGTTGGCCTAGTGGTTGGCTTGAGATCTTGGAGTGTGCTCCTCTCAAGGTCTCAGGTTCGATTCCCTCTGGTGTTAATTTCGGTGGACAAGTCCATACAGAGCTTGCTCTGGCTTATAACGGGGCCCCCGCAAGTGGACGGTGGGATTGATCCCTTGAATTAGTCAGTCCTTGAACCAAATACCAAGTTTTCAAAAAAAAAAAATGATTTACCGACAATTTTGATATATTTTGAAAGGGAAGAGTTTCAACCAGAATGTCACAAACTTTGTGATGCCAAGATTCAAATCACTTTATTTGTATAACTTGTTTTGGCGACACCTACTAAACAAAAGTGTCATGACAAGGTTGACCACCTTCCATAATGCGTACAACAAAACATACATAAATAATCCCCTTAAATCCCACATTCCTTTAAAACATGTACAACATAGTCGTTATTAATACAAGACCAATTTACTTGTGGTTCTTTGTTTGCATCCGACACATTGATTTTTAAGTTGTCATTTTTTTGTATTTACTTTAAAACAAGGTTTATATTTAGAGATAACTTATTTTAAATCTCTGAAAATAGTTTTGCGAATATAACTAAATTGATAGGATATTAAGATGTAGAAAAGTTGATATCCAAAGTTCATATTCCTTCATCTGATCAATGAATTGTTAACCACTAAACTACTTAGAATAAAACTAGCAAGTGGGGCCATCTTAACTAAATTTGCCACTTGATAATTACTCGTTTTCATTTTAAAAAATTGTTCATTTTTCTTTTTGATTATTTCATCTAATTATTTATGTAAATTTAAATTGATTGAATAATGAAAAGTAGAGTTGTTGCTAGTCTCGAAAATCAAAAGATAATCCACTTCTATTTGTTGTGCCTATATATCTACCACTCTTTATTATATTTGTATTGAAGCAGTTAGAAAGAAAAATTGAATTAGGGTTTCATCTTCTTCACCGCATCACTGTAGTAGTATCTGCGCAAATCCAATCTCCTTCTCTCTTCTCTTCCCTTCTAATCTTTCCCGCCATTTCCTTCACACTCTCTCCACTTCATTTCTCCTCTTTTCTATACTAGCCGTTAGATCCGTCATTTTCACATATTTTTTTCAATTTCCAAATTATTTTTTTGACCGTTACTCTCGCCGGAGTGAACGGTGAAATGTCTACATCAGAAGTTGAGAAAAAGGTCGAGGAAGAGAATCAAGCTCCCAAAGGAGGTGAACTCTTGTTCTGTGGTGCCACGTGTTGGGATATCGTTGGTCGTCGCAAAGGTCCTGCTGAGGGTAATTTGGTCTCTCCTTCCCGCCTCCGTCCTCTCGTCGGCATCAGCATTCGATACGTTGCGTCGGGCTGCGGTAACAAGAATCAGTAGTATAGTATTGTGATTAAAAACTAAAAATTTAGTATATATTTTTTTTAGTATGTTATGTTGTGATCTGTGATTAAAATGTATGTTAATGTTGCTGTGTTGATTTTTCCGTGGTTGTGATGAATGCAGTATCATGTCATTGCGTGGCATTGGACGTTGAAGGGCGTTGCTATACATGGGGGCGTAATGAGGTATGTATGAGTGTGAGTATATGACTGTGAAGTTTTATATATGTTTTTAAAATTATTTATTTATGATGTGTTTTTCTTCTGACTCGTGAAATTGTTGTGCAGAAAGGGCAACTGGGTCATGGAGATACCATTCAGCGTGATAGGCCAACTGTGGTTTCTGAACTTTCAAAGTGAGTTTTGGATTTTCTGTTTTTTTATAAGGAAGAGTTTATGCTCTGAAAATGTTTTATGTTTTTTACAATAGTTGCATACATGTTTATGTTTGTGTTTTCAATTTTATGGTTAATTTTGCTTCTTGTGCTTTTTGTTATCATTTCTTGCTATGCTAAATTGTTGTCGACGTTTGAATTTTAGATACAAAATTGTTCAAGCTGGAGCTGGGAAGAGCCATACCGTAGTTGTTACAGAGGATGGAAATTCCCTAGCATTTGGGTGGAACAAACACGGACAGCTAGGTTCTGGTTCTGCAAAAACTGGTATGTTTTACAGATTATTCTGTAAAATTAGGCTATGTGATTTCTGCTGGTCATTTTAATGGTGACTGTTGCTTGCTTAATTTGATCCATGCATCCATATCTTAGGCTTGGTTTAGATGGTTATATGGTCGGTGGTGGGGTGAATGGTAAAAAATGCAATGCAATGGAGTGAAATTACTATTATTCCATATAACTTAAGAGTGATTAATTGATTTACATCTTTGCTTTGTCTTGTGCAGAAATTGAATCATCTCCTATTCGCTGTCTCGTGTCTGAAGTTACATATGCTACATGTGGTGGCGACTTTTCTGTGTGGCTATCTTCAGTCGAAGGATCTTCTATACTGTATGGTTTTTGAAAATTGTATTAAGGTTTCTTGATTCTCTATCCGTGATCATGGATATTTGTTCTTGTTTAGATGCAGTAGTTGTTAAGTTTCATTTTATTTTATTTTTAAATTATGATTGCCAGGACTGCTGGGCTTCCACAGTATGGGCAGCTTGGGCATGGAACAGATAACGAGGTATGATTGAGTAAAATGTTTGACTTTGATGGTATTTGTTGTCCCAAGGTGTGAGTGTCTTAACTTGCTGATTGATCAGATGCTAAGTGGGGCTGGATTCATTGAATTACCATTGAGCTCATACTAGCTTTCAGGGTTTATCATTGATCATCTTAGATTCCCATGTTTGAATTTGAATAATGTCTCCCATTGTTGAGGCAGGCTCATGTTTTTTTTATCATAGTTTATAGCACATATTTCTATCCGTTGCTGTGTCAATGCATCAGTTTAGTCACACATGCTATTAAAATATATAGATATAGTTTTAGATATATAATATTGGACAAGGAAGACCAAAACTAATCAATGATTACAAAATAATCAATCAGGTTCTGTTTGATTAATGTCACACTTGTATAGTTACCATCCTTTTCTCTTGCGTTTTTGGATCATTTGAGTGAAGTTCTAGCACCATGAAAAATGTATGTTCATGCCTCATGAAATATGAGCATCAGATGAATATCAAGCGATCATGGGTCATTTTTTCCTTGTAGAACGAGTTTATTTCAGTAGTGATAATATGCTTAAATATACAGGTGTAAATGTTCAAAGTTGACCTGGGCATTTTTTCTCTCTTTCCGATCTGTGTTATGTTCACTTTACTTAGATGTGCTTCATAATATCGATGATTAACTTTTCTTCCCATGATAATACATGTTTGTATATGTGGTGCTGCAAGAAATATTTACATAATGTTGCATGTGCTTGCGCAGTATAATTCCAAAGACAGTTCTGTGAAATTAGTTTATGAAGCACAGCCACGTCCTCGAGCAATAGCTTCCCTTGCTGGGGAAACCATTGTCAAGGTGGCATGTGGAACAAATCACACAGGTGATTGTGATTCAGTTATTGATTTTATTTTTTTTGACAAACAGATATTGATTATCAGACCTGGTATATTACTATTCCATATTAATTTTGTTTTGTATATGCAGTGGCGGTGGATAAGAATGGCTTTGTCTACACGTGAGTAATCCTTTAGTGTCTTAGCTCAATATCTTCATTTTTGTATAAAGCAAGTTGTAATCTTGTGTTATTCATGTGTACAGGTGGGGTTATGGTGGTTATGGAAGGTTGGTTGGCAGTTTTCAGATTGGGCTGTCCATATTTCGTGAACCTCAAATTTGGATTCTCATATTCAGTCCCTATTCCTTTTGCGTGCAACTTTCCAACTACTTTTTTTTTTTTTTTTTTTTAATTATGTAGGCTAGGACATCGGGAGCAGAAGGATGAATTCGCTCCACGCCGTGTTGATATTTTCACTAATAGAAACGTGTTGCCTCCTGATGCTATTATTTCAGCTGGTTCTGTGAATTCTGCTTGTACTGCAGGTATGCAATTATGCATCTCTAACACACATTCGCTGGTCCTACTTTTAAAAAAATGTTCACTTATATGATGTGCCTCTTTAATTGCTGTATTCTATGTTAATTGTTTCCTTTCTGACAATGCATCTGTTATAAAAACATGATACTGATATCTTGATCCTCTTTCGTGGCTGTATTCTATGCTAATTGTTTCCTTTCTGATAATGCATCTGTTATGAACAGATGATACTGATATCACGAGGGTTGGCTACCAATGTTCCAAGCCCATAACTATTGAGGAATTATGCTTTTTTTAAAAAGAAAAATTGGGAAGGGAGAATTTTTATTAATTTAAGTGGCACTAATGACCATTTTACAACCGTCCCCGAGGGGATTTAAACTCATCACCTTGAGTTTCTAAGGCTAAGCTCTTACCATTGAGGTAGTACCTTAAGTTGAGGAATTTGATGCTCTTGTATATAGCAACAATGAATGCTTTTTAAGTACAGTGACATGATTTGTAAAATTAGAATTGCAACTTTTGCTCCTTTTACATATAAATTTTAACCGGCCATTTTTTATATCCCTCAGGCTACGATATAATTTGTCACTTCAACTATCCCTATTTAGCACGTTATAATTTGGTTTATTTTAAATTTCAGCTGGAGGGCAGCTTTACATGTGGGGCAAAATAAAGAACACTGGCGATGACTGGATGTACCCTAAGCCTCTAATGGATTTAAGGTTGTGCTTTATTCCATGGTTTGAATAATAATTCATGCTATATATAAAATATGTCAGGATTAGTTTTCCCTTTCATTTACTTCTTCATTCTGATTAAAGTATTATATATTTATTTTGGTAAATAGTGGTTGGAATATACGATGCATGGATTCAGGGGGTATGCACCATTTTGTTGGGGCTGATTCCTCGTGCATAAGTTGGGGTCATGCTCAGAATGGAGAGCTGGGATACGGACCTAATGGACAGAAGTATGTGTATACAACCCTTTTTTAGCAACACTTTGATTTTATAATTTTCTAATCCTGTTTGTACTTGCCCTTTAGGTCTTCAGCTGTTCCCAAGAAGGTGGATATACTGGAGGGTATGCATGTAATGAGGTCAGTAACACATTCAGAAATTGCTTAGTAGTGGAGGATAAATTTTTAAACTGACTATCTAATGCCAAAAGTTCAACAGAAGAAAACTTTGAAGGATAGCATTAAGCAAGATGAAATAACCTCACCTTATCAAATGTAGAAAATGAATCTATTGGGTTAATGCATGCTACACCATTACAATTCAAGTATTCAACTATTGAATTTGTTGATCAATCACTTGATAGAGAAATAAAACTTAAAAATGATGTAAGTTATATACCCTTAATCACTTGATAGAACAATAAAATTTAAAAATGATGTAAATTATATAACACTAAAATATATTAGATCACCAATTTTATAAACTATATAATAATTTTTTATATAACAATGGATTGCCATGATTTTGAAAATTTAGTGGGGGCAAAGGACCCATACATGCACTCAGATTTGTCTCACTTAATGAGGGTAGGTAGTAAGCACCAGTTCATCAATCCTCTTTATCTTGAATTCTTGATGCCTCCACTTTTAAATGTTCATATTCTATTTTTCACTTAGTATCTTCAGTTTATAATTGGAACAATAAATTCTGATAAAACAAAAATTGTTTATTATCATGTCTGAATTAAGTGAAATAGTTGCCATTCTTTCCCGCTTTGTCAGTAAGCTGCCAAAAATAAGCAACTACTTATCCAAAAGAAGCTATTTCAAAGCGTATGCAATACCTCTTTTCGAAAAAGAGTCTTATGTACATGATCAACCAAAATGAGAATTGATCTAAATATTTTGTTGTTCTCAAACAGTGTTGCTTGCGGTTTGGGTCATTCCATGGTTGTGGTTGACAGAGCAAATATTGCTGATAGACTTGATCAGGTAACTCTTAAATCTTGCCTATCATCTCAGAAACGCACAAGCTCACAATCATTGCACTAAATAAAGGATTAAAACATTGTCTAATATTATTATGTTTTAGGTTATTGCTCGTTTCATCTGATTTAGTATGTTTTTGGCTATATTTGAGCTGCTTGTTCTGAATCTTTTATCACAAGCACTAAATAAAGGATTAAAACATTGTCTAATATTATTATGTTTTAGGTTATTGCTCGTTTCATCTGATTTAGTATGTTTTTGGCTATCTTTGAGCTGCTTGTTCTGAATCTTTTATCACAATGGTGTTATGAGCTAGTTGTGTTGATTATAATGAAATCAGTAGATTCTTTGTATTAACTTTTTTGGTCTTTCTCTTGTTCAAAAAAAACTTTTCTGGTCTTTCTTTCTTCTCTCGTCAGTTTGTTCATATAACACTTTGCACTGTCTTTAGAGAAGCTGTGGTTTACATTAATCACTAGTTTGTACATCGATTGTCTTGTTTTGTATGAAACTGACTGTCATCGGTCTCATGTCAATCTACTATGCATGTCCCACATTGTAATAGCACGTAGAGTTGATTAGCTACTCCTATTGAAGAAAGAAATAATAGGGATTGCTATTGGGATGTTTTAGGCTATATTTGAGCTGCTTGTTCTGAATCTTTTATCACAATGATGGTGTTATGAGCTAGTTGTGTTGATTATAATGAAATCAGTAGATTCTTTGTACTAACTTTTTTGGTCTTTCTTTCTTCTCTCGTCAGTTTGTTCATATATCTGTTCAAGCATTGTCTATCTCTTGTATAAATTTGGGTTTCATTGCATTTGCATACTTTATTAAAAAGTTTGAAAAAAATGTTGTGCAAACAAATAATTATTGTTGAAATGTAATAATGAAAAGTTATTAGTGGGACACTGGGGCTCATTTAATAATTTTTCTAGAGTAATTGGGTTGGAGTGAATGAGTGCTTATTAGGCATTAACATTTAAAATGTACACCCTCCAGTCACTGTTAAAAGCAAAAACCAACATTTTAGATTCAATCATTAAATGATGTATGTGGTCTATAATAAAGACCATATACATCATTAACCGAACGAATCTAAAATGTAGATTTTTGCTTATAATAGTGACCGGAGGGTGTCGTGAATAAGTGATGTGACTCGTGGGTCCAATTAAGCTATCTCTTAGTAAGAGTGTCATCGGAGAAGTTCTATATGTATCTTTTGCATTATGTTTTATGATATGAAGTGTGCAACTCCTAACTTATATATATTTTTTTATGCAGCTTGATACACATGATGGCAAAGCTGTTGGTGAAGGTAAGCAACTTGTCATAGTTCAAATTACGTACAGTTTATTTAAAACTTAGTTGTCTCAAATGCATCAGATTTTATAATCCAATTGTAGATGAATTTTTCCGATCTTTTTGTTGGATGTTCAGAATTTTTTAAGAGTATGTTTCAATGGAGGTTTTTAGAGGGGAGGACTTATTTCTTATAAGTTAAGGTAGCTATAAAAAATTTCTAAAAATTATTTGAGATTCAATTTTCATATAATCATCTATCATGTTATTCTTTTGATTTTTTTAAAATCTCAGATGTATATTTGAATGTTCTATTTGTATGTTTGTTACTTATAACGTGTATTATTATTTTTAACATTGTTTTTGGAACCAAAAAATTATTAATTTGCAACGTAATAGCATGTTTTGTTTGCAACCGATATGACCCGTGCGGCAGCACGGGTGCAAGGTCTAGTATAGATTTAACCCTCCAAGACTCTCCCTTTCAAAACCCTAAAAAACTCATCTCTTGAAACACAAATTAACAGTCTGGTCTGTGTCCAAACTGGTACTGATTTCATTGTGTTCTTGCTGCAGGTAATGAGACCGTGAACAAAAATCCGGTGCCTAAAAAGGCGGCCCCAAAAAAAGGTGCAAAGAAAGCTGACAACTCAAAGAAAAGGAAAAAGGCAGAAGATGCATCTGACTCAGAAGAAGAGCAAGAAGAGGCTGAAGATAGTGACAACAGCGAGGATGAAATTAATGGTGTGGCTGAGGTTAAAACATCACGTGGTGGAAAGAGTTCTGGCAAGGGCCGGGGTAAGGCATCCAAAGTGTCGGAATCTGAGGGTAAAGGCTCTGGCCGAGGACGTGGTCGCGCTCCTGCAAATAACAGCAGTAAATCTTCTCCAGTGAAGTCAACCGGTAAGAGAGGAAGACCCAGAAAGTCATGACTTAGTTTTAAGTTTGAAATTTTGTTCTCTATACCGTAGAGAATCTTCATAGCAACTCAAAATGTGGTCCAGCTAACTATTAATTGCAATTTTTCTTCAAGAAGACATTGAAATTGTAACCCTTTTTTCGAACGTAGAGGCTTAAGTTTTTTGTGAAGGGAGGTATACGGTATACCACCTTCTTCAGTTTTCCATCAGCCTAATGGAACCTTAATCAGCGGCTGGTGACCTGGTAAGATGTTATTGATGAAACTTGAGGCCCATTCTGTTGTTTTAATTTTAAATTTGTGATGTATAATATTCTTATTTTTCGTTATCTCAACTTAGTTTTCAATTGTTTCTTCAAATTTATTTAATTTAATGTGATTACATAATTAGATTTTTTTTGACTGGAGTGGGATGTGTTCCGTCTCTCGGCTGCTTCCCAAATGAGTCTGGTGCTATGAAGATACAAATGTGAAAATGATTGTTGTGTGTGTGTGTGTATACAAGAAAAAAGAAACACATAATCCCTAAAACAAAATCACACGCACATATAAAAAGAGTAGTAAGATTAGATTTAGTTGATTATTCAACAATCATCGAGGGTGCAAGGATACCATCAAGGGAACATGTTTTCCACATGACTGCACAAAAGAAAGAGAAGCACTTTTCCGCGAAGCTCCTCATTAAATACTGTATACCTCAATTACCGAGTAACTATCAGAAGTTCACCAAACAAAAGTCCTCAAACACTCGAGAATACATCTCCATTTATCACAGAAATTTTTTTACAAAGCATTTGAAACGATAATCTCTATCGATCTGTTTCCAACCACCAAAATTGTTTACCCAATATTTCAAAAAAAAATATATTATCAAAATTAAACTCATACAACGTAAACGAGGAACACCTTACCAGCTAAATCACGCAAGACATTTTTTAGTAATAATTTATTCTACCAAAAAAAAAGGAGTGATATTTGTACAACCAATTTTGTACGATCTTTGTGACAACCACTTTTTCCCTATTTTTATTGGACAAAAACAATTGAGAGAGAAAAAAAAAAGAATAAAAAAACATGTGAGTATGAGAGAGATGGTTCAAAAGTTGTCAAAAAAATCCTTGTTGAATACTGTAACGCCTCCATTTTTATTTAATTATTTTTAGTTGATGTTTGAGTATTTTTATATGATTTTACATGACTATATTTGACATATATGATTTAGATATGATTTTATGTAAAATATATGACTTGGTATGAATTGTGTGATATTTGGTGTGATGATAATTTATTATATGATTTATGGTGTTGTGTTTTATTTAAATAAATGTTGTTTGATTATTTTATTTATTTAATAAAAAGGTAGAAAATAGTATTATTTGGTTTAAAGGGAATTAAGTATAATTATGAGTAATAAGTGGGAGTTAAGGAAATAAGAGGGGGTTATAGTTTACAATAAAAAGAAAAGGAGAGTCAGAAAGAGTTTTACGTACAATTGAACAAAAAAAGAGAAAGTGAGTTTTTGAGAGAAGAAGAGGAGAAAACCTAGAACCAAGAGAAGAGGCTAGAAGAAGAGAGAAGAACGCAGCTTAATTCAGGAATCATAATTTAAGGTAAGGGTGAGATTCCTTCAATAATCCCTTACTCCTTAATGTTATTAGGTTTGCAAACACTTAACCCTAACAATTTCCCTCTAAATCCATTGCAATAATTGCTCTTAGTGTAGCCCTAGAAATTTCTCTCTAAATCTTTGGCAATTTGAATTTCAAAATTCATGTCAATGAATCAGAACTAAAATGTCGGTGGCTTTTGCTATACCACATGGTAAACAACAAAAAATTAATTCCTATGTATTTTCCCATAATGAATTGGGCGACTAACTAGCCTTGAGAGACTCACAAATTAACTTTGAATCTTTCTCCTATATTTTCATTCTTCATCCCAATACAAATTCAACATTATCTCTCGAGATTATGATTCCAATCAAAATTTAAATTAGAATAATTTAAATCAATTAATATCTAATCAATTGAATTTAAAGTTTGTGGCATGATTATCTGTCTTGGAACCAAGAGAAGGCTTCCAATTATTCATGCCAAATACTAAAGTTTTGTTTTCATGAACAATTAAATGTCTTAAAAATCATTATAATGAGTACGGTTGTTTTTCAATGAATAATTTAACTAAAGTCAAGTTCATGGTATTTAGAATCATCATGTACTCACACAACAAGGATCTTTGATTTTTGGTATTTCCTTTGATGGAATCCATATTTTTTTTTATCAGTTTTTAAATTTTCTGTAGCTTTTTATATGATGGGTCGAGTGATGTTTTTTTGTTTTTTGACAAATAGGTCAAGTGATGATGCGATTGTGATGTTGATAATTGGAGGTCAGTGCTCATGTGTTGGAAAATCCAGTGGACTGAGTAACATCCAGTGGATTGTAATGTATTCCTTATATGTGAATACATGTGTTGAATTAGCACTTTAAATTTTACTGATAGACCAAGACGGTGTTTGCATTGATAGTACTTGGAATGTTGTATTTAATTTTTTTTTTCCAAAATGTGTAGACACACAAAACATAAATTATTGTTGTATTTAAAGTTTTGACGTTTTAATATTTAGTTGTGAATGTATGTTATTATTTTTCTTTTGTCTACTATTTTTACATTGTATATGACCCGTGCGACAGCACGGGTGGAAAGTCTAGTATGTATATATAATTTTGATTGTTGATGAAATTGTGTTCTAGGTTTAGGGTTTAGAAAGTTTATGATAATTGATATGATGTGATGAATTGTGTTGTTTAATGCATGTTTCTGTGTTGTTTTGATTGTTATGTTGTATATAGAACCTGTAAACATTGTTTTCTATCAAATTTGGGATTTGGGTAGATGAAATTTGGGTTGAGTGAAAAATAGAGTTTTCCCGAGAGCTACCTTTGACAACATACCATGTTTCATGTTGTTGCGTCTTTTGCATCAGTTTCTGTTTCGAACTAGCTTTCGATGTAAACACGAAAGTTGTAGGTATGAATGTTATCTTTCTAATGTCGTTGGTCTTACATCAAAATGATTTATAGAACTTGAGTTATGGTCAAATTACTGGACGTAGGTCACAGTGAATTTTTATGAATTTCAGCACAACTTTGTCCGAATTTGAAATGAACACTGGTATTGATTGGTATATAATTGGTCTTAGTTGTAAACATGAAAGTTGTAGATAATTGAGTTAGCTTTCTAATGGCACTGGTTTGACTCGAAAATGTTTTGTAAATCTCGAGTTATGGTAAAAATAGTCCAAGTAGGTCTTCAGAAAATTTTAAGAAAACTTAGCTTAACTAATCTCAAGTTAGTCCAAAACTTATGGTTGGTTTCCCAACTTCAAACTTAAGTATTAGGGATTTAGTCAGAGTGTTTTATGAGTATTTGGCTTATGTTTTATTGATCAACTTGCTTTATTTTTTAAGAATGTTTTGGTTTGATATGGATGTAGTTGATTAATGTATATGTGCTTTCCGAAGATGTGTGATTTAAATATGTGTTATATAAAGATGTGTTGTTTGTAGATGTGTGACTTAAATATGTGCTATATAAAGATGTCATATTTAAATATGTGATATTTGACGATGATGCTATTTAAAGATGTGTATTTGTCGAGTCATCTAAAGATGTGCATTGTTGAGTCTTTACTCGTGTCGTTGCATTTGAGTCGTGTCGTTGCATAGCATAGTCAGCGATGGGGGCTTAATGCCTGACAGGTCCTCTATGACCTTAGCGATGGGGGCTTAATGCCTGACAGGTCCTATTTGACCTTTAGCGATGGGGGCTTAATGCCCTGATGGTACCACATGCATGAGGTCTAAGTGTTGCATAGTCGTGTCGTGTCGTTTGTGAAGTGATGATGTGATTGTGAAGTGATGATGTAATTTGCAAAGTGATGATGTATTCGTGATGGTGTAATTGTGACTTGTTGATGTATTTATGACGTGTTGAAGTATTTGTGATGTTATGATGTACTTGTGAATGTTTGAGATGTTTTCGTTATATGTGATGATTTGTTGATGTTGTTGATATTGTTGTTGTTGATTATTTATTGTTGTTGTATCTTGCTAAATGTCGTTGATGTTGATAACGTTGTTGTTGCAATATATATTATTTATTGTTGTTGATATATATATATATATATATATATATATATATATATATATTGTTGCTGTTATATTTTATTTATTATTAAAGAAAATACAAACACCTTAAAAAAATATTTATAAACTAACATATAATTTATTAATTCATCTTTAATTTTAACATAAAATAAATATTATTTATCAATCTCACTAATATTTTGTTTTTGAATAATCTCACCAATTATTTTTAAGGGTCCTGCTAACCGGTACTCTCAAGTACTCTTTAAGCACACCAAGGCATACCAAGTAAATTAAAAAGTAGTGCGGGTTAGTGTTTTGAAGCGTTTAGAAAATCCTATCTCCCCCTTTCGTGCAAACAAAGGTACGATAATCGCTGTTCTCTGCCTGCTCGCTACGATTTTGCAAAACGAAGGGCAGATAGAATGCGATTTCTGTGAGATTCCAATTCTTTACTCTGTTCTCAATCGCAAGACGTGTTCGCTGCTGCCATGAGAGTATCTGGGTAAGCATCGCCCCCAGAAGAGGTACTAATGACCGAATTTTTTTCTTTTCTTTCAAAGAAGTTTTATTATTGCAGTAGGAGTAGAAACTATATCATCTAGGTATTGATTCGGGGATTTCAATATAGATTCTTAAAGAAGATAATAAAAAATTAACTGAACCTCTTCCATTTTAATCCTAAGGGGGACATGAACCAGCACTGTTAGGCCAACCCACAATCCTTGAAATTGCATTCAACAGTTTCAATTTTGGGAGAGGCCTTAATCTTTCAATAGATAACTCTAAAGAGAGTTTTTGATAATTCTCCAAATGGTTCGAGGGTATTTGGGAGAGGCCTTAATCTTTCAATAGATAACCCTAAAAAGAGTTTTTGATAATTCTCCAAATAGTTCGAGGGTATTTGGGAGAGGCCTTAATCTTTCCATAACTCTCAAATTGCTCATTTAGAAGCTATAAATAAATTCTTCTTTAACTTCTTTGTTCGCATGTTATTGTCCATTCGTCTCTACCCGCCTTTTAAAATGTTTTTTAATAGCTTATCCATGTTATTTAATCTCAACTTTATGCGTCCACATTCCCGCCGATTTTGTTGCTGTATATTTTTTATGGCTCCTCTGTGTGCCGATTCCGTTGTCTCTCTGAGATTCCTTTTTCCTCATAACTTGTATTGAATTTTAGTTCAGTTGATATGATTTTATAATTAAACTAGTAACATACCCGTGCTGACGCATGGGTACAGTGACTGTTTGTTGTTTAAAAGAGTCTGATTTTCTTTTTAATGGTTGTTATATATTGTTATTTAAATTTTAAAAATTTAATGTAATGTTTTTTTTAGGTTTTGAAAATGTTAATATAACTTCGTTACATGTGATGGGCAGTTATTTCTCTGTAATGATTGTTACATTTTGCAGAATATGATAATGCACATTAAATATAATATAATTTTTACACAGCATAAGTTTATTTAAATTTTTGAAACTTGAAACGAAAACAATGTTGTAATATTTGAATATAATGGAGAATGAGATATTGTGTGTATATTTTCAGTCTATGTAGATATTAAAAATAATATCAAGCAGTTTATTATAATATTACAACTTGTCATGTAATATTATAAATAGTTCAATATCATTATATAATTGAATTGAGGTGATGATATTATAAATAGTTTAAATGTTTTAGCAGGAACAGTTTTTATAAAGGATTAATTGTCATGTAAATCAAAGTTAGTTTAATTAATGATAATTTATCCCGTGTATTTTATTTTTTTTTTATGAAAGTTTATCCTGTGCATTTTAGTTTATGAGGGTTCAATATCATTATAGAATCGAAGTGAGGTGACATTATAAATAACAGGAACATTTTAGCATGAACAATTTTTTATAAATATCGTTTATCAAAGTTAGTTTAGTTAACGACAACTTATCTCGTGCATTTATGTTACTTATGAAATTTTAGTCAACGACCACTTCTCCGATGGATTTCAGTTATCTACGAAATTTTATTCAATATTTGTTTATCCTGTGCATTTTAGTTGATAAGTGTTCAATATCGTTGTAGAATTGAATTGAGGTGATGATGTTATAAATACTTTAAATGTTTTAGCATGAACAATTTTTATAAAGGACAACTTGTCATGTAAATCAAGGTTAGTTTAGTCAATGATACTTTATCCCGTGTATTTGATTTTTTTTTTCTTTTGAAAGTTTATTCAATGTTCACTTATCTCGTGCATTTTAGTTTATGAGGGTTCAATATCATTATAGAATCAAAGTGAGGTGACATTATAAATAACATGAACATTTTAACAGGAACAATTTTATAAATATCGTTTATCAAAGTTAGTTTCGTTAGCGACAACTTATCTTGTGCATTTATGTTACTTATGGAATTTTAGTCAATAACCACTTCTCCGATGGATTTCAGTTATCTACAAAATTTTATTCAATCTTTGTTTATCCTGTGCATTGTAGTTGATAAGTGTTCAATATCGTTGTAGAATTGAATTGAGTTGATGATGTTATAAATAGTTTAAATGTTTTAGCAGGAACAATTTTTATAAAGGACAACTTGTCATGTAAATCAATGTTAGTTTAGTCAATGATAATTTATCCTGTGTATTTAAATTTTTTTTCTTCTGAAAGTTTAGTCAATGTTCACTTATCTCATGCATTTTAGTTTATGAGGGTTCAATATCATTATAGAATTAAAGTGAGGTGACATTATAAATATCAGGAACATTTTAGCAGGAACAACTTTTTATAAATGTCGTTTATCAAAGTTAGTTTAGTTAGCGACAACTTATCTCGTGCATTTATGTTACTTATGAAATTTTAGTCAATAACCACTTCTCCAATGGATTTCAGTTATCTACGAAATTTCATTCAATCTCTGTTTATCCTGTGCATTTTAGTTGTATAGTAAACGTTTGTTATTCGTAAAAGATCATTAAATTTTAATAAGAGTTTTAATATAATTGAATTGTATGTCAATTTAAAGTAAATGTCGATTTATTTGTGTATTATATTTTTGATGGTATAATAAAGTAAAATTACATTGATTAAGTAATTTAAACTTTTTGGAATCAGTAGAAGACACTTAATATTAATTAAAATGTAGAAAAAACAATTGAGATGCAACATTAATGCATTGGTACAATTTTAGGATAAATAGTCATGAAAATAACCTACATAGTCCTATTTTATGCTAAATACATGGCAAACATAATAATTACTGATAGAAAATTCCTTCAAAAGATAAAAAATTATTGATAGAAAATTTAAATTTGATAGTGCATTCTGGTAGGAATTTATTAATTTGGGAGAAATTATTCCACTTTTTGTTCAATTTGTGTAGTTAATTTGCGATCATTATTGACAATGATGTTGAAATTTTGGTTTTCTCCATTATCTCCACATAATATGAGGCTGTCACATATGTTGTGCTTTGTAAAATTTGCAAAGTCACACTTGTGAAGACCATTATCCGTAATTAATTTTATAAAAAACAAATAAATTAAATTTTGCAAAATAACCATTATGCACATGAAATTAAGGAGATCACGAGTTTTAATAAGAAGGATTGTGAAATTTTGCTAGACTTTGATTTTTATATATTGTTAGTAGAAGTAGATGTTAGTAGATCTGTATCAGTGACGATTTCGCTCGTGTGTAAAAGTAATTATTAGTAGACGTAGATGTTGGTAGATTTGTATTAGTGACGACTTCGCTCGTGTATAATAATAATTTTTAAAGCCAACAGTGACATTTTATTTCGTGTATAATAAATCTTTTAAAGTTAACACATGTAATTAAGAAGATAATGAGTTTTAACAAGTACGATTATGAAATTTTGGTGGACTTCGATTTTTATATATTGTTATTATTGTTAGTAGAAGTAGATGTTAGTAGATTTGTATCAGTGACGACTTCGTTCGTGTGTAAAAGTAATTATTAGTAGACGTAGATGTTGGTAGATTTGTATTAGTGACGACTTCGCCCGTGTATAATAATAATTTTTAAAGCTAACAGTGACAACTTATTTCGTGTATATTAAATCTTTTATAATATATATCAGCGTGACATGTCACGTGGTTAATAATTATCTTGAAATTTACATCGGCGACAACTTGTCTCTTTTGTTATGATTATTTTAAATTTGTACTGATAACATGTCATCTCGCGTATAATATTGAGTTTTGTTTAAATGTTTAAGTTAGTTTTTCACTGATATTTTAAATAGTACAAACTCTTTGTCATGAATAATGTTTTATAAATGACAACTTATCACGTGTATCAAAGTTAGTTTAGTTAGTGACAACTTATCGTGTTTATTTTAGTTAATTTTGAACATTTATTAGTGAAAAATTGTCAACTACATGATATTGTAATTTAATCAATGTCATATTCTCTTGTGTATTTTATTATGGATAACTTATCTCGTGCATGACCATTCTATTTAATCAATGTCAATTTCTCAACTTTCATTTTGGTTATTTATAAAATTTTAGTCAATGTTCACATATCTCGTGTATATTAGTCGATGAAGGTTCAATATCATTGTAAAATTAAGGAGGGATGTGATATTATAAATAGTAGAAATGTTTTAGCATATCCATTTTTTTTTTTATAAATAACAACTTGTCCAGTATATCAAAGTTAGTTTAGTCGATGACAACTTATCTCATGCATTTGAGTTAATTTTGATATTTTATTAGCAAAAACTTGTCAAATGCATGATAGTTTAATTTAATCAATGTGAACTTCTCTTGTGCCCATTTCAAAAACAAAAAAAAATGTATCTTGTGCATGATATTTCTATTTTTTTTTGTTGGTGAGATAATTATATTTATCAATGAAAAATCTTTGTCACATGCTTATTTGTACACATTAGTGACAAATATTTGTTCTAAATTTTTATATGTTAACGAAAAAAATTTACGTGGCATTTTTTAAAATTTATAAGTGACAAATATTTGTCTATTGCTTTCTTATATCTACCAATCACAAATCTTTGTGCTTTTTCTTGTGACAAATCTTTTTCCTATATTTATTTGTATGTAACACCGACAAATATTTTTATTCTTTTTTTTAGGGAGACAAATATTTTTATTTTTTTTTTACAAAAAAAAATATTTATTCTTGATTTCTATCTATCAATTAAAAATATATTTCTTATATATTTGTTTTTATATTCAACCGTGATAAATATCACACATATTTTTAAATAACTATCAGTACACATGTCTTTTTGTACATATCAGATGATCAATGTTTTACCGTTAATTTTATTATGTAACAATGAAATTTATTTATTTTATGTTTTTATAAATATAAAAAAAGTTTTAATATTAATTAATTAATGTGACAACATGTCGTTAGATATGTGTAAAATAACATTAATTTAACTATTTTTTAGAGGTTAATTAAACTACTACTATTATTTTTAATATTTTATAAAAATTATTATTATTATTATTATTATTATTATTAATATTATTATTATTTTATTTTTTGACAAATTATTATTATCCTTATTTATTAATTTTGTTAAGTTTTAACGTGATTTTTTCGCTTCACTAATCCTTTATAAGGTTTGCAACAACTATATCCTAAAATTTTGGCTTTAAATTTTCATCATATATGTTTTTCATTTCTCTCTCTAATAACCGTGAATATTTTTCAAAACAAAAATTTAATAGATATATTATTTAATACATTTACAAACAGAATACCCTAATTTCCATGCCATACAAACTCGGCTATCCTAAATAGTTGTTAGGAACCATGAACTGCATTAATTTTTTATGTTTAACTATAAAAGTAATAAATAAAATAGATTCGAGCAACAATATAATTTTGTATTCTTTTTATCTTTTTTATTATCATTTGATTGTAATATTGTATCTCTAATAATTGAATTTGCGTTTATTGATCGACCCATGATCTTACGGATTAAAGATTATTTATTGATTTATATTATAGTCGAGAAGACTCGTGTATCGCACGGTTCAAAGATCTTGTTATTATTGTCAATTTTGCAATTAAAAAAACACATACCCCTTTCTATCTCGTACAAACCTAGAGTCTTTTTTAATAATTTTCTTTTTATTATTACTTTATCCCCCACGCACTATACTCATTTCTTCACCAAAGAAAGTCTGAAAAACTCTCTCATTCACAAACAAACCCTAGCCGCCAAACCCTAGCCGCCGCCTCACTCCTTCAGTGTGTCTCCGGCGACGGCGTTTCATTGTTCCACCATCTTCATCCTATCCTTTTCATCAGTAATTTTACTCTATCAAATTTATTTTCACGTCAAAGATGATTTTCTATTTCCCTACGGCCATTTTTTCGGCTACATCTAGTCAACCACATACAAGTTTTTGAAAAACCATCACCATAAAAATAGTCCCCTCCACCTTCTCTACAAAACCCATTAAAGAAAATCAGGATCAGATCACTTTCGCCGGTTACCACCGTGCCGAAGTTTGCAACCACCGCGCCAGAAAAGAGCCGATGTGTTTACATCCCAATCTTGTATGTTTTGGTCTCTTATTTATGCACTCTTTTATTTTATTTTTTTCTTTTCCCATTTTGCTCATCTGTGATCTGGAAAGGATAAACATTATATCAGCTGAAAAGTTTGCAAGACAAACAAAAAAGACACAATTGAGACATTTTCTTATGAAAATCTTTTTTTGTTGTTGATATAATTGTAAAACTGTGTTTGGATGTGTATGTTTTCTTTAACTTCTCATATGTGATGTTGATGATATATTAAAAGACAAGTATGTTAAAAATAAAATCATTGAGTTTATAAAAAATAAAGTAAATCTAATTGTAGAGTGGAGTTCAGTCCAGTAGTGGTGAGTGTCTCCATATTATTTCCTGTTAGATGCACTTTCTCTAATAAGATTGGTCTTTTCCATTTTTGTTTTCTTCATCATTAATGAAAACAATATTGATATTGATTAGCTAGTTGTAGAATATAATATATATGTATATCGCTTCTTATGCATTCATGTATGGATCTTACATAAAAAAGAGCTTCATTTAACATGTTATAGCTTGTTAGAGATCTGATGTGTGAAGAGAAAAAAATAAAGACAATGCACAACCAAAAAAATTAGTTCATTATAATCTTCATACCTTTGTGAAGATAAGAGAGGTTTCATTTACCTACATTTGTTGTTGAAGAATTTTCTGCAAAATAGAGATGAACAAAATATGGAGGTTAGAAAAAATTTGAGAAGAAAAAAAAAGTATACATAAAAACCAGTTAAGGATAAGAAAGAGAAGAAAAAGTGAGAATGATATAATAGTGAAGAAGTATTGGATGATATATAAAATAGTATTTGAAATTTGAATTTTTGCCCCCAAGAGTACAACTTGCAGCATTGGTATTGACAAATAAATGCTGTCATGAGACCAGCAAAAGTGAATTATCTAGTTGCAATGTAAAGGAAAATGTGTTTTTGTAGAGCAAATAAACTAAACCAAATGCTTTTAGTAGTTACATGACATCATCATAGTTAATTGTGGTCATTTAGTTCAATAAAGTAATTTTTAGACAACTTTTACCCTCAATTGTGTGATTTGGCAAGCAACCAGCTTAGGGTAGTAATAGATTTTCCACAACATCTTCCCTTCTTATATTAAGAAAGATCTTTAGAGCTGTATGTTGTTGTTACTGCTCGGTGATTTGCTCTTTTAGCCACCTATTGAGTAAAACTGATTATAGCTTATAGGATTTCAAACTGAGTTGTATTGTTTAATAGAACTGGTTGCTGTTTTCAACTAAATTCTAACATATGAAAACTATACGAGAAAATCTCATATCAAAATTAATTTCCAGTTAGAAGTTATGCCAATTTGAAGTTGGCCTTGGAATAGTGTTTTGAGGTGTAGTCTGTGTTATGCTTTTAATTCGACTCTAATAATGTGTGTACATATTATTTAAGTCAGTTATAGGTTGTATGACAGTAGGTTGATCAATATAAACTCAATTATGCAGATAATTTGTGACGGCTCTGTTGTGTGACAACTCTGTCATCCTTGTGTGATTCTTCTAGGCGCCACTATTTTGCCCCACCCTCCGCGGCCCTACGTGATCCGGGTGATAGCTTGTGAGTTAGCATCTCTTCATTTTTCCTCAACACTTGTAATAGATTTTCAACATAATAATTTGATTTATTTTAATATAATTGCTGAATTTTTTGGGGGATTTCTTATTTTTGTTTCCCCTTTTTTTATTTGTTGATTGTCTTATGGTCTCTGTTTTCATTAATTCAATTTTTAACTTCTCTCGTTTGGGTTTTCATCTCTTCAAATGAATATTGTAGCTGACAAATCATGTTTCCATATTCTCTTGTATTTTTTGGAATCACGAATAAAGGTGTTATTATGTGAAAACTTGTATTTTTTATTTACTTCAGATCGTTCACCCATGCGATGCACTAGTGAATCGTATTTGAGTAGAATAATATTTATTCCTTTTTTGTATGGGAAAATTAATGTGAGGCTAACTCTGTTTATTTTATTTTATTTTTAAATAGTAGGATAATCATATTTAGTTTTTTTACGAAAAATAAATAACCATTTTTTTATTAATTGATGGAAATATAGAAATTACATGTCAAGCCTTGAAAAGGTGGTCAAATTTTTCCGTTGTTTCTTGGTCTGGTACGGTAGTTAATATTGCACTAACACTGATCTTGTCTCCTTTTCTTACTTTCCTTAGTGATTATTTGGTTTCTCTTCAATCATTGAATGTGAGCAAGCTGTTGCATTGAATATTTCTTCTATTATTTGTTTTGTTTTTAAATATTTATCACATTGTCAGGTTTGAACCGTTCTTGCACTAAATGGCTGAAGTACTTGGATCTTTCCTCTCTTCCTTGTTAGGATCAAAGGTGGATAGGATATCCGTTCAAGAATTTAAAGATTTCTTTAAGCGCAACGGTATTGATGAGGGTCATCTCCAAGACTTAAGACTGCTTTTATTATTCGTTGCTACTGTGCTCAATGATGCTGAGGAGAAGCAATTTATTGAACCATGGGTGAAGGAGTGGACTGATAAAGTTAAGAATGTTGCATACGATGCCGATGACTTAATGGATGAGCTAGTCACCAAAGCAAGGTATTCAAGGGATTTTGCTTCGTCTCTCAATCCATTTGCTGAAACACCAAAATCAAGAGTTCAAGAGATTCTTGAGAGGTTAAGATCCTTAGTAGAGCTAAAAGACATTCTCATTATTAAGGAAGGTAGTGCAAGTAAATTACTTTCATTTACTTCAGAAACAACTTCTTTGGTAGATGAACGTTGAGTGTACGATAGAAATGATGATAAGGAGAAAATTATCGAGTTTTTGTTATCCAACAACTCCCAAAAAGTGGAAGTGTTGCTATTGTTGGGATTCCACTTTTTGGGAGTTGTTGGATAACAAAAACTCGATAATTTTCTCCTTATCATCATTCCTACCGTACACTCGACGTTCATCTACCAAAGAAGTTGTTTCTGAAGTAAATGAGAGTAATTTACTTGCACTACCTTCCTTAATAATGAGAATGTCTTTTAGCTCTACTAAGGATCTTAACCTCTCAAGAATCTCTTGAACTCTTGATTTTGGTGTTTCAGCAAATGGATTGAGAAACGAAGCAAAATCCCTTGAATACCTTGCTTTGGTGACTAGCTCATCCATTAAGACTGCTTTTATTATCCGTTGCTACTGTGCTCAATGATGCTGAGGAGAAGCAATTTATTGAACCATGGGTGAAGGAGTGGACTGATAAAGTTAAGAATGTTGCATACGATGCCGATGACTTAATGGATGAGCTAGTCACCAAAGCAAGGTATTCAAGGGATTTTGCTTCGTCTCTCAATCCATTTGCTGAAACACCAAAATCAAGAGTTCAAGAGATTCTTGAGAGGTTAAGATCCTTAGTAGAGCTAAAAGACATTCTCATTATTAAGGAAGGTAGTGCAAGTAAATTACTCTCATTTACTTCAGAAACAACTTCTTTGGTAGATGAACGTCGAGTGTACGGTAGAAATGATGATAAGGAGAAAATTATCGAGTTTTTGTTATCCAACAACTCCCAAAAAGTGGAAGTGTGTGTAGTTGCTATTGTTGGGATGGGAGGGGTTGGCAAGACCACTCTTGCTCAGATATTATACAATGATTCACGAGTTATGGACCATTTTCAATCAAGATCATGGACATCTGTTTCAGAAAATTCAAAAATGCAGGAAATAACCAAACAAGTTCTAGATTCATTCACTTTGGGTCAATCTGATGTCGTGGACTTTAATGGTCTCCAACTTCGGCTCAAAAAAGAATTAACAGGGAAAAGGTTTTTACTTGTTCTGGATGGGTTCGAGAATGACAATTATCTTGATTGGGATATCCTTCAAAGGCCTTTTGTTTCAGAAAATCATGGAAGCAGAATAATTGTTACTACACGTAATAAAAGGGTTGCCACAACAATCCGTGCTAATCTAACTCATTTCCCCCCATTCCTATCTCAAGAGGCTACATGGGAATTATTCTCAAGTCATGCATTCAAGTCTCTAAATTCAAATGAACCAAGTCGTGTTTTGACAGAAATTGGTCAAAAAATCGTTCAAAGGTGTGGTGGTCTCCCCCTAGCCACAATTACACTAGGGAGTCTCTTAAATTCAAAAGAGGACAGTGAGGAGTGGGAAAATGTTTGTACCAGTAAATTGTGGGATTTATCAAGAGGGCAGAACAACATATTTTCTGCATTAATTTCAAGCTACACACGCTTACCTTCATATCTCAAGCGGTGCTTTTCATTTTGTGCCATCTTTCCGAAAGGCCATAAAATAGAAAAATGGGACTTGATATATTTATGGATGGCTGAAGGTCTCTTGCCACGATCAACAACGGGAAAGAGAATGGAAGACATGGGAGAACAATGTTTTGAGGAGTTGGTGTCGAAGACATTCTTTCACCACACATTGAATGATTATTTAATGCATAACCTTATGCATGAACTAGCAGAATGTGTTGCAGGTGAGTTTTGTTACAAGTTGGCGGATTGTGATCCAAGCACAATTGGAGTGAGTAGTGTGCGTCGTATCTCGTATTTACAAGGAATATACGATGACTCTGAACACTTTAGGATGTACTCTAATTGCGAGAAGTTGAGGACCTTCATGCCTTTTAAATTCTTCCCCGCTGTTTCTTCCAGGGAATCTTTTGACTCTTTGGTTTCAAAACTAATAAAAAAATCAAAGCCTCTGCGTGTCTTCTCTTTGTCTGGATATACAATTAAGTTATTGCCTAGTTCAATTGGTCATTTATTGCATTTGCGGCATTTGAATCTTTCTGGGACTGCAATTGCCTCTCTACCTGATTCTATATGCCATCTGTATAACTTAGAAACATTGTTGCTGGTGAATTGTACTGACCTTACCATGTTACCAACAAAAACATCAGATCTTATCAACCTACGACAATTGGATATTAGTGGCAGTGGTATTAAAAAGATGCCTGAAAATTTTGGTAAATTAAAATCTCTTCAATTGTTGCCTTGTTTTGTCGTTAGCGATGATGGGGGATCGAATGTTAATGAGTTGGGGGAGATGTTGGAACTCCGTGGATCACTTTCGATTGTGAACATGGAAAATTGTGAACATGGAAAATGTTCTGCGTAGAGAAGAAGCATCCAATGCTAGGTTGAAGTGTAAAAAATATCTTAATGTGGTTGAATTCAAGTGGACATCTCCAACACACAGTCAAGAGAGCGAAAATATTATATTTGACATGCGAGAGCCGCATCCTAACTTGAAAAGACTCAAAATAAATAATTTTGGTGGTGAGAAGTTTCCGAATTGGCTAGGGAGCCCATCTTTGGTCAGCATCCCTATGGATTGTGTCTCAGGAACGCTTAAATCTCTTGAAGTATCTGATTGTAAGAAATTGCAACTAGAAGAATCTCACTGTTATCCTGTCCTTGAGATTTTAATCTTAAGAAGTTGCGATTCTCTCATATCTTTTCAATTGGTTTTATTTCCAAAGCTTAAAGAGCTTTGTATAGAAGACTGTAACAATCTCCAGACCATTTTATCTACCGCAAACAATCTTCCATTTCTTCAAAACTTGACCTTGAAAAATTGCTCGAAACTGGCTCTGTTTTCTGAGGGAGAGTTGTCTAAAATGACATCACTTAATTCTCTTCATCTCAAGAGTCTTCCTACACTCACTTCACTAGAGGGCATCGGAATCGAACACTTAACCTCTCTTAAAAAGCTGAGGATAGAGGATTGTGGTAACCTTGCCTCTCTACCAATAGTTGACTCCCTTTCCCATCTAACTGTCAGAGGATGCCCATTATTGAAATCACATTTTGAAGGGGGTGCCGGAAAATACTCGAAAATGGTGTCTTCCATACCCTCTACTATCATCGAAGCTTAGATCGCTCATAGGTAATACTCATTATGTAAGTGTATATTTTCATAGTAATACTATAATTGTATAGTTAATTGGTTGATTGAAAGTAGTGTTCTTGCATATCATGTTTCTCTAATATGAAAATTTCCTGTTGATCTGGCAGTATTTGGATATTCCCAGGTGTTTTTAGAGCCAAAAAAAATAAAAAATAATGTAATTGATCGTAAGGTTGAAATGCTATTGTTCTCTGTTAGTGGTGTAATTTGGTTTATATGCAAGTTGGGTAATGACTTAGTAATTGTGTTTTGATTATAACAAAGTTATAATGTTGGTGCTGCTTGATGCACTACAAGCGGAATTTCTCCCTTCTGTATTTTTCTTGTTTAACATCACACTTAATAATTGTTGTATCGGTTGTTTGTGTGTAGGTCACAATGGAGTCTGCATTGGTCAAGATGGTAAAGCAAAACTATTCTTAACTTCTGTTTCGATGTGAGGTTGGGCCTCGGTGCAAGACAAAATTGCCATGATTATTGTGAAGCTATAATTTGTGGATTTCAATTTAAGTGTGACCGTGATTTATCAAAATACCAAACACCAAAATCAGTGTCCTAATATGTGACTGATGACTATAACAGAAAACAATTGTAGAATTTGTGGTTATTGGTCAATAGACCTTTAATCTTTTGCAAGACATGAAGGATTTAATAGCTGATACTTGTACAGTCAGATAAAATAATTTTGACACTCATCATGTTTTTTTTTTTCTCTTTTCTTTCTTTCTAGTGTTTATAATATTAATGCATTTTATATAAGGTTATTGGATTTTGTGGTGATGGTATGATAAAGAAGCCTAAGGTTGCTAATGTGTCCTTTTAGCATTTACATAACTACAAAAAGAAAAAGGCTTTGCTTTGATCAAAATTAACCAAGGTGAATAAAATAGATTTTATTTTCTCTTGCAGCTGACTGTTGGAACCTCTTCCTCTTTAATGGTAGAAAAGAGACTTATGCAAGCAAGAGTAATTTACCTGTGCATGTTAGATGTAGGGTGGGAAAGGGAGAGATTTACCCCCATAGGAAAGTCATTTTTGCAGGATACGTGGAGGTTGTAATAGCTGCAACCGGTCGCTACAAAAAATAGGTTTTAATTTTAACTTAGTTTAATATGTTTTCTTCAATCTCACCCCAACCTTCCTTAAAAATGTGAATACAACCCCGTTTATTTTACCCTTATACCTCTGATTCATCAAAACACTAACACACGTGTCAAAATATATCAACACTCAGATTCAACTGTAACACAGCAGCGAAGCTTCAAGCTGAAGCTCTTTACTAAGCTTGAAGCTTCTTCAATAAAAGCTTGAAGATGAAATTCTTCTCTAAGGTTGTAGCTGAACGTTGTTGCTGGACCTCTTAATCCGTAATCCTCAGCCCTTGAAGTCTAAACAATCTGCGTTGACATCTTCAACCTGTAGTTCGAATTAAACGTAGTTGGATTATATTATTTGTTGGCACCATACCTATAAAAAATCACATTTTAATGTTTCTTTATGCTAAAAAATATGTTTCTTTGGGCAGAAATAGTTCCTGCGCTGGCCATTAATCAATTGAAAATTACTCTTCTCCCGTAAAAAATTGTTTGCACCCAATCAAACTTTCGAAATACCCCAAGTGACTTAAGTCACGTAGGTATTAAATACAACGTGACTTAATTCACGCTGGTTTTTCACTGTCGTTTTCCTTCTCTTCTTCTTTCTTTACCTCTTCTTCTTCTAAAAGCTAGACCCAATCGAGTCCTAGAGGCATAGATCAAGAAGCTGAAGAAAGCAGAACTGACATTAAGCTGATTATTCATCATCAAAAACATATATAGTAATATATAGTAATGAAACATAATTCATATTAATAATTCAAAAACACTAATTATAAAGAAATTTGAAAAGAATTTATTAAAAATCAAGATCTGACTCATATAAAGAAATTCATATTAATTAAATAATTGAACAGTGAAATTAATAATTTTTAATATTTGATTGATAACAGTAGGGGTGAGAATAGGCCAGGTCAGACATTAATAGGCATGAACCTAGCCTAAGAAAAATTTACAAGCCTTAGTCCTGCCTATGGCTTATCATAAGCCGTTTTTCTTGGTCTGGCCTGACCTATTCAAAAGCATGGTCTGCCCTGGCCTGAAAGCCTGTTTTCATGCCTACTTTACATTAAGGTCATCAAATAGTTCATTTGACCTGCTAAATAGGCTAAACATGCCTTAAAGCCTACTTAAAAGTCTACTTCACTTCAAACAAATTTTAACAACATTAAAGCATACTTAAAAGCCTATTACAACAAAGCCTATTATGGGACTGATAGGAAGAGAAAAATATGTTTCTATTTTTAATATATGCAATTATTTTAATATAAAAAATATATTTTTTAATAGATAGGTATTAATAGGCCGGCATATCAGGCTTATCATGTTTTTTTTGAAAGCCTAAGTCTGACCTATTTAATTAAACAAACTTTTAAAAAGCCTAAGCATTGGTCTCTCTACTAAACAGGTCAGGCCAGACCATAGTAGACCAGACCGTTGGCCCCTATAGGCCGACCTGACCTATTCCCAACCCTAGATAACAGTATAGTATAAGCGGTGATTTTAGAGGCAAAAGTAACAGATCCAAAACGAAGAAGAAGAAGAAGAAGAAGAAGAAGAAGAAGAAGAAGAAGAAGAAGAAGAAGAAGAAGAAGAAGAAGAAGAAGAAGAAGAAGAAGAAGAAGAAGAAGAAGAAGAAGAGGTATTCAAAGCTTTTTCTACTTCTCATCCAAAGCTTTTTATGCATTCAATTTCAATAGTTTTAAATGTTAACATGCAAATAAGTGGTATTCATATTTATCAGTGTGCAAATTAACTCTAAACAGAACTAAATCTTCAAACAAAGAATAATTAATAATTTACAAAATGTCACCAACAGAAAAAGAACGAAAATGTAATTGTTTAGAATTCAATAAGCATTAGTGTAAAATTTAGTTCATTCATCAATAATAGCATTGATCAAATGCATTTTATATGACATTTCAACGCAACTAACTAAATTTTTATTATGAACATTTGAAATAAAATCATTAAAATGCATTTAGAAAAATCACAGTTTCTAGATTCAATAACTCAGATCGGCAACAATCTCATATGATAGTAGAAGGCTTAAATATTCAAATTTACTAACAAACAAAAAAAAAAGTCATTGAGCTAAGGGCCTGATCGATTCAATTTTGGTTTTTCAAGAACAATACATAAAAAAGAGGAAAAAGAAAACATAGAGGATCAAAACTATTTAACAGACTTATCATAGGTTCCCTCCGCGAGGGATAATCCTATTTGACACAATGCGGGTATCATATCAATTTAATAGAGAACATCAGTTGATGTTCAAATTCAAATCTAAGACAACCAAAAAGAAAATTGTTTAATTTTGAAAAGTGAATAAGAAATATGGAACACAAGATTTTGCAAAAAGATAATATAAATAAAGCCAAAAAATATAAGATATGCATAATTGTCTATCGAAAGAAAAATGAAAAAAAATAAATTAACACCCATTTTAGTGTGTTTCTTCGATGAATTTTGTTAAGGAAAAGTAGAGAATGAAGAACATGATACTCAATTGATGAAACAATCGCAAGTTGATAAGAAAACTCCTTTAAAAGGGATGATCCTTTTTTCTAGATATGTTTTTTTTCTTCTTCTTTTTTGTATGGTTTTGTTCAGTTAAATGAAAGAGAAGGCTGAAGGGACGAAGAAAATGTAGTTTGTTTGGCCAAACAAGGTCGATTTCGGCGGTGATATGGGAGAGAAAAAGGTGGTGGCGGCGGTAAGGGAAAATGACTGACCGAGGGTAAGAGAATAGAGGCTGGGTTTGACGAGGGATGTTGGTTTTGACCTAATTTTTGTTACTTCACGGGAGGGTCGTATGCCTAAAACAACGGTGTTAATAGAAATATGTCCAAATTTTCATTTTAAACTTATTTAATAAAACAATTCCAAACCTAAAGCTTATATTAGTTAATTTTCAAAATATCTTCACCTTCAAATGTATCTCAAAAAACTTATTCATTTTTTTTTTGTAGATAAAATATTTTCAATTTTATTTCTTTCAAATTTCAAAGAATAAAAATAATTGAATACTCATTGTATTGATTACCGATCGAAATTTAATTATATTGATTAATAATTAATAATCTTAACAAGACGGACTAGAAAGTTTCATTTTCTTCTATTTTTTAACGGGTCGTTGTTTGCGTTTGAAGTAGTTTTACTAGACACAAAGGGGGTTGCAAAAGCCTAAAATGTCGAGATAGTGTGGGAAAAAGCCAAAAAATAAAGTTTTTTCTCTCCTAATGATTTCAACCGTAAATGTAGTGTGCCAGAAAATATTTCATAGAATATAGTTCATGTGTAAGTTGTTTGTGTTGTGAGTTTTCTATTATTACTTAAATGAGTTTTAAGAAAATATTTCATTTGTTATCCCAAATTAATTGGTGCAAGAATTTATCCAAGAAAATTATAACTTTCATAGTTTTCGTTTCCAATCATGTGTCGTGGTGACTGGTTGTGTCATTCAGCCTATAGGTAAACCAAACAATTTTTTCTTCACATTAGTGAAACTTGCCTTCAAACAATCGTTCTCATTCAATCTACTACAAGTAATCACATAACACATTATAAAACTTAAAATTAATTTCATAACTCGATATAGAGCCAAAATAATATAAGGAATGTCATAAAATGTAATTGTCATCCCAAATTAATTGGTGCAAAAACTTATCCAAAAAATTTATAACTTTCATAATTTTAGTTTTTGTTCATATGTCATGGTGACATCGCGTTGTCCATGGCCGACGGTAATTCCACCCGTGTGTCGCACGGGTAGCACACTAGTATATTACATTATAAACAATTACTATAAATATATTATAAACATTCTTCCTTATAAATATATTCTAAACAATTACTATGTGGGGTACCTTTTCTAGGTTTTGATTTGAAATACTAAAACTTTGTGGTTTGATTTGAATTTTATATACGATGATGATGAACATATGAAGAAGATAAATATTTGTTTTTTTGTTTGCTTTTTTAACGATAAAAATTATTTATATTAAAAATTACTACTAATAATCATATATGACAAGCCACCGCAATGTTTTTTTTTATTAAAAAAAATAAAGAAATGACTAACTTGTACACATTTTAACATATAAAGGATTTGAATGGGTCAGAAAAATAAATAACTTAATTGTTACAAATAAATAAGATAAAGGACTCCTGAAATAATTTTGTCAATTAAATAATAATATATTGGGTTAGTAGCCCTATTATATAGGCCATTTCTATATTTAGAGTTTGTTTTTCTAATTTTTGAAAATTAAATTCCACTATTTTTAAAAATCTTAATTTCGAAAAAATCCAAAAAAAAAAAAATCTGATTTTGTCTAACTTTTTAACTTTAGAAGAAAAAAAAACTTAATGTTTTTTCTGATTTTTTTAATTTTTGAAAAAAATCTTAATTTTTTTTTTGATTTTTAAAATTTTTGGTTTGAAAATTAATTTTCAGATATTTTAAATTGTTTTTTTTAGCTTTTTTAAAATTAAATATGATGTGTTAAGTTAATTTCACGTGTGACCAATGTAACAAAATGAAGAAAAAAAGATTTCCATGTCAGTGCCACATAAGAGAATCTAGTGACTCACATGACTTAGAAGGGTATTTTAAAAAAAAAAATATATTTTACAAAGACGGAATCCAAACAAAAAAATTTACAAAAAAAATCAAAAATGACATATTACATAAGGTAAAGTATTATTAACCCTAAATTTATTATGGTTAAAAAGCAAACATTCTCATGTGGGAAATTCTTTAGCTTTTCTATCCTAAATCCAATCGTTAGATAACACCGTATATTAAAGTTCAATGGTGCATAAATAAGGTAAATGTGGCATCATGGGCAAACCATTTTTATTATTCAATTGATAAATTTCACTATTAATTTAAGGACTAAATATGTTTATGGTTCCTATAAATATATCAATTTTTTATTTTGTATCTCCTAATATTTTTCTGAGTTTTAGTCTTCTAAAAGTTTTCATTTACTACTTTTAGTCTATACTTTTAAACTCATGTGTAGCCTTAATATTTTTAAATGCAAATTTTCATGAATATTTATAACATTATAAGCATCTCCCAAAACAAATTAGAATTTTTTGATTAAATATGAATTTTTAATTGTCAAAAGCATAAAAAATAATATTTAAAATTTTTTATGCAGAGATTCTTATAATGTTATAAATATTCCTGAATTTTTTTATTAGAAATCGAAGAAAAATTTAAGAAAAACTAAAACAAAAATTTGACATTTATAAGAACCATAAACATATTTAACCTTAAAATTAATCGTTAAATAACACATCAATAAATAAATCATATTTGCTTATCGGTTAATATTTAATCAATTCAACTCATCATCTAAAACTTATTATTTTAAATACATTTTAAAAATAGGAGAATTAATTTTATTATAATTGTAATATCTATGAAGATCACTTGAAATTATAGTTATTATTTTAACCTAAAATAATAACAATTCTTTAATTAACATGTATGTACACTTTTCGGGCATTGAAGACATAAATTGGAAAACATTCTTCTCTTCACAAGTTAATTTTTTTTACGGGTATAATATACACAAAAAAAAAATCCCTCCGTAACTAAGCTATGAAAAAGTTTAGAAAGTGAATACACTATATGCATCTTTAGTATAGACACCAATTATGTAAGCAACAGCCCAATAGATACCAATCATATTAGAAACACCGAACGAAGAGGAAGCACATATAGATATACATACATAGAGGTATTAACTCGGCACATCTAAACAATTGGTTCATGTAACTTATAGCTCAAAAATAATTAGATAGATTTCCACCGTCAAGACTTACTACCAAGTTTTCCAAACTGATTAATCAAGTTGGTGCAGCATTTTCACACATACTCCTTTCTTTTGTTCTAGAGTTTCAAAATCTAATTCAATCTTACTGCTTTTAAAATGAATTATGGATATGATTGTTTGATCTTGGCTAATCAAGATGACAATTGATACAGCATAACAAGGTCAAAGAATCTTATGTTTATAATATTTAAAATCTATAATATCAACAAGGAAATGAAAGTTAAGTTGATTTCAATATAGAAATTGGATAATATTAACATCACGATTCATAACCTTATGCATAAATCTTTGTTGAAAGGCAAATGTAGACGTTGAAACTATAAGATTGAACAACAAATTTGAAACATGATAATAGTCTAAAAGTTCTCGAGGATAAGGGATTATGTTGGTAAAAATGCACCTTTGTACCATGAAAGAGGGCACTAGTTACTTTATAAATTACCTCAACTTTTGACTTTGATTCTCCATAGCAATAAGAAGGATTGAAATTTCAGTTGTTCATTGTTGTGATGAACTTCAATAATTTGAAGACTCTATTAAATTGCATACTTTTCAAAACAATCAAAGCATCAATTTCTCAAACAATTCTATCTAAACATTTACGAAAACACTATTGGTATTAACAAGTCTCTACCTACGCGATAAAACCGTGCACTTGCCGGTTTATCACATGTACGGCCATTTTTGTTTCCTTCAAGGTTGCGAGAGATATGAAATGAAAACGTTGCAACAAAAGAGTTGCGATGGGAATTAGGAAGAGCGAATAAAGCACTGTACCTTTGAAGAGAGAGAAACCACAAATCCAAGAATGAAGTTCACTCAGAAGCATAAATACGACGACGAGATTGGAGATGGTGACCGCGTAATTGAATTGCAAAAGTGAAATTTTGGTTCAATGAGTATCAAGACGATAACGACAAAGCAATGAGAATGAAAAAGTGAGATCAAAACGATTGGATTAAAAAGGTGTGAAAAATAAACCTATGCACGAAAAATGAGTTTGTTTAAAACATTAAAAAGCATTAGCAGTAGCAAGTAAAAAAGTGTGAAAAGGAAAAGTGAGTTTGTTTAAAACATTGAAAAGTAGTACCGGGTAAAAAAAAGTGCGCAATGCTTATTTCCATGTTGCAAATGATAGTAAACCGTTAACAAAGATTAACGAGTTAAATATGATTTATGATAAAGGCTTAAATATGCATTTCATCCCTGTAATTAGGGGTCGTTTGAAATTTCATCCCTGAACTTACTAATCCTCCCATTTTGTCCCTACAATTATTAATCATTTGAAAAATGGTCCTAATTACATCTGATTAGTAATTTCAGGGACGAAAATTCAAATGACCTATATTTGCAGGGACAAAAGATCTATTTAAGCCAACCACCTCGCCCAATCATCACTTGCCACATGGGCACCACGTCGCTAATGACAGTCCACCTCAGCAAAAAAACTTAATTAGGACCAAAAGTCAAATGATTAATATTTGCAAGGGCAAAATGGGAGGATTAGTAAGCTCAGGGATGAAATTTCAAACGACCCCTAATTACAGGGATGAAATACATATTTAAGCCTATGATAAAATATTATGACAGAATTTCATCTATATAATTGACTCCACTTAATAATAGAAGTTTGGTGATTGTTGTATCAGCTATGGTCAGTACGTGTGCTTTAAGCCACAAACACAACAGTATCAATGTTATAGCACAACTTGCATCTATGATCACATCGTGGTTTTCAAGGCTGGTTTCGCAAAATCCTATGCAATATCAATCATGGTATTATAACACCACTATTTATCTACTCCCTCTATTTCTTGTAATGCATAATTTTATTTTTTGAATCGGCAAAATTTTATTAAAACCGAAACTCATGCGAGGCGCATAGAGGCGGTGAAACAACAAAACAAGGATGCCGCATATAGGCGTAACATCCAAACCACCAACACCAAAACGACGAGGAAACCCCTAAGGAACAAACAACCAAACAAACATGGCGTAAGCTATGGCTCTGAAATCTAATTACAATCACCAAAATTCAATCCCATAGCTATGCCTCAACCAACCCAAAACTGCCCCAGGAAAGCACCCAACACAAACTGCAGCTGCCCAGACCAAAACAACAGCAGACATGCTGCGCAACAGACAGAAAACAGCCCCAGCAGCTGCTGTTCTGTCATGACAGCAACACCAGAAACGGAATTCGGACCACCCCACAGCCGAAGCAAACAGAAACACCAAAGGACAGCAGCAGCATTACCTCAAAAGACACACCCGGGGGCACCAACTCCACTCGTAAAACAAACACGACGATGAATTGGATCTACCTAACAACCACCTCCAAGACATCACTTTAACCTCCTCCACTAACTCATCCCATCTAGCTATTTCATTATTGAATATGCACCCATTTCTCGCCTTCCAAATTACCCAAATCACGGCCTCCCAAATCATGCGCAAACCATCCCGGACTTTCTTGTTTAGAGGTCCCCCACTCCAACACTCCCAATAATAGGTTAAATAACCAGATAAAGAAGGAAGCTTAAGTAGAAGCCCAATAATTTTCTAGTTAGAGTTACTAGCTACCAAAAGGTTAGAACCAAATTACACATCTACTCATATTTTCTATTATACACTTCTGCCTTTGCAGACCGCTAGTGCTAACAAAGTACATAATGAACACATAACATCATATATATATATATATATGACACACAAACAATCTTATCATGGAATATGCAGAAAATGTTAGATACATGGTCAATGCTTGTGATATAGTAGCAAGTGATAAATTTAAACCATTGGTCTCTTTTGTGCTATGGAAATGCACAAAAATAGTAGAGCTATAGGTAAAAAGTGAAACGAATATTAATCTGCAAAATTGTGTAGAGTACAGAATAACATGATTATTTTGCCTAGTTTTGGTGTTTTAGTCCACAGACCCAAACACTTTTTGGTCATCCATATCTATACCAAGGTTCCCCAACTTCCTTGCCATCAATTTCTATACGAGGAATACGAGCCACCTTGTTCCAGTACTTTCCTGTCTCGGGTGTAAGTGTTGGAGTCAAAATTGGGCACTCCATGAGATAGAGCCCATTTAGGGAGGAAGGAAGCCCCTGTTCAGGCAAGTACTGCAGCACGTCGCAACGATCAATTTTAAGTATGCGAAGAGCATTAAGTTGTTGAAAGCCCTTGTTGTCCAGCTTCTTGAGACTCTTTAAATTGCTGATGTGTAGGAGATAATGTTTCTGGGAAGAAGATTTTCCTCTGGAAATGACTCCAGGCCTATACATCCACCTTCAATAGTAAATGTAGTCAGAGATTTTAAATTTTCCAATCCCCATTCCTTTTGTGATGTAAGCTTGTCACAATATGCAATAGAGAGTAGAGTTAAGCTTGAAGGCAAACCACCATGTGGAAAACATTCAATATGTGGACATCTATTTACAAATAATGCGAGGAGAGATGTGAGAGAGGCAATAAAATTGGGGAATTTGTGAAGATTCTTGCAATTGGAAAGAGAGAAGGTACGTAGGTTTGGTGTATGAAATCTTTCATCTGGGAAAGACGTCAATCCAGGACAATCTTTTATTTCAAAACACTCCAATGGAAGATCACCTTATACGCCCCTGTAACATCAAAAGATACTAGATTGGGACAATTCCATATAGAAAGAATCTTGAGTTTAGGGAACAAATTTAAGGTCAAGGTAGTTAGGGAGTCACAACTATTCCCAATGTACAATCTGTGAATAAAGGAAAGATTCTCTCTTGATTTTAACGATTGGAGTAATTCCAAATTTCTACACTTGCTTATGTAAAGTTCAGTCAGGGATGGAGGGTAAGGGATGGATCTTAGATCAGAACAATTAATCAATTCCAATTCTTTAAGATTGGGTAATTCATCTAGCAAATCATCTGGGAGGACATCCAATGATTCGCAGTCCTCAATTCTTAGGCTCTGCATTTTGGGCGCCAAAGACGATATTTGTGATGCATTAGAAACAGTGCAAGATTGAAACAATATCTCTTCATCATAAAAATTATGGATGGGTTCAAGGTCAGTAGCTTGTGTTGGCAACCTTGATGCAGGGGTACTTGCACCCTAATCACAATATTACAAGTTCAAAGTTAACAACTAGAAAAGGTAATGAGTTTTCATTAGAGAACAAAATCAAATAAATATAGATAATAAAACCTTTTGGTCTGAATTGGCAGAACCATCATCCAGTCTTGCAGCCACTGACAACGCATTGACCCTTCCCTCTGTCTCATTGCCTCTGTTTAGAGTCGATATATCAAACGATGACATTTTTAGGAATTGTGAAACATAAGCAGACGTGGACACTTGCAAGTAAGATAATACAGAACAAGTACACTGACACAACCGATAAACAAACCACTTAAGATATTATTTCGTTTACAAACTATAAAAAGGAAGTGTTTAATACTATAAGATGATGTCCCCGTGAGCTTGGCTCAGTTGGTAGGGACATTGCATAATTTATGCAGGGCCGGGGTTCGAACCTCGGATACCCCACTTCTCCACATTTAATTGTGTGAGCTCTAGCCACTAGGCTACTAGACCAAAAAAAAAAAAATACTATAAGATGATACAGAACATGTACTGATAAACAAACCACTTAAGATATTATTTCATGTACAGACTATAAAAAGGGAAGTGTTTAATACTATAAGATAATACAGAACAAGTACATTTGGCATAACGAAAAAAAACTCTTTTTTAATGAATGAATAAAAAACTTTAAAACCACAACATGCATGTAGAAATTACAAAAACTTTCTCTAGAATGCGTGCCAGAAATATATATCTTTATGAATTCATAGCATGTCGTATATATATATATATATATATATATATATATATATAGCATGTCGTAAGATTAATATTAATTAATGATTATGATTAATTACTGGTAATCCCTACCTTAAGGTTATTTTATTCATAATCGACCCAGCACCTTCTTCCTAAATAACCCAACACCGACACAAAAATTTCAATTCTCAAATAATCAGTGTACTGTTGAAAATATGTCGTAAGCCTTTATCTCCTACGAATCTGGGTATGTTTTCAACTACTAGAATTGGCTTAGAAAACATAATGATGAAATTCGGTGATCCATCTGATTATGTTATACCTCTGAATTTCAAAGAATAACTAATCCATACGTAATTAGGTTATACCATTATGATCAAGTCAATAACTTAATTGGATATTAAAATTCTAGATAATCTATATGAATAAGTAATACACATGATTCAATTTGATCTTCTATCGAATAAAAAAAATTCTATTGGGTTCAACAAATAATTATATCCTTCTTGCAGAGTGTGGCGGGGCATAGAAGTTTAATTTTGACTGTGTGTTACAGATATAGTTTGTGGGTTTTTTAAGAAGGAATAAAATAACCTTACGGTAGTGCTTGCAAACGAGTCACCGTGGAGGATGAAATTCCAACTTTATATTACACCATAAATTTATTAGCAACAAAAACAAACAGGGGACATAAATCAAACCATGCAATAGGCTAAGAAAATCTATAGATTGGGACAGTAACCCTGAAACTCTTTGAACAAAGATGCCACCAAGTGGAGCCGATAGAATTAATAGAAGGTAATTTGTACGCATAATCATTTCTCTCCCTATGTATGAAAAATCTTGAATTGCATAAAGGAATGTCCTATTTAGCAAACTACTGACAAGAAAAAGAAAAGAAAATACTCACGCTACTTCTCGATGCGATCCAGCACCATCATCATCATCATCATCATCATCGCGTGTGTTAAGAAGACTGCTACCCTTGGTTGGTGGTGTTGTCATTGCCTGGAGAGAAGATATACAAAAAAACAATTACTTGTGTCAATAGAAAGTTTTCTATGTTATAAACATGTCAACACCAACACAGCATATGATTAGATTGAATCGGAAATCGCATCCAATGATTGTTTAAATTAAAATGGACGGAGTTTCTTACGGTTAGTGGCGGTCTTCGGAGCTCCGGCAGCGTTATCCGGCGAGTTGAATTCAGCGCGACTGAGAATGTTGTTTGAGATTGGAAGGGTAAAGCTGCGATTTATTCTTCTTCGAAAGGAAAAGAAAAGGAACTCGATTGCTCTTCTGATTAGATTAATCTCATCTCTTTAATCTCTTTTATCATAAAAATAATAATTAATTCATGTCTTCCCTCGTTATATTAATTTGCCTATTTCAACACTACCACTAGGAATAGGGATATATCTCAAGCTTTTTTAATGTTAAAAGTAGTCGTCATTTTTTTATGGTTAATTAAAACCGAAATTATTGGAATAAAGGAAGGACAGATAGAGCCCAAATAAACAAAACCAACTTAATCAAAATTGAATCAAACATATTAAATTAAAGTAGGCAACGTTTTATCTTATTGTAAAAGATACGATAAGATATTTTGGAGATGACGGTCCAAAGGTATTTTTTCAAAGAACGAAAGAATATCTTTGTTAAAAAATCTGTTAAAAAATCCTTGAATTGCCACTGTTTTTTTGAAGAACGAAAAAAATAAAGAAAGATATACCTGAGCCTTCTTTTCTTTTTCTTTTACAAAGGTGTGTTATATATTTTATTAAGATACGTCCGGTACTTATGTCCCAGAAGTGAAGCAAAATGAAATTAAAAAAAATGCAAATACGGTAGTTAAGTACGGCAGGTGTAATTAAGAGTATATTTGTAACTTTAGGAGCCCTAAAGAACTATTTAGGGGCCTAAAAAGCAATCCTCTTAAAAAAACTGTTTTTTTAAAGAAGGATCCAGTTACTTTTAATAAAAAAAAACTACTCATATTCATGTGCAACCGCCCGCTTTTTATATTGGTTCAACTAACCACTTGCGCATTATATATATATATATATATATATATATATATATATATATATATATATATATATATATATATATATATATATATATATATATATATATATATATATTGTGTGTGAGAGATTTGTTAGAACATATCCACTAGATTTTATGTGGAGTATTTTAACAAGCTACACTTTAAAGTGTATTTAACTACTTTTTAGTTATAACTTGTTAAAACACACCTTCTAAAAAATAAGTGGGTGTATCCTAGCAAATGCCTATAGGAGTTGTTAACATACACCCACTTATTTTTTAGAATATGTGTTTTAACAACATTCACGTTAAAGTGTATTTAATAACTTTTTAGTTATATCTTTGCTAAATCACACCTTAATAATAACTACTGGGTGTATCCTAGCAAACCCATATATATATATAACTTGCTTTTAATTCATATAATATAATATATAATTTTAAATGAAATCCACAATGAATAGTAAGACCATTTTAGTGAAATAAAAAATATTAATTGAATTGATAAAAATATTTATCATTTTGGATATGAAAGTAATTTAAAAATAACAATTTAAAGCTTAAAAAGACCATAAAAAAATAAAAAGATAAATTTAAAGCTTGAAAATTTATATAAAAATAGAGAAAAAAACAAAATTAAAATGAAAAAAAAGAAGATAAAATAGCTGTTATCTAAAATAAAGTTATGGGACTGGAAATTCATTCTAATTCATCAATCATTTGGTAAAAGTCGAGTGAAGATGCTGAAATTTCTATCAAAAGTGAAGATCGAGTTCAACGCACTGGATCCACGAACCGCATCGTGTATGGAGTTTCTCGCACAATGCAATTCACGAAAAGCCAAAGAATCAAACCCTGCTTGTGAAGTTGAGATCAAGCGTAAAAACGTGGAGCACCCGCCGCAGATCACCGTCACGTTCGTCAACGGTGTGGAAGAAGCTTTCGATGCTACATCCACACCGGTTCACCGTATAACCAAGATGATTCTCGAAAAGGGTCAGTTACTTGAAACTGAACAGATGTTCCGTGAAGCTGGAGAACAATGGCCTGTTATCATACCTGATGAAGAACTCTCTCAGCATGCACCCGGCACCAAAGTCAGTGTTTTTTTTTTTTACTTCTTTATCTTATGTTATATTGATAATTTGAAAGAAAAAAATGAAATAATTGAACAACTTGTGTGGGTATGGTTTTGGTGTCGGATACTGACACATGTCGAACACTAGACACATCTTCAATATGCAGTATCCGTTCTACATAGATTAGGAAATGTTTGGGTATTGTTTTGGCGTCTGACATGTGTCGGACACTAGACAAGCCTGCAATGTGAAGTGTTGGTGCTTCATAGACTGGGAGTTCTTTATGGTCTGGATTATATTCTATTTGAGAGAGGAAAATTACTGGTTGGGGATGGTTGTGAGGACTGATTTGTATTAAGGCTCCGTTTGGATTGAGCTTATTTTGAGTTTATGAAAAATAGCTTATGTAAATCAATAAACTTTTATGTTAATTTATAAGTTCTGACTAACGAATATTGTATCTTCATAAACTATTTTTTCTAAAACCACCTTTACAAGCTTATAAATAATACATAAAAGCTTGTTTATTTATATAAATTGTTTTGCATAAGCTCTGAATTAAGCCAATCCAAACTCCGTGTTAGTTCTTCATAGATCACAAACTTTTGATACAATGAGAGGTATAGTACAGCTATGTTTATGCAAAGTAAAATAGCACCAATTTGAGGGATGACCTACTCTACGGGGCCAAATTTCATGGGGAGTGCACCACTTATGGGTGGGATACAATGAGGATTTTTGGTAAAGGAATATAAAATTGAACGTTATGAATTATCACAACAGTATGATCCGGTATGTTATTTAGCACTACCAATCATCTTCATGGTTGATATCTCCTAAAACATACAAATTATTGGTAGACGTGAATTGACAAGAAAGGGATTTGGTTAGCTTTGTAACATAAAACATGCTAATGGAGAAATTTGGATGTATAAAGTGTCAAATGATTGAACTATTGAAGATTCAACCATGTAGATAGTACCACTTTATGTGGCTGGCTGTAGCCACTTGACTTATTGGCGAAGAGACGGCAATTAGTTTTATCATTTTATAAGAAGATAAAAATTGAGGGATGGAGTGGTATGATCTGTGGCACAGAATCGAGGATCCAGAGTGATGAGGAATTACCCGATGAGAGGTAGAGGTGTTAAACGAGCTGACCAAATTGGAAGAAGAATGAGAAGTAGCAGTTGGTGAGGTATTTGGCAGTAAAGCAAGGAGGCTCTGAAATTGCTCGTGTTGAATCTTGCTGGATGTTAGCATCTTGAAAACAAATATTTGAGATGCTGTGGGCAGCTTTCTTGGATTTAAAACATGGTGGATATCCATGTTTTAGAAAACAGGTATTTGCGGTATGATCAGTGGCAGTGCGACCACAACGAGTGCATTACCTTGCATTTCCTGGTTTGGAGGCACAGGACATGTTTGATTTCTCTTTGTTTTGGTTGCTGTTAGGTGCAGTTTGGAAGGCAAGAACAGATGTTTCTGCAAGCGTGGTGTCATGAATGTGTCTTTCCTGTGTACGACCATGGAGAATACGTTGGTGATTGATGGCAGGGCTCCTTTAACAAGATCTGGGATTGGACCTATGGACAACAACAAACTTCTCATTCAGCCCTTGCAGGAACCACAAGACTCAATCATTACTCAGAATTTTTGAATTGTGTTGGACACATTGCAAAATCTAGAGGCCGATAAAGAGCAAGAAGGGACAGTTCGAAAGTTGCATAGTTCATCCCAAAGGATTCTCATCTTATTAGTGCAATTGGTTTAAACAAACATATCTGCTTGCTTAACTAACCATATCACTTGGAGCTTTATAAAATTCACTAGAGTCGCTTTGGGACCCAAGAAATGGGATGCCACTGCAGTTTCAAACAGGCACTATCTAGGGAAAAATGCTCCTTATGATCAGTGGCAGTGCGACCACAACGAGTGCATTACCTTGCATTTCCTGGTTTGGAGGCACAGGACATGTTTGATTTCTCTTTGTTTTGGTTGCTGTTAGGTGCAGTTTGGAAGGCAAGAACAGATGTTTCTGCAAGCGTGGTGTCATGAATGTGTCTTTCCTGTGTACGACCATGGAGAATATTTGCAATGATTAATATTTTCAAGGCTAGAACATATGTTTCTCTTTGAATTTTCGTCCCTGAAGTTACTAGTGAGATGTAATTATAACCATTTTTCAAATGATTAATACTTGCAATGGCAAAATGGAAGAATTAGTAACTTCAGGGACGAAAATTCAAATGACCTATATTTACAGGGACGAAAGACCTATTTAAGCCTATGCAGAAAAATAATTTTACTTCTAACTAGCCAACAGAAAATAACAAACACTTACCATTGAAATTAATCATGTAACAATTGAAGATGGAATGAGTGAACATTTTATGACGATAAGCTATTTCAAGGAGCTTGTATAACAAGCTGAAAACAGTTTATAGACATATCCTAACCTGTTGCAAACACATGCACAAATTCTTATGTCCTAAGATAGATCTAAATAAGCTCTTCCAAATGTCCAAGTAAACTTATTCATTCGTTTCTTAGTATGCATCATATGTGCATTCCTAGGTGCAGCTAGATCTTAGTATGGTTGCTGTGACAATAGGGATGTTTTACTTTCTGAAAACATCTATTTTCAAGTGAACAATTGTTTGCTGTTTTCTGAAACAATAAAAATGCCAAAAGAATTACTTTCATTATTTCCATAAATGCATCATTCATAACGATAGCATTTCACTTTTAGAGTCTCATTTTCATTCTTATTAGCAAGTTAAAACGAACATATATTTTAGAAAATTAAAAAAATATAAAATGTTATCACAAAGCAAACAAACCCTGAGATTGCCTGTTATTTTACTTTTCAGTTTTCTCATTCAGTGGTATGGTTGTGTTTAGTGTGGCTATTTTTAACTGCCTTCAATGACATGCTTCTGTTTATGAATAAAGCCTTTAATTAAAACAGTTTTAATTAATTTGTATTTTATGTGTCCCTTCTTCCAGCCGAGAAAAGCAGAGGAGAAGAAGCAATAGGTAAAAAATTGCTGAGCGTATTAACTGCTGGGAATTGTCCTGTTTCTTTTTGGCCGGAGAATGCGGCATCTGATCACTTCTGTTGTCCGTCTTGCTGTATTCTGGGACTAAATTATTAAGTTCATACTGCATATGATTTGCATAATAATTTATATCTTTGAATTGCAGAATTTTGAAATTGTAGACTTATCATGTATAAATTTATCTGGTCAAGTTGATGTTCATGAAGTTCTGTGAATGTTGTAGCTTATTATGTCATAATTTCTTGCTCAAAGCTGTCAAATGATATCAGATTATTAGTTCAAAAGCACAACTCACGAGCGACCAATTTATAATCGTAGCATAAGCACAAGTAAAACTGGAAGTCCATAACCGCTCGATTGGAGAAAATTGTGAAATCCTCTCTTAGGATGCAACTATTTTTTTATTTTGAAAAGATGATCTGCAAGTTTATTGTGTATTCTGGTGTTGTTTGTGGCATCGTGGAGAATCAAACATTAGACCTTAAGGAGGAACACACTTTTAAGACCCATGCCAACACCATCAAATCAACCGAAGTGGGTGATGCAACTTGATCATGATGCCCACGGTAAGTAATAATATTCGTGAGGGATCAAGTGATCACAACAAACAGGGGTTCAATATTTTTGTCACATGACATTGTCAGATTTTTGGCTCTTAGGTTGCTCAAACACACGAGACATAACTTATTCTTATTTTGAATTTGCTGCTTTTAAGGTGGAAAAATCACTGTCACTTGACGTCTCTCTCTTATATTTTATCTATCACTTAATCTCTTCTTAAATATACAAAAATACACTTCACGATGAATTTTGTGCCACAGAAGTCCAATTTTAAAAGTAGGAGACTGATATTAGCACAAGACCAATTTTAAAGACTTTGATTTTTGATGTGGTAATATATTAGGTGAACCGAAATAAAAACAAATGACTGAACATATGTTTGGTTTAACTGTTTCAAGTATCATATCGTTCTCAATGCACATTTTGCCTTGATTTACAGAAGCTACAAATTGTAGCTTCACTTTAACCTACGTTTGATGTTGGTTCCACCATGAAAACAAATACATTATAAATTGTAGGGTCTTATGAATGTTGTTAAATTGTGACCAACCATATAGAGCGAAAATAACATCACTCGAAATGATACCAGAGGATGAAAGTGAATATTTTATTGTCATGTCATCAAAATCACATATTGGTCAAAGTTTTTAAAAGTATTTAAGTTTAAAAAAACATAGATCAAAGTTTTTATTTTTTAAATATTTAAAATTGTACTACTATTACAATAATTCAAAGTCTATTTAACTTTTTTTTTGCCTCGGAAAAAAAGGGTAGTAAATTTGAGAAAACGTTTCTTGTATTCATTAAAAGTTGTTTGAATTTAATATCAAGGCAGAGTCAGTCAGTGAACTAGAGGCAGAGTCACTATGGAATTTCAATGTCTTGAAAATGTGGAAATAACAACAAGACAACAAGTGAATTCACAAAACTCACGTGATAACAATCCAAAACCGACAACAATTAATGTTTCACTTCTCGTGATCTTTGTCACTTTGAAACTCAATCTTTGTGTTCTTCTTCTTATCTTCCTCATAAGAAAGAAAACAAAATGGGTTCTGTTTCTTTGAAAATTGGTGATGGAACAGCAAGATTCAAAAAATCAACTCTTTGTTCTTCAGCTGTTAACATTCTCATGATCTTATCCGTTATCACAACCAATCTTTTTGCTCTTTATGCTTTCACTTCTTCTCCAAAAAACAACCAAACCGAACAACTTCACCAAGTACACAAAAACTTCTCTCTCATCTCAGAACAAGTTTCACTTATACTCAGAGAAATTGATCAATCTCAAAAGAAACTAGCCCAGATAGAAAAACAGCTTCTTGGTTATGAAAGTTTTGATCTTTCAAGACCCAACATTGCAAAAGAGCTTAAACTCTTTCTCAACCCTCATAAACTTCCTTTGGGTAAAGATTCCAAAACTGGGATGACTGAAATGGTTTCATCTGTGGGTCATTCTTGTGAGAAATCTTCTGATTTGTTGTCTCAGTATATGAATTACAAAGTGTTTGGAAATTGTCAAGATGATTGGAGTTTTGCACAGAAATTGATTTTGAAAGGGTGTGAGCCTTTACCTAGAAGAAGGTGTTTTGCTAAAACTGTTTCTTCTAAGGTAAATTATCTTCTTCCTTTTCCAAATTCACTTTGGAAACCTGTTAGTAACAAAACTGTTAATTGGAGTGGTTTTAGTTGTAAGAATTTTGAGTGTTTGAATAGTAAGAAATTGAATAGGGGTTGCATGCATTGCTTTGATTTGGTTAATGGTTATGAGAATCAAAGGTTTGTTAAGTCTAGAAGTAAGAATGATTTTCTTGTGGATGATGTTTTGGCATTAGGAAATGGTGGAATTAGAATAGGATTTGATATTGGAATTGGTTCTGGATCTTTTGCTGCTGTAATGGCTGAAAGGAATGTTACAATTGTTACTAGTACTCTTAATATTGATGCTCCTTTCAATGAATTTATAGCTGCAAGAGGACTTTTTCCTATTTTCTTAAGCTTGGATCATAGATTTCCTTTTTATGATAATGTGTTTGATTTGGTTCGTGCTACAAATACCTTGGATGATGATGTTGGTAAGAAACAAGAGAAGTTGGAGTTTTTAATGTTTGACATGGATCGAATTTTGCGGCCTGGTGGTTTGTTTTGGATTGATAACTTCTATTGTGCTAATGATGAGAAGAAAATTGCATTGACAAGGTTGATTGAAAGATTTGGATATAGAAAATTGAAATGGGCTGTGGGAGAGAAGGTTGATAGTGGTAAGTCTCAAGTTTTCTTATCTGCTGTTCTTCAGAAGCTTGTTAGGGTGTAAACAGGTGAGAATGTACTGATAACGCTTTTGCTTCTGATAATTTGAGTTTGTTTCATAAGAAGTGGAACAAGTGCATGAATGACTGTGTTTCAAGTACTATAAATGTCTTATATATCTTCTTATGGTACTAGTGATTTTGTAGTTGATAGCTGTATTAGAAAACTAAAAGTAAATTATAATTTTTTTTAAGTATAGTATATAATTTTGGTATTTGGATCCTCTGGGAAATAATGTGCAAGATCTAAGCCATTGAAATACAATGAGGGGATAATTTTGGATTTTGGAAAGAAAAAAAAGTAGATATTGGTTAAAAGTTGAGATGTGAAACTTGAGAAAGCGTGAGAGAAGAAAAAAATGGAGAGGATACATTCCCAATTTTCAACTTGGTGACGGAGGGAGAATGAGGGGAAGGAGATGAACCAAATCCATTCACTCTCTTATTTTGATATTGAGATAACTCACATAGACATGTCAGAATCATCTCATTCGTTCCATCCTCCCTTCACTTTTCTCTCTTTCTTTTAATGAAAATTTCCAAATCTAAATATCTAGAATCAAAGAACCTAATTTTTTACAACAGTGGCTACATAAGGAGTAATTGTTCGAATGCACCAATCCAGAATAGCGAGTATTTCATCTCTAATGTGTGTGAGGGGTGGTAAATGGGAACATGAGTATCGTTGTGGAATAAAAGTTGAGGTGATGATGGTAAAAGATTATCATATTTTTTTTTTATTTAAAGGAAAAAGATTATCATAACTTAAAGCTGGGTAAACAAAATGTAACATAATTTGCTAAAAAAGAAGAATGTAACAAAGAAGGACCGATATGATTCTTTGGAGCTTGTGGAAAAACCGTAACTCGAAGTTATGGGATAATACAACTACTCCTCCTCACTTAATTGCGCAATGAGCCTAGGATGTCCTCCACCAATGGCGTTGTACGCAACGACATAGTAACATTGACCGAAACCTTCAGCATGCGGCTTCTTGGACCAAGCTGCCACCTATCCATCTGAAATGCAATGTTGAATGCGCACTCTTCCAAAATAACGCCATCACAAGTTATGGGTTTTGCTTCCGCGACTCTCTTGGTCACTTAGTATCGGGAGTGTTGAATTTCATCCACCAGTCGTCTCTCCCTACAGAAGCCGAAGCCCTTCGTTTGTATGAGGCCATCAAGTTTGTCATAGCTCAGAATATGTCATCCGTAATTTTCGAGTCTGGCTGTAAAATTATTGTTGACATTATTAATTCGCCTCAGGTTCCTAATAATGAAATTGGCGACATTCTAGCTAGGTGTAAGGATCTTTTGTTATCTCATAATAACTTTACTGTTAGTCATGTTAAGAGACAAGCAAATAAGGTTGCTCATACGTTAGCTAGAGCCTCCTTATCTCATCATAACCCATTTATTTTCCATAATATACCCTCCGACTTATACTCTTTAATTATCAATGAAATGACATAGATTTGCTTTTGTTAAAGAAAGAGGACCGATATGAAAAAAGGGTCAAATTATGTGGAGATTTCTTTTTTTGGAGATTTCTTACTCATTATTTATGTACTTGGGTTCAAACCTATAAGACACGAAGTGTGTGACCAATTAATTACGATCAACGGATGAAAATGAAATAGGAAATTCTTCTAACGCACAATTTCGTTTTTGGCATTCACTTCGTATCCATATCTAACATAAATCTAGCGTCAAAAAAGATAATTAACATTAAGTCTATACCAAGGCCAATTTGTTGCTTCTGGGTGTATTTATTTATATTTTATAGGAGAATGTGGCTCCCTTCTGAATTTTTTCCGTGTTGCTTTCTATAGGCTATATGCAAATATTTTCATATGCTTGTTCATATCATAAAACCAAACAATTTATTTAAAGTGGTTAATGAGTTTATCAAAAAACAATTTGTTTAGAAGATCTGATTTAATGTCTGGGTGGGAATAAAAGACTTTACTTGTCTCAAGTTGAACTCCAAATTAATAAACCTAGTGTATATTTGGATTTATGATGAGTTTGAGAAGATTACAATGAGTTAACATAATTTTATAGAATTCTGCACTTCTTCCAACAAGTTTTGCTCCTACCCAACCAAACTAACCAAAATACCCATGTATTAGTTAACTAATACAAGTGTAAAATTAACATGACTTAAAATTACGTTTATTTTATACATACATGACTTAAATCACGCCGCATGAGTTAACTCACGCACATGTTAAAACATGCGAGAGCTAACTCACGCTTGTTTTCTTCCTTATTTTGTCTACAAACATGCTGCAACAATTATATAAAACATGGGTTGTTTTCTTTCTTATTGGTTCCACGTGCTGTGCTGCATGTAACATCTTGTCCTTAGCACATATATGTCCAGTAACGCGTGCTGCATTCTCATTTATGAAATGTGTTAGATTTTTAAGTGGATTTGCTAGTTCAACCATAAATAACACCTCAAACCTTTTCTCGGATAGTTTATAAAAGTCATTTAAGCAATAAAGTGAAAAACAAAATAAGCAAGCAATTCATTGTTCAAAAAACATTAAAACACACAGCAAAAAACATATATCCACTTTTGTACGCTCGCGTGAGATAACTCATATGAGGTGTAACACCTGCGTGAGTTAACTCATGCGGCGTGACTTAAATCATACATGTGTAAAATAAACGTAATTTTAAATCAGATTAATTTTACACTTGTGTTAGTTAACTAATATAAGGGTATTTTAGTCAGTTTAATTGGATGGAAACGAAATTTGATGGGAGAAGAGCATAATACAATTTTATAAAAACTACATAGTTTCAACAAAATTACAATATTTTTTTTTTTTTACAAAACAGAATTATTGTAACTTTGTTAAGTGCAATGTGGTTCCAAACATAAACATATTGTACATGGATAATCCGTACTGAAGAATCCATGGCCCGATTGCCGGTTGGTAGAGAGTAGAGACCCAACAAAGTCAAAGGTGAATGAAATGAAATCCCAACTTTGCTTCTTATTTGGTCATGAATCGCAGCTTTCTGCTCTGATTTTGTAAGTTGGCGTATGGTCCTTCTCAAAACTTGAAACTTAAAGCATCTTTAATTGAACGAAAATAAAAATTTGATTAACTTAAAGCAACTATAAAATTTAATAAACCATCTAAGTATTCTTTTAATTAAGTCATTAGTTGATTAAAATTAATTTTATCACAATAATAACATTAGACCATTGAATAAATCAGCTATTCAAAAATAAAATTCATAGCTGAATAAGTTTGTGGACCAACATCTAAAGATGTGGATGAGAAGCAACTTTTACTGGGAAATGCTAACATAGAAACAATTTTTATGGTCACATGTATCTTTTTTTTAGGGAATGGTCACGTGTATCTTTAAGAGTGGTGGTACATGCATATCCATAAGTGTCATACACAATTAAACCTCCACATAAATATGTGACATGTGACCTCACAAATACTTTGTCTCTTTTCCCTCTCCCTTCTATTTCTCTCCTCTCATAACTAGAAATATATGGGTGGTATGAAAATATGAATGGTCTATCAATCATTTTCCTATCCTTAATTAGTACACATTCCATGTGTGAGAAACAATTTTTAGAGTCACATGTGAACTTGGAAACATGCGTCTGTGACTGTGTCACGTCGATGATTTGCGGATAGTGGTGGCACTACTAAAATAAAATTCATCAGCTACTCAAAAATAAAATTCATAGCTGAATAGTGGTGTGCATGGCCACAACATACTGCTTGCGGAAACAAATAGAGATGCTCACAAAATAGAATTCACATATTGCTACCAGGTATTGATCTAAACTTTTATATGATCTTTTGTAGATCTAACATGTCCTTAGACCCGAACAAATATGATAAATTAATCGATACTTAACAAGTTAAATTACTATCTATAGGCTTTTGTATTTGTTGTTTTATGCTATTAACATGAATTGTCGTGAGTTTATTCAAAAATTCATCTTATGTATTCTTAATAAATTTGTATTATATTAGTGACTCTCTCAATTTAAATGAATGAATATTATTTTTTTTTAGTATTTTTTTTACCAATGAGTCTATTTCAATGGGAAGTCCTAAGGACAATTGAAACAATTTAATTTATGATTATATACTTTAACTAACAAAAAAGTGTTTTTTTTTCCTCAAAAATATAAAGTTATTTTTGTAGTATTTTACCATGCTTCTTTTCTTATTTGTCGTTTCTTTTGCTTTGTGGGATGGCATATAAACAGATGTGTTAGTCGAATAAAAGTACTGTAATTTTTTCAACACATTAAAGAGAACAATAATCCACCGTAATTTGACCGTGATTTGTCATTATGAAAGAGTTGAATTGGAAAAAAGTTAAAGTGACTAATTATTATTATTTGTTATTATGAAAAAAGAGACGACGACGTTCTTTTTTATTGATCAAAATAATATAGAGATAAAAAAATAAAGAGAAAGAATAAAAACATAATATGAGTATTAGAGAAAAAGTTGTTCAACAATTGTCATAAAATAGATATACAAATAACATTTTTTATGAAAAAGAGTTGAATTGGAAATAACATTTCTTATGAAAAAGAGTTGAATTGGAAAAAATTAAAGCGGCTAATTATTCTCAGTTTAGTAAAAAAATTGTGGCACCCCGGAAGCCTCCATCTTATGCCCGTCTAACTCTAAAATTTTATTAAAAAAAGGAAAAATTTAAAGTTATTAAAGATCTTTTGTAAATAAATTTATTAAAGATCCTAGAGTATGTTCTTAGAAATTGTGTACTCAATGCTTTCAAAATTTTAAAATATATTTTTTTAAGACAAATTTTTTTTTTAATTTACTTTTTAACTCTTGTCAAAAAACTTGTGTCCTATAGTATTTTTTGGCTCCTTGGTTCATTTTTAATGGCATAAGTTAAAACGACCCTAAAAATATTATCGCAGTATAATATCATCACGTGGTAATTAATATTGTAAAGAACATGCATACGAAACTTAATTGTACTACTAGTGCATAATTATTACTAGCTCTTAAAATAGCAAGTTTCTTTAAAAAAATAAAAAATAGCAAGTTGTCACAAAACATGCAACTTTTTTCCTATAAATACTTGTTAAGAATTTATCCAAAAACCAACACTCCATTACTATAATCAATGAGTACTTATATCCAACACTCCATTATATAAAGTATGAGGAATCATTGAGAAGTAAAGGTTTATGGATGTGGGTGATGGGTCCGCATAGCATATAATCTGATTGCATACCGTTCCTTTAAAAATTCTTTCGTACCAACAAAGCAAAGGTTGAAAATTATCACATCAAAAACATTTAATTGAAGTTCTTTTTTTCTTAGTTATAGGGGATACTAGGACGAAATTTTCACTTGAATTCAATATTTTCTATTTTATTGTTTACTACTCCCTCCGTCCCTTGATATTTGACCTAGTTTAAAAATATGTATTATTCATGTAACATGTTTGACTCTATTTTTTTTACTAATATATAAAAACAAAATATAACATATAAGATGTTGTTAGATTTGTCTCAATGAATATTTTCAAAATATCACATTTTCGTAATTTTTTCTACTAGATCATTAAAGAAATTTAAGTTTAAAATTGTGCATTGGTATACGTGACATAGTCAACTATGTCAAGTAACAAGGGACAGATGGAATAGCGATTAAGACTCAAAATTTTTAAAAGTAAATACACACGTGTAAAATTAGAGAAAACCATCGACCTCTTCGAATATTAATGGCATGATATAATTCACTACATGTATACTGAATAAGAGAGTTTTATATTTTGACTCAACTTTAATGTAAATGTAAGTAGCAGATTAGCTATCTTTATCAACCGTCGTTGATATGATCTTTAACTTTTGTATGATAAAGTCATAAGCAGTGTATGTAACACCATTTTACAAAATCAAACTAGTTAATAGACGTGGTTGTAAACTATAACAAATAAAATTATTCAACCTTTATTTTATAGATGTCTGCAATGATATTTTATAGATGTACTAGTGTGTGAGTATTGTCAAAATAACAATATTAATGTAGTATTTCAATAAAATATGGGTTAATAGTATTTTTCACCTTTGTAATATATGTCATTTTCAGTTTTCATCCATATAAAATTTTCGGTTTAATTTGCATCTTTGTAAAAAAAATAATCCGGAATACCCCCCTCCCCCATCCAACTCACCAAATCCGCCTATATGGCGCTGACTTGGTTTTTTTAAAAATATTTTTTTTATAGGCCGCATCAGAAAATTAATTTTTGAACATTCTAAAAAATAATTTAAATTCATTTATATTAATTTAAAAATAAAAAAATAATTTAATAATTTTTAAAATTAATTTTTGAAAATAAAAAAATTTGTACAAATTACAAAAAATTTCTGGAAATTATTTTATTACCATTTTTTTTTGTAAAAAAATATGATTTTTTTCCAATATTTTAATTTCGAAAAAGATTTTATAAAAAATATCTGAATTTTCAAAAATGATTTTTTTCTAGAAATTATTTTTTGTACAAAAAATTTACCTTTTTTGCAACTTTTGAAATTTTCTTTAATTTTACCAAAAAAAAAATTACTTTAAAAAATTCCAGAACTTTTGAAAATTAAATTCGAAAAAAAAAATCTGACCTTTTTTTAAAATATTGTAAATTTGCTTTTTTTTTTATTTTGAAAATTAAATTTCAGAATTTTTAAAAATCTTTTTAATTTCAAAAAAATTCTAATTATATTTCTTGATTTTGTAAATTTTTTTATAAAAACCTTATAATTTTTTTTCTTCTGATTTTTCTTAAATTTTTTAAAAAAATCGTAAATGAATTTATATTATTTTTTGGATTTTTTTTAAAAAAATTATTTTCAAATTAATATAAATAAATATATATTTATTTTAAAAAAAATAAAACTTTTTCGATTTTTAATTTTCAAAAATTAATTTTCAGATTTTTTTAAATTAATATAAATTCATTTTTATTTTTTAAATTTTTTTATAAAAAATAGGTACAAATGCCACGTGTACCCTTAAAAAAATAAAATATATTATACAGTCAGCGTGCCACGCAGTGTACCACGTCAGCAAATATGCACAGTCATATGGGGGAGGGGGTTTTGTGGATTTTTTTTACAAGAGTGCAAATCTAACCGAAAATTTTACAAGGGTGAAAACTGGAAATGACATATATTACAGGGGTGAAAAACACTATTAACCTATAAAATATTATTATAAACGTATTTGTAGACTATAGCAAATTGTAACAAAAAAAAAAAAAAAGACTATAGAAAATAAAAACTAATCCCTCCATTCATTTTTAGCCATTCTTTTAGAACGTTTAACGTATAGCAAGACAATCAATAATTTTGATTACCTTTTGTTTTGAACAAGCCCGCTTCACAAATGCTCAATTCAACAATTGCCTCGATTCTCTTTGATTTGTAACGCCTTCCAACGACTACCATATCCAAACAATGATGGATGGCGTCTGTAATGCTCTCCCCATCACTCTCTAAAGGCTCGTCTTCGACGCCGATAACAACCTTCCTCCACAACAAAACAAAGTATACAATTCTTTCCACCTAAAACATCAGGTTTTTTGTTCACTTAACCTACTAGAGCGTTGGATTATCTGTAGGTATCACCTTCCAACGTCTATTTCATTGGACATTGTTGAAGCTAGAGGAATCATTCTCAATTGTGTAAGATTACGTTTAGTGTAATTATTAAGCTTTTTTTAATAGCACTCTTATGATATAATTCTATACATTTTTTTCTCTGCAATAAACAATCAAGTGTATGAGTGTCAAGCTCTAAATAATATGAAGTAATTCACAATCCAAACCAATATGTGTTGTTTGGACTGGGCAACTTTATTGTTCATGTCCAATTCTGAACATGTTTATTTTGGACAACATATATGAAAAATTGAGCCCAAGAGACCATATGTGTTCCCATGCATATCATTTGCTCTATTGTTAGCATGTTATACTACCTAAGTATATAAAGCTAAGATTAAAATCTAAGGTTTTGTTTCTATCTTCACTCACACTGAGAGTAGTCGTCATTCCTTTCATGACGTGTTTTTTTTTTCATTCTCTATTGAGTTTCGTCTTCAAGTTTTAAATACATTCATTCATAGATAGTAGTGAGAGAAATCCTAAACAAGTGCTCTTAAAACACTTGTTAAGAAGTTTAAATCACTTCCTCCGTCCCACAATAGATGAACTATTTGATAATATGCATTATTGATATAACATATTTTGATCATATTTTTTATTAATATATAAAGATAAATAATATCATGTAAAATGTTGTTGGATTCGTCTTGATGAATATTTCTAAAATATCAAATTTTTATAGTTTTTTCTAATAAAGAATTGAAAATATCAAAGATAAAAAATATGTGATAAAATCAACCGTGTTATTTAAAATGGGATACAAGAAATACAAATTTTATCTCAAAAATTATGCATCCTAACACATTAAACAATAAAAAGTAATTTTTCAACCTAAATTACATCTATCATTTTTAGTTTTAAATTTTTTATTTTTATTTTTTAACAAATACTACCACCTCATAGAACTCCATGAATAGAAAACTAACGGTTATGAATTTAGAAGCCGACAAGGAATTAATTCCAATATTCCATGGCGTGGCAATGCAATTTAAAAGCCGCCAAGTCAACACATCATGCAGCAGCTAATTTTGTGAGCTGTACTGTACTGTTGAGAGCCACTGACGGTGGTGGTTGTGGTCCAAACTCGTCCCTATCACACTTTCTTTCTTTGCCCTCAGTTGCAAGTAAATACTTACAGTAAATCAATGTGATCAACTTATATAAAAATTAAAATCAATACTTTTTAAATTTACAGAGATTTAAAGCTCACAAATTATATAATGAACTAAAATCAAATTTAAACATTTTATTGCTGTTTATAGTCCATTGACTAGAGAGAGTAGTATTTATTATTCATTTATGAATGGAATGAAAAAGTAAAAAAGGGGGAAAAAGCAGTGGCACAACTAATGGCCTAGAGACTTTTTTTCTTCCCTATATCGATCGAATACAGCTCAGACACACTCGCTTGCTTCTGACACAAACCATTCTATGCAAATGCAACTCAACTCAACTCAACTAAGGGTCACTTTCGTCAAACTACACCTACAAATATAAACATTTCACTAATTTATCATTAATCACACATTAACGAAGAACGAGAGAGAATGGATGAAGAGTGTTTCATTTGCAGAAGAACAAAAAAACATTGTCTTTTGCTTTTGCACCTCCTCCTCCAATAACCTCTCTTATCTTCTACAAGTTACAACAACCTAATCAAGATCTTCCTCATTGTTCCTTCTTCAATCTCCTAATCGGTAAGTTCATTATTTTTTCATTCCTTTTTTTGTCGGTGACTTGAATTCAGGTTCTGTTCTCAATCTCAAACATGTTTGGTACAAATTTTCCTCAGATTAATATTCATGCTCATAATCTACACTGCTTAAAGTTAAACAACGTTGATTAAGTTGGATCTAATTTCAGCGAAAAAGACGGTTAGTATAATAATAATTAAGAAAGCTCACCTTTATCCTTTTATATTATTTTATATTTTAATAGAATTTTTTACTAGAAAAAGAACACATAACCTTTGCTTTGTTCTCAAGTATGTTTGTATGGGGAGTGTGTGAGTGAGAACAGTGGAAAGAAAAGAATATATTTAATAATGTAAATTTGGTAAAGGGTTAATTATAGCATATATTGATGCTTACATACACATAGAGATTATGATGAGGAAAGTGCAGTGGTTAGATCTGATTGTGTATACCTGTCACTGTACCACCCTGCTTCAATGCATTTCACCAATTTAGTAATCTCAGACAATTCATTTCAATAGCATAGGTTTTACTCAATCCTCTTTTTTCTCTCTTCATAACCGACAATTACATTTACCAAACTCACTCTACATTACTACAATGCATGTGACAAAAAATTAATTATGGATTATGATTTCTGCTATAATCTGTTATGTATTCTTGTCATTCAAATCTAATTACTTTTAGGAGAATAACATTCAATTATCAGAATTGTTGCATTGCTAATCAGTGAAAATCTTACCTAACTGTTTAATTGTTGTTATATATTTAATTTAATTTGATTCTACATTTTCTTTAGAGTTTGTTTGCGATGGACAAACGGTGGCCATGGAAGAAAAAATCTTCCGACAAGGTTGTGATTGAGAAAACACCCGCTTTGATAGACTCCTCAGATGCTTCTTCCAATCAGGTATGGCATTTTCACACTAGAAAAATGTTCAATTTTTTTTTTTTTGTGATTTGATAATTTCCCATTCCTTGCATTCAAGTTAATTCAGTATTTTACTTGTAGTTTGCTTCGATGAAAACGGTATTTTCTTAGTATTTCTGGGGGATAAAAATGGGTTGATAACTTTAAATGACACAATCTTTAATCTTAACTTTGTTGATTCAACAACAATTTGATAAACTTAATGTTTTTTTTTCGTTTTTATCTCTTACATTTATGTGCTGATCCACTTGTTCAAACAGGACAACAACAAGAAACCAAATTATGTCAAAATCTCTGTTGAATCCTATTCACATCTGTCTGGTTTGGAGGATCAAGTGAAGATGTATGAGGAAAAAGTGAAGTCATATGACGAAAAAGTTCAGACATATGAGGAAAAAGTCCAGACATATGAGGAAAAAGTTCAGACACTTGAAGACGAGATCAAGGAAATGAATGAAAAGCTTTCAGCTGCAAACTCTGAGATTAATACCAAGGAAAGCATGGTAAAACAACATGCTAAAGTAGCTGAAGAAGCTGTCTCAGGTATAATGTTTAAATTTTTTACCGCATTTAAGATTTCAGGCTTGAAGACTGCTTACTCAATGTTCTTGGAATTAAAGTTCTATTGAAATTCTGCAGGATGGGAAAAGGCTGAAGCCGAGGCTTTGGCATTGAAGGACCATCTGGAATCTGTCACTCTTTCAAAACTCACTGCCGAGGACCGTGCATCACATTTAGATGGTGCTCTTAAAGAGTGTATGCGACAGATACGGAACCTTAAGGAAGAACATGAACTGAAAATACAGGAAGTTGCTCTGTCGAAAACCAAGCAATTAGACAAGATCAAGGGGGAGCTTGAGGCTAAGATAGCTAGCTTTGAACAGGATCTCCGGAGGTCTGCTGCTGAAAACGGGGCACTGTCAAGGTCCTTGCAAGAGCGCTCTAACATGCTAATCAAATTAAGCAAAGAAAAAGCTTCTACTGAGGCTGAAGTTGAGCATCTTAAGAGCACCATAGAATCATGTGAAAGAGAAATTAATTCACTTAAATATGAACTCCATGTTGCTTCCAAAGAGCTTGAAATTCGCAATGAAGAAAAAAACATGAGTATGAGGTCTGCAGAAGCTGCTAACAAGCAGCATATGGAGGGTGTAAAAAAGATTACTAAGTTAGAAGCTGAGTGCCAAAGACTACGTGGACTAGTTCGGAAAAAGTTACCTGGTCCGGCTGCACTTGCACAAATGAAACTAGAAGTTGAAAATCTTGGCCGAGATTATGGAGAAACTCGATTAAGGAAATCACCTGTGAAGCCTGCTACCCCTAATTCGTCCCCACTACCTGAGTTCTCCCTGGAGAATGTACAGAATTTCCAGAAGGAGAATGAATTTCTTACAGAGCGTTTATTGGCAATGGAAGAAGAAACTAAGATGCTGAAAGAAGCTTTGGCTAAACGTAACAGTGAATTGCAGGCCTCAAGGAGTACATGTGCTAAAACACTGAGCAAATTTCAAAGTTTAGAAGCTCAACTTCAGACAAGTAACCAGCAGAACGGAACTCCAAGATCCAACATGCATGTAACCCACGAAAGCATTTATAGTCAAAATGCAAGCATTGCACCAAGCTTGGTTTCAATGTCCGAAGACGGAAATGATGATGCAGCAAGTTGTGCAGAGTCTTGGTCCACAACAATGGCCTCTGGGCTATCCCAAGTTTCTAAAAGGTGTACTGAGGAATCAAACAAATCCGAAGCCATTCAAAAGTTGGAACTAATGGATGACTTTCTGGAGGTGGAGAAGTTAGCTCGTTTGTCAATTGATTCCAACACAGTTTCATTGTCTTCGAACAATAAGGCAACTGATGTAGTGACCAATGATGTATCACAGGTTGGTACTGGCACAGTTGGCCTGTCTGAAACAAATGGCGATTCCAATCCATTGCCGAATCAAGTGTCTTCCGGTGCTTTGATTAATGCACCTGATCCCCAATCTGATGTCGGTGGCTTATTAACAGAGCTTAGGTCAAGAATATTACTGGTTTTTGAGTCCATTGCTAAAGATGCTGATATAGGGAAGATCGTTGAAGATATTAAACATGTGCTAGAAGATTCATGTGATTCACGTGACATTGCCGTTCACAACTCTGTAGGTTTCATTTCCCAGGATGCACAACCATCTGATGCCACGTGTGATAGGCAGAATAATCCTGAAGATGCCGGCTTAAACCTTGAAAAGGAAACCATTTCATCCCTGCAACCCAAAGAATATGTGCAGATAACTTCAGATTTAGAAGCTGCAATTTCTCATATTCATGACTTCGTATTGTTACTAGGCAAAGAAGCAAATTCATTTCATGACATATCTTCTGATGGAAATGAAATGAGCCAAAAGATTGAGGAGTTTTCTGTCACCTTCAGTAAAGTTTTATGCAGCAATGCTAGTCTGCTACAGTTCGTTCTTGACCTTTCTTACGTTTTGGCTAAAGCAAGTGAACTCAGATTTAGTGTCCTTGGCTACAAGGGTACAGAAACTGAAACTAGCAGTCTCGATTGCATAGATAAGATTGCTTTGCCTGAAAATAAGTTAGTTCAAGAAAATTCATCTGGAGAAAGATATCAAAATGGTTGTTCCCGCGTTCTTAATCCCTGTTCTGATCCCGAGGTTCCTGATGATGGAAATTTGGTTCTGGGCTGTAGAGCGAATGTGGCATCACAAAAAATGTCATCTGAGGAATTTGAAGAATTGAAACTAGAGAAAGAGAAAGTAGCAACAGATTTGTCAATATGTACTGATAATCTTGAAGTGGCCAAGTCTCAATTGCTAGAAACCGAGCAACTTCTAGCAGAAGTTAAATCACAGTTGGCTTCTTCTGAAAGATCAAATAGCTTGGCTGAGACACAGCTAAAATGTATGGCAGAGTCATATAAGTCACTTGAAACACGTTCCCAGGAGTTCGAAACTGAGCTGAACCATTTGCAAAGTAAGATAGAAACTCTGGAAAATGAGCTTCAAGATGAAAAGAGAGCTCATGAAGCTGCTTTGGTGAAGAGCAAGGAGCTAGAAGAGCAGTTACTAAGGTTAGACATCATCTAATAGTATCATAAGGGGTGCTAGTGCTGAAATTATGCAATGTTGACTTACTTGCTGACCATTCCATTGGTTGCATATTTTAAGCATTTGAGCTTTTATCTGTCTAAATAGGATAAATGCTGGTTGAGACCAGAGTTTCACTTATTTAATTTTATGGAAATCTCTGTTGCTTGTTCTAGTTCTGATCTTTTTTGTTTCTCGTTCTGTTAGGGTTGAGAGCTCAACTGCTGAAAATGACATCAAGTATACACAGGTAAAGCTGTAATTCCATTGTGATTTGTGAATAAAAATAACCATGTCAGATTTATCATATTATATTTCCAAATATGTATATATATCTAAAATTCTTAATCTAGGATATCTATAGATGGACTGAAAATCTAAGATTGATTTCATTTTGTTAATACAGGAGAGAGATTTGGCAGCCGCCGCCGATAAGCTAGCTGAGTGTCAAGAAACCATATTCCTTCTGGGAAAGCAGTTAAATGCTCTACATCCTCAAAGTCAACCAATTGAGTCTCCTTACAACAACACAAGTCCAAATACTACAAGTTGCCCAAATCTTCAAGAAGTAGGTCAGTTGGAGATGGACAGTGCCACTTCTTCTTTTGTGCAAAGACTGAGTTCGGATTCCCCCTTGCATTTTTCCAATGGTTTATTTGTCCCATCAGATAATGATACAAATGTTCCGGCCAGATCTCCGGCACCGCTTCCAAAATCAAAACCAAAACACAGACCTACCAAGTCAGCCTCTTCTTCAACTTCTTCCGCCACTACGCCAGAGAAGCATGGACGGGGATTTAGTAGATTCTTTTCATCAAAAGGGAAACCTGCTTATTGAGATTGCAGCTTGCAGATATATTATTAATATTAATGTTTGACAAAATTGAGTTTTTGGGGAGGTTTGTGTAGTTAGGAAAGGGATGCTATGAGTGTATGGTGATTCTTGTATGTAATGGTTGTGAAGTAACCATATGTTGTTTTCTTCTTTTCCTTTTCATTGGTTTTTGCTCCCCTTTGTTCTGTAATTGAATTAGCAAACTACAAACATTGACATAGACTAAGAACCTTTACAGGATATGTTCAATATGTTGATTTTATATAGTTATCCATACCCTAAATTATTCACGAGCAAGAATGTCAAGGGTACCTTTCAATATAAGATTGTTCAGGTGGTTGCCAACAGTTACAAATATATCTGCAAATTCAACTACTAAAGGGGTCAATTTCTTTCCATTTTTTTGTTCGAAGTGATTTGGTTTTTGGAAAACAAAGGGGCCGATGCCCGAAATAGAAAAACTGCAAATAAACTAATCAGGGAGAACAAACTCCCATAATATAAGAAGCAGAACACGAATTTGAGGCGGAAACTGGCCATAGATCACAATTCTTTGATCACGAAGACATCCCATAGTAGAAGAACATTGGCGCAACAATTGGCCTCTCTATAGATATAACTTACACGGACATCCCATATTAGTCACACTGCGGCAACAAAGACATCATTCCCCATTTTTGCTTATGGTTGGTTCTCTTCTCTCTCATTATTCTCAGCTACCATGTTTGTTCCATCCTCTCGCTCATCAATTCTAGCACCATTTCGAGGTGTTATCATTCACTCGGTTCAAAACCTCAGATTGTTTTGAACCATAACATTTCCCAAACAGAATTGTACATCCAATTGAATTTCGGTGGAGTTTCTAATATGGTATAAGCTAAATTTTATGTTGAATTTGGAGACACTAAATACATTCAGTATGCCTTCTAGTTTGATGAACTTATAGGACAAGATTTAGCCAATAGTTTTCCCTTTTCCTAACTAAGTACTTTGCATGAGAGTGAATATAACTTATTCATAGAAAAATTGTTAATAAAGCATTATTCGAAAGAATATGCAATTGGTAGCTATCGAGGATCCAAGACGTTCAGATTCCAAATATCTACCACATTAGAAATATATGTAAGAGAAGTTTGAAAGAGGTAGTTACGCTTGAGAAGACATCAAAGAGGACAAAATTTGAAGAGTAGGAAAAACTTAGAAAAGAAGTTCTTAGTTACTTAAGAAGACACATGATATCCATGCGTTCTAGGAGTTAATTTCTTTCTTCTATAAATGATAGAATTATTCTCCATGTAAAGGAGTTCAATTTCGTTCGGCAAAATTTGCCTACTAGATTATACATCCGCCCGTATAGGATAAAACATCTTCCAAATTGTTAGATTTGAATTATGTATGTAACTCAACCCTGTATATAATAATATCATTTCTTTTTTACTTTAATCTTTACTTTTATGATCTTTTGTGTTTACATTTTTGTTTCTTCTTTACATTATTTTAGTATTTTTCATCATTGGATGTTTCTTGCACTGCAAACAAAGACTTGAAGCTTTAAATCTATTAACTAAGAACTCCTTAAAGATCTAACTTATGTCCTAGCTAGATTGATCATCAAGTCTATTTGTTAAAAGAATATTTTTCTCCGTCAACACACGTTTAGGTTAATAGTTATTGCTTTAATTTTTTGTATATTATATCTCTTAACTCTTTGTTTTTGAGGTACAAATATCTCTCTGAGACTTCTATCTCTATAAAACTATTCCAAATTGCAAATAGGAAGCACTTGTCTTTAAGTGTGGTTTAATTTGGACACAACGTGGTCATTGTCGTGGTAAAAAAAGATTTATTAGTGAACACTCTTGTGAAACAAAATATTATGGCCAAGATTGATACACATATTGGGGACCCCTACTAAATCTAGAATGAAGATGGATCACATACACACAGATATGTTGAGATATAGAATAGAAGAAAGTGACATTAATATGTTAAATTTGGGATGACAATAGTTATACGGTTCAATGCAAACAATGAAGGTATGACGGTGTAATCATCTACTTGTGGTCCTCTACATTTATCGTATAGTTTCCGTGCTTCAATTCGGTACCTTATGATTTCAGACAAAGACACTGAAACCCGCATGCATATCATCGTGTTTAAATGCTCAAATTAATGCAACTCTCTTTGCCAAGTTATATAATGACTTAAAAGCCATTCGTTGAGTATTATTTTCTCTCCTTTTAAAAGAGAAACAATATTATTGGTTGAGATTTTAATAACTTTATATTATATTATATTATATTTTCTAATGTAGACTCCTTGTTCATGGACAATGAATTGATGTTAACTGGACAAATAAACTTGCTAGTTATAGCAAAGTTGCCTTCATCATAAGTTTCTCTGCTCGTGACCAAACATTCCGGTCGGAGTGTTTTTTGATTTGTAAAGTTTTAGTGGCTGCTGGTGTAGCCAAAAACAAAAAAAGTTTAGTGGCTAGAAATGTGATGCGTATGTTATTATTAGCCTATTAGTGATATGCTGTGGATCTTCTTAATATTTTTTATTTTTTTAAATTGCAATATCTCATGTTCGAATTTGGGTGATGATGTCCAACTTAATAATATCAGTATTGATATTTGAGTTATGTACATATAGACTTACGGAATTCATATTTACCCTTGAAAATTAAATTACTCATAAGAATTTAAATATATACTATTCAAATTCGTTAAAACCCAACAAAAGAAAAATAAGATGATAGAAATATTGATTTTGGATTTGAGTTTCTGAGAGGTTTTGCCTTTGAGAAACTCACTTTTCTTGTTGTGTTAATACTTGATACAACAATGGGTGTACTAAGATTTTGCCTTTGAGAAACTCATTTTTCTTGTTGTGCTGATACAATAATGAGTGTACGATTCACTTTATACAATGTTTATAAGATAACAAATGTAATTCACTTCTAACTAATCATAAATAACCTGCAAACTATAACTAAATAATAATAAATAATTTTAATTAATTATACAACTATATCTAACAGCCCCACAAGAAGGAAGTGTGAATTGGGGAGATGAGTAGCTCAATACGTTCAACTATATGATTTAAGGAGTTGATGAATTAAATGACTAGAGGAGTTTGAATTCTGAAAAGAAAAAAAATTAATATAACAATTAACATATTTTATGGTATTTGTTATTCAAAAATAAAAATGTTAGATATGTTTTTAGTCCCTATAAATATGTTGTCTTCGTGAGTTTAACTAAGTTTGTATGGACAATTTAAAATATATGCAAGATCCATGATTCAAACACCGATCACCACAAAAAATGTAGTTGATAATGATTTTCCTAATGACAATGATAGTTACCATTCAGAAGAACTCAGGAGTCCTATTAGTACTGATGATGAAGGTGATTGAAATGGAAGACAAGTTTTCCCTCTCACTTAATTCAAATGCAAAGTTTGTCGTGTTCACTTGGAGGTAAGGAATGAAATTTAAAACTTTTGATATATTGAAAGAATCTGTTAGGAACTACATTGTATACCATAGAAGAGATATAAAGTGGTTGAAAAATGACAAACAAAGGTGCAAAGCTATATGCAAAGATGAAGAATGCAAACCAATGATGCAAAAAGTATGTATTTTTTATAGTAATGATTATTTATTTTTTGTTTTTTTTTTACAAGAGAGGTCAGTAGTAATTATTTTTATACGTGTTTGTGATGCTGCCACTTTGTGCCCGTAAGTGTTTACTATCACGAATCTTAGTAACAATAAGTGTTTATTGGCAGAGACCTTAATGACAATTTTAATGTTTTCCGTTTATTTATTTTATATGCTCATGATAACTTCATTGAGGAAGATGACCCAATTTTTGACAAATGAGCAACACTTCGTTGGGACGAGTTTGCACCAACACCTGTCATCATGTGTTTCAATTTTGGTGTTTAATAGAAGATTTGATTTTGAACAGAAGAAGGAATTAAATGAGATTTAAGGATTTAAAATTTATGGATTTAGAGATTAAATTTGAGATTTAGAGATTTGAGATTCAATTTGGGAATAAAATAATCATTTTCTACTTTCACTTTGGTCCATTTGACACCTCATATATCTTGTCAACACAAAACATTAGCCATCTCATTAGTTAAGAGAAGTTTTTAACATCAGAAATTAAACTGATAACAGAAATGCACATTCAAGAACTACTTTATATTTAATCTTGAGTCAGGGACATTTGTGATAGCGAGGTGCAGAGTCGAGGATTAAACGAGAGTATTCTCATTCTTTAAAGCACTTCTTGGCCATGTCTCCACGACACTCATTTCAATTAATAAAATCAAGAACCTCAATTTCGACTGATAATCAAATGACAAGTTTGGCTAACAATGCTTAACTAGTAGTAGGTTAAAACGCAGAAAATGAAAAGTAATTATAGGGTAGAAGCACAGACAATTAAAGATACGAGATCAACTATCATATGATACATAGAAGCGTATATGCAAAATGAAAAAGCTTAATTACCATTTTTTGTTTCACAAAAGTTAACTTATTTGGAAGCACAAAAAATAAAAATGTTAAACTACCGTATGGTAGCATATAGAAAATGAAAAATGCATAACCACGATAGAAACACCAAGAAAAAGAAGTGTGTTTAACCACATAAATAACGACTAAGGAATTAAAGAAGCATACCACTACATTTTTGGGTGCACAAAATCTTCAACAACTATGATAAATATGGATTGAATATATCGAAGAACGAACGAGCTTCACTTCAAAACTTAATTGCAACAATTGGAAAAATAAAAGCCATGCATATATAGCAACCAATATTTCATACAAGGTGTCGAGCATCAACAAAATGTTACGGAATGAGCAAGAATTGCATCAGGAAATCTTCAATGGGATATAAAAAATTGGAATGGAAAGAGATTATCCAAGATTGGGAAAAAATATATATCACACAAAATTAGTTTTGCGTTTAAAACTAAACTGTGAAATAGTTATAAATTACCGATAAGTATAGGATATGATTGCGTACCATAATTTTTTTTTTGTTAAACCTCCGGTTTTCGGGAAAAGGGAGTAAGGGACACTGATAATTCCAATAATTAGTTAACACATAGATTAAACTCAGGTTTTCTTAAACGATTTGTTGTTGATGCATCTCATTAAACAATTGGGGTCAATTGTTTAGTTATTATAATTTTCAATTTCAGTTTTCAATTTATACTTCATATCTCGTATAATATGTTTGATGCATTTTATAAATAAACTTTTTAAAAACTAAAAATTCAAATAAGTTAACGCATATGAATCATTGATTGAATTTGTAATTGATTAAAATTATTCTTTGAATATGAATCAAACGAACACCGTATTGAAACGTAAAATCAAACATCCTCGCACAAATAAGACCTAAAACCAAAAAGAACCATATGCATTCAAAGTATAAAACCTCTATGTTATAAAATTTCTTAAATAAAAACTTTATAGAAACGTCCAATTAGTTAAATTCTCTCTCTCTCATTTCAATATAAATAAATAGTTTCTATGAATATGATTTAAGTTTTTATTTTATGATTTCATCGTTTGAATACAATATTGTATTATTCGTCATCTTGGTGCGACAATGTTTAAAGTTTAGTTTTGTGGCGGTTCAGTAAAAAAAATTGGACGTCGACGTTGTAGATTCGAAGACATACATATTTTAATCACTTTGATTTTGTCATGTTTTGTGTTGACATTTTATCGTTGTATATTATTAATTTAGCTGATGCAAGTTTGTTCATGAATTAATCATTTTTGTTTGTAGAGAATTGAATTTGTGTGTTTTTTATTTGAATGAACGTCGTTTTTTAGTTCAAAAAATATTCAATTGGTTATTCGTTTTTAGTTCAAAAAATATTCAATTGGTTATTCATAATCATATCTATGACGCCACTTTATTTATTTATTAAATTAATTAAATATGTTTTTATTCTCTATAAATATACCAATTTTTTGTTTTTGTCCCACTACAATTTTTTTTTAACTTGTAGTCCTCATAAAATTCAAAAATGATAAATATCATGTAAGAAAAAAAAAATTAGAATGAGAAGTACAACATTTTTCAACTTCGTTACAACGGAGGTAGTGTGGTCCGGTCCATAGATAATTATCTCAAGAGAGCTGCTCGATAGTGTTTTTTAATAATGGTAAATTCACAGTCAGCCGATAAAAAAAGAGAATAGTTTAACTTTAGAAAAAAACAGTGAATAAAATTCCAAATTTATTTCAAAAATTCTCAAAATAAAAAAAGTCATTTCGAACGAGGCCTTAATATTGAGTTTTAGATTTTAGCACAGTTAATTTTTAGATTTTAGCAGTTTTTTTTTTAAAAGGAAATTTTGGCAGAATTAAGGTGTGAAATGTGAATAATGTGATAACATATTTTTTGTTAAGTTCTCTAGAAATATAAAGATATTTTTTGGCTAAGTTATTCCAAACATTGCTAGTATCAATGCAATCTACAATACGTAAAAGTAAAAAGATCCGGTGTACGGTCAACTGATAAAGTTAATCTGTCTATTGCATGATTTAACCAAAAGATAAAAAAAGGAGGTAAAAATATATCCTTTTAGATTAGTTCTCCAACATGGTACAAACCTACATCTCCGGAAGAAAAATAATGGCACTTAATTCCTACTAAACTAGATTTACAATCTAAACCCACAAAGATTAATTCTTGGGGAAATTTCTTGAGGTTGGAGTCGCTCTAAAAATAGGAACCTCATACAAACACTAATATTTATATATAATATATAGAAAAAAGAAATAAAGGAGATAGAGAGAGAAGCAGTGAAGCAGCTTCATCTTTTGATGTTATCTCCCTAAAAAAAATGGAGCATTTTTTTGATCTATCTAAGCATTGAAGTAAGAGACTCAAAAACATCTTGGTTGCATGGAATGGTAAGACCCATGTCATGATCAAACCCAAACTCTTCTTCTGCTTGATGAAGAAGGTTTTGAAACTCTGGTCTACTTAGAAAAGCAATAGGAACAATGTACCTGCTTCTGTTTTCACCAACATATACAACAAAGTGACCTTTTGGAACATCCAAACGAAGACCATGTTGATCAACGTACCCTTGTTGTTTCTTCCCTAGGCTTGAACATCTTTTAAGGATTTGTTTGATGAGTGCTGTTTGAGGAAGTTTAGTTGATTTTCTTAAAGCCATTGTTGTGGATTTGGTGTGACAAGAGAAAGAGAAGAGTAGATTGTGTTGTGTTGAAGATGGAGGTGAGTGAATGAGAAAAGAAGGTGGTGGGTATTTATCATGAGAATAGCTTAGGCAGGAGATAGAAAAAACGGAGTCATGTGGGGTTGTAAGGACTAATCACAGAGACTAGGACTCTTTTAGTGCCTCTAGGAGCCAACTTATTTTCGTTTTACACCCCCTCTTGTTGCTTTTTCAAACAACATCTTGGTCCCCCATTTCTCTCTCTCTATTGAATTTTTGTTTTCTAACTTTTTTTAATTATAAAGGAATGGGGTTTTCTAACTTTTCTTTAACTATAACTTGTCAATATATAACAATAAATTTCAGCTCTGTACGGACGAAATATCCTACGATTATATATTTGTGCATGACGATATATCCTACAATTAAGTTTAACAAAACTACCATAACATTTGATATTACAAATGGTTATGGTTATGTATAGCAATGTTATGTTTTCCAGGTCGGTTGTGTTTACTAGGACTAATGTTGTCATCTAAAAAGATCTAACAGCAGAGTTTGTTGTCCGTTTTCCTCTTATTCATGTATAACTAATATTGATAGTAATGTATAACAAAAGCTCACATTGTAGGCCTGAAAAAATTTGATATGTTTAAATACAAGCTTAAATTATGGATGTTGGATTTTGGTCAAATCACCAAATTATGCTGATTTTAGAGATGGAGCATTTTGAATGCATATAATTTAATTCCATAGAAAACCTACCATTACCTAGAACAAGAAGTGAAATTTGAAAGTCATTTGTAAATTCAAATTTAAGTTTGATTAAATAATATTTATGTAGAAGAATGATGCTTGGATGTATTGATTTTGTCTCTCATACTTCAATTTGACTACAATTGATATAGACTCTGTTTGGTAAAAATAGCGGATAGCTTATAAGCTAGCTGATAGTTTATAGCTGATGACTGATAGCTGATAAGCTAATTAAAGTGTTTGGTAAAATTAGCGGTTCAACTAGCTGATAATGTAAAATGACATAAAAGGGTACTCTTAATTAATAATAAAATTTATATCAATTGATATTAAAAATGTTTAAAATTTAAAATTTAATATATTAATTCAATATTTCTTTCGTATATTATTTTTAAATTAATGAATTTGCTAATGTTTTATTTAAAATTTATTTTATTTCAGTTTTTATACTTTCAAAAAAAAAAAACCTTTCATAAACGTGATTATTTATATGTAAGTAAAAAAAAATTCCTACCATATATTTAACCATAAACATGAGCATATATTTATACTTTATAAACATGAGCATATATATTTAAACCTTTCTTGACCGTGAGCATATATTTAAACTTGACAAGTTTAATATGTTTTTATACTTTATAAAATAATTAAAAAACACATGGGCATATATATTTATTTTTTTAAGGAATGAGCATATATTTGTAAAAAAAAAAAAAAAAAAGGAATGAGAATATATTTATTATCAGCCTTAAAAAAAAGGAATGAGCATATATTTATTACCCTTTAATTAAATTCTAAAGGTAAAAAAGGATTTTAGATAAAATAGTTAGGGCAAAATTGGAAGAAAAACCAATAAGCTATAAGCTATAAGCTCAAAAGCTACTTGGAATAGCGTTTGAAAAATAGCTTATAAACTCGTGGAAGTTCGTGAAATAAGCTATAAGCTCGTTGTAAAAACTGTTACCAAACATAGTTTTTTTTGTCAGACGAGTTTATAAGCTATCTGCTATAAGCTATAAACTCTTTTTCTAGTCTTACCAAAGAGAGCCATAGTGCATGTTTATCATTTAATATCACGATGAATTTGTTAAAATTGTGCGGACCCTCCACCACTAACTCAAGGGTCTCAAGAACGCAAAAATTCTATAGTGAGATCTCCCTTATTGATTTAAAGTGCATTAATTAAATTTTATTTAAGAAATCTGAGTTCAATTCTGCCTCGTCCAATCTAATGTTTGTTTTAGAAACAAATTTATTCAAAAAATCAGTAAAATATTTATTCACCATTCCTTCATGCCTTGCCATTCTTCCATTCAACCTTCACATGACATTTTTCTTTCCACTTATGAATTGACTCATAGCTAGACGTACGGTTCTCACAAGAGGAAGCATCCGAGCAATTTCCAAAGTTCAGTTAAACCAGATTACCAGCTATTCTTTATAGGGAAGTCCATTTTTTGCAATAAAGATGAAAGTAAACGGTGAATCAAATGTATACCAAACCAACCGAAGCAATTTAGGTACCTCAAGAAAGCAACCCCACCCCTAAACTTTTTTTTCTAAAAGGAATGCAAAAGTCCGTACGTGTCCCATTGCCTTTTTAACAACACTTGATCAATTTGAAAGAGCAGAATTTGCCTTGTCTCCTACTATTCAGCCATTTTTCACAGTTTTCCGCTTTCTTGTTCAAACCATTGGGACTCACATGACTAGCAGCTTTCACAGTTTCACAAGTTTCAATTATCTAATCATCAAAATGTTCAATTTTTTTATTATTATTATTATCTAATCATGATCAGCTACAATGCAAAGTGTTACATGTATTTATATAAAGTGGATTGATTGAGCACTTTAGGAGAGAAAGGAAAACAATAACATGAAACGGAACCAGGGAATGGCGAAAAAATGAAAAAGAGAAAAAATGAGCGTAATGCTTTGTTTGCGAGTTTAGAAAAAAATAGATGAAGTATGTGTTTGTTAACACGGAGGGATACCCACCAAACTACGTTTTGACCAACTCTACAAATCCAAGATTCTTTATTTTTACGTTTTTTCCTGTCTCGGGACGTGATATTATAAACTGCAACGTCCAACCAAACACACATGAAGAGTTTGAAAAAAAAAGGAAAGAGTAAGTGAAATAGACATATGATATTAAAATAAGACAGTTTTAGGGGTTTATTTTTCTTCATGATATAAAACCCTTTCTATTTTGGACAACTAAAAATTGTATTAAAAGAGAGTTTTAGGGTTTAGAAAAATTCATATGAATTCTTTAAATATAGTCTATGTAGTTATAATACTTTTAAAATTAAAAATACATTAATAATAAATATTAATTTATTATTCTCTAAAAAAACACTCATTTTTTTTCTATATTTTTAACCCTAAAATCTTTCATTCCCTCTCTCTCGCAAACAAAGCTTAGAGATAGGAAATTTATCCACTTGAGAAAACATTACAAAAAAAATATAACATGAGAGAATCTCCTCCCATTTCTAAGGGCTTGACCTTAAAGAAATGTATAAAGGTCGTGACTCAGGGCATATTTTATTGAGAAACAATGGCTTCAAAAGAAAGAAAATCAAATTTTAACACATTAGTCATAACCAAGGCTCAAAGCACATGGCCAAATGTGACTTTTTCACGTAATGCATATTTTGTAAGTTTTCGCAAATATAAACTCTCAAACAAGCACATTAGATAAAGTTTAATTTGGCATGACCATTTTCAAGGTTTTTTTTTTTTGGTCAGGTAGCCTAGTGGCTGGAGCTCACACATTATAAATGTGGAGAAGTGGGGTGTCAGGGGTTCGAACCCCTGTCCCTGCATAAATTATGCAATGTCCCTACCAACTGAGCTAAGCTCACGGGGACACCATTTTCAAGGTTTTAATTGGTAGTTTATAGTTCTTTCAAAAAAAATAAAAATTGGTAGTTTATAGTTTATAAGTTCATACGACCAAAACGAACTTGTACAGTAACAATACTTACTATATTTTTTTTAAACTTTACTTTTACTATCTTAATTGTAAAAAATTAATACTAATTTAAATATATCTTTAAGTTATTTGTCAACTAATTCACTGTCAATTTTATCTAAAAAATTTAATCATTTAGTTTATCCCTTATATGTTTTGAACTTGTCAAAACTCATAATTATTTGCAAGTTCGTTCTAAGCACTCAAGTCCGATCACATCAGGGCACCACATTCAGGTGGGTATTTTTGGCCCAATACTCCCAACGGTCACAAGGCTTAGGATAATTTATTTTGTCACGTCTCGTGGCTCATCAATGACTCTCAACAGCCACCGATTTCATCTAACGACACACGTCGTTCGTAACATCCTCAACATCTATATCTTCAATTGTATACATAGGGCATTGGACGACAACACAAAACATGCGCGATCACACACACACATATGCTTTTTAGTACCCATCACTCTTTATTCTGATCATGACTTGAGTGTCAGAATGTTTAGACGTATCCACACACTTGACATCTCGACGGATTGTTGCTCGACAATACCATCAATTTTTATCGTCCAATATCATCTTATTAGAGTACATTTTCGTTATCAAAAACTTTGTTGTTTTAGGATTTCCAAACTATTGTATTTGGATTTCCAAATTCTATTATCTACCGAAGCTGTTACTAGGTTGAGTCACGACCAGGTCGCTATCTTTAAGACGTTTCGTGGCACTGCCCAAACCTGTGCAAGGCAGACTATCAACCACGCCGCCTCCAGGATAAAACAAGCCCATCTACAACTGTGCGGTTAACTACTGCACTGTAGAAAACCGTTCGAGAATTACACCTTCAATATGGTACTAAGACCACTCTTTAATACTGAAACCAATATGGTACTGTGACCACTCTTATGGTGTTGAGACCACTCAAATATGGTGCTACCACCATTCTAATTTTTAACTTCTCCAAATATCAATATGATATTTCAACCACTCAAATATGGTGCTACGACCATTCTAACATCTAACTTCTCCATGAATTGAAGAAGAATATATATGTTTAAGATCATTCTTATTATACCGAAAAGGGACTATGATCTTAAAATATTATTTATTCTAAAGAGATATAAATAATTAAAGGGACTATGCTCTTAAGACTATTATTGATTTCGAAGGGACAATATACCGAAAAGGGACTATGAACTTAAGAACACTCTTAATTCCGAAATGACAATATACCGAAAAGGGACTATGAACTTAAGACCATTCTTAATTCCGAAGGGACATTAAACCGAAAAGGGACTATGGTCTTAAGAACACTCTTAATTCCGAAGGGACAGAAGAAGTAGAAGAAGGAGAAGGACTCGTCAACACAAGTCGAAGGAGGGAGAAGAGAGGAAAAGCACAGGAAACATCAACTGTGAATTTCGGTGTGTAGAATGCATTGTGTGCGCTCTCTATTTATAGAAAAAATTCACAACTAATAAGTGAGAAACTTTGGGAGCAAGTAATTCACATATTAGATCTAGTACAAAAATATTTCAATTGAGTACCAAAATATATTATACAGAGTACAAAAATATATTATATTATGTACTAAAATATATTATATTATGTACGAAAATATATTTCAGATCAAGCACTAAAATATATTAGATTGCCTACCAAAATATTTCAGATTGTGTACCAAAATATTCTAGATTGCGTTTCAAAATATTTTAGCAAAACTTGGGGAATAAGAAAGCACTTTCTAATTATGATTAAATTAATTATTTAATTTATCATTTCCAAATAATAAAATATATATATATATATAATATATTTTTTTTTTTTTCTCTAGTGCTTACTCCGTTCACATAACTATGTACCCCCATTAATTAGAGGTACACCCCCACTATATAAACACTACTAATGTGTGTTCCATCCGATGTGGGACTTCCACTTTTTTCAATTCACACATCAGTAGTTCTACCGAACATGGGGATTTGTGTTTAGTGTTTTAACTTAATTTCCACACATGTTCCAACAAACTTGATAGGTCATTGTTAAAGATTCGGTTGCATACCATCACCCTCAACAAAACAATCAAACAAGTTATCATTATTAGTACCTATTTTCTGTTTCTCTTCATTCAATTTCATTATAATTGAACTCTACTAATAAATCAAATTTGTCTAGCTAAATTGTGCATAGTAACTAACTTCTCCAAATAACGACTTCATTTCCGCTAACAATTTCTTTTTTGTACAATTAGTTGCCAACATATAAAAAATCGAACGAATGAAATTAGAAATTAGAATTATCAAAATTAAGTACCTCCAAGTGGCCTATTAATCCCAGCATGCAGAGAAGGTACAAGGAATTATTGAGTTGAGGCGTGAGTACATACACATGCAGCTCATCTTTATTAATTGTTGGTTTGTGACAGATGAATACAATATTTCACATGCACCATTCACCCTTTCCCACTAGCATTTTTCTCACAAGGTACGGTTCGGTCCTTCTTTAACATGCTCCAAAACAGGGGAGATAAATATAAGGGGACAACAATGGTACTCATCATAGTTATATCCGTGTCATTTGGACTTCCTATTTTTCTTTTCTCTTAGAGCAACTTCAATCAAGTATTATAGAGGTTCTATTAGTTGATGAGCACGTATCTTAATTTTTCAGTTTATTAGAGAAACTTGATGTGGCAAAATGACTAACATAAAAATTGTTAAAAGTATTTTTTTTTTTTTTAAAAAAAAATACAATATCATAGAAATTAATATTTGAATTTGGGACAATATTGAGTAGAAATAAAAAAAAAAAGATTTTAGAGTTGCATAATTATTTACCATTAAAGTGAAACGTGCACGAGTTACATAAGTATGATGTAACATTGTGAGACCATATATTAGATTATTAGTAGTTTATGAAACCCAAAATATATTCAGTAAAAAATAATCATCGGAGATCCTCTTACAAATTACAATATATATTATATTATGTGCCAGCTACCCAAAAGATCGCAGCAATCACAGAGAACTTAAATCCCCTTATTTGTTTTATTTGGTAAAAATGGATAACATACTATGCTTCATAGAAACATAACTGTATCAAACTTTGTGTATGGGCTCTCATTGTTTCTTCCTTCTTCGGTTACTGCAGTAGGAACTACAAAAGCAGGATATATTGTCGCAGGCATCGAGTCCCCCCATGGACCACCTTAGATTTTGCCAAGATAAAATTTAGAAAATTGCTCTTCTCCCATCAAGTTTCGCTCATTCCCAACCAAACTGTCCAAAATATCCCAGTTTGAGTTGACTCAGACCGGTTTTCTCACGCAGCGTGACTCAAGTTGCGTTTAACACCGACATGAGTTAACTCAAGTTGGGGTATTTTGGACAGTTTGATTGGAAATGAGCGAAACTTGATGGGAGAAGAACAATATTCTAAAATTTAATCAAACTTACTAATATTTTTTTTTTTTAGGAATCAAGCTTACTTATATGTTTTTCTCCTTTTTAATTATACTCATTTTTTGGGCTGTTTCAAGGTGAAATACCTCTCAAATACAAGAAAAGATAAAAGTTTTGTCTTTTTTTTCTTCACAAGAGATAAAGGTTTAGTATCAGTATGTTTATATAATATTTCTACTCATACAAAATTTTCTTATCGGATCCGTCTACATTACAATCAAACGGATCTTTAACTTTTAGTAGAAAACTATTCTCATTTTGAAGTATACAATGTACATGAAGCTTTTATATACAGCTAAATTTAATCTTTTACTAACTAACATAAGAGAATACAGTTAGAATGAACTAACCTGCAACGAACTAATAAGAAGTTAAACTACCTTACGACATTAATTAATATTGGGGGCACATGTTAAATCTGGATGACTCAAATATATGCACATGCAGTGCTACTACTCATCCCCTCATTTAGAATGCATATAAGAGATAAGGGATTGGCTGCATACAATGTGGTCCTCGTTCTATCTACAATATATTATATAGATATAGCAGCAGAATGGAAAGCAATATGATAGTCATATTGAGATAAAAATTTTGGTCGATAAAATATTAATGGTAGAGAATCATATTGACATGGAGGATTGATATTTCTATCTGCAGAATTAACTACTAGCTAGTTAGACATTTTTGTTATTCATTCCCATGTTCTAAGGTCAATATTAATCCCAAATATATACAATCTCATGTAGCTAATGCAACCGCGTCTTGTTCTTCTCTTCCCCTCATTGCATTTACTAGCATTAATTAATGAACTTTGATTCTCAATCACTAATTTATTACATACATATTTTCATATCTCATGTTCAACCAGTACCCTAGTTGTACGTACATGTACATGTGTGCATGTCTATGAAAAGGCATAGCATGTGATGATCTATCATACATTTGCATACCCCAATTTATACACGAGTCAATATCACATTGGTAGCTTATATTACACATCACAACACGGTCCCCTAATTATTTTCCCCAATTTTTTAATTATTTTTTGTTTAAATTACATATGATATGATATATGGTCGTTACAGTTCTCAAATGTGGAGCCAGGTTTGTGTACATTTTCAACTGCCACTAAAAAAAGTAAGTTGACCAAAACATAGTATTCTAAATTGTTGCTAATCTAGCTAAGAATTCATTTCTTTGAGTAATTCTAGATGTAATATATCAAAGGTTTTATACACAACTGCAACGAAAGCAATATCAATTTTTTTACACAAAATTGGTTTATAAGTTGTTGAAAATCACATATAAAAGAGGGCAAATCACAACATGATTAGTGAGTTTCCCCAATGGGCAAACCGTTGGGCAGAGGGCAAAACATATACTTAACTCCTATTTCTACAAAACAAGGGATTGTAAAATGAGAAGTACTTGCCAATTATAAATACATTTTCAGATTTTTATTTTCATTCAATGTGAGAATAAGAAAAATGGTACCCAAGAGCGCTTAGATGAGATGAAACGGGTCTCTTGTAGCTTAACCAAGGTCCTGAGTTCGAATCCAGTATTGAACATGCAGCAGCGTTAAAACTCTTAGGGGAACATGCCGCCCATTTGGATCCCACAATGCTCGAGGGATTAGTCTCCGCAGTTGCGCGTGGAGATACCCGGTTTACCCAAAAAAGAATAAGAAAAACGGTGGTACCTGACTTTTTTGTATCATCAAACATTTTCCTTTTAATTTATGTCGTCTTTAAATTAATCTTCAATTTCACCTAAGCACTCCACCTACTCTTCATATTCTCAACAAACAGGATTAATTGGTCGATTGAGGTGCAGGTTGCATATATAGATGAACCGTTAACTTTGTTTGACTTCAACTTCAACTCCAATTTCATTTTCCATTCCATATATGCATGACTAGTATTTTCTTTGTTGAAAAATATATTAAGTATTAGTCTTGGAAAAACTTTGATTGGCCATCAATCCTCTAAGAATGGTAAGTTACATATATGATTATTAGAAAGAAAGTCTCAAAGTATTAAATGTGAAACTGGACTGGTCCATCATGTTGGTTCATCACAGTCTTTAAAAGAGACTACCCATGTTCAGTGAACGATATTGGTTAGTATCTGGTAACAACAGTGAAACTATCTAACAAAAATGAGGTATATATTCAAGTGACTATGTGACCCTACAAAACCAGTTACCACACCCTCCACGGAACAAAGAAAGTGACCACTGACCAGTAATTTATTTCTTCTAGCTAATTAATTAACCGTGGCAGTAAAAACATACAACAACCTTATTTGCCCCTCTCTGTTACCTTCTCTGTTTATAAGCACATGTAGCCACGTTACTTTTTTCTGTTTTTTGCATTCTCCATCAAAAGCTGAAAGGACATAAACAAATGCCACAGTACCAACTACTTTCTACAATTCACCGAACATCATTGAAAGCCTACAGTTATAGCTTTCCCTAATTTATAGCAAAAACAAGCTAGAAAAATATTGAACTACAACTCTACTTGTTTTACTTATTTTAGAAATTCAAAAACACAAGTTAGCATAAACCAACTTAAATTATATGTAGCATTTGGTTATATGGGACTAATGTGTTTTTATATCTAACTAAAGATGGCACTAATATATGATACAATAGCTAGCATTCAGTATTGGTTCAACAATAAATGTTAGACACACACATACACTTTAATTAATCAAATACATCTGGAACAAACAACAATAATGGATCGATCAAACATGTTTATACCGTTAAAAAAAATGTTGTACACCGACGATGTCTCATTTTCATGTATGACTTAATACTTCAACTACCAAACCCTTACCCTAATGTTCAGCCTAATAAGTAATAATATTAATTAAGTGTTGAAAACAGTAAGTCGAAGACTTATTAAGGCAAACACTAAAGTAGGTACATACATAACTTTATTATCTTGGAGGAAAATAGAATTGGTCCCATCACAGCTCAACTAAGAAATCACGAGCACCAAAGGACTTTACGGATGTACCTCTAACGTGCACAACCACATGTGCTTCTGCTGCATGACACGATCAAAGACAAGTATATATATATATCATCAATATATCAACATCAAATTTCGTTATTTTGCAACACAAAAACTATTTAATCTACGTATTATATGCTCAGAGGGTCCAATCCAGGGTGGAAATTAAAATTTGTTGTACTTTAATAGTTTTTTTTCTTTCTAATAAAAATTTCTATTTTCATGAAATAAAATACCTACAAATAGTTTGAACTTTTAATTAGTTTTAAAATAGAATGGTAAGTATTGAGTGGTACAATACAAAGTTGGTAGCTTCCGGTGGGACACTAAGCATGTTAGGGTGTGCGACTTCACAAAACCATAATCTTGGTCAATAGTAAAAGATAACATGTTTAACTAGTACTTAGGAATATCGAGTATGAACTTGGAAATACTTTTGAAATAATTTAGAATAGAATTGAGATGGAATGCATATCTGTGTTCAAATAATTTAGAAAAAATGGGGCCAATCAAATCTTCAATGTATACAACCAAACATTAAGTGTGTTCTTACTTCAATAAAAAGAAAAAGAAGTTAATACTTCAAATAACTTATGCAATTTAGACGATGTCTAAAAATAAAATCCGTAAATATGAAAATATAGGTTTGACCTAATTTTAGATTCTTATATCTTAATTAACTTTTTTATCGGGACTATTTTCAAACATTTTACGGACATTATTTTTCCAATTATTTTAATAGGATGAGGGTAAAATATGAAGAATTTAAAATTATATCGATGAAACATGTATTTTTATTTTTACAAGGACTACTTTTAGGCCTCGCCTAAAAAGAAGTTTGTTCATACATCTTTTGAGATGCATTATTTTTAGGAAAATTTTAATTTGTGCTTTTACGACATAAGTTAAGATAATATAAATGTATTTTTTTAGGGTTATAAAAGTATTTTTTTGAAAATTGTACATTTAATATCCTAAGAATTTAAAGATTCATCTTTTTAATATAAAATTTATCTTTTAATTTTATTTTTAGCTTCTTAACTTGTGATCTTAGGACACAAGCTACATGACTTTTATTTTTAACTTCTTAATCTTAACTTATGATTTTAGTGCATAAGTGATAATCTTATTTTTACATATATCATAAATCTGGCACATCATTTGCTAAATGATTCGAGTAATAAATCTAATATGAGTGTGTGTAAAAGATATTTGGATTTTATAATGCATCCAAATACAAATAGGGGTGAAGCTGGTAGAAATTTTACGAGGCCAAGTACAAGGAAAAGTAATAATTTTTAATTCTTTTAGTTTTTTTAGCACACATGTTATTATTACTAAAAAAAAATGTAGTTCCTTTTATGGATGAATCATTCGTCGGACTCAAGTTCGATATTTGGTAGGAAGAATTTTTGGTCCGGCATTATTACTAAACATTAGATTACTACTATCATTTCCTCTAAAAACTGAATGTTAACACCAAAAAAAAAATTCCTAAGAAAGCACACGTGTTAATTTGGAGAAACCTAACATTCACAACAACTACTGAATTTAAGTAACTTAAGAAAAGAGGGCGATCATAAGTAGTTACTGAAATTGTAAATAGCACGTGATTAGGTGATTTCATAACCTAGTGTAAACAAAATCAGTGAATGACTAGAATTTGCCAAGTATGGCTCCACAATTTAAAATGGATTTTGTCTAAAATGACTTATACCTACATTTTTTTGCAAACAAGAAAACAATCTACATTTTCAAACACATAATTATGAAGGAGACTCATAAGTTTACACCAGTATATAGGTTATAGATATTTGTAAGCGCCGACATGGTTGAAACAAATTTTATAACGAGGCATTTTGAAATTAAAAATATAACAATGCTTATTAAAAACATAATAAATTAAGTTTTGTTGAATCCAAGATTTGAACTTACAACCAAAAGAATTTGAGGCATTAAAATTGACCGATTAAGCTAGATAAATATTGATTATTAGTATGTCATGTTATATATTTATAGATAAATTGACTTATTTTGAGGTCTTTTTAACCCAAAATCTTGAGGCCTAAATCCCTTAATTTGGTGGCTTGATCCTTGAGCCGACTCTTATTTGTGTCTGTCTGTCAATGACCGTACCGTGCAATCTCTTATAGAGGCGTTTGATCGAAATTGAATATGAGAATTAAGATAATTTTATAAAAAGAGCTAATAATTAAGGTTAACTTACGTTGGACTTTTTCTGCGTGAGCTAACCCAAGAAGACACTTTTAAGAACAAGGTTTTGTTATATTAGTGATCATAACGTGTATTTGTTATATTAAATAAGACATTGTCTTGCACACATAAATAAATGGTTTTGCACTATGTATAAATGTCTTTGTCACTATTAGATCAATGAGATATACTTGTTTGGTCAAAAACCCAAATAAATATTATTTGGGTACACAAACAAAACCAAAAGAAAAATAAAAGAGAATACTAATGAATAATGTCAATCGATGTGACTAAATAATTTTTCTTTAATTTTTTTCATTTTATGTGTGAGTGCCTAAGTAATATTAATTTGTGGTTGTGTCCATGAAAGATTTTCTCTAGATCAATAAATCACATCATATATTATTTAATTTAATGAGATTTAATATTACCATTTGTTTCCACATTATATTATCATATCGACCAAAATAGTTTTTTCTCAGCATGCAGAAAAAATAGATACATTATCTTCGAAGAATCAGAAACCCTTGAACTGAACTCTCGAGCAGCCCTATCGAATTAATATTGTAAGCCTAAAGCAGTTTTACAATTTTTTTAACTTGGCTTTTTGATGCAACTTCAACCAAAGAAGAAATAATATAGAAATTAGAAATACCACCTGCTTGTTGAGTGGTGTATAATATTAGGGAATGATGATGCTTGAATAAGTCATAACTTAATAAAACCTAAATACAATACCAAAGTCAGATATTACACACTCTGGAACTTAAAACCGGACTGCCTTTTTTTTTTTTTTTAAGTCACCGTAAACAGATACGATGTCTGATTCCTAACATAAAACCTGAATAAACAAATATAACAATCGCGATTTGACATATAAATCAGTATCTTATAATGTGTGCACCAGACCTGACCACCAGCACCCAAATGCTTCTGGATATACCCCACACAAGAAAATTATTGAGCCAAGAAGCAGCTGGTTTGGCAATATAACTTGTCTGCTTTAACGATCTGCAAGGTAAAAAGACAACATCATCAGAGATATGTAGGGAAAATGAATTTTCAGGATCCACTTTGAAGTACCGTCAATTAGGAAGACACACTTGCTGATCAAAAGAAGACATAATCGTGCAAATTTATCACAATAATAACCATGAAATGAATTCAAGTTCTCTGCCAGAAAATAACTATACCTGCAGGACGCTTTGAGCAGCACAATATTTGTCCAGTGGTTTCATATAGATGTCTTGGAGAGATACCATCAAGCCAGAATAATTAGCATGGGTTGCGTCAACCTGATTGCAATGGCTTCAGTTTAACACATTCATCAAAATATGTCAGTATTACTGCTAGATGGAACACTTGCCTTTTTTTAATTTCAATTCTTGGTGATGTACTATTTACATGATCTGGAACTGTTGCTGGTATGAGCTGCAAGTAAAACAACCGCGTCAATTAACAAGATAAATGACCAATAAAGTCGCTTGAAGTGAAGATGATCGAATATTGACTCATGTTGCATAATACGGAATAGTGTTGACTTGTTGGGATGATCAAATTAATATTAATATTAACAATAAAAGAAAAGTGACAAGACTCGAGACTGTTTAGGGTGGATACTGGATTACAATTGCACAAAACAAGACTTCGTCGCTTCATGTCTTTTTGGCAAAGAATGCATTAAGGCAAATCATTAAATTAAAAGGGCAGCCCGGTGCATTATAATTAAGCTCCCGCATATGCAGAGTCCGGGAAGGGGACCCACCATTTGGTGTATCGTACGCAGCCATACCCTGTTTTTTTACATAGGAGGCTGTTTCTAGGACTTGAACACGTGACCTTTCAGTCACATGACAACAACTTTACCGATGCGCCAATCCTCCCCCTTAAGGAAAATCATTAAATTAATAAAGAAAAGAGTTCTTTCTACAAACAAGTTTGTCAATAGGTACATTCTGTCCTCTGAAAAACCATGTAATTATGCATAGAAATAAGAAAGATTCATCCCTTTTTTACACTAGACAAGGAAAGAAATTGCAGAATAAAATGAGAAATTCATAAGGCATGGTCGTTTATTATGAACATGAAAAGTTTATCTTTTACCAAGATTGGGGATAACACAAGAAGTACAAATGTAAGAACCTGTTCAATTCTGTAAAACGGAACATGATGACTATCAAAAAGCTGCTGCTCTTCAGCTGCATTACTCCCAAGTCCCACCCAGAGCTTATAAGTGTAGCTGGCTTTATTCACAAACTCAACTATAGTCAAATATAGAACAAGGTATAAGAGAAATGTTCAGAAACCGTGTAACCACTAAAGCATAACAATAACAGAATATCAATGCTCCTTCTTTGTCCATGAATTTTTGTAGTGTATTTGAGTTTAAAATTTATGGTTCATGGTACAAACCACCTTATTAAATCCATAAAATGAGAAGTACAAAACAATGGGATGTTCAAAAGAATCAAAGTATAATACCTTCTCAGCATCGAAGCTATGTGATACCTTTTCAGGCCGAGTCTCAACCTTTATTCTGATTAGACCTGGACAAAGTAGAATAGCTATAGCCAAAGATGAAGCCAAGACCATAATTGACCTGGGCAGTCACCTGTAAATATTGGATGTGCATCCGATGTGTATCCTTGCACAACTGATAGTTGTATTTCATTCCTGTTTTGTGAAGCATCTTCAATAATCATGTAATAAAAACCACCAGTCAAAACAAAGTCAGAATTAAAAATAAGCATGCATAAGGAAGGAAGAAAAAAGAAAGCAAGCAAAACTCTAAAAAAAAAAAAAGAAGGAAGATAACTCTCAACCATGTGTTCGTAATGAAGCAATACAATTTGGTTATGAACCTGATGAATTGGGAGGTTCTAGTCCTCTTCCTGATTATGAGAATACAACACACCGCCACTGATGACATTAGACACTGATTTTGTTATATGTGTCCTTTTTGCCTTATTGATGATGAATTGGAACATACTGATGTTGAAGGACAGTCACCACAAGAACAGCCAAGACCACATGGGCATTTTGACAGATGCTTACAATGTCAAGAGTTAATTAGCATATTCACTCGAAAACGAGAAGTATGTGAGCGAGTGACTGAGGAAAATCTAGTGCAAACATATTGCATCTTAGAATCTAGTGAGATTTCTTAATTCTATAATTCTATAATAGGCATTTTCTCACCATGGCCAAAATACCCAACAACAAAAAAAGTACAGCGACAAACTTAAAAACAGGAATTCAGAATTTTCACCCTTTGATCCATGTAGCTAAGCATCATCTCAATATTTAATAAACAACTGCTGGAAAATGATAATGATAGAGATAACTAAAATAAAAAACAATCAGTAAGAAAAAGAAAGGAAAAGTAAAAGTTGAGAGGTACTGGAATGGATTTTAGTTGCATGAAAGCCAATACATAATTGAAAATGTAAACGACATAGAGGACAAAATAAGGCAGAGTTATTGTCATTCAAACACCATTGACTAGCACTAGAATCTAACAAGAAAGCTAGACATACAAAATTATATATATCCTAGCCTCCCCTAGTCATTCAAATATAAGTTTACAGCCCCTTGGACACACAGATAATTTCTGTAACATCCGGTACTTTGCATTTAAATCTATGGAACAAGCACTGTGAATTGTCATGTTACATAATACTTTTGAACTGCGCATAACATATTCTGCAAATTGAAGCTCGCACTTTTTGCCTCCATAATTCTTAAACAAGCAAGTTTTGAGTTGAGAAGCAAGGCATTCTGGAACAATCTTTGGGTCCTCCCAATTGTCCTCAACATCATTTCCATTCTCTATCCTATTTTCAATCTCCTGTAAACAATAAGTAAAATTCCACCCAAAACAAGAAACAAAAGTTAAGATATGTAGAGGTAGAGTTAAACAAAATAAATATCAGAATCAAATTATATGTAAAACCTCATGAATGATAAGATGTTGAAGCTTTGGACTGTGTTGAATCATTTCAAGCATCCACATCCACTTCTTAGGCCAACTTTTACCCTCTAAGTTAGAGAATAGCTCCATTTGAGTTAGATTGTAAAAAAAGGGGACTTGGACATAGTGGGTCCATGTCTGCATGAATTACAATGACGGGAAAACATTAGAAAGGAATCATCATACTGTGAATTGTTTTGTAAAATGAAACAAAATCTTACTTACCAGCTTTATACTGAGACTCCGTGCCTTGGAAAGCAGGAAGAGAGGAATAGGTTTGTTATCAGAAAGCTTGGCTGTCACCAAATTGGGCAAGCATTTGATCTTGATCTCGTCAGCTGTTTTAGGAACAAACTTCCTAAAACGAATTACCTTTACTTTATTTGTTTGCAATTCCTCTAGAATGGGAAAGGACAAGAGAAAGTCGACGATCCGTTTATGAGTGTTGAAATTAACACAATCCAAGTGGAGAGTTTTGAGTAGTGAAGTAGTATTATTTATTTGAGGAATGTCTCTGAGGATTGATAGGTGTTTTAATTTGAGAACAGTAAGTGTCCTACAAGTGAATATGTTGGAAGCTAATTTCATGTCTAAAGACTTAAACAACATGTTAAGTTCAAGGGTTTCGGTTCGTCTTTGTATTGCTGCAATAATAAGCTGGATGATATCGTTGGGTTGGTCGTATGTAACACAATATTTGAAGCGGAATGATCTTATTGGCAGTGTGTTGTCACGTGATAGCATGACTGAGTGCATCTGGCTGCAAATAGTGGCTATTTCCGAGAAGAATGAGTGATCGGTGAAATCCAGAGTGAGGACTGAGAGCCATAATGGTTTCCACCTCTCTGAGAGGATGCTTGTGGCAACGGTGTCTTTGGTTGGGAGAAAGGAGAGAATATGACAGATAATTGAGTCCGGAAGGGAGCTAACCCTGTCGCAATCTTCAATTGGAATCGATGATCGCTGCTTCTTCGACTTGAACATAGCAATTATTATTGCCTTTGAACTCACTCTTTGGGGGTCCGAAGCTGAATCTCGTGGCGTGGTGTTTGAATCGATTATTTGTTGAGCCAGATCTACTTCTCTGCAAATCCTAATCTCCTTTTGAGTAGCGGATTCAATGGCTGGCTAGCGCTGTTGGCTTTAAATAAGGACAAACTGCTGGCTAATTCTGAAACAAATCTCTACACACTGTATAAAAACCGACAAGTGCTCTTTACCTAAAAGTTTTTGCTCATTAACAATTTAAATGACCAAAATGCCCCTACATAAGTCATATTGAATAGAAAACATAAATTTCTCAGTATCAAGATGATAGTTCCTAAATTTCTCAGTATCAAGATGATAGTTCCGATAGCTATGTAGGCTATGTCAGTGACTATTATTCATTCATCATGTTCTTCTGATTGCTGATATTAATAACTTCAATTCATAATAATCACAATCTTTTTCATTTTGTGTGTGACAAGTGTGATATCAGGTTGTTAACATCATGAATTATCCCTAATTCATGTAGCGATGCATGAATTCAAATCAATTAGCTAGAGCAGCATGTTTTATATTTTAATGTGACTTAAATTTCGTTCGTTGTAATTTCAGCGTGAGTTAACTTACGCAGTACAAGTTAACTCACGCAGGAGCAATATACACATTTTATTTGAGAATGAACATAAACATTTGGGTAAATAACAGTTTACTAAAAACCGATTGATTTATTCCTTCAACAAATATAACTAACCCGTTTCAAAATTATTGTTTTTTATGAAATTTTGATTTGTATTAAAATTAAAAATATAAATGTTTGTTGCTTTTAAGTTATAATAAATCAAACTAATCATGATTATTTATTTCAATGACACTAATAATATAACAAAAAAATATAATCTAAATCATTTTTTTAATGACCCCAACAACGATTTTTATTATAGAAAAAGTTGTCTAAGGGTATAATTGAGATAATAAAAAAGTTAGTATAAATATATTCATCTGATTTGTTACACTTTTTAAATGATATAGGAAATATATATATATATATATATATATATATATATATATATATATATATATGTTGTGTGTAACCTGCTAACCTGCTAAGTTTTCAGCTATGTTGTTGTGTTGTGAATTTGGAACGTGTGAACAGTAGTGGTAGTGATTGATTTCTGGATTTTTAGTTCATTATGTTCATAATGGTTCATGTGATGTTGATACATTTTTTGATATTTTTTTGGTATTTGATCTGAAAATGATGGAAAGAGAAAAGGAATTGTGTTTGTGATGTGCGGCTGTCAGTGTACAGTAATTGGCCCCTCTTTTGACTGCAAAAAACTAGGGTTTCTAACCAATATATCCTGACTGAAACTTGGAGAAAAAGACTATAAGGACCAATGGTTAGAAGACACATGGACCAAAACAAAAGACTAAGACTTAACAAATTAAAATAATGAAATAAATAAAAAAAAATTTAAAAAAAGTTTATAAGGAAAAACAATGTCACTCCCGTGACATATACAAACTAAAATAATAAACTAATAATAATAAAATAAAATGGAACAGAATAAAATAATAAAACAAAAAATTTAAAATTGTCTCATTCGGAACCAAAAAATGAGATATTTTAAAATACCTCTCTACCGAAACTTCGTCTGAAACGATGACATTTCTTGGCGAATAAAATTCTCAAAAGCAAGTAAAAACAAGAAATAAAAAAAGCAAAGGCGAAGAGTTTTAAAAAACAATTTAAATTGAAAATTAAAGTACGAACGCGACGAACGTTAAAGTGCAGATAAAAAGCGAATAAAAAAGGGATTGAAGACGAAAGACAAAGCGCGTAAAAAATATGGTTAAATGAAGACCCTGGTCAAAATTTGGTATGACATTACAAACAATTACCAAGAATTGCGGTGTAAGTTCTCAGATTATAATTGCCTTTTCGAGTTTTCTTTTCATGCTTATCAATACGACGAAGGAAATCCAAGTTTTTGCTTGTAACTTTGTTCCAGTCCCTCTGAATATTGCTCAAATCATTTATCCTGTTGTATAGGTTGATATACCTATTGGTTGTAGGACACACCGACCGAGCTTATGAATTCTTGTTTCAATGAGTTGGATGATGTATTTTGCAAAATTAAGAAAATGGTGTCTTGTAAGTACAACTCAGATGATAAAAAGATATATGATATGCATGAGCTAGCGCTAGTTTGAACTCAGGTTTTTTCCTTTTTAAGAAAATCCTTGCGCAATCCTAATAATAATGTACACTTTAGCGATACAACTCAACTATGTTGGCATAGTTGGCACCCCATGTCTCACAATAAAATCATCTGCACCACCACTCAATATTATTAGATAAATTAAAAAAAGAAGATATAACTTAAGGGGACTAGGCAAAACCCAACAAAGAAAATCACGAGAACCTAAAATAAGGCAAAGATGAACTATTTTTAGAAAAAAATCTTTAGAAATTAAATGTGGAACATGACACCACCAATGATCATCAACATTTGTAAAACTATAATTAACTGGTATGTCCACACAATGATTTTCTTCTCTAAAGATGTGAGATACATGGAAACTTATTTGAGAGAAAAGATGGAAACAATTTTCCCAATCATTCCTTAGCATCCAAGGAACCAAAAGGACATTGGAGAAAGCTTCCACAACTAACTTAGAATCACATTCTAACAAAACAAAACTCCAATTCCTGTCCCTAGCAATCTTAAATCCCTAATATAAATAACATTTATATTCTATGTTTTAATCCACTGTCTAGTAACTCTTATACGAGTACAAACGTAAAATATTACTTTTACACACCATCTTTTAAAATTTTAATCCACTGTCTAGTAACTCTTATATGAGTACAAACGTAACATATTACTTTTACACACCATCTTTTAAAAGAACAGAAATGTTGTGTCTTGAAAAACATCACAAATGCATCCCGCGTGAAATGATAAGTTTAAAGTCAAACATATTAATTCAATAACCATCCGTGTTTGGTTAGCCATACTCTTTGTTGGCTACTTTCATTTCGTGACGTTTTTGTGAACTTCTTTTTGAGGGACTTTTGTGAAATATTAACGTAAGATAAGGTATAACATTTTTCTTTTAAAAGATACAATTAGGCGGGGTTTATTTAATTCAACTAGGTTGAGTTTACATATGTCCATTTTAGGAAGGAGACTCATCAACGAGACCTGAGCTAAGTCCCAATTCAATTTCATATAAAATGATAATATTCACGTAGATTTCGTTCAATAAAATAGTAGGTTTTGAAATAGAGTGTTGATAACACTCCGCTTTCTACTCTAGCTACCATTAAGATCCACTTCGGATAAAATTTGTTCTCGTATAAAACTTTCTTTTCGTTGTAATAAATCTAATCCTACAAGTTAATTACCACATAACACTAATTATCCCAATAAAAGTAAACTATTATACCGAACAAACTTATTATATCGGGCATTTTATAACTCCTTATGGTTCATCTCTATACTATTCCATATGTCCACTATGGTTTATCTCCATTGTTATTGAACAAAAGATAATTTCATGTTACCATATTACAGCTATGGTGCAAAGACATATACAGCTGGCAGAATTGGCTTCTTAACCAAATTTCCTATTTTTATGTTTACTATGCTAGTTAATTTATCTTCATGCATCACAAATTCATTGCATGATCCAAATTTATCCATCACAATCTCCCAAAGCCTAAGTTGGCGGCAGGCCACTTAGCAAAAATGTTGGTTCTCATAGTAAATAATTCAGCACTTGTAGTTTTACATGTATTCAAAAAACATAACTTTTCCTTTTATTCATCCACTATTTCATTCTCCCCAATAATGTAATCTAATCCCAATCCTACAAAACGAATCTCCTTGAGTATGCAATGTTCATAGCTCCTAAGTAATAATGACCAATAGCATATACTATATGTATAGCCTCGTGCTTCGATTGCTTAAAATCACGCGGCATGTTCACTCGCTTCATAGCCACCAAAAGAAATTGTTCACTTGCTTGATTTGCAACGGTTTTGGTAAATAAATCTGCGTAATGTGATCCTTAAAAATGATTACTAACAATATTATTGTGAAAAAAATTAAGCATTAATTTAGTTGGTAAGAAACAAGAGAAAAGAACGTAACATGAATGAATGAAAATGCAAACGTCTAGGCATTTTCCTATGTTTGTTTTGCATGCGAAGGAAAGGAAAATATGAGCTACTGGATCTTGATTCCGTTGTCTAATTCACAATGTGAATACGTGACCACACTTATTTGATGTTTTTTTTAGAAGACCCATTTGATCTGATTGTACTCACAGAAAAGAGTGAGTGTAAATGTCGATCATTTGTTGAATAAGACTACCAAGTAAAGAAAAAAGACTCACGAGGTTATGATTTAACAAGAAGTAGTTAAATCATACACAACTGCACTTTGGGATGGATGGTCCACATGGTTTAATTTTGTTATGCACACTCCTGATCCAAAGTGTTGAGGGTAGTTTTGATGATAAAGATAGAATAGAGATGTGATATAATAAAGGTTTGGATAAAAATATGATAGGATACCAATATCATAACCACATATTTTATCATGGATTTCAATATTTTTCATCAACGGCTTGTTCACGTTAACATCACTATTGTTTAGTTTTGAAATTAAGTGACTTTATTTGATAAATCAGCTATTCAGATGATATGCTTTAATCATATTTTTCGATGAATATAAATGATAAAAGGCTGAACATAAGATGTTTAGTTTGCATGGATGAATATTTCAGAGGAAAATGCAAACAATTGTATTTAAAATACATTTTAATTTGTAATATTTTTTTTTTTTACAAAAGTAAATGATATTCATTCATTCAAATTGATAGAGTACATCGATATAATGCAAATTCGCTAAAAACAAAGAGGATGAATTTGTGAACAAGCTCACAACGTCCATGTTAATAGCATAAAACGACAAAGTACAAATGCCTACACATATGACTATATTTAAATCTCCGGAATAATCATGTCTCCGGATCTGCAACGTGGATGACGCCAAAGTTATTGATTGGATCTGCACTAGATCGAAGCTGATCTGACAATCTGAACCGATCAAATACCTGAGAAAAACAAGAAAGACAACCAACGTCGCACAAAGATGACGAACAAACCAACGTCGCACAAAGAAGACAAAATCACAAAATAAAAAACGAAATAGATGTGAAAATCAGTTATTTTAATAAAAGGGAAAAAGAAAAACGAGTTAGAGGGGTGATTTTGGGTCAAAAATTGACCCTAAACCACCCCTCTTTAGTGGATGAAGAAGAAGAAACTAAGGTTTTGATGACCGCTCACAAGAGAGAAAGGGAAAAGAGAGACGGCTCTTTCTTGTGTTTGTAATATTTAACTTTTAAAAATATAATTTCTAAACTTGAAATTTTTAGAAAATGTTCCAAAAGCACTCGTTAACAAGACTTTATTTTAAAATATCAAAATTTAATTTTATAAATATAGGGCAACGCGCAATTGCATTGGCGTGCACGAGTATTCGACTAATACCATTCATTCATTTCGTCGCAAAAGAATTGAACTTATTTAATTAGTTGCACTATAATCCCATCTTAGGATGAGAATAGACTAGGTCGAGCTAGGCTTTGTAGGGCCTAAGCCTGACCTGTCAAATATGTTGCTTGTCAGACTTATTTTTTAGGTCTGAGTATTGTCTGTTGAAAGTCTGATATAGACTGTTTAAAAACTTATTTCGTATGAATATCTTTAAACAAGCAATGTAATGTAAGTTTTAATCGACTAAAGAACTAATAAATTAATGATATTAAACTCATTTTTGATATTTAATTTGAATTTTCAGAAAATTTGATTATATATTATATATCATGTTTCACTTTTAGTTTTATAATAACACATTTAAATATGCAAAAAGTTTAACAAATTTAAACTACTAAAAAGGTTAATAAATTTATAATTTAAATCAATGTATATTAATAAGTTTAAACTACTAAAAAGGTTAACAAATTTATAATTTAATTCAAAAGGTAAAATATAAATAATATTAATGATAAATAATATTATTTATATTTATTTAAATAGATGGTTAAGAAAAATTTATGCGATTTTTGTATAGCATGTGACTTTAAAAAAACCTAAATTTTCTCTCTAATCTAATCTGGTTTACCTAATCTAGTCTAAGAACCTTTAGAGGATATGCTCTCAATATGTTGATTTTATATAGTTATCCATACCCTTAATTATTAACGAGCAAGAATGTCTAGGGTACCTTTAAATATAGATTGTTCAGGTGGTTGCCAACAGTTACAAATATATCTGCATATTCAACTACTACCAAGGGAGTCGATATTTTTGTTTCTTTTGTATAACATGATTTTTTTTTTTTGGACTGAAGCCTGAAATAAATAAATAAAAACCACTAAGATTTGTTTCAATAGTGGTCCATTATTAGTTTTCTATGTATAGAACTACAATTACAATAAAAGAATATGTAATTTTTAGTTCACAGTTTTGAAATTTCATTCGTCCATGTTTGTGTTTAAAAAACAAATGAATTTCAAAAAATTATTGATCACATAGACTTCCTTTGCCGTGATTAATTTTCAATAGTGGTCCATTATTAGTTTCAATATAGTGGTCCAAATCTATTTATCAATACATAAGAAACTACTACTACCAATATAAGATTTGTTTTCATTCATTGAGTACAAGAAAAAAAGAAGTTTATACTACAAGACAAAGATGCCCAAGATAAGCTCTGTCTCTGAGTCTAGTAAATAGGCAGCCAGCTAGCTAGCTAGATGTAATAATGAATAAATACGAAAACCATCAACAATTTTATGTGTTCCCTTAAAATAAAATAAAAATAATGTGTTTAAAAGAGAGTTCTCTTCTCATGACAACCTTTCTCTCTCTTACAAACAAAAAATCAAACAATGAAGGTCATAACAACTATTTCTCTTCTCTCTTACACGAACAAAAAACGAAAACTGTGGAGGTGCTACTCACATAAATCACAAATTTAGCTAGAGTGTGATCAACGGTCATGATGATTGCTAAGATTGTACTTCATATTGATCAACGATGGTGGTGTGTAAATATTCTGTTATCAAATATTCTAAATGATACGCAAAACGGCACAATCTTCATGCCACCACTCCCATTTTTCACGCTTAATTTGTTACGTGTTAACCAATTCTCTTCCTATATAAAGCCTCCCCGCTTTCTATCAAATCATAACATCTCGTTTTCGTCCCAAACTTTTTTTCCTCTCCTCTGTTATCTGAGTTCTTTTTTTTTTTTTTTTCATTGCAAGGTTGTTGGTGTTTGTTTTTCACAAATTTTTTAGTTTAACTTGAACCATATTTTAGCTTTGTTACTTACTAATTTACTTGTTTATTTTCAGCATGCCTCCTCAAGTGTATTCCAAACTTGATGAGAAGAGAATTGTGGCTGCAGTTGCGGAACTAGGCCACTCTTGGAAATACATACTGGACCAGCCGAAATTTGGGTTCCCCCCCTGGATGACTACCGGCGGAATCAGCGTATGAATTTTTCTTTTCATTTTTTTGGTTTTAATTTAGTATCTATTAGTCAGATCTTGATAATGTTCATTTTCTCTTTTTAGTTTAAACTAAGTGAGATCTTCGTTTTTTATTTTTTTCCTTCTATTTTGTTGTCACTTTCAATTTTTTTAATCACGATGAATTTCAGATATTTTTTTAGTTATCATGCATTTCTGATATTTTCTGTGATTCAACGCTTGATTAAATTCTAAATTTGAGTCTGTGTTAACTTTTGTTGTTGATGATTTGATGAATTCTCATATTTTCTGTGATGAGTATGTGTTGACTTGTTTCCAGAATCTGTGATTTTCTTTTAATTAGTAGGTTTTCTCAGTGGTTAATTGTTCCTTTTTCAGAAGAAATGGCCACAAATGAAACGCATGTATCCTGTGCTGGCTAATTTCGTTATGGGCAGTCCTATACCAGTAGACTTCCAGTTGGTTGATGGTGAAATGTTTGTTGAGGATCAAGTTGTTGTTGCACAGAATGAAGAAGTTGTTGTTGTACAGCAGGAAGAAGTTGTTGTTGATGAAGAAGTTGCTTTTGAGCAGGAGAAGAAGCTTGAGACTGAGAATGGTGAAGTTACTTTTACTGAGCTGGAAAATGCTGATTGGACTAATAACGAGACTCTTGGAAAGATTCTTCATGGTCTCCTTAGAACTGTGCAGCTTCTTGACAAAAAAATGGATTCTGTAGTTGAGGAGCAAAAAGCTTCTAAAGAAAGAGATGAGACGATGCTTCTGAAGATGAATCAATTTGAGGAGGCTTTTCAGCTGGAAACGAGGAAAGAAGAGAAATAAAATAAGATTTTAAGTCTGTTAGATATGGTCTACAAAAACTATTTTACTATATGTTTTTATGTTTGCTCTTATGACACAGTCTATATTTTGTCTCCATTCCCTGTTGGATTTGGTATTATTTTACTAGCACTATGTGAATGAATTATCAGTATTTTGGTATTATTTTACTAGCACTGTGTTTATGAATTCTGTTATATTAAAAAGGCAATGTGGTAATAAATATATGGGTGGCTTGTTTCTTAAGGTGTTTGAGTTATGGAGTTGAGAGTTTGATACTCACTCATAACATAAAAACTCCCAATACTTATTTAGTAAAACAAAGTTTTAATACAAAGACATGATTCATTCACCATCTTTGCTCATGGTTCTATATGAATTCTGGCACAATTTTAGGTTTATCATCCCCTCGGTTAAAAACCTTGGATTTTTTTGAACCAAATTTAATGACCCTTAACAACATTTCCCAAGCAAATATTGTACATCCAATTGAATTAAATTTTATAGTGAATTTAGACACACTAAATAAATTCAATATACCTTGAATTAAATTCATTCACCATCTTTGCTCAAAAACATCTTGGTTGCATGGAATGGTAAGACCCATGTCATGATCAAACCCAAACTCTTCTTCTGCTTGATGAAGGTTTTGAAACTCTGGTCTACTTAGAAAAGCAATAGGAACAATGTACCTGCTTCTGTTTTCACCAACATATACAACAAAGTGACCTTTTGGAACATCCAAACGAAGACCATGTTGATCAACGTACCCTTGTTGTTTCTTCCCTAGGCTTGAACATCTTTTAAGGATTTGTTTGATGAGTGCTGTTTGAGGAAGTTTAATTGATTTTCTTAAAGCCATTGTTGTGGATTTGGTGTGACAAGAGAAAGAGAAGAGTAGATTATGTTGTGTTGAAGATGGAGGTGAGTGAATGAGAAAAGAAGGTGGTGGGTATTTATCATGAGAATAGCTTAGGCAGGAGATAGAAAAAACGGAGTCATGTGGGGTTGTAAGGACTAATCACAGAGACTAGGACTCTTTTAGTGCCTCTAGGAGCCAACTTATTTTCGTTTTACACCCCCTCTTGTTGCTTTTTCAAACAACATCTTGGTCCCCCATTTCTCTCTCTCTATTGAATTTTTGTTTTCTAACTTTTTTTAATTATAAAGGAATGGGGTTTTCTAACTTTTCTTTAACTATAACTTGTCATGTCAATATATAACAATAAATTTCAGCTCTGTACGGACGAAATATCCTACGATTATATATTTGTGCATGACGAAATATCCTACAATTAAGTTTAACAAAACTACAATAACATTTGATATTACAAAGGGTTATGTACGGCAATGTTATGTCTTGTAAGCCTATAAATATTGTGTTTACGAAGATTAATGTTGTCATCTAAAAAAATCTAACGGCGCAGTTTGTTGTCCGTTTTTCTTTTATTCATGTATAACTAATATTGATAGTAATGTATAACAAAAGCTCACATTGTAGGCCTGAAAAAATTTGATATGTTTAAATACAAGCTTAAATTATGGATGTTGGATTTTGGACAAATCACCAAATTATGCTGATTTTAGAGATGGAGCATTTTGAATGCATATAATTTAATTCAATAGAAAACCTACCATTACCTAGAACAAGAAGTGAAATTTGAAAGTCATTTGTAAATTCAAATTTAAGTTTGATTAAATAATATTTATGTAGAAGAATGATGCTTGGATGTATTGATTTTGTCTCTCATACTTCAATTTAACTATAATTGATATAGACTCTGTTTGGTAAAAATAGCGGATAGCTTATAAACTAGCTGATAGCTTATAGCTGATGACTGATAGCTGATAAGCTAGTTAAAGTGCTTGGTAGAATTAGCGGTTCAACTAGCTGATAATGTAAAATGACATAAAAGGGTACTCTTAATTAATAATAAAATTTATATCAATTGATATTAAAAATGTTTAAAATTTAAAATTTAATATATTAATTCAATATTTCTTTCATATATTATTTTTAAATTAATGAATTTGCTAATGTTTTATTTAAAATTTATTTTATTTCAGTTTTTATACTTTCAAAAAAAAAAAAACCTTTCATAAACGTGATTATTTATATGTAAGTAAAAAAAAATTCCTACCATGTATTTAACCATAAACATGAGCATATATTTATACTTCATAAACATGAGCATATATATTTAAACATTTCCTTACCGTGAGCATATATTTAAACTTGACAAGTTTAATATGTTTTTTAAATGAACTTGTACCGTAACAATACTTACTATATTTTTTTTAAACTTTACTTTTACTATCTTAATTGTAAAAAATTAATATTAATTTAAATATATTTTTAAGTTATTTGTCAACTAATTCACTGTCAATTTTATCTAAAAAATTTAATCATTTAGTTTATCCCTTATATGTTTTGAACTTGTCAAAACTCATAATTATTTGCAAGTTCGTCCTAAGCACTCAAGTCCGATCACATCAAGGCACCACATTCAGGTGGGTCTTTTTGGCCCAATACTCCCAACGGTCACAAGGCTTGGGATAATTTATTTTGTCACGTCTCGTGGCTCATCAATGACTCTCAACGGCCACCGATTTCATCTAACGACACACATTGTTTGTAACATCCTCAACATCTATATCTTCAATTGTATACATAGGGCATTGGACGACAACACAAAACATGCGCGATCACACACACACATATGCTTTTTAGTACCCATCACTCTTTATTCTGATCATGACTTGAGTGTCAGAATGTTTAGACGTATCCACACACTTGACATCTCGACGGATTGCTGCTCGACAATACCATCAATTTTTATCGTCCAATATCATCTTATTAGAGTACATTTTCGTTATCAAAAACTTGATAGGTCATTGTTAAAGATTCGGTTGCATACCATCACCCTCAACAAAACAATCAAACAAGTTATCATTATTAGTACCTATTTTCTGTTTCTCTTCATTCAATTTCATTATAATTGAACTCTACTAATAAATCAAATTTGTCTAGCTAAATTGTGCATAGTAGCTAACTTCTCCAAATAACGACTTCATTTCCGCTAACAATTTCTTTTTTGTACAATTAGTTGCCAACATATAAAAAATCGAACGAATGAAATTAGAAATTAGAATTATCAAAATTAAGTACCTCCAAGTGGCCTATTAATCCCAGCATGCAGAGAAGGTACAAGGAATTATTGAGTTGAGGCGTGAGTACATACACATGCAGCTCATCTTTATTAATTGTTGGTTTGTGACAGATGAATACAATATTTCACATGCACCATTCACCCTTTCCCACTAGCATTTTTCTCACAAGGTACGGTTCGGTCCTTCTTTAACATGCTCCAAAACAGGGGAGATAAATATAAGGGGACAACAATGGTACTCATCATAGTTATATCCGTGTCATTTGGACTTCCTATTTTTCTTTTCTCTTAGAGCAACTTCAATCAAGTATTATAGAGGTTCTATTAGTTGATGAGCACGTATCTTAATTTTTCAGTTTATTAGAGAAACTTGATGTGGCAAAATGACTAACATAAAAATTGTTAAAAGTATTTTTTTTTTTTAAAAAAAAAATACAATATCATAGAAATTAATATTTGAATTTGGGACAATATTGAGTAGAAATAAAAAAAAAAAGATTTTAGAGTTGCATAATTATTTACCATTAAAGTGAAACGTGCACGAGTTACATAAGTATGATGTAACATTGTGAGACCATATATTAGATTATTAGTAGTTTATGAAACCCAAAATATATTCAGTAAAAAATAATCATCGGAGATCCTCTTACAAATTATAATATATATTATATTATGTGCCAGCTACCCAAAAGATCGCAGCAATCACAGAGAACTTAAATCCCCTTATTTGTTTTATTTGGTAAAAATGGATAACATACTATGCTTCATAGAAACATAACTGTATCAAACTTTGTGTATGGGCTCTCATTGTTTCTTCCTTCTTCGGTTACTGCAGTAGGAACTACAAAAGCAGGATATATTGTCGCAGGCATCGAGTCCCCCCATGGACCACCTTAGATTTTGCCAAGATAAAATTTAAAAAATTGCTCTTCTCCCATCAAGTTTCGCTCATTCCCAACCAAACTGCCCAAAAGATCCCAGTTTGAGTTGACTCAGACCGGTTTTCTCACGCAGCGTGACTCAAGCTGCGTTTAACACCGACATGAGTTAACTCAAGTTGAGGTATTTTGGACAGTTTGATTGGAAATGAGCGAAACTTGATGGGAGAAGAACAATATTCTAAAATTTAATCAAACTTACTAATTTTTTTTTTTTTGAGGAATCAAGCTTACTTATATGTTTTTCTCCTTTTTAATTATACTCATTTTTTGGGCTGTTTCAAGGTGAAATACCTCTCAAATACAAGAAAAGATAAAAGTTGTCTTCTTTTTTTTCACAAGAGATAAAGGTTTAGTATCAGTATGTGTATATAATATTTCTACTCATACAAAATTTTCTTATCGGATCCGTCTACATTACAATCAAACGGATCTTTAACTTTTAGTAGAAAACTATTCTCATTTTGAAGTATACAATGTACATGAAGCTTTTATATACAGCTAAATTTAATCTTTTACTAACTAACATAAGAGAATACAGTTAGAATGAACTAACCTGCAACGAACTAATAAGAAGTTAAACTACCTTACGACATTAATTAATATTGGGGGCACATGTTAAATCTGGATGACTCAAATATATGCACATGCAGTGCTACTACTCATCCCCTCATTTAGAATGCATATAAGAGATAAGGGATTGGCTGCATACAATGTGGTCCTCGTTCTATCTACAATATATTATATAGATATAGCAGCAGAATGGAAAGCAATATGATAGTCATATTGAGATAAAAAATTTGGTCGATAAAATATTAATGGTAGAGAATCATATTGACATGGAGGATTGATATTTCTATCTGCAGAATTAACTACTAGCTAGTTAGACATTTTTGTTATTCATTCCCATGTTCTAAGGTCAATATTAATCCCAAATATATACAATCTCATGTAGCTAATGCAACCGCGTCTTGTTCTTCTCTTCCCCTCATTGCATTTACTAGCATTAATTAATGAACTTTGATTCTCAATCACTAATTTATTACATACATATTTTCATATCTCATGTTCAACCAGTACCCTAGTTGTACGTACATGTACATGTGTGCATGTCTATGAAAAGGCATAGCATGTGATGATCTATCATACATTTGCATACCCCAATTTATACACGAGTCAATATCACATTGGTAGCTTAGATTATACATCACAACACGGTCCCCTATTTATTTTCGATCCCCAATTATTATTATTTTTTTTTTGTCTACATACATTCGTTATTTTGCAACACAAAAACTATTTAATCCATATTATATGCTCAGAGGGTCCAATCCAGGGTGGAAATTAAAATTTGTTGTACTTTAATAGTTTTTTTTCTTTCTAATAAAAATTTCTATTTTCATGAAATAAAATACCTACAAATAGTTTGAACTTTTAATTAGTTTTAAAATAGAATGGTAAGTATTGAGTGGTACAATACAAAGTTGGTAGCTTCCGGTGGGACACTAAGCATGTTAGGGTGTGCGACTTCACAAAACCATAATCTTGGTCAATAGTAAAAGATAACATGTTTAACCAGTACTTAGGAATATCGAGTATGAACTTGGAAATGCTTTTGAAATAATTTAGAATAGAATTGAGATGGAATGCATATCTGTGTTCAAATAATTTAGAAAAAATGGGGCCAATCAAATCTTCAATGAATACAACCAAACATTAAGGTGTTCTTACTTCAATAAAAAGAAAAAGAAGTTAATACTTCAAATAACTTATGCAATTTAGACGATGTCTAAAAATAAAATCCGTAAAAATGAAAATATAGGTTTGACCTAATTTTAGATTCTTATATCTTAATTAACTTTTTTATCGGGACTATTTTCAAACATTTTACGGACATTATTTTTCCAATTTTTTTAATAAGATGAGGGTAAAATATGAAGAATTTAAAATTATATAGATGAAACATGTATTTTTATTTTTACAAGGACTACTTTTAGGCCTCGCCTAAAAAGAAGTTTGTTCATACATCTTTTGAGATGCATTATTTTTAGGAAAATTTTAATTTGTGCTTTTACGACATAAGTTAAGATAATATAAATGTTTTTTTTAGGGTTATAAAAGTATTTTTTTGAAAATTGTACATTTAATATCTTAAGACACAAGATTCATCTTTTTAATATAAAATTTATCTTTTAATTTTATTTTTAGCTTCTTAACTTGTGATCTTAGGACACAAGTTACATGACTTTTATTTTTAACTTCTTAATCTTAACTTATGATTTTAGTGCATAAGTTATAATCTTATTTTTACATATATCATAAATCTGGCACATCATTTGTTAAATGATTCGAGTAATAAATCTAATATGAGTGTATGTAAAAGATATTTGAATTTTATAATGCATCCAAATACAAATAGGGGTGAGCTGGTAGAAATTTTTTTTTGAAGAAACAAGCTGGTAGAAATTTTAGGAGACCAAGTACAAGGAAAAGTCATAATTTTTAATTCTTTTAGTTTTTTTTTTGCCAAGCACACATGTTATTATTACTAAAAAAATGTAGTTCCTTTTATGGATGAATCATTATTCGTCGGACTCAAGTTCGATTTTTGGTAGGAAGAATTTTTGGTCAGGCATTTGTACCAAAAAAAAAAAAGAATTTTTGGTGAGGCATTATTACTAAACCTTAGATTACTACTATCATTTTCCTCTACAAACCGAATGTTAACACCAAAAAAAAATTTTAAAAAAATTCCTAAGAAGGCACACGTGTTAATTTAGAGAAACGTAACATTCACAACAACTACTGAATTTATTCCCACCTAAACTATCAAACCTAATTCAAAGTAACTTAAGAAGAAAAGAGGGCGATCATAAGTAGTTACTGAAATTGTAAATAGCACGTGATTAGGTGATTTCATAACCTAGTGTAAACAAAATCAGTGAATGACTAGAATTTGCCAAGTATGACTCCACAATTTAAAATGGATTTTGTCTAAAATGACCTATACCTACATTTTTTTGCAAACAAGAAAACAATCTACATTTTCAAACACATAATTATGAATGAGACTCGTAAGTTTACACGGTTATAGATATTCGGTAAGGGCCGACATGTTAATAGGCCTAAAACCAATTTTATAACGAGGCATTTTGAAATTTAAAAAAATAACACAATGTTTATTAAAAGCATAATAAATTAAGTTTTGTTGAACCAAGATTTGAACTTGCAACCAAAAGGATTTGAAGCCTTAAAATTGACCAATTAAGATAGATAAATATTGATTATTAGTATGTCATGTTATATATTTATAGATAAATGACTTATTTTGAGGCCTTTTTAATCCAAAATCTTGAGGCCTAAAGCCCTTAATTTGGTGGCTTGATCCTTGAGCCGACTCTTATTTGTATCAATGACCATACCGTGCAATCTCTTATAGAGGCGTTTGATCGAAGTTGAATACGAGAATTAACATATTTTTATAAAAGAACTAATAATTAAAGTTAACTTACGTTGAACATTTTTTTGCGTGAGTTAACTCAAGAAGACACTTTTAAGATTGATGAATGAGTAAAAACAAAAGGGAGAGGAACAATTTTCAAGACAAAATAATAACAAGAACGCTGAAAAGGCTAGAGGTTTCAATTGAACCCAACGTTTTTTGTTTTTTGTTTTTTTTTATAAATAAAAGACTATTGTTAGAAAATTTTACCTAATACCCCTTATTGAGCTCATACCCCTCACGGAAAACATGAAATTACTAATCCAACCTTAATTCTACTAAATTAAAAAAATCTCAAAATTTCGAACACAGCCCCGAAAATTTGACAAAATAAAGGTGAAAGTTTCGTAACAAAAATCTATACAAAAAAATCATATATTGCTTATGGAAATTTTCGGGAATACAAGACTGATGAGAAATTGCTTATGGAACTATGCACAACACAGCACCGACTAAAAGTATTATTAGCCAAGAACGGCCTACAACCGAATTTAGAGTGAACCAACTTCTAGATAGTTAATTGTTGGCGGTCGCAAGATGGTTGTAAAGAAGTCATAATGGGCTTAACAAATTAATCTTGGATATTTCTTTTTCCATCCTATGAGTTTCTCTCGCATCCTATTCGGATTCAAAAATCCAAAAAGTTTAAACGTGTTTTTTGAGATTTTTATAGGGTGTTTATCCCATTCAAATTCTATAATCCGAATTGTAAGAAGTGGGGTGGAAAAAGAAGTAGTCCTAAAACTTTGGTAGAATATATTTAGAGAAGTTGGGCCCAAAACATTCCTTGCACGCTCAATAGCCTAAATTGAAACTAAAATAACAAAATTGCTCTTCTCCCATACAAACTGACCAAAATACTTTCAAAGTGAGTTAACTCACGTGGGGTTCGGAAAGTGACCGAACATGACTTAAGTCACGTAGGTTGTATTCCAACATGACTTAAGTAATGTTGGGTGTAACACCTATGTAACTTAAATCATGTGGGAGCATTTTGAGAAGTTCGGTTGGAAATGAGCAATTTTTATGGGAGAAGAGCAATTTTCCTAAAATAATCTGGACAGAATGCTCAATTTCTAATTACATGGTTCTTTTGAAAGAAAAGAAACCCTTCTTTCTTCAAAAAAAATGAAAAAATACAAATATTTGTTTGTTATAAGCTTCTTGCCGTTGTCACCGTATAGCAACTTATAAGTTTCCATCTTCTTGAGCATATAAATAACTTATGGCTCTCCCATGCAGTTGCTGAAAAATCATGCTAACACGGTATGTCTTGTAAGCATGATCATTCGCTTATAATTTTTTATACTTTGACATTGAATATGGGTAACTAAAAAATTATTTTATCACAATTTTAATCTACAAACATATTGCCTCTAGTGTAAATATGAGCACAACCTAGGCCATTACTCTGGACTTGACAAAGACACACTGCGGACTCCGCTCATGTTAAAATCTTAATTTAGAACAGAAATGATGAATGTGAACAAATATGTCAATGAACAACTATGTTTTGATACCTTCTAAATATAAAAGTTTTGATGCTATGTTAAAAACAACTATGTCAATAAACAATTTATAATTGGGAGATAATCAAAACCTTTAAACATGTCCGTCATAAGTTGGGCATATGACTGATGTGTAAGAGTATTCGTTTTGGAGAGGTAAGCCACGTATTTCAGATGATTTGTTTGTAGAGTTTTGTAGTTAGGCTAGTAGGAAAAAAAATTTGGCATTCGAAATATCATGATGTAATCAATGAACACAAATTAGCTTTGCTTTCAATTTATGTAGTCATATCAGCCTCAAATAAAGTGGTCATTTCAGAGCCATGAAATTTGCGGTTACTATGGACATGCAAGATGTTTATCCAAATAAGGAACAAACAAAGTAGGACATCCTAGGAGTCTCTTTTCACACAAGAAGATAGCCTTTGCCATTTTTTGTCTATACCTTTACCCACAAAGAAGATTAAGACGGTCATGTCAAATTATTGAAAATTTGATTCAAATTAAGTGTGTGTGTGTGTGGGAATTAAAAGTGGCACTAGTTAATGCACTGCAATGGAAATACAAATCTGTACAGTAAACGTAATTTAATTAGGAAGAATGAAAGAATCATCTTTGTAATAGAATATAATCTGTTTAAAACAAAAAAACAATATATGTCAAAATCCATCCTCAAGTGGCTTGATTTGGGTATTGATGTTAAAGTAGATATATAATAAATATCAGATACTTCGTAGTACTCAACAAACAAACCAATACATCTCAATTTCATGATATTGTTTCCGTGAAACAACATTCCAAGTCAATAGCTATGCGCAGTTGCAACTTGCAAGCACCGCTGAGACAACATGGATATTGAATTAAAAACGATACTAAAATTTTTATAAGCACCTTAGTTTGCATTTGTACATGCATCCATCAGATCAGAACATAACATTAAATAAAGAATACTTGTGGAGGTATCAGAAGAAAAAACTAAAATATAAAAACACATAAGCAACCAAACTCAGAAGGACATGTTCAAAAGTCTAGTCTAGGGAAAGCATTAGAGTAGAGAGGTAGCATATTAAAAAGTAGTTGTTTAGCAAAGCTCCGTTTCAAATTTGAGGTTAATACCCATGCTGAACAGCTCCTGAGACAATAACTTAGCTCCATATGGAACACTGGCCACCACAATGTCATCGGCTGATTCACAGAATCGGCAATACGGACCTCGTATTTTTCGGCCACCAGATACCGGTCGCAAGATCACATTTGCAACATTTTTGCATTTACTGCAGATGTGTATCTGAGACGAATCACTCAGGGTGAAGAGGCGCTCATACAAGTTGGCTGATGCACCATGAGCTATCAGGCAATCACGCTCCATCTCACCAAACTTGATACCTCCAAATCGCTTCCTATCAGCGACAGGCTGTCTAGTCAGTGGGTGAACTGGGCCGGTGTTCCTGAACTTTACTTTGTCCTCGGACATGTGGTGCAGTCGCTGGTAGAATGTAGGGCCCATAAATATGAGTGAGTGGACCATCTCACCAGTCCTCCCATTGTATACTCGTTCTTTTCCCCATCTTGAAAATCCAGCTCTGTCATGTACGGAACATAAACCGGACTCAGTACAACAACAAAACATGGCAACTTAAAAGTGAAACTTTGGAAAGAAATTCCTAAAATTAAAGTGAGCCTGGAGCAAATGCAAAAAAAAGATCTACAACAGGGAAGACAATATTGAATAAGAAACACCAGTCATACAGTAAGCAAGATCAAAAAATTGAAATAGAAGTTCCTCCTTTATAATAACATAAAATATAAGTAACCTAAACTGTAATTAAGGTAAGCTAAGTCTTGATCAAACATTACCTGTGAAGCTGGTCTGTGATGGCTTCGACAGAGGAAGTGGAGAAAGGAGTAGCATTTCTCAGTGAACCAACACAAGCAATGCCCTTTCCTAAAGCAGCTTCTAGGAGTTGCCCAGGAGTTTGTCGTGAGGGAAATGCATGCGGATTTATGACAATATCTGGAACAATACCTTGTTTTGTGAAAGGAAAATTTTCCTGAGACTCCAGAAATCCTAAAACACCCTTCTGTCCGTGCATACTAGAGAACTTATCTCCAAGAACTGGACTTCTAACCTGCAAAAATTATTAAAAGCTTTTCTTAGTGATCAAATACAACATACGGTAAAACAAATTGCATTTCAGTGGTGAAAAGATAAATAAAATTACCTGTCTTAACGAAACAACAGCAAAGTTCTTCCCCTCATCATTGGAGGACAGAACAACCTTTTGAACATATCCCCTTTCAGTGTGTTTTAACTTTATACTATGGTCTGTCCCTGAATCAGCACACCGCCCAATAATAATATCACCACTCTGCAAATTCCCACCAACAAATGGAAAGCCATCATCATCAAGGCTATCAACTCGACCAATTTTACTCTGTATCTTTCCAAAATTAACAATGTCTTCAGGTTTCTTTCTCTTTTCTGAAGATTCCTTATTTTCAATTTCAGCTTTGTAACTCCTTACGTGCTCAGATCTGAACATACCACGCTGCAAAGAAGCGCGGTTCATCACCAAGGAATCTTCTTGATTATATCCAAGATGCACATTGACAGCCACAATTGCATTTTGCCCATTATAGAATTCAGATTTCGGAACAACTTTACTTTGACCTAGTAATCCAGGTTTTCCAAGACAATCAGATGTTGTTGTCTGAAATAGTGGTCTCTGAGGATAAAATAATTGGTGGGACAAAGCATCGACTCTTATATTTGGGTTTGTTGTAGAAAAGCCAATGGCCTGTGAAGAATGCTTCTGGGATTGATACAAAACTCTCCTAGCATGGTCATGATTGGCAAATGGAACAAGTGAACAACTTAGACCCAATAAGAATGACATATCAAGTTCACAGTGCGTGTACTTCACAGAAGAGTTTCCCTCTTTTCCAAATAAATACTGAACACCCCAAGCTGTCTTGAAGTCCTCTTCTTCTTCAGGACCAATCAGCTCAATCACACCACTATCCAATAGGGACTGAAAAGATTTATGCTCTGACTTAGATCCTTTAATCTTGAGCAGATTACTAACCACTAAGAGTGGACGGAGAATCCTTCCTGCATCAGATAATATGCGCACTTCTCGTTGATTTTGATCTCTTTTGATTTCCACCTAAATAGACATGGTTAACACTAGGGGTCAAAAGAAACAAAACCAACTAAGTAAAAAATTAATTGCAATTACTACAGTACATTTTATACCATAATCTTTATTTAGTATTTCGAGCAATTGTGCACGTGTGTGTGTGCGTGTGTGTGTGTGAGACTAATTTTTGATGGAGGAGAGGGAGACATAACGACAAAGCATTTTGCAGAGGTAGTTCATATAAAGACATGGTCTCACTCACACAGGAAGCAAAGTTTAAACAAATAATATAATTACGCAAACCATTTAATCATATGTTAGACATAAACTAAGCTGCAAATTTACTATCGAATAAAAAATACCAAGTTTCCAGATGCTTAATAAATGACTATGTTATTTGTTAATAGTGTATCATCTGCTCTGCAAGTTGGAATGGTTTAAAATATATATGGGTTCTCTCCATGGCTGAAATGAAAGGAAGTGCTACAAAATATATAAAATAAGAACGAGAGAATAAAAGTGAACCTGATGAGGCAATTCATTTTTCCGTCTTCTATTCCGTAGCTCTGCCACAAACGGTGCAGAATCTGAACAAACTCCAACCCAGTCCCCATTTAGGAAGACTTTGTCTTTTTTTCCAAGAACAGTGGTAGTATCATCAGCAAGTTCTTCCATCCCACAATCAAACAACATAGGAAGTATAGATTCAGTTACATTGGTACTCACTACTCCTGTGACAGCCAAATTCTTTACTAGTCCGCAATTTTCACCGTCTGGGGTAGAGAGTAAACAAACCTTACCCCAGTGAGAAGGATGCCTGCTACCACAAACTTCCATTAAAATGAATGAAAGCATTTAAATTATTATAATAAACAAAGTAATAGTTCAAACATACAAAACAGCATATTTGAACTTTAAACTTAAAGAGAAATCAAGTATTCATTGTACTACGAACATCAATCCCTTCAATAGAGAACAAGTATACAGCTAAAGCTACTAAGACAATGCCAGAATTCAAATCAATCCCTGTAAAGGTTGGGAAGTTGATACTATAAAGTTATACTGATGCCAGTCATGACCAACAAAGAGATAAAAAAATTTCAACATGATTTCTTACCCAACCATTTTAATCAGAACTTACTAATTTTTCAGATACATCCCCTCAATGAGGGCACTTTACAGAAGCTGATACTGAAAATGAAATGGAAGAGACCAAGATAGTCACACCAAAAAAACTCGGCATCTAGTCTACACAGGTGGCACTATAAAGTATTGAATTGATAAACCATCAATTTTAAAGACCATACAGTCGGTAGACTGGTTTAACTTTGGTTTTCTAGATGATAGCAGTATTCCAAGGGGACTTCACTTTACATGTTTAAGTTGTTTAGAATTATGAGTTATATTGAGTCAAAAAAAAAAAAATGGATCATTAGTTACAAGATTTGGTATGATGCCTGATAATTAACGTTCATTCAGTCAGCTAGGATAAAAAAAAATCTATTGACACACTTCACCCACCACAAAAACTATAGAAAGACTAAAATAGAAAGTTAAAAAGTAACTTACGGGTATCTAGCATCCCCAACCTTTCCCGTGTACTGAACTTGTTGCCTTGTTCTTCTTAATTCAGCCATGGTTTGCAATGGATTAGTTCGGCCAAGAGTTGCAACCACACCAGAAATCCTTTCCATCCTTTTAAAAGGATGTGTCCATGCTCCAGTAGAGAACGCTCTTTGGAGACCATTTGTAATAATGGAAGCATCAAGATAATGCTCAATTTGACGAACATCTCGATCTCCATAGAGGTCTCTCTGCAGAGCCTTCCCCATTCGCTTCCGAGCATGTGCAAAGTGCACTTTGATCTCGTGCTCGAGCAGCTCACCAGCCAACTCAAGCCTCTTATTTCGAAAGTCATCCCTGTTATCCATTTTTCGGCGTCCAGTATAAGCCAGTAAGAGAACCTTCACCATGTATGCCAGGTACCGTGCCTTTCTTTTTAATCCCTTAATGTTCGGAAAGACATACAAGTTAAGGCACTCGTCAATAGATTCTGAGGGCGGAAATTGGACACCCTTAACACGTTCCTCTAAGAAAAGAACAGCATTCTTTCCCCTACGAAATGCATCACATTTGTCGTCGGCTTCACGAATGGATGCAAAGAGAATGTTATGAATTCTTCCATCTCCCTCTCCATAATCGATGAGATTAACAATCTCTTTATCTGAAGTGGCACCAAGGGCATAAAATAGTATCCATACCGGAATCTCAACAGACAAAAAATATACTGTGAGCAACTTCTCTCCATTTTTAATTCCTTCAATGCTGGAACTCTCCACCAATTTAACAACCATCCTATTTCTCTTCATCTGTGACTTGTATGCAACTGCCCAATACGGAATATTTGAAACCCAAAGCCTCTTCAGACATATTTGCTCTTGTGCAATAAAAATCTGCAACAAAAGCAATTTACAAACAGGAGCAAAGAAAGACATTGTGAAGATATAATAATATAGACATACAAAAACAAAGCACAATAATATAAATACAGCATTAACGCACTGAATTAAAATGTAGACTAGAGACACATGTTTTTAATCCCTATAAAAATAGGATTTTGTAAGTTTAATCCGTGGATAAATTTTACTCAAATTTTGAAACCTCGTACAAAAAATGAGTACTTTTAGTTCCTAAAGCAAAATAGGGACTAAAATTTAACAAAATTTATGCAGGGAACTTAAACGGCTGTGAATTGTATAGGACTAAAAATATATGTAACCATAAAATGTATAAAATATGTAACAAACAAGACAGAAATTCATGTAAGTAAATAAAGAAATCATAATTATAGATAACCTTCTCAGCACCCTTGATCAGAAAGTAGCCTCCATGGTCAAATTCACAATCACCTTTTTCAACTTCACTCATCCAGCAGAGATCTGACTTGACCATAACAGGCAGTCTCCCAATAGTTATTTCTCTATTCTCATTCATGATTATCTCTCTATCAATATACTCCTCTTTTCCTGTCTTAAATTTATCACTCCGAACCTTCTTCGGAATATATACCTGAAATTAACACACACACACACAGTTGCGTTATCCAACATCAAAGACACCATATGTGTTCATCTCTATCTCTCTTATTTTTTTACTTCTACAACTTACCCACATTTCAAAAATACACAATAAAATCAATGCATTTCTCATTAACACAAAAACAACAAACAGGAATCACAAATTTCAAAGTATAAAAAATAGTAACTCTTAACAAAATCACAACAACACCTTAATTTATTATAATGTTGCTAACCCACATAGAAAAATGAAAATTTAAAGAAATGATTCAGATATTTTTTTTATATTCTACAACTTACCCACATTTCAAAAATACATACAAAAATCAACGCATTTCTCATAAACACCATAACTTATTATAATGTTGTTAACCCACATAGAAAAATGAAAACTTTAAGAAAGGATTCAAAATTTCTAACCTGAACTTGAACATCAATTTTGATTTTGGAAGCATAGGTCATTCTCTGAAGACGAGCATGTCTAGGAAGCATCTTCAACTCCTGAGCATTACCTTGATCACCACACCAAAACATAGGTCGATCAAGGGTTACATTTCCAAACTTAACCGTAGCATAACGGTAATGTTCATTTTCTCCTTTCTTAGAAGGGTCAAAACCAGGCGTAACAGTAAGGTCTCCAAAGGAATTGAAAGCATTTTGAAGACCAGAAGTGATGAATTGATTATAGGAATTGATTTGGTGACTGATTAAACCGTACTCATTGAAGAACAAGATGGAAGCTTTTTTGCAGAAATATTTGACCATGTCTTCACCTAGCTCGTTGAGGATTTCAGCATTTGATGGTTCTTCTTCATCGTCGTTTAGGTCAATGTCCATTTCAAAGTTGGCGTCTTTGCTTGAACCAACGTGACCCATGGATTGGTTGTTGACAATTTCTTCTTCACTGTGATGATGAAAATCTAGGGTTTAAGGAAAAGGGTTTCGCTACAATTTGCCCCTTCACGCTTAGCTTGGTACTCTCACTCTGCAAACAGAAACAGTGTGAGTGTGAGAGTAATGAAACACCAACACCATATGAGTTTTTAAATTTATCAACAATTTAAGTGTACTATTTTAACATTTGTTTAAAAAAAACAAAGTATACTACTAGGTTTTTTTTTTTTTTTTGTACAAAAGTATACTATTAGTTAACATAAGTATTTTTGAATCTTTAACTATTATGAGTTTAATTTGTATTTGTCAACGTCAAAAAAAATTGTTGCTGATAAAATGTAAAAAAAATAAAATCGTATGCATGCATATTGATCTTTGCTCATCAAAATGAAGGCATCCGTCGAAAAACATCGATACCGTAAGAACTGAAAACTTTAAGAAATGATATTTATGCAACTATTTTGATACAATTTTTGAACAACTTTATCTAACATACTAATGTTGTATTATTATTCTCTCTTTTCCTTTTTCGCTCTCTATTATTTTTGAAAAGATCGTGTCAAGCCTATAAAAGAGACTTATAATAGATAACATATCAAGTTTGAGCCTTCAATTTATTGAATATATTTATTACTACAACCTTTACATGGCACTTTTTTTTTTGTGCTACATACCCTTAATCTGCAATATTATAAATCTCCAAAAAAAATAAAAATATAACTAGCTTGAAAAATCCAATTCTAATATGATCATTAGTTCATTGAGTGTAAGGAAAGAAAACTACAAATAAGATGAAGATGATCTCAAGATCATATAACATTCATTATCCAAAAGCATCAACAAGATAAGGAGGACCCCCGCCACATTTTTACTCAACAACCAGCATTCAACGAATTTTCCCCCACTTGTATTCATTTGCATTTAGTTTAACTCCTCTTCCAATCGCTTTAAACTCTCCAAGCTAAAATCATGAAGAAGAGTTCGGTTGTGTGCATCCCAGTCACATCTATCTAGTGAGAAGGCTTAAGACTGTGAAGCACCTCTACTAACACCACTGAGTTGTTTTGTAATGAGATATTTTGAGGGTCCTATTTGAAATGAGAAATAAATTTCAACTCATACAACCCATGTTCAAAATTTAAATCACATGTAAGAACAAAATTTCTCTAAAAAGGAAGATATCGAATTTCAAAAGTTGAACTTAAAATGATATGAAATATGAGAAACTAGAATGACCGCTTATAAGCAATAAAGAGCTAACATGCTTTTGAGAGTATGGCGGGATCAAGAAGGCTAAATAATACGGAGAGAATTAGGACAAACCTAACACATGTTAACAACTAAATTGAATTATAAAACGAGGTATTTACCGTAAACAAAAGAATATTCATTTGCAAAGAAAATATATATCAAAATATGCATCAAATTAAAAGGTTTGTCATACAATCATGTGGAGTGTACTGGTTTAGGTTGTCATTTTACCAGTGTAAAATTACACTTTTGAACATTCAAGTATTGAGATGAGATTGTGCAGTTTTTTAGCAATGTCGATCCTTTATGTGTCCCACTTTTGAATTTGACAACCCCCCTAAAAGGTTTGTCATACAATCATGTGGAGTGTACTGGTTTAGGTTGCCATTTTACCAGTGTAAAATTACACTTTTGAACATTCAAGTATTGAGATGAGATTGTGCAGTTTTTTAGCAATGTCGATCCTTTATGTGTCCCACTTTTGAATTTGACAACCCCCTAAATTCCCTCCAAAAAATAAAATGACAAAAACCAGTTTATGCACACGAGAACGGATGAATTCCTCATTATGATTTCAAACTTTTTGGTATTTTTAATTTTAAACAAAATCCACGCTATTATCGGCGTTAGATACCGCGTCAAATATTGATAGAGAATTACGAAATCATAGAGGGGTGAGATATAATGGGTTAAACTATCTTAAAAAATTGAGGGTTAAAATCGCATTATAAATTGAGGGTCAAACAGAGTTTTTTTCTCAATTTTTATCTCATTTTAACGTCACTTCATATTTATAGTTTGGAAAATGTTGTTTCCAGTGAACCTCATTTCAAGAAAGGTCACGACAACTATTCTTTAATTGAAGCAGCCACCATGTATGGTAAGTGGAACCCTCTTTTATATGTTTTACTTTTTTGCTATCACTGCGACACTGCAGATTTTGTTTCGTGAGACATTCGCCTTATATATAGCATTGGCCTTATAGTTTAGTTCGACTATTAATTTGACCAAACGTCAATCAAATTGTTTATCTGCTATGAGTTATAAGTTACCTTATCATTTATCCGTTACAAATATATCCGTTGTAAGCTAGTTTATAAGCTATATGCAATTTTTTACCAAACCAAGTCTAAGTAATTTTCAAATCGTAACATGTATTTTTGATTTTGTAGGAAGATTATTTTAAAAAGGTTTAAATAATATTTGGCAGGCTCCCAAAAAACTTGTAAAAATTGGAAAGATGGAAATGAAATGCAATAAGATGACGAAGAAGAAGAATGTGGATGGAATATTACTAAAACATTCTTTCTTCCATTCAGTGGGAAAATGACAGACACAATAGTTTGTTGAAGTGGCTACGTTTATAGCAACGGAAGGAAGGTTTGACAGAAACAATACGCGTCATTTTTAGTTGTCCTTAACGCTTCAAATTGCTCCATGATTGGGAAAATTTAGTGTAATAACAATAAAATGAAATTGGTAGAAAGAGAAATAACATAGTTAATCAAATTCTCCCCAAAAAAAGTAGTTAATCAGATTCATTCGGTTCCAACACCCAAAAAAAAAAGTGAAATTATATTTTGAGTTAGCGTTTTTCTTACTTAGTATTGTCATTTCTCTTTTTCCTTTGATAATCGGTTGTTCCCATTTTTTGAGTTTGCTAAAAAACTTATACGACAACAGGTAACTATCAAAATTCCTTGTTTCGCAACAGTTTACTGTTGTAATTGCATTTTTTAATATAAATTTGGCGGCAGTTAACCGCTAATACAAATAAATATGTATTTTTCTGATGTTTCATGACAAAAGCTGAAGTGAAAACGGCAAACTTCCTTTTCTTTTTGTTGCTAAAGTTGATGGGCAACAACCATTACATATGTGTTTATCACGTTTATCCTCATATTCATACTTAAATAAATAGATATATCTATGTTTGATCGAACTTTTAAAATATAATAAGATCAATTTTCCTTCAACCATTGACGACAATTTTGAATCTGTTCATTTAAACTATTTGAATAATAAAAAAACATGTATACTAATCGATTGTAAAGGTTTGGTCTATCGAATAGGATCTATCATCTATGATAAAGTGAATTAATGTTGAATATCAACTGAGATCCATATTTGTATTCGACGGTATTTCGAATAAGATTACGTCAATTGAAATGAATATATAAAATAATACCACCTTAAAAAAATATAGAATAATGCCAAAGAAAATTATAAAGAAAAATAGTTACACAGTGGATATAAAAATAACGTCAATTGAACTGAATATATAAAATAATACCACCTTAAGAAAAATATAGAATAATGCCAAAGAAAATTATAAAGAAAAATAGTTACATAGTGGATATAAAAATAGAGAGAAAATATAAAATCCTTCTTTTGTTAAGGTTACTGTAATATTGGTACGAAACTTTTAATTACGTTCAATAGTGATTAATCTTTATCGAAAAACTACTTACGAGACACACAAAATGAGTTGTCCTCTCCTAATCAAACTCTGATCACTTCCTTAATGATCTCAAATCCCTTGCCACTTAGTGATTTAAGGCTAGGAAAAAGAAAAAAATTGATTTTATGGTTTTTTTTAATAAACTAAATTCATTCTTGAAACCAGTGGCAGGTCTTGCTCAAAATATTAGGATAGCTTATCCTAGTCTTAGAGAATCAAAACCAACCTAAGTGAGAAGAGAGTAATGGGGTGGAGGTGCAATGTGAGATTGAGGGTGCTAGAGAGAAAATAACCAAATATATCCAAGGTATTTTGGTCATTTTCTCTATAAAAAATTTTAAAAAAAAATCGACAATTTGAATAGTCTTTTTTAAGGTTGGATTATCTAAATGGCCTCTTATGCCCTATATCGTTAACATGTTATCGGTATGAAGTTTCTACCATCACTTACGATGATTAATCTTTATCGTAAAATTTATGTGACAAGCAAGATAAATTCTCTTATTTTAACAAGATCTTTTTTCTATAACAAGAATCGATGATCGAACTTCTAACCACTTATTTCATAAATTTAGTAGTCTCTTACTACTCAGACTAACTCACCGATGGATTGGCTATTAATTTTAATGGGTAGAACTAACATACTCCAACGTAATAAACTTTGATTGTTTTATTATTATAATGTATTAACATTAGATACCTGAAAAAAGTTAAATATAGTTAGTGTGCAATTTTAAAACACATATGTATTATTATAAACATAAAGTTAAACATATGTATGTGTTAAAATTCTACACGCATTAAGCATATATAGTTAGTTAAGTCTAGATAAATTTACACCACATGAAAATACATGAAAATGATAATATCTGAGAATTAGAAAAGGAAAACAAAACGATAAAGGAGTATCAATCAAAGTTGAAGGAAGAATATGTCATGAGACGAGAGAAGAGAAGAAAGATATGACATATATTATATATGAGATGAGATGGTATAGTGATAGAGAGAGAAGATGATGAAATGACTAAGATGGATATATAATATCTCTCTCATTATTAAATTAAATTTAGAAATAGTAGAAAGCAAGAGATACTATAAAGAGGGATAAGCAATGACACAAATTGTTATTCACTTTTGGATATTGGAATTTCAAAGTGATTGCTGACTCCTTGCTTTCTTTTCTTCATAATTCCCTTTTCACATCACTTCACTACTACACACACGTTCATTACTTTCTATCCTATTCTCTTTTCTTGTCCCTTCTTTAACTCTCCTCTTAAACAAAACTAATCATACTTAATTCTCTTAATTTCCCTCTTAATGGAAATTGAGCAACAACTACCAATGATCAAGTCTAGGTTCAAACGCATATGTGTTTACTGTGGTAGCACCCCTGGAAAAAACCCTAGCTACCAAATTGCTGCTATTCAGCTTGGAAAACAACTGGCAAGTATCCATTCATGTTCATATTCAAATATAAAAGTTAATACATATTTTTCTGTTTAATAAATCCTCTATTTTTCATCCTCCAATTGGCTATTTCTTAGATTCTTATTGGAATTGGAATACACATAAACCAAAATATATACAACTTTGTTTCTCTGTCATGTAAATAATTACTTCAAAGCTAGTTCTTTCACATTGAGTTGTATTGATATTTTACCGAAGCAGAGTATTGTCCTGTTTTTTATTTCCTTTGTTCGTTCTATATCTTTAAAAAAAAAATTGGGCTGCAATAATATAATACATACCATTATTCAATATGAATGATTAATTGAAAGGCTTAAATTAAGTTTGACATTTAGAATATATAATTGATTAGAGTAAAATAATAAAAGTGTGTGTATATGGTGTAGGTGGAAAGAAACATTGACTTGGTATATGGAGGAGGAAGCATAGGGTTGATGGGTCGTATCTCACAAGTTGTCTATGATGGTGGACGCCACGTCTTAGGGTACGTACCCTCCTTTCTTTTTCTTCAATTCCTTATTCCTCTATCTATCTTTATTTATTTTGTGCTCATGATTCTTCCTCCTTCCTTATGTAGAGTCATTCCAAAGACACTTATGCCAAGAGAGGTGCGTACTTTAATCACTACTACTAGGTCTAGTATATATTTGGATTATACAATACAATGATTAAATAAAATTAAATGTGTATTTTTAGTTTGATTAATTAACAATGTATAGTTGGTTAATTAGATAACTGGAGAGACAGTAGGAGAAGTAAGAGCTGTATCGGACATGCACCAACGCAAAGCTGAAATGGCTCGACAAGCTGATGCATTTATTGCCTTACCAGGTTTGTCCAACTTTTATATATGCACACACACGTGTGGTGGATATATAACGATAATTTGTGTTACTTTACTAACACATCATGTCTCAAATCATTATCACCTCATTCAATTCAATTTATTTGCCTTTACCTCTATAGTAATTGTGATTATACATTAATTTTATAAATTTTCAACATGCAAAAGTTTGTTAAAAAGAAAATAAATTCTTCCTAAATAAATCAGTATGAGGAAAGTAATTTAAAGAGAACGCTGTAAAGAAATATTGATGGCTTGGGTGAGTGTTAAGAAGTTAAGGTGTTTAATTATTATCAACCTGTAGCTAGTAGCTATCTCAAGATAACTGTATTTGTCAACAGTATGTGTTATATAACAATTTGGCGGTGACTTTATCCTATTTGCGATTTTTATGGCTGCACTGTTATGCAGTTACGTACCTTTTTACCTTGGCAAATTCTATAATACACCTAAAATTTTATTAAGTGTATTAGTATACCAAATTCTTATATTATTAGTTAAATAAGTTGTTCTTTTTTAAGAAAATATTATTTTTTTGTCATTTATAACTACAATAATTAATCTTATTTACTAAAAAATGTCAATGAAATAAAACTGATTTTTTTTTATTTTTATCACTTATAATAGAAAAAATTGATAAATCTTTACGTATATGAAAAAAATTACTATGATTTTTATAAACGATAAAATTATGTTTTCTCTTACGAAATGATATTTTCTTAAATATAAATACAAACAAATAACTCTTTATTTCATAAAAATTATCGTTAATTTATAGATTTCAAAAAAGAGAATACCGATATACCTCAATTTATAAGTGTATCGCAGAAGTTCTCTATTAACTTACCTTTTAAAAACAAATTAGTGTAATATTTATACTATTATTACCACCCCCTTTCCAAACAAAAAGTATTACTAATCTTATATGTTTCAACAGGTGGATATGGCACCCTCGAAGAACTATTGGAAATTATTACCTGGGCTCAACTAGGTATCCATGATAAACCGGTAAGATTCCTGCCCTTTATCTAAGATGTTATTTTGGAAAAGAAATTAAATACTCACATATATTTCACATACTATTCCTTTGTTTGAAGAAGTCAAAGTAAGGGACATGTTATGATGGTGTTTGCAATTGAAAAAGGAAATAACGTATTTAATGCATAAAAATGGGAATAAAATGTAAAATTGGTAATAATAATAATAACAAAATAATGAATGGGACGCATTGGGTTGTAGGTGGGTCTGTTGAACGTGGATGGTTACTACAATTCACTGCTGGCATTCATGGACAAAGCTGTTGATGAAGGTTTTGTAACACCAGCTGCCCGTCACATTATTGTATCTGCCCATACTGCCCAAGACCTCATGTGCAAACTTGAGGTACATTTTCAATTATTCGATTTATTCTCATCATATTCATCCATCGTACATTATTATTAATGTTCCATTTTCATTCCACGTACATTTAACACTTGTACATCTAATTATAGATCTGCACATGATTGGGACAACACACACGGTATGCACAAATTATTGCAAATTATATGAACCGTTGATTTTCTACTTTGAACAGGAATATGTTCCAAAACACTGTGGTGTGGCTCCAAAGCTAAGTTGGGAAATGGAGCAACAGTTAGTCAACACAGCAAAGTTAGATATTTCTCGTTGACTATATTAATCAAGTCTTATTCCACCCACAATTATACTAATGCACCGTCAAGGACCCTACATTTTAGTGTTTACTTATTTATTTAGCCACAACCCGTATAGATGTGTAAGTTTCACAGATTAATTGGACCACCAATATTCATAGTCCTTTTAATTAGTTTAGTTATGGATTTAAATTTAAGGTTCAAGTTCAAGATTTCCCGTATTAGTTATTGCTTTTCTTCTTTCCTTTCTGTTTTTTAAGTTCGGCCTTTACGGCTCAAACTATGTAACTTGTTATTTACGAACTAATTGTGAATTATATATTTGACCAAATAAGGATGAAAGGTTATATTATATACTATGAATTTTCTATCCTGTCGGTGATTAGCAATGCTATGTTATTTTATATGTTGTAGATATAAAAATAATCAGTTGTTGAATACAGCTTTCAATTAATCAAAAATGTAGATACATCATACATGGCCAAGGATATGATGACACACATTCACATTTGGATTTCATTATATTCTAGTGCAAACATCTACTTTAGAGAGAAAACTACTAGTATAATTATATTTATAATATTAGCTATAGAATCAACTATTAGCTAAGATAATCCCTCGTGTCTTGATTATAAGAAGAAGAAGAAGAAGAAAAACATAATACATTTAAGGATGTATGTGCGGATAAGTAAAACATAATTCATATTTGTTGATATCCAAAATAGCACAAGAAAATCTTAATTAATTTTAATTCATTTGATAATTGTAAGATCAAACTCACACTCTGACATATTAAATGTCTCTGACAATTTTTACCATTTGATGAGTTATACTTATAAGAAAGACTTGCTTGGACACAAACATTTAGACACATTATTTAAGCACTCACACACAAAAATATATTTCATTTAATTATTTTTAAAAAAAAATACTATTTAATTATTTTCTCTCTCTATATTTTTTCAATTATGTATGTGTGCTCAAACCAAGTGCTCAAACCCTTGTGTCCAATTAAGTATTTTCCTATACTTACATGACATAATTATAATCAAACTATGTTGGTGGGGAGTGCCTCCAACACTCTTGGACACGGTGTTGATCCTTGCGGTATATTATATAAATGGTACCCAATCAATATGCTCCGATACCATGTTGATATCCAAAATAGCACAAGAAAATCATAATTAATTTTAACTCATTTGATAATTGTAAGATCGAACTCATGCTCCAACATATCAAACGTTTCAGATGACTTTTACCATTCGAGTTATACTTACGTGACATAATTATAATCAAACTATGTTGGTGGGAAGTGCCTCCAATACTCTTGGGCTCGGTGCTGGTCCTTTCGGTATATAAATGGTGGGTGACCCAATCTATATGTTTAATTTTGATACTATGTTGATATTTAAGGTTTAACTCATCTTTTTAAAATTGATTTATAAGATGGAGGAGTACATCCATTTTATAAACTTTTATTAAGAATTTTATCTATCGTTTTTTTCACAAGAAACTAAAAAGAAAAATAACTTTGGGTATGATGACTTATTATTTTTAACCTTATGGGAAAGTGAATTGATTGTTTATAAAGTCCAATCTTTGAAATTTTGAGAAATAAAACAAAGAAACACACTACAATATGAGAAAGTCTTTCATGAACACAACCCCAAATAAATATTATTTAGGCACACTCACATGAAATTAACAAAATTAAACAAAAAATAATTAGTCACATCAAATCATATCATGTAATTTTATTCTCTTTTAATTTTTACTTGGCTTTGTGTGTGTGCCTAAATACAAAAGATTTGTGATTGTGCCCAACCAAGACTAGCTCCTACAATATATTGAACAAGACAAGAGTAGTACTGTAACTTACAGATATATAAATAGAAATGAGTGAATTAATTTGAGCGATCTAAAACTAGAAATGTGGAAGGGTTGTTGAAGTTGATGTTGATGAATAATTGAAGGTTTGAAAGAACACCTGTCCTTGACCGTACTGAGTGAAGAATAGACAGGTGCCTCCCCTCTAATTTCCTCTCCCCCGTGTACAAATTAAAACAAAACAACAAAAGGGAAGGCATAGATAAATAAATAAATAAATTTATAAAGTAGTGACGGAGAGATATAGCTACTAGCTAGTGTGAGTTTGTGTCCCACCCACATCTCATACCTTAGCTGAATGTGAATAGGTTGGTTGGTGTCCTTTGTGTTACCACCTTAATCAGATAAGAACTAAGGGCCCACGAGCAACTAACATGTGAGTTCCCACGTGAACATGGCATTACGCGCGAGCTGTAATAAACTAATTATAATAAAAATTGAATGAGAATTGGTCACCTACGAAGAAGTACGAATACTTACGAGATTAGACATGTTAATGCATTTGATATTCGTACAATGTTTGTCGGACAACACAAATAAATGTACTAAATTTTATTTTTTTCCTTTGTTTTCCCGCATGATAATAGGCACTCGAACTCATCTAAGAGAGATATAAGATGTCCAATTGTAGAGGAAATTATGTGTTTGCTAGTCTTTTATTTTGTGCATTGCATCCATCTTTCCTGCCTTATTCCTTTTATGCGCGTCAAAAAGATTAAAGAGAAGAAAAAAAAAGATAACATTTATTTAAGTGTTGTTAATTTAACTCTTCAAAAAAAATATTGTTAATTTACCTTTAATAGCGAGCTTAAGCCTTTATAGCATCTTATTGTTGTCCCACCCCAATCGGATCAGCAATCTTGATTTAATTGAATTCGTGGAGGAGTTTGTGTTTGCTCCATTTATTAAACTATGTTTAACGTCTAGTTATGAGAGAGAGAGAGATGTGAGATCTATTTTAATAGGTAGATTCTATTAATGAATTTCATTAATCTTATACCCGTGTTTATTTCTATCGTAAATTGATAATAAATGAATGATACATAAATAGAGTAAATCTGTATTTGTTGTGGAGACCGGTGGAAATAGGAACTAGGAAGGAAGGGGCCTATATTTAAAAGGAAAAAAAAAATCAAAATTACTATTAAGCTATATGTTTTGATGACTTGGTTTTCTTCTCCAACTAATTTACTATCTTTTTGCTCTTTTTGGTATTGGATAAACATTACCCTGCTTGGTTGTTAAGATGTCCAATGGCAATGGGAATCATGTGTTTACTAGTCTTTTATTGTGTGCATTGCATTCGTCTTTCCGACTTCATTCTTTTCTGCTGGTCAAAAAGATTAAGGAAAAAATTAACCAAAAGAAAGGTCACATTTATTAAATTTTTGTTAATTCAACCTGTGATAATAGCGAGCTTAAGCCTTTATGAGATCAGACTATTGTCCCACCACAACTCGATTTGCAATTGAATCATTATTTAGCTTTTGCTTTCACAAATGTGTTAATTCTTTCTTTGGCTAAAATATGATATTTTTTATTCAAGGTTTGTTGAATATCAAAGTTTAGTTGAACATGTTTTATCTATGTCAAATCGACTCTTATTTTAAATTACATCACATATATACTCATATAATACATATATATACTTGTTTTGTCTGTTAAATTGAGAATTTAATTCATATTTCACATGAAAAGTAATTCAATTTACATGCATAATAATCGATAAACAATGAGTGAAACTTACTACTATTACATTTTTGTAGGAATACTAGTATTACATTATAAGTTTCTATTTCTTGACACTTAAATGTGTGAATTTAATCATCAAACTAAAAAAATACCATTTTGGAAATAGATTTGGAAAAAGAAAAAAAAATTAAGTTTGCGCGTCTAAAAATACGATTCCAACGCTCTCAAAAACATCAATTGTTTTTTAGAAATGGGTGGGGAAGTTGCTCACCACTCCAAAAGCTCAATTTAGTGGGAATTTGTGCAGAATAATGTTGTCCCCACATCAAACGATGCTAGGAAACACCACACAAATACCAAATTAACCTCCTCGACGATCAACTGCCGAAGGATTTTAACCGATGACAGTTAACTGTCAAATGAAAATTGAGATTAAATTTGTCATTTTATGGTGTGTTTTTTAGCCTTTAGCAACAATTTTCATTTGTGTATTGTTAGTAGGCTACTTTGGGTGTAGCAAGCCCATGGGATGATTTGACAGTAATAAGCCCATCTCCGCAGAACCAAACTACCAAATACCACTACATATTTTAGCCATAGCAAATCGATCTAGTGCACAAAAGGTAGTAGGTATAGTCACTGATGCCAGGAACATATACAACTCCGTCACACAGATTGCTCGAACAATGAAAGACAACCACAGATCAATAATGTGATCACTGTCAAGTAACACCAACAACAATAACAAGAAGAATCAACCATATATTTTACAAGGAAGTACAATAGAATAGCTCAGAGCTTGTGAGGTAACAACTCCGAATCAAACTTCACATGTATACATTAATTGATGACTAACCTATCCAGACACCACGGTTCACACTCAAAATATATTGTATAGTTACAGTATCACGATCCATACAATAATAATACGTGATGATAAGGAAATGAATAAAGCTACATAAAACATAAATCCGTGTCACAACTTCTTTTGAGCAGAATTGAGTATGGAGAAGCTACAGACTATAGTTTAGGAGAGGGATTGAAGGGCCGAAGATGTGGTGACTAAACTTGATAAGAGCCCAACTATGACAGCACTGTTATATGTGCTTGGTTCTCCTTGCATAGAATTGTTCCTAGAATCAATGTAAGTCTCGTTTAAAAAAGGTCCACCAACAAGTGCTCCAGTAGCTACATTGGGATTCGGATCAGACGAGTCAAGCCACTGCCAGCCGTCCTTGCAACCAGTTTTCGCATTAGCAGGAATTGAAGCTCCCCTGTGATGCACGAATTGTGGGAATTTCTTTCCATATCCCACCAGAAAACTCATATGCTGAGGATTCTTGCCCAACACGTAATCGGCCTGGAAGTATTAGACATGTTTTCAAGTTAATTGCAGATAATTCCAAGCCGATACTATCAGTGGTCCCCTATTATAAGAAAATGTGCGTATTTTTTGGTCCTTGTTATAAGAAAAAGAAATTCATTTCAATGTGCATTAATTGCTACAATTCTTTTTACACCCATAATTTAATGTCAGATAAATGTTTAGTAAAAATTTACATAGTAGGTATAAAACATTTAATGTTATTGGTTTAATTAGAACAATAACCTCTCAATTTTATACTAATTAAATAAGCTCCTTGCTCTATACCAAAAAAAAAGCTCCTTGATCTGTGATTTTGGTAAATTCTTCTTATATTAAGGGCCAGAGAGAGTATTCTACAAAAATAATAATGAATGCATACCTGAGATCTGGCAAAGTCTCGAAGATCTGATGGTTTGAAGGAATCTGAATCACATTTTATATTGGGAGTCTGTGATGTAAGCATATAGTCACTGTAAACAGTAGCTAAGAATGCAGATGCAACAGGATGCTGCAAAGCGTTCCATTCACTCACCCATATCAGACCATCTATATCAAAGAAAAATAAAAATCTAATTAGACAACATATTGCAGTACAAATATAATACGAAAAATGGAATTTCCATAGTTTGTGTTCCTCCAGACCATCTAATAAAACTATTCAGCATGCTAATCAGATTATAAGTTAAGGGTCTTGCTAACGAGTGCTCCCGTGACACTCTTTAAGGATTCTAAATTAAGAAATTATTATTTAAAAAAGTCAAATACTTTAATTTCCAATGTATTGAATACACAAATTTTCATAGAAACTTATTATTTAAGGTGCTTAAAGAGTGCCCCGGGGGCACTCGTAAGTATTTCCCATAAGTTAATATCAAGTCAGATAGCATTCAAGGAGAACATTACTATCAGTTCTGCTTTTTGTTGCTGTTGGAGAGTCTGGAAGAAGGCCACACATTACAGCCTCAGCAGATTTTCTATAATTTTGGAGGCCGGAACCAAATGAACTTGAAAGGCCCTTTGCCTTGAAGAAGCTTACTCTAGATAACAAAACCTACATCAAGAAGAAGGATTGTTAAAACTTTGTAATAAAGTAAGTAGAAGTAACATCTAGGATAAGTAGAAGTATCCCCTAGTATATACATGAAAGCATTGCAAAACTTTGTAATAAAATAAGTAGAAATATCATCTAGGATAAGATAATGCCATAAGGCATGATTGAGTCTATTCTATGTAATGTGTAGGTTGCAATAAATATTTTTTTTTAAAAAAACCACTTCAATAGCAAGTAACGTTAGTAAAACTAATGATTGTCTTCAGCTATAAAATGATCCTAGTTTAGAATTTGGAAACAAGATTCAGCAGCTCTTCTTACCTGAGTTCCGGCAAGCTTGTTGTCCCAACTGAACCAGGTTGGGCTTCCAAATTGAGCATAGTCTTCTCCATTTTGGCCAGTCACATACTGAAGGTAAGAATCATCACCTGTAGCATGGTAGAGCCAAGTAGCTGCCCACAAAAGCTCATCCCCATACCCTGTTGAGTTATAATATGTCGCAACTTCAGGTATATTCTCACTGTAAATTCCTCTATGCTTGTCCGCAAAAGTAAATAACTGTTTTGCATGCTTGAGGAGAGTGCTTGAATATGTAGCATCTGACTTTTTGAAGACCAAAGATGCTGATGCCATTGCTGCTGCAGTTTCAGCTGCAACATCTGATCCGGGACAGGATACGTTCACTTGTAAGAGGGGTCGTTCATCAGTAATTAACTCGGGTCTATTCCAACACTTGTGATCTGCAACAGGATCACCAACCTGCCACATCGATTTTGATAAATGAAACTTTATAGAAACAAATTCTAGAAAAACATCAATGTAGTTTTATTTTACATTTGATCAACTGTCAACTTAACAGTTTGTGTTTTCAGAGTTCAGACTAACTAACCTGAATATAGAGAACATTCTCCGAAGGATGAGCATTGACGAGATAATCAGTGATCCACTTGAGAGAATCTTGTGCTGGTTCCAATTGGCCAACAGCATCCATTTGATCTCCATATTCTAGAATCGACCACGATAGCACCGTGGCAGTAAAAGCCATAGGAAAACCAAACTTCATGTGATCCCCGGCATCATACATTCCTTTTGATAGATCTAAATTTGCTTGCTTTCCATCCTTCAGAGCCGAATCCCCTCTCCAACTTATTTTGTTGTTCTCTAACTTGCCAGCTGCATCACATGAATAACAAACATGACTGTTAACCCAACTAGAATGTGCAACAACATTAACATGCCAAAACGATGTTTTCAAAACCAAATCAAATCCAACAATTCAAGTGGCACATAAGACGGTTCAATTACTTTGATGGGTTATTTTGGCGGCTCAATCGCGGTTTCACCCCATCTTACCGATTTAATATCGAGTTCGGTTTTTAAAACATTATGCGAAAAATCATCAATGCAATAATAATAATAAATAACTATCTAATACTACAATAAACCAACCACATTGTGAAAAGCAAGGAAAAAGGTAAAAGAAAATGAAAAAAAAGGATTATTACATTTTTGCACGTCGAAGAATTGCATTGCAGTTTTGAGAGCAGAAGCATATTTTTGATCAATAGCACCAGGGGGACCGGGAACCGGTTCGGGTTTATCTGAATTGTTGTTATCGATTTTCTTCTTAACCGCATAAACAATAGCACCGACCACAAGAGCCAGAATCACAAACGCAATAAACCAACCACAGCATCCTCCTTTTGATCTCGATTTTCCTCCCATTATGCAAAAAAGCGAAAATCACAAATGCAGAAAACAGAGTTTGGGGTTTGGATCTAGTTTTTTTGTTTGTTTTGTTTATAATAAAATCAAACCCCAAACAAATACATTGCTAATTCAATGTAGCTAGCAACTTCGTAAATAGGAAATGTGTTATTACAGGTAAGAGACAACGATAATGTCTATATTTGGAAATAGGTTTTGTTTTCAATGCAGTTTCAGATCGATGGAAAATTGTTTGAAATCGTTAAAAGGAAAAAAACAGCACAGCTAGTATACTCTGTCGTTGTGTTGGAGGAAAATGGGTCTGACCCGACCCGGTTGCGGCGAGAAATGGGGAGTGGAAAATGGAAACGATCGAGATATCGCGGGAGAATATCTCAGGAAGTAGGTATTACTGCATGTAGAGTGACGGAAATGCCCTTTATAAAGTTGCCCGGTGTTGTATTTTGTCGGTGGATATTGATGGGCATATGGTAAAATGAGAGAGTCAACAGATTGACTGATGCTAGCTGCGTCGGTGGGATTGTTAGAGAAATTCTATTATAGTCACAAACATAAATGTATAGTGTTTGGGCACACACACATTGCAAGATATTTTTAAATAATGAAAAAGAAATTGATAATAAAATGATTTAGTATTTTAAGAAATAACACTTTTATGTGTGTGTGACCAAACACTATTTATTTGTGTTTGTAACTATGAAAGAATTGCTCGGGATTGTTAATGATTTGGACCTTTGATTTGCTGGCTGTTAGAGAAAAGGAGGGGAGGAGGGGTTGAGTGAAAATGACCCTTCATCTTAAACAACTACTACTACTACCAAAAACTCTAAACCATTTATTTTACTCTAACTTTAATTAAACTTTTGATGTGTTTGTTTGTGGGTGTCCCCAACGTGGAGGGTTTTACATAGTACTCAATTTAAATGTTTTTCACTAAAGTAATCTATTCAAGTGTTATTAAAGTTTTGAATCTCTTTTAATTTCACGTGTCATTGACATCAAGCATGAAAACAATCGAGCAAAGACCACTAACATAATCAAGTCATCATAATGACATTGTCTCAAAAGATACAAGTTTTTTTTTAAGGAAAAAAGATACTAGAAGATTTAATCACACTTAAATAAGATATATATACTTATTAGTTTTTTTCTTTTTTCGAAACAAATGCTCATAAGCATAAGCTCATTACTCATTAGTTAAATATGTACCTATATGATTTTTCAAACAATCATTTTTGTCCCCAAACTATTACTCCATCATTAATTTAATCCCTAAATTATTTACATGGATTAAAGCATTTCTAAAATATGAAAAAATACATTAATTTAGAGACTAAATTGACCTTTTTTCTTTTCTTTTTGACAAGAAAAATGTTGTTTTCAACTTAATTTTAGTTTGCTTCCTTAAAAAAAAGTTAATTTTAGTTTTTTAAAGGAGAAGTTAATTTTAGGTTTTATTGCAAAAAAAAGTTTAATTATATATTTAAAGCAAAGTATACACTATAGTACTCTTTTATTTTCAAATAAGGGTTAAACATATGTTTTATCTTTTTTTTTGTTAGGGGATGTTCTGTCTTTGTTTTGTTAAAAGAATTTCTTTCGTCTTTATAAAATGAGTGAATTTGAACTTCGGTATCTGGAAAATGTTTTTCTTTGACTCCTAAAATTAAAATTAAAGACTAACATCAGTTTCTTATTTAAAAAATGCCAAAAAATTGATATATTAAAGACATAAGTTATTTCATATTTTAGAGGGATAAAAATCAACCTACGATTTGTTTATAAAAAATATTAAAATTGTTAAGTCGGACGATGATCATTCTCTAACAATGAATGTAAAAATCAATCTTTGAAAAAATATTCGTTAATATTTAATATTCATGCATCTTATTTAGTTTTAAATATACCTATGATTTTTTTTTCTATAGATAAAAGCTAGACAGAAAAATGATGACTCTTTTTTTTAAAAAAAAAAAAAATGCGTTTTGCCATATGCTATTTACAATTTCAGTAGAGAACGACTTTTTAAAAAAAAAAATTGCATTTTTTATTAGGTCCCTTTCTATAATATTTGATTAAGACTTCCAACTTGATTGAGTCAGCCCTATCTACAATAGCAAATTGTGTGAAACTGTGTTTTTTTTTATAGAAGAAAATCATATGCCTATTCAATATTTTTTTAAGGCAAAATAGTACTTAAATACTTTTTTTGGGTTAATATATGTTTAGTCTTTGTGATATTAACGATTTCCGGTTTACCTTCTGTAATTCTTTTTTTTAGATTTCAACCATGTAATTTGAAGATTTTTGGTTTTGGACCTTCATGAATTTTGATTGTACAAAATCTATGATATGACAGGGGTAAACCGAAATATTGATGATATAGCAGAGGGGTAGACCGAATTCTCTCAAATTACAGAGGACGAAAGTACCTTAAATTTTGTAATTTGATACCATGAAGGTCCAAAATAAAAAAATCTTCAAATTACAAAGTCGGAATCTAAACAAATTTTTTTACAAAAGATAAATCAGAAATCGCTAATATTAGAGGGGTAAATATATATTAAACTTTTTTTTTTTTTAACAAAAGTCCTTTCAAATACTTTTGTAGTAGATAAAGGTACGGTTATAAAAATCGCTATCACGCGGCATACTGCATTGTGCAAATCCTGTCGATTCTAGAGTACCAGATCCTTGAGTGTGAAGGCTAATGATTGAATTTCACAATACTTTGTCCTCTATAAGGTAAAACGCTTCATTATACAAAACCAAAACTCGGGTTTACAATTCAGAACTCGGTAGTGCTTCCAAGAATGAGTGCCATGATACTTTTCTTAATTGTCTGTCAAAGGATTGTGTGAGGTTGGTGCATTAGTTTCATGTATCGCGTAGGGAATGCCTAGGATTTTCACAATGGTCACCTTTTTATCTTTATTAGAAGATCACATGCCAATTAGAAAAACATTTTAAACTCTGCTAAATCCATTGGTTGTAATCAACTCCTGAAGTCTGTATATCAAGTTATCACGTGGATGATAAGTAGAAACAAATAAAAACTCAGGAAAACTCATGTTTGTAAATTAAAACTCTAAAATCAAATTCTTACAAATTTGCAATAACCGATGCAATCACACAATAACTGATGGTAAAAGATAAAAGTTTTGTCACCTATTGTGGTTCTATCCGACTCGGAGGATTAGTCTCACAAACAGTATGAATGGTAGTTGTTCCAATGTTGGATTTGTTTCACAAACAGTACAAATCTAACAATTTCTCTCTATCTCTCTTCCTATCACATCACTCTCTTATCTTTCTCTCAAGGTGTATACAACCAATGGGTACACCAAAAAAATTGCTTGTTCAAATTAAGAAATATTTGTAGCACGTTACTCTTCCTCTTTACTCAACATTTGTTATACAAAATTTCAGTAACTGTATCTCTCTCTAAAACGTTCACAATGATCAGCCATGGATAAATTTTAGAGACACAAGATTAAGCAAAAACTAAAAATAAGCAAGGAAAATACATCGAGGAGATATCTTCTCCCATGACACACTCAAGATGATTAGTTTATAACACCTCAAGTACTGGATCTTAAGTTATCAAATGTCCATTGGAGAACCACCTTGGTTTTCAGCCCCACCTTGATCTGCAGCAGAACCCTGATCTGTAGCAGAATCCCGATCAGCTGCTGGCTCAGGTTCAGCAGGTGCACTTTCTTCCTCCCTCACAATCTCAAAAGTATCGATCAACTGTTGAACAGTTTCCTGATCCAAAATGTGGAATGGTTCACCAACTCCAACCACAGCAATGGTGCATACGGAACTCCTGAGCTTTTCACCTTGCAAGGATTCCCTAGTTGCAATGAGTGCATCTTTGATCAGGTCTTCCCGGGATGAGGCCGTGAAGTTGCTAAACTTGCGTTCCAAATATGTCTTTGCAGCTTGTGAACGTGAACCGATTGCAAAAGCCTGATATTCAAAATAGTTTCCGCTTGGACAGTTGTAATAGAGGTGAGCCCCTGATTCATCTAATCCACCTACCAGAAGACCAACTCCATAAGGACGCTTCCATGATCGCTGAGTGCAAATCTGCAACTCAAAAATGCATCATAAATACTGATGAGAAAGAGAGCTTTCAGTTCTGATAAATTTGCAGATAATCCTTTCTTTTCCATGTAATTCCGCAGATACAAACACAAACTTTGCCTCCATACCCACCCCATCCAACTTTCAATTAACAAAATACAATTTTAACCACATATAATATAGCAGACAGGGCTGATCAGGTTCACATGAAATTTAAGAAACATCAGAAAGAGGGGGTACTGAAAGATCATTAAACCTAGTAAAAAGATCCAAGAACAAAAACAAAATTTCTTATTTTCTTGATTAGCTCAAATCAAAAGAATAACTAAACCCTATTCAACCAGTTCTTTTACAAGCAAGTTATATTGAATCAATAGAATTAATATTCTCTGTTCTACTTCACACCATAAAACAGCCGTCTCATCATAGATTTACACGAGAGAATAACTAAAACAATAATGAGATGTATAACATAATTTGAAGTTTTAAACATAAATATTAGCACCCTTCAGGATTTCTTTCAGCACCTTAATTGTGATATGACCTGTTGAAATTTTACAAGAAATTGAACCAAGGGCCTCTCTCACAATAATATAGACAAAGCCAATATAAATATTAGCACACTACAATGCTCAGTAAATCATGTACCAAAAATTCCCTACTCTAAACCTTGAAAGAGTAGATGTTCCAAATGCAGTAAAGAATGAAATTATATACTCAATTACGCAGTCATTTAAGGACTTACTTACAAAGCCTCCACAGAGAATTAAAGAGAGATATCAAAGTTCAATTTCTCATAAATATGAGGTCCATCACTAGAACATCCAAAATGGACCAAAACCAAGCAGAACACACTACACAGCATTCATTAAGATGCATGAATTGATCCCAATTGGAATAACTACCCCATAGCCTTACTCCATCATAAAAATTACAAAAATATCTTAATCAGCAAACAGTCCCACTATCAATCCAACATTTACACTATCAAAATTTAGAACATAGAAAGTATAAAATTAAGAAAAGAAACTTCCCCATAAGATTAAGAAAAGAAACCAAGCAGAACACACTACACAGCATTCATTAAGATGCATGAATTGATCCCAATTGGAATAACTACCCCATAGCCTTACTCCATCATAAAAATTACAAAAATATCTTAATCAGCAAACAGTCCCACTATCAATCCAACATTTACACTATCAAAATTTAGAACATAGAAAGTATAAAATTAAGAAAAGAAACTTCCCCATAAGATTAAGAAAAGAAACCAAGCAGAACACACTACACAGCATTCATTAAGATGCATGAATTGATCCCAATTGGAATAACTACCCCATAGCCTTACTCCATCATAAAAATTACAAAAATATCTTAATCAGCAAACAGTCCCACTATCAATCCAACATTTACACTATCAAAATTTAGAACATAGAAAGTATAAAATTAAGAAAAGAAACTTCCCCATAAGATTAAGAAAAGAAACCAAGCAGAACACACTACACAGCATTCATTAAGATGCATGAATTGATCCCAATTGGAATAACTACCCCATAGCCTTACTCCATCATAAAAATTACAAAAATATCTTAATCAGCAAACAGTCCCACTATCAATCCAACATTTACACTATCAAAATTTAGAACATAGAAAGTATAAAATTAAGAAAAGAAACTTCCCCATAAGATTAAGAAAAGAAACCAAGCAGAACACACTACACAGCATTCATTAAGATGCATGAATTGATCCCAATTGGAATAACTACCCCATAGCCTTACTCCATCATAAAAATTACAAAAATATCTTAATCAGCAAACAGTCCCACTATCAATCCAACATTTACACTATCAAAATTTAGAACATAGAAAGTATAAAATTAAGAAAAGAAACTTCCCCATAAGATTAAGAAAAGAAACCAAGCAGAACACACTACACAGCATTCATTAAGATGCATGAATTGATCCCAATTGGAATAACTACCCCATAGCCTTACTCCATCATAAAAATTACAAAAATATCTTAATCAGCAAACAGTCCCACTATCAATCCAACATTTACACTATCAAAATTTAGAACATAGAAAGTATAAAATTAAGAAAAGAAACTTCCCCATAAGATTAAGAAAAGAAACCAAGCAGAACACACTACACAGCATTCATTAAGATGCATGAATTGATCCCAATTGGAATAACTACCCCATAGCCTTACTCCATCATAAAAATTACAAAAATATCTTAATCAGCAAACAGTCCCACTATCAATCCAACATTTACACTATCAAAATTTAGAACATAGAAAGTATAAAATTAAGAAAAGAAACTTCCCCATAAGATTAAGAAAAGAAACCAAGCAGAACACACTACACAGCATTCATTAAGATGCATGAATTGATCCCAATTGGAATAACTACCCCATAGCCTTACTCCATCATAAAAATTACAAAAATATCTTAATCAGCAAACAGTCCCACTATCAATCCAACATTTACACTATCAAAATTTAGAACATAGAAAGTATAAAATTAAGAAAAGAAACTTCCCCATAAGATTAAGAAAAGAAACCAAGCAGAACACACTACACAGCATTCATTAAGATGCATGAATTGATCCCAATTGGAATAACTACCCCATAGCCTTACTCCATCATAAAAATTACAAAAATATCTTAATCAGCAAACAGTCCCACTATCAATCCAACATTTACACTATCAAAATTTAGAACATAGAAAGTATAAAATTAAGAAAAGAAACTTCCCCATAAGATTAAGAAAAGAAACCAAGCAGAACACACTACACAGCATTCATTAAGATGCATGAATTGATCCCAATTGGAATAACTACCCCATAGCCTTACTCCATCATAAAAATTACAAAAATATCTTAATCAGCAAACAGTCCCACTATCAATCCAACATTTACACTATCAAAATTTAGAACATAGAAAGTATAAAATTAAGAAAAGAAACTTCCCCATAAGATTAAGAAAAGAAACCAAGCAGAACACACTACACAGCATTCATTAAGATGCATGAATTGATCCCAATTGGAATAACTACCCCATAGCCTTACTCCATCATAAAAATTACAAAAATATCTTAATCAGCAAACAGTCCCACTATCAATCCAACATTTACACTATCAAAATTTAGAACATAGAAAGTATAAAATTAAGAAAAGAAACTTCCCCATAAGATTAAGAAAAGAAACCAAGCAGAACACACTACACAGCATTCATTAAGATGCATGAATTGATCCCAATTGGAATAACTACCCCATAGCCTTACTCCATCATAAAAATTACAAAAATATCTTAATCAGCAAACAGTCCCACTATCAATCCAACATTTACACTATCAAAATTTAGAACATAGAAAGTATAAAATTAAGAAAAGAAACTTCCCCATAAGATTAAGAAAAGAAACCAAGCAGAACACACTACACAGCATTCATTAAGATGCATGAATTGATCCCAATTGGAATAACTACCCCATAGCCTTACTCCATCATAAAAATTACAAAAATATCTTAATCAGCAAACAGTCCCACTATCAATCCAACATTTACACTATCAAAATTTAGAACATAGAAAGTATAAAATTAAGAAAAAAAACTTCACAACAGGATAAATAACAGTATCTCACTACTGCCATATTAAATAAACAACAGCTCGATGCTCAAAAGTCATGCCTTTCATATTTAGAATAAGTTTGGACAAACTTCTCCACAAACAAGGACATACTTCTAGACCATACAAAATAAGATTCTGCAACTCAATTCTTTAAAAAAGTCTCTAGTTTATCGTCTTCACGAACACCAGAGTTACAAGGACTATGTTGCAAGTGAAGTTAATAAACTTTTTAAATCTAGAAGCTCTCTTAAGCTATTCCGAACTTGACTTTCAAATGTCAGCCGTCTTAAAAACCAAACATCCAAAAGTATGTTTGGATTAGCAGCGAGTTTGACGGAATCACGGTTGACAAAAATTACAGTTTAAAGCTTTAAAATAATCATAGTATCACCATGATTTTGCCAAACTTACCAAAATTTCAAATACACACTAAGTAATTTACAGAAAACAGGAGTCAGCAAACACACCATAGTCACTGACAAAGACACTCAACCAATTACAAACCTCAAATTCTCAAGACATTCAAATCATAAAATATCCAAACACCATAGAAATATCATAGCATTTTGCACACCCAGATTGAGGCCCCGTTTGTTTAAAAAAAAAATTCAAAAAAAATCTATTTTTTCCCTTAAAAAAATCACTTTTTTCATTTTTATGTGTTTGTTTAGGATTTTTAGAAAAATCATTTTATCAAAAAAAATTATTTTGATCCTAAAATGAAAAGCTATTAGGATTAGCTTTTCTCAAAATCTATTTTTTTTTAACAACATGGATGTAACATATGTACATGTTAAAACTCAAAATGGATTTTTGTGGGTAGTAGACAAACAAAAACAACTTTAGATTTTTTTTTAAAATCTCTAAAATAAAACCTCTAGATTCTTTTAACATAAAATCTATTTTTTTTAAAGCTGAAACAAATGCACCCTGAACAACTCGTATTTCCCCCACAAAAATGACCAAGCTTTAAGGAAACTAAATGTTGCAGCTCCATATCATTCTAATCATTGTCAAATATAGGGTTAAAAAAATGTTTTGATTCTTCCAAACTCAGTCATTCAGTTAAGAGTTTAAAATACCTAATCTCAAATGTTGACCACAAGATGAAGTGTAATCTTCGATGCACATACACAACAAATAAATCACGAATTTGTTAAAATTTAACCAGACAAAATTACTTAATTTAACCTATTAATTAATTTGCTAAGTTAAACCTACAAAACCCTAGCTGAGTAAAAACAACATGGAAGAAGGGGTAAAAGGAAAAATGGAAAGTAACCTGAGCCTTATCAGCGAGCTGAACAACGAGTCTTCCAACAGGAAGCGGCGATTCATAAGTGTAATTACAGTTGATACATTCAGATCTCATGTAACGAGAAAGAACACGACCGTCAGCAGTAAGACCGGCGATAACAAAACCGATGTGATTGTCAACCTTAAAGATCTTCTTCTGATGAGAAGATAGTTCAGAATTTGCTTTGTTAACGCAAGCAAGAACCACATGAGTCTTAGATCGGAGACCTATTGCAGCTGAACCTTGCTTCACTGCTTCCATCGCGTACTCCACTTGGAATAGTCTTCCCGCTGGTGACCATGTTGTCACGTCGGTATCATACTGGTTACGAAACATGTTTGATTTCTAATTGGATTTAGATAGTGTGTTTTGGTGGTAGATAGTGAAATGTGTTACTCAAGTAGATTGAATTGAAGAAAATCAAAGAGTTTAGTGGTTTTGTCACAAAATTTTGGAAAGTCTAGAGCATCCAGCTGAGACTGAGATTGAGAAGTATCATCCTGTTGAGTATATACATACAATTAGAAACAACAATAATCATTCCTATAAGCATTACAAAGCCTATAATTGAGTTTGTTAGTACCACAAATGATATAGGAATATTAATAATCCTACACCACCTCATTATTATCAATGAAAACTTCTATGTGAGATTTTGGCTAGTAACACAATTTCCCCTCAAACCAAAAGAAAAGATAAACCCCAAAATCCTCTAAACCACAAGAATCAAATTCATCAATAGAATTTCCAAAACAAACAAGAATAAAAAAGAAGAGAATAAAGAAAAAACCACCGGCTTAAAAATTGATGGTCGTGAAAGTAGGACTTATCAGGAAGAACGAGATCATAGGGTGGAAAGAAGAGCTTGAAGCTTTGTATCGCACGCGTGAGTGCGAAAACAAGAGGGAAAGACAATTTACGGTTTTACTTTAATTGTCAGTGAATGGGAGAAAAGTATGATTGAAATTTGAAAGGGATTTTGGAGAGCGAGGAAATTAAAAAGAGAAAAAAATATACTTGTTTTGAATATTATTCTCACAATTTTACATTTTTAAACGAAAAAATTTAGTTTCAAACACGTTATAATAAGGCTAAATTGCTATTTTTATTATAAAGGGATTAATAAATTGTCCCTAATTTAAAAAAATTAGGATAAATTGGGCATTATTTTTTGTCTAAGAATAATGTCTAAATCAGATAGAAAATAATTAATATCAAATTGGATCTTCATTTAACATAGAATGGCTAGCGTCAAATGTATTGACACATGCTAACAAACACTCACTCGAGCTAGGCTTGGTTGGACACAACAATATAAATATTGTGTTGAGATTCTTTTCATTTTCTAAAATAAATAGAAAAGTCTATTACTATTGTACCCAAAAAAAAAAGAGTCCATTACTATAGTTTTGAAATAAATATAAGTAATATAAAAGCACAAATTTTTAGAATGGAAGACATTAATTTATATTTATTATATACCAAATAGTAATAAAAAATCCATTTATTTTAAGAAATGGAATTGATTTTAACTATGAAGTCTTTTGTGTAGAGGACATCCTATCCAACTGACAGGCAAAATTTTTTTAGAAAACAATGAAGCAGCCTTATTCATTTCTCACGATTTCATAGAAATAGGAACCTACCACAGCCACATGGAAATTGAAGGAAGAAGCCATAGAGCAAAATAAAACCATTGTAGCCATGTTTCCATTATACTTTAGAAATAAATCAAACCTGAAGGTTCTAGCAGAGTTTCCTAACGCCTGTTTAAGTTATAGATGGTAATGACACCTAATAGAGTCGCATATAGAACAGTACCTGTGATTTTGTTGCCAGTAAAGTTTTCTAGAACAAACAAGAAGCAATAGCATTAATATGTCAAAAATTAATTTTACAGACTATTGAAAGCTGAATACTTTTACATAATTTCACTAGGAGCATCATCTGAAACAAGGATAAACATTTCACTTTTTCAAGTCTGCTAAAACTAGGATATGCAAAAATTAAAACCCCTACGCTGTTATGTTTAGGCCACTAATGAATTAAACATTAAACATAAACACATTCGGCTCTGATTTGGCAAACAAAATGTTTTACAAAACAACAAATTTTGGGACTCCTTCAACACAAACAGGTTTTTTCCTGAATTAAATGGTCACGTGTCTTTGATGTTTAACTAAGGGTTGCATCTGTAAAAATCCAACATTTCTTCCTCTAAGGGATGGGTCTTGCCTGTTATTACTAGACAATGCAAAGGCGCTCCAAAGTCAATCAATTGTAGTTGCTTCATTGTTCCGGCTACTATTATTTGATCTTCACTTCCCAGACGAGCAAGCCCAACACACTCGGTATCTTCTGTGTAGGCTGCAAGGCAAGGTGGGATACTACTTTCAGTTTGATGGATATGATTCTTGTGAGAAATAATAGCTCATGTATCAAACAAATATCACGGAGAAAATTGTCTCCTAATCAGTTAATAATATGAGACACGTATATGATCCAGAAAAGCAACTTCAAGCTAAAATATATGAACCACAAATATAGAAATGAATCAATGATATATATATATATATATATATATATATCAGCAGCATCGATATATATCAGCAGCTCAAACAAAATCCGACACTAAAGCATATTAGCATACTAAATTTATAATGAGTCTAGTTTTACTATAATTTCTCAAGACTCGAACTAATTGTAGCAGTTCATCTGCACAATCCAACATATTAGAGACTAGAAGGCAAAGTGTAGTATTTATATAATCTTTGAGAATAAAAATGGGATCACGTTTTATGCGCTCTGATGCTTAGAATATCACCATTTTATTTCTTGTGTCTTTGAAAATATGCTAGAACAAATGAAACAAGCCAAAGAGGAAGTAAGCAAATGTGCAAAAAGAAATAAAAAATCCAAGATATATAAGTGCTTTGACTTCTATGTCTATTTAATTTATGCTTTAAACAGCCACAAATTATAAAGGGTAAAGGAATTTGGGTGAGAAAAGCTAATGATAAGTTGCTTGATAATAGCAGCAGTGATATGTCCACACACCAGTTTGCTTCTTTTATTCCATTAGAGGAACTTTCATTGTTTGATAGCATAATAATTTTTAAAAAGCTGACAATGAGCTTATTAGAGTAAGTTTCTGGCAAATAAGGTAAAATAAATATCAAATTTCAACCATGTATATTTGACTATTACAACAATCAAGAAATGCATAATCCAGACATGAAACTCATGCCTAGAGCGATGTGAATGTTCAAACTTCAAAGTACTCACCAGATTCTTCACGTGCTTGTGAAATCTCCAATAACTGCTCAATGGCTGTGTTTATAGTCATATATCTGGGAGGTTCGTATGCTTTTCTTCCTCTAAAATGAACAAACAGTTAAATGAAAATCAGTGAATAGGTAGATATAGACAAAGCAAACCATTTAATAAGTTATAAGACCAAAACTCAATGGCATGATATTGCTAACATAATAGCGATTTCCAGAGAACCTCAGCAACCAATACTTAATGATAGCTTAAGAAACTACCTAATCAACGGAAAATAAAGACGGAAAATAAAGGACTACTTGTCAAACCAACCTGCACAAAGATTCAAGTGTCGGCTCCTTAACCCGAATATCTGTAACCATATCAAAGTGAAAATTATATTAGTTTTCTCCATAAGCAAAAAGAATGAGCATTAGTACCCTTTCCAAAGAACCATGATGCCCCTCTAACACTCTTATTTACTTCAACCAGTACAATCGCTTAAAATATTTATATGGCTAACCATGTTTTAGATATTTACATGATATTCTTAGGCTTTGACATTTGATATAAAATTCAGTAAAGAAGTTTTATGCTTTGAGTTGATCAATACAAACAGGAACAAGCACTTAATTATTCCACATTCAATGTATTTTCTTGTAAAAGCGATGTTGATACAGGCACAAAAATTTCAAACAATTGAGCATAAGTTGAGAGTAAAACTAACAGACAGTAACCTAACCTAACAAGCAAAGTGTGTGAAGTCCCAACTTTCGATTTTGTTGAATTTTTTCATAGAAGCTATCAGGTCTCCACGTCTCAGTAAAGAAAGGTATTGAAACAGTTTCCCCATAACGATATAGCTGCAAACCACAAATCCCAATTGCATTCATCACAGATGCATTGTGCACAACTTTGACTTCAATTCCCATCTTCTTAGCTCGAACAACAAGGTCAGTGTGAGTAGTAGCCCTGTGAAAACACCAAAATCAATAATTGAAGCAGAACAATAAAATTGTTCAGGCATAGAGTAGGTGCATACCCAAAAGGATCACCAACAACAAGGAAAGCAGCATGAGAAAGTTGAGCTTGGGAGAGAATATCATCAGCTTTTTCTTCAACCATTTCTCTATCAGCAATAGTAATGGGTTTACCGTATAGTTTTTCGAGGTTGGAGAGGCCGTGTGAAGAGAGACCGAAGGAGAGAAGGGAAGTGTAAGCTTCCATGTAAACCTTGTCGCAATTTTGAATAGCTTCTAAACCTTTGAGTGTGATGTCTTGCTCATCACCCAACCCTAAACCGATTATGTATAACATTTTTCTACTGAACCGTGCTCCTTCTTGATTACTCAAATTAACAATAACAAATCAGTTCAATTCACACAGTGAATCAATTCAATTGAAAATAGAAAAGTACTGAATTCATAAAATGCAGCATCATGAAATCAATTGATACAATGATAGTGGAGAAAAATCAGCTGAACCTTAACAACATACCCAGCAACAAAACAAAGAATGGAAACACAATATAGTGAAGAAAAACATCGATGAAGAACAAGAGCAGCAAATCAAGCGCAGTAGAGAAGAACTTACTGTTGCTGCGCGGAGAGAGGTAAGAAGGATTGAGGCGGCTGCGCGGGAGAGAGAGTTTGCTGCAACTGAAAAGTAGTCAAAATAATATATTGGATTTTTGGGTTGAAAACTCATACTCCGTGATTTTAGGTTAATAAATATTTTTTAGTTTTCCATTAATAATAATAGAGAAAAGACTTAAATAGGCCATTCGTCCTTACAAATATAGATCATTTGAACTTTCGTCCATGAAGTTATTGATTCTTTCAATCTGCCACTGCAAAATTTAATCATTTGATTTTTGGTCAAAATTAGGTTTTTTTGCTGAGGTGGACTGTCATTAGCAACATGGTGCCCATGTGGCAAGTGATGATTGGGCGAGGTGGTTGGCTTAAATAGGTCTTTTGTCCATGTAAATATAAGTCATTTGAATTTTCATCCCTGAAGTTACTAATGAGATGTAATTAGGACCATTTTTCAAATGATTAATATTTGCAATGACAAAATGGAAAGATTAGTAACTTCAAGGACGAAAATTCAAATGACATATATTTGCAGGGATGAAAGACCTATTTAAGCCTAGACAAAATTATATCGGTCAGGATGAGTTTAATTCAATGGGTAGGACAATGCATTGATATATGTAAGGCCCAGATTTAAACCAAGTCCACCAAAAAAAAAAAAAGATACAATTATATCAAAGTTTTTTTTATCTTATTTAGTTGTAATACATTGATACTTTATCTTTTATTTGTCCCGTTTAAATCCTTTACCTATCAATATGTGCACAAGTTGATCGTTTTTTTATCATTTCATTTGAAAATTTGTTAAATTAATAATATCAATGTGTTACGACTAAATAAGATAAATGACCACTAGTCATTCAAAAAAAAAATGTTGAGTTAATAATATCATTATGGGCGGTGAATAAAATGAATTCTTGGTAAAATTGGCGTACAAGTTTCTTTAAAGGGTGGAGGGAGGTAATGAGTTCTATAACCAATCCAATATTCCCGGGGAAAGTGGGATATGGAAAAAATTGTGGAAGGTGAAATCTATCCTGAGACATCTCCATCTCATATACAGGGAGGATTCAGAAATTTATAACCATTAAAACGATGAAGTCATTACCATTAAGCAAAATAATGAAGATTACAAAAAGTATATGATTGTATATAAAAAAAACTAGTGACACGAAGAATTACAATTGCCTTTTTTGTGACGTCATATTTTGAAGCGTTATAAGATTTTTTTTCATTTTAAACACTGTCAAATATATCACTCTCAATGTATGTTACCAAACATCTCCCATACGATTGCGCATTTGATTCTTGACAAAATTAATAGCAGAGATACTCTTTCAACAGTTGCAATAGCCACGGGTAAAAGTAATGTTAACTTCAAAAGTAAGTACAACATTGGATAAGTAATATTTTTTCTAGTTTCCACCTTCATTCTTGAAAGATCACTAATCCCATCTAAATTAGAGAAGTGTTCACATGAACAAACATCCATAAAATGATTGTCTGCTCCCGTAAGCTCGAAAGAAGAAAATTTTGATGGATAAAATCGAGTGAAATTAACCAACTTCTCCTTGTCAAATACAAAAAATAAATCTCTTGGGTTTAAGCTTGCTACACAAATAAGCAATTCACTACACACCTCGATGAATTTGTTATTAAGCTCTTGAAGTTGTCTATCAATCACATGATAAAATACCTCAACTTGAATGTGATGCAAGTTTGAAACTTTTGAAGTTTACGCCTTGGTTTTCCTTGTAACATGAATGCATCATCCATATTTACAATGTCAATATTTTGCTTCTCACAAAACAATGACACTTTACATAGTAACAACTTACAAGGAATTAATGTTTATTAATAAAATAACAACAACAACTCCACTTTCTTCAAGTATGATCTCAGAGAGACCAAGACTCCAACCCAGTTAATGATTTAAAACGCAGAAGAAAATAGAAAAGGTAGAAAAGCTTAATTATTTTTTGATATTGTGATTGAGAATTGAGATTGACATAATAGTGATGTGTGAAGGGGAGAAAAACACAAGAAGGGAGGGTTGAATTGTGTTTTAAAAATAATCGTTTTCTCTTTTCAAAAACTCAGAACTAGAATGATCAGAAGCTAGTTAGACAGCTTCTGAAGATACAGTTCAGGAGCGTATGCAGCGGAATGAAAAACAGAGAGAAAAGAGAAGAAGCAGGACACAAAAGATTTATACAGGTTCCTTCCACAATTCGGAAGTAGTCCTGTCCCCCTTGCACTTCCAAGGAGAGTTCACTAAATGTAATATCTGATTACAGATGCTCAAGCACACAAGCAAGAGACTTCAAATGCTCAAGAACACAATCAAGAGACTTCTAATGCTCAAGCACACAAGCAAGAGACTTCTATCAAACAAAATTACACAGAAAAATGTTTGAGATTGAACACTTGATATACAATCAGTGGCGTTCACAATACAAATCAGATACAGACTCTTTAGACTTAAGAATTTCAAAGATATGAACTTGAAAACTGAAATTCTAAGTGAACTTTGAATGCTTAGACAATTTGACAGAGTTTTGGCGTTTTTGAAATATTGTAGAGTCTTGTTGTTCTTCAAGTCTTCACTCCTTTATATAGAGGTGTGAAGTGAACGTTGTAAGTGCCAACACATTCAAAAAAGAGTCGTTGCTGAAGCTTGATCTTTCACCAGTGATTCTTTGCCTGATTTAGTTATTGTCCTATAAAGAATCAATTTCAAATCCATTCCAATTGAGAGGAAACAAGGATGCAGGCTTGGTTGTACATAAGAGCTGTTATTCTTGTCTGTTTGCTGAGACAAATAACAGAGTAGTGGAGAAGGTGGTTGTACAGTTCGTACAAAGTACAATGTCAACGCTTCTTGTCTATTTGCAACAAAATGACTTCAAATCCTTTTGAAATGACCGTTGCTTAAATCCACTAATCTTCTGCCAATGCTCTATAATTTTCGCTCCAAAATACAACACTTAAATCTTGAAATTTGGTGAAATACTGTTGCTTCGAAGAATCAGCTTCTGAGGACCTTCAGCTTCTGATGACGTCATACTCTTCAGGAGCTCTTGTCTTCAGGAGCGCTAGTCTTCAGGAGTGCCACTCTTCAGGAGCGCTTAAGTTTTAAATAGATACTTCCTTTGCTCTTTATTTGTTCGTTCAGAACCTTGATGAGATATATCACTTTGTTTACAGTCCTGTACACTTGAACAAATATTAGCAATACCAATTGTCAATTTTTAATACTTTGTTATCATCAAAACTCTTTAGGGTTTATTGTTAAACACATTTTGTTCCAACAATGTGGTGTGGAAGTGAATCGCTGCAACCTCCGTAAAAGAAGGTTTTTGCAATTGCAATTGCAATTGCACACTTAGCCTTTCATCTTCTTTTTATTATTCTTTTAATTAGTGAGTTTGTGACCACCAATTTTCTTTTAATATTTTCTTCAATGTATAAAGTAAAAGCAGTACGAACAAATATAATATAATAGTTTATATTGTTTATCTCAAGTGCATAAATTAAGTCATATGTGAGCAACTTAAAAAATTAAAGTGGGATTTTCTTTAAAAAAAAAAAAGAATTATAGTCGGATCAAACATATAAAAATATGATATTATTTGTTAAAAAATTGACAAAGAGTGGGGTCAGCTGACCCCAAAAAGGTCTACTTGCATCTGTGCCCGCTCATATGGCGCATTCTTCATAATAGGCTTTTGGTTTAATTTTATTTGTTTAATAGAGGGATTAGTTGTATCCAGTTGTGTTGTTTCTACGATCAACATAATGAAACGATTGATCATCTTTTTATGAAGTGTGACTGGTCTAAGTTGCTTTGGTTCGCGTCTCCTCTTGGTGACAAATCCAGTACTAATAGCAGGTTCAGTGAGTGGTTGCAACATATCATTATGCAGGCTGACGATGAAATAATTCAAATGGTTTATTCTTTGTGCTACGAAATTTGTAGTGTAAGGAATAAAATGTGTTTTGAAGGGATTATGGCTTTAGATATTTGCAAGAAAGCAATTAAAGAAGTCACACACACACACACACACACACACATATATATATATATATATATGAGATTGGGAGTCGGTGTCTAGCTACATTATTGTTGGACTTGATGTGGTGTTTCTCTGATATACCGGGAGTGAGGGGCGCCCTTCTGATTTGGTCCTTAGGTTTGGTAGGCCGATCACTTTTGATTCGAGATCGGAAGTCAGTTTTTTGGCTCAAGTTTGATTTTGGACTTTTTATAGTTTCTTTCGGTGGATCGGAGGTCGAGAGATGGTGAAAGTTTAATGATCTTTTTGGTTAGGAGCTTTTCAGACGTCACTCTGTTTTGATGTTGAGAACCTGAGAGTTTAATTTTGAGGGGTGTTTCTTGGGGGTGAGTTTGTGACGATGGGTGGTGTTGGATATCGTTTTTATATATGTGGTTTTCGTGAAGGAGTCCGTTTTAGGTGGTGACGTGTTTTTTGATGGTTGTTGTCCTCATAGGTGTTTATTAGGATGTTTATTTTCGGGTGTTCCGCTATATACGACGCCTTTAGTTTCACCTATGATTTAGATTATTATTAAAACAATCAAAACATGAGGACTAATCTTGAAGCAGAACATAATCTCTATTAGATTATTAAAATTCTTCTGCATCATAGAGCCAAACATGGTATCAACCTATCAGTAACTGCTCCTCTTTCCCTTTCTGAAGACGCTCTTTTTCTTCTTCAATCAGCATCCACCGCTTCTTTTCCTCTGCATGCTTCTTGAAGAGTTCATCAAACCTTTTCTCATGCTCCAAGTATGCATGCTGTTAGAGAGACATTGATCCTAAAGAATTTAAATATGCACATAGAAACTAAATTTATGAAACTTTTAAGAGAAAAACTTGCCTCATCAGGTAGAATTGGACACCACTTGAGGTCTATTGTATCTATATCTTTCACCTTGTTATAGACTGTTCATTATTCCATATGAAACAAGAGAAGAAACAAACATAAGCTCAGGTTATTTGATCAAATGCAAACAGCAAAGAGAGACAGAGAGAGAGAGTTACTTTCCAACGTCTTTGCATCATAAAGAAGCTCTCCCTCAGTACTTTCTACTTTTAGCTCCTTTGGCTTCTTCCCATGGAGAAGATCCTCCTTTGTGCTTTCTACTTTTTGCTCCTTCCGCTTCTTCCCATGAAGAAGTTTTCTTTCTATTGTATTGATGAAATAAGAAACCAAAGGGTGAGGTTGTTATTTGAGATTCATCAAATCAAACAGCAAAAGAAAGAATACTTGTATGAAAATAGGATTACCCATTTGTGAGGTGCTCATTGGGGAGAGTCTAGGCTGCTGGTAATGTTCCTTTAAATAAATTCCAACAGATGACAATTAATTAGTTTAAAGTGGTAAAAACAAAAGATAGTTTCTCACAAGCATTTATGCATAAAATTTAATCACACACATAAATCAAAAAAATTGAAAGATAAAATAGTCACATAAATCAATATCACTTTTTTTCTTCTTCAAGAAATCAACATCACTTTAATCCTTTTCTTTTTAATTTTTTTTAATTTCATGTATACGTGTCTAACATGTAATATTTTGTATCGTGCCTAACTAAGTATTTCTGCAAAAACAAATATAAAAATAAAGGTTAAATATGTTTATAGTCCCCTATAAATATGTCAATTTTTCGTTTTAGTTTCTCTAAAAAAATTGTTCAACTTTTAGACCTCCAAAAAATTTTGATCTTCGTTTTTGGTCTCTCCTTTAAAGTAAGAGTTTAATGGTGGTGAGTTGACGGTCTAAAATAATTTTGCACACACGACTAATCAAAACATTTTTAATTGCTATGTTTTTAATTGACGTAGCAATTAAAAATGCTTTGATTGGTTCAAGAATTAGGAGAGGAGGGGAGATACCTTAATTAAAAATGTGTTTGGTTCGTAAGGGTGAGGGGAAGGATTTTAAAATTATGTTATTGTTTTACCCTTAAACTTAATTAAATAAAAATAATAAAGTAACAAAACAATAACGATGTAATCGATAACAACACGATGTAAACTATGAAATAATGGATTACTAATAGGGTTACTACAAGATAATACAACCTATAACATCATAATAATAATAATAATAATAATAATAATAATAATAATAATAATAAACTAAAAATACTTTTGGCAGTGCAATAAAAATTGCTCCCCTCCTCTTCCCCCTTCTAAATTAAAAATCTTCCCTCCTTTTCCCTCTCCTTCCCACCTCTCCAAAACTCACGAACCAAAACGGACCGTAAACTCATGTCTAAAATACATATACTTAAATAATATTTTGCAGATAAATTTATAATATTATAGGAATCTTTCCAATTATTTTTTTTGAATGTTTTACAAAAACATAAAACAATAACTTACAAATAGAATTCCCTAAAAAAAAGTTACAAATAGAATAATTACGTTACAAACAAAATAAAAAGAAAATCAGATTGTCACACACAAAATTGGAATCCCCAATTCAAAAGTTTGAAACCCTAATCCCGAGAAGATTGGAATATCTCCAGATTGAATTGATAAAGAAACATACCAAAAAGAAAAGACAGAAAATCAGTGTAATGGAGGATCTAATTCCATCACAAAACATTCTATTTCGCATAAAAAAATGGATTCAAAGGTTACAAACCTAATCCCAGAAATTCGAGAAGATTCGAATCAAATAGACATAATCGATTCAATTATCGACTAGAATTGAAAAAGAATGAAAATACCTCAAATATGATGAGCACGATGAAGAAAGAGGGAGGGATAAAAAACCAATGAAGGAAGAAAACGAACAAACTCTGAAGGCGTGGATTTTTTATACTAATACTTATATTTTCCAGAAGTATCTGGAATGAAAGTTTGTTTCAGAATTACAAAAAATAAAAAAATTCTATACAAGAAAAAAAAGATTTGTTTCAGAATTAGACCAATAGATAAATTGGATAATTAGGTTTGTCCTCTTTGTATAAAGCCATCGTGCGAGCTATCGAATCCTATTAGTTCAAAGGCAATAATAGTATTATCACAATTCTTCACTTTCCTGGTTTTTGCAATCAATTACTATGTCCAAGTCGAAGAAGCAGCGATCATAGATTCCAACAGAAGAGTACGAGTGCGACAGGGTTAGCTCCCTTCCGGACTCAATTATCTGTCACATTCTCTCCTTTCTCCCAACCAAAGACACTGTCGCCACAAGCATCCTTTCAAAGAGGTGGAAACCATTATGGCGCTCAGTCTTCACTCTCGATTTCATCGACTACAGCACCTTCGTGGACACAGCCCCTCTTTGCAGTCTTGTATACTCAGTCATGCTATCGTGTGACAACACACTGCCAATAAGATCATTCCGCTTCAAATATTGTGTTAGATACGACCAACCCAACGATATCACCCATCTTATTATTGCAGCAATACAAAGACGAACTGAAACCCTTGAACCTGACATGTTGTTTCATACTTTTGACATGAAATTAATTCCAACATATTTACTTGTAAGACGCTTGTTGTTCTCAAAATAAATGGCCTATCAATCATGAATGAAATTCCTCAAATAAATAATAATATTTCACTCATCAAAACTCTCCACTTGGATTCATTTACCAAATCATAGGCATATCATCAACTTGCTCTTATCCTTTCCCATTCTAGAGGAACTGCAAACAAATAATGTATATGTATTTAAACCTGTTCCAAAAACAGCAGCAGACAAGATCAAGCGCTTACCCAATTTAGTGACAGCCAAGCTTTCTGATAGCAAAGCTATTCCTTTCTTCTTGCTTTGCAAGGCACGGAGTCTCAGTATAAAGCTGGTAAGTAAAAGTTTGTTTCGTTTTATAAAACAAATCACAATATCATGATTGCTTTCTAATTTTCTGTCGTGTTTGTAATTCATGCAGACATGGCCCCACTATGATAGAGTCCCCATTTTTTACAATCTAACTCAAATGGAGCTATTCTCTAACTTAAAGGGTAAAAGTTGGCCTAAGAAGTGGATGTGGATGCTAGAAATGCTTCAACACAGTCCAAAGCTTCAACATCTTATCATTCATGAGGTTTCACGCATAATTTGATTCTGATATTTATTTTGTTTAACTCTACCTCTGCATATCTTAACTTTTGTTTTTGTTTTGGGTGGAAATTTACTTATTGTTTACAAGGAGATTGAAAATAGGATAGAGAATGGAAATGATGATGAGGACATTTGGGAGGACCCAAAGATTGTTCCAGAATGCCTTTCATCTCAGCTCAAAACTTGCTTGTTAGGAATTATAAAGGCAAAAAGTGCGAGCTTCAATTTGCAGAATATGTTATGCGCAGTTCAAAAGTATTAAGTAACATGACAATTCACAGTGCTTGTTCCATAGATTTAAAGGCCAAGCACCAGATGTTACAGAAATTATCTCTGTGTCCAAGGGGATGTAAACTTATATTTCAATGATTAGGGAGGCTAGGATATATATATATATATAATTCTATATGTCTAGCTTTTTCCTAGTTTCTAGCACGAGTCTATGGTGTTTGAAAGACAATAACTCTGCCTTATTTAATCCTCTATGTCGTATACATTATCAATCATGTATTGGCTTTCATGCAATTAAAATCCATTCTAGTTCCTCTCAACTTTTACTTTTCCTTTTCTTACCGATTGTTTTTTATTTTAGTTATCTTGATCATTATCATTTTCCAGCAGTTGTTTATTAAATATTGATATGATGCATAGCTACACTTACATGGATTAAAGGGTGTAATTCTGAATTCCTGTTTTTAAGTCTGCCATTGGTGTACTTTTTTTGGGTATTTTGGCCTGGGTGAGAAAATGCCCTAGTGGTCCAGTCCTAGTGGACCACGGCCGAGAACAGTAGAATTAAGAAGTCCCACTAGATTCTAAGATGCAATATGTTCACACTAGATTTTGCTCAGTCACTCGCTCACCTACTTCTCGTTTTCGAGCGAATATGCAAATTAGTTCTTGAAATTGCAAGCATCAGTCAAGTCTTGGCTGTTCTTGTGGTGACTGTCCTTCAACGTCGGTATGCTCCAATTCATCTTCAATATATGTGTGTTCTCGGGTTGGGTGGGGATTGTATCATCGGATAGGCAAAAAAGCCGACATATAGAACAAAATCAGTGTCTAATGTCATTAGTGGCGGTGTATTGTATTCTCATAATCAGGAAAAGGAAGAGAACCTCCTAATGCATCAGGTTCATAACCAAATTGTATTTCTTCATTGCGAACACATGTTTGAGAGTTATCTTCCTTTTTAAAAGAGTTTTGCTTTCTTTTCTTCCTTCCTTATGCATGCTTGCTTTTAATTCTGACTTTGTTTTGACTGGTGGTTTTTATTATAAGATTATTGAAGATGCTTCACAAAACAGGAATGAAGTACAGCTATCAGTTGTGCAAGGATACACGTCAAATATTTACACGTCACTGCCCATGCCAATTGTGGTCTTGGCTTCGTCTTTGGCTATAGTTATTCTACTTTGTCTAGGTCTAATCAGAATAAAGGTTGAGACGCGGCTGAAGGGCAGCAGTTTTTTTTATAGCCATCGTGTTCCGTTTTACAGAATTGAACAGGTTATTACATTGTCCCATTTCCCTTGTTCTCCCCAATCTTCATAATAGATCAACTTTTCAAGTTCGTAATAAACGGCCTTGCCTTATGTCTGAATTTCTCATTTTATTTTATCCAGCAATTTCTTTCCTTGTCTTGTGTAAAAAAAAAAGATGAATCTTTCTTATTTCTTTGCATAATTGCATGGTTTTTCAGAGGACAGAATGTACCTGTTGACAAACTTGTTTGTAGAAAAAACTCGTTTTTCTTTATAATTTAATGATTTGTCTTAATGCGTATTTTTGCCAAAAAAGACACGAAGCACAAAGTCATGTTTTGTGCAATTGTAATCCACGCTAAACAGTCTTGTCATTTTTCTTTTATTGTTAATATTAATATTAATTTGATCATCCCAAGTCACAACAAGTCAATACTATTCTGTAGTATGCAACATGAGGCAACATCTAGCAGGTTTCTATTTGAAATTCAAAAGAAGGCAAGTGTTCCATAGTAATACTGAGATGTTTTGATGAATGTATTAAACTGGAGCCATTGCTATCAGGTTGATGCAACCCGTGCTAATTATTCTGGCTCAATGGTATCTCTCCAAGACATCTATATGATGAAGCTTCTAGACAAATATTGTGCCACTCAAACCGTCCTGCAGGCAGAGAACTTGAATTCAATTCATTATTATTGTTGTAAATTTGCATGATTTTATCTCTGATATTGAATTCAATGCGTCCTGTTTGACAGCATCCCTTGCATATCTCTGATGTCGAATACAACTTATTATTGTTGTCTTTTTACCTTGCAGATTGTTAAAGCAGACAAGTTATATTACCAAACCAGTCGCTTCTTGGCTTGATGATTTTCTCGTGTGCGGTATATCCACAAGTATTTGGGTGCTAGTGGTCAGGTCTGGTGTACATGTTAGAAGATGCAGATTTATGTGTCAAATTTCGATTGTTATATTTGCTCATTCAGGTTTTATGTTAAGATTTTGGTGTGTCAGTTATTCTGCGTTGGTTGCTCACTTAAACTTCATTGTTGTTTCGTTGAGCATTAATAGATAGAATTTCTTATTTTATCCACCACCCTTGATGTAAGCATTCACAGATAACAATAGAAATACAAATAAAATAAACAAGAATGAAAGTATAAAACTTTGCCTCAGCTAACATTGGGCATCACATTAAATCATAAATATAAATCATGGACACAGTCCATGGTAAAAGGATGAGTAAAAAAAAAAAGTTTTTCCACCACATAGTTGTATTTGTATGCCTCCATCTCATAGATCTCAGAATCTGAAGTCAGGATCTACATCAATTGGTCCTTAAATTTTCCAATTTTTTTAAATTGACTCCAATAAATTTTTAAAAAATTGCAAATTGACCTCTCAATTTTTTTCAAAAACTATAATTTGACCCCTCAAATTTTATGAAATTTACAAATTGACCCCTAATTCAATTTTAAAATTTGGCCCAAAAAATTAAAATTTATAAAAGTTGCCCAAAATTTATGACAATGAAATTTTTTACTACTCTATCTAAACAAAAGTATTGAGCAATAATTTTTAAAAAAATTTCAATTACCTCATCCAAACACCTTTTAGTGAAAAATCTGAGGATTTCAAGTCCCAAACAACAAGAGTAGGTTAGTCATAAGCAATCAAAATCAAATATTAAAGTTTGTGGAAACATTTGTTCCTCAAAAACATGTTAATGCTATTTAGATTACTAGTTCAATTCTGGTGGGAAGCAACACAGCTTCCGGCCTTTAAGCAAAGAGCATACTTCATGCGCATTCTTTATCATATATGATTGAGAGAAAAATACTATAATGATAACAAGTGAAGAAGTCCAGACCTTTTCAATAGGAACCTCATGCCGCTTGCACCAGGCAACTAATATCCTGGGATCTAGTAGTTTATCTTGGATGTGCCAAGTGCCACGGTTTTTAGATCTTTTTTTGTATGCATATCACGTTGAATTTTCTCAATTTTTGCACTGGTTTGAGCTATTTTTTACTCCATCCTGTAGGTTACATAAATCACAATCACACATTACACTTGATGAAATTTGTTCACTGTGAGATTTTGAAACACTACGCTGATGATTACATATGATTGCAACCTGTTATGGAAAAGACACATCAATGTTACTCCCTCCGTCCTGCAATAGTCGACACATTTGAAAATCTGGAATTTTGACTTAACGTACTTTGACCATATTTTTTTACTAATACACAAAGATAAATAATATCATATAAGATGTCGTTAGATTCGTCTTGATGATTATTTTCAAAATATCAAATTTTCATAATTTTTTCTGATATATTATTCAAGATATTTAAACTCAAAATTATACATTAGTATGCGTAATAGAGTCAACTGTGTCAAGTATTATGAGACGGAGGGAGTACTTAGAAAACCAGGAAATACACAACAGCATGTTGATGTTGATGAAGGAATCAAAAAGGAATTTTGTGAAAACTACCTGTTTATTTGCATGCCGATGAACATAAACTTTTTCTGCAACATCTCCATCTTTAGTTTCCTTATTCAACTGTTGTCACATAATTCAAGGAAAATTAAATATAGGAGTTCTAAAATTACAAGAAAGAATGTCTCATCTAGTAATCAAGAATAAAACCTTTAATTTGATCTTATAAAGATTGAGAAGTTGGAAGCATCTAAATCAATAGGCCATACTGAATTTACTAGGGTATAGTTAAGGAATTACTCTTGAAACAGTGTCTCATCTAGTAAAGAATTCACACTTAGTAATACATAGTCGAAAATTGTTGTATACACATTTTGTTAGACCGAGAAACACATGTAAAAGACGAAAATGCCCCTCCGCAGTTAACTGCTGAGGAAATATGAAACCGGCTGCAGTTAACTACCGAGGAAATCCTCGGCACTTAACTACCGAGAAAAACCTCGGCAATTAACTACCACCGGTTTCATATTTCCTCGAAAGTTAACTACCGAGGCGCCCTGATGCTATATCAGGGGCAGAAGCTTCAGCTGCTTCTGGTCCTGTAATAACTTAAACACACAAACATAATGTCATCACAATTAACATAACTTAATTGGCGCATAATCTGTTCAAATGGCAAAACAAAATTGGCACAATTTAGCAAACACTGATTAAACGAAGAAACTAATGAACCAATGTCATCAAAATACAAACATAATGTCATCAAAATCCAAAAAGTAAAAAACAAGTCTTAATCCTACTGTTGGTCCTGGTCCTGCTGATGCTACTGGTGCCTCCTCCTCGGCCTCTGGCCTCACCTCCTGGTAATGATCGGCGCGATCTACTGCCTAACATCATGCAAGGCCGCATACAACTGCTGAGGGGTCATGCTCATCACCTCCTGACCCAAAAACTCACCAGCATGGGCAACAGCGCCGCTAACCATGTCATAGGTATCAGGCGAGCTTCTCGCCTCGTACCGCTCCCACTGCTCTGAAATGATCTGCTCCTCATTTGGAGGCCTCGGAATATCTCCTGGAAGAAGTGGCAAAATATGAGGGTGAGACACAACGGTGTACCATCGTACATAGCCATATGTCGTACGCGATGTGTGCTCTCTTGCATGGTCACCCCAATCGGGCGCCTTAAGCGTGTGAGTGAGGAAGTCGACGAAAGCCTGCACAATCTCAGCCGGTGACAGCTCTACAACATCCGTCGGAGGTCTAGGGACGGTCTGGACGTATCTGTACTGCCTCAAAACCCTCTCGGGCAAGTGACGGTACACCCTACGATCACCACACATAATCCAGCCTGAATACCAGAATACCTTCTCTAAAGCCTGTAAGTAAGGGTGTTCAAATATCAGGTTAACCTTAACCAAAACCATAACCAGCCTGTTTCCATTTTTAAAAGTCCAGTCCATTTTTACTAAAATCTAAACTGGATCCGTTTTAAGGTCCAAATTAAAAACCGGGTACCATTTTGTTAAATTGGTTTTGAACCGGTATTGCTTTTCTGTTTCTCTTTCTCATTCACTGAAGCAGTGCCGCATGAAATTAAAAGCACCATTAATCTTTCCGATCATATCAAACTGTCCTATGTAGTGTTTTCCACCGGATTGAAGTGACACATTGCGGAGATTCTTTGGTTGTAACATTGCGTCGTTCCAGGAGGGTCGTGGACGACGGGCAACGCCGTAGAGCTTCCATCTAGTTCGCGGTGGTTCGTCTTCATCAAATTTCTTCTGCACAGGAGATGAAATTATTTATTTAGTAATAATCGTAGATGGTGAAGTAATGGAAAATGGAGTTACCTTGGCAGCGCCGATTGCTCCAAACCACCACCAGCTCATGTTTTTTAGATTCAGAAGACAAACAGGTGTGAAGCAAGAAAGAGAGAGATTGAGGGTAGAGAGCATGGCGACGGCGGAAGAGAGAGAAACACTGATGGTAGGCGGCGACGACGATGACACATTGAGAAACGACAACGACGACATATTGAAATCATTGAAAAACTTCAATTGATTCAATTATTCACACAGGAAGAAAATCAAACTTGTTTAAAACTAATTGTATTTGGATTACAAAAAGCTTGTTTAAAACTGGTTAAAACCATATCCAAACTGGTTCCAAACCACATCCAAACCGAATATGCCAAAAAACCGGTTTCTAAAGAAATGGTTTAAAAAACCAAACCAAAACCAATATATGGTTTGGTTTGGTTTAGGTTTTAAACCATGAACACCCCTACCTGTAAGTCCCTGTGCTCTTCCTACGGTCTCCAGCATACGTCATCAAACGTAATACGATTAAGCAATGACTGATACGTGACCCCCTCTCCATGACCCTTTTGAAGCTTCCACCTCGCCGCAACCGGTAAGTTTTCAACATAGTCGGGGTTTGGATAAACAACATAAAATTTAGAAAAGTGTGCCAAAAACCATGTCTGCACAAACCAAACAAATCACATTTATAAATTATTACGCACGGAAAATATAACAAAAAAATAAAATAAAAGTTAACAAAAAAATAAAACATAAATTTTCTTACAGTGAGCAGTGTCACGCTTCCCCCAGTTTGCTTGTCTCCAGGCAAACAGGTCTCAACTAACTCGTTGTATAAATATGCAAGTGTCATCCCTCCCACGAATAATTACGCATCCCCGCGTAGCCGTCCTCCATGGTCGTCATATAGACCAACTCGATGCGTTTGTTGCTTCTATCTCCAAACAACCAAGCATCCAACCAAGTAGAGAAGGTAACACTTCACATAACAAGTCATAACTCTCTCCAACTCCTCCAGCTCCGCCAAAGTGTTAGCCTTACCAAGGCTAGTCGTATATAATTCCTTCAGCTTTGGATAACTAACGTACCCACCATACTCTTTATTGCAAATTTTCTCTGCCTCCTTCTTCGACGCACCCAAGTGCTTCTCCAGTAGTGCAATTTTGGATAAAAATGATAAAAAAATTATTACTTGAGCCCCAAGTTTACATACATACCACTAGAGCTGTCAAAACGGGCCGGCCCAAAAAGCCTGAATAAAACGTAGGGCTTGGGCCTAATAATTGCAGCCCGAATTTTTTTAGGGCTTTTTAGCCCGGCCCGAAAAAGCCCGAAGCCCGTTAAGGCTAGCCCGTTTGGGCCACGGGCAGCCCGTAAAAAATTAAGAGTGGATCATTTTTGGTGTGGTGTTTGTTGGACCTGGACTGGGCAACCCAAACCCAATATTAAGGATCCGGCCCAAATTGAAATTACCAAGTCTCATCTCACACACAGTCACAACACAACACCACGGTCATTCTTTTCTCTCTATCGCACGTACACGTACTGTGCGTGAAGAACGTGAGAAGGGAATGGTGAACTGATGCGCGCGGCGCGATACATCTTCTTCCTTTCTTCGTTTCTTCTTCTTCTTCATCGTTTCTAATTCAGGCTCCAATCACACATACTTCTTCCTTTCTAATTCAGGCTCAGCCGCTCAGCAGCTCTATTTCTAATTCAGGCTCAACAGCTCCGTTTCTTCTTCTTCTTCATCATTTTCCAGGTTCGTTTCTTCTTCTTCTTCTTCGTTTATCTGTTAAAATGTGATATTAGGGTTTGAAATTGAATAGGTGAAATCCAAATCGTGAAACCCAATTGAACTTCAATGTTGCTTTCTTTGTTCCCACTGTTTGATTTTCGTTTTGAATTTCTTTCTCAGCAGCTATCTCACCGTATCTGTGAAACTGCTTTCCATTGTCGTCGTTGCGAAATCGTGTTTTGTCGTTGCGAAATCGTTCTGAACATCAGGTTCATTCTTTGATTCTTTCGACGTGCTTATTTAACTTATTTTGTGAGTTTGTGGTGAGTAAAGGTAGGAGGAAGTAAAAAGGGCCGGTTATGGTACTTAAAAAGGAAAATAAACTTCAAAACTGAAAGTAACAATAATAGCTTATAATCTGTTGGAAGTAGGATAGGAGTTGGAAAGAAAACCGAAAAGATTTTTCTGTTTTTGGAGTCAAGGAAATGTGTTGTTCAGTTACAACTTACAACATGAAGTTCAGTCATAAAAATAGAATGACCTGCAAATTTGATAGGACCCAATCCTTTAATACCAGTTTAATAAAAAAGACATGGTATGATACCACACAGGCAGACACACTCACGCTGCCGTCATAAGAATTGGACCAAGAAGGCCCAATAAGCGGAGAGTATATATATTAAGTTGCACTAATTTCGCTACAGGTGACAAGATGAAGAACGAGGTGGAGAAGGAGACCGGCTTAAGACTCATGAATCGGAAGGATCAAAATTTCAATGATTGGTATTCTGAGGTACAAACAAACAAACACTACTTACTTCTTCTTTCAATTATTTCTTTGCTACTTTCCGATTATGTGGTCGAACCTTTCTAAAATATCCCCAATTTCATAACTCATGTTTATTCATCATTTTCCTCCTTTGAACGATACTACAGTTTAAGAGAGATGTCAATGCCCTGTTTGGATAAATATCTTATTATAAGCACTTATAATCTTACATAAGCTATTTCTATAGCAAAAGGTAAAATTAAATTAAATTGTTTTTGTATATCTTATACTATGAAGCACGGACACCGGACTAATAATTTGAGAAAATCACATAATTCAGTGTCATTACACGTGTCGTTGTCGTGTCACATGTAATCTGAGGAGTGTTCGCGCTTCATAGATTATAAGCTGTTTTCATAAGTTATCTTGGAAAACCGATGAAAATAAGCTGTAAAAAGCTTATGAAAAATATCATAAGCTGTTTTTACATGTTCTCACGAAACTTATGTCATTAAATAAGCCAATCCAAACAGGCCCTAAGTTTGCAATGTACATATCCCTTTTGTTACAATTAATCTTACAAACTTCACACCATGCAAAATTAATTACTTCTAGAGAACAACATGTGCACTGCCATGTCATAATCACATGTCCAGGTAGTTTAAGTTGGTGGGATGAAAAGAAAGAACAATCACTAAACATAATTTGTCATTCCAACCACAAGAATTTTGATCTTTGGCCTTCTGATTCAAACTCTGCAAGACTGAGAGAATTAGAAATCCAAGTATATACTATTCTTCTTGATAAAATTGAGAAAAGAGTGATCATTTATATGATTTTATTCAGTGTCTCAGGTACTATAGCTTCAGTAAACTGAGCAATACAATATTTATTGTTCTCCCTTAGACATTATTTTATATTTTGTTCTCTATATCTTTGACAATAAACTCTCTCTGCTCTTATATTAATATTAAAAAAATAAAAAAAACACTCCGACCTGTTTGACTTTGGCTTTCTATTGCTCTGACAGGTTGTCGTTAGTGCGGAATTGATTGAGTACTATGATATTTCTGGTTTATATATTCTGAGACCATCGGCAGTGGAAATATGGGAGACTTTGCAAGTATGTTTCTCAATGATTTGAATGCATTTATGTATATCGTACTTACTCTTGATTAGCTAGCAATATAGTTGATGCAAAATAAATAAAATTTCTGATTCTTTCCAGTTGGTGATGTTTTTGTTTTTGGTGAAACTATGCTTCTTCAGACATGGATATAGAATTACATAGTTCTTTTCTTTTCTGTTAAGATTTACTTAGCTGAGAGTTGCTTTCATGTTTCAAACAAATGTGCAGGCATTTTTTGATCCTGAAATAAAGAAAATGAATGTCGAGAACTGCTACTTCCCTATGTTTGTGCTAGACTGTCATTTGAAAAAGGAGGAGGCCCATAATTACGGTTTTAAACAAGAGGTGAGAGTTTTTAAGTTTGATAGGTTGGGCTATTTAACATTTTACCTGTATATCATCCACACTGGTTTGCTCCTAAGTATTTGAAAATCATTGCATTATTAAATCATTTGTTGGTTCCTAATTATTTTATCAATGTTTCTCATTTTACTGATGATGGTTTTGTGGTAAAATGACTTCTTTTAACAATTTTCACTTATAGTAATCTATGCAACTTCATTGCTTCCCTTGAGGACATTATTAGTATTTTTCTGATTATCTTGCTTGTTTTCCAGGTTGCTTGGGTAACAAAGTCTGGACAGTCTGATTTGGAAACAGATCTTGCTCTTCGTCCAAGTAGTGAAACTATCATGTATCCCTATTATTCTAAGTGGATAAGGGGACATCGTGACTTGCCTTTGAAACTTAATCAATGGTGCAATGCTGTTAGATGGGTGGTCGGAGATCCCATACCATTTATCAGGTACTTTCTTTTTGACCATGTTTTCCTCTCTCCATGTTATAACAATGTATTGGCTGCTGTAACGTAATGAAAACTTTCAATCTTTAAATGAGGCTACGAAAATTCTAAAAATTGATATTATGCATTATAGTTTTATGTCTTACATAATGCCTTAAAGTTCTGCACATTTTCTTTTTGAATGGATGTTCATTGTGTGATGAGTTTGGTGAATTAGTCTTGGATATTGTTTTTATCTTGCACATCTACTTTATATTGGAACTTGTTTATAGTCTCATTTCAGGGTGCTTATACAAATTTTGATTGCAGGAGTCGTGAGTTTCTTTGGCAAGAAGGCCACAGTGCTTTTGCAACAGAGGATGAAGCACATGCAGAGGTATTCCATCAAGTATTTTAGGAATCTGCCTTAATTTATGAATCTTTGGCATCTGTAATGAGTCTGAGGCCTTTCCTCCTATATATTATGCTTTGTGAACAATATTCTTTGTAATTTAATATTTTTAAAAATGATTTTTTGTCACCACCTTGTGGTTTTATATTGCTTAAATTAGTCATGGACTTCCTTTTTTGCTTCTGGTGCATACAATTTACTAATACTAACACGTTCATATTTTCCACCCAAGCACGGAGATTGGTCACCTCTTAAAGTTGTTTTTCAAAATACTCTAAACTGTTATCGTTTCAGGCTCTTGAGATATTGGAATTATATAGGCGTATATACGAAGAGTATTTGGCAGTTCCTGTCATAAAGGGTACAAAAAGTGAAGCTGATACATTTGGCGGTGCAATTTACACCAACACTGTTGAGGTACATGTCAACATTCATGTGTGGACATTGATATGCTGTTCAAATGGTACAAATTTCGAAGGTTTATAAAAAAAATAATTATGTTCAATTTTCCTAGGCATTTATTCCAAACACTGGCCGTGGGATACAAGGTGCAACTACCCATTGTTTGGGACAAAAGTTTGCTGAAAAGTTTGAGGTAAACTTTGAAGATAAGAAGGGAGAGAAAGCAATGGTTTGGCAGAACTCATGGGGCTATTCTACTCGAACTGTAAGCTTTTAATGTCTAGAGTATACATGCATGGAAGGATTCCTCTTATGTACAATTGCATTTATATTTTAGTTTGCTTTTTATACAGATTGGAGTGATGGTGATGGTTCATGGTGATGACAAGGGATTGGTGCTACCTCCTAAAGTAGCATCAACTCAAGTCATTGTGATTCCGGTGTCTTACAAAGATGCTGATAATCAAGGAATCTATGACGCTTGTAAAGCAACTGTGAATATGTTGTGTGAAGCAAAAATACGTGCTGAGTTAGATTCTAGAGATAACTGTTCTCCTGAAAGGAAGTATTCTGAATGGGAATTGAAAGGTGTCCCTCTAAGGATTGAAATTGGGCCAAAGAATTTAGCAAAAAAACAGGTTATCTATGTTTTCTTGTTGTTGCTCTTATATTCTTACATATGTCATTTTGCTTCTACTCTGTATGTTCAATGAGATACCAAATTACCAAATAAATCACTTCAATTTTGCACAGGTTTGTGTTGTTCGACGTGATAATGGAGCAAAGATGGACATTGCTAATGCTGATTTGGTTGAAGAAATTAAAAAGCTGCTCAATAATATTCAACAAAATATGTTCGATGTTGCAAAACAAAAACGAGATGAATGTATTCAAGTCATACATACGTGGGATGAGTTCGTAGAAGCTTTGAATCAAAGAAAGTTGATCTTAGCTCCTTGGTGTGATGAGAAGGTAGAAATTGTGTATTTTCTTATGCAATTATAAATTAAATCCTTAAAATAATTCTAGGTGTTTCCCTATTTTGAAGTCTAAATTAACAAAAAACCGACACATGGACTGAACGGACACATGCACCGATACATAGACGTCAGTAGTTCAAGATATAGGACGGCAACACCAATATATATAATTAGATGAAATTAAATGAGCACTATTTATAAAGAACTAAAATAAGAATCAAGATTTATATATTCATCATAATATCAAGAGAACTTGTTAGTCTTACAGTTTTATAACGAGTCTCGCCAAAAAAAACTAAGAGACATAATTATACAATTTGAACAATTATTTGAAAGAGCTTTCTTGTTAACTGTTTTTATCTATATATGCTTCAGGATGTGGAATTAGATGTCAAAAGAAGGACAAAGAATGAGATGGGAGCAGCAAAGACTCTCTGTAGTCCCTTTGATCAGCCAGAACTCCTAGAAGGTATAATCCTTATTCAAATGTTTGTGCTATTGAATTTAAACAACAGCCAGTTAAAATCTGTTTGATGTTTTTTGCACTTGCTATCTGCTATTCTTAAACAACAGCCAGTTATAATCCTTAATTAAACCGTATGGTGTTGGTTTTACAGGCACCAAGTGCTTTACATCGGGTAAACCTGCAAAGAAGTGGACATACTGGGGCCGAAGTTACTAGGTGTTGTGTTGATAAAAAAGAAGTAGAAACTGTTTGAGTTTGTGATGATTTATGTTAAGTTTAAGAAGATCTTTTAGTTAACTTTATGTATAAAGCTCTTTTAATTTTATTTTTAAAGTATCTTTTGGAGGAGGTTTCAAATATATCTTGACCCAATGATGGAACCAGTTGAACAAAAAAATTAAGAATTTTCGCCAATTTTATCTCCAACATGCATCTTGCTTTTGAGTCCTTTTGTAAAATGTACATATTAGAAGCATCCGCCGTTTATTCCTTAAAAAAGTTGAGCAAACAACTTATTTTTGACTCAATTTTGAAGTTGTTTTGAACTAGATCGGGAAACTGGTTCAACCAAGCATCTTGTGTCATTTTTGGAAGCTAGTTCAGCATTTAATGGTGTCTTATCTGAATTTGTGGAATGCAGATAACTTTCTTCATATAGGTGGATCGAAATCAAGTTGAATGGATAGTTGATTGAACCATCCAATCTTTGAACTTCAAACTTGATATTGAAAACATTGTGCACAACAAGCTTTCGAGAAGTTGAATGGATAGTTGATTGAACATCCAAAAAAATCTTCTCACCAGTTTTGTTATGCTTATTATGTGGAGTATTTAAAAACAAAGAAACAACAAGCTTTGGGACAACATTACCGAAACATCTCAACAAGTAGCAACCTGATCACATTTAGTATGGGGTGATTGGAAGTTAGAACAAACTTCAAAATAGTTGCAATCCTCGCCTAGCTTACTACTGCTGAATCTTCTTGGAAGAAGCCACCATCAGACATTGTTACAATCAACATAGATATCGCTTTTCCAATTAGTGATAGTCAAACAAGTAGGGCTTTCTGTTAATGAGGTGATAAATAACAGTTTATGGCTGCAATGACGTGCTAAACACCTTGGAGATTCGAGGTTTGGGTAGGTGATGTCATAGGGAACCACTCGCATATTTTCAAGGGGAACCAAAGTTTGAATCTCGGGTCGGTTATGTTTGAAGTTTATGTGCAAAGTGAGGCTTGTATATCAAATCTAATAAAGTTGACATTTATGAGTTTGGAGCCATTATTTTTAGTGTAAATCAATTTTAGCTGATTAGTTCCATAACCTTGCAAAGGTGGCCATAGTCGTGACTGTCCCCATCATTTCGATTACATTCTCCATTATATTACTCACGTTATTGCTAACGAAATGAGACGAGTCTTCCAAACACGTTGGTTTAAGTAAAAATACTAACGTGAACAACTTATTTATAATCCGCCACGGATATTTTTTTCTCAGTGCCATTCGGTGATACGTTCTTTCTTCATTTAAAAAAGTGTCATTTAATTTAAGTAACCATTATGGCTAATTCAACTATACTGTGTAAACACTTCTTTTTCTTCTTTTTTTTGACAAAAACTATATTGTGTAAACACTTCTTAATTAAGTTTTAACATATCTAAATTATATTTAGTGAATATTTTAATAGTATTAAAAAGGTAAGTGGGACTAAAAGAACAAGGAGCATGTAAATTTTATTTCTGATAATTACTGGATGGTGTCAATTTTAATCAGAAACCATTATTCTGTCTACACTATATATCATGTTTTATGTTTGACATTGTATTACTGGACAGGTACTATGTCCATGAGGTGTTAGCTCAATGTGGTAAAGCCTTTACAACCTCATGCGACAAAAATTCAAATCTCCTCAAGGCCGGCCGTAAAATAGTCACTAATGTCACTTTAATTGATAAAAAAAATATTCTGATTTCCCAATTTTTTTAAAATATAATATTTTAATCAATAATGGGAATGAAAGAAAGGTTAAACAAAGAAGTATGATAAGAAGGCCAAACCGGCTTACAAATTACAATACCCCTTTTAAAAATTTGGCCTTTGAATGAGAAATACTTTCACTACCAATTCTACGAAGCTGGCTCAAAATGTCATTAAAATCTACAGGGGGCTCACATGAAAAGTGCACCTGCTCCCCTGTATGAGGATGCTGAAACCTACACGAAAATGAACAAAACCAATAGTGCTATCAATGGTCATGAATTACGCATATAAACCGAGAACCGAAGTTTAGCTACGAAGTTATAAAAGCTTTTATCATGTTACCCGAGAGTCAAAGCATGAAGGCAAGGCCTATCTAGCTCAGAAACTGTTTTAAACATTTCGCTATGCAAACTCGGAGTTGTTCGTGGCCGTAGCAATGACAAGATCATGCTTTTCGTCCCTCCATATACCTCATCACCTAGCAGAGGTACACCCAAATACTTGGCATGCGCACGAATCTACAAAACAAGTGTGCATTTTTTAGCAGATATTATAAGTTTAGGCTTTACTATGTTACAGTGGAATATTCTTTAAAAAAATATATTTGTTGATTTTAAATATTTGTATATAAATTCTTAAAACTACTACAACCAAGTCTTATTCCACTAGGTGGAATTGACAACATGATCAGACGACGCTATAATATTGTATAAAAAATCATGACTATAACCAAAGTATTGTCCTCTAAATCTATTTTAATAGTTTTGACAATCATTTTTGCCTTATTTTGCCTTTAGCGAATGAGTGGTCCTTCATCTAATCTACCTTTCTTACTAAGGAACTTTTAGGTCTCCTCCACACATGACCAAACGATCTAGGTCACACTAACATTCCTAATCATATCCCTTGTAGTGTTTTCACTCATTCAGCGCATCATTTTCATCTATACTATAGTGAGTTTATTCTCATGTTTGCTTTCACAATCAAACACTCATTCTCATACAATACCTTATAGTTCATCGATAAAATTTTCCCTAGCTTGAGTTGTACCTTTTTATTACATGAGACACTTGAGGCCCTCCTCCATTTCAACCACCTTCCTTGAATCAAATGTTTACATCTCCCTCTGTTTCTCCATCTTTTTTAACAATTGACCTAAGATGTGTTAAGTATGTAACTTGTGGTATTGTATGGTTTCCAACTTTTACCTTTAAGCTAGGGTTTTTTCTTCTTGGCTAAAGTTTCCATATATTATATCTTAGTTCCATTCAAACAAAAGTTGTCTTATAAAACTTGTCTCCAAGTCTCTAACCTTCCGTTTATTTCCTCTCGACTCTCCACTTAAGAATACATTATCTTTAAAAAGCATGCTGCAGAGTGTTGGCTCTTAAATATGCTCCGTTAGTACATCTATGCCATGTCCGCCCATAGAAACTTGACAGTGTTTTACTCCAATGGTAAACAGCACCTTTTGGTTCTCTCGCTTGCAACGAGATTTTGCCAATTAGGATTTCTCTAGAGTTTCTAACGATATGTACCTGATGAGTGCGTCCAGTTTCCAACTTCCACTCAACCAATGCACAGCTACCCCCAGCAAGTATCTCAATTACTTTGTACCTGACAAATAGTAATAAACTTTTAGACGACTAGAAAGCCATTAAGCAGTTGATATAAAACCTTTTTAATAAACTTCTCAAAAAACATCCCTAGAAAATGTAATATGTAATATTACAATAATTTTGCAATGGCTATGAATTGTTAAAACATCTTCTCTAAATTAAAATTAGTTTTTGCATTTCTAATTTTTCAGAAGCTCTTATTTAATTTTATATGATCATCTGCAAGCTGATAAGAAATTTTAAGAAAGTGCAAACTATGGAGTATGGACTTATTTTAACTAAGAAGTTTTTATAAGCTAATGACATAGGGGTTAACAGTTAAATGGACCACAAAGAAGGGATTTCAACTGTTTTATTTAGTTTCTAATTAATTTGGTTATATGATGAAAAAACGCAAAGGACGAAATATCTTGTGGCCATTTGTCGCGAATCATGATAATTGCATTTAAGAAAAGTTAAACTAATTCCAATGGAAAATTTATTGGCAATGTCACCCGGATTGAATAAGAACAGGCTCAAAGTTCATATAAATATGTGTTCATACTACACAAATGTTGGAAAATACACATGTATGTTTACATTCGTAGTTGATGCATTGTAAATTTTTCAATAGTCAAATATGACCAAAAGCACCTAATATAATTCAACACTAGTAAATAACTAATTATAAATGAAGTGTAAAAGTACCATAAATCACCTACTAGCCGCATGACGGGCCTTCACAGAATTAATTAGTCCAGCAACAGCGATCATACGAAGCCGGTTATTAGGATCACGGCCAACAGGAACCTCAACACGCCCAGAAACTGGAGTAGGTACCCCAGCAGTGAGACTAACATATACCCTCTTGATAGTGCGTAGCTTGAATTGTTCAGACAATTTCATATGAGAATGTTCATTCTGATATCAAGGCATACAGATAGTGGGTGTAAGATGAATGTTAATATTCTGAAGTTTCAGAAGAATTTCATTCTTCGTTGTAATTTGGCACTTCTGACAAGTAATGAGAAAGTGTAAAAGTACCTTAGCAACAACTAGTAACCCACTTGTGCCTTTGTCTAATCTGTGTACAATCCCTGGGCGAATTGATGTCATAGAATTTCTAGAATCTAACCCTTCAGAAGAACTTGACTGGGATGAGAAACCATTAAGTTCATCATCAGAATCTTCTGTATCTGAAAGAGCTTCCTCTTTAGAAAATTCAACATTTGGCAGGTTGCAATGGTGCAGAATGCCATTTACAAGTGTCCCAGACGTATTGCCAGGTGCTGGATGCACAACCTAGGTTGAAGAGCAAAACATTTGTCAATATCAATATTTTGAGTTAGTTTCCATTTGTCTTCTGAAATTTTTTGACATGATTACTCAATTTTAAAAAATAGCTCCTAGCACTACAGAATAAAGCGGTTGGTTAGTTTACACAGCCTGAATTTAATCATCAAGTATTAAACTTCTGATAGTTTAAAAATCAAGAGAAATCAATTTATAAACCAAAAAAAGTCTCACACTATCTACCGTACAATTATGCAGGTGGATCATGCAAGATATAAAAATAACATCTTAGAGCAAGAGGTTTGAAATTACCATGTGAGCAGGTTTATTTATGACTAGCAAATGGTCATCTTCATAAACTATATCCAGAGGTATGTTTTCCGGCACAGCTCTCAACTGCTGCAACTCCGCAATTGTGCACTTGATCTCATCCCCAGCTCTCACATTGAAAGAAACCTGCTCAAGTATCACCATTATACTCAGAATATTTATAATGATCAATGTCCTAATGCCTTAAATGTCCTAAGTAATGGTAGTTCTCAAAGTCACTAACAGTTGAAATTACACTTTGACTATACCACATGTAATTGCAAAGAAATTAGTAGCATCAGCATAAGTAAGAAATTGAAATTGAAATGGAAATTAAGTTTATGACTACCTTATCAACAACACGGCCATTGACATGAACGAGTCCAGCTTTAATACTTGACTGGACACGAGCTCTACTGATGCCATTAATGCGAGAAGAGATCCAACTATCGAGTCTCAATTTTCCAGATTTGATTCCACCGTCGTCCACGATTTCTTCCAACCGCACGCCGGCGTAATTCGATTTTGGTTCTCCGTTGGAATTCGCAATAGAGGAACGGAATTTGTAATTGTTAAATGGTGAAGATGAAGTTCTAAAGTGAAATTGAAATGCTTTTGTTGCTGTGGAAACACCGCAAAATCCACATGAGCTGTTTAGCGATAACATTTCAGTCAAACAACGATGGAAGATAATACTACTTCTTCATTCTCACTACTCACTACAGCTTCCGCGGCTTTCAAATCAAAATACTCACGTCATTCAATTTTTCTTATTTATTTTTGGATAAGAATATCACTAATACTAGAAATTAATGGAATGAAGTTAATCAATGATTAAGATGTGGGTCTCAAGACCATAAGTTAACATGACTCTAGTTTTATACATCAAAATTTTAAAATATTCTTCGACTCTGGACTTTGTTAAATAAAATAATCATTATTGACGTTAAAATAATTTTTTTAATGTTTTCAATAACTTTATTCATATAGGAATTGATACGACAATAAATAAGTATACTAAATCACTAATACCAAAGAATATTTATTGTGATACTAATTTGACTATTTATTTATACATTTATGAAGCAAAGTGACTGTTATCTCTTATTTTTTTCTAAGATATCAATGTTTGTCTCTCTTCGTTTTTTTAAGTTGACATGTCTGTCTCTTTTCACAAATCACAAGTAACATAAGCAAAAAGAAAACATTTGTATATTTGTATAACTCCAAATAAATATCATTTAGACATACATAAAAAATACACATACCACAACTATTTCAAAAATAGACATGTTCCATTCTTGTTTTCTACTTTGTTTAAATGACTTTTGTTTGAGGTTGTGAATGTTTGTATGGTCAAACCTTTAACTCTTTGTATGGTAAACCTTTAAATAAATATCATCTTTTTTTATGGTAGTTGATGTTCGAACCCCGGACTTTACATATATTACACATTATCCCTAACAACTAAGTTAAGCTCACGATGATGAATAAATATCATCTAGACATACATACAAAAATACACATTATTTAATTATTTCAAAAAATATACATCATTCAATTCTTTTCATTTACATATATTTTTATTTTTATTGTGTGTTTAAATCATTTTTATATGAGGTTATTATCACACAAGCGAACCGAACCAAATTTGGAAAAGACATTGCTCCCATTCATAATAGACATGTTGTACTTTACCACCATCAATGAAACCACAAATATAATAGACATGTTGTAGAACCTTGTTGGAAATGATATTGCTCACTTTCAGCCATCTCGTGACAGAGAAGCTTAAACCACAAAAAACCGGGCAATAAAGAAATGGATTGTTGTTTTCTCTGTCAGAATTAACAACACCCCGACATCTAAGATTATTTTTTTGTCAAAATTTTGTTGCTCAATAATCTCTCAAGAAGTAATTATACTTTCAATGGAACCATTGGACAACATTTGATAAACACCTTTAATAGGTTAATCATCGACAAAAGCATTTCACCACGACCATTTCTCAAATATATTATCTTGCAAAGTAATTTTTTTATCAAAGAAATACATTTTAAAAGGTCATCTTTCTATTTTGTCAAAAAAAAAAGGTCATCTTTCTATTAAAAGTGGCTTCTCCTCCAAACTCCGCTCAACCCCCTACACCAATATCATCGTTATTCATAATTCACAATCACATTTTTATCCAAAAATAACTTAATACGACTTATTAATTCTCTCACACAATGCCACCCCACTCACTCAAGGATCTTTCCAAATCATAGTGTCACTACCATCGCGCATAATCTTTGAAAGATTATTATTACCTCCAATTGACAAACACAAATATTTAAATGGGAGATGCCTCAATTTGAAGGTAAGGATTCTAGTTGCCTCCTCCATCCATTAGTGATTCACGTTAATCCCTACTAATCAACTCTTGTAGAGGTTAACCTTAAGCCGAGACACCACCTTGGGCAACAATGTGTCATCAACAAATTGTAAAAGGAAAATATAAACATTACTAATTTCAGAAGCCTTATACACATCAAATCTTTACCGGCCGATAAAAACAAGATGGAAGTCAAAGGATCTCTTTGCCTTAATCCACCACCATTCAGAAAAATTAATGTGACCACAAGTACGCAAACTATACCGATGATATGATATCTAACCTCTTTATTTTCACATTTGTCTGATTGAGTCCCTCAAAAATTTTAAACATCGTAAAAATTACACCAGTCACAACTTTATTGGGGTAACACCAATCACAACTTTTTAATTGACTTTAAAAAAAAAAAAAAAACCATTCTTATTATTTTGGCCTTCGAATTTTAAATAAGATTGACTACATCTTTTTTTATTCAATTAACCTAAAGAATATAATCTTCCATAAAAAACATAATAACCGTACAAATGCTTCTATTATTTGTAGTTTGTGTGACACGCAATAATGAAACAAATGCAACATCGAAAACACAACGATGTTTTTTGGGAGAAAAATCATTGCAATTAAATTTAGAATATACTTTAATAATTTCATCAAGTTTTCATTCCTTAGAATTAGAGTAGAATAATGGAGAGCTCACATCATTTCTCAGTCTCCTTTACCTTTAATTTGTCACACACTTTTTCTTTTAGTCATACAACAGCAACAAATATAGAAAGCCACCTAATTGAATGTGAAGGGAATTTCAATCCCTTGTCTAGATTAGGATATGTGTGTAACCACCTAATCTAACACTGTAGCACATTCAAGACACACACGATTAATTGGTGTGTATAGGAGGAACTTGATTCTTAAAATCAGCTTCATATATATAGAAGCATGCAGCCAGGGACTTTAATTTGTCACGATCCATGCACAGTTGTGACACACTTTGGATGCACTTCATAGCCACATTGAAGACACTGATAAGCCCAATTGGACCCTTGTTCATCACAGACACAACAAATAAAGGGCCCTCCCCCATTTCCATCAGACACTAAATTAAGTCCATGATGGTGCCCTTCATGATGCACCAAATTTGGAAGATCCTTAGCCTCTTCTTCAAGTTGTTTCTCTAGCTGCTCCACTTTTGAAGCAGTGAAAGGGTAAGCATTTTCTTGGTACAAATTTATTAAGTTTCTTCCATGTATTGTTATTGTTTTACCATCAGGACCTATAATTACCAAACAAGGTATCCCTTGTACATCAAAGTGTCTTGCAAGGTTCTTTATCTCCGGGTCACCAAAAGGTAGAGCTAACCAAGGCATGATATTGTAGTACGAATCGAAAGATTCTTGGTCGCGGTCGTTGGAAACAAGCACAATTTCAAAATCCTCATGGGGGTCTTGTTTTTCAGCTAGCTCTTGCTTGATTATCTGATAAACGGTAATCAATTTGGGAGTGAATTTGGTGCATGGGACACACCATCCAGCTGAGAAGTATAGTCCAATAGTTTTACCAACTAAAGAAGCAACTGGTACCTGTATACAAGGCCAACAGTGCCCGTTTGTTAAATAAAATATGAATGCTAACATTTATTTCTAACTAATTATGGACCAGTTTGAATTATATTTTTAGTTAAAGTGTTTCTCAAGTAAAGTTCTTTCACTTACAAAGAATTTATATTTTCTACTTACATGATGAACTTTTGTTTTGAAAAATAGTATAAGTAAAAGTGATATTTATTTTTGTATTTATTTTTTATAGTTTAAAAGAGTTTTAGGAGACAAATAGTTGAGTGTTTGAGTTGATTTGAAAATATATCTAAGGTTCAAATCCCGACTATTTATATGATATACTAACATTTATATATCTATAAAGACTAGAGAGAAAATACAAGTACATGAGTATTATATTATAATTTGTATCATGGATTTGACTATTATATTAATGATTATTGCATCTTCTTTATTTTTAAGAATAATTGCATCTTTCTTAAAAGTGTAAAACATTGCAACATGAAGGCTATATGTTAATGCTAGTAATAAACAAATCATAGAAAACAGTAGCATGCAAATGAGTGAGATGATGAAGATATTATTAATTGGAACATTTTACCTGTGTGAGTAATCCACCCGTGTGACTCAAAACATAATCTCTATGATTATTAGCCAATAAATTAGCAAGTGTTTGATTTTCAAGCTTCTCTCTTTCAGCCTCATGCAATTTCTCCAACCTCTCTTTACTAAACGGATAGGCTTGAACACCATATCGATAAATAAGTTCAACACCATCACGTAACGTTGCTTCTCCTTTACTATCATCAGGTTGCAACATAACCAAACATGGAATACCTTCCACGTCATACTTTCTGTTCAATGCTTTCTTTGTTTCCAAATCAGAGAAAGGAATTGCTAGCCAAGGCATGTTTTCATAGAAACCATTAAAGGCATCTAAGTCTTCGTCAGAGGATACATACACTATCTCAAATTGTGGGATATTGCTTTTCAGTTGCTCGTAGATTCCAATGAGCAATTGAGTGAATCCACGACATGGTGGGTACCAATTGGCAGCGAATAATAGACCCACTACTTTCCCTTCAAGTTCTGAAATTTTAACCTGCATGCAAAGCCAGCAACATTAACATCTTAGCAATAATGCAATGTAATGACCAGAAGAAAATTCAATTACTCCCTCTTCACACAAACATTGTCACATAATATGTCAATTCAATCATATTGATTGGAGAAATTATAAATAAAAAACATTGAATTAATTTTATTAACAATTGGCAATGCAAAGTATAAAATAAGAAGTTAGTAAAAGTGATGGTACAATCGAAAAAAATTACACCGAAAACAAAAATTGTGGGCACAAGTATCATCAAATCAGTATTCATATCCATAAAATAATGAGTGGTCAAATATTCGTTTATTATGTCCGTGTATCTACCCGTTTCGTGCCCGTAACGAATTTTACCTGGAGACATGAGTATTTTTGTCACCCTTAAGTAATACCTTGACCGTTTAATATAAATCAATAGTTGTGATCGTTTAAAATTAATTTCGTAATTGTGCAAGCTGACTTCTCAAACATAACAATGGAATCGATTAGTGTAACTGCATGGTACTATTAGCACAAGAAATCCAGATTCCTGTAAATTAGGTGTCTTAAAAATTGAGTTCGGTAACCCAAAAAAAAAAAAAATAGAGTTCTAAAATCGCATATATACGCCTCTCATGAAATGACATTGCTAGACAATTGTACTTGTTGAAAAGAAAAATGTTAGCTAAATAAATCATACTTTTGTACAGCTAGCCATCAGTGTCAATTCATAAAATGGAACATTAATAATAATTGAGGCTTTATAGAGGTAAGGGGAATATAAAGTTAGGACCACTAATACAAACGTAGCATGCAGATTTGTGGAAATAAAGTTGTGTTGCTAATCCTTAAATAAAACGTATAGATACTAGAAGAGCTTATTGAAGAGCTTTAAACTACACCGACAAAGTAGTACAGAATGATATAAAATGGGGGGTACTAAGAATAGAAAAGAATCCAGCCTATCCAAAATCTTGAGAGGGACATGCCACCGAAATGGCCCACTTTGTTGAGGGATAATGGGCCACGTGTATAGCGCAAAATGTAGTTGATAGGACTATAGGGAGTACTATAGTTAGGCTAGAGAGAAAATGGTATTTAGGTGACACTTGTCCTTCGTTTGAGAAGTTTGATTCTCCACGACAACTAAACACTGAAAGTGACTACAAATATTAGGCATGTGTAGCTCGTGAATGCTTGCCATCTATAGTATATGATCATCTAATCTATCTAATTAAGCAATTGAGAATATATAGTATCCTTATTCGTCATCAATTCATTATTCTCTTTTGAAATATGCAGTTTTGGTTTGAAGTTTGAATATATTTGTGAGCGTCAAAGACCGCAACAATTTCACAAAATGTGAACAATATATGAAAAACACTAATAATGAATGAGATATTTAGGATGTGTAGGAATAAGAAGAGATTAAATTAGTTTGCTAAGGATGGTTTTGTATATATTAAAGTGTAAATAAAGTAAAGAAATAGAAGCCAATGGATTGTCAACAGCAAAGAGAGAACAAGTATCAAGAGACAGCATAGCATAACCAAAATCCCTTCTCTCATAGTTCATTCATATTCCTAAAAGAGGAAGTGAATTTATACCTATCTCACTGAAATAATGTTGCAGAATTAGTCGTAAGGTCTTAATCTAAATTTAGTTTTGGAGTTGATGTTTTCTTTTCTTTCTTTAATTGGTTTTATAAGTTAAGTATTAAAATGTCAACACTGTTCTATCCATGAGTATAGTATCTGTGGTATGGATAATAAATTACCTTTAGAAGTGAAATTCTAGTTAGTAGACTACTTGAATAAAAAAAATAAAACATATATGCCATTGAACCTTTTTTAATCAGATTAAGTATTCTCTTAAATATTAAAAATTATCAGATTGGTCATCTATGTATTAAAAAATTAACATTGAGTTACATATAAAAGGGACATATGTTCAACTTGTTCGTGCGTAATATTTAAAGAATCAACTTAAGAAAAAATAAAAAATAAATGCATGAGATGCAAATATATGTTATGTATATAAGTAAATTTAAAGCTGACAAATAAATAATAGATCAAAACAAGATCTAGCTCTTTCAAATCGAGTTTTAATCCGTTGCCAAAAAATATTGAGTTTCAATCCTTTAAATAAGATTCTTTAAAAAAATAAAAAAAACCTTCAAATATGATTTAACTGATACTTAATTTTTGTAAACCCTAGAACTTAATTTATTTTGCACTCACAAGATTGATGTAAAGAAATCTGAGGACAAAGTTCCGAGTTCAAATAATATATGAATGTGGAAGAAATTTGAGGACACAAGAAGGAATCATGTACTAAACACGATTGAACACACGACCAAAGAAGTTTTAAATAAATAATTTTTAAAAATTGTAAGAGATCCTAACCAAAACAAAATCATAAGCATTAGCAAGTAGCTGCAACTCTAGGAAAATTGAGGAGTATCAAATAAAATTAAAATAGAAAATATTTCCTCAGAAATTATCGTTTAATTTTTTTGGAGGCTCTATTTGGTCTTGGCAAAGATGCATAAATCGTATACGCTTCACTCAATTAATATCATAGTATTTTTATTTTTTATAATAGGAAATGAAAAAAGTATAATAAAAACTGTATAGTGGCATACTGTACTATTGTTTTCAGCTATTAACCCATGAATGAATATTCAGAAAATTAAAGTGGTGAGGCTATAGAAAGATAAAGAACCTGAGTTCCCGTTGGTGACAGGAGAAAATCACGATCCTTGGAAGCAAGAAGGTGTGAAAATTTAAACCTTGAGACAGCTTCTTCTTCCACAAAGTTACCATTACTATTCACCACAGCTTGAGTAGTAGCTCCACCCTTCATCTCCATCCTCATGACGCTCTCTCTCTTTTTCCTTCTTTCTTTATTCTTTATGGTATTTATTATGTATACGAGTCAAGAAATGAAAGAAGAAGAGTCTCTCATACTCTCATAGTATAATACTCCCTCATTCACTCATTCACACAACGACACATATAGCATTCATTAGGAATCATATTCTTTCCACATCATTATTACATATTAGTCGTCCACAAACAACACATTCACACGTAGCATTTCAAGGTAATACTAACATACAACGCACCCATATGAAGATCATCATGTTGTTGCGGTTTTTCTTATTGCCACGATCATGTCCTTCTAATGTTTGACTTGTGTCTACGAGGTCAAGTCAGCTACAAGAAGATGCCACGTGTGTGGTTGTGATTCTTGAAGGAAGGTCCGTGCTGTCATAAAAGACCTTTGAATTTATTTATTGATTAATTGATTGATACTATATGGTGCTTTGATACGGTAAAGCTCCATTAATCGACACGTGGTTACTCCTTTATTTTCTTTTGCTTACTTTTATGTCCTTCCTTTCCAAATCTTCCTCCTTTCCTGCAAAGCTTTGATTGCGAACCCCATGCCGTACTATGTTGTTTTAAGCGACTATTCCACCTTTCCTTACCAGTATGTGACACACGAGAAACTCTTGTATAAACACAAATGCAAATGATATATATTTAGACACACTCACATTAAAGGCAAAAATTAAAAGAGAATAAAATTAAATGATGTTGATTGATGTGAACTAATTATTTTTGTTTTAAAATTTATCATTTGATGTGAGTGTGCTCAAATATTTATCATTTGTATTTGTGTCCATAGTAGAGCTTGTCTGTGACACACACACATGTTCATGTTTGAACAACCTAAGGTTGCTTCATGGGAATAAGTTTTTTCTTCACGTCGGTACCATGATCATATGCCATTGGTCGTGTATGCCCTTTCTCACATTTCTCTTAGATATTTTGACAATCATTTTATGATAAGTTTAGACAATTTTTTCTCTTATACTCGCATTATGTTATTATTAACTCTATTTTTTTCTCTTGAATGATAATAACCAATAAAAGAGAGAAAAAAAAGATTGTCACAAAAACTTTTACAAAATATTTGTACAAATATCATTACTCTTTCTTTAAATAGAGATGATATACGTGTAAAAGACACACGGATGCTTAAGGCACTCGATGTTCAGTGGATTTTTGACATGAAAACGATGTGGTTTTTTGAGATGATACAACAAATATAAACTTGTGTTGCACAATGTTCCAAGTCGAGGTGCGCACCTCAAAACGACTTCATATTTTCGTTATGGGGCATATTTGCTCATTTCTAAACGAGTTTTCTTGTTGGATGACACATAGAATAATTAAGTTGGTCCTTTTAAGCTCATACAATTATATAGTCACCTTGACCTTTAGTCATTTTAATGGGTGGATCTAAAAGTTTTGAAATGGAACATTTTTGAAAAAAATTTATTTGAAAAATTAATGTTTCATTGATACTGTAAAACGACATAATTTTAAAACAATTTTTTTACAAAGTTCTTATAATTGGAGACGATGGAGTATTATTTAAGAGAATTTATTTTTCCACCTTCTCATATTCCATAATCTTGTGTTTTCCAACTTGTTTGTAGTGTGCGTGAAAGGAATGACAAGTCTTTTCTCCTTCCACCTCCATCTTCTTGTGCTATAAATTTATTTTTAAAGTGCAATATTTTATACTACACAGTGTTGTGCTAATGTAAATGTATTATCGCGTTAAAAAAATGTAAATGCAGTATGTTCTAAGTCAAGGTGCATGCCTCTAAACGACTTCATATTTTTGTTAAAGGACATATTTGCTTCTTTCTAAATGAGCTTTCTTGTTGGATGCCTCGTAGAATAATTTGGTTGGTCCTTTTAGACTCATACAATTGCATAAGTCACCTAGACCTTTAGTCAATTTAATGGACGGATCTAAGAGTTTTGAAAAGGAACATTTTTGAAATTGTTTAATGTGAAAAAATTGATTTTAGGGTGAAATTTCTACACGGCAATGTTATATATCTTGCATATTACATCCGGTCCATATAATTGTATAGCTCATGGATGAGGTGGAAGTTTAAACGGAATATGATGAGTCTTGTCAAGGGTGGTCTACCTTCGTGGTCTGGGCTTTATACTCTCGATTATTTTGAAGCTATAGATTTGATGCATTAACTTATATCATTGGTGGTGTTTTAGGATAAACTAATTGAAAGCACTCCACAACCTCAACTTATAAGTCACTTAGTTAATTTTGTTTATATAAAAAAAAAATTACGAGTTACTTTACAAAATTATAATTCACTAATAGTATGAGAAACAAAAATTAATTAAATTGAAAGAATGAATAATGTTTTATTAATAAACGACATATAACTTTGGGACAATCTTTTTATAAAGTCACTTTGAATTGGAGACAGATGGTGTATTATTTAAGAGTTTTTTTTTCCCACCTTCTCATGTTCGGAGAGTGCGTGAGATGGATGACAAGTATTCTATCCTTCCACCTCCATCTTCTTGTGCTATAAATTTAGTTTTAGAGTGCAATATTATGTACTACATAGTGTTATGCTAATGTAAATGTATTATGTTGTTAAAAAAATGTTAATGTATTATGAAATCATGTTAAAATAATACAATGTGATGAATTATTAAATTTTGTTGTCAGTTTTAACTTATGTCATTTTAACAAAAATAAACTTAAATGATTTGAATACAATTTGGATTATATAATATGAAATATGTCTAGTTTGTTTTGGAATATATAATCTTTTTTTGTTATGCTCTTTTGGATTATATATCTAAACGGGGACAAAATGGTTCATTCTGAGGGTGTGCGAAAAAATCATAGGGTGTGAAAAGAAAGACTTGTTGTTTAATGCATAAGCTCTATAGCCAGCTGTGTTATGGTTCAAATTAAATACGAAGCCCAAGTTTCATGAGCAATTGAGTACTATGGTTGTATAAGTCAAGTCACCGTAAGAAGATTCTAGATGTTTTTCTCAAAAAAAAGAAAAAAAGATTCTAGATGTTTATTCAAGAATATGTCAATTTTTAGGCATGTATAGTTTGTTAGAAAATATGTCAATTTTTAGCTTTGCTTTATATTAGTGGGAAATCAGTGAATGTAATAATCATCAAGAATAAAGGTCTTTTGTTGTAGATTTAAAAAAAATGATTTTAATAAAAACTTACTCAAAAATAATAAAAAAATCCATTGTTTAAGATTTAACATAATTAAAATCACATATTTTATATTAAAAAAATCTCTAAAAAATGATTTTTATGAATAACTATTTAAATAACTTCTCATTTTAAGTATTTTTTAAAATTTTATTATCCAAAAAAAAATAGTGTCAAAAGGATGAAATTCTTAAAATGACTTTCGTCTATGAGAAACTACTCAGATCACTTTCTCATCTTAAGCTTTCTTTGTTAAAAGAAAATACAGAAAAAAAATGATACACCATAAAAATCATTTCTTAGAAAAGCTGGTACAACAAACGAGCAATACATACGAAGAAGAAAGTAGTTTTTATAAAAATCATTTTTTAGTGTAATTTCTCCTCAATTGATGAACACCTAAAAGGATTTATCGAAAACTTTTACAAATAAAGGACTTATGTGTGACCAAAATAACTTAAATGATAATTTGGTACAAATTAACCTCAAATTTAAAGGACCTATATATGATCAAAATAATTTAAATGATTAATTTATTACAAATCTCAAACTTAAATGACATTGGTGTAATTTAGCTAATTATGACATAATATACTTTTAATTTTCAACTTCATTTTTCACCAACAATGCCTAGAAATGGTCCAGAGAGGGGATTATCCTTATATCAATTGGAACTTCTCTTACTAGTGCTTTTGTGACCTTCCCTATCCGTCTGGACTATGGATAGAGATATCATTTTTTACAATTAATTTGTTGCGATTCCTTGAGCTTGCCTGTGTCTAATGTTCTCACGGATATGTTTGCAAAATGTGGAATCATGGTCCGTGGAAGAAGCTCGTTTACGTGTTGAGAAATAAAGTCTACTCTTCATATTGACATGCAGCACATGCACTTTTACATATGTATGTAAATTATGGGTCAATAGATCATGCACAATTACTCTTTCTCTTTGAGATGTTTCTTGAGTTTGAAATTGAAGCAACTTTCACTTTTAAGAAGATGAACATTTCAAGAATAATGTTAGATGTGATCACCTTCTCCTCAATACTTGATACTAGCAGTCATTCTGGATTACTAACCCAATGGTGAAAAATCTTTAATTCCATAATAGGTGAATGAAACATATTGAAAAACAACACAATTAACATTGAATGAGATAATTGATCTCAATACCATGTCAACAACGGGAGGATATTCCATGGATGCTCCTGAGCAAGTAATAGATTCTATGACATAACCACTATGCCAATATTGTGCGTGTACACTGCTTATATATCACTTCAATTACCATAACCTCTATGACATGGATCACTTCAATTACCATGAAGTAACTTTTTTTTAACTTCATAGAACACAACACGTACAACTTGTGGTATTTGACTAGCCATGCATATTATGTAGTATGAACTTTGTCGCCTCAAGGGAGAGAAGAAGGTCTATGGAACCATTGATCACTTTTTGTACTTTGTTAACAGACTTTCATGCCACTCGTTTACCCAATTTTTTAGATTACTTGAATATATAACTTGCAGTGTTATTGTGATAGTAAATATTACGTGTGCAAATGCATAAACAATATATATTGTGTCTCATTTAAAATGTGTATAATGTACACATAAGTTTTTGTAACTGATTTCTTTAGTATTTGTTGTTAATAGGCAATCAAATTGTTGCATTACTAGTAAACCGTTTAATCAAACTTAACATCAAATGTTTTGGCAGTTGCAAATTAAAGTTTGATGAAATGTTCTTAAAGGGAAGTCCTAATAATATAATGGTTGTCCTATTTGTTCTTTTTTCTGAGTTAGCTACATCTATTATTTTTCTACTTATTTCTCTACTTTTTTAATGTTTGTTGCTGTAAATAACATTGCCAACATTTTTTTAGAGGTAACACTGTGAACTTGTGTCTTATGTTATTTCACAAAATGGGTTAATATATGTTTATCTTTTTGAGCTGACTCAACACCCTCAAGTAGCATATTGTGGCAGAGTTGGAGTGTTTAAAAGGAGTTGAAGTCGTTTAAATAGTTCATTGTTATAAGTTGGTTAAATGCATCTAAAGGTCTTTTAAGTTTTTCGTTTTTTTTAAAGTGGTCCTTTAAGTTTCAAAAGTCTCAAACAAGTCCTTTAAGTTTCAAAAGTCTCAAACAAGTCTTTTTAGTTTTTGAATCGTTTCAAACAAGTCATTTTAGAGGATGATGATGATGATTCAGATGATAGCAACAAAGAGCATTATCCACCATTTACCATGCTTAAAAAGATGACTAATTTTAAGTGGGTGTTAGGAGTCAGATTTGGTACCAAAGATGAGTTCAAGGAAGCAATTACCAACTATGTTATCTACAATATGACTTGTTATCTACTAAAAGGATTTGTTTGAGACTTTTGAAACTTAAAGACTTGCTTTAGTTTTATTGTGTAAAATAGCTGCCTAAATAAAAGGTATAAAATACGTGAATGTTACATGTCATAGATGTGATATTTTGAGTGTCAAATAATATTGCAAGTACTATTTTAAATAAGAAAATACTGGGACATTTGTTAATAGAGTAAATATAGTAATAATATCTTCCCCTAAATATTAATCTTTTTCTCATTATTTTTCTCTCAGTTGGGTTGAACCGTACTTCTCAAAGTTATTCATTGATGTTCTTATATGTCACCATTTCAACCTAATAATCAACCAAACATCCACTCCACGTTGACGGGGTTCCTAAAGATATACATAAATATAATGTAAAGCTCGTGATATGAAAATTGATAGGTATGGCTTTTGCCACTCTAAGTCAAAAGGTTAATTACCACCCAGTTGCCACCGATGCTACTTAGGGACCCATTTGGTCTATGCACAAGTCATTAAATCATGAACTATTATACCACTCTCCATAATTAATTTATATATATATATATATATATATATATATATATATATATATAATTTTTTTTTTTTAAGGAACATATATATTAAAAAAATCACAAGATTGATTCAAACGATAAGAGATTTAGCACTTTAGTGTGGTCGTAGGATTCAATTTCTAACTCTCGATAGGGGATTAAATTCCTCAACAAAGAATGGTCATTAAAGGATATGGAAAACTTCCTATCAAAATCATAATAACCTTAACATAAAAAATAAACAAGAGTTAAATAAAATTATGTCACTATCTCTCAACAAGGAAAATTTTATGGCAATATAAAATTATCAAATTTCATGTTTTTAGAGAGTAATTTATTTTCTTGTCATCATAAAATAATTATATATTTGCATCCTTGTGAATTTTTTCTTAGCACTCAACTTCTTAAAAAAAAGCTTGTTTAGAAAAAAAAAACTTTGAATAATTTTCTATAAACATGTTAAACATTATAAAAAGTTATATTATAATTGTTTTAAATGCAATGAATTAAATCTGGAACTACAAATCAAAATGTTAATTCGTTTTTTATAATGCTTAAAACATGTCTAAGAAAATATTTACAAGTTTAAATTCGACAAATTTTTAAGGGAAAGACCACTTAACTAAACCTATTTAAAACATGCTGTAACAAAACAAAAAAAAAAACTATTTAAAATATGTTTCGAGATTAATTTGATGGCGATTAACCAAATTGAGTGATGATTGAATTGAAATCAATCCCACAAGCCGAGCTGGCAATTGTCATTTAGCTAGCTGTTGTCGTTTGTTTTTTATTAGTAAGATCAAAATAAAAATAAGAAATCCCACTGCGTTCCTTGTGACTCTTGTTAGAAAGTACCATAAAACCGTTCACAGTACATATGGCCCCATTCATCCACTTTCTTCAACGACCTTAACATACGTGTCTTCGGTTTTATGCGTTAGCGTAAATTGGCCTCTTTTATGTTACGTGCAATTCATTTCACAACAACACAAACAAACAAAAAGTTAATTCTAAAAACGTAATCATAATTTCATTTCCTTTAGAAACATTATTTGGATCACTACATTAACAACTACTAATAATTCACAATAAAACAAAATAAAATCTAAAATTAGGAAGAAAAAAAAAACTTATTTGTAATAACCCTTCTATTCCTCTGCCGCACGCCGCTTCATTTTCCGTTCATTGCTTTTGCACAATTTCAGAAAGTTACCGCAGTAACTACAATAATCTCTTATAATTTTTGTGAACTTGCCACACAGCTGTTATGTAATAATGTGATTGAGTGCATGTTTAATATGACCGCCGTGTTGATACAAAACATGCACCACCGAATTTCGATCGTTCAGCAGGGACTCTCAGAATTGAGATTCTGAGGGTCAAGTTTTGCTCTACACAGAGGACACATAGGGTGTTTGGAGAGCCACGTGTCAGCACATTGGAGATGAAAAGCGTGGTTACAACCGGGAACGAGACGAGCCGGTTGTTCATCAACAATATCGTCAAGGCAAACGGCGCATTCGGTGGGCGCCAGCAATTCTTTACCGGTGATTTTGGGAAGCTTTTCAAGATCTAAAGGGGAGAGACCCTTTTCAGTGACCGGCTTCAACGGTGGATTTGAATCTGAACGGTGACGAGTGGTGGCGTAGAGAAGGCACATGTAAACGACGAAGATGGCACTCATTCCTAAACAAGGAAGAAAAAGTGCCAAAAGAACTGTATCAAGCATTGTAGTGATGTTGATGCACCTTCTTGGAAAATTGATCGGGAATTTGGGAGGGATTAATGTGGTGCGGGTGGGTGGAGAAGGAGCACCATAAGGAGTGCGTGAAGAAAGAGGCAGCAACGGGTCATGATATTTGGTTTGTGTGAGTTGTTGTGAGGAGAAGGTGGGTATTTATATGAGAGGGTTTGAAGAGTTATAGGTTCTCTTTGTTGCGTGCGTTTGGTTCTGGGAAAATATCTGGGGTATTGAAAATTGATAATTTTGAAATAATCAACTTTGATTTTCAGCTGAGTTGGACTCATTTATTTCTCAACGACCTCTATGAACTAATTATTTCACTTTCACAGCTGTGTTTCAACCCAATTCACAGCTGTATTTCAGTAAATACTATTGGAGTGTGAGACACTCTTTTGTTAAATAAACTAAATTTTCTCCTCTAAAGTAGTATTACGAGTACTGTTAATTCAATTTTTCTTTTTGAAGAATTCTATTAATTTTGGAACATATGTATTTGATAAATAAATGTGTATTTGTTGGATCTTTTGTGTGACATTGTGGGGGCCAACCACGTAACATAAATAAATAAATAAAATAAAATTAGACTTTTGACTCGTGCGACGCACGGGTATTCTCGACTATAATAGAGATCAATAAATAATCTTTAACTCGTAAGATCGTGGGTCGATTAATAAACGCAAATTAGATTATTGGAGATACAAATATTACAATCAAATGATAATAAAAAAAATTATAAAAAAAAAGATAAAAAAAATACAAAATTATGTTGTTGCACGGGTCAATTTTACTTATTACTTCTATAGTTAAACATAAAAAATTAATGCAGTTTATGGTTCCTAACAAATTATTTAGGGTAACCGAGTTTGCATGGAAATTAAGGTATTTTATTTGTAAACGTATTAAATAAGTGTACAACAACTTGCCAAAAAAAAATCTACAGAAACAATAAATTAAGTTGCTGCATACCTAATAAAATTAATAAATAATAAGGATAAGGATTAAGATATTTATTAAAATTTTGTTTTGAAAAATATTCATGGTTATTAGAGAGAGAAATGAAAAACATATATGATGCAAATTTAGAGTCAAAATTTTAGGATAGAGTTGTTGCAGTTAGGGATTAGTGGAGAGAAAAAATTAGGTTAAGACTTAACAAAATTAATAAATAAGGATAAGGATAAGGATTAAGATATTTATTAAATTTTTGCTTTGAAAAATATTCATAGTTATTAGAGAGAAAAATGAAAAACATATATGATGCAAATTTAGAGCCAAAATTTTAGGATAGAGTTGTTGTAAACCTAATAAGTGATTAGTGGAAAGAAAAAATTAGGTTAAGACTTGACAAAATTAATAAATAAGGATAAGGATAAGGATTAAAATATTTATTAAATTTTTGCTTTGAAAAATATTCATAGTTATTAGAGAAAAAAATGAAAAACATATATGATGCAAATTTAAAGCCAAAATTTTAGGATAGAGTTGTTGCAGTTAGGGATTAGTGGAGAGAAAAAATTAGGTTAAGACTTAACAAAATTAATAAATAAGGATAAGTATAAGGATTAAGATATTTATTAAATTTTTGCTTTGAAAAATATTCATAGTTATTAGAGAGAAAAATGAAAAACATATATGATGCAAATTTAGAGCCAAAATTTTAGGATATAGTTGTTGTAAACCTAATAAAAGATTAATGAAGAGAAAAAATTAGGTTAAGACTTAACAAAATTAATAAATAAGGATTATGTGACACGTTATTGTTGAATAGTGTTATGTGACATTTCTACCATAATGTCACACAAATAAAATTTCATACATGTTCTTGAATTTTTATCACAATAAAATAGTTTGATTGAGGAAGTATGAACACGTTAAATGTGGATTTATATACCCATCATTCAGTCACTTAATGTTAAAGGTGGTCAAAAAATTGAATTAACATAACCTAATTAGGCTAAATTACACGATGAGTCCTTTAAGTTTGAGGTTTGTTTGTAATAGATTGATCTTTAAGTTATTTTGGTTACAAATAAGTCCTTTAAATTTGTAAACTTTTCGATTTAGTCATTCTACCACATCATTGTTCGGTTAATAAAAGGACTAAATCGAAAACGTTTACAAACTTAAATGACTTATTTGTAACCAAAATAACTTAAAGAATCAATCTGTTACAAAATTCAAACTTAAGAAACTTATGTGTGACCAAAATAACTTAAATGACCAATTTATTACAAACCTCAAACTTAAAGGACCCATGTTGTAATTTAACATAATAAAAAATTGCAAACCAAACCAACTTAGTTTTTTTTTCTAGTTATAGTGTCCATTATGTGTAATAGACTCTTTTATACTTGATTGTACGGTTTGATTTGGGGTTTTTATCATAGCATATACCACCAAATCAAACCACATACTTGAAAAAACATTTACCACTCTACTCAAAGACTCACTTGATCATTTTTTTTTCCTTCCTTCTTTTTCCCGCATATGTTTGCTTTACCGTTTTTGTATCGGCAAATAAGTGTATCTTCTGTAGTTTGGCTGGTTTAAGCAAGCAATTTTTTTTATGTCATCTTTGCATGCGCATTCCCTAAAAAAAATCTTTGTAGGAGTATCAGGTGTGGCCAATTTCTTTGTAATCGTAGTTCCCATCGTGTTTAATGACTCCTTTTGCTCTTTTAAAAAAATATTGTTAATCATGATAAACTAGTTACTATTGTTAAGGTTAGTACAGTCAAAATTATGTGCGGAATTTTTAAATTATGTGTCGTCTAAAAAAACAAACCAAACCATACCATAAATACTCATATTCAATGATACATCGTATTTTTATATTAGTTATAGTTTGTTTACTAGACCGACTTCAACCGTCGCAATATTCTTTATTTGCATCAGTCCTTTGGAGTATTTGGAAGTGTCGTACCTTGAGATATGAAACAACAACGTAGATTTTTGAACGAGTTGTCCATATGTTACAAGAGTGGAAACTTGCCTAGGAATTGAGAAGCCCCGTAGGTACCCAAACACCAGATATGCCACTAGGGCCTAGTATTATGAATGGGGTTCGATGGCAAAGTACTTGCACTAGGTAGATAAAAATGCGACGTTGATGCTTCCTTCTCAACGTTCAATAACAATGTTGGTATCAATGTGTATTAGAGATACCGACAAGGGTTATGTGCTTGTCAAAACAACATCGTTTGCAACATTGTGTTTGGTGGAGGTTGGTGAAGTTTAGGACTTTGTGAAGTCCTAAGGGGTAACCGAGTTAGGATTGGATGACATGGATTTCTCATTAGATTTGAAGCTTGTGGTTAATATTGTGAATAGTAATAATAATAGTAACACTGATTTTGAAAGTATTATTAGTTATTGTCGACAATTACTTAGCATCCGATTTACCAATTTTAAGGTAGAGTTTAATCAAAGACAAACAAATGAGGTGATTCATGAATTACCATAGACAACACCATTAGAAATTAACTCCTAATTATTTATTAGTGTCTTGTCTTGTATATTGTATTCATGACTTATTATTTAATGATACGAAATGAATTTTTATCTAAATTCCTTAAAAAAACAACTATTTGGATAATTTTTTTTGACAACTGAACTAATAAAAAATTAATCAAACAAGAATGCATAATTAAAAAGTAAAAACTTGTCAAAAAAGAAAAATCAAAAGTAAAAATACTCCAACAAAAAATATAAAGAAAAGAAATAAAAAAGCGTGCAACGATGCGTTTAAGCTTCAGAAAAAGCTCTCAGTGAGTTTGTGACCACGTTGCTTCTTGTTTGGTCTTCTTCACTTGTTAGGGTTTTTATTATCAAATTCTCTCAATTTTCGCCCAATTTCGTTCACAATGACACAAGATCTTGAGATGAAAGATCGTTCAACTCCTTCGAACTCTGTTTCTCCACCAGTTCCATCTACTTTGCAGCGTAAGAATCTCCGTTTATCGATTTCACATCTCAATTTTCTTTGTTCCGTTTTTAATTAATTTGTGAATTTTGGAATCGTGATTCATAGATTTGAAGGAGATAGCGTCCGTTATCGAGACCGGTTCGTACTCGAAGGAAGTTCGTAGAATTGCTCGTGCTGTTCGTCTTACAATTGCATTGAGGAAGAAATTAACAGCTTCTGTTATATCTTCTTTTCTCGATCATGTTCTCACTCCTGGTTCTGAACCTCATGCTAAATTGTCTGCTTATCTCCCCAAGGTATAAACTTCTGTGTAGCTTTTATGTTAGATTTGGCATTTAGGGAATGTTCCTATTTATAAATCTTTTATATTTTAATTTTTCATATGTTTATCTTGATTTGAATCTACAATTGCAATCAGGGATGAAGTGTTTAGTATAGTTTTTTTATTTTATTTTTATATTGTCTATTTAGGGCAGTTTGGATCAACTTAATTGAGCCTGCCTACTGATTTAAGCACCCGTGAGACAATTTGCGAGAGATTGTGAAAACAACTTCTGACATGTCCATAAACTGTATTCAGCTGATTTTTATAAGTTCTCAAGGATAACTTATGAAAATAATTCGATTCTATTTTATCTTTAGTCATGGAAATAGTTTATCTACAAGCACTTATATGATATAAGTGTTCATACTACTAGCGCTTAATTAAACCTTTTATCCAAATTGGGCGGTAATTCTTAGTCTAAATAATGAGGTGACGAATAATTCTTTTAAAATAGAATCGGTTGACTACTTGTAACTTAGTAACTTTGTTCCATTATTGGATGTAATCGTGACAAACTTATTTTCTATAATTACATTTAGGGTCTGTTGGGATCGACTTGTTTGAGCTTATCTCTTGGCATAAACACTTGTGAGACTTTTTGAGATATCTTATAAGTTGTTTTCAGCACATTTCCCTAAGTCCTCTAGGATTGGCTATGAAAATAGCTTGATTTTATTTTAGCATTGTGTTAACGAAATAGCTTATCCGTAAACACTTAAATGATAATCAGGTACACTATAAGTGTCTAATTAAACTGTTTATCCAAACAACCTTAATTCTTAATCTAAATTACAAGGTGATGAATAATTCTGTTAGAAACGTATCCCCATTTATTTACTGCTTGTGACTTTGTAACTTAGTAAGCTATCTCATGAGATAGATGTTCTCTTCCTTTGTTTTTGATGGGAAATACCAATGGTCTTTCGAGTAATAATTCTGTCACTGATTGTCCAGGAGGATGATCATGAGATGGAGGTGGACGCCGCAACATCTGCCATTCAAACCCCTACCCCTACAGCTAAACACTTGTTGCCTGAGCTAGAAATTTACTGTTACCTGCTTGTACTACTTTTTCTGATTGATCAGAAAAAATACAAAGAGGTCAGTTCCTGTATTGCGTATATGTTTTCAACTATGCAAACTGGCAAATAATTGAATGCTCATGGTTCTCTGGGTTTTTTATATTTTAGGCCAAAGCTTGTTCTTCAGCTAGTGTTGCTTGGCTGAAGAACGTGAACAGAAGAACTGTCGATGTTATTGCATCTAGGCTATTTTTTTACTATTCATATAGCCATGAACTTACTGGAGATCTGGCTGAAATTCGGGGGTGAGTTGCGTGCTTATGTATCTATATAATCAATATGATCAATGAGGTACAAATCTAACTGATTTATTTTCTAGTAACTTGTTTAAATCCTTTTGTGGTATTTTTCTTTTCAGAAACCTACTTGCATTGCATCGGATTGCCACCCTTCGCCATGATGAGTTGGGTCAGGTTTGTGTTCTACTTATGGAGAAGATTTTTTTATGTTAGGGATTATGATCTTGTACTTATCTGTTGATGTATTTCAGGAAACCCTTCTTAATTTGCTGCTTCGCAACTATCTTCACTACAACCTATATGACCAGGCAGAGAAGTTAAGGTCAAAGGCTCCACGATTTGAAGCACATTCAAACCAGCAGGTATGTTAGTTCTATCACCATGAGCACAAAATAAATTTGTCTAAAATCCATACTTTTTATTCCAGTGCTCACAGCTGTGGTGTTAAAGCCCTTGTGATTAAGCTTATTGTTTTTTTGGGTACTTTTTGGCATCTATTCTGATTTATTATTAAACTTCCTTTTGTTAATTCTTACTCCTTTCATATGTGCACACTTGTTCTGTTGTATATTCCTTCCAGTTCTGTCGTTATCTCTTCTACCTCGGGAAAATCCGGACTATTCAATTGGAGTATACTGATGCAAAAGAGTCTCTCCTGCAAGCTGCTCGTAAAGCTCCTGTTGCAGCTCGGGGTTTTCGAATTCAATGTAACAAGTGGGCCATCATAGTGCGTTTACTGTTGGGAGAAATACCTGAGCGAACTGTCTTTATGCAGAAAGGAATGGAGAAAGCGCTAAGACCTTACTTTGAGCTTACAAATGTAAGTCCGCATTATGATTCAACCTTGTTTGTCATGATAATATATCTCGAATCTAGTTCTAATATCATTATGATTGATTCTGTCTCCTATCTATCTTAACCATTACTCCGACTAGTTTTTATGGAGTATTTTAGCAACATGCACCTTAGGGTGCATTTAACCACTTTTTAGTTATAGCTTATCAGTTGCTAAAATACTCCTAAAAAAAGAAGTGGGTGTATTCTAGCAAATGCCTATAGGAGCTACTAACTTACACCCGCTTATTTTTTAGGAGTGTTTTAGAAACTGATAACTGAAGTGGTTAAATGCACCTCAAGGTGTATGTAACCACTTTTTAGTTTTAACTTGCTCAAATACTCCTAAAAAATAAGTGGGTGTACGCTAGCAAATCTGAGTAATGCTATTGCACACCCACCTACACCCTCCTGTCACTATTATAAGCAAAAATCAACCTTTTAGATTCATTCATTAAATGATGTATGTGGTCTATATAAAGACCATATACGTCATTAATTGAATGAATCTAAACTGTAGATTAGAAGGTGTGTGTTAGCACCCAACACCTTAGTTGGACAATATACCCAATTTTTCTTTATTAAAAAAGTCAAAACAAAGGGGTATGGTTGTAACTTTAAATTTATTATTAAAAAAGAAAATTTTTCACTCTCTTTCCCATTGTTTCATCTACCTCCATCCACCCTCCTTCACATTGTCATCTTTCTCTGACCTTCCTAGCTCAATTGTTGAGGAAAAATAGTATCCAAATGCTCAGAAAATAGTGAACCAAGTGATGAGTACTTTTTGTATATAAATGGCACACCACAACACATGGATAAAGAAAAAAGACTATTGCACCAGTCTAGATAGACCAAAATGTAATGAAATGCTTATTTAAAGTTGCAAATTATATGTTTGAAGATACTTGAATAAAGATTAAGTCTTTGCAATGTCATAACTTTCTTATTTTTTAATGTTCTAAATCCAGGTGTGGATAATAATTAAAACCATGAAAGAGATGAGAGTTTATAAATAACTAAAAATCATTTTTGCTAATCCCAGAAAAAGCGCCTTTTTCCCTTCCGTTTTTTCCACAGGGAAATCGTTAAACTAGAAAAGGAGATAAAAAATAAAAAAGGCTTAGAATAATTACATTAATTGCCTTAACTATAGTTAATTGTTGCGAAGAAAGAAAGTGGTTTATTGGTCCATGTAAAAGGTGTTGGGTACTAGCACACATCTTTTAATGTTATCTCAAGGCCATAGTTTATCTGAGAAGGAATTCAGAGGATAGTCTGCTGTTTGCTTGCTCTCTTAATGCCAATTGAATCGATAATTATTAATGTGTTATCTCAAGGCCATAGCCTAGTGGTCAACCTTTCTTGCACAATTTAGGCCCTGAGTTAGTTACCACCTGTGCCAAAAGAATATTTTATGCATTTGTTGGTTCTATTTTTTCAGTCTTTGGTGCTTTCTTCGAAGTTATTCACTTTCTTTATGCATTGTTATTCATTTGTTAATTCTCCATTTGGATATCCATAATTGTGTTATTTTCTATAATACTCTGTTAGTTTAGCTTATGTTGTGGAATTCCAGGCTGTCCGCATTGGAGATTTGGAGCTGTTTAGGAACATTGCAGATAAGTTTGCAACCACCTTCAGTGCAGACGGAACTCATAATTTGATAGTTCGTCTCCGACATAATGTCATCAGGACTGGTTTACGTAACATCAGCATCTCCTATTCTCGCATCTCACTAGCTGATGTTGCTAAAAAGTTGAGGCTGGACTCGCCAAATCCTGTTGCTGATGCTGAGAGCATTGTGTCGAAGGCTATTCGTGATGGGGCAATTGATGCTACATTGGATCATGCAAATGGGTGGATGGTGTCTAAGGAAACGGGAGATATTTACTCCACGAATGAGCCTCAGCTGGCTTTCAATTCTCGAATTGCCTTCTGTCTTAACATGCACAATGAAGCTGTTAGAGCACTTCGTTTTCCACCAAACACACACAAAGAAAAAGAAAGTGCTGAAAAGAGAAGAGAGAGACAACAGCAAGAGCAGGAACTGGCCAAACATATTGCAGAGGAGGATGATGATGATTTTTGACAAGATTGTCTTTTTTCACCCTACTAGTTGCAATCGGAATCTGTTTATTTCCGACATTTGCTTATATTTCCATTATGAAGAACTTCCATTAGCATTTCCCTTTCAAAAATTGAAAATTTCATTTTCTACATGGAAGACCTCTTATAGTTTTACCATATGGAAATCTCTACAGTCTGTTTTTAATTTTATTCATGATGATGACTTCTATGGTTTGTTTCTTTTGGGATAATTGTGTTTTAAGATCTTGAAAAAAAGTCAATTAATTAGGACCTTGCTAGTAATTATGTTTGCAGTTTTTATTATTCCAAGGTGTTACTCTGAATGACTTGTTGAATCAGCATTGCTTGGAATGTTGTAATTTCTTTTTAGGCAATCATATGCTTCAACAGAATACGTCGGATTGATTTTCGATTGAAACAACAGAGGTCCCATAAAATGTTCTCACAAGACATAAACATTTATATATAATTCATGTTACAACACCCAGCAAACTTTATTTCCTTAAGTGGGGTTGTCTAGATGGATAAAATTAAACCATAATATTCAATTCAATAATCAATAACAAGTCATGATAATCTAGATCTTTATGTTACGCCATGATATTTCTATCACGACATCCATTTACCCAGCGCCCTTGGATGAATTCCCCCTTCCCTTTTTTATTGTAGGCTTGCTTTACGACAATCTTTCCCTTGCCATGTTTAAGTTCAATTACCACGTGGATTTTCCAGATTGAAGGGCTTTTGTTGAGACACGAAGATAATGAAAAAGGAAGAGAGTCAGACATGTATATTTTTTGAAAACTGATTGTAAATTGAAATAGAAGATGATAGTCTAATTTTAACACTAATAGTATTGTCAGTTTTAACATTTAGGCTCACATATTCCTTCAAAAAAAAAAAAACAATTAGGCTCACATATAAAATCAAGTGTTTTAAGCCACTTATTAAAATAAAATCAAGTTTTTTAAGTGATTGATTATTAAAATAAAATCTAAATTTTACATGCAATAGTATTTGATGGTCAAGAGTGGAGGGAAGTTTAAAAAAGAAACATTTGATCAAAAAATTTAAAATGAGTCACTGAAGCCCCAACTGTCCATTAGCGAAAGGTTTGGACACTTAACTGTTGAAGATTTTATGCTGTCAAGCATGAAAGATTGAAATTTACTGAAATGCATTAACAGATTTGAGCAATATAGAGCGTGATTGAAAAATTAAGAAACTATCACAGCTATGAGACAACAATCCACTGAAGCAGATATGGGACTCGTCCTTTCTGCACCCCACTAAATTGATTTTTGCAACCACGTGTACTTTTATAGAAATATAGAGGAGGATGATTAAATTGCTACCTAAAGCCTAACAATATTTTTTACTGGGAAAAAAATTAGTCTCCCTAAGCATAATATTGAGCACGAAACAACTGACACAGAAAGCAAGTACAGCGTTGCTTGTTACTGCCTGTACTTGAAAGAGGTGAACTTTGCAGTTGGTTTCTCATTTAAAATCAAACAAATAATACGATGTCAACCGTAGAAAATGACAAGATCATAGACGAATCGAACCGTTCAGAAAAGAAAAACAATGAAGAAGAAGAAGACGATTTAGAGAAGCTTCTACTCCCTGATGTTGAGAATCTTCCACTCATTCCTCCTTCTGCCGTGGAAACAAATTTCGTCACGTATTTCGCTCTAGGTAACTTAATTCACTCATTATTCATTTTCTCCACATAAACCCTAAACCTCTATTTTATTTTTATTTTTCCAGATTTTACTAAACCAGCTCATGATCAATACATTTACCGCCACGCCAATGGGTATAGTTTCATATTCTTAAATTGTAGTATCATTATGTGTTTCACTTTTTTTATTTTGTGACTTTAAATTGAAGGTTGTGTGTTATTGGCTTGGCTCCTTCACACATTGCTTTTAAGGATGAAGGTGGAATCACATCTGTAGATTTCAATGTTGGAAAGTCTGATCGAACGGCTGTCAAGGTCTCTGGAAAGCGGAAGAAGGTACACTGCAGCTCCTCCTTATTTATGCACAATATCTTTTTCTTTATAATCTGCTGATTAACATTTGTGTGCTTTGTTGTGTGTTTCAAAACATTTTTGTTCGGAAATAGCATTTTCTCCTCATGTATTTATTATAATAGGATGTATTTTTATGCAGAATGCGCAACATTTTGAGTCCAATACAGCATTATGTAAAGTTTCTACCAAAAATGATTCTTATATTGTGAGGTATGTGCTTTGTTATACATAAATGTAAGCTAAGATTTATTTGTATGTGTCTGTGTATTTGTATTTGTTTGCGTAACCCACTTCTATTCTTTCTCGGTGACCTCTCAACTAAACTCTTTGATGACTTAACTTGTGATGACCACTTATAGGTGTTGTGTCAAAGGTTCCCTTTTGGAAGTGAATCAACAGTTAATCAAGCACCCAGAACTGCTTAATGTTTCGGTAAGAATGATTTTCTTATCCAATCTGATTTTTTATTTTTAGCACAGATAGCTTCCTTCCTAGGAGTGATAGTTTTGTATATTCCAAATGAAGAATCATAAAATTGTCTGTCCTTTGCTTTCTAAAATATTGCCATGACACAAAAATGTTTTTGAGATGCTAACCTGCTTAACATAAAACTCGTCTCAGTATTATCATTAACTTTTTTAACTTAACTGTCCAATGGACATGTAGCAATCACCTAAACAGGCAATTTTTTATTTTGTTTGTAATTTAAGTTTCTGTGTGATCAATGTGCGTAATTTAAGTTTCTGCGTGACCATTGTGTGGCACTGTTGATCAATAAATCTAAATACAGCTCATAGAGGAGAGGGGTATCTGAATAATTTTGAAGATCGATGACATCTTCAATCTAGTTATGCACCTAAGTGGGAAAGGAGCCTATCTATAGCCTTATCCGGTGGACTCTTCTTCATAGAACATTGTATTTTGGAAAACGTTCTCTCTCTCACTCATCCATTTTTTTTTTTTAAGCCAAACTAGCCCACCAAAATTGACTCATCCAAAATTGTTAGCTATACATTATGTTATGCTGTGATCAAATCCGTTTGTGATTATATGTATTATGATTTTCTTTACTGGGAACAATGGCAGATCTACTCACAAGCCATTGGGGCAATTGCCCCCACCCTTTCTCCAATTCTCGTTTACCTCCCCTCCCCTTCCATTATATTTATATCTTACATCTCCGCATACTCCCCACCTTCCTTCCTTTTCTGAAAGAGCATCAAATATTTTTATGTGAAGAAATTATTGATTATTTTCACCCAATTTATTCTAAAAGCTTACAATAATTTGTGTAAAGGCGTAAAGTGATCATAGATAAAAAAATTGAGACTTATTTGCTCCATGAAAAATATTAGTTCCACCCTAACTTTTTTCAAATGTTGGTTACAATAGTCTTTGTTGAAGACCATAATGTTGTTAAAAATCTAAAAATGACAAATTTGACTGACATTTGAGATTTGTAATCACCAAAATATTAATCTTTTCACTTTCAATTCAGGACCAAGTAAGGAAGGCTTCATGTTTTTTCTTAAGAACGGGTCTTAATTCTAAAAATTTTATTTTGTGAAAATATTGCACTTTTTCTCTTGCTCTGCTTAGAAATATTTCTGACCCGCTATTGATGGGACCACACTATTAAATGTTTGGCATTGCTTATGTTTCAAGACGCGAGATGATGTTGCCTAATGTAAACTATGTTATCATTCACGCCACCTTAGCGGGGGATCACACAATCGGAAAGCAGTGTCTGCGTTCACTGCGGTACCTTTGGCCGACGAGCTGTAGAGGCCGTGAATTGCGTCTAAATCGTCTGTTGACGCTCGCTTTTAGGATTGGTGGACAAAATCCCGCAATTACACATCTTTTTAAACCAGTGTTTCTTTTTTAAGGGTGTATTAGTCATTTTGAATTATTATAAGTGACTGATTTTCTTCTCCTCGAGCGAACACCTTCTCGTATTTGATTCAGCTTCTTCTGTGCTCGCCCTCTGTTTTTCCTTCTGCATACACCCTCTGTTTTTCTTTCTTCTCCTTCTGTGTGCACCCCCTGTTTCTCCCACTTCTCCGTCGTCTGTGTGCGAATCCCTCTGATTTTCCGCTTCTGCGAAGCCCTCTGTTCTTCTGTTTTTTTTTTTTTTTGGTTTTATGATTACCTCTTTAATTTTGTGTATTTTGCTATTTGAGTACTTAATTATTTATGTATCCTGGTTGGGTTTATGTTGAGTTTTTCTTTCTTTTACTGTTTTTAAGTCTTTGCACCGCTATTCTTAAAAAAAAAAAAAAGTCTTTGCACCGCTTTAGAAGTCTTAGGGTGGTGCTCCATGCCACTATCCAAGATGAACATCACAGAATGTAAACTGTATGATCAAGTGAATGGGAAATGGTGGTATCAAACATGGTAAAGGGGAAGATTATTGTATGAATCAAGAGTAATGAGATATTTTTGGGATTAGAAATATTTTGATTACCACAAACCACAAGACATAAACTTAACAGCTTAAGTGGTGTTCATGACCTGTGCAATGATTCCCATGCTATATGGTCTGTTTAGAAGTAAATTTACCTGTAAAAGTGACTGCTGTTACTGCTAAATACTCGAATGTTTCATTTATATAGTTTGAACATACACTATGTTGTTGTAACTTGTGTTCATCCTAATACCATGTTTATTTATCCTATGAATTATTCGCTTGAAATTTATTCTATTTGGTTTTTCCTTACAATTTTATTTTATTGACATTCAGGCTGACAGAGAAGGATACATTGCTATTATGATGCCAAAACCAGCCGACTGGCTTAAGGTCAAAGCTTCTTTTGTTAGCCTTCAGGAGTACACGAAAATGAGGGAAGTCAGTTGTGATATAAAGCATGAGGTGCCTTGTGATGACACCTTAAAAGAGACTCTGTAAGAAGCATGGTGCTGCATTGAGTTGATTGCATGATTTCCCCGAACGACGCTTCGTTTACTAGTGCCTAGTGGGGTCCAAAATGCTACAAATTGAATGAATTTGAGAAATTTTTTGGTGCAGTTGTGTGCCTCGCAGAATTGGTGCATGTCAAGTAGCCGGATCATATTTAAATTAATGAAAATCTCAAACTCATGAGCTAAGAATCTGATGACATTGGAGTTTCTGGGAAACCATTCTTCAGGATTTTATTTTTTATTTGTTTGTTGTATTTCATTATTATCATTATTCATACTTGAATCTTTTGAACAACTCAAGTAATAGATGAACTTCTGGTTATTTTCTCAGCCTTTCTAACTAATCAAATCTAAACATATTTTTGTCCTGCTGTTCCTTACTAATTCTCTCCGGTTAGTAGATTCTTCGATAAAAAAGAGTATTAACAACAGTTAAAATTTATCACTGCATTTTGATACAATAGTATGTATATCATGTAATATATATTTTTTTAATTTCCAATATTGTAAATAAAATAACACAACAGTAAAATCAAAGAATTACAGAGACTAAGAAAATGGAAAGAATGAGCTAACACTTGTCAAAGTCAACTAACTAGAACACAGCTCCAAAGGATCCAAATCTGTTTCTGACTGAACTTGACTCGTCCGCCTTTAAAACTAAAGAGTAGCTTGACCAATCTTTTTAACATTTCTTGTCAGTAATCTTTTGCATAAGCTGTCTTCTAGATCTGTTAATGGTGAGAAAGCACAAATAGATATGCTCCTCAAGCTCTTCCAACTGATCCATAAAGTTAGTTTGGCAATCACGAAATTCCCTCAGAACCATCTTCAATATTACACACCTTCCATTACCATGGCCATAATTCTTCACACAAATATCAGCAACCTCTCTCCAATGTTCAACCTCATCCTCTAACCTCTTAACCATACGGCTCATAGTATCCAAATCATTTATCACTATATAAACCCCTTTTGCAGCAACATCAATTTGTTCATATAGTTTTTCACAAGAATTATACTTTCCATTTTCCCACTTGGATCTCTTCTTCATCAAACCAAAGGATCCACCAACTACGTAAGGGGCAGCAGCTAACCCAATTATGCTATGGAATGCAAAGACTAACAAAGCCACCAAAAGAGCGGTTTGTGAAACGATTAAACCGATTCCTCCAACTTTCTTGCCTAACCTTTTTATTGTTATTCTTCTTCTAATTTTCAATCTCTTTGAGTTAAGTTTGTTAAGAAGCGCTATGTGTTTTTCTTGAATATCGCGGAAGTTAATAACATTATTCGACAAACACAGAGAATTGTTAATAACAGATGAAACAAGCTCTTCATAGATAATATTGTCATCAACAGTTGTGTCCACATCCGTGTCAGTGTCATATTCAATGATTCTTTGGCTTAACTTATTAACTACGTCTGTGACTTTTCCATAACCAAATCTAGTTTGACGAACACCTTGAAGGACTTTGTCGCAACAAAGAGATGCTTCTAAGCTGGCGTCAAAGTAGTCCACAAGAAGATGATGCACCTTAAAGCACTTTATCATTTTTGTAACAATTTCTTGTCTAGGTTCTACCAAAGAAGAAGAAGAAGACGAACAGGAACCAGAGAGTGACAATCTCATGCTTGTGTTTTCAATTCCATATCCTTGAGCTTTGTTACATATGTCTACATAAGACTTTGTTCTGAATGCATTAAGGTATTCACTATTCACGTTTGACTTGCCGCTCAAGCTATCTTCCACATCGCGTTCTTTCGATGATCCACCACCTGCAGGTTTTTTAATAATTTCAGTAAAATGAATAAACTTCATTATCAAGCTAATTGACATTAACTAATTAATTAATTAATTAATTGGCTCCAAGCACACCTCCTCTGATATTGGAGTTCAATTCAAACACAAAATGAAAAACAAACAAAAAGAAGAAACAAAAATTTAAATAAACGGATCAAAACAAAAAAAGTGTTGCAGAAATTAAAATTAACTCACCCGTTCTTCTTCTTCGGAAGAAAGAAAAACACGTTGTCATCCCCTAAATATTATATAAACTAAAATAAATGTTTAGATTTTTTGTTTGTTTATTTTGTTTTTGAGGTGAAATGTTTAGAAATCTTGTGTGTATAGTATTGGTTGAGGAGAGAAATATAAGAGCTGAAGATGATGGAAGAAGAGAAGAAATTGTTTGTACCACACAAATAATACAAGTTTATAAGCATTGTTCTTATTTTTTGATGGCTTTGAAAACAAGTTAACTTACCTCACACGGTGTCTTCTCTTACGTGGAAGCTGGGAATTAAATTATTTCCCTCCGCAACCTCAATCCTATCTTATTTCCATTCACGGAAACTAACTGATACTATTTTATCTAAATTTTAAATTAAATGACCAAAAACAGAGAAAAACTTAATGCGTTCTCATAAAGTAGTAACAAAGCTAGCTGTGTGTGGTGGAACTTAATTCAGCAGCGTCCAAATGAAGTCTCCATGGTAACCAGACAGACAGTCCTCAAATCATTGGTATCATATTCATCATTATTCAATTTCAATTTTAGTCCACCTAGTTTTATGGTGCATGAGACGTGAGTTTTCATTAGAAAAAAAAAACGTTTTGTGCATGAGTGTTTTCTTTTTGACGTAAATAAACATTTTAGTCCTTGAAACTATAAGAAATTGTCAATTTAGAGTTTGTTTGGATAGACCGACATTCGTGACACTCTTAAAGATCACTTATGACGTCATGTTCATAAAATTGTTTTCAACTTATTTCCATAAACTATCTTATGAAATAGTTAATAAATTATACAAAAACTTGTTTAACTTTATTTTATTTGCTAAAAATCTTACATTGGATTAACATTGACATGAAAATATGTTTATACGTATGGATAATACACACCTTATAAGCCGGTGTTATTGTAGACCCAACCACTATTTCTAAAATCTTATGTTAGACCACTTGTTATATGACTTTCATTATCAATTGATCAACTATTTATCTATGACAACAAAGTCAATTAATTTAGTCACAATTTTTGTTTTTATAAATTTAGAACCATAAATTTAAAGAATTTAAATTAACTATCAATTATGTAATGTAAGAAGAAAAAAGAGTTTATGTTTTAATTAGGTATCAATTATGGTGATTTTGTGGGGCCGTAAATCAGGACAAGGAGGAAGAAACCATGGCTCTGTGTTGTTGAGGAGATCCTAACCTAATTCATTTCATTACCCCCAAATTGGATATGGCTGTTTGTTTTTTCATCCATTTCGCAATACACTGATCGATCAATCCTATCTATTTTCACAGAATCAGAAAACCCTAATTGGCAATGGTTACTACCCCCGCACCTGATTCTTCCTCTAATTTCCCGCCAAAAAACCTTACTTCTCCGTGGGCCCAGGTTGTTCGCGGTGCTGACTCTTCCTCCGAATCACTCAACAATCAATCGCCACCACCTCCTCCGCCGCAGTCTGTTTCTTCATCATTGTCTCTCGATTCAGCCAATCTAGTTGCTGCTATCACTGCTGCTGCTGTTGTCGTAGATAACAACAACTCCAATGCTGATAAGATTAACAATGTGGTTAACGCTAACCTTAAAAAACCCGCTTGGAAGAACACATCCAATGGCGTTGTTGCTGAGGTGAGTCCTGTAATGGGTGCTGTCTCTTGGCCTGCTTTGTCTGCTAAGCCTTCTGCTAAATTCACATCTGATTCCACCTCCGCCGCCGCCGACGGTTTCGGATCAATCTCCATTTCTCAGGTTAGGTTTTCATAACGGTCCTACTAAGTATGTTACTTTTTGTTCATTTAGTTTTTAGAAAAAATGTATTAGTTTATTTTTATTTTGAATGAAAGAATAATAATTGATTTAATTGATTTGTGATTATCTTGAAAAAATGGTGGTGAATATGACATTAGAACTAATTTATGGGATAATAATGAGATGTGTTTATAGGTTCGTCAGTTACATTATAATCTCTTTATTTTCGAATTATATGTTATTTTTGTAGGGGCCTGTTACATCAAACTCACCTCAGAAACAAGCCACTGCTACTACTGCTAATGCAAGACATACTCCTCCAATGAATCATAGTCATAGTGTGGCTAATAGACAAAAACCGATGAAGCGCGGAGGAGGCAACAACAATAACAATGAGCCTGGTCCTTTGTTGAACAGCGCTCCTCAAGCTAATCATCAACCAGTGGTTGTTCCACCGTTATCATCAATTGCCCCACCATTTCCGGTGCTTCAGATACCTCCTAGTACTACCTTTGCTGACGGGGTTCTGTCTTACATGAACAATAATGTTCGGGGTCCTAGATCTCCCGTTGGGGGTTATGGGCTGCCTATAGATGAGCACATTCACAGGGGTAATTATGGGCACCGTCCACGTAACAATTATGGCACTAGGCGCAATCAAGATTCAGGAAATACAGTAAACACTAGAGATGCTCATGCACTGCAACATAGGATGCACTCAGAGGGATTTCCGAGGCCTACACTACCCAATTCTGCTTATCTAGGGTCTCAGCCTATGGGACCGTTCTTAAACCCCGCAGGGTTTCATGGTTAGTTTATCAATTCGTTTGTTCAATTGTATTTCCACCACAAGACCAACTAATACTTTGTACTTTTCTTTCATTTTAGAATTCTATTATTATCCAACACTACCGTTTGAACCCTTTGGAGGGATGCCATTCTTGACCCATCCACCTCCTCCGGCGATGTTCTTTCCAGTAGCAGAAGAAACTCCTCCCACCTCTCCCCCGACCAATATAATAATCAAGCAAATTGATTATTACTTTAGGTGATTTCTTACATCACTTACTTAGTTTGTCTAGAAATAATGTTTGAGTTGAATTTCTATTCATCACTGATTTCTTTTTTAATAGTGATGTTAACTTGGCGAATGATGAATTTCTGAAGTCGAACATGGACGAAAATGGTTGGGTTTCAGTTTCTTTGATCGCAAACTTCCCGCGAGTAAGTTAAATGTGGTTCTTTGGTGACCTTTCGATATATCATACATTTATTCTATGTCGGAATTGATGTTTTATATCTGGAATTTATTTATATTGTTGATATCTAATGTACCTTTTGATTTCATGATTGCGTAATTTTAGGTTTCATTAGCCATTTGCTTTTGGTAGATTTTTTTAATATGTATCATTACCTATGAAGAATTTCTTTTTTAGTTGACCATTTTAATATGTATCGTTACCTATGAAGAATTTCTTTTTTAGTTGACCATAAAGCAACTTACTTGAGAATTGAGATGCAGTTATACGAAACTACTATTACATAACAAAGGAGTTAAGAAAAACACAAAACAAAAACTGGATTTTGTCAAAAAAGTACGAAACATCTGCACAAACTAACTGAGCTTTTAATAGTTTAAACTATATGCCGTGAATTGATCATTGACCATTGTACTACCAAGTGCAAATAGGTTTTCAAGCACCGTTAGTGTTCAGATTTTAACTTGATTAAACTCTCGTTACTATTAAGTTTTTTAGTGTTGTTTTTTCTCTAATATATATATATATATATATATATATATTTTTGCAGGTTAAAAATTTGACAAACAACATCGAGTTGATACTAGATTTATTGAGAAATTCGTCGGTTGTGGAAGTAAATGTAAGTTGTTATTGTTCTATTGTATTTTCTATTTGTGGTGGAAGTATATGTTTGAAGTACATTTCAATAGCATATTTCCGAAGGTTTACAATTTTTATTACAAGTTTTTTATTGGTTTTCTATTATTATGAAATTTACTACAGGGTGACAAACTAAGGAAGCGTAACAATTGGATGAGGTTTTTGCCCCCTGCATACCAACAAGTTGGTTCTAGTTCAATAGCCTCGGTTGGTTCAAGTTGCAATAATATAATTTCTGATTTTGATAAGATCACACTGGATGGAGCAACTATGCTTGAAAATTCCAATGCTACCACAAATGGGGACTCTGCAGGAGAGTCGTCGTCCTATTAGTCTCGGCTCTCTACGAGCGTCAATTAAAACTCAATACATTTACCTCAACCAACGATACCTAACCCATTATAGTATTTAACCGTGTTAGTGTTAATTTTAAAGGAGGTTTGAATGTTCAATTCTTTAATGATCACCCGGATCGATTTTGGTAGTAGTTGAGTCAAGTCAAATAGTTTAACAAATAAGAATTTCAAGGAATTATGCTGGTCTTAAACAAAAAGAAGCTGAATAGAAATAGAAAGGTAAAATTTAGAATTTTGACGGAGGCACATCTTTTTGGTTTTGTATAGCTTTATAATCATTGCAACTAATTTATTCATGTTCTGGTGGTCTTTGTGACTAAAATATTTTACCAATTGAAATGACCGATGAATTAAGCTTGTTTTGGGTTTATTTATTGAGTTATTTGTTGAATTACATTTGCATTGGTTGATCTGTTGACCTTACCTTTCATTTTTATACTTCACTGTTATCAAAGTTGTTCTTGATAGGAGACTTAGTCCACAAGACACCAATGTTGTCTATAAACATGTTTGGCAGAGTGTTCTTTAGACACTGTTTGGGTTTATTTATTGAGTTATTTGGTGAATTTCATTTGCATTGGTTGATCTGTTGACCTTACTTTTCATTTCTATACTACACTGTTATCAAAGACTTATTCCACAAGACACCAATGTTGTCTATAAACATGTTTAGCAGAGTGTTCTTTAGACACTGTTATTGTAATTGTTAGAGGGAGATTGCATGTTATAAGGAAGTCCATTTTGTTTACGGTGTGTAGTCATTACTCAAGGATCACAACAACATTTGGATATAAGGCATGGAGTTGTGATGATCAAGATCGAAATGAAATGGATGTGGTAAGTTCAGACCATTTAGCTGAATTAACCACTAATAAGAACATGTTATGTTTTTTATTTTGTGCTCATAAGTGTTATGTCTGTCTTAGGCAAGGAAAGTTCAAACTTCAAAGCACACTTCACAACAAAGCACACTTCACAAGTTTGTTTGTCATATGAGATTGTCCTGATTAATGTTGTGGTGTAATGCTCTCAGTAATGCATATGATTAGTATTTTTGTCAACTTATCAAATATTTTCAGGTATATTGATTACCCACTTTCACGCATGATATTTAATGTTTTTACCGTGTCTGCTTGTGTATCATATAATCAAGTAAACTTGCAGTACAAACACTATGTAAGCAGTGTATGCACGGTGGCTCAAATTGTGCCCAGCGCCACTGCTTACACAGCAGCCATAAATCAAATTGTGCTGCTTAAACGGTGGCTCCAATTTATAGATGTCAATGCCGCCCATAAGATTTGTTAAAAAACTTGTCACACGGCTCTTTTTATAAATTATAAATGAGAAATATTAAAGTCACACCTTTTAACACACTCTTATAACACACACTACACAGCCACATCATCAAGTTATTTGTTTCAATCACACTTTGGATTTTAACTTTTTTTATTATTATTTGAATTTTAACCGTCCATCTTCATATTTGTTACTCCCTCTAAATTGTTTCTTCACAAGTTTCATTTGTCAAAAGGCATTGGATATTTGGAATGTCTGGTACAATTATTTTCTTATGTAACAAATTGCCGTTGTTAAAATTACTTTGAAAAGGAAATGAGATTTGAAAAACATACCCAAATCAATAACTCAGAATCCAACTCGAAAACCTCATGGAACCAAAACATACCTAGATCAATAATCTCATAGAACCCAACTCTAAAAAAGTTTAGGAAATAAGATGGAAAATCCTACAACATACTCGAGGTGCAAGAGCCCTTTCCAGCAGTGGTGGAGTAGGTTCTGATTTATTCTGGCAGCGGCAACCTTGGATTTCTGTTTCATATTGTTGTTGTTGTTGTTTATCTATTACACAATTGGAATTTGATGTTCTTGTTGATTATTGTGAGATCGACTGAAATTATGTATAAAATGAGCAAAAACTTGATTGTGAGTATAACTAAATTATAATAGTGAATGAACAACCTGAATGTTAAAAAAAAAAACAGCAATGAACAAGCCAGGCGAGAAAGAAGGTGGAGAGAAAAAAAAGGCAGGAGAAAGATGTTGAAAAAAAAAAAAGAGTGGATGATATGGCTAATTACCATTGGAGTGTATTTGAGGGTGCCACCTTAACATTTCACTTCATAATTACTCCCTCCGTCCCTTAATATAACCCCCCTTTTGTTTTTTTTTGGTCCCTAAATATAACCCCCTTTCAAATTACAACACACATTAATTATTTTTTTTCTATAGATACCCTTATTTAATACTACTACTAATTCTAAAAGTACAATAAATTGACTTTTCACTTTATCTCTTTAATGAAGGTAATTTTGTAAAATTGTACTATAAAACAGACACATTAACTACACTAACAACATTTATTAAGAAATGTGAAAAAAGCAATAGGTGGTTATATTAAACTGTTAAAGTCACGTGTCATTGATATTTAATATTATGCTCATATAGCACCATAATTTTGCTGAGGTTAAATGGTCTGTCCATTTTATTCATAAATAATTGTGTTGATTTCTTTAGTAGTTGGAATTGACATAAAACTTCATGGTCTTTATTCTTAATGATTTCCTCTTAGTTGATGCTTTGAGGATGTGTTGTTTTAGACTCTAATCTGTTTTTTTTTTGCCTATTCTTTTATCATTGTTCTCAACTATTTTTATTATAAATAAGAAGAGAGAACAAGAACGTTATTACAAAATGATTGTACAAATATTATTACTTTATTGTAAATTTTGTTCTCTAATTATCTACATTACTTTCGAAATACACCTATACACATACAACGATAATGCATGTATACTAGATATCAGGGTATCCGTGGAAGTAGTGGCACACTACATTACATATACTTTTTTTGATGATTCGAGCATAGAGTCAAGTATTAAAGAAAAAGGATATATATATATATATATCCCCAACTCTTTATTTTATTTTTGATTACCATATTATTTTTTTGACAAGATTACCATACTATTGATACAAAATTTCTATCACCGTTTAATATAATAGAAAACTTGTGGGACACATAAGACGAGTTCCCCCATATCAATTTAATTTTCTCCATACACAACATCTAAATATCAAACTTCTAACAATTTATTGATCATATATATTTTAACTCTATCACATATTACTTTATATATTTAATCACCGTAGAACTTATATTTATTTATAAAAACCCTAAATCCTAAATAACCATATGGTGGCATATTATAATTTGTCCTTAAATTGAAACCTAAATAAAATTATTGAATTGTGTAAATATTTTGTAATAAGATGTATATAATTATTATTTTACCGGTCTTGTTATTAGTCATAAATAAAATATGTGAAGCAACTAGACATCCAATCATATTCTATCGAAACAGGTATTTGTGTTGTAACCAAAAAAAAGAAACAGGTATTTGTGCATGTTATTTTTTGAAAAATATTATAATGTATCATGATTTTGAATTCATGTTCTTTTTTAATAAAAATAACTACGTTTTAATCCTTCCGTAAAAAAAAAAACCACGTTTTAATCCTATAAATTACCCATTCTTGTTTTAGATCCTTATAAAAAAAATTCGTGAACTTGTTTGTATCCAAAAAAAAAATCAATTTTTTGTTTGAAAAATACTTTCCTACAACACTTTTGCTCCTTAAAAATACTTTCCTACAATACTTTCCTACATCATCAATATCAAGTTTTTTTTTTATGTAACCAAAAAAGAAAAATATCAAGTTTTTAAGGCCTTGCGTCAGTTCATTTTTTTTTAAAGTTCAATATTATTTTTGAAACCACGCTCACGTGCTCAATTATGAGAACTTAAGATTTTTTATTTAAAAAAAACCGAAAATGTTCAATATTATATCTATCAATCTTATCGTATAATATCATAATAATTTTTGTGAATGTAATTTTCGAAAGAAATAGATTATAATGTGTCGATATATTAAGAGTTTAATATTCTCTTTTTTAAAAGAAAGAGAGTTAAATACGTTTTTAATGCTTAAAAATTAACAACTACTCCATCCGTTTCAAAATACATATCCATTTTGGAGAAATTGTTGTAACCAAGAAACCAAATAAATTTTGTTATTTTTTATGAAATTATGTGTGTGTTTTCTATACTACCCTTAACCATTTATTATTTCATTCTATTTTTTCTCTCTCTATAATAAATATATAAGGGTATTATTGACAAGACAATAATTAATTTTGCATTGAAACTTGAAATTGACAAGTATTGTGAAACAAAATTAATCTTCAAAATGGACATGTATTTTGAAACGGAGGGAGTATTTTTTATCGTTTTTTTGAAATAAAAAAAAATTCAAATATCATTTCAATATTTGAATTTCGTTAGAACATTCAATATTAATTAAACTTTTAAGCTGAATACTTGTTGACCAGACATTACTTAATTACCTTATGATCAACTCTGGATCATCATATTCATTTTCCTGAGAATTAGAGGGTCAATGTCAAAAAAAAAATCATTTATAATAATAGCCAATAATTAAATTAAATAAAAACACGAGTTAATAAGAAATTTTTCACCTAAGAAGTCCACATGGTTGCCACGTGATCTTGCATGAGTTGCATTATGATCAGAGATAAACGTGTTGATGAAAAACATTTTATAGAGATTTAAAATATCTCTAACCTTTTTAAAAGTGATTTAAGAAATATACTTTACCAGCATTTTGAATATGTTTTTAGGAATTGAAATCATATATCTCTATTTCTCTCTCTTCCCAATGCCCTAATAAAAATACAGACACTTGAGGAAATAAACTATGTAAAAAAGAATACTAATTTCTAAAGTGAAAGGAATATTTTTTGGTTTTATTTGAAATTTTCCTTAGTACTAATTAGCTTAATATAGACCAAACCCATTTAATCAATGGAAACTTTGCTTTTAATAAATAATTTTAAGAAAGTGGTCATTCAGGCTGAATTCAATTAACTTGTGGATATGGTTTACCAATTTGCTTGTCTAGTAAGACTACCATACAAAAAATGCTAACTTATACTTCAAGATATAAGTTAATGAGTCAAAAATGAAAATAATTTGTTATAATTAATGCATTTGAATTTATTTATTTTTACTTTTGATTAATTGAATGCACAAAATTATAAAAAATATTTGTACTTTTAAGTTGCTTAAAGTACAAGTTAACGTCACCCTTACCTTATTTCCCTTCAAATTACAACGGCACATGATTAATTTCTATTTTGATCAACCTTCCTGTCTCAGTAGCCAACAATTCCACACAATTATTCCCACTTACCTGTCATGATATAGTGAATGCCAAATGTTTGTGACTAGCTTGTTATAATTTTTAATTAGAAATAACATTACCCGCAATTTTGAAAAAGACATTGAATTATTCCAACTAATTGCAAGGATAAGGAAACTAATTCATCTTTCATCTCAAGATCACACTATTATTCTTTGTATAAATGGTGTTGCTTTAGTTTCTAAAAGACTCCTAAAATTAGGGTTTTAGATTTATGGCAAGACAACATGCAGCTAGAGTTTTTAATATTTTTTCTTCTTTTAAAATAATTTTCATTGATATTCATACGGTTTTGTGTTTTCTTCTTCTATAATATTCTTATCGTAATTGTGTTTATATAACAAAATTAAAACTATATATACTCATATATAGTATCTTGCCAAACATTATTACTAATATATACATTGTTTATATACACATCGCTTGCATTATATCATATTTACTCTAACTAGTTGCTACCTCCACTTCAGAGCAGTTATGTGTCAAATTATCGTTTATAATTGTGGTTATAGCACAAAAAACAACGTATTTCTTCGAAGAGTAATGATAATAGGCATTAATTCCACCTAAACATTTTATTTTTTAATTTCACTTTACATTATTATTGATGAAAAGAAAGAAAAAATTTCAAACTCAACCAAGGCAAGCTACGGCTCTATACATTATAATCAGCTATTAAAACGCTCAAAGAAAGAAAAATATCAAAACTGTCGTACCCAATCAAAGTAATTAATGGATAAAATAACGTTAATTAGCTTGTAAATTTGCCCAATAGTTAGCTTCTATAATAACACACGAATATCATATATTCTTAATGCCTAATTTCAAAATATTTTTTTATTTTTTATTTTTTGTTTTTGAAGGAGCATAATTTCAAAATATTGTTTGCCCAACTTTTATTTTATTTAAAGTATTTACAATTTAAAACAACCTACTATAGTAGACTATATATGATTTTGCCAACAAAAAAAAAACCCTACTGTATATATGATAAAATATGATTAAATCCAAGTGTAAAATTTTATATCGCAAGTGATGACATATTAGTTACGATGATATAACTTTCTGAAATACTATGTTACCATAAATCATATAACCCAATGCTGACGCAATAAAGCACCAACTAACCCTATTTACTTTAACTAGTCCGTGCCTTCTTATATAAATGGGTGCGCGGGGGAGCTAACAATCATACTCATCAAAACTAACTAAGTTCAATTCAAGAGGATACTAAACATGAAAGGAAATCCAATTTTATTGATATTAATATTTTACTCTCTCTTCCTTCTTCTTGGAGAGTCAAGATCATCCTTAACTACTCACTTAGAGAATGACAATCAAGTTTATATTGTGTATATGGGAGCAGCACATTCAACTGATGGTTCCCTTCGCGAAGATCATTCCCATATTTTAAACACAGTGTTAAGAAGGTAGTTAATTAATTGTGTGTGTGTCTATATATATATATATATATATATATATATATATATATATATATATATATGATATTCAATTAGCTAGTATTGTGAAGTGTGATTAATTAATTATTGATGATATATGAATGGTTTAGGAATGAAAAAGCTCTGGTACACAATTACAAATACGGTTTCTCAGGTTTCGCAGCCCGTTTATCAAAAAATGAAGCAAATTTAGTTGCTCAACAACCTGGAGTTGTGTCTGTGTTTCCAGACCCCATCTTGAAGCTTTTCACAACACGTTCTTGGGATTTTCTCGACTTGCAAACTAATACCGAAACAGACAATACACTCTTCAATTCGACATCTTCATCATCAAATGTCGTAATCGGCATGTTAGACTCAGGTTCGCTATTTTTTAATTATTGATATAAAAGGAGTATGTATGTTACATAACATATCGCTAGCTAAATAAAAATTAGAAAAAGAAAAGCAAAATATCATATCATATTTCATGGATATGGCCAAAAGTGGCTAGTTTCATCATTTAATTGATTAATTAAACAATGAATTATTCAGGTATATGGCCAGAAGCAGCAAGTTTTTCAGACAAGGGAATGGGTCCAATTCCACCCGATTGGAAAGGCATATGCATGACATCAAAAGACTTCAACTCATCCAACTGTAACAGGCAAGTAGAAAGAAAAAAAATGTTAACAAATGTTTCTAGGACATTGTTTAAGAAATTAAAAGAAGTAATTTTTGCTTAAAAAATGATATAATTATGATTTTGACAAACATGTTTGATTTGTATTTTTAAAATAAATATTTTCATTTATGTATTTATTAATAATGCTACGAGGCACTTAATTGCTAGCATAACCCAATGGAAAAGTCCAATCCCCCCAAAAGAAAATAAATTTAGGGCTATAAAAACCAAACGAAGTGTTTCAGTGTTTTTCCTCTAAAAAAAAGAACCAACGAAGATCCAACAACCAAGTGATCGAGTTCAATAAAGTGACCATAGGATTAAGAAAAAAGTTCCAGTAAATCTGCACAGTTAGTTCAAACCAGTTAATTGATTTGATGTATATATATTTTTTATATTAAGTTCCAAATTGAACTAAACCAAATAGACATGATTTTAATTAGTTTGGGTATCAATTTCATGCCGTTGAAAATCAATCATTTAGGACATGTGCTTTTGTTTTTGTTTTATTTTCCTTTCTTCATGATAAAAAAATTATATTAGTAGTATTATCTTGAAAAATATATTTTATTTGTGTTTTTTAATTATTATACATTAGTAGCATAAAAAATTTACAATCTTAGATTTTTTTTTTTTGAAAGAATTTACAATGTTAGATGAAAATTACTATAAATTTCTTTCCGAGAAAAATAATGTAATTCTTTATAGATTTTATAAAATATGTATTTTAACACACACATACATATCATGTTATAATCAATTCAATTTAATTCAGATTTTGTAACAAAGAATATTGCAAAATACAAACAAAAAACAACCGAAAATTTTAATTGTATAGAATTTCCTCGAAAATCAGATGAAATTTATATATGTTTACTTTGTTTGTGGGGTCCATTAGAGTTACATTGTTTGTGGGGTCCATTAGAGTAACAACTGCTATAATTTATTTTATTTATTAAAACTTGTTTTCTTTTAATTTTTAGGAAGATAATAGGAGCAAGATATTACAACCTTGATGAGGATGATGGTGATGATAATGTGCCGGGCACAACAAGAGATAAGGATGGTCATGGAACCCACACAGCATCGACAGCGGCTGGGAATATTGTGAGTGGTGCATCGTACTTTGGTCTTGCGGCAGGGACGACAAAAGGCGGGTCCCCCGAATCGAGGTTGGCAATTTACAAGGTGTGCGGTGTTTTTTTTTGCTCAGGTTCGGCCATCCTTGCAGCATTCGATGATGCAATTTCTGATGGAGTTGATGTGCTTTCGCTCTCTCTTGGTGGGTCTCCGGATCCCGAACCTGACTTGACAACCGACCCGATTGCAATTGGAGCGTTCCACGCGATGGAGCGCGGCATCATGGTGGTTTGCGCTGCCGGGAATGCTGGACCGGAGAGAAGTACACTTACTAATGATGCTCCTTGGATATTAACCGTTGCTGCCACCACTATTGACCGTGAATTTCAGTCGAACGTTATCTTGGGTAATTACGACGTTATCAAGGTACAATTTTATAACGCTCACTTTACAATGTTCCATTTTTATCTTTTTACTTTGAAAAGTGTCAACATTTTTGGGAGTATTCCTTTTAAAAATAAACAAATAAATACGTATTTACTTATAATTTGATTCATATTTAATTCATGGTTTTTCCAAATGAAAATTTGAAAATGGCAATGAACCAATTGTTTTAGATTGTTGATGAATTATCTCTCTTTAGGGTCAAGCCATAAATTATTCCCCGCTTTCAAAAGACGCCAAATATCCATTGATAACCGGAGAGTCTGCCAAGAAAACTAAAGCTGACTTAATTGAAGCAAGGTATATACTCAAAACCTTTCAAAAAACGAATAAACCTTAAACTTGTCTATTGTGCATAATGAAAATCCTATGTCACCCAAATTAACATTATTTTTGAAATGCAGGCAATGTCACCCAAATTCATTAGATAAGAAAAAAGTCAAAGGAAAGATTGTCATTTGTGATGGCATAGATGATGATTACACAACCAATGACAAAATTGAAACGGTGCAAGAGATGGGTGGATTAGGTCTTGTTCATATTACTGACCAGGATGGAGCTATGGTAAAAAATTATGGAGACTTCCCAGCAACAGTGGTAAGATCAAAAGATGTTGCCACACTCCTCCAATATGCCAATTCAACAAGGTAAGCATTTTAAACTTTTTATTTTATGATATTGGATAAAGATGGTTATAATATATATTAGTAGTTAAATTTATTTTATTTTTGCATATGATTAATGTGAAGCAAACCGGTAGCAACAATTCTACCAACAGTTACAGTCATAGATACTAAGCCTGCACCTATGGTGACATTCTTTTCAAGTAAAGGCCCTTCATATCTTTCAAGGAATATTTTAAAGGTAATAATATATAATGATATAGATATGATTCACTTAAAAAAATAAATGATATAGATATGATTAAAAATAACGATCATCGATGCACATCACTGAACAAACCAACGATTCTTTCTTTTGTAGCCCGATATTGCAGCACCAGGTGTTAACATTCTTGCAGCATGGACCGGAAATGACACAGAGAATGTTCCAAAAGGAAAAAAACCATCACCATATAACGTTATATCAGGGACTTCCATGGCATGTCCACATGTTTCAGGCCTTGCAGGAAGCATCAAATCTAGAAACCCTACTTGGAGTGCCTCTGCAATCAGATCAGCCATCATGACCTCAGGTCAGGCTTTTAAATTTGATGTTTCATTCAAATCAATATCTGTAGAAAATGTAATCCTAGATATGACATATATCTATCAACTCATACATTCTTATTTCTTCTAAATGCAGCAACTCAACTTAACAATATGAAGGGTCACTTTACAACAGATTTAGGGTTAGTTGCCACACCTTATGACTATGGAGCAGGGGAAATAACACCAACTGAATCATTACGACCGGGTCTTGTTTATGAAACTAGCACCATTGACTACTTGAACTTCTTGTGTTACATAGGATATAACACAACAACTATTAAGGTTATTTCAAATACTGTCCCAGATAGTTTCAACTGCCCCAAGGATTCGACTCGTGATCATATTTCCAATATTAATTACCCTTCCATAGCAATCTCCAACTTCACTGGAAAAGGAAGTGTGAATGTGAGTAGAACTGTTACAAACGTCGGTGAAGAGGATGAAACAGTCTACTCCGCTGTCGTCGATGCTCCTAGTGGGGTGAAAGTCCAATTGATTCCAGAGAAACTCCAATTTACAAAAAGTAGCAAAAGAATAAGCTACCAAGTTATTTTCTCCAATTTAACCTCGCTAAAGGAAGATCTATTTGGATCCATTACATGGAGAAATGATAAATATAGTGTTCGAAGTCCTTTTGCACTATCTATGTAACTAAATGAAAATAAATGATAAATAAATACAAGCAGAGTTCTTGTAGTTGTTTATGTTATTTACACATTTTAAATTTTATTATAATTTTAATTTCTCAAAATTTACTTTCTAGCTACACTTCAAAATGATTTAAGTTCACATGGTTTAATCTCTCAAAATTTACTTCCGGGTATGATCAGGGAATATAAAGTTGGTTTGGTTGTTGAAGTGAAAGAGTTGAGTGATATGGTGGTCGATAATTTGATCAATATGAACAACATTTTAAAGCATTGAATTTTTTATCCATGTTTTATTGTCTTTTAAATTTTTATCTATTGTCAAACATCCGGTGTTTTTGTTTTATAGATCAATAAATTCTCAAAAACTATAAAATTTGAATTTATTATCGATTGATAAAATGGTAAACAAAATCAACTGTAATGATCTAATAAATGATTTTTCATTTTAAATAGTCATTTTTTTTTTCTAAACAAAGATCTAGTCATTATACTAAAACATTATATTTAACTTTTAAAAACCTCATCTTAAAATTTACCTTAGGCCTCGTTATAATGTGTTGAGCCGACTCTGTAGAATTTAAAAAACCATAGTCTACAATACAAATAACTCAGCGGGTTTAAACTAAGAATAAAAAGTCGGAGGTTTTAGATGAAGTAAAATATTAATCAAAAAAATTAACTATTAATTTTTTTTTGAAGAGGATAAAATAGAATATATTACCTAAAACAAAGAGTTCTTCCTAGCACAAGGTCTACCAGGAAAAGAACAAAGTCACAAACATATGTACAAAGGAAAAGAAATTTAAAAATAGAGAAAGAAAAAATATTAGCCAATGCCCAACATATTGAACGGACTAAGCTACCATGCATGGTAGTTGAAAGAGAGATTTGGAATTTTCATCTTCAACCACACATAAGTAAGAGACTTAATCTTGTCAACAATCTGATAAAAATCCCGTTGTTTCTTTCCTTCCAAATTTCCCACACCGTCACATACCAAAAAATTAACTACTAATTAATATTTGCCTTTAAAAAAAGTTTACAATACAAATATTATACGTTGTTTTACTTTTTTTACTATTAGAATCTTTAAAAAAAACATAAAGGATATATAAGAATTACCTGGGGCCCAATTATGCCAATAAAAACTAGAAGAAAAGTAAATAAATAATTAGGTTAACCACATTAAATATGTAGCTTCAAGAACTGTAATTAAAGTGAGCAATTTTATATATTTTAATTCACAAAATAATGACATGGCAAAAGTGGTAGGATTTTATTGTTTGTGTGTATAAGTTAGATATTGAGAAACATATACATGTATCTATATCCACTTAATCGTTACCCTCAATTTTTGAAAAGACAGTGAATTATTTCAACTAAGTTGCAAAGGATATGGAAACCAATTTGTCGCTCAGCTGAAAAAAGCATGGTATTATTGCTTTAGTTTCTAAAAGACTCTTGAAATTAGTGTGTTAGATTTATGGCAAGACTAGGCATCAGCTACAAGTTTTATTTTTCATTGATATTCACATAGCTATGTGTTTTCTTCTTCTAAAATACTCTTATCGTAATTGTGACTGTATATCATAATTAAAATATTTTCTTTCATATTATAGTATGTTGCCAACCACTATTACTAATATATACATTGTTTATATAGACTTTGCTTGCATTATTTCATGTATATATGTACTCTTACCAGTTGCTACCTCCATATTTCTATATAGCTATATGCCTAAATATCTTGAAATGGTGCACTTTGCAAATAAGGAATGCGGTATTTTGATGAAAATAATTATAAAATACAAAATCAGAAAGGCAAGCTACAAAATACGTATAACTCTGCCCAAACTGCAGAACAAAAACCAACTCTATTGTAAAAGTCTTCAACAAACTGCTATTAGAATTTTATATAATAGGTATATGCATTACAGATTTAATTATATCTCACTCTCATTCCTCTAATCCTCTTGTTATATTAGACCCTTCATCTTGTGACCTTGATGAATGTGTTCAAATTTCCTTAAAATAAAACTGTTGGAAAATTACTGTTAGTAACAATTTAATTAATAATAATTTCACACTTCTCTAAGTACTTAAAAAAAGTTATATTAGTTCATAATTTAAATTTTACCATTTACCACAACCTATATATGATAAAATAGGATTTAACCTCATGTGTAAAATATTTGTTTTCGCTAATGATATGTACCTTTCTGATATTTATATCTTTATGATATATCTCCCTTAATAAAAAAATTATGATAAATATCTTACCATAAATCATACTATAATTCAATGCTGACATAAGCACCAACTTATTATAACTTTATTTAGACCTAGGGGTTGGGCATGGTTCAGTTCGAGATGAAAACTGAACCGAACTGTTCCATGCCAAACTGCTCTTATTGGTACCGTTGAGAAAATATATATAAAAAAAAAAACGAAATTGAATTTTAGTAACGAACTGTTTCGAATTAAACCGAACTCTTTCGAACTGAGTTTCAGAATTGTTAGTAATAGTTCAATTTTTTTTTTTTTTTTCGATTTGGTTCAGAATTGTTAGTAATACTTCTTATATATTTGTGTGCGCGGGGAGCTAGCAAGCATACTTCTCATCAACTTATTGAACACCATCAAAGCTAAGTTCAATTCAAGAGAATACTAAACATGAAAGGAAATCCAATTTTATTGATACTGATATTTTACTCACTCTTCCTTTTTCTTGGAGAGTCAAGATCATCCTTAACTACTCAATCAGAGAATGACATTCAAGTTTATATTGTGTATATGGGAGCAGCACATTCAACTGATGGTTCCCTTCGTGAAGATCATGCCCATATTTTAAATACAGTGTTAAAAAGGTACTTAATTAATTGCATATATATTACGATCAATTAGCTAATCTTGTAAAATGTGATTAATTATTGGTGATGTGAATCATTTAGGAATGAGAAAGCTCTAGTACACAACTACAAACACGGATTCTCAGGCTTTGCAGCTCGTTTATCAAAAAGTGAAGCAAACTTGATTGCTCAGCAACCTGGAGTTGTGTCTGTCTTCCCTGATCCCATTCTGAAGCTGCACACAACACGTTCTTGGAATTTCCTCGAAATGCAAACTTACGCCAAAATTGAAAACACGTTCTCCAAGTCTTCTCCCTCTTCATCAGACATCGTAATTGGCATGTTAGATACAGGTTGATTATTATTTTATTATTGATTTATATGAATGAAATATGATTTATATATAATGTACATGTACATAACACACATACATGTTTCATCATTTTAATAATAAGTTAATAAATTAAACAATGAGTTATTCAGGTATATGGCCAGAAGCAGCAAGTTTTTCAGACAAGGGAATGGGTCCAATTCCACCCGGTTGGAAAGGTATCTGCATGACATCAAAAGACTTCAACTCATCCAACTGTAACAGGTGTGAGAAAAAGCAATGATAGAAATATACAACCATAATTAATTTAACCAAACCCGCTAATCAATATGTGATTGATTTGAATTTCTCTCTCACATAAATCGAGTTAAGCCAATCTGTTATATATCCCATACATTATTTCTATGTTTCTGCTGTTTATGAGGTCCATTAGAATAAAAGCTGCCATGAATTTGTTTTTCCATTTTCAGGAAGATAATAGGAGCAAGGTATTACCCTGATCCTGAAGGGGAGGATGAAACGGAGAACACGGTAAGGGATAGAGATGGACATGGGACCCACACAGCTTCGACGGCTGCAGGGAACTTTGTGAGTGGTGCATCATATTATGGTCTTGCAGCAGGGACAGCAAAAGGTGGGTCTCCTGAATCGAGGTTGGCAATTTACAAAGTGTGCTCTCCTGGCTGCTCTGGCTCTGGCATGCTTGCTGCATTCGACGATGCCATTTACGATGGAGTTGATGTACTTTCACTCTCAATTGGTCCATATTCGTCTAACCGACCCAACTTAACAACTGACGTGATTGCAATCGGAGCGTTCCACGCAGTGGAGCGTGGTATAGTGGTGGTTTGCAGTGCTGGGAATGAAGGACCGGAGAGAAATACAGTTATTAATGATGCTCCTTGGATATTGACCGTTGCAGCCACCACTATCGATCGTGATCTTCAGTCCAATATTGTTTTGGGTAGTAACAAAGTTATCAAGGTACAATCTATAGCACTCTGCGGTATACCAATTTAGTTTTTAATTTTCAATGATATATGTCTCATGTTTGATAATTGTTATTCTTAAGGGCCAAGCCATAAATTTCATCCCTCTTTCAAAATCCCCCCATTATCCACTGGTAACCGGCGAGGCTGTGAAGACAACTACCGCAGATTTAGCTGAAGCAAGGTACGTAAGCATGCAAAACCATAACAATAAATTAACTTAAACTTGTTTGTTGGGCATAATTAATAAAAAAATTATTATTGTTTGTTATATGCAGGAAGTGTCACCCAAATTCATTAGATACGAACAAAGTCAAAGGAAAGATTGTCATATGTGATGGCATAGATGATGGTTACACAATCTATGACAAGATTAAAACGGTGCAAGAGATGGGTGGATTAGGTCTTGTTCATATTATTGACCAAGTAGGAGGAGAGGCAGAGAATTATGACTTCCCAGCAACCGTGGTAAGAACAAGAGATGCTGCCACAATCCTCCAATATGTCAATTCAACAAGGTATGCATTTTAAAATTTTTTAATTTATTTTATTATACCGGAAAAATATGGTTACGGTATATCAAGAAGATTAATGGATATACACCGTCAATATAAAGTTATTTTACACCGACATTCAATTATAACTATTCAATTTGTGATTGGTTTACAATGTAATCCAATTTTACACTTTTGAGTTCATCTCTCTCGCTAATGACAAAAAAATAAAAAAAATCCCTACTAAACAAGCTAACTATGTTTTTAAGTAAAGTGTTCATTTGAAATTTTGCTTTTGAATCCGAGATTGAAATCGACGTTGAGAGATGATCACTAGTTAATTTTATTGTATTTTTTGCATATAATCAACCTGAAGCAATCCAGTGGCAACAATTCTACCAACAATTACAGTCATAGGTTATAAACCTGCACCTATGGTTGCAATCTTTTCATCTACAGGGCCTTCAACACTCTCTAAGAATATTCTCAAGGTAAGGATACACAAAATAAAGATAGAATCATAAATAGATATCATTTTACACTCATCACTAAACATAGCAAACAATTCTTTCTTTTGTAGCCGGATATTGCAGCACCAGGTGTTGCCATTCTTGCAGCATCGATTGCTGATGTAACTGATGTTCCAAAAGGGAAAAAGCCCTCACCATATAACTTTAAATCAGGGACTTCTATGTCATGCCCACATGTTTCAGGCCTTGCAGGCAGCATTAAATCTAGAAACCCTACTTGGAGTGCCTCTACAATCAGATCGGCCATCATGACCTCTGGTTAGACTTTTAATATTTATAAAAAATATGAATAATCAATTTAATCTCGATGATTAGTTCATTTTACCTTGAATTTTTTTAAAATGGTTCCTGAAATTAAAAATTATCAACCATATTAATCATTTTAGGTCTATTGATTTATTTCTAAACATGATAAAACCTAAGTGCAGTTCTTTAGACATTGTGTTCCTACTTTATCAACTAAAAAGATAGTAACGGTCACCAATTATTTTTAAAGAGTGTAAAAAACATGTCTCTTTGTAATAGGAAAAGTAAGAACAATATGTATGGTACTACATCTAAGTTTAGTTTTTCAGAAAAATTGTCCCATATATGGAGACTGATGTGATAAAAGATTTTATTTTATAAATCATTTTGAATTGTTTATGTTTCAAATGTCAAATTGTCTAACCACAACAAATTTCACAATGGATAATTCACTCAAATCAATGTCCTAGATATCATATATAGTAAGTAACTCATCAACTCCTATTTTCAAAATGCAGCAACTCAAATTAACAATATGAAGGATCCCATTACAACGGATTTAGGGTCAATTGTCACACCTTATGACTATGGAGCAGGGGAAATTACAATATCTGAATCATTCCAACCAGGTCTTGTTTATGAAACCAGCACCATTGACTACTTGAACTACTTGTGTTACCTAGGATACAATACAACCACAGTTAAGGCTATCTCAAAAACCGTCCCTGGTAGTTTCAGCTGCCCCAAGGATTCGACTCCTGATCTTATTTCCAACATCAACTACCCATCAATAGCAATCTCCAACTTCTTCGAGAAAGGAATCATGAATGTGAGTAGAACTGTTACAAATGTTGGTGAAGAGGATGAAACAGTCTACTCCGCCATCATTGATGCCCCTAGTGGGGTGAAAGTCCAATTGATTCCAGATAAACTCCAATTTACAAAAAGTAGCAAAAAAATAAGCTACCAAGTTACTTTCTCTAATTCATCCTCGCTAAAGGAAGATCTATTTGGATCCATTACATGGAGAAATGATAAATATAGTGTTCGAAGTCCTTTTGTACTATCTATGTACCTAGATGAAAAGAAATGATAAATAAATTCAAGCAGAGTTCCTGTAGTTGTTTATGTTATTTACACATTGTAAGTACATGGTGCATGTTTGGATTCCTCTCCAGAATCCCAATATCATCTACAGAAGACGATGAACTTGAAAAGTGCAGTATACGTGACTTCACTCTTTCTTGCTTGAATTAAATTCTGAATTTTGAGCAGCAACTAAAAATACTCCAGTTTACATGCAATTCAATGCTGCCACAAAAATAGCAACATGTTTTCATAAAAAAAATCTATTAGTTTTTTTCTTCAGGTAATAGTTTCCCTGAAAATGTAATGGCCCTATTCACTCAACCCTTCCCATCCCTTCATTAAGAAAGGTAAAAGAAAGGAAGGTAAACGAATTTTATGCTCAGCTATACTATTTCTGAAACTAGTAGTTTACCTCTTCCGTGTAAACCCTTTACAAATAGAACGCATCACAAGAGATGAGCATGTATAATTTATGCTAAGGTCTTTTAATTCCATTAATCTCCGGATCTCCATAACAAACTGCAACAATTCAAAAGGAGAAGGAATAAATTTTAAAACTTGAAATGATGTCTTACGCTTTCAACTCACGCATAAAAGAACATAGATTTGATATTTGCTAATTGTAACTTGTGCAGTGTAAATATGTCTTGTGTTATTCACAGTTTACAGTCATAGTGGAGCTAGTAGTTATAATACATCGATGAGAATTAATCAATGAAGTTCAGAGACTCGATAATCTAGAAGATTTGTCAAGGTTATAATTTAACTGCAGCTAGAATGACCACCATTCCCTCCTCCCACATGTTTCATAAACTTGTGTTTGAAACAGATTTTAACATATTTACTTTTGGTTAGCATCTCAATTACCAGTGGATCAAGAGATTTTACCCAATACTCGAAAGTATCAACAAATTCAGGACCTACATCATCCCGCATAATAGGAGAACGAAAGCTATCGATTGATCCAGCAGTCAATGAGAATATTATGAGCTGAACAGAGAAAAGAGTGGAGAGAGATTTTGTAACAAGATGAAAAGACAGATTTTACAGAGCATAGCATACACAGATTAGACACAATCTGTTTAAACCCCTTTCTTCTCTTCATCATTGATGATTTTCATAGCAGTTGAACCAGGCAAATTTTCATAGTGGAGCTAGTAGTTATAACACTTGAGTTAAAAATGTAAAATCATGTTATACTGACCATACATCTCCAGGAAACTCTTTTATCAAAAAGTTTGTATATTATTATTGAGCGAAGTGCCCCGAGAAAAATAGAAATAAAACGGTAAGTAGCAGCTTCCAAACAAAGCTTGATAAATTTATTTAAAATAAAAATAGATTCATCAGAGTGGGAGGCTGCTCCTACAAATTCAAATGAGAACTATGGTCAAAATCCAAAGTCTATCATTGAACAAAACTACAAAACTACCTTTGTTCTTTGAAGTAAGCCAAAATACTAATAAAAACAGATTCATTATAGCGCGAGTCCTAAAAAGAACCATCATTGGAAGGTCCTCCAACAATTGCCCTAGTAAGTACATATATCATGACTCCTATGATGATTTTCAAGACACACGCTATAATGTTTCTCAATCAGAGCCAACTACATATATCAATACTCCTTTTACTGCTACTTTCCGTTTTATTTCTATTTTATCTATTTCTTGGGGCGTTTTTTAAATGCAGTTCTGCGTTTTTTCTTTTATGTAGTAGTCCTACACCTTTGCTTAAGAATATACAAATTAATTGATGAAAGAGTTTATTGGAGATGTATTGTAGGTGTAAAATAATTTTGCATTTACATCAACTAAAAAAAACCACAGCATAGCTAGTCAGTTGATAATGGCGCAGACCGTAGGCCTACTCAAGTTATTTACAGTTTATTATCATAGTTGAGCTAGTAGTGAACACATTAATCAAAAAATCAATCAAATCTAGAACAAAAATCAAGGTTATAATTGAATTGCAACTAGAATCATCATTCCCTCCTCCCAGATGTTTCATAAACTCGTACTTAAAACAGGTTTTAACATATTTATTCTTGACAAGCATCTCAATTAGCATACAAGTGGATTAAGAGATTATGCACAGTACTTAAGAAAACTGTAGATTGATCAAGCGGTCAATAAGAATTATGTACACAAAAATTAATAGAGTTACAAATGATATATTAATACAAGCAACATTATAAAACCAAAATAGAAGTCAATTATTGTGTGAATGATTACCGGTCGTTGTCCTAGTTAGATTTTGATAGACACAAAACCTGGCAATGATGATTTTCATAGCGGTTGAACCAGGCAAATCTTCGATCTCAATCTTCTTTTGTGCGATTTTAATCGTGGAATCCTAAATAGATAACACTGGAAATTAAAAAAAATGAGGGACGAAGAAGTTGTCCCTGAGAGTAGACAGACTAGACTGGAGAGGGAAAGCGCAATGTGACAGTGGCGGTGACACCGTGAAAACATGGGTCACGGTTTTTATGAATTTCTAAAATAAAACTTTGGCAATACAAGTGGAATTTGGTAGTGATAGTTCAGTTGCACAGTTGGCGCTTTCCCATGTAGCCTATTGATGAAATGAATGGCAACTTAGCATGTTAGTACAACAAATTCAAGCGAAACAAATAGTAACAAATAAATGGCAACTTGGTATGTCATTTCAACATAATGCTTGACCAGAAATCAATAAATGTAAATGGTAATTCTAGTTTGATCTATTCTATAATCTCTCTTATTATAGTGAATCACTTGTCCATCGCTTGCCAATATCGAAGTCTTACCATTCTTAAAAACATGTAATGGCAACCAACAAGAAATATTCAAATTAAATAAAGTCATGAAGTAGATTATGATAACTAAACTTAAACAATGTAGTCCAAATTCCCTCATCTGCCAAATAAAAATGGTGACAAAAACAAAGACACTCCATTAACACGCAAACAGTTGACATATATAACTGAACTTCATATCAAAACTTTGAGAAAATTGTGCGTATATCTCCATCCCCAAATTGAAGGAGATAATCACAACTTGGATGTAAGAAAATCGTTCTCTCTGAAGTCAGTTTACATGTTTTTATTTTCAAAAACAATTATCGTAACAACCTTGGGATGCTCTCCACGTCCAATGAACAATCCTGGAGGTTCAACTCTAAAACTTCCAACCTAAAATATTAAACGAACAATTATTCGTAAAAAGAATCCCAGAGAAAAAATTGAAACTAGCAGTTTCACAAGGACATTTCAAAAGTAAAAGCTTAGATAAAGGTAAACAAGAGGAAAAACATATTCTTTTAATTTAAGAAAAACATGATTCAAATAAATCAAGAGTTATTTATCTCACTATCTAGTCCTACCCTAAAAGAAAGTCGCAGTTATTTTGTTTTCCTACCTATCCTTAAAACAAAGTATGAGTTAGCCTGCATTATAGTTGAGTAACTTATTGACTGAACAAGAAGTCTCAATTTACAACAAAATTTAAATGAAAAATAACTATTTTGTGTTATTCGGGAGTATGATAATTGCCGCACCTCTTATCTCGATTTATTACTTCGCACATCAACCAGCACCAAATAACAACAGCAATAAAGGGTAAGTGAACATCCAACTTAGATAATACTGACACTTAATTCATGGAACAAGCAATTCAAGATAAGGTACAAATTCTAAGGGAAGAACAGGCATGTTTTTTCAAGAAATACGGGGGAGAGCGTTTGGTTGGGCAGAAAAAGAGGGAGAGAAGACTAAACCTTCTCTTTAACACCATCAACAATAGGCCACATGTATTTCTCTTCTTGTTTCATTTTTTCCTCCTTTAGGGCCTTCTTCTCCTGATAAAAATAAGACAAAAGAGGGTCAACACATGAATAAAAGACACTAATGATCACAACTCTCCTTTTCATTATTTTTGTCTTTTACTTATAATCACCACCTTCAAACTTCTAATGAACTGAAACATGTTATATAATTTTAATTTTAATGCTAATTTAATTAAAGTCAGGTGTTATAACCTATTTTGCCTGTCACATGTTTTACATGCCTAATATCCTGTCCAATCCAATGTAGAATCAACAAATTTCAAAACCATGATTTGGTGACTACAGAACTAAACCAGCTAAATGGGAAATTTATTCTCAAAGCGACAAATCTCTGCATGTGATGCTGGACCTGGAAGCACACACTATGTTTACCGAAAATACAAATAATGCTTTGAGATGTTAATTTCTATTCTATCATTTTCAAATGAAATCATATGAAGCAACTTACCGCTGAACTCATTTGTTTCTTCTTATCCTTTTCAATCTGGCACCAATCGTAAATCGGTGAAAAGTCACAATCTTTTAAATTCTGAATCAAGTGATTTTCTCCTAGCAACTTCTGCCAGTCATTCCAAAAATTAACCTTGAATATTTCGTTTTGCCTGTATTTTGTATCAGTGACTGCAAACATTGTGGCAACCTGCACGTACATTCCACGTTCTTAGTATTATCAGAAACTCTACTTTTTAATATGAGAACTCTCACATAGAAACACTTGACTCAACTCAATTTCTCAAAAATTAAAAATCAATATAAAAAAAAAAAAACCTCTTATGACTTAGTTAGGGCCTAACTCAACCACACAAAATTGACTTGTACGGTAAGAAATATCTATCACTTATAAACTCGATATCACGCTATATCGCCTCCAATGTGAGACCCTCAATACCTCCCTCACGCCCATGATTGAACATATGGAGCATGGTCGAGTAGCCCAATAACGGGTTTCAACCGGGATCTATAGTAGGCTCTGATACTACTTCAAATTTGGAAAGAGCCTAACTCAACCACGCAAAATAAGCTTGTAAAATGAGGAATATCTACCACTTATAAACACACTTTCCAAACAACATCACATCCAATTTGAAACTATCAATAAATACAAAACTAAAAAGCAAGAGTAAACAATCACACAAAACCATGAAAACATTATTCATAAGCAAAATCCTACCTCCTCTTGTTCTGGGGTCAAAGTTACTGGCTTCCCTTCATAGAGAATCTTTACCCCATGAGGCTTGTAAGGAGGTGGGAAGATGACACCATTGTGAACCAAAGTCAGAGCTTGATTGATGTTTAGTAGATTTGACATGTTTTGATTTATTGTCTGATTTTTTGAAGTTTGCCTTTTTCTTAAAAGATGGAGCAGCAACCTTATTGACTTTAGTGACATTCGTCAACTTGTTCGAGTAAGATGATTTATTGGCCAATTTGTTCATTCTTTGGGAAATAGGAGTATCATCAGCCTCCTCTTCCTTGTCAGCCTTCGCATCAGATTTAACCGTTGTTTGTTTAGCATTAATTGATGAAGCTGGATGTGAGAGTTTTGACTTCTTACCTGAAGAATGTAATGAGTCAATTTCATCTAGTGGTCTCTTAACAGAGTCATCATAGTTAGTAATCTGTGACAACTTGGCTGATAAAGGAATATCATTATCAGAGTCTTCATATGATTTCTTGAGAACATTAGGAGTTGCTTTCTTAACAGTGGCATTGTTCATCTTCATCCTAATAACACTCAATGGCATACTATCCTCCTCGTCCGTAGAATCTTCCCGTCTGTCTTCTTTAAGATGTTTTGTAGATGGGGACCTGACGTTGATGCATTTGATATACCCACTGAAGATTCCACGGCAGAGGCCATAGAAACGATGAGATGAGAGTGAGGGAGGAAAGGATCTCTCTCTGCCGCAACGTAACCCTATTTCTTGCGTGACACGGCAAAGCAAACCTATTTGAAAAAATTGGAAACAAGAGAACAGAAGAGAGAAAGAAGAGAAAAAGAGTGACCAATGTGTTGTTGTCGTAGAGCAAAGCAGGAAGAAGAAAGAGAAGTAGCGGTTTGTTTCGAAGCTCGCTCCCACGGTGAGGTCACCCAAGTCGCTATATCAAACCCTCAATTTCGCTGTCGTAACGAATGGGGATTATAATGTTACTCTATTTTAATTGCAATTTTATCTATACCTCTATATCTTCTTCTTCTTCTTCTATATAGAAAGTCAATACGTATACATATTTTGGGCTGCTTTTTATCTCCCAATTATACCCTTCATTTAAATTATTCTAATTACACTTTTATCCTTTGTATAATATTATTTAAATCTTTAATTAAAGGGTTGATTGTTCAAATTTGACATGTAATATAAGCGATGTTTGAAAAATGACTTTATAAAATAAAAAATACATATTATAATTAGGAGCGGAGGCACATACACCATTGTGTGGGCACACTATGTTTTATAAAATTTCTTGGTACTATATGTATATATGTTGGTACTATATGTATATATGTACACCAATAGAAATGTTAGAAGCTCCCTCTTTTGTACCAAAAAAGAAAGAAATGTTAGAAGCTTATCACATAGCACACTACCCAGATTCTCAAATTTTCAATCAAATATTTGATTTGTCTCACTTGTTGGCCCATATCCGTAATTAAAATAGGAGTCTTGTTAATCGGTGTCTCCGGAGCACTGGTTAAGAAACTAAAAGTAGAAAGAAAAAAAAGATATAATTTTCATTGAAAAGAACAATTCTTTAACTTATAAAACATAGAATACACAATTTCCAAAAAAAAAAAATTTATAATTTCTTAACCAGTGTACCAAGGACACCGATTAACATTTCCCTAAAAATAAAATTTCTCAAAATGAAACACAAACACTACAATACAAACTTCACTCATTCACTTGTACTTTACTCCATTGTTGATCTTTTAAGGGTTAAACTCTGAATTGTAGATTTTAATTTTATCTTTTCAATCTTATAAATTTGTAATTTATAAATTATTTATTAATATAATAAGAGTGAACTTATATATTATTAGCTTGTTGAGCTTAAATTTATATTAATATTGAAACTTAAGATACTCATTTAGCCTAGTAGACTTGCGAATTAGACTTTGTCGAAGAAAAAAAATGTTGCCCACCGATGATGTTGTTTTGTTTTGATTTAGTGTGTTGCACTGAAATTGCAAGTTGAAACTATTTTTTTTTCCTTGTAAAATCTTTACTTCAATGTGATGTTTATTTATGTTTTTATAAAAAATGTAATATATATAGTAGAGTGCCTCCATTATTTAAAATTTTTAAATACGCCGTTGATTATAACCTTATAATTTGACATTCTTATTATTTTTTTAACCATGTAATATACACGTAGTCCAAAAAAGTAACATAGAGGTTGGATTTTTTTATTATTTTTTCTAGGTATGTTTAAGATGCTAAAATATGGTTTTAAAAAGAAATTAATAAGATTTTTCCGATTAGGGACGGATTATTTATGAAATTTTATTCCCCGTAATTATGAATTTCTTAACTTATGGTTAATTCATCTCATGTTTAAAAACACCAAAATTTTATGGTGAAAGTTCTTACGATGTTCTAATCATGCCTGCAAAATTAGGGAACAAAATTTGACCCGTGAGTATACGCTTACTCGAAATAAAATTGCAATTTTCCACATTTTGGTTGAAAAATTAAAAAATGAAAACATCTTTGAAATGTTATGAAACTTTGCTTATCTGTTTTATGTATTTTTTTTCATAGATGTCTTTGTAAATAATCAGCTCAAAATTCGATTTCAAGATTAAGATTTCCATTGTTTTGTTTTTTGAAGTTTTGACACTTTGAAAATTCATAATTTATTTTATTTTAAAAAAAAACATAATTAATTTATCCATAGTCGAATTTTTTGTGTAAAGTCGTATTTTAACGTCCTAAACATGCCTAAAAAATCATTAAAAATTTCAACCTGTAAATCTTTTTTTTGGACTACGTGTATATTATAGGGTCAAAAATAACAAGAATATTGAATTACAAGGTTAGAATATGTTTATTTTACGGGGTTGTTATATTTTGCGTATATTAGAGGATCAATTTCAACAATTAACCCTTAATTAAATAAATCAGCTAAGTTTTATTATAATTCTTGCTAGAATAAGAATAATACAAAAATGCAAGGGCTATCAATGTTGTCGAGTAACCCATATAATTTTTTTTTTTTTTTTATGATCACGAATGATACCGCCAAAATAATCCAAATTAGATTTTCGAGGAACACTACAATCTATTTAAGCGCCACCGAGCCAAAGTTAGGACGAGTCATGAAACAACACACATGCGGCTGAATACGATCGGGGATTTGAAGGAGCAAAAGCTTAAGATCGTGATGTAAAGTGCTTGATATCTTCAAAAGCATTATTACTAGTTTGTATAGGCTTGTCTTGAATTTTATATTATATTGAAAAATTGTATTTATACAATCATTTTTGTGACAACTATTTTTTTTCATACATTTATTTTATTCTTACTCTCTATTATTTTAGTTTTCATATCAACATCTACATTTATTTCTATATTTTTTTGTTGTCTTAAAAATGGTGATTCAAATAGCATAATAACTCTCTTATATCATATGTACACTAGCCGGTTGGTACTCCACTTGATAGTGTCAGTTATACATGGACTTATCGTACACATTCGTGGTAATATGCTAACTCAATCTCCATATTTGTATACTGCTATATGCCTAAATATCTTGAAATGGCGCACTTTGGGTGGATAGAGTGCTTGACGCCTATGTGCAAAGTACAATACGCATGAGGAAGGCGCATTCATTAATTCCACCATATCATAATATATCATACCATAAATCATATAACTCAATGCAGACAAAACACCAACTTATTTACTTTAACGAGATCAATGGCTTCTTATATATATGTGGTCCGTCCGGGAGCTAACGAGCATACATCATCTAACTGAACACCATCAAAAATGAAAGGAAATCCAATTTTATTGATACTAATATTATATTCTCACTTCCATTTTCTTGGAGAGTCAAGATCATCTTCATCTGATCCCATCACTCAATTGGAGAATGACAAACAAGTTTATATTGTGTATATGGGAGCTGCAGATTCAACTAATAGTACCCTTCAAAAAGATCATACCCATGTTTTAAACACGGTGTTAAGAGGGTAACTAGCTAATCAATTGAATATATAACATTATCAATTAGCTAGTATTTTGAAATGTGATTATTAATTATTGATGATGTGAATTATTTATTAGGAATGAAAAGGCTCTGGTACACAATTACAAACATGGATTCTCAGGTTTTGCAGCTCGTTTATCAAAAAGTGAAGCAAACTTAGTTGCTCATCAACCGGGAGTTGTGTCTGTCTTCCCTGATCCCATTTTGAAGTTGCACACAACACGTTCTTGGAATTTTCTCAAGTTGCAAAGTCACATCAAAATTGACAACACACTCTCCAATTCTTCTTCCTCCTCCACTTCGAACATCATAATTGGCATGTTAGATACAGGTTGGTTATAATTTAACCATTATTATTATTTATTATTTTTATTATTATTATTATTATTATTATTATTATTATTATTATTATTATTATTATTAATAATGGGGTCAATCTAATATGGACATCTTAAAAAATGGATTCATATTTTTGGTAAATTTTAATAGAATATTAGATCTATTTTGTATTTTTTTTAGAGAAATGTTAACAAATGTCCTTGGGACACTTGTTTAGAAGTCTAACAAAAAAAACTTTTTATTAGAAATTGTATATCCAGCACATTAAAACATTTTTTACATAAAATTTATTAATTATTTCTTTTAAATCCTTAACAAGTGTCCTAAGCATAACCATTTTCAAATAGTAAGGTCCATCTTTAAATTCTTTTCGAGAGGTTACACAACCCTTTAATTAATAATCTAAAATATTATATGTATGTAATATTGTACATGTACATAACACACAATCACTAGCTAGGTAGTCTATCATTTTCACGAATTATATTATATTGGTACTCAATTGATTTGTTTCATCATTTTAATAATTAGTTAATTATATAAACGATGAATTGTAGGGATATGGCCAGAAGCAGCAAGTTTTTCAGACAATGGAATGAATCCTATTCCAGCTGGTTGGAAAGGCATATGCATGACATCAAATGACTTCAATTCATCCAACTGTAATCGGTAAACAAAACCAAACCAAACAAAATATAAAATATGCAGTCCAACGTTGTCTTAGGTAGTAGCAAAGTTACAGGAGGGTAGAGAGAGAGTGGCTGGTTTGTAAAATAAATAAAATACAAACCAAACCAAATATAAAATTGGAGTAATTGGTTCGAATTTTTCTCAAAAACAAAATCAAATGAAACTTACATGTTAGATCCTGACCTTCTGTCTATGTATGTTATTGTTTACTTTATTTGTTTGGTCCATTACGGTAGGAATTGCCATGATTTTATTTTCATTTTTAGGAAGATAATCGGGGCAAGGTATTACCCTAACCCTGATGCAAATGCTACCGCAGCAAACACGGTAAGGGATACATCTGGACATGGGACCCATACAGCATCAACAGCAGCAGGGAATGTCGTGAGTGGTGCATCATACTATGGTCTTGCAAAAGGGACAGCAAAAGGTGGGTCCCCTGAGTCGAGGTTAGCTATTTACAAAGTGTGCTTTCCTTCCTGTTATGGCTCCGGGATCCTTGCAGCGTTCGACGATGCCATTTCTGATGGAGTAGACGTGCTTTCAATCTCGCTTGGAGCACATTCATTTTTCCGACCAGACTTGACAACAGACCCAATTGCGATTGGAGCATTCCATGCTGTGGAGCGCGGCATAGTGGTTGTTTGCTCCGCTGGGAATGATGGACCAACACAAAGTACAGTTGTTAATGACGCTCCTTGGATATTAACTGTTGCAGCCACTACCATCGACCGTGATATGCAGTCCAACGTTGTCTTAGGTAGTAGCAAAGTTATCCAGGTACAATTTATAACGCTCAATCTGCAATACTCCAATTTTAAGGTTTTTCTTTTTCAATAAACCACTTTGCTCAATACTTTTAAAGGGGATTAGTTAGCTCAAATTAACAGACCAAACAACAAAAATGAAAACCAACCCTAAACAAACATGACCAATGCTACATGTGCTCTCGTTTGGCAATTTTTATTCTCCAGGGCAAAGCCATAAATTTCTCCCCTCTATCAAAGTCTCCCGATTATCCATTGATAACCGGAGAATCTGCCAAGACAACTATTGTTGACTTAGCTGAAGCAAGGTACGTACGCATGTAAAACCATAACAATGAATTAACTTAAACTTGTTTGTTGTGCATAATTAATCAAAATATTATTATTGTTTGTTAAATGCAGGAAGTGTCACCCAAATTCATTAGATATGAATAAAGTCAAAGGAAAGATTGTCATCTGTGATGGCATAGATGATGATTACTCAACCAATAGCAAAATTAAAACGGTGCAAGGGATGGGTGGATTAGGTCTTGTTCATATTATTGACCAAGAAGGAGCAGAGGCAAGAAATTATGAAGACTTCCCAGCAACAGTGGTAAGACCAAAAGATGCTGCCACAATCCTCCAATATGTCAATTTAACAAGGTAAACATTTTAAAGCTTATTATTATTAGATTATATTAGATAGATAGATTAGATTAGATAAACAACGTTATAGTATCATATCGATAGTTAATTTTATTGTATTTTTGCATAAAATTAATTTGAAGCAATCCTGTGGCAACAATTCTACCAGCAGTTACAATCATAGATTATAAGCCTGCACCTATGGTGGCAACCTTTTCAAGTAGAGGGCCTTCAGCGCTTTCAAGGAATATTCTAAAAGTAAGTGTGTGCGCATGCGCGTGTGTGTAAAGATATAATATAGAATTAAATAACTATCATATTGTACTCATACTAAATATGATCAACAATTCTTTCTTTTGTAGCCTGATATCGCAGCACCGGGTGTTGCCATTCTTGCAGCATGGATTGGTAATGATGTAACTGATGTTCCAAAAGGGAAAAAGCCCTCACCATATATAATGAAATCAGGGACTTCTATGTCATGCCCACATGTTTCAGGCCTTGCAGGCAGCATTAAATCTAGAAACCCTACTTGGAGTGCCTCTGAAATCAGATCGGCCATCATGACCTCTGGTTAGACTTTTCATTTTTATACAAAAAAATGAATTTTATCCTAGAAAAATTCTAAAACTATTTCTAAAAATAAAAATGATCGACCACATTGATCTTTTAGGTCAATTGATTTAGTTTCTAAAGAGAATGAAGCTTAGGTGCATTACTGCAAATATTGTGTTTCTAATATTATCTACTAAAAAGATAGTATAAATCTCGCAAACAATTTTGGAAGAGTGTAAAAAAATTCTCCTTGGATTAGTTTTATCTTTTTGCAAGAGAAATTGTAAGGACATTGCGTATGACACTACATCTATGTTTAGTCCTTCCAAAATTTGTCTCATATTTAAAAGCTAACGTGACAGAATTTTTTTTCAATTTTATAAATCATTTTGAGTTTTGTAACTTTCAAAAATCAAATTGTATAACCAAACTGTTCAAATTGGCTATTATTTCACTCAAATCAATGTCCTTAAGTAATGCAATTGCAATCCTATATATGATATCTATCTACCAATCACTAACTTCTATTTTTATAAATGCAGCAACTCAAATTAACAATATGAAGGCTCCCATTACCACGAGTTTGGGGTCAATTGCCACACCTTATGACTATGGAGCAGGAGAAATAACAACAACTGAACCATTCCAACCAGGGCTAGTTTATGAAACTAGCACCATTGACTACCTAAACTACTTGTGTTATATAGGATTCAATACAACCACAGTGAAGATTATCTCTAAAACCGCCCCTGATATCTTCAATTGCCCCAAGGATTCAACTACTGATCATGTCTCAAACATCAACTACCCTTCCATAGCAATCTCCAACTTCACTGGTAAAGGAACCAAGAATGTGAGCCGAACTGTCACAAACGTTGGTGAAGAGGGTGAAACAGTCTACACTGCCATCGTCGATGCTCCCAATGGGGTGAAAATTCAGTTGATTCCAGAGAAATTAGAGTTTACAAAAAATAGCAAAAAACTAAGCTACCAAATTATTTTCTCCTCTACTATACCCTCTCTAAAAGAAGATTTGTTTGGATCCATTACATGGAGTAATGGGAAATATAATGTTCGGAGTCCTTTCGTATTAACCGTGTAATTAAACGAAAAGAAACAATAAATAAATAAATAAATACATGTTGAGTTCTTGTAAATTCCTACTCCTGTGTTGTGTATGATGTTTACCCTTTTTAAATTTTATTATGATACTTTCTACTTATTCTTCGAATTTGTTCTAACTTACACATCAAAATGAGTTAAACTCATGTGATTTTTTAAACTCTTGCCTACAAGGCAACTGATTGAGCTAAGACACCGAACAAAATTAATCTCAAAATGCATCATATTCATGCAAAATGCATTAAATAATGAGAACCAAACATGCATCGAGGCAAACAACAATAACCAAGCCTTATCCCATTAAATGGGGTAGGCTACATAGATTAAATTATGCCATAATTTTCTATCCGAAACATGCATAGAGTCAAACAAGGGAAAATTGAAATCACCTAAATAAAATACAGGAAAATTGAAAACAAAATATGTATTGAATCAAGCGGTTCTAGTGACAAAAAAATGATTAGTTCTATACACCTTGAGGCCTGAGGGAAATAATTAGAATATGAACAAACTTAGAAGTACATAGTGCATATGTTGGGATTTCTCTTCAGAATCCAAAAATCATGGCTTCAAGCTTTCCAAAGGAAAAATCAAACAGGCTAATAATAGCAACCAGCAACAAAAAAAACATCACAAAGACCAATTAGATCGAAGCATTAAAGAAGCTATTTTGGAATTTTCATCTGTTGCGTATACAAGACCTGGCTTCAAGCAAAATTTATCACCCATTTTGAATTTTAGATAGGATTCAGCTTGAAAATGTTCCGCACCTATTCCGCCAAGACTCATTCCCCAGCCAGATGAACCTTCAGAAACATCGGTCAATGTTACGGCCCATTGTGCAGATTTGGGATTTAGTGTGTTCATCTCAACCCAACCTCCAAGTTTTGTACAGCCATCGAGTTCAGACTCCAGCATTATAGCAGCAGAACCACCTGAGACCTGTGTCCTTGTTGTTCCTCTGAAGCGTGATGGTTCAGGTTCTGTCTCAGACACTTCATGTTGGTCGGACAAGACTAACGGAATTGTTAAAGCTCCAAATTTTCTAAGCTTCTTTGATACAAAAGGCAGTTGGTGACTACCGAGAACAGACAACTTTGTTCCTCTAGGAAATTGACAGGCAAGTTGTAGGAATGTGTCGTATCTATTATCTGTTGTATTAGAACCAGAAGGCGTTCCAAGTCCAGCTACAAATTGAGCCAATGAAGCAATAAAACATGACTTTCTCATAGCTATGCCAAAGGCACTGCCATTGTCTAATTTCAGAAGGGGAGGCCCAAAAGAGGAGAAATCCGTGAGGCCTTTTTCCTGCTAAATGAGCACAACACAAAATTAATACTTCAGAGGCCTAATTAGCAAAAGTTTGAGGAACAAAACAAGGAAAGAACACAGTAGTTTTTGTAAATAAATTACATCTGTCTAATTTTCTTTTTACACTAGGCTATACCGATGTCTCAGCATGACAATGGATATGGCCCTTGCAATTTATTAAAATCCATGGCCATAAAAAATATATCTAAGATGGTTTAAATAGGCCAATATTCAAAGTGATCAAACCAAATGTTCCATTTATAGCTAAGAAATTCATGAATAAAACAAGAAAATTTAGGTAAACTATTGCAATTGCAACTAGGTACTCGGTCAATACATTCCTCGACTTGATTAGAATAGTAAGCTTCATGCTCTTGGGGAAAATAACATCCCACATCCAAGGACATGTTTGTAACAGAATTTTGAAGGCTAGGTGCTTGTGATTTTAACAACTATAGAGCTGTTCTAATGCTTTCAAATACCTTTTATCCATTTATGACAGATAATAATGAATTACGAAACGCTTGATTTTGTACACTTGCTTGACTCATGTTGAAGTTTTCAGCCTAAAGGTCAACTTGGTGCCCTATGGTGAGATTTCAGGGAAGGGTCTTATATGAAAAGTTATGAGAAAAACTTGCACGTAAATTTTCCATCTCCATTTTTAAGGGAATATTGAATACCAAATGGAAAGATGGATGCAAAGATTGTAACAGTAGACATTATTAAATTCATCGGATAAGCATACACAACTAAATAAATAGTACCTGATCAAAAGAATTTGAACCAACCGCAACATCTCTGCATTGGGCTCCCACTGGGACAGCCATAAGAGATAACCAATCATTGACATATGCTGTATAGCTGAGTTTCGCAAGAGAAAGTGGCATTTCAAGGGCATCACCGTGATGTTCCTTTCCTTTCCGAGTAGCCACAAACTCTGCAGCAAGCACATTATCCTCACCAATTGTGGTTTGAAAAACGAACCTCGAATCAATGCCTGTTTTTATTCCAGACCTGCTTATGATATCTAAGTTTTGCTGATTAAAGCCGCCCATGATCAGTAAAGCCCCCGTGAAATCCATCTGTCCCCTTACAAGGGTGCTGGCTTCCTGAAAAGGACCTCCTTTGGATGATTTATAGAAGGAAAGCATACTCTCAACCTTCTCTTGTCTGTCTCTGAGTTTTATAAGATCAGAGAAGGATTCTCTTTGTAGACGTTTAAGGATTTCAGTCTGAAATTATGATTGCAGACACGGCTGTCAATACCACATCATAGAGAAACACTAAAGAACCATGTATCCTTTGATGCATTGTGTGACTATTGAAGACAATATGCATGTCTTTCATTGGTTTGATAAATGTTTTCTAAGGAAATATTCTAGTGGAGGGACTAAATTGGACGGCATTCTATAATTTCAGAGACTAAATTGTACCCATTTTACTCTTTTCTTTCTCTCCAATGTTTCAATTTTTCTCAGTTCCTCGCACATGAATAATTCATGTTATTCATTCTATGTTAAATATCACAACACTTTGAAATTTTCTTCATAAAACCTATAAAAATTTCAAAATCATACTTACATTTGTTTGTATATATATAGTTCAAAAAGATTTTACTTGGTCATTCAAACAAGACCAACCATTAAACTATCATTTTCAGATACTTGAATTTACTGAAAGCCAACATCAAGTAATTCAAATTCTAACATAAAAATCAAATTTTTGTATCTACATTGGAGCAATTGTATTGTATGGAGTAAAAGCTAAAAGGAAGAGAAAAGAAAGAAAGAATACCGGTTTGCGGCGACCAAAAATGGAGTCGAAAAAGTCATGGCCGGATTTAGCAAAATCTTTTAATTGGTCGAATAGAGGCTCCATTACTTCATCGGAAAAGGACAAACGCAGTTAGATTATGTGGGGAATCGTTGCTCGGTTCTTGTTGACGGTTAACACAAACACAAACTCAAGCAAACACAAACTATACACTTTCCCTCCCTACAACAAATTAAACCTAGTCAAAAAAAATTATACTCAAGCAACTAATCGCTCAATCAACAAATAAGTGTTCAAAATAACTTAAAATAACACAATTTGAATTTTATACATTAGGGTTTTTAAATTTGTTATTATATATTAGGATTTTTTTATTGTGAAATAGATGATTATTTGGGTAGTTGTTGATCAATTAGAATGTTGTTTTTACTCTTCTTTTTTTGGTTACAAGATGTTGTTTTTACCTTGAATGTAGATTAATTATGCATTACAAGAATGTTGTTTTTACTTAGAAAAATGTATGCTTATTTTATGCTATACATGTTTGATGAAATGCTTCAAAGAATATTTAATTGATATTTTTATGTTTGTTGTGTGTATATGGTTGACGACGTTGGTACACTCAGACTCGATAGAATGGCTCAGCATAGGTTTGTATGTGATGAGCGTGATGCAGCTAACCATCCCCCAAAATGGGATTGGCATAGGCAGCAGACTCATAATGACAATGAGTCGGGCCTTTCGCATAAGGTTGACCCCACACATATTGTGCATGAGGAGCATTATGAGCATCATGAATATGAGCAGCATGACATTGATTTTCCATAGGCGCCATCACCACCACTATCGAACCATCAAATGGCATATGGTGGTGGGTCTTCTGATTTTTCCTTGTTGCACAGATATTTTTCATCACATTGCTGCCAAAATATGGGTGGAAGAAAACAAGTACAATTGTTATGTTTTCCTTGGTCTAATGTTAGTGGTAGGTGGATATAGTATTTATTGATGCCTAATCGTTGTAGATGGAGCACAAAATAACGGTGGTTAAAATTGTCGTCGCTTTAAATAACAAATAACCGCGGAAAAATGTATCTTTTTTCATTATGGTGAGTGCAACACAGACGTACACATAAGACATGCAAACAAAAAAAGCCTGACTTAATTATTTGTGATATCTGTCATAACACTATTGACATTTGTGGAATTTCTAGTTGTCGTTTAATTCCATAGTATGTTCTTCATTGTCTGGATTTAATACCTCTTCTATTGATAAATATTGTTGGAACGCGAAGGGAGTTCGATGGATAATCGCATTTGACTAAAATGAGTTAAACATACACAAGATATGTGAATTATCTAACTTATGCATTGATATGTTATTTAATATTCATTTGTTCATATAATGTGACACTTCTAACTCATATTTTACACTGAAAAATTGAAATAACTTATTTATAAAGTTCTATGTTTATATACTTAGGAAAAGGCTAAAAGGCACGATAAAAAAATTCGTTACCATTGCACGAATTAATTTTAAGTTGTTGTTTGAGTACTTTTTTAATTATGTTTTTACTTCAAATGATCATAGTAGTCTAGAATATGTGTTTGTTTGGTCGTTATTATATTATTCTTTATTTCTTTTAATAGAGGCTTAATTATATTTCATTATCTAGTTCAAGTCATTTATTGGTCAGACAAACAAAGCACAACCTATACCTTTTTTTTAATGCGATGAAATACCATTTTTAAGCGAACTCCATGATTGCTTTAAATTAATAAAACATACACAAATCTGAATTCGTAATCTCCACTTCAAATACATCTCATACCATTAATTAGTTGTATTGTTTGTCTGCAACAATATCAATATATGACCCCATCTCGGATCAATGAGATACCATACCAGTATGTTGCTTATATTGCCTGGGATAATGATTAGTAGTGTTCTTGCAATGCAAGCATGAGCCAACACGACAGCGAAGAAATATTTCGAAATTAAATGAGCACTACATTGATACGGCATTGACCTAAAATGCACACCCCAGAACAAACTTTAAATAAAAGATCACAAATCTCATGTGTTTTCAAATGGTGGGTACTAATGAATATTTCATTTATTAATTTTTATCACTGCATAGAGACTTCAATTAGAAATAAGATTATGTGAGGTACTCAACCCATTTACAACTCAAAGCCTATTTAAAGGGAATAAACAAGGAAAATTAATTCCCCCAAAATATGGTTAAAATTAGGACCTTAAAGACTTTAGAAACGGTTCATGAGATTAGAGATTATCCACCATGGCCGAATTTGAGATTATCCTCTCATCTTTTATTGTTTAGATAGCCAACATATGGTTAAATTTTGATTAATTTGTGTCCAAGACCTCCATAACCTGAATAAGATATTATCCTCTCATTCCTTATTGCTTAAATAGCCTAAATGATTACAAGTTGCGCATTAGAAAAACAATTAACTAGCTTTAAAGACCTAAGCTTGATTTTGATCCGATAGTTAAAATCTCTCTCATAACAATTCTTCAAATAGAGAATTTTATAATCAAGATAATATGAATCATCATATTTCAAATAAGTTTAGAGATGATTGTAGCAACATTTCAAATCCTTCTATGTTTGATACTATTCAAATCTTCTATTTAGATGATTTTTTTTTTCTAAGTAATCTAGTAGCTAAAAATCCACTCCCTTAAGATGAATAAATGGAGAATTCGAGATTCGAACTCTGACCACCACGTATATAATGTATTGTCTCTATTAACTGAGTTATGATCACGAGAATATTTAAAGTAGAATTTATTGATTACAATGTATAAAATAATATATCTTAAAAATATCTTCTTTGTAGGCTGAATATTTAGTTGTGTATATCCAAAAGATTTTCATCATTAGTTTTTTGTATGAATTGATTTGATATTTTTAAACAAATAAGCACTCAATCTCTTTTTCATTGTCAATTAATTCAATAATGATAATAATAAAAGCATTTATATTTTAAAAATTTCAAATGCTTAACCATTATAGTAAGTTCAACCCTCAAATTTAAACATATAGATTTATTAGATGTCCTCTAAAAACAAAACAGGGCCATATGCAGTTTCACACTGCAAACATACTCAAAGGCACTGTTGTGAAACAAAAAAACAATTACAATTGTGAACAGATGAATTTAATTTAATAAAATACATTCACTTTCTTCTTCTTCAAAGATGCCATATAGAGTAATAAACTTGAGATATCATGCAGTCAAACGACCCACATATTTTGGAAGAACTACAGCCACAAGCTTTCTGTATACACTTTCGGTTGGATGATAACTGTCCCAAAAAATGTATTCTGAATTATCAGGACAAGTGGCACTCAAAGGGTTGCATAGCACTGAAACCTCTAGCTTTCCTGTGCCACAACAACCTTTATCCGCAACTTTATATCCTGCATTTAATGAATAAATAGGAATTAACTAACTAACTAACTAATTAATCAAGAATGAAAGATTAGATTTTCTAGCAATTAATTACTACTTACCATATTTTCTAGGCTTGAGAATGATATCAAGTAAGGGACTGTAAATGTCAATATAAATGACCCTACTATTGGGCAAGTTTGAGTGAAGAAAATCCAACTCCTTGGAGAGTTTGGAATTGAATAACTTGGCTGCTTCATTGTACTTCTCATTGGTCTTTCTAAATACACCCCCACCCAGAGTCTTCTGTGATGGTAAGTACCCAATAGGTGCTGCACTAAACACTCCAATTCTGCGTGCTCCAAGTTGATATATTTCCTTAATAAAATCAGAGGCTCCTTTGACCATAAGGTCAGTATAAGCAGGAACATCATAGTGTAGTTGTCGGGTGCGAATAGTAAAATAGGTATTGGCAAGGTCATCACTTCCAGCTACTATAAGGAAAAGAGTATTTGCTAGGATGAAGTTTGCCCTATTCTCTCCAACCACACCTTTAAGCTTCCCTATGTATTCTTTGAACATCTTTAGTTGATCGCCCATTGAAATCACTGACTGTTATAAATAAAGATATATTATAATTATATATCAAAGTTAGTTAGAAAAAAATTAACAATGTAATAGTTTATGATAATAATTAATTATTCATCCATACCACTATTTTAGGCGTTAAAGGATCATATCCGGATGCACCAGAAGCAAAGCATACTCCGGTAGGTAGGTCACTTGGTTTCAGATTTGGATCCAAATAAGCTGGTAAAAGCTCTTTAATACCTAACTCTTCAACTGTGAACAACCAAGCAATTAATTATAAACAAAACATTTAGCCAAAATGTATTGTCACATGCATTTTTTGATATTTGGTTGCAACATCTAATCAATTTAAAAAACAATATTATTTTCCCTCAAAAAAAATCTAATCGATTTAAAAAGAAGAATCATTTGATCCATATGAAAAAAAATTGATTTTTTTTTCTTAACTATAAAAAAAGTTGATTATCGATACCCACAATGACAAAGTTAATTCAAAAAATTAAAATTAAACTAAAAAAATCAAGTTAATATAAAAAATTATGAGACGTTGAATAATTAGGTGTTAGATATTATATTCAACAAAACTTTAAGGTACGGGAGTATCACTATTTAAAAATACTTAATTTTGTCATACTCATGAAATGGGGAAGATCATGTGTACTATCTTTTTTTCTTTCTTTTGGATGGTGAAATAGGGTGTGTTTACTCTACTAAAGGTTAATTTTATAAAAAAAATTAAAATAAACACGTGTAATTGTTTTTTAAAATTCTCTACTAAAAGCATACCACGTTATTAGTAAAAAAAAAAACATACCACATTATTCTGTGCTAACGATACCGTTTTCAACTACTTTCTCTTTCATGTCGAAAAAATTTGGATCACGTAACGTTGATATTGTTGAAAAAAAATGAGTTAAAAACACAAGCCTTGAAATATATTCATGTCTAGCTCATGGTAATTACTTGGAAGTCTGGTCACGTAACGTCCATGATGAAAATGCCTAGCTCTATTCTTTAACATTGACGTATCACTCATTCAAAATACAGTGAGGTATCACTTAAGCTGATAAAAAGTCAACTTTTTCTTAAAAGCAATATGTGAGCTTCAACTTCTAATGAGGCTCAATTAATACTTGTAACCATGCCATCGTTTTCATTTGGTATCAACCAAGCAAATATGTACAATTTAAATCACAAAGGTTTGATTGGTTAGAAATATCCAATGATTGAATATAAAATTTCGATACAATAATAGTAATACCGCCCACACCTTACTGATCTTTTGACAACAGAAAATTATATCATAGATACACATTAAAAAAAATATCATAGAAAGAAAAGCGAATAAAAAAAGTAGTGTTAATCAATATTCTTACATAAAAAATAAAATAAAGTTATTATTTGTATAATTAGGAGAAGAATGCCTGGTTAATTTTTCTTCAGAAGGTGTCAAATTAAAAAGTTACACACAAACAAAATTTTGAAGGTTTAGGGGGCCATATATGTTATCTCATAGTCATAGCATAGGCCCTCTCCATGAATGCCTCACAGCCAAATGACAATGACGAAAGAAGAAGACACTACAAATTCGATAAAAACATTTAAAATGTTATCACATGTGATGATAAAAGAAATTCGCAACCATTCTTAACACTCAAAGTTTGATTTAAAATGTTAAGGCTGTAAATGGAACTAAACTTTAGCACAATGTGTAAATATATATAGCTTGCGTTCGCTATCTTGTTGTTGAACTTTTTTATTTTTACATCACTTGTTTTATGTCATTTTCTATGAGGTAAAAAATATAGACCTGCAATTATATCACAAGCCTTTTAACTTTTATTTTTATTTTTGTCAAGTAGTCTAGCGACTAGAGCTCACACAATTTAATTGTGAAAAAGTGGAGTGTCTGGGATTCGAACTTCGGCCCCTGCATATAAAATGCAATATCCCTACCAACTGAGCTAAACTCACGGGGATCAAGCCTTTTAATTTTAGACAAGTAAAAAGGGATCGCAATTATGTAAATATAGCTCATATGATAGCTAAGGTGTAGAAACATTTGATATGTTAATGCACAAATTCAAATTTATGATTTTCTGCATTTGGTATGTATGTCTGAAAATTGCCGCTATAATTTTTTTTGAAGGAAAAAGAATCACACAAGAAAGAAAATTAAAGAGTGTTTAAGTATCATATACCTATCAAGTCTGAGGGATTTTTTCCGTTGCAAAATCGACCGGTTGGAATCCCTCCCTCAAAATCTTGACCATAAGGAGGGAAATTACACTTGACGATTGTTTTGATGTTATTGTTATTTCCTGTATCCATGATAGAATCTCCAAAAGCTATGAGTGCAGGAACTGTAACATTTGGTGGTAGTTTAACCAATGCATTCGTTCCATACGATAAAACTAACAACAACATGAAACGTGATAATATTAAGCTATTTGGTGAATAAGTGCTAGGAAGCTTCATCATAAACACAGCCATATAGATAGCTAGCTGCTGTATATATTTTCTTAAGAAAGAGTTCAGCAAGGGACAGCTTTTTCATCTCTTTGGTACGTACTTTGCGTGAATTTATACATCCACAAAACTATAGCTAGCACGTCTTTAGTCATTTAATGCATGAGAAGAATAATTGAATCCAACGGTTTTTATTTTATTTTTATATGACTGTACCTAAAAGAAAAGTAATTAGCGAACTAGATCCGACAAAACGGTTGAATTATTAGATTAATTTATTGATTTATATAGATGGGGGCTGGCATATCCTTATCACTACGTACATGCATGATTAAGTTTGGGATTAGTTAGCACTTTATCCGGGTTGACCCATCACATCAGTTTGTAAAAAAATTAGGGTTTTTGTTAATGAGTATATGGACACTCTTTGAACATTCTTAAATATACGGTTTCTTTAAAAACACTTAAATAATTTGATTTTTAATATATTTAATTGTGTATATTTTCATAAATATTTACTATTTATGTCTTTAAATAGTGTTTCAAGAGACTTATTAACAATTTTCAAAAAATTGAAATAAGGAGAACTCTTTTCTTTTCTTTTTTCACGTAATAAAGGACAATTCTTTGACATCTTAAAAAAATATGCGTAAGATATCTATAAGACAAAATTACTTTCAAATATAAATTTATTAAAAATAATACAATATAAAAAATGATATGGCGTCAAATGACAGGATGTTTAGTATTATATCCAACAAAATTTCTAGGGTATCACAATATTCATCAAAAATAAATTGTTTAATTTAAATATTGTTTTAAAATATTAATTTTATTTTTTTCTTTTCTACTTTCAATAATTACTACTCTTTTGTAAAAAATATATGTTTGATACTTATAATTTTTCAATTACTGTGATCTCTCTTCCTCATATTATAATGAATAATGTATTTTTTGTCATAAAAAAATGAATAGTATACTTTTTTGAATAATGCAGGATAATTTTTAGAAAATTAATTATATTTATTTATTTTAGACCATTAATGATATTTCTTAATTCATGTGTTGTTATTTGTTAAAGTGATTTACATCGTGGGATGGAGAGAGTAGTACTTTGAGTTTAATTGCTTTGCCATCACCCCTTGAGAAATACTTTTGTAAACTGTGACATTTTTTTTAACAAACAGAGTTTACTACAAAAAATAAATAACGATATTAAATTCTAAATTAGTACTAAAATTATATAAAGTTGTTCGTTAGCGCATAATACATTGATTTATTGATTTGTTCTGATTTGAATCTCTCCCTTACAACTGTATGCTTAACTAAAACCCTTAGATCTATCTCTCTCCCTTCTTTTATTGGTAGGATCAACAGTTTATGTTTCGTATTGGATGAGTTAGGTTTACTCCTATCTATTATCTAAGTCACGGGCAAATATGAATTATGTTTCGTATTGGATGAGTTAGGTTTAGAAAAATAAATGTTTTTTATTTATAAAATCAAATCATATTCACTTATTCAAATTGATAAAATACATTGATATAATACAAATTCAACGTCGTTAAAAACGAAAAGTATGAATCTACGAACAAATGTACATATCAATGTTAGTAGCATAAAACAGCAAAGTACATATGTCTGCAAATATGATTATATTCAAGTCTCTAGAATACTGGTGTCCTCACATCAACAACGCTGACGACGCCAAAATCATTGATTGGATATGCAATTGATCAAAACTAATATTTTAACCTGGATAAAATAAACACCACATTAATACAGGAACAGTGGCGGAGGCGGGGGGTGCAAGGGGGAGCCTTCGCACCCCCATTTAAAAATAAATAAATTTTTTATACTTTGGAATTTACTATATTGCTTCTTTTGTCAATTTTAACTATTCTTGTCCATTACACATTGTTAAATTGAAATTAAAATCGGTTGAAATTGATAAATTTGTTTTTTTTCAACATAAAAGTTACGAAGAAGAGTCGAAAAATCGATTCGTTTTTCAAGAGGAATGCCGAAATTTATTACAACTTAAATTTGTTGCATGCAATATGATTTATATATTTTAGTTTATTTTGATGGCGGTCACCCCAAATTTTTTTGTCTGGCTCCGCCACTATACGAGAAATCAAAAGCACACCGCACACAACGAAAAAATGAAATAAACATAATCAAACAAACGAAAGAAGAATAAAAATATGTGAAAATCACTTATTTAACTAAAAGAAAAGAAAAAACAATATGGAGAGGTGATTTCGGATCAAAGCTGACCCTAAATCACTCCTCTTTAGAAAGAAATAAATGTTAATACTAAAACTCTTTTTATTTTTTATTTTATAAATAAATGTTAGGTGTTAATAAATTGTTGGCGAAAAGATAGAAATGTTAGTTTTCGAAAATCCAATTCGGGACATCCAACTTACCATGCTATTACATAGCTAGTGTCTGGACCCTCATTGGAAGTTAACGTTGAAGCCACACATCATAGCTTCCACAGTGAGTTGGACGTGATTTCAGTATATTCTAAGCATGGTAATAATTAGAATATGTAGTATGTAAAACACTTAAAAGCTACTTTCACTTGTCAATTTTCACTTGTCGTTTTTGTAATGAATTTTAACGGTATTTCAAAAGTTATCAGCAAAACCCCAAAAATCATGCAAATAAAAAGTTCTCATATTTATAACTCTAATTAAGCTACTTTTACATATTTTCCTTCAATTGTTCAAGTTTTTGAGCTTAATGACTATGAAATAACAAAAAAAAAAAAAAAAGGATTATGAGTCGGAGTATATTTGCTAGGCGAGCCAAAGCGAGTGAGAAGCGAATCAGAATAGAAAGTTTCAAATTTGCATGACAAGAAGATTCGTTAGACAAGCTGGAGCGAGAGACTGCGTAGAGTTTACGAGAATATGCAAGAGCATATTCGCTAGACGGACAACACTTTGCCTAATGAATCACGGTTGTTTACAATCACACATTGTTGAATCTTAACGCCATTGTATTTATTAACTAGGCTACACATAGAAAGTTAATAGAAATAATGGATCATGCATCGTCTATCAGAGTTGGAAATGTACGATGATCGACAGGTGACAATATAATTGAAAATATAATCGATCCAGGAGAGATGTCGGAAGATTAGTTGATGAAACTTTATTCTGAAAATATTATCTCTCAGTCATTGTTTCCCTATTTAACTACAAAGACCAATACAGAACAAACAATCCACATTTCCATACTCAAAATAGTATTAGTTGCTCAAAGGTTTTAATATCGCACTAGTCCCAATGGATACGATAGCTCTGAATACTTGTTTTTGAAGCCTCGATAAAAGCAATTCACCAATAATGAATATTGCCTTTAACCTAAAAGGAGATTCCCAAATAACAATGAAAGACTAACGTCCTATATCTTTATTTAATGTGGTCTATACAATTGTTGATAAAGTTCTTGCAAACTAGTTGAAATTTATTCTAGATAAATGCATTTTATATAGTTTATCATATTTTGTTCCTAGTATATACATCATAGATGATGCAATGGTTGCTATTGTAATTACGCATTACATGAAATCAAAGGTCAAAGGCAAACGTGGAGATATGGCGCTTAAACTTGACATTATTAAAGCTTATGATAGGATCGACTAGACCTATCTTAGAAATGTTATTGTTAATATGGGCTTTTCTAAACAATGGATCAAGTGGATCATGAAATGTGTTGAAGCATTTGACTATTTTGTCCTTGTCAATGATAATGTAGCATGCTTATTATTCATGTTTAGGGTTTGCGGCAAGGAGATAATATTTCTCCTTATTTGTTTATTTATATGTGTTGAAGGTGTGTCCACCCTTGTCATAAAAGGTTGAAGCTAGTGATGATATTCATAGTGTGAAAAATTGTAACAATGCACCCATAATCTCTCATATTTTATTAGAAGATGATTGATTATTTTTTTTTTAGAGTTAACTCAACGAGACTGTGGAAATAAAAAACATTATCTCCATATATGATGCAACCTCCGGTCAAGAAATTAATCTTCACAAATTAGAAATCTTATGTAGTAGAAATGTTTCTCAAGCATATTAGAACAATATCGCAAATATTCTTGGTGTTTAGGTTGTTCTTGGTACTATAAAATATTTGGGTTTACCTTCAATGATTGGGAGAAGTAAGAAAGAAACATTTAACTTCATCAAAGGGTAGAGTTTAGAAGAAAATCAATTCATAGAAAAGTAAGTGTCTTTCTAAAATTGGTTCTTTAATCTATACCAACTCATTTTATGAGCATATTTACACTCTCATTATCTCTGTGATGAAATCAACAAAATGATAAAATTAATTTTTAGTGGGGTCATTCTAGTGCTCAAATCATCAAAGCATAAAAGGGATTGAGGTATGAGTTTAAAGAATTTATCTACTTTTGATGTGGCCATATTAGGAAATCAATGGTGAAAATTTATGACAAAATCCAAATACATTGCGTTTGTAAATGATCTAATATTAATTGACAAAAGAAGTAAAAATGGATCTGATAAATAGACACAGGGAGAAGAGTATATTGATTAATAATGCTCAAGTACGTGTAACAGTATAAAATGAAAACTACAGTTATATGATGATAGCTGTCCAATTATCACCAAAATTTTAATCTCTACTCAAATGAAACACACTAGCTTCTTCCTCCAAAAATAGAAAAGTTTAACACCAATCAGATTTATCCCTCCCCAGAAATGACTGGATTGGAACATTCTTCATTATTTTACCTTTATTTGGACACATTTGATATAATAAATAAAAAGCCAGTTGGGTGTTAATTAGGTAGCAGCCAGAAAATGTGGTGGACCTCCACACCTCAACTGCTAGCTAGCTGACTTAAAATCACAAATGACATCTCCTAGTCACATATACCACTGAACTGATCCTACCTTCTTCTTCGCTGGCTTCTACTTAATGCAATTTGCCAAACCCAAAATTAAAGGAGTGATCCTTAGCTGATATTGCACTTCTTATTTTTATTTTATTTTAGCTAGTAGGTATAGGTATTAGGTAGGGTCTTATTTCAAAAAAAAAAATCACCTTCAATCTAAGTGACTTTTAAAATTATCATCTAGGGTTTTGATCACTGAGGGTAGCAACACAAATTCATCACGTTTAGTCCAGTAGTATATTTAGTTGGAGATTTTAAACCTACACTTAAGTTACATATTTCTATTTAATCTGTTGAAAAAGTGGAGTAGTGATTAGGCAGCACCATTGGCTCGATTTAAAACTCTTTCATTTTGTGGTGCTTTTAACGACTCAATTATTACTTTTACAATAATTAGCTTACTTTCGCACTAAAGCACAATACACGCAAAGCAATAGTTGTTGTATTATACATTGAGCTTATTTTTTACACTTAAGTTGCATCTTTCAATAATAGATTTTAAAGTTTATTAAACTATTGTTGTCGTGCCTATTACTGAGTCTTAAATATCGGTTGGTCAAGATATATTTAAATAAAAGTTTAGCAAACAATATCAATTCAAGTTTTTTTTTTTTAAACGGCAAAATTTGTTAAAAATCAGATCCCTATACAAGACGAACAACGATTGGTAATCTAGAAAAGCAAAGGTGTCTTATATAGGTGAAACATCCAAAAGAAACACAAAACACACGGTTTTTACTACGTTACTTACGCTCGATGAATTGAGGCAATTTACCTATATTAAAAAAATAACATATTTTCTTCAAAAAAATAATCTTACAATCACTTATCATTTTCATCTTAAAAACATTAAATTTCTTTATCTCCTTCATTTATGACATAGCAAAGGCGCCCCCCTAATCCGCATGCCGGAAACCACCTTTCTGTATCTTGCGGCTAAATATTCGGTCAAAATATTCGGATTAACCTAAAGTCCACGCGTTTCTAGAAAGAAAGAAAAAAGGACTTAGGACCTAAATTACGAAAGAAAGAGGCTCAAAAGTGCTATAAATACCTCCCTTAAGATCAGTCTGTCTGAGAGCAAGACCTAAATAGATGAAAACCCAAGTTTCGTTATTTTAATCACTGCAATTACATTTATGATCGAGATTAATTATAATTTTTGCTCTCAATGATTTTTTAAGTAGCATTTACATCTGAAAAACTTTTCAAATGTAAAATCGATGTAGATGATGACCCCTTAAAACACAAAACATCACCATACACTTTAGAATATCCTAGGCCATTCCTATTTCCTTATGAAGCATACATGACTTGTGCCTGACTAAGCTAGCACATTTTTAGTATGAGTTTTGTTTCGAAAGGGTCAAAGTTCAATCTCTCAGAAATCACGGACCAAATTATTACAGGCAAGTTAAAAACTGTTTTATACTGATTGAATTTTGAGAGAAATTTTATAAACTAATAAAATTGTTTTGCAAGAAATCGGTAAATCCTACATGTAATTAAGTTGTTTATATAAAACTAACCAAAAAGAAACTAGAAAAACTGGTGTATATATTTTCGAATAAGAGGATTTAAGAGCTTGCTGTAAACACTCTCAGAGGGATGAAAACTGTCCCAGAAAACGTAGTCCCTAACATCTTCACATTGGGTAGCAAATTGGTTGCATAACACTGCTACCTCTACTGCTCCTGTGCCACAACATCCTCTGTCAACGACTTTATAACCTGCCATTATAAAACCAAAACAAATATATGTACAATTTTTCAGATCAGTTTTAACATGCAAGTACTTTTAAACATGGTATTTAGTATTTACTATTTACTATTTATACCTAATGAAAACAAATATTTTCTCAACAAACTGTACAAGAGTAAAATAATAATTTTTGTAATAACAAAAGAAATAAATATTTTAATAATGATACATAGATAATGCAATTTTTTTTCGATAATATGATAATGTAATTATTATTTTTTGTAAAGATGTTCAATCATATTTCATTTTCTTGATTTCCATAATTTCAAATTTACGTAATTTTTTTATTTAAATAATTTCATAATTTCTTTTAAGACACTATTTCCTTAAATTTTTAGTTTTTACAAAAAAAAAACTTGAGGTGATTTTATTTTATTTTTTTTTTGAAGGAGAGGTGATTTGATTATATTTTAAAATGTAAGTTATAACTAAAAATTGGTTAAATACATCCTAAGGTACATTTTGCTAAAACACTCTTTATAAAAAGTAAGTGATAGTAAGTTAATTAGTGTTTTGTATAAGCATATCTAGAATACATCTTTTTTGTTCTTTAAGAGTGTTTTAATAAGTGATAACTAAACATAGTTAAGTGCACTCTAAGGTGAATGTTGTTTAAACATGCTTTCAACAAAAGTAGTGGATGATTTCTAGCAAATCTATATATAATATTTACACTACTCGATAATGTTAGTGAATACTAGTTTTATAGAAATTGTATTGGATTTAGAGTTTATGTTATATTAGTGGCGGATCTAGAATCCTAACCCCGAGAGTTTATTCTTTTCAGTTCTAGAGCCTTTTCGGCTATTGATGCAAAAAAATATCAAGGTGTTCAAAATATAAAATATATTGAGGTATATTTCATTTATTTTTTAAGTTCAACGGGTTCGGACGTTGAACCCCCCTCAAAAGGGTTGTCTCACCCCTCATCATATAGATATTTCATGTAAAATTTTATACAATTCTATAATCATTTGATATGTTATGAGACTCATCAAGATCGAGATATTTGCAATGTTATGAAACAACTTTATATTTGTGAAAAAATTTATATGAATGATATGATATAAATTTTCAATCCAACTATGGATTTGTAAAATTAGTATTAAATCCAAAAATAAATTGCTAATAAAAAGAAGTGTCGAATTATACATACCATAATTTTTATAATTTAGAATGATGTCAAGAAGAGGATTATAAACGTCAAGGTAAACCATCCTTGTATTGGGCAAGTTCCGGTTAAGAGAAGCCAACTCCTTTGATAATTTAGTGTTGAATAACTTGCATGCGTCGTTTATTTTTTCTGCACATTTTCTTTCAATTCCTCCAACAACCGTTCTCTGAAATGGCACACACCCAATTGGTGGAACACTTAATACTCCTATCCTCCGTGCACCCAGTTGATATATTTCCTTTTAATAGAATTCAGAGAAAATATAAACATCAATACATTCACGAAAAAGTACATGCACTTACACATTTTTTAACTCCTGGATGAGGTAATTCAAATACCGCCGAAGAATAAAAAAATTGAAATCCTCTAACTACCTTATATGAATCTTAAAATGATCCCATGCTTTTTTTTCTTTTCAAAATTTACAACTTATTCATGTGTCAAATTTTGACATCACATTACCCTCTATAATTTTTCAACTTTTTGCTTCTCTATAATTTTTCATCTTTTTGCTTCTCCATAATTTTGAAAATAAATTTGTTCAGCTTTTCAAAAATTTCAAATTTGACCCACTTTTTTTGGTCTTCCATAGATTCCTCCCCTGAGATAATCTCGAGGAGTGTTAAATGATAAATATGAATACCTCTTTCAGTCAGAATTTAAACACGTGTTCACCGCATTATGGGGGTCTAGACCTTTCCCCGAAACACGACCCTTTTAGTTGGTCAAATTTTTTACTATTGGCCTTTTATACCAATTTTTTTATGTTTATATTCTTAACCTAAAACTTACGAAGTTTTTAAAAATTATCACCCAACGATAAATAAAGAATTACTCTATTCAAATAAAAAAAAAAAAGAATAAATGAAAGGAATTCAAATAAAGCATTTGCATTGCTGAACTTTTAAATTCTTTAGATTTTCAATCACTACATTGAAACACAATGTACCTTTAAGAAACTGGAAGCAGAGGCGAGCATGAGATCAGTGTAAGTAGGAACATCATATTGTAGTTCTCTAAGATGACTCAAAAAATATGTATTGGAAATGTCGTTACTTCCTTGAACCACAAGGAAAACACTGTTGGCTAAGATGAAATTTTTTCTACCCTCTCCAACAATTCCTTTTAGCTTTGCTATGTATTCTTTGAACAAATCTATTTGACCAGACAACGATATAGCTGACTGGTTAATAATATGATACAGTGACCAAGTTAGAAAGGAATAAGAAAAATGAAAAAAAAAAAAAAATTAATACAGTTAGAAGATAAATTATGCAAATTAGTTAATCAAAATACGTACCGCAGTTTTGGATGTGAGTAGATCATACCCGGAACCACCGGATGCAAAGCAAACACCCGTTACGAGATCGCTAGGTTGGATATTTGGATCCAAATACGCTGGCAGAAATTCCTTAATGCCCAATGCTTCAACTGATACATCACACCAATAGAAAAAGAAGTAAGATGTGATTCCTTGAATTCAGACTCTCAAGTCCCTACCGTCGTTGTTTGCATGCATTCAATGCATGGATCGAAATCAAACTGATCAAATTTACTGTAGATTTTGATTTGAAAAATTATAAAATATTGAGTTTGAAATGTGGATCGATTGATCTTTATCCAACAAACATCTAAACACTCATTGTACGAATGAGGGTAAACTTTAACAAGAGAGGAATCTCAATTTGAATTCTATCAAAACAAAATTGCAAAATAGTAATCTTTTTTGGGAAATGTTAACGAGTGTCATAAGGACACTCTTTAAGAGTTTAAAATAGTAATGTTTTATGAAAATGTGTGCATTCAATGCATTAGAAATTAAAATGTTTAACTTTTTAAATAAATACATCAGAATAATTTCTTTATTTAGAATCCTTAAAGAGTGTTTTTATGTCCTAAAGACACTCGTTAACAAAACTCATCTTTTTTTAAAAATTTTGCAAAGAATTCTTATCAATTATATCCTTTAACTATCAAAATTTTGTTTAACTATCTTTGACACCTGAGTTCATCAAAGATATAATCAAATAGTTTCAACCACATGGATTGACTACCTAAGTGAGTTCATGAAATATTTTTTTAAAAGAAAATGAGTTCATGAAATATTTTTTTAAAAGAAAATGAGTTCATGAAAGATATTAGAAGAAAATGAGTTCAATAAAAAATGACTTTGATAGATAATTTTGAGACAATTTTGTGGATCCATTATTTGGGAGCATTTAATATGGACCCTAAATTAAAAGATCAAGGGTGAACCCTAAAAAATGATCGGCTGCTTAAAAAAAAAAAAATCAACTTCCTAAAACACTCAAAAGTCAAAACCCAACACATTTTTTTTTTCTCATTCAACAACCACTGCCGTGACACATTGCCTTTTTCTAAACAAAATGGCTCTAATAAAATCAACTCAATATCATGGATATAATAAAGATGAGATTTTATCAGCATGGTTATTCAAGTTCTATTACCTTTTTAAGCTCCTATTTCATTTCAACACTAGCTAGATTTTAATTAATAGTCTATTTTAGGGGTGTCTCTCTCTTAACATATTTTATGGAAGATATTCACCTCCTACGTTCTAATCTATGAAGGAATTGTCTTTCCTATCAATAAGTTTTCATAGATGAAAGGAGTTTTATTTTGAGTGTTTGAGGAAGATAATATGATATTTTTCCCCAAAAAAAAGTTATTTGAGTGGATCTAGTAAAAAATTTAGGTTCACCCATGGTTCATCAATTTGGAGTCCATATTAAGTGTTCCTTATTTGGGAGCGGGCGAGCGAGGTTGTACCGGTACTATAGAATTTATTTAAACCACTCATCATGAGTTACACCATTGAAGATGATCTAAGTATATATTAAAAAAATATTAAAAATATTATTATGGTTGGTTCCTAGTATTATTTTTATGGGAAATGTTAACTTATGTCTTTGGGGCATACAAGTTTAGAAGCCAAACATAGAAACTTTTTTTTTTGAAAATTGTGCGTTCAATATATTAAAAAATTTAAATTTTATCTTTTCAATACAAAAGTTATTTTTTAATTTAATTTTTAACTTCTTAACTTGTGTCTTTAGGTCACAAGTTAACATGACACTATTTTTATTGTTGTTAAAAATACCTTTTATAGCAAAAAATCCCTTCGAAAAATATATATTAGCAAAAATACAGAAGTTAAAAAAACTCATAAACTTATATTTGTTTTAGATTTCACTCACCTCACTTAGATGGTTTTTTTTACGTTAGCTCTCGATGAATTAGAGATAATTTAATGTAATATGAATCATAATTTTAGAATATAGTCTGTGATCACAATTGCGGTCGCAACCATTTTAGATGTCAACTGAAATTGTGTCTGCATCACCCATATATATATATATATATATATATATATATATATATATATGTGTGTGTGTGTGTGTGCGCGCGCGCGCGCTCTCTTTTATTTTACTGCAATATAACTGTTTGCATCGTAAGGGTAAGAACCGCAATTTAAGACCATGACACACAAATAGTATACTCCAATGTGTTGAAGATGTATAAGTGGTTCTGCACGAAGGAATATATTCCTAATTAAGACATATATATGCTATGTAGATAGAGCGGTAGCCACAGAGGAGTTCATCAGCCGGTTCTCTCCTATTAGAGTCCTACATCTTCCCAGGTATGGTTCTGATCATGCTCCTATTTTGATTGATTTGGAATCTGTCTGTTTGCGTGGTCGAAAGAAAAAGACCCGTATTTTCCGGTTCGAGGAGGCCTGGACGAGAGAAGCGAATTCAGAGGAAACAATTTGTAATACTTGGACCGGAGGCAGTAACAACCTCTCTGGTCGGATCCAGGGTATGAAACAATTGAATAGTTCCTTCGAACACCTTAATATGAGTTCTGTTAGGATTGAAATCAAAAGAATTGAAAAGCTTCTCAGTGATAGTAACTTGTGGTCTAGTTCCCATGATGATCTACTTCGATTCAAAACTTTGGAAAAACAATTAGATGAGCACTTGAAAATAGAGGAAACCATGTGGAGACAACGAAGCAGGGCAATGTGGCTTATGGAAGGGGATAAAAACACAAAATTCTTTCATGGAAAGGCTAACCAAAGGAGGAAAACCAATGAGATACAAAAGCTTAAGGATGGTGATGGGGTGTGGTGGAGGGGAGAGGATCATGTTGAAAGAATCCTAGTTGATCATTTCTCGGATATTTTTTCTTCCTCCAATCCAAATGATATTGATGTTGTGTGTGAGGTGGTGAGAGGAAAGTTAAACATTGATCATAAAGAAATGTGTGCTACTAGTTTCTCAAATCTTGAAGTGAAAGAAGCCATTTTCCAAATGCATCCGCTTAAGGCCCCCGGACCAGATGGTCTCCCTGCTTTATTCTTCCAAAAATACTGGCACATAGTAGGTGGGGATGTTCAGAATTATGCTCTTGATGTTCTTAACAGTGGTAAAAGTCCAGAAGATATGAATAGGACCTATATAGCTCTCATACCAAAATGTAAGAACCCCTCATCCCCAAAGGACTTTAGGCCAATTAGTCTTTGTAATGTGGTGATGAAAATAGTAACCAAAACCATTGCAAATAGGCTGAAGGCAATTTTACCGGATATAATTGATGAAGAACAAAGTGCTTTTGTTAAGGGGCGATTGATCACTGATAATGCACTTATTGCTATGGAATGTTTTCATTGGATGAAAAAGAAGAAGAAAGGGAAAAAAGGAATAATGGCTCTCAAGCTTGACATGTCAAAGGCCTATGATAGAATTGAGTGGAGATTTGTTCGAGGAGTGTTGGAGGCTATGGGATTTCCTGAGAGCTTTGTTGGTCTTATTTTAAGATGTATCTCCTCTATTTCTTATCAAATCTTGATTAACGGCCAACCCAGCAAACTTTTCTCTCCTGAAAGGGGTCTTAGACAAGGAGACCCACTTTCCCCGTATTTGTTTATTTTATGTGCTGATGTCTTATCAGGTTTGCTATCTAAGGAGGCCAGACTCAATAATATCCATGGCATTCAAGTGGCCAGGCAGGCACCTAAGATCTCACATCTGCTTTTTGCTGATGATAGTTTGTTGTTTGCTCGGGCTAACACAGTAGAAGCTGAGAGAATTTTAAAGGTTCTACATACTTATCAAAGGGCTTCTGGTCAAGTCGTCAATTTGGACAAATCAGAGGCATCGTTTAGTCGAAATGTGCGTGATGAGGAAAAAGAAATGATCTGTAATCAGATGAATGTAAAGACTGTGATGTCTCATACTAGATACCTGGGTCTCCCAGTCGTGTTTGGTAGATCCAAGAAGGAGATTTTCTCTTTTGTTATTGACCGTGTCTGGAAGAAATTGAAAGGATGGAAGGAGAAATTCCTTTCAAGGGCTGGGAAAGAGGTGTTGATCAAAGCTGTTGCGCAAGCCATTCCGAGCTATATCATGAGTTGTTACAAATTACCGGAAGGTTGCTGTAATGAAATTGAAGGACTATTGGCAAGATTCTGGTGGGGCGCAAAAGAAGGGGAACGAAAAATTCACTGGATGAGCTGGGAGAGATTGTCCAAGGCAAAAATCAAAGGGGGGATGGGATTTCGAGGAATTAGTGATTTTAACAAAGCGCTTCTGGGGAAACACTGTTGGAGATTGTTGACTGGGGAAGATACGTTGATGGGGAAAATCTTTAAAAGTCGTTACCACCCTAGAGGAAGCTTCTTGGACGCAAAGTTGGGTTTCTCACCAAGCTATGCATGGAGAAGTATCATGAGTGCTAGAGAAATAATTATGAAAGGAAGTAAATGGAGAATTGGCAATGGAGAAAAAGTCAGGATCTGGCATGATAACTGGCTTCCGAGTAAGGGCAGCACAATAGTTCAAAGTCGAACCGGGACACTTCAACAAGATGCTTATGTGTGTGCGCTTATTGATCAAGACACTAAACAGTGGAACAGAGACTCGGTCTTCTCTAATTTCAATTCATTTGAGTCAAGACTCATTGTTAGTATTCCTCTTTCTTGTAGGCTCCCTCAAGATTCATTGGTTTGGTCTGGAGAAAAGGACGGGAAATACTCTGTGCGTTCAGCTTATCATTTACTAGGGGATGAACGAAGGAACAATTTACCAGGATCATCCCATGACCCCCATGAGAAGTTGTGGAAAGAAATATGGCGGGTGAATCTTCCCAATAGAGTCAAGAACTTCATTTGGCGGCTGTCAAAAAACATCCTACCTACAAGAGGAAATCTGTGCAGGAAAGGAATTAAAATTGAACCAGTATGCCCAATGTGCAATTCTGCTACTGAAACAGTTCACCATCTTTTCATGGAATGTAATTTTTCCAAGCTTACCTGGTTCTCATCCAGCCTTGGGATCCATGTACCATCAAACCTTGATTTAAACAGTTGGCTTTTAGGGTGGTTGGAAAAGAAAGATATGCTAGGTTCACAATTATTGTGCACTATTCTGTGGAAAATGTGGCTTTATAGAAATCAAGTGGTGTTCAATCAGATCAGTCCCTACCCCCCTGTTGTCGCTAATGCAGCACTAGATTTTATTGTTGAATTTAATCACAGTATGCAAAAGAAGCGGAATCAGTTGCAGCCACAAGGTGCAGCAGCAGTGGCAGGCGCTCCTAGTCTTGTATGTAATGCTCATATTATTCAGGTTGATGCAGGTTGTTTTCCGGAAGGTTTCACCACGTTTGGCTGCGTTTTTAAGGATGGTCCAAATAGTGTCTACTTCTCAGCCTGCAAGAAGGAGGAAGTGAGAACTGAACCTGTTTTGGCTGAAGCTCTAGCTATTCGTTGGTGTCTTCAATTAGCAAAGGAAAAAGGCCTCCAAGATGTTATAATTCAATCTGATGCTCTTGCTGTTGTTGAGTGTTTTAGAGGTTCAAATTCTCTTGCTAGTATTGATTTGATAGTCCTAGATTGTAAGGCCCTTATGGAAGAATTTAGTACTGTGTTGATTAATTATGTTTGTAGAAACTTAAATGTTCTAGCTCACAGACTTGTTGGCCATGCTATGGAAGCTGGTTGTAACTCATGGGTAGGATATGCCTTTCCTATCACTAACTCTGCTACTGTTTGTAACACTTCTGCTATCTAATGAAGTTGTTTGAATTTCAAAAAAAAAAAGAAGATAATACTATATGTACCTATATAGTCTGATGGAACTTTTCCATTGCAAAACCGACCAGTAGGGATGCCTCCTTTGAAATCTTTCCCATATGGAAGAAAATTGCACCTTGCATATGTTTTCATGTTATTATTGTTGTTGCCCGTATCCATGATTGAATCTCCAAACACAAACACTGCTGGAAATGAAACATTTGGTGGAAGCTCTAGTGTTGCCAAACTAGCCTTAGTTGTGTAAGAAACAACAACTCCCAATAATATGAAGAAACAGATCATCAAGGTACACATTGAAGAATAAATCTAGCTACTTCTTCCAAATGCTCTCTCTTTCCCCTCCCTTTTCAGCTGAATTTAAGTTACAATTAATATTCCTTCACATTAGCAAGATATCTAATTTTAGATTTCACTCATTTATTGCTTGTAAGAAATGCCTTCATCTAACTTCTGACTGCACGAACTATTTTGTCTGTTTTTTCATAGTACTAGTATTCAATTCTAACATATTTTTTGGGTCAACATTCAATTTTATAACCTCTGAAATAAACATTTAATTATATATATATATATATATATATATATATATATATATATATATATATATATAAGTCCAACAAATTTATAGTACTAATATTAATTTAAGCAAACATTTATCTTGAGGCGATTGTTTAAGCAAACATATACCTCCACCGTAGGGCACGGCGGGTCATTTGGTTTATACTCATTATTTAAATTTATGTATACTTGTAAAAATTACTATTTACTACCAAGACTTTTCAACGAAAACTTTCTGTTTTAGTTTTAAAACGAACATTTTTTTCTCTTGAGGGCAATACTAACGATTATAGTTATAAGTATTTGAGCGTAGATACCTAGTAACCTAGGTGAAAAAGAGGGGTTACGTCAGATTAATTTATAGTATGCCCTCTATGTGCAGCTATACACTTTTTTTTTTTAATGAAATGTGCAGCTATACGTACACTTATACATCCTCAATTTGCACACAACTTCATAATAAAATTTTCATATTAGATAAGCATCGTTGGTTTTCAATTTGGCGCATAAATAAATGAAATGTGTTTATGATTAGACTTTCAGCTTTGATACGTACTTATTGCTTGTCAAACAAGCCTTTCCTCTATGTGCATCAGACCCAGAGGATAAAAAGTTGAGGAAACGATGCATGCCATATGTGGTAAATTGGCAAGACATACGCACGCATAAAGTGTGACCTGACCACTCTTCTAATTGGTAGACAGTATACACGATATATTATTACTCCCTCCGTTCCGCAATAATAGTTACACATTTAAAAATTTGAAATTTTGACTTAACTTATTTTGATCATATTTTTTTATTAATACACAAAGATAAATAGTATCATATAAGACGTCGTGAAATTCGTTTTGATGAATATTTTTAAAATATCAAATTTTTATAATTTTTTTATATATTATTCAAAATATTTACGCTCAAAATTATGCATTGGTATACGTAATAAAGTCAACTGTATCAAGTATTATGGGAGGGAGAGTATCTTTTAATCTTGATTCATCCCGATTTTATCAAGACTGCTGCTGCGTGGAGATAAATTGCAAATTCTATTCAAAAGTAGTAAACAACAGCTGACATGCATATTTAAGAGGTGTACAGCTTTACAACGTACATTCAGATACATTTAATGCTGAATGTACTATTAGAAGGTACCATTAACTATTACTCTCTTCAATTTGTTGCATGCTCGTTATTATTCATTCATCAAATTAATTTGTCATTTAAGAAAAACATTCATATTTAAAAATAGGAGATATGATCATAATTTAGAGATTAATTTGGAGAGTGTGTTATGACTATTCTAATTTTTATGACTTCCCTAAACATTGGCTACAATTTTCATGTTCTTCCTTTAAATCTATCTTCTTTATGTTATATTCAACTCAAATTTTTTTCTTAACACAAAAATCAAAACCCTAAATTCTCAGTAAATCTCTAACCCCCTTCAATAAATCGCAAAATTTAGAGATACATTGTTCAAAAAGTTGTCAGCCGGTTGAAATATCTAAATTCTTGTCTAAACTTTAAAAAAAAAGGTAATAAAATAGTTGCTGCAAATTGATTCCCATATCCTGCAGCTATTATGGCTCACACATGAAGATGCCATCGAGATAAAAGTCAAACAAAACACACTCTCGTCCATCTCATTTATAAACGCAACCAAACTTGAAATCAAAACCACACCCATTTCTTCATCCTCAATTTATGTTTCCCCAAAATTTTGTAATTTTTTGAAGAGGTTAGGGATTTATTGAGAATTTAGGATTTTGATTTTTGTGTTAAGAAGAAGATTTGAGGTGAGAATAACATAAATTAATGATATTTAGAGATATATTTGTGTAGAAATTTTTTTGATTAAAGAAAGTTGATGAAGATTCAACTGAAGAAGATGAAGATTGAAAGGAAGAACATGAAGATCATGAAATGTTCATCGTGGATTTTTTTTTTAATAAAAAAATATATTTAAATAATAAAATTATGTATTTTTTTAAATAAAAAAATGACAAAATATATTTATTTGTGCTTTTATGAGAGATGAATAACTTAAACCGAAAAAAAAAAAAAGATAAAGGAGTAAAATGTTACAAATAAATGAGATAAAAGACCCCTGATATAATTTTGTCAATTTCATATTTTGAAACTAATAAAAAAAATTAAAAAGTATTAAGATGTCAAACTCTTTGGAAGTTTAGCACTTCTTAAAACTACCAACATTATATTATGTTAGTCGGAGTAGAATGAAAGTTGTATGTTTAAGTAAAAAGGTGTATCAAAAGGTTTTCATGTTCAAATGTTGTAAACGAAAAATATATATCCGGCTAGAAAGAGAGAACATACTAAAAATCAAGGCACTTTTTTCAAAAAAAATAATCATAAAAAAACAATGCTCGGGTGTGGTAGGTGGTTTGGAGTGAAAGAAATGCTCGGATGTTTAGTCAACAAAATTTCGTTGATGGTTGAAAGCAAATCGAATTAATTTCGTTTCTACTTATCACATGTAGTGGCTTAACTTTTTAACTTGTTTGGAAATCATTTTGTAACCACGACGCTTTAGCCTTTTTTGATTTTGTATTTCTTTTGGTGTTTGATGTGATTTATTACTTGCTTTGTTGATTTTTCAGCACTCCTTATGCTGGAATTTTCAAGTTTTTGAGTCAATATATTTCATTTTAACTTTTTAAAGAAAATGCACAATAATAAGATTCATTTCTCATGCAGTCATACTTTCCACCATCATCATATTCCAAATATGGTAATAGATTAAAATTAAATTTAAGTCTTCTAGTCTCGAACTTTTATTGTCATTAGATAGAGAAAAACTTGACGATGATCAATTAAAAGGGACAATCAAAAAGTCTGTTTTACTATAAAGACATGGTACGAAAGAGTACCCCTTCTAATAATGTCCGTAATAATTATGAGCTTATGAAAAATGATGCATAAAAGAGTTTCTTATGAAATTCCTATGAACCACAACTTTCTTCACCGACATCTCTCGGTCTCACTCTAGCAAGGCTGAAATTTGATTACATCCTTCTAGCTTTGATATACTAGTAGAATAATTTTGAATTAAATTCAGCTATCCACAACCACCTTGGTCTATATATTATTTTTAGAAAATAAGGCTCTCTTTATTTTGCAAAAGAGATATGATTAATGTAGATCACCTAAGCATATTTAATTTCTCATCCGATAGCCTTACACCCTCTTAATTAAATCATCTATCTTTTTTCTTCCAACATAATATTTTTTTTTGAGGAATTCCAACATAATATTAGTACTTCATACCTTTAGAAGATAAGCATAAACCAACACATTTCAATAAATTTCTGATGAAGTCTTTATGTTGCAACCGATAATCACTGAACCTAAATGACTTTGAGCACTGGTCAAGAGCAGCATATCAACTACTATCAGTCTATCATTAATTATTTTTTAAAAAAAATCAAAGAAAAGGAAAAAAATTAAACTTATTTATATAAGTTATTAAAACTATAAAAAAAAAAAGCATTCTTCTCCTCCATTTCTTTATGTACTTTATGCTGAATATTTAATTTTTTTTATTGATTCATAATTTTGTTGAAGTTGAGTAAAACATTCTGAAAAAATATCTCTTATTTTTCAACAAAGAGTGCTACATACGAATATTTTTTTATAAAATATTTTCTAACACTCATTTATTTATTAGATAGAATTTATATAGATCTCACCAAAAGATAAGATAGTATAGCAACAAATGTGTTTTAAAAATTCTTGGATTAATTTAGAACTGAAAGAACAAATTCAATGATTGGATCAAATAGAGATAAGTTTACGTGTCTAGTGAGGATCATATCAAATTGATAATGTGTTCAATGGAAGTAGGTAATGATTATTTATGGCACCTACCTGAAAGATCATGATATTTTGTTGCTTATCAAAATTTAAATCTACCTGTAACAATAACTATATTAATATTATTGGGTAGGCAGTTTTTTCTTGAAAATTAGTTTTTCATTGCTGATAGAGACAGCATGTATAGAGTTTAATTTTATGAAGGTGAGGGTGTTTCTAAATCGCAATTAGGGTTTGTGGTTAAAAGTTGATGATTGTGTTTCTAAATCGCGATTAGGGTTGCGATTCAGAGGTGGTTTGTGTTTCTAAATCGTGTTTAGGGTCGCAATTAAGATGTGTGGCATAGGTTAATTTTACCTAGGCCCCGTGGTAGGCGCCAACTGTACTAGCAGTGAATATCAGGGGCGGTTCTAAGACCCGGCGACCTCGGACACTCGCCTGGGCTCCGGGTCAATTTTTTTGCAATTTTTTTATGTAAATCTCTATGAATTTCTTACATAAACCTATAAATTGGGCAATTTCTTTAGATTTTTTTATTATTTGCTTGCAATTTCTTATGTAAACCCCTATAAATGTGTTGCAAATTTTTTTTGCCCAGACTTTACAATAATCCTGACTTCGCCACTGGTGAATACAATATATAAAACTAGGGTTTAGAAGTGTCTAGGTCATCCCTTGAGAATGATCTCAAGAGGAGTATTTATAGCCTATTTTGGACTTGTATTATTTTTGTGACTTGGGCCGCAAGCAACTTGGACCTTGAGTCAGGTTTAAAGCGTTCTAGATGCATCTAGAAGCCTTTTGAAACGACACCCTTAAGATTACGCGCCTAAGGTCATTTGAGCCCTTCTGGAGGGCGTTGTGCCCTTAGTTATATATTGACGGTCCATATGTTATTTGTGAGTTATATTATGCAAATTGGAATAAAATTATTTTTAAATTTTGGAATATATTGTTGATAGACATTATATATCAATAGCTCCATAGTTTTAAACATTGGAATATATCGATGGCTTATATTATGCCATATTTTTCTTAGGGAATCGGTTACACAATCAAATAAATAGGTTCTATTCTAATTTTTAAATTTTGAACTGGGAATTAGTTACACCCAAATTCGGATAAAAACTGTTTTAATATTTAAATTTTAAACAGTTAATTAGTTACACCCAAAATTGGATAAGAAATATTTGTTTTTTTTTTATAAATAGTAATTTGTTTTATATTTTGGAAAATGACCATTAAACACTAAGGTAGTCATTATTAGTTTAATGAAAGATTATCAAAGAAATTTGTTGGACTTCAATTTCCATACATCATTAGTAGAAGATGAATGACTTTTTTGTCCAAATAAAAAAAAAACATTGCTAACTTAATCTTTAATATTTTTTAGGTTGGTCTAGGTTAGCAAATTTACACACATAAAACATGTGTGTGTTGGGGGGGTTTGCTGACTTAGACCAACAAAAAATATGAAGGTCCAAGTTAGTAAATAAGCATGTCACAATTTTGCAGTCATATAAAGTAAGCGTGCAAATGGTCAATTTTGCACATTCGGACGCACGAAAGTCCAAAATCAAAGAATCTTGAACCGGCAAAGGGGAATATATTTTTTTTACATAGGTGAACCAAAACTCACTTAAATGTCAGGGAGGCCATTATTAAACCCAATTTTTAAAGATCTACATTGAATTAACACTTCTAAAAGCAAATTGTACTTCTCAAAAAGCCAAATTTGGTTATTAAATAATTGCAGACCAGTTGACCTTAACATAGATAACAAGTTCAGTGATTTTCATCCTAAACAAATATATTCAACACTTGTGATTCATCCTTTAAAAAAAACACTTGTGACTCAAACTAGAGTGAATTTCACATAGATATACATGAACGTTCGGCATCTATTTTATACAAGAGGACAAATGAAGATGAAAAGTTAAAAAAGTATAAACACCGAGCTCAATGGGCAAAAATACAATATGCAGGTAAAGAGTGGTCACGAAACAAGCCCAGAGATACAAGTAAACACAAGGCAATCCCAACCATTAACCATTAATGTGCAAACAAGCAGTAATAGATCGGTAAAATAATTGAATTATAAACTTGACACACAAGACACCTTCACCCGTATCCATGTCATCTGAACTCTCAATAAGAACTCACAAGAAATGGGTGCTGGCAAACTCCACACTCAATGGTCTCTGAACCTGAGCTAGGTACCTGAACCTGCAAATATTCCAAAACAAAGTCAAAAAGGAAGATGAAGATGACGCAGTGATGCATACCAAGTTACTAATACAGGATAGCAGCAGGGAAATTAAGCAAAATATTCAGACCTGCAGATGGACAGTGCAAATAGGACATGCAACTTCCTTCATCCGTCTTCCAGATCCGTCAGACTTTGAACCTACAAATAAGAACACTTAACTGAGCCACAGCTATTAATTTGCAAATCTTAATAAAAAATCCACCCTTTTGAACTAAATTACCCACACAACAGATTACTTAAAACCTGCATCATTTGAAAAGATATGAATAAAAATCTTCAGCAATATTACAACAAAGACTCCCAAAATTTACCCAAATTACATTACCTGATGTCTTCCGATTTCTTTCCAACTCCTCCTGCCAAGACATTCACCAACAAACAAATCAGCATTTGAAGCACACTTACACAACAAAAGTAAGATTAACCAAGAAATTATATACACAAATTTAAGGCTTCCCAGGGGCAAGAAAAACCAACACACGGATAGTACAACATGCCCCAAATATTTACCTGAAGTTTCCGAGCCATATCCTCATGACTCTGCAACAGAGGTTTATTTGATGACTCTTTAGCACTACTCAGCCTTTGAGTCACTTCTGCCTGTACAGTGGGATAATATGAAACTTAGAACATGGCTTCTACAATTTTTTACAATTGACATACTAAAATATTTGAAAATAAGTAACAGAAATGGGGGGAGATGGGAGATGCCCTTTGACAAAAAAAAATTCCTAACTGGCATGTCACGGTTAATAGCATAACTACCTCAGCAATTACAAAAGGCAAACACAATTCGAAAAATTATCCTCTTTTCCATTATTTCTAAAGAGATGAGAGAAAAACGATGGGCCTCCCATGAGAGTATAACACTGGAGGAAGATTGCATGGGATGAAGGAGAGGGAGATCAATTTGAAGGAATGGGTGGGCACCAAAGAGGATACCCGAAATTAAGAATTGGCTTGGGTGGATTGGTCTGAGAAAGAGGCTGGTTTTCTCTCAGAATTAGCTTTTATCTTCTAATGTTGTTATTGATCATCTTGCAAGGATTTATCTTCTATTAATAGAGTTACCAATACATTTTTCTTGGTTTTCTTCTATTCTGATTTTTGCTTCATATCAAAAACCAAAATAAAATATCACACATACCATGCATCGGTCGCAAACTCGTACTGGCTGAGCATTCTCCTCAGCTGTTAAAGCGATTCTGCCATGTGTACATTTGTCACAGAAAATATCACCGCAGTTCCTACAGTGATGCTGGTAGAAACAGAGAATTCTGTCATTAGAAACACAGCACAAAAAAACAGAATACAAAGCATGAGAAAGGAAACAGGGAGATCAACCTTGCGTATAAAAGCCCCAAAATCAGTACCACATGCTGTACATTTTGAGACTGCTTCATCTGGGACCTATACACAGAGAGGACTGGGTTAAGATTCCAATTGTGACAAGAACTAATGAATGAGGACCCTGTTCAAACTAAATTAGGACAAGGCAATTGATCAATCAGTTTTCACCAAAACTGTGGCATTTAGAAATTTTCCAAGAGTTGAAGAGGTGAAGACCAATGTTTGGTAAATTAGTTGAATAACATAGTGGCCCCTAATATGGACCTTATTTTAGGGGTCCAAATGTGGTCTAGTAGTTATAACTTGGTACATCCGATTTAATAAAAACATAATTTTGACTTTTGAGATGTTCAAAAGTATGCCAGTTGCGGCTGAAAATGGGTAAAATAGAGCACTGGGTCCCTAATAGAGACCACCAATCTATAAGGCTCTGTTTGGTAAAAATAGCGGATGACTGATAAGCTAGCTGATAGCTTATGGTCGGTGACTGATAGCTGATAAGCTACTTGAAGTGTTTGGTAAAATTAGCGGTTCAACTAGCTGATAAATGTAAAATGACATAAAAGGACATTTTTAATTCTTAATAAAGTTTATATCAACTAATGTTTAAGTACTTAAAATTTAATAATTTAATATTATTATTAAATTACATTTTTAATCCTTAAATATTAATTTATGTTTATATTCATTTGTCTAGAAAAATTACATATAAAGTCTTAAAAAATATAGTAACAATAAATAAAATTACATATTTTAAATGTAACATAAGTTTCTACCTTCTTTCAAAAAAAAAAAGTAGCTTGTACCAACAAAAGAAAAATAGTAAAACGTAAACATAGTGACATTAAATATAGTGACACTAATAAAATAAAAAAGCGTAAATGTAACAGGAAAAAAAAAGATCTTTCATTAAAAAAAACCATTCATATATGTATGTTTAAAGTTAAACCATATGTATTTTAATTTTATAATATAATAAATGTTAAAGGGTAAAAAATGGGATTTAGTTAAACTAATAAGGGTAAAAATGAAATAAAAGATGATAAGCTATAAGCTCAAACGCTACTTGGAATAGCATCTAAAAAATAGCTTATAAGCTCGTGAAAGTTCGTGAAATAAGCTATAAGCTCGTTGTAAAAAATTGTTACCAAACAGAGCTTTTTTTGTCAGACGAGCTTATAAGCTATCCGCTATAAGCTCGTTTTATTGTCTTACCAAACAGAGCCTAAATGTTAGTGTTACACAATCATATAGTCAACCACCAAAAGATGAGAAAATTACAAATTCAATTCTAGTTAAAATGAAAACAGTTTGAAGGGAAACATATATGCCAAAAGCCTAAAACCTTAGGATCATTTAGTTAGGGAAAGGGGGAGAAAGCTCAAGTTGCATCTATTGTTACCCAGTGATCTTTCTCTTCGTTGGCAGGTTTAATGATATTCATCCAATCACCAAGGCCTTTCTTTCTTTCGGCAGGCTGTTCATTTGTTTTAAATGATTCAGCAGGCCTCCTGCTTCCACCCATTTCCTTGAACTGCATTAAAAAATGAGTAATTAAGACATATATAACAATCAATTGTCAACATGGAAAATAGTATGAATATGAAAGAGCAATTGTTAACTGGCAGTTTTTTAATCATCGCGAGACATCGGTAGAAACTGGCAGCTTTTAAGGAAAATGAACCAATGAAATAAATTAATTTTAGTGATTAATGTAATTAAGAATTTTCAGAGCTATCTGCACTTTTCATATTTTTCTCATTTTTCTACTCACTAGCCCTGCTGTGACTGGCATTTTCTCATATTAGTAAAGTAGAGGAAATATTCAGATTTTTCTATATTTTCGTGTAGTTCCAGTCCATTCATCAATCATATTGCAACCCAAACATGTCAAGCAACTAAAACTAATCCTTTCCCAAGGCAACCTTACAAAAAATACAAAAATCTAATGTTTTTTCCCGAAATGTTTCCTAAAATGAAACTTGTTGTAGCCAATTCATCAAAAAATATGAACTATCTATTGTCAAAACAGAAGGAATAAATTCTTTGAAAACCTGTATGGTTGCAGCAGTCACAGTATCCAAAAGTGTGTTCGTAGTGTAACTATTAGATTGTAATCTGATTCGTCTTGGCTCAATGTCTACAGGGCTCTTCGACCAAAATGCAAAGGTAGATGAATCGAATCTCTGCATTGTTCAATTAACAAAACGTTATATTTAAATTCAATAGGAAAATGAATCTCACAAATACGATGAATTATCAGGAAAGAAATCAAGAAGCTCACATCACATCTGGTTATGTTCTCAAGTGGATATATTCGCAATATCCGACTGGTATTCGGGTCTAGCATGCGAAGTCCATCCAAACCAACCTGAAAGAACAAACATGAACAAATTTATATATTCAAATCAGCGGCAATACCAAACTATGCGAACGTTATTTTAAAAGAAAAAAAAAATCAGAAATTGTCTGCATGTGAGTGAAAGTCTAAAAGCCTTTAATGAAATTCACATAATATTTAGTGAACAAAATGAGAAACAAAGGAATAAAGGCGTGACAAAACCTTTTTCTTCCTATTACTTTGTTTACATTAATAGATTAATCCACTAGGCCAAGCATAATAATTCTTGTTTTATACTACCAAATCATTCTAGACCGAAATTACTTCTATCTTGGCTCAATGTCCTAAACCAGATAAAGTATTAAAGTACTTATACAAAAGCAGCATAGCACAACCAAGTACAATCCCAATTGCTTGACTGCATTATTGCATCTAGACTTGTTTGGATAAACGACTTAATTAAGTGCTTATGGCATAAGCACTAGTATGTAAGTGATTATGTTTATAAGGTACTTCTATTACAAAAGATAAAATGGATTCAAATTGTTCCTAATATAAGCTGTAAGTTGTTTTGGAGAAGGTATAGAAATAAGCTAAAAGCAGCTTATCTGTTTATGGATCAAAGGCCCGTTTGGATTGGCTTATTTTTTAGCTTATGGACAACTGCTTATGCAAATAAATATGTTTTTATGTATTATTCATAAGCTTTTCAAAGTAGTTTTTGAAACAACAACTTGTGGAGATACGACTTTCGTTGGTGAGGACTTAAGAATTAACAATAAAAGCTTATTTATTTGCATAAGCTATTTTTCATAAGCTTAAAAACAAGACAATCCAAACGAGCCACAAGTCATAAGCTGTTTCTATAACCTCTCTCAAGCAATCTCACAAGTGCCTATGTCATTAGATAAGCTCAAACAAACAAATCCAAACAGGACCCTAAACTAATAAATAACTGGCATTAATCAATTGAAAAATAAAATACAAAACTAGAGCAAATGCATGATCTTCATACCTGGCAAAGAACATCCATTGTACTCTGACCACCACTCTCAGCCAAAAGCTTAACTCGAAACTTCTGCACCCCACTTTTCACATCATCTTGTGTATCAACCTTCGGAACAGCTTTCACAATCTTACTTGCCACGGAAGATTCTTTCGGAGAAGAAAAACTAATCGGCCTCCCAAAATCATCAAAAGTCGGCGTCGAAGAGGAATTCCAAGTCGAAGACTTTGAAGCCGTACCACGTGCCCCATACGGTTCCACTTTTCCCCCTTCATAAGCATACACCCCATCTCCATAACCTTCATCACCACCACCAACGGATTCATATCTTGACAAACCACCATCGTGACGCTTACCATATAATTCAGATCCCAAATCAGAATTTCTCCGATTAAAACTTCCTCCATATCTGTCATCAAAATAAGCACCACCACCGCCGTAATCGGATTTCACCGGATTCTCGTATGAAGTTTCGTATGATGGAATCGGAGGAACAGAATACGGAGCTGAATTATATAAATTGGGATTGGGATTAGGGTTAGGGTTAGGAGGTGCATAATTTTGATGTTGTTGATCATAGGGTGGGTAATAAGGTTGTGAAGGTGGTTGATAAGGAGGGTTAGATGATTCGAAAGGAGGAGGAGGAGGAGGAGGAGGATTGAAATTAGGGTTGGAGGAAGGAACATGATCGGGATTATGAGGAGGGTAAGGAGAATAGTTAGAAGAATAATCGTAATTGGGAGTAAAGGGGGGTGCAGAAGCGTAGTGATTAGGAATTGGATCGGATTGAGGGGGTGTAGGATTGGGGATTGGGTTTGGGTTTTGTTGCATGTGTGGGAATTGGTAATATGGAGCGGAGGTGTAATCACCTTGATGCATGGTTGATCGTGATGAATTGATTGAAGAAACTGTGAAAGAGGAATGAATAATTGATTCAAGGAGAAGATGATGATGATGATGATGATCTAGAAACAGCGTAGCGGTCGTGCACAATGGGTTAGAACAAGAACAACTACTTGCTTTCAAACGAATCCACTTACTTTATTAATTATTATCGTTTATTCCTCTTCTCACCCTCTTCTTCTAAATCTATTAAAATAATATTCAACAAAACAAATTTCTCTATAATTTTGGCTATAAAATTACTATATTGTTGATATTTGGAAAATATAATTATGGTTTGTTACACTTTAAAATCATAAAATATAAGTTTAATCAATAAAGTTAAAAAATCAGTTTTTTGTCCATCAGTAATCGCATAAAATAAATTGTACATTAATAAAAAGATTATTTATTTATTTCAAAATACTCAAATAATATGATTGACAAATCGTATTATTAAAATATTAAAACGAGCTAAATCTATATTCAAACAACACTTTAACGGAGTGATTACAAAATATAATCAAGATAAAATTTAAACCGAAATACCTTCTGAATCATTGCCTCAACCCTTAAAATGGAGGGAGTACAAGGCTATAGGACTAGAGTACGGTTATATTCTTCTAGAAAGTTACAAAATTGGAAAGAAAAAGTAAAACACAACAATTAAAGCTTATGAGTATCATGCAGTTGTTTCACAACTTTCGTACTATTCCTGAAAGTTAATTTTGCAGTAATCATCAGTTGTCGTGTTTTGTCTAACAAATCATATTTAAATTTCAGATATAATTCTTAAAATAAAAAAGATGATTGTATTAGATTAACTAATGTGTAAATTTCCGGGGCTAAATACAGAGACTTTATGGCTCAAGAAATTTGTTTGTTTGTTAATTTTTAGAGGATTAAATATGTTTTTAGTTGCTATAAAATTACGACCTTGTAAGTTTAGTCCTTACTTAATTTTAATAGCTTTTTTAATCCTTACAAAAAAAAATTACTTATAATTTTAGTGTCTGTTAAAACAAATTTTGTTTAATTATCCGTAAACTCTTGAATTTTTGAACGATTCTTTTTATACAAGTTTAAAACACTATAAAAGGTTCATTTACTAAAATCTAGAATTTTTTAACATAAAATAAATTAAATATGAATTTTTTAAAACGACAAAAGTTTAAGATATAAGTAACAAAAATATGGACGTAGAAATCAATTTTTTGCGATATTTTTTTCGGATGAACTTTTAATAACATTCTTAACACGCCTGTAAAAAATTATTGAAAAACTTAAGAGTTTAAGCATAAATTAAACAAATTTGGATTGAATAAAGACTAATATTAAACTAAGTAAAGACTAAACTTAAAAGATCACAATTTTATAAGAATAAAAAACATATTTAACTCATTTTTAAATTAATCGTCGTAAGTGAATCATTTTGCAACAGGTTCACATTAGGAGAACCATGAAGAGGTATTCGTGTCTTCTCATATCTTTCTATTTATATTAGAAGAAGGAAAAATAATGTACTAGTATTTGATTTATCACATTTCTTATCTGAATCAACACTTTCCTTGCCCCCGTGGCCCGTGCTTACATACACGATACACAAGGCAACAAATGCCAATTTTTTCAGTCCTGTAACTGTATGATATGTAAGAGAAATTGCAGCAAAAAAGACATATTTGAGCTCATTCTAGAGTGGAGATATTTTTTATTGAATATATACCTACACTTTTTATGTATCCAACCATGTTGTCGGAAAAATAAAGGTTTTATTGTTGTTATATATACCTGGATTTTACAGAACAGTATGTGATCACAGATCACCAATACAACCACGATAATGAATAAGTAGAACAAAACATGTTTTGCTTACAAAGACTCATCAAACTTCGTAGAAGCAAACTTATTTAATGTGGTTTTCACATAAAGCATTTCCTTATCCATAAGTTCAAACTCGCTTAGAAATATTCTACTTATGCACTCATTCTGGAAGCCTGTCCTACTGCATTTTCCATCTCAGAAAACCAATTTCCAATCCTTGTGTGATCTACCATATCTTGACCTGACTTGAGGTGGCGAATGGGTCTTAGAACACCAAAGACAGCAAGATCGGCCAAATTAGGTTCCAAATCACCTGCCAAAATTCAAGAATATAAGCACTTACGGGTTACGAGTCTTCAAGGTAACACACATACTTAACATTTTCTGTATCGTATCTCAGTTATTATGGTCATTGAACTTGAACATACCAAGAAATTTTCGGCCCTTCAAAGCATCAACCCACTGTTCAGCGGCTCCATACAAAGCCTGACGTTCATCAGTGATATTGTGTTTCTTCTTCAATTTCTTCGACACGAAATACATGGCAGCAGCCCCACCATACTTAGCCACTAACCTCTCATATAAACTGAAATTGCCTACACTCCATAGCATGATAGACTTCAGAATAAAGAGCAGAAAAAGAAAAAGAACAGGATAACGAGCAGAAAAAGAAAAGGAAGGCAGCAGACAATAAAGGGAATGACAAAAAGTAATCACCCTTGCCATGGTTGATAAATATTGCTTCATGAAAGGCATAAAACTAATGTAGTTTTAGTTTTCAAACAGAGTACGAAAAGCAAGAGGCATAAAACTAATGTAGAGTTATTTTTCAAACCGAGGATGAAAAGCAAGAACTTGGAGTGAGGTGCACATTATTTTGTGATGTATTCAAAGAAAATACTTCTCTCTCTAAAGGTATCATTTCAAAGAAAATACCTCTCTCCCTCGACTGGTATCCTTTCAAAACATACAGCTTTAAAAACATGGCTCGGTTGAATATGGTCGACTTAAATTTGAAGTTGAACCAAGAAAAACAAAATGATTAAAATCAGGAGGTCAGCAACGTCAAACATCCACAGAGACAGCTTAATATACATCCCATTGTTATAATATCAACAAATTTCCATAAAATAACTGAATGTAACAAGTTATCAGATCTTAAAAAAGGAATTATCTTCGCATTTGGAAAATGACAGAGGATTACGAATCAATTTCAAGCAATATTAAACTTGGAGGAAGTGAAATATACATAGAGAAAGTCAAAACCTTACCTTTAGTAGTGATATAATCAAATGATTCAAGAGCTTCTGAAACAGTTCGATATATGTTTGGCGACAAAACATGCACCAAATGATTATCTACCCACCTATATAACAAGTCACAGCAAAATAATCATTTGACAAATCAAGGCCAAAACCATATGTACTTAATCTTGCATCCAATATAAAAAGCACAACCGTATTTAGCTGTATTTATCCACAACTCTCTACAACATCAAACATTGTAACATAACCACAGCAACCATAATTTAAAACCTTAGCAGAGCAGTGGTACAAGCACAACCGTATTTTAACTAAAAAAGATAGCTAAAGGCAATCAAACAGTTCAAATAAACAAGAAAAAAGGATTAGAAAAACCTACTTGCGCCACTTCTTCTCTTCATCTGCATTCAAGTCATAATCTGGATGTATCCTTTTGACCAACTCATCAATTATGTCTAACAAAAGGGGGACAAAGTTCACATTTCAGAACAACATTCTATAACACAATAAACCACAAATGGAAATATTAATAACACAATTACGAACCTGAAGAATCAACCAATTGTTCACCATCAACAGTGACAATAGGCACCTTCTTGTAATCAGACCAATTAATCTCTTTCTTGTTCATCGGATTTACTTCCACTACTTTGTACTGAATACCATGATAATCTAGAAACGCTGGAGGAACAGATGCAAAAAAAAAAAAAAGGGAAATTCAAAGCAATATTCATCTAAATTAACAAACAAGTAACATTTAATCGTGTTAAGGATTACTAATTTGAATAAATCTATACCTTTAACCTTGTTGCAGAAGGGACAAGCTTCGTATTGAAAGAGAACAACTTCTTTGGGATTGAAACTATTTTGTTCTGAGCTTCTTACTTTGAGGTCTTGTTGCGCCGGAGATGCGGCGGCGGCATTGGCGGGAGAACCGTAATACCTAAATCCGATGACGTCACTGCAAGCAACAGAGGGAGTTGATAGGTTGGAGCGATCAACGAAATTTTGAGGGGTTGATGAAGTCCAATATGTGGCGGCATAGGGAGCTGCTCGAGGCGGTCGGAAGAAGGTGGAGGCAGCGGTGGAGTTGGCTCTTAAGGCTCTGGCGATGGAAATTGTTCCATGGAGTCCTCTCATTCTTGCTAGCTCAGTTAATCACCGACAACAATCACGATGGAAATGGTTCCGCCAGGGTTTAGGGTTTTATGTTTTTTTAACTTCTTTTACGAGGCTTAAAAAAAATAAAAATTGTAGAAAAATAAATGGGTTGGTTTTAACTACGGGTGTTAAAAAAAACACTGAAAAACCAAACCAAATCGTAGAATCAAACCAAAACGAATCGATAAAGACTGAAATGATTATGTTGGGTTAAAGACTGAAATTTTCGCGTTATCATATTAGGCTCATTTTGGTTAAGTTTTTTTCAAAACATAACCATGTACCGATCTAGTTTTAATGAAGAAGTATTTTGACTTATATCTTAGAGTGTACTCCACAAATTTTTAATTAAATTTCACTTGTTAACATGCTTATTCTAAACATAAGTTGATGCATCTATAAAAAAACATAAGTTTATACATCCTCCGGTCACTAATATAAACAAAAGTTAACATTTTAAATTCATTCATTAAATGTTGTATGCAGTCTACAATAAAGATCATATACGTCATTAATTGAATAAATATAAAATTTTAATTTTTGTTTATAATAGTAACACATCATAACAAATAACAAATATTCATAAAAATGTTCTACTTGTATTTCACTTTTTTTTAATTATACCTTATTAAAATACCCCTTTTATGTTAGGAAAAACAATAAAACATTGAATAATTTTTTTAAAAGAAAAAAGAAAAGTTTGTAGGATTAGCAAATTTATATTTTGAAATTATTTATATTATATCGTTAAATAAAATTGAGATTCCTACAAAAAGAAAAAGGATTTGGGCCAACGTGGCCCAATTGTCCTCTCCAACCCTAAAACGCACGCACATGTTTCAGCAGCTTTGTAATAACGACCAAAGCTCCCGAACTGAACCCTAAAATCAACATCTAAACCTAGTTTAGTTTAGTTGCACTTTCACTCCGATCCGCAATTTCTGCACTTTCGCATCACACAATCACTTTTCCAGCTCTTCAACTAGGTATGTGTATGTCGATCTATCTTTTAATTGTTTTTTATGTTTTGTGTTTAATGATTTAGTAAAAGCAAATACGGTATAATTTACGGTTGTTATTATCATCTGTGGTTTTTTATTGTGTATGTCTTCAAGAACTTTGTGTTTTGCTGTTCTTTTAATCGGTTCATGGCTACTTCAAGTAAATTATTATAGTTGTTGTTCTGTTCATGGATTTTTTTTATTGCCAACCATCCCTGTTGCTTTCTGAGTTTTTTGTTTTACTTATATGTATAAGATTTTTTATTCCAAAATTTCACAGTCGAAAAACGGGTTATTATCTGAATGATTTGTTGGCACGAATTTTTATTGGATGCAGGTTGGAGTTGTTATAAAGTTAAGTTTCAGGAAGTTGTTCAAATTTAAGTTGTATTTGCTAAATTACAATCTATAGTATGCAGTATTATTAGGAACCATTGTTGTTGTATTCTCAGCTTCTTATTTCTCTTCATCGTTCTTAGATTTTATTTTCTTATTCACAGAATCTCTATATGTCTCCTTCATTAAACTTGTGTTTACAAAATTTAATGGTTTATTATATTTTGATTTGCTGGTACAAATCTTAATTATTTGAAATTTTCTTTGTATACAGGTTGGAGTGATTCAATTGAAGGATATCAAAGTATAACCAGTTTTTTGTATTTTGTTGGCCAGCCTCCATAATGGCTGTTCACACAAAATACCGTCTTATTACTTACTCACAAGAGCTTGTAGATGGGCAGCCTATTTTTGTTTCGTCAAACTGTCTTCCAGTTAAGGCGTTGAAAAAAGATCCAGCAGGTCACTCTTTTCATGCTGCTGCACTTAAACTTCTCGGTGTTACAAAAGAAGATAACAAAGATGCTGATAAGAAGAATGTGGTTGAAGATAAGGAACATGTTTATTTGCCTTCTGATTCTTACAGCAGCAAGAGCAAAAAGAAATCTGGTGACGGAGACAAGCAACAAGATCATTATGCATTATTGGGTTTGAGCCATCTTAGATATCTTGCTACGGAGGATCAAATTCGTAAAAGCTATCATAAAACTTCCTTGAGGTTTCATCCAGACAAACAGGCTGCTGCTGTTCTTTCCGAGCAAACTGAAGCTGCGAAAGAGGCAAAGAAGATTGAAATAGACGTTCATTTTAAGGCAATCCAAGAGGCTTATGCAGTGTTGGTCGATCCCGTAAAAAGAAGAATTTATGATTCTACAGACGAGTTTGATGATGAGATTCCCACTGACTGTGATCCACAAGACTTCTACAAGGTGTTTTGTCCTGCTTTTATGAGGAATGGGCGGTGGTCGGTTAATCAACCAATTCCATCTCTAGGTGATGATAAGTCTTCAATAAAGGAAGTTGATAGTTTCTACAATTTTTGGTATTCCTTTAAAAGCTGGAGAGAGTTTCCCCAGGCTGATGAGTTTGATCTTGAGCAAGCTGAATCCCGAGATCATAAAAGGTGGATGGAAAGGCAGAATGCAAAGCTCTCAGAAAAAGCTAGGAAGGAAGAGTATGTACGAATCCGCACTCTTGTTGATAATGCTTATAAGAGGGACCCTAGAATACTGAGAAGAAAGGAAGAGGCAAAAGCTGAGAAGAAAAGGAAAAAGGAGTCCAAGTATATGGCAAAGAAGTTGGAGGAGGAAGAAGCTGCCAGAATTGCTGAAGAGGAGAAACAACGAAAAGCAGAGGAAGATAAAAAAGCTGCCGAAGCTGCTTTGCAACAGAAGAAGGTGAAAGAGAAGGAGAAAAAGCTTTTGCGGAAGGAGCGAACACGCCTTCGAACTCTCTCAGGACCTATCTCGTCACAACGCATGCTTGATATTTCTGATGACGACATAGAAGAGCTTTGCATGTCTTTTGATATTGAACGATTGAGGGGTTTGTGCGATAAAATGGAAGGCAAAGAGGTGTTAGCGCAAGCAGAAGCTATAAGAGATGCACTGAGTTGCAAGAAAGACGTGGTTGATGAGAAAAGTAATCAACAAAATGGCTCTGTCAAGGTTAATGGAAGCAGTAGTTCTCTAGCAGGCTACATAGAGAAGAAGGAGAAACCTTGGACTAAAGAAGAGATCGAGCTATTGAGAAAAGGAATACAAAAGTTTCCCAAAGGAACTTCAAGGAGATGGGAGGTTGTTTCAGAATACATTGGCACTGGAAGATCTGTTGAAGAAATAATGAAAGCAACTAAAACTGTCCTCCTCCAGAAGCCCGATACAGCCAAAGCTTTTGACACATTTCTTGAGAAGAGGAAACCAGCTGCACAAACAATTGCATCTCCACTGACAACCAGAGAAGAATTGGAAGGAGTATCAGTACCAGCAACAACAACAATAACTGAAAATGGTGCTGCCAAAACAACAACAGTACCAACTCAGACGACGACGACGACAACAACACCGACACCGATAACAACAAACGGCATCAGTTCGGAAGACTCTCAAGGAGTTTCTGAGCTAGAGGTGTGGTCTGCAGTGCAGGAAAGAGCGTTAGTTCAAGCTTTAAAAACCTTTCCAAAGGAAGCTAGCCAAAGATGGGAACGAGTAGCTGCAGCAGTACCTGGGAAGACTGTTGGTCAGTGCAAGAAAAAATTTGCCATGATGAAGGAAAGTTTCAGGAACAAGAAAACGGCTGTTTGATTTAGCATTCATAACACATCTATCCATGGAATTATGAAAACAGATGTTGCATCAATCTGATGGGTATGCAATTTCTTAAGTAATTTATACTCCACACCGTAGTTTGATCTATGGAATACATTTACTTATTTATTTGTGCTGATTATTTAGACCTAGCAGAATATGGGCTGATACTCCATCCTTATCTTTACCATTATTAAAGCCAATGTCTATCACTGTACCGGATATATGTACCATTTTTGCCTTGAAAGAGAACTTTGCTTATTTATTTTTGTTTTATCTTATAACTGTCTTGAGTAGAAAGGTTGCTTTTGTAGTTGTAGTTTTCATGCTTGCTTCTTTATACTATCTTATCTTATCTTTATATAAGTAATAGAGTTTGCAATTTTCAATAGTAGTACACTCTAATAGCACACATAAAAGGCCTTCTCATCTGTATTGTCATTTTAATTATTTTTATTCAAATTATAGTTGTTTTCAGTGTAGCATATTGGTCCTTGGAAAACAGAAAGATTTATCCTCAAGTCAAATATACAGTTAGTGTAAACAATAATGATTGAGTTTGTAATTGCTACACAGAAAATTGTTTAAACATTAAATTACATGCCCTGATGAAGTACAATACATGAGAAGTAAAGGAATGTGGAGTTTTTCTCTTCGTTGCGTTGATAAACATTAAAATTCTGCGCCTTTTGTACCTTCTGTCACTCTATATAAATCAGATCATCTCAGCGATAGCTGTCATGCTTTCTGGTCAGTCTCATAAACATTATTAGTTGATTAAGTTGTAATTGCCAACAATGTGAGAGTGAACCGATTCAAAATTTTATCTCTATATAATTGCACAAAGGATTACACCAATCAGTGGCGTTGTTCCTGGAAGTATTGAATGGACGATAAAGGTTTGTGTCAAGTCAATGGAAACAACCAGGTGACAATAACCAAGATCAGATTGAAGTTATTGAACTCATCCGTCTTTGATGAAAAGGTAGCAATGCTTGACTCATTTACTTAAAACAAGTTGATATTGCTACCGCTGTCATCTTTTTTCATAATTTACTTGTTTGGGTAATTGGAGTACACTGGTTAGATTTGTAGCTTGTACTAATTTAAGAATTTGATAAGTTATTATAGTAATGAAATATGTGTTAGGCTACATATTAAGGTTGTTCGTGAGACATGATCAACGGCCTCAAAATACGGAGTAAGTAAATAAAATATATGACTGCTTCAGATAAGTTATTTGCATATCTGCTTCAGATATGATACTGGAAATCCGGCAGGGGAACTATATGACTGATTCTGTATAGACATTTGAAAAAGTTTATTTAGTAAGTAAATAAAATACGGAGTGCATTTTTTGCAGGAAAATGTGGCAGCTGTTTTTCTAAGTTTGATTATTTTTCTAAACCGATTCGGGAATTAATGTGCAAAACTGGCAGATGAAAATGTCATGATTGAACAGTTTAAGACAATTCATTCGATTAAGGTGTATACTTTTGCATTTAGTTGATTATGCATTATGTTTTTTAGACATTTATAAACAACAATAACCAAGTTTTAGCTTACTAAGTAGTGTTGGCTACGTGGATTTGTTAGACATTTATGGGCATCGATAATCTTATAGATATATATTATGAAGCTTGTAAAAGGAAAAAAAAAAAAAACACATTTCTGCATGAAATATACAATGATATAGGAATATATCGTCCTGTTTTCATAATTATTTCCATAACTGTATTCAAATTAGTCTCTATGTGGACACTGGACACTTGAGAAAACAGAAAATTTAAATAAATCTATGTGGACACTGGACACTTGAGAAAACAGAAAATTTAAATAAATTAAGAGAATCCATTTATAAAATTGATGCTCTAATAAAGGAGTCAAGTGAATGAGAGTTGCATTTTTCTTTTTGTAATATTGTTTTACAATATCATATTTTGGACGGATATCAAGCACATTTGCTGAGAAAGAATAGAACATAAGCAATAATTTGATTTAAAGACGAAGAGATTGCTATTGTGTACCATCTTGTTGTCTATATACAATTTCTCTGCTGCTCTAAAAGAAATTGTTTCACCGGTTAAAGACATGTGTTTGCCCATAATCTTGTCTTTTAGATCTTTCTTTGCTTGGTATACAATAAATAATGGTCCAGCAGTACAGCTTGTTGCTCGCTTGCCTTTTATTCAAGTGTAAATAATGATTTATAATATATATAAAGATTTAGTTGGTATACAATCTTTTTTTTTTCTTCAGTAAATGCAAGTTTTTCCGATATACATAATTTATTCTTCTTTTTGTTTAGCCGGTTTGGCTTTGTGGTATCTATACATAACTTTTGTTGGTCGATTTCATGCACGTGTGATTGTTTATCCTTATTTATTAATTTTTTGTTAAGTCTAACCCTAATTTTTTCCCTCCATAATGCCTTTTAGGTTTGTAACAAATCTATCCTAAAATTTTGCCTCTCAAAATGCATCAAATATGTTTTTATTAATAGCAAAAATAAAAAAATCCTAAACAAATTCATTCATAAATAGCAAAAATTTTAAAAAAAAAAAAGGCTAACCATATCGATAGACTTCTACATATATTTTTTTTTCTTTTTTATTATTAATTTTAGTTTTTTTTCAACTAATTTTCTTATTTTGTGTTCTACACTTTTTTTTGACAAAATACTTTGTACAATTATTTAATACTAAAAAAGTGCATCGTTCCTATCCTCTTCCTTTTTTTTTTATACACTTCTTAGATACCAAAAAAATGCATACTTTTTTTTTGACAATATTTTGTAGACTTATACTCTAATTTCCATCATAACTTGGCTATATTTACTAAACCCTAAACCGTGTTTCTCTAAAAAAAAACCATAACCCCTAATTTTTCCCCTCCATAATACTTTTTAGGTTTGCAACAAATCTATCCTAAAATTTTGCCTCTCAAAATGCATCAAATATGTTTTTATTAATAGAAAAAAAAAACGCCTAAACAAATCAATTCAAAAATAGCAAAAATTAAAAAAAAAAAAAAAAAGGCTAAACATATCGTGTCTACATTTTTTTTTTCTTTTAATCTTATTAATCTTAGTTTTTTTAACTAATTTTCTTATTTTGTGTTCTACACTTTTTTTTGACAAAGTATTTTGTAGAATTATTTAATACTAAAAAAATGCATCGTTCCTATCCTCTTCCTTTTTTTTTATACACTTCTTTGATACTAAAAAAATGCATCTTTTTCTTTGACAATATTTTGTAAACTTATATAATACCCTAATTTCCATCATAACTTGGCTATATATACTAAACCTTAAACCGTGTTTCTCTAAAAAAAACCTTGGGAGTGGTTATGGTGCCTAAGTCCCAGCACATTAACCACTAACATAAGTAGGGGGTAACCCCCTACTAATATTAGTAGGGGGTTACCTCCTACTTATATTAGTAGGGGGTTACCCCCTACTTATGTTACTAGCGCGGTAATACCCTACTTATGATAGTAGGGGGTTACCCCCTACTAATATTTTGTATTTGGATGAAATATGATGGTTGTGAAGTCCTTATGCATGGTGCATAAGGAAATGGCTTATGCACCATAACTTTGCCCCTCAAAATGCATCAAATATGTTTTTATTAATAGCAAAAAAAAAACTAAACAAATCTATTCATAAATAGCAAAAATTTAAAAAAAAAAGGCTAAACATATCGACTTATATATATATATATATAGGGGATGTATCAAATAAGAAATGATATGGATTATGCAATGGAACCAGATTGGTTATCACTAGGATGGGAAGATACGTCATTGAGGGGAGGGTCATTTCCGAAAGTAATGTTGGTGAATAGGTTTTTGTATCCAGGTTATCTATATCACCTTCAGATGTCAGGATTCCCTTTAAGTTTCAACGAAGACAATTCCCTTTGTCTGTATCATTTGCAATGACAATTAACAAAAGTCAAGGACAATCGCTTAAACATGTTGGTGTATATCTACCAACACCTGTAATTTTTCACAGACAGTTGTATGTTGCTGTTTCAAGAGTTACATCCAGGGAAGGACTAAAGATATTGATCACGGATGAAGATGGTGAAGATACCAATGTGACTTCTAACGTCGTATATGATGAAGTATTTCGCAATCTGCGATGAAACAACATGCCAATTTACTAAAAATTTCATTTTCTCATACCGAATTATTGATAGGATTACCGAATTTTCTTTCATAATATTTTTCACATTTTATACATTTTATGGAGCGTTTTATTTTGTCTACTCTGGATTATCATCTGTTATTTTTTCACCGTTACCAATTATATATTGCATTTTATTATTCGTATGTCATTTCTTTAGCAATAAACCCGTGCGGGCACGGTCCAGTTTCTAGTTTAATTTTATTTTGGCTTCTTAACAAAAAAATGAGTACTCCCCTCACTTAGATAAGAATATGTACTATGTTCCTTAAAATACATATATGTGTGTGCGCTTTGTAATAACGTATCAAAATATTTTTCTCCCAAAGAATATCAAAATAAATTTAGCAAATGCATCATGAATAACAAATTCAACATTTATATTAAGTAAATAAGACAATGTTACATCTACCATGAATAATTTTTTAGTTACATCCACCGTGAATATTTGCTAAAAAAAAAAAAAAAATCTACCATGAATATAGTCTGTCACAGTACATTTTTTTTTGAAAGGAATGTACTGTGACAGACTATATTCACGGTAGAAAAAAAAATTTACCGTGAATATAGTCGGTCACAGTACATGTTACTCTTTATTATTTTTGCATGTTAAATCTTAATAAATAAATAATCAATCTTTCAAAAAAAAAATAGTTGATCACCTTAATTTTTTTAATGAGCAAAAATAATGTATCATCTCAATACTTTATTTTGTTTTTGAAGGAATCATCTTATACGTAAATATCATTATATTTGGAAGTATTATGATTTTCATTAGTTTTGTTGGTTGTTTTCATCGATTTGTATGTGTATATACATTACACATGTATTATATATATATAAAAGGAATGGAACATTATTATATTTTAGATAACTTATTCTCTTTGCACTGTTTCTCGAAAGAACAAAAACAAAAACTTCCGACTATATTGATTGATTTTTTATGGTGGGAGTTTTTTCTTCTCGATCGTAGTAGTACACTAGTATAGGAATGGGACGACGTCGTTTCATAAGATATAAATAGCTCAGAAAAACGACCACAGTGGGAGTCGAACCCACGACCTTCTGATCCGAAGTCAGACGCGCTAATCCACTGCGCTATGCGGTCTTCTGTGTTTAAAGATTCCGCTTTTCTCTACTTAACACTAAACCTTATTTTGTTTATTTATTATGAATCTGTAGCGTAATTGTGATTTGTGAGATTTTTTTTTACAAGAACTCAATTGAAAGATGCTTTATTATTGAAAAATAGCATTAGCGAAAGTTTTAACGATTACTTTCTACGATCATTATTATAAGTAAAAATTCACTTTTAAATTTATTGAATAAATGTTGAATATGGTCTATATATAGATCAAGTATATCAATTATTTAATTACTATGATAAAATGTGATTTTTTGTTTATAACAGTGACACGAAGAAATATTGTTTAATTTAAAATTACTAATAAAAATCATTATTGTATATATTGCAATATTTTATTTAGGTTTTGTTGCCTCATGCATAATCGCTAACCAGCTTAAGGTCATATAAGTACTTTACGTATGGAACATTAACATATGCGACACTCTTGTCACTAAAGAACATGATACCATCCAAGTACAACAAATATATTCGGATAGACTGGTCCCGATACATGTGCATACCCTCCTTACGAACATCCACCTTAGAAGCAGTTGTTGAGTCATGACTACTCGCAAACTCCTCTCCCAATAAATTGAAACGTGCATGCGCATCTGTCGTGGATTTCAATTGGAACTCGACATCTTCATATTCAGCCGCTAATAACACAACCATCATACGCACCACATCACTTCTGGAAATAAAACCATCATGGTCCTGGAGATGTCCCCTTTATGGGGAGATGTAGCAGATACGACACATAGTACAATGTTGTTATCATATCCCTAATCAGAAGATGGACGCTAGAAAAGTCTCCTTGTGTCATCTCTCAGTAAATGCAGATAGCAGGCCATGGTCAACATTGTTATAGCTAATATGCTTTAGCCAGTAGACCCATAGCGCAAGTTTGAACCATGACTAACACATCCTTGCCTGATTGCCCTCATGTGTATCCTTCACCTTCTTCTCGTTACGAAACTTCAACAAAAAAATAACAATAGTTTGTATAAATAAAAAAACAAAACATATTACAAAAATATAAAAGTTGGTGTATCTTGCTACTATGTCAAACATACAACTAACCATATTATGATGATATTGGGTGGGCACTTATACATCACGTTGTCCAATAGGATTGGAAATTATTGTCTGTAGCTCCTCAACCACAGGTTGCGACATTCGCCTCCTCCTCATCATGTTCTCAACCCCCACCTCCTCGTCAATATTGTGCCAGTGTTGGGGCTTAGGCTCGCTCGTGTACCTGAGATTGTCTGGCTCCATTAGTAATGCAACTCATGTACCTTCTCACTATGCCTTCCATTACAACCTTATTCCTCTGCTCTCGAATGGAGGAAGCAGTTATGTCGTTCCTAACGCGGTCCATATATGAAAATGTCAAAAACCACATACACAAATCAACAAAAATCAAGAAATTTTAACACATATGCAACATGTTCGGATTATATAATCTAATATTGGGGAGAGCATCAAAAGAGAGGAGGGTGGGAAAAACAAATTCTGCATAAAAAAACTTGTTTGGGCCGAAATGGCCCAATTCTCTGAAGTAAATATCCAACTTTAAGAAACGTGTTTCAGCAGCTTAGTTATGAATTAGTCCCCCAGCTCTCTCGCTCCGAACCCTAAAATTAAATACTTTTGCTTCATCATCATCATCCAAACCTAGTTTCAATCTCACTCCGATCCCGCCACTTCACGGCCGCAAATTCCACACTTTCGCCCTTTTCCAGCACTTTAAGGAGGTATGTCGATCTAAATTTTAATAATTTTTTATGGATATTTTTTGTTTAATGTTTTAGTAAAAGCAAAGGTGATATAATTCGTAGGTATCTATAACATCTATGTTTTGTGTTTGTTTCTGTCATCAAGAACATCATGTTTAATTGCTTTTGATGTTTTGTGTTTAAATGGATTTATTAAAATTAAAAAGGACAAAATTTCCACTTGTTTCTATCATCTGAGATTTTTGTTTGTGTCTGTCTTCAAGAATGTCGTGTAAATTACAATCTATAATATGCAGTATTATCAGGGACCATTCTTGTTGTATTCCGAGCTTCTTATTTCACTTCATCGTTCTTAGATTTTATTTTCTTATTTCACTTCTCTGTTTTTAGTTTCAGATTATTAGGAACCATTACTGTTGTATTCCAAACATTATTGTTGAATTCAATGGTTTATTGTATTTTGATTTGCTGGTACAAATCTTAATTGTTTGAAATTTTCTTTGGATACAGGTTGAGTGACTCAATTGAAGGATATCAAAGTATAACCAGTTTTTTGTATTTTGTTGGCCAGCCTCCATAATGGCTGTTCACACAAAATACCGTCTTATTACTTACTCACAAGAGCTTGTAGATGGGCAGCCTATTTTTGTTTCGTCAAACTGTCTTCCAGTTAAGGCGTTGAAAAAAGATCCAGCAGGTCACTCTTTTCATGCTGCTGCACTTAAACTTCTCGGTGTTACAAAAGAAGATAACAAAGATGCTGATAAGAAGAATGTGGTTGAAGATAAGGAACATGTTTATTTGCCTTCTGATTCTTACAGCAGCAAGAGCAAAAAGAAATCTGGTGACGGAGACAAGCAACAAGATCATTATGCATTATTGGGTTTGAGCCATCTTAGATATCTTGCTACGGAGGATCAAATTCGTAAAAGCTATCATAAAACTTCCTTGAGGTTTCATCCAGACAAACAGGCTGCTGCTGTTCTTTCCGAGCAAACTGAAGCTGCGAAAGAGGCAAAGAAGATTGAAATAGATGTTCATTTTAAGGCAATCCAAGAGGCTTATGCAGTGTTGGTCGATCCCGTAAAAAGAAGAATTTATGATTCTACAGACGAGTTTGATGATGAGATTCCCACTGACTGTGATCCACAAGACTTCTACAAGGTGTTTGGTCCTGCTTTTATGAGGAATGGGCGGTGGTCGGTTAATCAACCAATTCCATCTCTAGGTGATGATAAGTCTTCAATACAAGAAGTTGATAGTTTCTACAATTTTTGGTATTCCTTTAAAAGCTGGAGAGAGTTTCCCCAGGCTGATGAGTTTGATCTTGAGCAAGCTGAATCCCGAGATCATAAAAGGTGGATGGAAAGGCAGAATGCAAAACTATCAGAAAAAGCTAGGAAGGAAGAGTATGCACGTATCCGCACTCTTGTTGATAATGCTTATAAGAGGGACCCTAGAATACTGAGAAGAAAGGAAGAGGTAAAAGCTGAGAAGAAAAGGAAAAAGGAGTCCAAGTATATGGCAAAGAAGTTGGAGGAAGAAGAAGCGGCCAGAATTGCTGAAGAGGAGAAACAACGAAAAGCAGAGGAAGATAAAAAAGCTGCCGAAGCTGCTTTGCAACAGAAGAAGGTGAAAGAGAAGGAGAAAAAGCTCTTGCGGAAGGAGCGAACACGTCTTCGAACTCTCTCAAGACCTATCTTGTCACAACACATACTTGATATTGCTGAAGACGATGTAGAAGAACTTTGCATGTCATTTGATATTGAACAATTGAGGGGTTTGTGTGAGAAAATGGAAGGCAAAGAGGTATTAGAGCAAGCGGAAGCTCTAAGAGATGCACTGAGTTGCAAGACAAACGTGGTTGATGAGAAAAGTAATCAACAAAATGGCTCTGTCAAGGTTAATGGAAGCAGTAGTTCTCTAGCAGGCTACGTAGAGAAGAAGGAGAAACCTTGGACTAAAGAAGAGATCGAGCTATTGAGAAAAGGAATACAAAAGTTTCCCAAAGGAACTTCAAGGAGGTGGGAGGTTGTTTCAGAATACATTGGCACTGGAAGATCTGTTGAAGAAATAATGAAAGCAACTAAAACCGTTCTTCTCCAGAAGCCCGATACAGCCAAAGCTTTTGATACATTTCTTGAGAAGAGGAAACCTGCAGCACAATCAATTGCATCCCCATTGTCAACTAGAGAAGAATTGGAAGGGGTATCAATACCAGCAACGACAACTGAAAATAGTGATGCAAAAACAACAACTACTATACCAACACCGACGATAACGACGACAACAATTCCAACACCGGCACCGACAGCAACAAGCAGCATCAACTCGGAAGACTCTCAAGGAGTTTCAGAACAAGAGGCGTGGTCTGCAGTGCAGGAAAGAGCATTAGTTCAAGCTTTAAAAACCTTCCCAAAGGAAGCTAACCAGAGATGGGAACGGGTAGCTGCAGCTGTACCTGGGAAGACTGTGATCCAGTGCAAGAAAAAATTTGCCATGATGAAGGAAAATTTCAGGAACAAGAAAACTGCAGCTTGATTTATCATTCTTAGCCAATATCTGTGGAATTTTTTCCTCCTGCTTTTATTTTTACAACTTAGACAGAATATGGGCTCCTGCTCAATCATAGCTAGGCATCTTGATCATAATTAAAACCAACAGTCTATCATAGCACCGGATATATGTCCCATTTTTGGTTTGAAAGAGAACTTTGCTTTTTAAATTTTGTTATCTCAGCTATCTGGATCAGAAAGAATGCTTTTGTAGTTTTTATACCTGCTCCTTTATCTTTATTATTATTATGTTTATTATTATTACTATTATTATTATTATTATATTATTAAGTATTTGAGTCTGAAGTTTTCAATGTAACAGTTCTGCGATATTTCTGTCATTTAAAAATTACTATGTTTTCTTGTTTGATTGAAAAATTACTTTTATTTATTTTTGTCATTTATTACCAATGTTCATCGGCAGTGGGTTGGAAAAAATGAGATAGACAATTCGAAGAGCACTCTATTTCTCTTTACCATCATTGTTTCTCTTGTGCTATTCAGCTTCTGAAACAGCTTTGGCATAATTGATTCTCTTGTGCTATTCAGCTTCTGCAAATAGAAGAAATATAGACACTTTTTCACATAGCAACGCAAAATGTGTCTCACTGCGAACCGATGAGACATTCTTTGGCTGCAAATGAAAAGGATGCATTTTCTCTATTTAAATTGCTAGACCATGATGATCCCTGCTTCTCCTTCCCTTTTAACATGAAGCATACAAGGATGGGCGGTAATTATAGAATCTTCGTCCCAGGTAATTTTTATCTTCCCTAAATTTTCAATTCCTGAAACGGGTGAAGTGTGTACTGTTGGTAGGAATTGGTTCCTCAGTTAAAGCTTGCATGTATTTGAGCATTTTCTTTTTGATATATCCCTTGACTATTGGGATTTAGTCAATAAGAAATGTTATATCGTATGTCTGTCCTATAACAACATCTTAAATGATGAATTTGAAAAGTTTATCTATCTATTTGTTTGTCACTTGATGGATGGTACTGAGATATTGATGTTCAAATACAGCAACTATTGTTCCACTCTTTGGATAGGTATTATAGGCTCAACTACATTAATAATTATTCCTCACTTTGAACAGGCTCGTATTACCATGTCCTTAAATTCTAAGGAGACGAAAACAAAAAATATAGCGGTAGTTGATTGATTTATTCAAAACCAAGCGTGGAAGAAGCAATCTTTATCTCCTCTGTTTCAACTTGCTTCTAAATCACAAATTGTTTGCACTTCGTTTCTTATATGGAAAATTAGATGTGACTGCTTCTGCTTGTTTATAACATTCTGCAATTGCCTTTGTAGACTAATATTGCATTGGTTTATTTATTTAAGATTTGTTAGTGTTTTTTGCTTCTAGGTGTATGTAAGAAGAGATAGCATAGAATTGATCCATGCATTGGATTAAAGCCTGAGTTAGGAGTTTGAAATTGACGGTTGAAACAATGAAACAGCTAACCAACAATAAGCTATACCGTAGTTGGAATGGGGAGAGTAAATAAAAGCAAGTAGGGGAAAGTTAGGGGGGGAATCAAAAGGAAGGAACATATTTTGGAGTGAAAAGTTCAAGCTCTACTGAAAACCGGAATCAAAAGGAACATATTGTGGAGTGAAAAGTTCAAGCTCTACTGAAAATGGTAAGAGATGAAGCAACCTGACAAATATAAAGACAAGGAATATACCTTTCTGCCACAATATGAATAGCAACAATTGCAGCCAAACATGCAGGTCTAAAAAGTTTCACCTAAAGGTAATTAAAGAGTAAACTCTTGGAATAATTTTTTTTTTATCCTTCATCAAACATTAATTACAGTGTCATTGAGAAAATGGTGACTTTCTATTTAGGTTGGGACAGTAAGTATATGGCTGGAAGCGGTGATACTTCACCTAGGGTAGAGATACTGAATAGAGCTAGGGTAATATATCGGGCATTGAGATTACAAATGAGATCCTACATGTCTGATATGAGCAATAATGATGTTAAGGACTGAAGAGAACGTGTTGGTCATATCGGGATAGTGAGAAAGCGGTTAACATGCCGTGAATAATTCGTTTGAGAACATGAAGATTGGTCTGACAAACGTGGTTGTAGGTTAGGACTTCCCTTTGCATAACAATTCTTAAATCCAAAACCAATTAAAAAATAATTGCCATAGATATACGGTTATTGCGTGCTCAGTGCTCATAATAAATTTCACAAGAATATTCAATTTTTTGCAGGGAAGAATACTCAATTTTGTTATTGCCCTTTGTATTTATTTTATTTTCTAGAATAGAGGTGTTCCATTTGTAAAATGTAAGTCAAGAATAAGAATGAGATGGGCATTATTCAAAGTTTATCTAAAGTTTTTCTACTGCTACTGTTTCACAGATGCCTGGGTCTTATATGCAATCCTTGGAATTGATTTTATAACTCCGGATTAATGTCTTACCGGCAGGTATCAATGATCGATCATTTATTTGTTTGTGATCAATCCAGGTTGACCTTTGCTAATATTTTCATAGAAACATCATTTGCGAATATAAGCTTATACATTCATGTGCGTTGCACAGGCAAAAAAGATAGTATTTATATATATTTGCCTCGTCAGGTTGAATATTTGTGTGGTATTTCTCTTATCTAACCCCCAAAAAATGTTGGTTTGGTCAATTTCTCGGGTAAATGAGAGGATATCGACCCGCTAATTGTGGACCACATCAGTTTCTTGTGTATTGCAGGTTAACCAGATATTATTATTTTTTTGGTCAAAGGTTGCCCAAATAATTTATTGTTTGGCTAAAGAGCTAAGTTGAAATATGGTGGAAATAAAATTAAACTATTTACTTTTGAATAAGAAAGTTGAAATATTTGAGTTATTATTTGTGTTCATTCGAAAAATGAAATTCAAGGTGAATGGGAATCAAGTAAAGAAATAAAAGTTTCACATAAGTTATTTTTAAAAAAAATAAATTTGAACAAAGTTATTTTTAAAAATTATTTTTGACTGTTAAAGCATGAGTCTTTTACACGCAAAAAGTAATTATTTGTCTAGACGTTGTTTTTTTTAAAGGAGCTTGACGTTATTGTTAATTCATGCATATACATGTTCTTCGGTAATAGTCAGATCAACTCTTGTTTCTTCATCTAAATTCTGACCTACTCTTTAAGTTGGTTTAACTAAGAACATTGTTCATAGTAATCTTCATACTACTTCGAATGCCTCTTGGTTGCAATGTGTCCCTTAGGGGGTTGTTTGAAAGCGATACTTATTTGGAATGCCCTATAGTTAGATGTGGGATTACTTATATTTCAATGATGAACTACACGGATAACATGTTCACTATTTATAGTTCTTTGTCATGCGTTGTATTGGGTTGTATATTCAGAATTTTGTTTTTGGTCACAAAAAAAATTGTATTTTTCTTGTCTCAAAAAATATCGTCGGGTGTTTGTAGTTCCTAACTTCTTATAAAGTTTTTCACACATTTTTAGTCCCTGTGGGAATTTTCGGCTCAACATTTATTTTTTGTCTCTAAAAATATTGATTGAAAACTTTACCGGACTAAGGATGCTGAGGAAAATTAATTTCTTTTAAAATAACTACGATACTAAAGTCATATTCTTTGACTTCAAAAATGATTAGTTAATACAACTTGTAAAATGAAAGATAAATACAACTTGTAAAATGAGAGGATTCAGTTTGGTGTGGCATCGCTTAGCTTTTGGTTTAACCTTTTTTATTACCCGCATCATTAAACATTCTTCATTTTTAAGCCGCTGGAGCTGCATCAAAATGATGAACAGTATTCTTGTGCCAAACACAGATGAAAACGTTTCCAACACAAATTTGAAAATTCTTAAATAACAAGGAGATGTCAATTCTATTTATGGAAATACAACTTTTATAAAATATAAGAAGAAATTACACGTAGTACTACTTATATGGAATTAAAGTGATAGTGCATAATCAACAACATATATGCACACACATCATTTCTGTGCACCCCTAATTCAAAAACATCATAGGTGGTCCCACACAAATTCACCAACAACAAAAAAACAAAAACTAAACAAAATCGGCAAAAAAAATACCTTCACCGATTATTTTATTTACATAATAATTAATACTAATAAAACATGCATTATCCCATGTAGTAAGTAACGTTACGTGTGATATAATTGACGTAAAGTAGAGAGCAAAACAACTTCACCGGAGGCGTAGAAGTCGCCGGAGATTATTGGTTGCTCCGTCATCAACAGCTTCTGTTTTGCAACTGAGCTTTGATCTCAGAGAAAATTTTGGCAACGGTAAGCTACTAGGTGGTGGAGCAAGATTGAAAACCGACTCTGAAAAAACGTCCATGTTTCCAATTCCAATAACAACTGGTAGATTTTTTGGATCAGGTCCCCATGGATTATCCATAAGAAAATCTGTTGTAGATTGTGTTCCTGATCTCTTCTTTGTTTCTTCTCTCTTTTTTGGTTTGGATTTCTTTGGTGTCAGTGACAAACTTTGAGTGTTAAGGTTTCGTGGAAGTAAAGGTTTGTTGTGATGAAGAATTGCAGAAACATGTGGAAGAGGTAGCAGAGGTGGTTGTTTCTGTTGAGGAAGATTCAAGAGACCTGCATACGTGTCAAAATTCTGAGAGGGGTTAGAAATGTAGTTATAATTATTATTACTACTACCTCGTTTGTTTTTCTTTGGTGTTTTGATTCTTATTTGATTCTTTGTTGTTGTAGCAATTGTTTGTTCCTTTGCGTTTGGATACAAAACGGTGGCCATTGAGAATTTGAGATTGATCTTAGATCAAACAGTAATTAAAAAACTAAAGATAAAGAAGAAGAAGAAGAAGAAGAAGAAGAAAGTGGGAAATTAAAACAGGCGATTGGTGATCTTCTTGAAAATAAACAGATCAGTAGCCTGAGAATTAATTAGTTTATACAAATTATATTGTTACAGCAAAATATATGTAACACTATAATCTATTAGTATTATGTATAATAATTAGATAACGAAACTAAAAAAAGTAAAGAAAAGTTGGTATGATAAGAAATAGATGAGAGGAACAAAAGTTAGAACGTGAAGTTTATGGTAGAAGGGACCTTGCTTTTAAAAGAGACGAGTCTTCCTTTATTTTCAAGCATGCCACCATCCATGTGACGCTATCGCACACCTTTTAATATTGAGATATTAATGTCTTTTTTATTTTATTTTTAAAGTTTATAATGCTTCCATTTATTTATCCTTTTAGAAAAAATGTTTGCATTTATATTTTTAAGAGTTAAAAAGTTGGTATAAAAACCGTCAACAAAATTGTTATGAAATAGTTTTGCACTAAAATTTAACAAAAAATTTAATACTATAACATACGAATTTAGTCATATATATGAGCATTATGAAAGTTATGAAAGTGATAGTTTTTAAAAGTATTTATTTTACAATTTAAAAAGGATTAACGACGTAATTTAATGTCTTTAATAATACATATTAAGATGTTTGAATTGTTAGTATAAAATCGTTAACCTTTCTATTTATTTATTTTTTAGAAGATTAAACTTTTTATTTAATGTTTGGTTTGATAAAATTTGTAAAATGAATAGTAAATTCTTAAATATCTTAGAGTTTTGTTGGATATTGGTATGTCTTAGGCAAATAATAATCATTACACTTTGATTTTCAAACATTATCGGCATAAATTAATTTACATTGTGGTGTAAAGTTTTCAAAGGTGAACTTGATCAAATTCAATCATTTATAATAATTATCGTATGTTATAACTGATTAATATAATAAATAAAAAATTACAATGTATATATTTCAATTATTACTATTATTAATTATTAAAACAATTATTTCACTTGAAAATAAATATTACTAGTTGGTACCCTACTCATTTGACGGTTCTGTCAGAGAAAAAATTATTCTTATAGAAAATATTAGTATTAATATTGCTTCATGTCACGATTTCTCAAAATTTACCGACAACCGCAGCAGTCGGCGACCTTTCTTATGGGTTGCAATTGTTGAACACCGTGGGATACTGTAGGTCGGCTACCGCCGGAATGTTTAGAACCATTGGATTTCGATTATTAAAATAGCCTTTGAGAAGAAAACGACCGTTGATAAGCCCATCGAATTCCTCGAAAATGTGTCTTGAGTCATATGAGTTGGCAGAAATCCTAACCATACACGTCCTTATTGAAGTGGGTCCCTGTTTTTTTAATTTATTCTTTGTTGCCCCTTGACCTCATGTGCTGGGAATAACCTAGAGCTTCCAACCAATGGAGTTGATTGAATTTGTGTCTTTGTAGTGTCTTGATCTTGTAAATATATGTGTTTTGTATCTACCAATAAGACGACGCAAGCAACGGAGTGGCTAATCTATAGAGGAGGATAGTTTCATTCTATTTATCATTCTCTTGCTCCTAAGGTTAGCTATGACAAAATTATTAAGGTTCGTAGAATGGTTAGACTTAACTCGTAATATCGATGAGGTACAATTTTTTTGTCAAATAATTAAATAAAATGTACACATAGGTTATGAGCACATGAAACAATCATATATGTAAAATAATGAGTTGTGAGATATGACTGCCAAACTTGATTGATTGTTCTAAACATAAACAATGAAAGGAGGAGTCAGAAAGTAGAAACACTATAAGTTGAAAGTATCTTACCATACGAGAACTTGAAAACTTGTTTCACACTCAATTTGATATCAGATGTTCAAGTTTTAATGGCTTAGTTTTTAAGTTTGAAAACTTGTTCATCCATGAGATAGACGACGATTACACATGTTAAGACATTCACAATATATGACTTAGCCTAAATTTAAAAAGAATAAAAAGCGTTTACTTTTGTTAGTGTTGTGTTGCATGCTTGCTGAGAGAAAGAAGAATGAAAAGGGCTTGCTGAAGTGAGAAGTGAGGGGAAAGTGTTTACAATGTCCTTGTGTTGGAATACCTGAAAGCCAGCGCAAGTTAACTGTCGTTGGGGTCGTCGCATGTTAACTGCCGCTGGTATCGAGCGTGAGTTAACTGTCGTTTATAGCGAACGACAATAAACTTGCACTGGAATTATTAGGGTAAATTTCGGGTGTAAATGATCAATTTTAAAAGTAAGAAGAGTAATTTTCAATAACATATGCAAATACGAGGCCAAGCTCATAACAACAAACACACATAACCTTAAATATTTGATACTCACGTAGCCACGTTAATACAACTGATGTACTGCTTTTCTCTTGTACTTCTTTCTTCTTAAGCGTAGCTATGGTTCTTAAACACTTTTGTTCATCATTTTCCTTTCTTACTTGAAGGTTCCATAGTTTCTGCATGTGATTTCTTCTTCTTTTCCATTGGTACTTAGCTTGTGATTGAGGGATTTAGTTTCAGTTCATTGTCTTCATATATGAAAAAAAAATTGAAAAAAATCAGTTTGCCACACCAGGATATGTTCAGGTCTGCCCTTGGATTGGAAATAAAAAGTACCTTCTGTATATGTATCGACTTAACATGTTGAAGTTTTACTAAAGCAACGATCAACTAACTTAAATAAAAATGTTTGTGAGACCTTATTTTCCTTCTACTTCTTGTGGGGTGTAGGTGAAAAAATTATCATCATAATTGACTTGTCTGACCTCCAACTTCTTGGCTTGTTGAACCCCGTTATGAAACATAAGTTTCACATTATCATCAAGTTGTTGATATATTTGATGCATGATGTCATTCATTATGCCATATGATCATACCACTAAGATTCATTTTGTTTCTCTCTTTCCATATACGACGACATGATTTTCTTATACTTACGATGATGATAGTTGATCCATAATACTAATTAAGACTCATTCCAAATTTCAAGTGTATCCATCAAACATGGTCTTGACCTGGATAAGTGAATTTTTCAATGATAAAAGCCTTATTGTCCTATGTGACATGCCAAATGTATTTATTTGGTGGAGCACGTCAATAACTCAGGCTAAGAAAGAGGCTAATATGATAGCAAATTTCACATAAGTATCCACATTGTTGTACGTTCGTAGTATTATTATTTTGTAATGTTTTATTTTATTGAGCAAATTACACTAACTTTTCTACAGGTATGTTAAAAAAACACTCACTCACCCGCTTGTTTCAGAATGAACTTATTTTGGGTAAATGGTGTCATGGTGACACATTCAACCCCTCTCAAATTCTCAATCATGACAGTCTGTAATGGCCGTTCCTACGTTTGAAGCATTGTTTATTTTAGGAGATCTTTAAAGCATTGATGTGCTCACCATTTTTGTAACTTAAATAGTCTTAGATTAGTTCACCAAAAAAATACAACTCCAAATTTGATTGGTAGTACTAGTATCTTATATATATTGTCTAAATATATAAAGTGCACACGAATAATTTAGAGATACGGAAGAATCAATAATGACGTAAATGGATCCACCGACCAAAGGAAGATATATTAACTTATCAAATTTTCAAATTAATAATGTTTTTCTTCTTTATAACCATTTTCTTATAAAATAATAAATATAATCATGTTGATCACAGAGTTCAGTGGGACCGTATTACTTTTTGAGTTAAGTTTTGATATATGAAAATATTTCTCCTTCTACGAAGTTTTTTTTTTATTTTTATTTTTTATGTTTTTTTAAAACCGAGTCAAATGCAAAGTAAAATTTATGTGCCCAGTGGTATCCTCTTATCTCCATGGCGACTTTCGTTTGGTCGGTTCCTTAACTTGTGGCATCGTTGTCAAGCACTTTCATTCAGTTGAAGCCATGTCCCTGTACAAGATCGCACTTGGATCACATCGATGTTAGTGACATTGTATTCTACTTGTACCATGAGCACCGCGACACACGATCATTTGAGCGAATAAGCCCCTGTTTGGTTATACGGTGGAAACCCATGAACGTGCGTTTTGCTCCTTAAAACGTGATTTAACAGTGTTTTGAGATGTTTGGCATGCAGCTAAAAAACGTGAGTCTTGCTTTTAAACTCAAGGGTTAATATGTTTTTACCTCCTGTAATTTGGGCGAGTTTCGGTTTACTTCTGTAAAAAAAATAGTTTAGATTTCAACCCTATAATATGAAGATTCTCCACAAAACACACCTGCAATATAAAGATTCTCCACAAAACACCCATGACCTCATTCAGGCGCTGACGTGGCACGTCACTGTGTAATTATTTTTATTTTTATTTTTTTAATACCTGACACGTGTGTAATGGACGCTGATGTGGCACGCCACTGTGTAATTATTTTAATTTTAATTTTTTAAAAACTGACATGTGTGTAATGGTTTAAAAAATTATTTTTAAAAAGAAAAAAAATAAAAATAAAAATAAAAACTGAAAATTTATTTTCAAAAATTTAACAATAAGAAAAAAAATCAATTTTTTTAAAAAAACGAAAATAAATTAGACTTTTTTAAAAAAATAAATATATTTTTACCAAAACATTTAAAAATTAGCATATATTATTTTCTTTGAATATTTTTTAAATTTTAATTTAATTTGGATTTTTTTAAAAAAATTTCAGAAGTTTCAAAATATAGTAAGTTTAGGAATTTTTTTATATAATTTTTTGGGAAATTATATATATATAAAGAAAAGAACCCCTTTCAGCTCTTTTGGACTGACTGTTTTTTTTCAAAAATACCCTTAATTTTTAATACAAATAACATATGTAACAAATAGATAAGAATAAATTTAAATATTAAAAAAAATTCCAGTTTTTTTTATCCTCAATTTTTAAATATTAAAAAATATTCTCAAATATGTAACACATAGTAAAAAAAATTATGGGATAAAATTTTCAAAAAAAAATCTGAATTTTCCTAAATTTATATCCAGATTTTTAAAAATTAAAAAAAAATTCCAGATTTTTTTTTTTAGAAAATTTTAAAAACTTTTTTTCTCAAAAAAAAAAATCAATTTTAAATTTCGAAAAAATATATATTTCCAAATTTTCGAAAATAATTTGAATTTTTGTTTTCGAAATAAAAATTTTGAAATATATATTTTTCCTAAATTATAAATTTTGGAATTTTTAAAAATATTTTTCGTAATAAAAAAAATCCTGAATTTTTTTTAAATTTTTTTTAAAAAAAGGCAAAAATGTCATTTGTACCTTTAAAAAAATGAAAAATAAAATTAATTATACAGTCAGCACACCACATAACCGGTTATGCACAGTCAGCATGCCACTCAGCTCGCCACGTCAGCAATTCTGCACAGTCACATGGTTCATGGGCTAAAATCAAAGAATCTTATTTTACAGAGTTGGAATCTAATTTTTTTTTTTACAGGAGGTAAACTGAAACTCACCTAAATTACAGGGCTAAAAACATATTAACCCTAGACTCAATCCTGGTCGAAGCTCCATTATTTAGCTTCTGCGTCTAGTTAAATCCATTATGTAAAAGACACATCATAATTTCCAGCTTTACCCCTCGTATTTCTCGTGAGTTATTTACTCTTGCTGTTACATTGTTGCTCTAATTTTCAGGTTCATAATGAAAGAAAATAAAGATACGGCTTCTAATCGGGCCCATCGTATTGAGTTAATTACCTCTTTTATTTTATTTTTATTTCTTTCTTTAATTTTATTAACTTATTTTTCTGAACTGCATTACATGTCAAAAGAGGAAAACGAAATAGGAAATGTATCATTTTTTTACAACACAAATATATCAATTTATTTACTAAAAAAATCAATTTATTTGTCAAAATTTTATTTAGTAAATTACATAAAGTAAATAGAATCTTACTAGTTACCGATAGTTTTTTTTAATAATCTATTTTTGGAAGAAAGCTTTTTGTATTAAATTTCACCACCAAAAAAAATTGTATCAAATTTAATAATGAAACATAAAATTACCTGACTAACTAATAATGGAAATGAAATTTAAAGAAAAAATTAAGTGAAATATATTTTAAATGCATACATATAAAAAAAACCCAATTTGGTCATTTACACAACCAAAATCAATTTTGACATAAAATAACCAAACAACATTTTTCATGTAAATCACTTTTATCGTAAAGGTGTCCAAACATAAATCACTTTTCACTCAACTCAATTTTAATAAAAATCAATTCTATCAAAATCAATTTTGTCCACCGCACAACCAAACACACACTAAGTCTTTACTCAAAAGGAGTCATATATGGACCTCGCATGGTCGGTTATCTTATGGAGCACGTGGTGTGCTAGTTTAGTTATGTGTAGATCATCCCCAAAGATCGACATAATTATGCTTCTTCCATGACGGCCTGACATGAGGTGGGTCAACGTTTCGTACAATATATCAATCATGTGTTGTATGCGCAAAAGATGGGCATGGTTGTTGTGACTAGTCTAGAGGCGACAACTGGATCATGAGACTATATGCTACCATTTTACATCCATACGTCATACCTCCGCTGGAGAATGTACATGTCCCAAGGCCACCTGATCAAGAGGTTTTGATGAGCTTGCTAATGAGGAGCAGAGGGACCACAAGTTAGACATTAGTGGACGATTAAGGCGCATCAAAGACCATGTCATAAGTATAAAAGGCGATGATCAAGTGGAGCAAGGAAGCCCGACTTGGTTGAGTTTGGAAGGATGGTCTATAAACATTGGTGTATGAGTAGCCATGCTACACAATAGTTTTATGTTGTTAATGTAACATTTGAATAATTTTTATTCTCAACTTGTGTTTGGATATTTTGACGTAACTTATGGATATTGGTGCTACTTTATTTAACCAATTTGTGTTATTTCATATGCTTCCCTTAAATAGTTTGCTTATAGTTTGTTTGATGCATGTTTAAATTAAACGTTATTCCACAATTTTCCAAAAAAAGGTTTCGGTCAATAGAGATCTTGTTTATGTGTTGACATAGTTCAAATTATATAATCTAAATGTGTCAATTTATACACTATAATTCTTCAATGCTGAATTATTATCAATGTTTTCAAATTGTATTTTCCGAATCATATATTTACAAGTTTTGGACAATCTAGAGCAAAGTTCTATTATTTTCTTGAACTTTTAGGGGTTTCAGATTATATAATCAAAAAATGAACTTTGGAACAAAGGTGTTTTCATAATTAAATAGGGCACGTGAGAAGATAGTAAAATGAGAAAAGAAATTGGCTCTTAATTATGTGGATCAAAGTGATTATATGAAATCACACAAGCTATCCATAATGGCAACAAATTATTTATGATATGACTAAAAAACACTCTAAATAATTTAGATTGAAATTTAAAGGTCCTCGCAAGATATTTGTCAATCTAGATTAATAAATTACAAATTGTTATGTGGTTATGGACCTTGAGTTGTACCTTACGATCAACGGTTCAAGTCCTCGCAAGACATTTTTTGTGAATAAAATTTAAAATGCAGCAAAATAATAGAAGATGGAGCCAAAACATCTATACTTTACACTGCAACACACTCAAATATTTTATTTTATTATGCGTAATATAATATTTATAAAAGATCTGGGGGGAGCCATGACTACCATGAACTCCCATGATATGAAGATCCACCACTGCAAATGACCCTTTATTTTGTAAGCTTCGTATACTGTGGCATGTTACATCTTTAAAACCATATAAATAATTTTAATTTTATGAATATTCATTTTAACATAGGTGTTTATGACATTTAACAAATTTACCTCTATCTTTCATATCAAACAACTTAAAAATCATCTATCCTTCACTTCACTTCCCACTCCACTTGTTAATGACCTCACTCACACATTATTATTTAATGACTTTTTATTTGAAAAAAAGGGTGTAAAAAGCATAACCGAGCCATTTCAAATTCTCGCCTCAACGTTATTGTTTTTCTTTCCCCAAAATTTCAAAACCAAATTATTTCCGCCATTTCGAGTTCACCGGAAAACGAAAATGGACATCACCACCCCAAAATCGTGCCCTTACACCGTCACCGTTCGTCGGAACCCTCCCCGGAGAGCTCGTGCTACTCCGTTAATCACACCATTTCCTAACGAAGAAATGATACCTCAGCAACCGTCACAAAATCCAACATCAACATCAGAAAACAACGAGAATCTGAAAAATCCATCAGAAAACGAGAATCTCAAAGTATTCCTCAGAATTCGTCCCTCTCAAGTTCAACCCCCAAATCAAGCTCCGCGTGTAAGAACCAAAACCGCGTGGCCGAAAACTCAAACAAAAACCATCACAACGGCTAACAATTCGAAGAAGAAGAGCTCATCTTCGTCGTCGTGTATATCGATTAACGATTCGGAATCAGTGACGTTATTAGTTCCTTCTGATTTGCAAGATGCTAAGAGAGTAAAATCGGAAACATACGGTGGTTTCACTCATGTTTTTCCTTCCGATTCATCTCAGGTAATAATGATAACGGTAATTTTTCGGTATCGGTGGTATTTTTTATAGCTAACAATGTGATTGGGTTTTTGTTACAGGTTGAAGTATATGATAAAATGGTGAAACCAATGGTGGATGAGTTCATCAAGGGTAAAAGTGGAATGTTAGCGGCATTAGGTCCAAGTGGGTCCGGGAAGACTCATACCGTGTTCGGAAGTCCGAGGGATCCTGGCATGGTGCCTCAGGTGCTGCGCCATATTTTCAAGGAGACTGAAGCATCTAGGTATTCATGCTTCATTGAGTTCACTTTATTGGTTATATTTTTTCTTTCATCGAGTTCTTAATTTATTTAGACTTAGAGCCCATTTGGATTGGCTTATTTTTGAGCATATGCAAAACAACTTATGCGAATAAATAAGCTTTTATGTATTATTTACAAGCTTGTCAAGGTAGTTTATGAAAAAACAACTTATTTAGATACAATTTTCGTTAGTGAAAACTTATGAATTAAAATAAAAGCTTATTTTCTGCACAAGCTATTTTTCATAAGCTTAAAAATAAGCCAAATCAAACAGACCCGTAATGTAGATTAGCTTCTAGCTTATGAGAGCTGTGAAGTTAAAATAAATTTATGGTTCCTTACACATGAAGAAATCTTTTAAAAGTTTATCGATGCTTAATGAGTAGTCAAACGAGAGAGTTTTTCGAAAATTTGAAACGCGGAAACTAATTTCAACTTATACGAGAAGCTCTTGTTGAAAAGAATGTAGTAGTTGATGCAAGTTCTTTTGATAACTTACTTTTAGTGCTTTTTTGATAAGTTTATTTAAACCGGCATTTAGTAAATGAAATGCATTGCTAAGCTTAAATTAAGCTGTGGTGTTTTTTTATATTACTATAGGCATTGTACTTTGTTATGTTGTGTAACCAAACCTTACATTTGAGTGTTTAGGAAGCTTATGCAATTGATAAAATATGACGGGTTACATATCTAGAAAGAGTTGCTGAGGGGCTACTTTTGGAAGCACCGTACACGGAGAAAATGTAACTCTTGGGTGTTTTTTTTATAAGTGTAACTGTTCTAAGTTATGACGTGAACATGGCAGCAGAGTGACATTTGCAACTGTGTTTGATCGTTTATTTATGTTGTTTAACTGAATGAAATGTCAATTTCATCCCTTGATACAACTCGCAGATCCTTTCACATAGCTATATTTGAGATATATACCGAACGGGGAAAGGCAGAAAAACTGTTGGATTTATTACCAGATGGTGGTGAACTAAGCATGCAACAATCCACTATAAAAGGCCAGAAAGAGGTTTAATGCTACACCTGTTTATTTCACTGGATGTATATGGCAAAGTTGGTATCTTGATTATTTTTTTTCACTTCCTGCATTTGTGTAAACAGGTTCTCATCTCTAATGCTGAACAGGCAGAAACCTTGATAGCACAAGCTGTGATAAAACGTGCAACTGCAATGACAAATACGAACAGTCAGTCGAGGTGGGTTATAAAGTGGGATTTATGAATGTTTCCCCCTTTCCTTAAAGGACAATTCCTTTGTTGTTGGCTGTGTTTCTATCAGTGGAAAGCCTTAAATACTGTAATTGTAGAAAGAGGTTGTTTAAAGTATGTGGCGGGTTCTTTAGCTTGAGAGTACCTTGACTAATGAACTAACTAGGAGGCCTGTGTTACAATGAAAATATAGGTGAAATGTTTTAGTAGTTTCAGCATGTAAACCATTGTCCCGTATTTAGATGCCAGTACTTGGTTTACTACTAATAAATGCTTCATTTCATCCAAAAACGGATAGAAAAGGTAAAGTAAAAAAAGAAGAAACACAAATTGAAATCCAGGACAATAGTTAAGTTTTGAATAAATCTACGGTAAATAATATTTGCTAGTTTTGTTAAGTTTTCTTTTAGGAATCGCAATTTTTGTCCGTACTTTTCTCTAAGGACCAATATACTATTCAACCATTTTTTTTATGATCATTAAGCTCTGATTCCTTCTTTGTACATGTAGCCGGTCACAATGCATCATAAATATTCGTGATGCTCCTAAAAGATGTAAAGGAGTTGTCAATTCCAAGTTAAATGATGCTGTTTTGACTATCATTGACCTTGCTGGAGCTGAAAGAGAAAAACGAACAGGAAATCAGGTTCATTCCTTTTTTCCATTATGATACTACCAAGCTTTGAGCATTGTGGTGTGCTGAGTTTTTGGATATTTTATAATTATAATGGTATCTCTGAAATGTTATTTCATTTACCTTTTTTGTCCTCTGCAAAACACACACACACACATATTCATCTTGTAGGTTGTCACTAAAAAGGCTCAGACAAATATAGGTGCCTGCATATTATATGAACAATGCTTTTACCACTTAAGCTTGCACTTATTCTTGATGCTTATCAACTATACTATCTGGGCATGCTTATAACACATTGAGACAACGTAAACAGAACAACTCACTGCAAGTAGTTGAGTCATGACACAACTTTGTGTTTTATTTGTTCTTTGGGGTTGATGCACATAGCAAGTATTTTGAGGGAGAGAAAGGGTTGAAAGGATGAAGGAGGATAGTTGAATGAGAGGAATTGGGGAAGGTAGTTTTTAAGAAGAGGACGAAATACATTGTGTTTGTTTTTTACTTATAGATGACGGTGTGTGTGAGAGAAAAAGGTGTCCTCTAAATTGATAAATTCTCGGGTTTCATCTTCTTTGTGTGTGCATCCTATAATCTTTTTTAGTATTCAAGTAATTTTCTGCTATCTAGTCCTCAATATTTTATTATATCAAATGCATCCCACATTCTTCGTAAAGTTTGAGTAGTGTAAGTCTTGAGACTAACTATTAAAGTAAAATTCATTGATGTAAGGATAAAATATGGGATGAAAAAGTAAACTTTCTCAATTCTAGGAGAATTATGTGAAGAATTTTGATACACTGGACGTCATCGTTTCTTAATCTCATCAGCAAGATCGACAACCCTTGTAACGGGGTTGATTGATCCATGCAGTGGACCCACCTAAAGGCATAAGATTTGATTGTTATTGTAAATCTTTTGCTTTCACCCTCATTTCAACTTTTCTTTGTGATGTTGTAGGGGACAAGATTGGTTGAAAGCAATTTTATCAACAACACATTGATGGTGTTCGGCTTATGTTTAAGAGTATGTAGGCTACACTTCAAATTATGAATCCAACTCATAATGCCTTTGATTACTAGAACAAAGTTTCCTTTTACACTGCTTTCAAAGTTTGAGAATTGTTTGATTTCTTTTCTCTTGTTCAGTTCCACATTACCTTCCCTTGTCCATTTCCACACTGCTTTCATAATGCCGTTTTTTGCTAGAACTAATGCTGTTATTTTTTCTTTCTTTTCACAGTCTCTGTTGGAGCACCAAAAAAATCCCAAGAAACAATTGCAGAAGCACTTTCAAAATTCTATGGTATTGTTTTTAATAATTTAATATTTTGTTGGTGGGTTTAGTTGCCTTCTTTGTTATTATCTCCTTATTGATGGCTAATGGCCTATCAACAAACAAACATATGCCAGCATTCTAATTTGTTTTTGTGTTGCACCTCTAAAAAACATTATGGCGTAATTTGATCCATGTAGCCAACCCCATTTAGTCGAATAAGGCTTGATTGTTGTTGTATAGATATCTCTTTTGGATAATAACTTTGAAGTTTGAAATGGGAAAGGATTACAAGTTTGACCCAGTCTACTACTATTGCAGTTAACAAGGTACCTGCGAGATTATTTGGAGGGCAAGAAGCGCATGACCTTGGTAAGTAGATACTATGCCATATGGGAGTTTTCTTTTTCACGAGAATCACATGCCTTTCTGATGTACATTTGAGTTTATCATTCCAAAAATACTAATCTTGCCAATTCCTAATATTATTTTTACTTTTTGTTTCTGTTTGCAGCTTTTAACAGCAAAGTCAGGAGAGGATGATTATCTCGATACTTCTCACCTACTTAGACAGGCTTCCCCTTACATGCAAATCAAGTAAAATTCTTCAGTTTTATCACATAATCTAACTTTCCATAGTTACCCAAGATTGGTTTCTAAGTGTCTCCATCCATTCTTGTTAGGTTTAATGAAGTTGAGCCATCAAATATGGTTCCCAAAAAAAGACTTCACCAAGCTTCTTCCATAATTGATATTGCAAAACAATCGCCTTCATTAGCACATTTAAAGAGAATGAGACTCGTTAGTGAACATACTATGCAGGTTTACTTCAGTTTCCTATCCTGGCACCTTTCTTGAAAGAATGGGTAGAGATTGTTTGATAGTTATGAATTTTCATTTAAATATTTCATATATGAATTGGTGTACGACTATATAGCCTTAATATTCTTTTATATTGGAGATGGAAGTAATATTGGCCTGCATTTGATCTATTGATGATTAGTATGGTCTATTGATGATTAATTATTATAAATTTTTGATCTTGACTGTTGATATTCAATAATTGACAGTAGCATGTTTTACTCTTGAAAATTTAAACTTTCGTGTCACCAAAATGGTCTTCATCTTCACATTTATTTGTATAACAATAATTTCGTATGTACCATCATGTAACTCCCTAATAGTTATTTCTTTGTCTTCAGAATGATGAAAAGGGTGTTGAAGAATGTAACACTTCGAAGAAAGGTAATTCTGGACATTTCAAAATTGTATTAAATTTATTTGTTCTATTCTTTCTTTTTCTGCTAGCTACTGCACAACAAATGGTAACCTATTCCCTTCTGACAAATCCAATTTGAACATTTGGGCCTTCAAAGATAATTTAACCAATGTTCAACATTTTTCCTATTGCGTATTTAATTTTTTTTATTCTAATACACGGCAGTATTTTTACTTCAAAAATATGTCTCCTGGACCAGCATTCTATCATCTTGACTATGATCTTATGACAGATACTTCAACAGTGTGTAAATTAGATGTTAGCAGTTCTGTCTCTCTAAAGTCAGAGTGCGATAACCATGCTGAGAATGAGAGAAGTCACATTATAATGAGGAATTTTGCAAGAGTTTTATGGAGTGTATTGAAGCAATATAATTCCCAACTGAAGGTAATGCTTTTTACCATCAATCGTTAATTTCAAGACCATAGTTTATTTTTTCTTATTCCTTGTGGTTCTTCACACAATGTGATGTCCACAGATAATCGAAGTATATGCATATCATAATTACCTTTTCAAAACATTTTTTCATAATCAGGTTGCAGAAAGGGAAATACTAAGTCTTAAAGAAAGCATAGGACATGCAAAGAAAAAAAATCTAGAGTTGGATACGCAGCTGAATGAGTTCAGGGCTGCCTGTACTTGTTGCAAAGGAAGAAATGAAAAATCTGATACTGAAGATTGTTCACCAGTTGATCTTGATCACCTGCATAATTTGGACCAAGAGGTTGAGTATCACACTCATATGTTCCTGTTTTCTTGTCTAAATACCATTCATGATTCAGTTGATGCAACATAAATGCTTATTAATATTTAATATACTCATCTAGAATTCACATTCTATGTGGGAACGAGATGCAACATCACTGTATCTAATATCCCTTCACTAATCAAAACTGATGCTGTCAGCTGGAGGCTTGAGCAATTACTTGTTTTTCAACTTCCCTAAGTGCAATAAATCTTGATTATTATGATTTATTAACTAATGACTAGTGCATATTCAATCTGCTTGAACTTGTTCGTTCTTTCAAGGAGAAATAAGCCTTAAATTGTGTTCTGATCTTGGTAGTTCAAAAGTAAGCTAGGCTTGATAATAATTGGACATAATGTTGACAAAGTCAGATTAATATCAAATAAGCTAAATTAGTTTAAACTTATAGTCATTACTGGAATTGGTTTTAATGATCTGTTATCATGTTAATATATTCTTAAATAGATTAAAGTAAATATTGTGTTACTAGAGGTATCCCGTCTACTGTGTGAACTGACACAAATGTGTTGTGTGCTTTATTTTGATGTATTGAAGTGCTAAGTGAATGGTTCACCAACTAGTTGATTCGTCAAAATGTATGCAAACTTCAAATTCCAATATTATTGTTATTTTGCTGTCCAGTCTTTCCAGGAAACGTTTGATGCAGTGTCATCATCTGAGCCTAGAATTGACAAGTCAGAGGAAGATCATATACCGGGTAAAAAATCAGAAAGGTTAGTCTTGTGGGTAGTGATACTCTGCATGCGATTCTTTTTATTTTATTTGCTTTGAACAAATATGCTTGTTCCTTAATTATTGTGCTTGGTGTAATAATGTAGGAAAGTTTCAGTCTCGTCGTCAGAGTCAGGACATCATAACACTTTGGAGATTGATGATGTGAGCAAGGTACATTGTGTGATTTGACATTCCAAAAGTTGATTAATGGGTCAATCTTCTTTAAGTTTTCTTTTTAGTTAATTGTAGGAGAGATCGTGCCTTAACTGCGTTCAGATATTGCTGGTTCAATAATAAACTAAGTTTTAGAGTGTGTACATTTTGTTGAAGAGGTCAGGTTGACATCAACAAAATTCAACTAATGGAAATCTAAACCTATGAAATTTGAAGCAGTTGTTTCCTAACTTCTACTTTCCTTTGACATATATTTTTTGCTGGAGTTCGGGTTTAGGGTTTTGATTGCATGTAACTTTTGGCTTTAGTAAATCAATAAATTAATAAAAAAGTTATACTAGTCGAAGCATCCTATCTAATGTGTGAACTTACAGAATAGTGTTTTGTGTGTTTTCATAAGAAATTGCTCACCATCTAGTCTCACAATCTAGTTTCTTTCCAGGAAACATTTCATGAAGAGTCATCATCTCATCCAAGACTTGAACAGTCAGATGACGAGCATATACTTGGTACTACATGTACAGAGTATTCTGAGAAATCAGATAGGTTAGTCTTGTGACTAATGATCTTTTGGGTGTTTTTTTTGCTTGTTTTTGTTGACTTTAAACTAATACATGTGTTCCTTTATTTCTGCTTTATGTGATAATATATATAGGGAAGTCTCGGTTTCCTTGTCGAATTTGGAGTATCATAATGCTTCGGAGGTGGATGATGTGGGCAAGATACCTAGTGTGAGTTGACAAGAAATAAATTAAACTAATGGCAATCTAAACCTATGAAATTTGAAGCCGTTGTTTCACGAAGCTGTTTCCTAAATTCTACTTTGCTTTGAAATATATTTTTTTGCTGGGGTTTGGGTCTAGTGTTTTGATTGCATGTAACTTCCGGCTTCAATAAACCAATAAAATAATAAAACGGTTATACTAGTCGAAGCATCCTATCTAATGTGTGAACTTACATAATAGTTTTTTGTGTGTTTTCATAAGAAATGGCTCACTATCTAGTTTCTTTCCAGGAAACATTGCATGAAGAGTCATCGTCTCATCCGAGACTTCAACAGTCAGATGACGAGCATATACTTGGTACTACCTGTACAGAGTATTCTGAGAAATCAGATAGGTTAGTCTTGTAACTAATGATCTTTTGTGTGTGGTTTTTGCTTGTTTTTGTTGACTTTGAACTAATACACGTGTTCCTTTATTTCTGCTTGGTGTGATGATATATATACAGGGAAGTCTTGGTCTCCTTGTCGAATTATGGGCATCATAATGCTTTGGAGGTGGATGCTGTGAGCAAGATACCTAGTGTGAGTTGACTTCCCATATGTTCATAATTACTAAATCAATGTTTTCAAACTTGTCTTGTTGGTTTGTTATAGGAGAGTTTGTGCCTTTATTGAGTTCAGATCTTGTTGGTTCAATAATAAACTGTGTGAGCTTGTATTTAGTGGACGAAGTCAAGTTGACATGAAATAAATTCAACCGGTTGAAAGCTGATAAACTTTAACGCATTATTCGGCCAACTTGTTTCCCTAATAACTCCTACGTTCTTTTGGTATCTAGATTTTGCTGGTTTTGGTTATATGGATTTTGCTGGTTTATGGATTTAATGTGTTAGTAGTTGAGGCATCTCATCTAGCACGTGAACTGATATAAATGTGCATTGTTGCGGGGTTTTTTTTGTGCAAAATATTTCAGCCACCAGTTTTTTTTGTTCAAAATATATGGGGAGTTTTAGATTGCAAATATTGCTATGTATGTATCTTATTTGGTTATCCATTCTTTCCAGGAAATGATACAGACACAACTTTCTTCTGAGCCTAGAATTCACCTGTCCAATGAAGAGCCGAAGTTTGTTTCTCCCTGTAAACAGTTAGATTTTGAAAAATTAGATAGGTTAGTCTTGTGACTAATGATCTTCCACTTTTGATTCCTGCTCAGTTTTTTATTTTGATTTTGATTTGGACTGTTACACTTGTTCCTTAATTCTTGCTTGGTTTGATAATACAGGGAAGTCTCTGTTTCATTGTCAAAGCCTGAGCATCATAATGCTTTGGAGGTAGATTCTATGCGATCCCATCTAATGTGTGAACTGACATTTTTGTGTTTTATGCTCTTTTATAAGAAATGGTTCACCAATTTATTTGTCCTTAAGATTCTTGTTGCAATATCAATATTTACATTATCTGGTTATCCCTTATTTCCAGGAAACATTTAATGCAGAGTCATCATCTGAGCCGAGACTTGACCAGTCAGATACTGAGCATAAGATTTGTACTACATGTTCAGAGTTGGATTATGAGAAATCAGACAGGTCTAGTTATTAATGATCTTCCACTTATGATTCCTTTTATTTTTGGCTTCAGATTCTTATGCTCATTTCGTAATTCCTTCTTGGTATGATAATACAGGAAACTCTCTGTCTCATTGTCAAAACCAGAACATAATGCTTTTGTGGTTGATGCTATGGACAAGATACCTTGTGTAAGTTGACTTTCCATATGCTAATTGTTTGAAATAGTCACATATTTATATCCATAGCTGTAATATGTCATTGATTGGAAGTAGATTAACCACTCACTCAATTTAGCATTCGTTGCGTTTATTTGTCAAGGGAAATTACATTCAAGCTAACTCGGCATGTCATTGTAAATTTGGTCCAGAAAAAAAAAGCTTGTCATTGTAAATTGTAATTACTCCTATCCCTTGACAATTAGTTATTGCTGGATATGGGGCGGACATGAATATCATATTTATCTAACTTGCGGGAGCTGATATCATACTACCCATACCCATGATATCCATTTACATCCCTACATCTAATGTCTGAATTGTCATAATTGCGTTTTTTCATTTCATCAGAAATGGGTCACCCACTACTTTGTTCTTCAGAATGCATTTGGATTTCAGCTTGCAGTAACAATATATATTATTTGTTTGTGCATTCTTTCCAGGAAACATTTCTTTCCGACTCATCATCTGAGCCAACACTTGAGCAGTTAGATGAAGGGCATATGCTTGGTTCTACCTGTACGGTGCTGGATTCTGAAAACTCCGATAGGTTAGTTTTGTAACTAGTGATCTTCTGCATGTTATTTTTTTTTTTTTTAGGCTTTGAACAAACACGCTTGCTGCTTACTTCCTGCTTTGGTATAACAATGTAGGGAAGTCTCAATCTCTTCATCAAAGCCTGGGCATGATAATTCTTTGGAAGTTGACGCGGTTAACAGGATACCTAGTGTGAGTTGACTTTCCATATCTCAACGTGGTTATGAATCAATCTGCTTTAACATACTACTTGGTACTTTGAAGGATAGGTTGTTAGTTGAATTCAGATATTGCGAGTTAGTACTTAATAATAAACTAAGTTAGCATGAACCTATTAATTGGCTAACCTGTTTCCCTAACTCCTACCCTCGTTGTACATATAGTTATTGCTTGGTTTTGGGTTAGTGGCTTGTTAGCTGGTAACATTAGGTTTTAATAGAATAAAACAAAATCATTATGCTACTTGAGGCATTAAATCTAACATGTGCAACGGCATGATTGTGATTTGTGTCTGTATTTCATTAGAAAAGGTTCATTTACTAGTTTGCTTTTCGAAATTTATGCAAGCTTCTGATTGTTAATGTTATATGTTGATTATGTGGTCATCCATTCTTTCCAGGAAACATTTCCCTCACAGTCATCATCTGAAGAGCCTAGACTTGACTTCTCAAATGAAGAGCCTATGATTGGTCCTTCTTGTACACAGTTACATTCTGAAACATCGGATAGTTTAGTCATGTGAGTAATACTTTGAGTGTGATTTATGCTCTGTTTTTCTTGATTTTGTGTTATTATGGATGTGTTCCTTATTTCATGGTTGGTGTAATATTATAGGGGTGCTTCTGCCTCATCAAAACCAGGGGTTCATAAGGATTTGGAAGTTGATGCTAAGAGCAAGATACCGAGAGTAAGTAGTCTAACCATTTATTAATCATAAGTATAAGTGTACATGTTCTTTAGGAGACACTGCGCTGAACTGATATAATACAGAATATTCTCCATAAATAGATGCTTTAGATCATCATCAATGGATAAACCCCTTTTGGGGTACTAATGTGCGTCCCTAATGGGGTACCTATTTGGTATCAAATCTTATGAAGCTAAGACTCCCCCATTGGGATGGTCTTATTTAAATACAAAATAAATACTCCCTAAAAAGATGATACTTTCCAGCACGCCCCAAAATAGTGCATACAAGTTGTATGCATGAAACTTCTTACACATGAGCTGAATTTCAGGACCTAACTCGATCCCTCGAGTTAAAGAATGCTACCACAATTTTCTTCAATAGAATTTTTTCCTTAGTAAAGTGATGATGATTGCTGATGGTTTTTTCGTGAAAGACCGAGTTCGATACAATGTGAAAAGCAACTTGATTATCACAAAGTACAGTTCCAATCAATGCTGTCCAACCAACTGGTGAGACAACTGTTTCACTAGTTACCATCGCAATAGCGTTTACTCATCCCCAACACTAGATTGAGCTACCACATTTTGCTTCCAAGGTTACGTTCGACAAAGAAACAATATCGTAGATCACTTATCAATAGTAGATACAACCCAATCTGTACCTGAATATATGATTACATGTGTGTTTCATTTGTCTTCATACAACACCCCACGGTCTAGAGAATTCTTGATGTATCACAAAATTTGGAATAATACATTCCAATGGTCATCACATAGAGATTATATCAACCGATTCGCTACATTGACTGCGAAGGTAATATAAATATCTTGTCTACTTATCGTGAGATAGTTGAGTTTCTCAACTAACCCCGTGTATCTATTGTGGATCTGAAAAGGCCCTCTCCGTTACGGTAATAGTTTATTGTTCGGAATCCAAGTGTTGATAGGTTTGAAATTAGTTGTTCAAAAAGGCTTCTTTAAGACGTTGATACTTGATAGCCATCTTATTATAGTAACATGAACGAAAAGTAAGTTTGTGAGGTCCTTCTATCTATCTGCTTATAGCTTCACAAAATTATACCGTTCATATTACCATATGCTAAGTTTACTAGGAGTTCGTTTCTGCTTGCATGTTTCATCTTGTTAAATCACCTTTCAGGAATTGTTAGATTCCTCATTATCAACAAAAAATGGCATTTTGGATCCTTCATCGCCTAAAGATGTTTCATCTACTAAAACCCGGAGTGATATAGGAGTCAATAACTCCTGCAAACCTCCTAAGCCAAAAAGGTATGTGGTGTATTTATCGTAAATGAGTAATGAAGTGGTGTTTGTCGTTGTCTGTGTATAGTTTTTCCTTCCATACTTACCAGTTAAGATTTTAAAATACGTGTTATGTTGAAATCAGGACACTTATGCCTTCCTCGTCGATGTTATCAAGGAACTTGAGCACCTTTGATCTTTTAGACGATTCAGAGAAATTAAAGGTAGTAAATAAAATTTACTTGATTTTGGATCAGTGTTTTGTGCAGTACATCTGCCTTTACGAAATTGAAAGTGGTCGTACAATTCAATAGCTACATTTCTCGTCTATTTTTATGTTGATATAATGCTATGGTTCTTCAGAAACACATGATGTTAACAGCATTTGTCTTTTTTTCAGGGGAGTAGGGGCACAAGGAAGTTGGGTGCACGTGATGATCCTAAAAGATCAAATGGAAGTATCTCTCTGCTCAATTTGCTCCAAGTGAGAAAAAGCAATATTCGTCACTAGGGTAGCCACCCAACCCTTGTAAAAAAAAACACAAATGTTATGCTTGAGATAAGGGATAGATGCCTTGACTGGGTATGTGGTTGGTGATGACTTGCCGTTTTGCAATGCATCTTATGCCTTATAGTAATCTGCTTTAATTAGTTAGTTACTGCTAACAAGTCAGTTGTTCACATTTTTTTGTAAGTAATTCTGCATTTTTAGTGGCATTGCAGAAAGTGTAACAACTGTAGTTATTTGAATTAATTAGTTACTGCTAACAAAGTCAGCTGTTCCCTATTTTGTAAGTAATTCTGCAATTTAAGTGGCATAGCAGAAAGTGTTATGATTGTAGTTATTTGAATTAAGTAGTTACTGCTAACAAGTCCGTTGTTCAGTTTTTTGTAAGGAATTCCTTTTTTATTAGTGGCATACCAGAAAGTGTTGCAACTGTAGATGTGTGTGTATATCACTCCCTAGCCTAGAGAAATGAAATCTCATTCCTTCCCATTTGCTTCAAGTCACTTTCAATAATGTATCATTAACTACACCTCATGCTTCTGCGTTCACTCATCGTATTTTTTATTTTCTCTGGGGAGGTCTACTTATAGATTCATATATCATATATGAGATGAATGTCCTATACCAAAAAAATATGTTCAAGTACTTCCAGAAAATGTAAGAACCAAATCTATTAAATAACTTAGTGATGAATATAAATATTATAATTAAAGTTGAAAAACTATTGTAATATCAATTTTTATACTAGTTATTAAAGATTTTGTTTATAAGAGAAGAAATTTAAAAACAAGAATTGCCAAGAGGAATATCATCTTAAATGGTTTGCAGAAATACCGCATTATGACTTTTAGCCATAGCGTCAACATAGGAATTTAGTTCGTGTTAAATGTGGTTCACATGAATAGTCCAACCTCCTCTAAAAATAAAATAAAATAGATAGTCCAACCCTAGGGGTGGGTGAGAGAACATACCTTGTTATGAAGATGTTGAAGATGGAAATTAAGTGTACCGAATATGAATCATATATCATATCATATTAATATGGTTGGAATCAGTTTCAAGAATAACATGAGTTAAATGCATCTCTTTAGCCATTTGAACGTTCCGAGAGAATACTTCATTACTCAGCTAAAAGAGCATTACCACAGAATTATTTAATTTTTTTCTAGAGGAAAGAGATATTTAATTGTTCAAAACTATATGATTGTATATTTAACTAAAAAAACATATTTGTTTATTAAAGAAGTTTCAAAAAGAAAATTATTTGATTCCGTAACTTATTAAAAAAATATTTTGATTTTATTTTATATAAGATTCTTCCCTAGTGATGCCAGATACTATGGAAAGGGAATATCTTGACCAATTGATGAGATGTTAGGTACGATTTTTAATACATTGCACAAACTTGTACAAATCAGATATTGAATATCGAAACCAATTTTAATCATACAAACTTCAAATCCAATTCGTAAACTTCATCCTCAACAATATTATAATTTTTCTTTTCTTCAAAAAACAATATTATAATTCTTGTCATCTCAAAAATTAAAAAAATAACATATCGAACCAGCGCGGCATGGTCCTCTACTCTTACCATGTAAGGACCAATTCAAATTAAATTCCTAACAAACAGAAATAACATGTCAAATTACATATAGCCAAACCCATCCAATAATGCACAGCGTCGTGAGACAAATGCTGTTTTGTCTTTAAGATGTACAATATCATATACTATTTCATTCAGCAAAAAAAAATCAGATAATAAGCATATATATTATATACATACAATTTATTTATTTTATATACTACACTCTAGTACCGATATTGGACAAAGGTTAGGTAGCTTAATATTGCTTAATATTATATTATATTACCAAAAGAAAAAAGTAATAAATAATTATGAAAATAAAAATAGCAAGTTATTAAATAATGTCATTTTCATATGTAATTTTTGGTCTCAGCATCTCCCTATCATTAGAAAGCGGCGTTGGGAATAGGAAATATCTGTTGTGGAATTCTGAAACGGACCTGAGAAGCCGGCGATCGGACGGCGACACCGTGCCAACATATACCTCCCTTACAATTCAACGGTGGATGATGGTGGCGGTTGATAGCATACGTGGCTTTACGAGAGACATCCCACGTCAGCGTTGCCATTAGGATAAGACCCACCACGGTGGTTGATATCATGACGACAAAAACGCCGGTGAAAGTACGAGCACAGAGAAAGCCGTAGAGCTTAATACAGGCGATCACGGCCACGTAGATTGTTGTAAGGTTGCTAACAACTGCGTCAGATAGAGCCATAACTCAACAAAGTGTAGAGGAAGGGTTTTTGAGGCGTTATATTTATATGTCCATGTTTTTATTGCTTTGTGTAATGCCAATTTTACACTATTCTTTTTTTTTTCTTTTTTTATTGATCAAAAAAATCATGAAATGACCAAAGACACGCCTATGTTGCACTCCACCCGCCGATTTTTGGAATCCCAATCAAATTGCTACACGTGTTATTGCTTGGCAGATTATTTCAAATGGATGTAATTTTCAGTTTTAAACATAATAGAATTTTTAATCATACTGGGTAATTTTGAAAATTACAAAATGTTGTTTTGAAGAAGATAAAATAAAATTATATTACCGAAAGACCAAAACTTCATGGCAAAAGATGTGCTAGAAAGAAAAGACCAAATCAAAAAGTTACAAAGCGTAGGAATCGAAAATCGAGTGTTGACTCTTAAATACAAGATTGAATTAAGCTACCAAAAATGATGATCAAAATAGAAAGTAATAACATATTTTTCTTTCAACCACCAGAATGTTTATAGCTTAATTTTGTCGATCAATTGATGCAAAGAGTGTTCCTTATGTTTAAAAAATTGTTTCTTTCTTTCATTCAAAATCATCAAGATACAAGATAACTATAAATGATACATAGTTAAATGGTGATGCTTTAATGAACCGCCTAAATGGCTAAATTGAAGCAAATGATCTTTTATAAGTGTTGAATTCACCGCAACATACCAAAGCCAATGAGAAACCAAAATCCAAATAGATCCAAAAAATTACACTACAAGAACAAATGATTAATGTCCTCGTGTGAACCACACCCCCGTACATTGTTCTTGTTGTTTTTGAAGTAAGCCTTGATGGAAAAGAATGTCAGTATGAGGGATATGATTATGCAAAAGACGTCAAACAAATATATTGGCTTTTAGAGTAACCGCCTTGTCTCAGATGATGTATAATGATTCATGTATTGAAGCAATTTCAATAGTTGTCAAATAATGATAAGCATAACTAACTGTATAACGTTGAGACGGATGCACACAAACAGGCTTTAAAGCCGTGATACCCAAATCCGTTTATAGCACAACCACTGGTGAGAGCTAACATGTTCTCACCGGAGCACTAGAAAGATGGTGGTGGGAAGGGCCGAGGCCACTCGTCGCACCACCGGTAATGGATTATACGTGGTAAAAAAGACGGTTTGGAAAAGTGGGGTCAAGGTGACGGTTGTTTGTTAGAGAGAGGTTAGAGGTGATGGCGACCTCGTGAAGTGGTTGCTACAATCTACTAGCACCAACTGAGCGTTGTGTAGATAATATTAATTAAATAGTACAATTTAAAATACTCCTCCTATTCCAACTTAAGTGTGTTCAGGGGCGGAGCCAGGAATTACACATCAGAAAGACCAAGTCTAATAAATGTAATTTAGTAAAGAAAAAATATATTTCGAAGTACTAAACATATAAAAGCGATATTAGGAATTTATAAATAAACTAAGTGAATGAACTGCTTTTTCTCTAACTAAGCTTTGACTTTATAAAAAAATAGATTTATTTGTTATGCATCCTCGGTGTGCAGAATTTTGACACGATGAATGGATCTAAACGTTATAATATCGAAAATGTATAACTTTTATCATAATCACCTATAAAGTCATGCACGTGATTAATTGTAATGTGTTGATAATGTAAAAAAATTTTTACTCATTCCGTCCAAAAATGGGTAAACATAAGTTGATGTATTTTTTGTCAAAAAAAAGTTGATGTATTTGGTACAAATTTTGAACAAAATACATTAACTTTTGTTGATCAATTTTTTTTACATACATTTTAGGATGGAGGCAGTACACCACATAAAAATTAAACTTAAAAAAGAATGTAAACTTTCAATTAAATTTAGTAAAAAAGAATATTATAAACATAGACTTTTCAATTCGTAATGGGGCATGAAGTATATTAATCCACGGAAGTAAAACTTTAAGAGATTTGCGCATTCATCATTATCATATATGTAAAGTGAAATATATTGAATTGAAAGTGATGAAAGTAGTATTAATTAAAGTTGTAATTGAAAAAAATAATTAATATTGCATTGAAAAGTGAAATTAGTCGGTTATTTTAAGATAATATTTTTTTACAAAAATATCATTTATTATAAGACGGATGGAGCATTTGTCTTTTTATGACTTTTTTTTTCCTCTCAAATAAGTCGATCATTTAAGGACGAATGAAGGAACAATGTATTAAAAGTTGTATAGTTGATTCAAAAGTCTAAAAATTTAGTACTACACTTACTTACTTTTGTTAGCTTGATTCAAAAGACTAAAACCGTCCTAATCAAAGGAGTATCTTTTAACAAACTTTCTTTCTAATTCTTTGCTTAGGATATTTGTTAGCTTGATATTCTCCTTAATTATATTCAATGCACTGTTTTTATTAGAAGTGAGCGTAAGATTAGGACGTCTTATCTTCTTCTTTTTTTTCGCGTAGGAAAGAGTATGACGTTTTATCTTGTTAAGAAAATTTACTTGCTTTTTCGTTTTAATTCGAATTTCTTTTCTTTTTTTGCAAACCTAGACAACTAATAAATTTTGTTAATGCTTTCTTTCAAAAAAAACTTTTTGTTAATGTTATGATTTATACTCTCAGATTACTATTATAAACAAAATTTATATTTTATATTTATTTAGTTAATATTATATATAATTTTTATTATTGACCACATATATCATTTAATAAAAATATAATGGTGACCGGATAGTGTATATATTTTATTCAATACATTTTTTTAATGATTTGTTTCTTTAATATATTTAATCATTTATTACTTATTTTAGGGGGGTCATTTATTACTTTAATTTTATATATTATCTTTGTATAATAGTAAATAATTAGAGTATTGTTGACAAATCAACAATTATTGTTTCATTGTACTTTAAAATTTAAACATGGTAATTATAAAAAAAACTTAGACATTTTTTTTAATTGATAAAAAAACTTAGACATGATAAATGAGTATTTGTTTTTCGGTCTTTCTAAACAAAACTTGTCTTCCATAAAATTAGTGGTTTCGTTATCTATTGCTCGATGCACGTACGCTCAGTTGCTTGCGCCTCAGGGTACTTGGGGTTTCCAATCTACGAGACTGGGACATGAATCTAATCTACTATATCTTCTTCGGAAACTGCAGGATTTTTTTTATTTATTCAAAGTTTAAAGCATCACTGCTTTTTACAAAGAATAAATGACTAATCATTATCACAAGTGTGTGATTATCCTTAGCAAAAATTGTTTATTTTGACATTACCAAGAGCAACTACTGAAAAGAACTATAATAAGTTAGGGCACAATGTTTATTTTGAAATTGCCAAAATTGTTTTTTAATACAAACCTTCTTCTTCTTTTTCTTTTAACAACGGCATGTTAGCATACTTTTTATTTTTCAGACACCTTTTCAATTTTATTTTAAAATGTTTAAATTACTTTTGTTTTGAGAATTTAAAATTAAATTAGATGGTGTCCGTTTTGGATATACTATCAATTTGTGGGGATTCACCAATATTCATGACTCATGGCATTTTTATCGAAACTCAAGTGCATGGACCTTCATCTATCCACGAATCTGACCTACAATGACTCGTGAACCAACCTAGTGGTCCAAATTCATTATTGCCATTTCTAACTTTTATGTTGAAGTTCCTTTTGGTTCAGTTTTTAAAAGGAACAAAGTTGAAATGATAGTTGATTTGATTCCGTTCTACTTTTGCAATATTTTTCATAAAATTGAAATCTAAACAGACCGATAAAGAATAAGTTGGTTTGATCAGTTCAATTAGTTTGACATTTCCAAAATTTTAGATGGTTCGGTTAGGTCTCGACTTCTAGCATAAAACTTTGTTGGATTTTTATGACATAGATCCACTTCTTTAACCTCTTATTGTTGGAATCTAAAGCTATCCAATTTTTTTTTTGTAAATTTACACACAAGCACGAAGAAAAATTAGGGCCATGTGCACTCGCTCCTCCCCCACACCCTATGGACCACCCTTGACTCTCATATTTTTCCCTCATTTAATAATTTTTAGAAATAAAAATCAGATCGCTCATCAGGTTCACTAATAAAGAAAATTAAATTTGTAACACTACGATAAAACCCCGAGAAAATTAATGTGAAGTAGAAAGTAAAACATTGGTGGGAGTCATTTATGATATTACTAGTGGCAATTGCATCTCTGATACCACAAATGTGATTACCTAAACCTCGAAACGTTGTATGCTTATTTGGAGAAAACCATTGGTGGACTTCATTTGATAACCTAAAATTTCTCACAATCTTATAGTATTTTTTTTCATTGGTTTATATACGCTTTTTTTTTTTTAAGGAAAACACAGAAACGCTTTTGAAATGCCCTTCCATATAACATTTGAGTGCATTACTATGATTTTTTTTAAAGAACATGTTTATAACATTTCATTAGATATCAAATCATAAATACATGGTGATATACCAGTATAAGTATAGAGACTATTTAAAGATGTGACTACCTGTATTAAGCTATGAATGACTTAATTTGTTTGTCTCCAATTAAATTGGTGTGAGAGTTTTCTTACGATAAACAATAATAATGTTTACTTTCAGATAAAACAGTGCCAAATTTTATGATGTCATTGCTGCCTTTTTGTAATAATCAACCACTATCCTAGAGTCCACCTAGAAATCTTCACTGGGTAGTTGTAAATCGTGTACCATATGATAGCATGACACAAGCCTAAAGCCTCACCAACATGAACAGAGCACGCTAGGGTTTGCAAGCACATAACTCCCATACTTAACACAAATGCACATGTTCGATGCCTACTTTATCCTTGGATATAAAGAATGGAGTATCAATATTGCACTTAAATCTATTTGTTGTTGGTCTCACCCATCAAACCATATTAGCCTAAGTCAGCCATAGCTGCACTTAACTAGCCGGGCTTAAATGACTTCGTAAGACTCCTTCTAGTAGCATTTGCCAACTTCCAATCCTCTAGTAAATACTTTGCATTCCCCAATATTTAAATTATAAAATAAAATTGTATCATGTTATTTTTATATTTATCAACTAGTTGAATCATTAATTTTTTTTATAGTGTTCAAACACTAATTTTACCCATTACGTCAAAAGTCAATCCACTACAAATCCATCCAACAACAGCTACTTTGTATGTTATCTACAACTTTATACAAAAATACATATAGAATTAAAACTAAAATGCATCAAAGTTTATAGTTCATTATTTTTTAATTAAATATTCAATTTCAATAATGAATAAGGGGTCCGGACAAAGAAATGTTTTCACTCGATGTGGGGGGTGTTGGTAAGAATATAGTGGTATGGTATCCCTTGCAAATTGAATTAGAACGATATTGTTCTTGTGTTTTGGGTCATGTATGTATTACTTTTGATTTACATTGCTCCACATGAAGATATATTTGTTGAATATGGGTAGGAAACAAACAAGTCAGGATGGCCGAGTGGTCTAAGGCGCCAGACTCAAGTTCTGGTCTTCGAGAGAGGGCGTGGGTTCAAATCCCACTTCTGACATATTTTTTACTTTTTCTTCATTTTCTTTATTTTCAAGTAACTTTTCTTTTATGTTAATCTTTTACACTCTCTTCGTAAATTTCATTAGTCTTGTAACTGTTACCGAATGTGGCTAGATTAATTTTTAATTTTGGAAGTGGATTAATTTTTTATTTTTGGGAGTGAAAAATGAGAATCTAAGTACTCTCTGAGTATGTTTTATTAGTTTGACAAACGGTGATAAAATCAACTAATTGGTAATTAGTGAGCTATTGTGATGAAACATATGATAGAATATGGATTACCGTAGTAATAATTATTCTGATTTAAGAAGGAATAAGTCTCCAAAGAATTGGAGGAAAGGAAAGACTAGAATTTCATTATTGCATTTCATTATTGCTTTGTTCATATCTTGCTTACACGTACAATACATATTTATATAGTAGAAGAAGTGGGTGATATCTTATCTTGTAAGTACTTAACAGAAAAGAAAAAAAACAGAATAGTTTTTTAACCTTCAATTTCTAGCTTCATAAAACTACTAACTACATGTATAATACTCCTTTCAGTCTCAATTATACATAACAATTTTCATAGACCACATAAATCATTTATTAAATAAATGTAAAAGGTAAAAAGTTGTTTATATTGACTTATATAACTAATAATAATATAATACTAACTACTTTTATACATAACAATACATTATTACTCTATTACATATAAATTACATTGCATATAAAATACATATTAGTATAGTATGTGTATCAACATAATAATAACCAGATTCCCATTTATACAACACAACTATTCTTTTTTAGTATAATTATTTATTAATTATTTTAACCAACATATAATGATTTGTTTAAGTGAATTTCTTATTGTGCTCTTCTCTATTCGTAAATACTCTATTGCATTTCAGATTTTATCTTCTAAAAGCGTAAAGCAGATTAAAAACTTCTCTATTTTTTGAATTTCAACGCGCAAGAAGTTTTAAGGATATGAAGTTCATTTTATTTAAAGATGAGTGTGCCGTCATCAAAATCTGTGAGACTTCAAACTATGTCCAATTTGATCAAACTACTAAAAAACGAGTCCATTTTTCATTCTTTGTGTGTGTGACTTTTCTCCCTACAAAGTGATATAAGATCATGGTTTTGATTCAAGGAGTGAGTTCTTGTTGATTTGTTTATTTTTCGTACTACTTCAATCTTTGACTGTGTTGTGCGTTCATTTCAAATATATTAAGATGTTGATTTAAAAAAAAAAAAAAAAAACTTGTCAAGTTGAAATAATACTTTCTAAGAAAAATTACCCATTTTTTTATGTCAAGAATTGAGAACAATGGTGTGTGAAAATGGGAGTAATATTGGGTTTCCAGGATGTGCCGAAAATTGTCAACTCAAGGATTCAAGATTTGGAGGAAGTTATCTCCGAAAAAGTGCTTGTGTTGCATTTCTTTGTATGTTGTATGCTTCTTCAAAAAAAGATTTGGAGGAAGTATTTATCCTCTATAAAATAAACTATGTTGATTGTTGAGAGTATTTATAATTAAGACGTTTGTTTTAACGAAATTGTTTATAGTAAGTGAAGTGTATATACTTTTTTTTTTGTCAAAAGTTTATATCCTCTTAACATTAAAGAAATGTAACTTTGTAAAACAGCTTGTTTATATTGTTTGAAACGTAGTGGCTTGGCATGAATGACAAAGCGATCAGCCCACGCTGGCAAAAGAAAAGTGTACACCCTACACAAACAGACTTATAATAAAAAGTGGCTTTGCAAAAGGTATATTTGATGAATAAAATTCTTTTTTAATGGCAAATGTTAATCGTTAAATTAATTTTTCTAATCATGTTTGAATCATTTGAGTAACCCACCCTAAACTTTTTTAATCCAAAACAACGATTGAACTTTCAGTAGATTTTTCTGATATATATGTGGGGGCTTTTGAGCAATATAAGAGGTCGAAAAAGCAATTATGATGTTTGATTATTGACGGTGTCTCAAAACCCAATTCAGTTGAACTACACTCATCAGCCACCCATCAATATCCCCAAACATAACGGTACAATAAAAGAAAATAATCAACAATGTTAGCATCAGCATCTGAGTTTGACTTTAAAGTTTGATACTCGTTATTTTCTCTCTATAGAGATCCCTGTAGTTGCAGGGGTGGGTGGATTGATCATACGAAAGGGAAATTCCTCCTAACAATAGGAGCATTAGGAAAGATGCGCCATATATTGGTGAGAAGTTTTATAGCCATCAACTATTCATGGATCATAATTAATTATGTTAAAAGTAAAAACTCCCCCTTCAAAAAAAAAGAAAAAAAAGTAAAGACTCCCTTAACATAAACCCATTGAGAAAATTGTTCACATGTCTACAATGCTGCAGTCATTGTACAACTCTACAACTACACTGAAACGATAATATAAATTATATGTACGCCTGCTATGCGTCTTTGTCGCGAAACTCAATTCAGGTTTATCTCAATTCCAATTGACAATAATAGAATCAGATTAATAACTAACAAACACTTGGCTGCTAGATGTTTGCGTGATTACACCACATATAGCACCTCTAATGGGGTCCATAGTCAATTTCGTAACTTTACATTATTGTATGGTTTTGCTTTTTATTGGAGCAATTTAATATAAGAAAATGTTAACCGGGGCTCCCCGACACCGGTTTCATTAAGGAAAATGTTAACCGATGTTTTTGGAACACTCGTTAAAGAATTATTAAAGGAAATATTTTATTGAAAATTGTGTATTCTATGTTTTAAAAATTAAAAAATTGCTCTTTTTAATATAAATTATATTTTTTTTTTTACTTTTAATTTCTTAACTATTGCCCCGGGAACACCGGTTAACAAGACCATTTAATATCTTTAATATATATGTTGTGTGATGTGCTCCCTCTAGTAGCCTCCACTATATAGCACTTCTCACTGTATGACACTAGTTTACACGTCTTTTACTTTAACGGTGTAATTTTTCCAAGAGTTTGTAAGTGAAATCGTTTTTTAACGTATGATTAAAAAATCAATAGTTTATAAATAGATTACTTTTAAATTTTAAAAAAAAAATAGGCCCGGATAAAAATTTATGAGTGTGTTACATTAAGATTATATATCATTAGACCAAAATATACCCTGACCTAATTAAATATTCCCTCCGTCCCTTAATATAACCCCCTATTGTTTTTTTCACATTTCTTAAGAAATGTTGTTGGTGTAGTTAATGTGTCTGTTTTATAGTACAATTTTACAAAATTACCCTCATTAAAGAGATAAAGTGAAAAGTCAATTGATTGTACTTTTAGAATTAGTAGTAGTATTAAATAAGGGTATCTATGGAAAAAAAATAATTAATGTGTGTTGTAATTTGAAAAGGGTGTTATATTTAGGAACAAAAAGAAAAATAAAAGAGGTTATATTAAGGGACGGAGGGAGTATAAAGTGACAAGGTGTAGGAGCAACATAACAGTCGTTGCGCAACAAAAAATGGATTGCTTAAAATTGACTTCATTGTTTTTTTGGTTACAAATCGACTTCATTGTTTAATCATTCCACTTTGAAGAGAAAATAATAAACTACTAAAATACGAGTCCATTTGCTCGTTTGTTAATTATTTATTATATTATCAAATAAATGAATACCATAACCCACAACATAAATAATTCTAATCTATTCTATGTATGTATACCTATTCATATCTCAATGATCAGGAAATAAATAATTGCCACCCACTCCCCTTAGCTTTTAATCCATGTGGAAAATGCACGTACCAGGGGATCTTCACAGTGTTGAACCACAGATTTTTTAATCAGATGGGTTTTTTTTCGGATATTTGGGCCATATGAATCCCAACCATTGTTTTAGGCGTCGAAAACGTGGCTCATGAACCTAATTTGGTGGGAAACGTGGCTCCAGAACCTAGTTTTGAGGAAAAAATGTTGAAGGAGTCAAGGAGGCAGTGTTTAAAAATGGAAAAATTGATACAGCAGGAGCCACATAGCTGTTGTGATGGTGAGAATGGATTGTGATTCCCACACATTGATACATGTGGCCCATGATATTTCACTCTGATCAAAGCCACCAACGTACACCATTGAGTTTGAACCGTTGTTAAGCTGAGGCGTTGAGTCACTGCCATCTGATTTCGGATTTTGTCCCTGCCACGACTTTTGGCTGCAAAAACAAATTTACATTAGAGAGATTCTTGGAGCACATTAATTAGAAAAACTCAAGACTCTCATGTGTAAAACTTGAAATCAGCTGAAATGAATTTATAGAGGGACACTTCATCTCATCTACAAGTTGGTTTTGCAAGATAATTTAAGTTCAACATGAAATGAAAAATTTAACATGAGTGAAGTGACTTTAAAAAGAGTAGAGTAGCATCTCTCCTAACATCTAATACGAACATGTTTTTATCTTGATTCTTCAATTCTACTACAAGTTTAGCTTCAATTCATGTAAAAAAAGTTATTACATCAAATCAGTAGCCGTGATACCTCGGAAAGTGAATTTTGGCTAAAGATAAGTGAACCGCATGTGCATAATTAATAATGAACCCCCTAAAATTATAATCCATAGAATAGAATCAACTGAGATAAAAAAAATAAAGTATAATCCACATTTCTTTGCCTTTCTTCAAAATCAGATCCCATACTTAGGAGACCAGACGCAGATTTCTAAACTAGCATGTGCATTATAAACCATTATTAGTAACTAACTATTTGACATCAGAAATCACATGCAGAAGAGTGAGTGACTTTAACGTTTAAAAAAAGGTTAGTAATTTTGTCTCTACACTATTGAAGTAAAAGATGTAACGTAAAAAAGAGAGTAGTAAAGCCGTCAATCTCAATCATTGCTGCATCCAACGTTCATATTTCGTTCAATTTTTTACTACCGTTAAATATGAAAAATTAAATTAAATAATAACCTGGGGCTGTTAGTGGAGGGACAAAAAGTGATTGTGTATTCGGCCGCAGAAGCACATGTAAACGTGCTTGTCTTATCGTCGTACGCGTAGCTATACGCGCGTGGGCAAGCACTTTTAAACAGCTCAGAATAACTTGAAGGCTTGCAGGTGTTAGGTGAACCATACGCGCCGCTGCAACAATACTGCGCCGTTCCAAACGCCTCACAAGCACTTTTACACGCCACGCTTTCTTTCCCATCCACGCTTGTAACCTTAAGCTCTGAAGGACACGCGCCGAGCAAATCCCTAATACAACCAGTACTCGTACAGTTATCACCGGAGCCACCTTGTGGAACCACTAGCATTGGAACGTTGTAACCGTCAACTAAACTCACGTCGAAGAAATCGAGTCCACCGGATCCGTCGAGAGTGAATTCCGCTAAGGTAGCTGGTGGTGTTGCGCCGTTCCCGGAGCATTCGAGTTTGCCGGAGTTACAATCGCCGGTGAGACAGGAGAATTTTCCGGTGGAGTCTTGGGAACAGAGAGTGCGGCCCCAGAAACGGCCTCCCCAGGAAGCGGGTGGGGTGATTGATTTGGATTCGCCGGATTGAAGAACGAAACCGGTGGTTGGAAGCGGTGCAACTCCGGCGTTGGAGAGAATTCCCGGCCATACCGTGTAGTTGCATTTGTTAACTAGTGTGAACGTTGTTGATAATACCCCTGATATTGAAAGATTAAGTATGATAAGGAAAATTGAAAATAATTTAGTACTTAGTTGATCCATGTAATGATAAAGGAACTTAACTTTAAATTGGTAGTTAATAAATTAGAAGAAGAAGAAGCAGCTAAGTAATGCAAGTTCTTCTTTCTTCTGTGGTAATTTGGGAACAAAAATATTACGGAATTGGAATTTGGAACTGAAAGGTGACATTAACTTTAAGTTATATTATATAGACAAGAATTTAACAGAAAATGAGCACGATTTTCAGGGTTAGTTCCAGTGTAAGTAGATTGACAATTTTACCGGCCTTGCAGAGTGGACCCATATGAAAAGCAACGTTCTACTTCTAATCAATTTATTTCGTTTTTCAGGCAAAATCCATTATTTCGTAATTCATCTTAAATTTATAGTGAAAGTCTTATTATCGTCTCTCAAAAAATACTGGAAATTTCTCTAAACAATGTAAACTAGCTAATGTTAGTCGTCCTTTAAGTTTCCAACACGGCCGATAATCGATGGATTTTTCTGAATTGTGACATTGTTAATTAATTTGCATTGGTAAATATTGATGTGTCGATTATACTCTGTCAAGTATATATTTTTCTTTTCCTTCTAATATAAATTTAAGATAAGTTGGACGATGCTTCGTCCGTCAAGTTTAAAAATCTTTTATAAAACTATTCATATTTACTTCTCAAATGCATTAGTAAGGCTCAAACCGGTGACTTTTCACACAATATGTGAATATATTTCTTTTATATTTAATGTTTAACAACAACGTTTTACTGTTATATTTCTCTTATATTTGTTCTATTGTTAATTTTTTATTTTTTCCAACTAATTGATTAAATAATAGATTTTTGTCCACGTGATGATGGACTCTAGAGATGAGGAGTAAGGTCAGTTGTATGAATGTGCAAACATATCAATAGCACAAGCTTCTAAACTTTGAGGGTCCAAAATTTGAGTTTTTGGTGCTTCATTGGATAAAAATGTGATATTTTTCAAAGGTTCAATAACATTTTCATTTTATTTAGGTTCTAATTTTTAAGAATAGAACAAGATTTTGAAAGTGTTTAAGACGACTTAAATAAAAAGAAAAAGCTCATTGACTTAAAATAGTGACAAAAATAAGGAACAATTTGAATGGCGGGCAGGGAGCATGTGTGTTCTCCCGCCCCCGCCTCGCCATTTTGACAACTCTAGTTGATTTGGCTATCAACTTATTATCACTTTGAAAACATATAAATTTTAAGGTATAAAGTATTCACTAGAATAAAATATAAGTAGATAATTTCGTCATTTAAACTCCACAACGGAGGCATATGTTAGCGTGTTGCACCACAAAGCATTTAAACAAATCAACCTAGTGCATTTCTGTTACACCATAAGAATCAAGCGATGATCTAAAAGTCATGCTAGGATTCCCTCAACAAACTCTATAACTTTACCAATTCTCCTACAACCGTATTTATAAATAGGGTAATATTAACAAGTGTTTTAAGGATACCAATTAAGGAACCCCAAAAGTAGAAAGATACACACAATCTATTATGAAATCATCTAATCTATTTCTTCAAAAGCTGGTTTGAACATCGAACTGTTTTTATCTACAATCCTCCACGAGAATCGTGGTATTCTAGTAAACCAAATAGGTAGCAAAATATGTATCCTTCCTGTCATTCTGGGCTCTAGCAATAGGCCAACTATGCACAACAAGTATTCGTCAGATATTCGGACTTAGCTATATTTTTGCTACATTTCCACATCAGTTCAAATAAAATGGCCACATTTGATGTGTAACCTTCTATCTTAAATTGGTCGAAGAGGAATTGAAGTGATAACAATGTTTAAGCTACCCCGCAATCATCCGCATTCTTTCAATTCCAAATATTTGAGATAACATCAAATTATGCAAAAAGCAGGCAGACCAATTTAGAGTTGGTATTTACTTATAATAATATATTTGCTTGGAAGATTATTTATTCTAATATTAATTTGTAACAAGATTTATATTTTCTAACTCCAAGCTTTTGTAGCCTCCAATCATGACAAATTTCTCACGGTTCTAAATCCTGTATAAACGTTATCAGCCAGCCCTACCAGCAAAACTTGTGCTACGTTACAAATATGATTTATTGGCTAGGCACAACAAATGATGGCTAGATGATGCGAAACTTGTCATCAATAATATGACATATGATGTTACACAATATGTAACTTATACGGAAAGCAGAGCTGGTTGAAATTTAATTATTATGCTAAGGGATTTCCAACTTTTTTGATACCCACTTGTACCAAATTAAGTATTGTTTACACTATGCTTGGATTAATTTTGAGATGGTTGACCAAATATATGGGGCATATTGAAATATGGGGCACGAAATAGAACTGTAGAGTACCAATGAGGATTTGTCGATGCAAGAGAAAAGAGAGCTATCCCGGCATAAAAAAGTTGTGATTTGGCAAATAAACTGGTAAGTGTGGTGAGACTTATGTCCCACATCGTTTAAAACATGAGCTATAACAAATTCAGGTTCTATAAGATGTTAACATGAAATGTTGTAAAACTCATGATCCTTCAGGCAGAACGGGGAAATGAGGAGTGGTTGGATCTCACTGATTTTGTGAGTTGAGTGTCCGCCCACAGCCTGGTTACGACAATTGGGCACTCTCCTAATTCCAATCTGATCCCTAACCTGAAGGATTCAATTCAAAACAAAGATTTATTTATTTTTTATACAATTTTTCAATTTATAATTTATTCTTTTTTTTTTGTTGCTAATATATGATTTATTTGGTGTGTTAGTTTCTTTATGGTGACATAATTTGTTTTTCAAAATCTTTCCTTGTCTTTTAGTATGATACATCATTTGGTCACTATTATAAGCAAAATGTTGTAACTGGAGGGTGTATTTCTTTCTAAAGGTTCATCAAAATGTTGTAATCGGAGGAAGTATTTTGTTCAATTATTATATGTAAATTTACTTTTTATCAAGATAGTGAAATAAGTATAGTATGGTTGATTACATAATGAAGGCAATCAGTTGAGCTTATGTGCAATAACTTGTTACAAGTCAAATCACAACATAAAAACAAAACAATCACTTGCAATTTCAAAGTGGGCTTCTTTCTTGGATCTGCAACTGGCTTCGACACAGCAGTTTGATGGCTCTTCCACAGTTGTGGGTTGCATTGACAGCAGTTGAAGCAGTGCGGTGGTCTCCGTTAAGGAGCGATGTGAGTGCCATTGTAGGTAGTGAGATGGCTCCACCTCAGTTATGGGATATGAAAGAGGACAGAGAAACATGAGCTACTGCAACAGAAGAGAGTGAGAGGTGACCTATTATCGACAGAAGAAGACGGAAGAGAAGAGTCACCACTGATGGTATTGGTAACAACAAGTGAACATGTGGTAAAGTAAGAAACACCTGGTTGATCCAATGATCTATTATTTCCTAATTGCAGCGACTGAATAGTTGACTCCAAATCCAAATCCATCCCAAACACATGGAGACAAATTTTTACACAAAATTGATTGCAAACTATTTCAGTATAAAATTATGAGTTTATATATGGAATATGGATATATACATGATTGAGATTGTACAAAAAAAATGGATGGTGAATAATTGTCGGCATAAGAAAAGCGAAGTACCAAGAATCTTCAAAAGAAAAAATAAATAGCACAAGGCCTATAAATAAACAACGAATTCACGATCCTAAGCCATCCATAATATCCAAAACGTTATAGCTTTGGCGGTTGGCAATGAGTGTGGTACCCAAGAACTCCTTATCAGGTGAACTCCCAGCACTTTTGGTCTTGAGAGGGTGTCTGGCTTGAGTTTTCTTGGCAGCACCAAGTTCCTCACTTTTGCTAACGCCCGGGCTCCTCCTCCGTGTCATTACCTCCTCTAATAATATCCTATCTTCTGGAGAAAGTTGAGTTCCCAATGGCTTGTTGTTTCTGTCTAATGATAGAATCAAAAACTGCCGCATCTTAGACTGAAGTTCAGGTCTCTTGGTTGGAGAAGACCGTGTGGGCATTGCCATTGGCCTTGAGGCATTTTGTCTGGATCTTACAGAGCTGATCAAATGGTGAATCCATACCAACAATTCAATAATGTAAACATCTATCTTCTGCTTATCGGCATAGTAAAGTGTCTGGAGGCGAATTGGGTTGCTTTCTTTGGTCGTGTTATCACCAAAGTCGTTACTGCAATATCAAAACAGCAACATCAGTTATCATGGATCCTGCTGACTCCACTTGTTATTTGTTCACATTATACAGGTAAACAGTAAACACAGTCACCCAAGAGAGATTCATGTTTATAACTAACCTTGTGTTTGCCCATTCACCAACCCATCCAAAGCCTTGATGAGCCCTGTTAACAATATTAACAAGTAAAAGAAAAACGCATGAGCAATTGCAGGGAATGCTATTTCCATCTAAGAAAACAAGGCCAGCATGGGGAGAATTTTTTTTTTAAATCTGACAGGTATGGACAAAAATCAAACAAACATTTGCATATCTTACTTGATTGTATTTGCCGCAATTGGTACGAGCCACTGAAGAGTCTTATTCATTTCCGCTTTGATATGAGTGAAGGAATGCTACAGAAAATTGCCATTACATTTAGCATAATTCAAAACAAATAAATTTCAATCTTCATGAGGCAGGTGTGACTAACCCAATACCCACCAAAAAATTAAAAAGGGCTAGAAATCGCAAGACAAATGGATGTCCAGGAAAAGGGAGGTTATACCTCTTTCTGGATGGAAATGGGTTGCAACCGAGATGGAAGGGCACTCTTAATACTGTTTGGCAAACCTTGATATAATGTGTCCCTCGTATTTGGAGGAAGGGAGGCTGGGCGAGATGCCTGATAGAAACAGAAATTGCGGTTTAAACAAAAACAACTATTTGATTAGGCAACACAAATTCTGTTAGCGCAATAAAAAACTTACAATCATATATATCTGATTGATCATGTTGGCATAGTGTAGTGCAAGACCAGCTTCACCTAGTCTTTGAGGACCTTTACCATTCTTGACAGCACCAGTACCTGCCGTTAACCCACAATTTCATAACGATTTAGATGATTAACCATTAGATGTTGTTATGAGTTATGACCTTCCAACGAGTTCCATGCAATAGATACAATACATGATGCCACATAGTAGATTATCGCACAAATCAATATGTGATTGCGACACAAACCAAAAATTGATTAAGGAATTCCCTTAATGATCTCACAGTTTTCCAAATGCTTTTACTTAGTAAGCCAATCCATCCAGAAAAAATGATTTAGCAGAACAATTGTAATCCTAATCAGATTATTAGAGCCATGGAAGAAAACTGTAACAACACAGTATAATTTAAAATAAAAATTAGCAGCGAATATACCATGATTCCAAATAAAGCTTTCACCAGAACAATTTACAATATATATAGCGTTTATTTACAAGGGCTTGTTTTCTTAATAAATAATCTGATGTCTTTAAATTTCATGTAGCTCAACCGCAAAAATGAAGGCAGCTATTTACTACAAATTATGTTAAAAGTAAACAAGAGCATAATTTTTATTTTTATTTTGAAAAATGAGCATAAAAAAGATTGGAAAAATTAATGTATAGTCAGTGTGCTTTACTAAGAATCATGTCATATAGATAGGCAGGGTTGAAATTTTCTTCAATAAAAAGAGAAGGAATGGGGGCAATAGAGGTAGGTCAGATGTCAAAACCTAAGCATACTATATGTGTGATGAATTCCTGGTGCAGAAGATGATGCACATGCTCTAACTATATTATATGCAGCATTTGCATTTTACTTTATACAAGATATGTTCATACCATGATTTCCAAGGAACTCGTGAATTGCTTGATGTATATAGGTAACAATATCAACAAGCTTTTCAACTATCTGCAATAAGCAACTATGATTATGAGTTCAGACAAAATAAGTCAGTTGTAATTTTTTCTCAAAAAAAAAAAAGAAAGTCAATTGTTGTAATTTTTAAAATCTGCAGCCACAAGATATACACGGCTACACTAATATCCAAAATTTCATTCAGGTAGGGGAACATGGGAAGGGAAATTACTGAATTCAACTAAAATACTAGAAATTATTCCTTTATTAATAATATACCTCCTCTAAATATCTGGACCAAAGAGATTTCTTTTTCAAGCTTGCCACAAGCTTTTTTTGATGCTTTAACTCACTTTGAAAAATTGTCATACTCTCACCTGCATTTATAAAGAGTGTATAGCCGTCAGTCATTAGCTAACTTCTGAGGATTTAAATTTTTAGGCGTCCTGCTGATAGACTGTAAGACAGACTGAAAATCTTCATCTGAAAATATTTCTCAGGTCACAGGTAATGAATATACTTTAGCCAAAAGAAGGAATTACTTACTCCTATCAATGGGTAACAGATGTTTGAAAACCAAATTCTTATTGGGATAACTATTACGAGATAAACTCCACCTCAAATGTTAAGATAAAATAGCAAATGAAGAAAAACACTATAACAATATTTTTTTTTTGAAGGATCATTATAACAATAATTTGAATACCGAGAAGTATCATTTTAATAAAAAAAATACCAAGATTTGACAAAAATTAGGGAAAGATTGGAATTTTATATTATTAAGTTTCTAAGTTCTAACCTTTCAGAGGAAGATTCAAGGACTCCATTTCCTTAATTTTTTGTTGATAATCATGTTGAAAACGTTCATAAGCACTTAATTCATGGTATAACTCCTACATTAAAACGAGAAAATTAGATATTTGAAGAAGAAACTACAAAAAGCATTCAATGGAAACCCTAACTTTAACAACCAAATAACTCATAGCAAATCAGAAGCAGGGAAACCTAAATAATATGAAAAACATATGAATACACCTGGCGATAAAAATGAAAACTGCATATATATAATATAAACGATCTGGGAATTAAGGATATGCATTTAGACATGCAAGAAACTAAAACAATGACAATGGCTTTGCTCATCCATCAGTTCACCAAGGAGATAAAAGATTATGCAGAACTATATTTGAAATGCCAATAAGCTTACCGCAGTATGATTAACTAGACTAGTGAACTCCTGCATTGTCTTTTCGGCATCTACTTGATTTTGTTTGTCGCCCAAGACATCCGAGTCTAATCTGATATTTCATTTTTGGACAAAGATTTTAACATGAAAAGTTTATTAGCTTTGTTAATTAATTATGAGTTGGATTATGATAAGTCAGCATAATTTCCTCAGTTTTCGTAAATAAGCAATGTATAAGGAAATTCACCTTGAGAAATATCGATGTAGGTTGTGCCATTGTGGGTCTTTACACATATTTCCAAATCTAACTACTTCCCGTGAGAAGACATTGAATTCTTCCCTAAAAATTTCAAAAAGATAAGAGATAAGGAACACAGGAAATTCAGAGCAAAAACAAAAGCATGCTACTCATTAAACAAGCCAGAACCTTTTGTCCACCTCAGCAAAACTTATTAACTCTTCCATATCTGTTGAGACTAATTGTTGAATGCCTTCTGAATTTAAAACCTCCTTCTTGAGGAACTGAATGTTTTCTGCAGAAAGTGAGTGAAATAAAATGGCTCCTTTGGTTATTGTATTAGCTACTTCAAATGCCAATATTGATATTTTCTTCCCTCTGGAAAGCTTGCCAGAGACAAACCCACCACTGGTATTTAACTTTGGCATGCCACTTCCAAGTGTATCAAGAACTTCCACCGCCCTATAGCTAGCTTTACCCAATAAAGAGCCCTTTCTAGTGACCTATGATAAGAAGCGACACCAATCATGAAACACTAAATTTCAAATGAAGAAGTTCCACCACAGACCATAACATGCCAATGCCATACTAGAATCTCAAAGTGAAAGTAAAAAAGTACTGAAGTTAGGAACTACTAGATATGTTGATGCTTATAATCTGAAAATTAAAGCAGTAAGCCAGCAACAAGAGGCATTTGTATGGGGGGCTCACTTATTCATATCATGGAAATAAACAATCTATATAAATTAGGGAAGGGGGAAACTATTAGTAAGTAAAGTAGCACCGGTGTTGTTAAACGGAGGCCATGGTGGAATGTCATGGGGTATTTTTGAACAACCGTGCTAGACAACTTGTGAAGGAATGCCTGCCATTGTGGTGCCATGGGGTGCAATGGCTTGTTCATATGGCAGATTTTTCGCCTTCTGTCATATTACACTTATGCCTTCAACAGCACTAAGTGATACTAATAGTAAATAGGGCAGCCCAGTGCACTAAAGCTCTCGCAAACGCAGGGTACGGGAAGGGGTCCAGGCAAAGTGGAAAACAGGATTCGAACTTGTAAATAGAAACTACATATCGGGCAACACATAACGACTATAACAGCTATGTTTTTAAGTGATACTAATAGTCATTTTACAAATATCCCTGAGGGAATTTGAACTTTGTCCCTTGGGGTTACAAGGTCAAGCTCTTACCACTACACCTCATGGACAATACATGCTTGAGTAAAGCAAAAGTCGCGCAATGAAGATTTATGCACCATTTCTGGAATTCCAAAATGTGATGTTGGCTTGAGACCTTGGAATGTGCTCATTTCAAAGTCTTAGGTTCGATTCCATTCGGTGCCAATTTCGATTGGCTAATCCATACAGAGCTTTGATCTAGCTTTAAATTATGCGTGCAAGTGGAGGGTGGGATTGACCCCTCGGATTAGTCGGTCAGACCAAGTTTTCAAAAAAAGTTTTGAATGCATAAATTCAGCTTGCTTTCTTAAACATGGTTTTAAATTGCAGTCATCAGAAGCAATTTAAAATATTGAGGTCTCTGCAGCAGCATCAAGACCGCAATTTAAAACCATAACCATGTCCTTAAGTCTAAATTCTAATTACTAGCATCTAATAGTACAATCACAACGATTGAAGCGTATAGAAGAGAAAAAGGAGTCACCTGTTTTTCCCCAATTGAAGCGGAAGTAGATGGACCGAATTCATCGGAAAACCCATTTTCTAGCTTGTTTTGCTTTTTACTAGAAGACCTTGAATCTGAAAAATCATCTTTCCGATTTGTAAAACTGTTCTCCTTCTTAAGAACCTTCCCAGAAAACCCCAAATTCTTCATCCCTCCTGCAAGTTCTTCTGCATTCTCCTCCGCCATCCCCGCCGAACAAACCGCTCCCATTTTTATTTGTATGATTTATCACAATCACAATTCACAATCAGAAAAAGAAGAGTATATAGATTATAAAAGAAGAAGCAAAGGAATTAGGAATGGGTTGGGAAATGAAGAAATGTCGCAGAGAATTTACGACTCTGAGGTTTGACTTTGAACTTATTGAAATAAAATATTCTACAATAAAGATAGGTATGACGTGTATGGGATATTCATAAAGAGCAGTGGTTGAATTTTTCGAAGTAAGGAATAAAAAATTAATAAAAGGAAGGGAAACTTATAAAAGTAAACCATATCAATGGAAAAACGCGCAAATGAAATGGAAAATTTTCTTCGAGTAACGAGGGAAATAAAAGTGAAGACGTGGCACCCCAAAAATTAACGGGAACGTCAGACTCTACCTTCCTCTTCTGTAGCGGTATACTACTACAGTCTACGTATGAGTCGTGACACATCAATATGGAAAACTTCAGGATTTTTTTTTTTTTTTTAAGGAAAAACTTCAGGATTTTTAATACGGTTATAAAACCAGTTTAGTTTACCATACACATTAAGAAGTATTTTTTATAAATAAAAAAAATTAATGTTTTAATGATAATATTTTTATGTGTGTGTTCAAAAACTATTTATTTGGTCTTGTGACCATAGAAAAATACCTCAAAAATATGTTAATCTTTTTAAATAATATTGTTTTATAAAATGTTTTTTTTTAAGGAATTGATTTATAAAATGTTAAATGCTTCATTAAAAAGTTAAAGACCATCTTTTTACCATTAATAATATATTACTCCACCCTGTTTAAAAAAAAAACAAATATTATTCCGTTTGCTCCTTATTACAAACCTCTTTAACTAATTTCACAAATCTAAAAAGATTAATGGTGTAGTTATTGTGTTTTAATTTAATTTGATTTTTCACATTACAAAACAAATTAATTAGGATTATGTTTAAAAAATAAAAAAAATGCATCTAATTATTTGATTATAAGTTTATGTTTAGTGACAATTTTTTTTGAGTCTTGTTAACCGGTGTCCCCAGAGCACGCATTGGTTAACAAAATAAAAGTAGAAAGAAAAGTAAAACTTTGTATTAAAAAGGTTAAATAACACTTTTGGTTTTTTAAGTTTGACAAAATTCACAAGTTAGTACTTTAAGTTTCGAAAGTTTCAATTTGATCCTTTTAATTTGACATAATTCCCAAGTTAGTCCTTTAAATTTCAAAAGTTTCAAATAGGTCCTTTTAGTTTGATAGAATTCTCAAGTTAGTCCTTTAAGTTTCAAACTAAAATGACCTATTTGGATCCCAAGAGGAATTTGTCAAACTAAAAGGACCTATTTGAAACTTTTGAAACTTAAAGGACCAAATTGAGAATTCTGTCAAACTAAAAGGACTAAATTGAAACTTTCAAAACTTAAAAAACTAACTTAAGAATTATGTCAAACTAAAAGGACCAAAAGTAATATTTAGCCTATTAAAAATAACACATTTTCAATTTTTAAAAAGTATAATATACAATTTCCAAGATAATATTTCCTTCTTAACATTTCCCTTTTTTTTCAAGAGGAGTTTATAATTAGGAAAGGATAGAGTAGTATATTATTGATCAGCGAAAATTAAAATGCCCTACCTCCTTGGTGGTTATATGTGATATTATTTGTGTATTTAAAAAGTCACCCTCAAATTATATGGAGATATTTATGATTTTTTTTTTTAAGGAAAGATATTTATGAACTTTTGAAAATTAATAAAAAATTGATATTAATTGTTCACTCCTAAAAAATTGTGATATCTTCCAAGCATGTTAACTTAGTAAATGACATGTATAATCAACCTAATAAAGTAAGTAGCATTTTATTAAATATCATTACTGACTAATTAAATATACTTTAATTTTTTACATAAAAGTTGTTTTAATTGACAAGATGAACAATTAATTTTTCTTCACAAACTTAAAATTAATGTTTTAAAAATAAATAAAATGTTATTTGTTGTCCATAATAACCTTGTAATTAATTTTCAGTGTTGTTGATCCTCATGTATTATCTCAATTTGAATGAATGAATATTGTTTTGTTTTTGTCAAAAAAATACAAGATTTTTTTTGACAAAAAAAAATATAGAGGTTTGTTAACAAGTATCATGAGTCATTTTTTAAACATTAAAAAATAAACAATTATTATTTTAAAAAAGTTAAATATTTCAGTTTCTAATATGCTAATAACACACATTTTCATGAATATACTTGCCATTTATTAATTTACTTGACCAAAAAACTATGTCAATATATATATATATATATATATATATATATATGAGGGGGGTTATTTTGACTCCAAGAGTAAGTGTAATAACTTACTCCAAATCTTGACCTTTAATTCCAATTTTGATTAATGGTTTAGATTAATTGATATGGTATGCTTTAATTCCATTTTCTATTGTAGTCAACACTTATTACCACAAAATATCAAAACAATAAATGTCTTTTAATTGTTTGATTTTTTTTCTTCTCCCATTGATTTTTTTTTCTTCTCCCTTTACTTGACTCCAATAGAAAATATTTTAGCGTAAAAAATTCTTTTTTGAAGGAATAGCAAAATTTTTCATGCAATTCTTTTTTGAAGGAATAGAAAAAAATTCTTTTAGCGTAAAAAAATATATGCAAATATTTTCTCATGCAATTTTTTTGAAGGAATAACAAATTTTTTCTTATTCAATTTATTTCAAGGAAATAATTTTTTTTCTTTGCAAATTCTATTATCGTGAAACCAAAAAAAGCAATGGGAGAAGAAAAAAATCAAACAATTAAAAGACATTTATTGTTTTGATATTTTGTGGTAATAAGTGTTTACTACAATAGAAAATGGAATTAAAGCATACCATATCAATTAATCTAAACCATTAATCAAAATTGGAATTAAATGTCAAGATTTGAAGTAAGTTATTACACTTACTCTTGGAGTCAAAATAACCCCCCTATATATATATATATATATATATATATATATATATATATATATATATATATATATATATATATATAAACACACACACACATACATGCATTGGTTGAACCGAAATTGACCGAAGAAAAATAAGAAGATTATGTTATCGTCTTTGTTTTAAAAATGAGTGTCAATTTAATAAAAAAATAAAAACTTAAAATTAGTTTTTTGGGTCAAAGTGAAAAATTGTCCACCTTCTTAAGCTTTGTCACACTTCCTACATTTGAGATATTGATGATTGTTCGACCAAGATTTGACAGTTTATATCCAAGTTCAATATCTTAAATTATAAAAATTAAAATCTACATTTTTTTGGTTGTTGTAATGTCTCCTCCTCTGTATTGGGATTTCATGCATTTAAAATATCAGTGATCGTTCAATCAAAATTGCATGGTGCGTGTTCAAGTTCGATATCTTAAATTATAAAATTAAAATCTCCTTTTTTTTTTTAATTGTTTGATTTTAATTAAACAAAAAATGTACAAATGTTAGATTCTTCTCGTTACTCCACACCTACCAAACAAAAACATCAACCAACATAGTCAAACACAAATAATTGAGCTTAACAATTATATAGTAAAATGTCTAATCTATAATAGTATGAAAATAAGATGTTTATAATTATTCAACCTCTTAACTGTATGTCATAACACAATTTAGTCTCTCAATTTTGGTTTAGAAATACATGAGTGAATCAAATATATAGAGTTTGTTTAGTAGTTGCGTGAAATCGTTAACGAGCGAAGATATATACTTTTTTTAGTCACATTTATGAGCGGATATTGCTTTTTTGGGTTCATTGAAAAATAGATGTATCTAAATTATAATATGGTCCAAATACATCAATTATTTAATTAATCTAAAAAAAGAAATAATTTCTATAATTTTTTTTTACACAAGAAATAATTCCTATAATTGTGACTAGAGGAGGGAGTATGATATTGACATGACTTTTTCACTTTTATTGTATCATTAATTTAAACTTTTACGTATACAATTTTATCTATTTGACCTTTTCTAGAGGATCTCTTTTTTTGTACGCTGATGTTCAACTCCTTAATAAAAAATATGTTTCATTAAAATAGAAACAACATCAATACAGTAAAAATTTCAATCATTAATACAATATACTTAAATTACATTAAAAAAACAATAACACAATACAATTAAGTGCAGTAAAAAACGAATAAACAGATATATAAACGTCTGTCTTTTTGGGAATAATAATAATAATACATTATTAGACTTGCAACTAATTTGGGTGGGTTAATTTAACTTCTTAAAAAATAAAAATAAAATCATTGAAAAACAAAATACCATCAAGCCATCTCTAGTGTACATATGCTACTAGGCTTGCAACTAGTGTCGGTGTAGCATATCGGTTCTTTTATTGTTGGACCTAAATCAAAATCCTAAATAATTAAACATTTATACTAGAGTACAACAACTCGCAATCATTTGGCAACTTGGCTATCACAAATATTATTTTAAAATAACAATAGCAACATACTCTTTCAAATATTATTTTTAACAAACCCTTTTTTACAGGTTGTATTTCATGCAAGTAATATACGTTAGAATGTGATGCTAACACTTCACCTTAATTCCTTAGAAAAAAAAATAAAAAAAATCACCTTATTGTAAACACTATACACTGAATCCGATTTATGTTTCTGTTTTGATAGTTTAAGAATATAATGCACGTGCTCACATTGTAATTCTTGATACTGACGATGATGTGACGATGGTGAGGAGTGATCATCGGTGCATAATACATGATAATGAGCGGCTCCTGACAACTTCTAAGCAAATCGAATCACATCAGAATGAGAATGATCCTGAGACTCTGCAGATATGAGACTACATGGTTGAAAGAGAACTTATAAGAACTGTTTGGTACTACTATCTATATCAACAAACTGCATTTTCTTTTTCGGTGCTTATTCTATAAGAATTATCACAGTTAAGTGTGCTTGTATTAAAGCAATTTTGGAATAGGCGACCTTCTGTGAAGTTTTTCGAAAAGTGTACGAGTGAGAACAAAATACATTGAAAAGACTTGTGTTGGTTTATGAGGTTAGTTGGTAATTCTAAAAGCAGTATAAGATGTTACATGCACACTTTTTCTTCACCACAAAACTATCAAAGTACCATATATTGTTTCCCTAAACACACAATTCCTCCTTTAGATATTTGACAAATTTAAATCGTCACTCAAAACTACAAACAGACGATTTAGGAGGAAATTGTTTTTTCTATCATACCCTTTTATTTCAATTCTTTTAATCTCTTTTTCCTATGTCATTAACAAGAATAATTTTACAAAATCACTTGTAAATTCTCTTTTCGATACAAAATTAGCTACATTCCTTACTATACGTGAAAATGTTAAAACGAGTTATAATAAACTATAGATGGAGAAGAAGGCAAAAATACATCAACAAACCAAACTCTTAATCGTAATAGCACAACTAAGTTCTTCAACATATAAACAACGATAAAAAATAATGAAAATACACCATCTTTTAACTCCATTCACCCAAAAAAAAAATGTTATTGATGTACACTCATTTCAACTCTAAGTGATCTTTAAATCGATCAATTCAACCACGTTGATAAGTCACTAGTAAGGCTAAGAAATCAATAATTTGATTTGTAAAAAAAATAAAAAATGAAATGATTGATGATGCATAATAAAATGGTGAAAATGCACCGAAATAGATGCGATCGAATGCAATAATGCAGCAATGGGGCAATAACGTAAAAAGAAGTTAAGAAAAGTGGGGTCCTTGAGGATATCGCGATCGAAGTTATGCGCTGGTTATAGTTGGTTTTGCTCGTGCCTGTAACATGGCTGTAACCCTTGAAGTTGAACAAATGAAATGAAACGAACGGCTCCAAAACAAAACAAAATAAAAATATCCCTCCCGCCCCTCCTTTATTACCATATTAACCCCCGCATTTCCCTCTCTTTCCATAAATAAATCTATCTGTCCCTCTCTTCGATTGGAACCGCTCAATCATATTCTTTTGTTTGAGTTGAGCCATTTCATTTCCCCAAACACACCAAACCCTAAATCTCATTCTTCATCTTCAACAACGATGAGAGAGATCTTGCACGTTCAAGGTGGCCAATGCGGTAACCAAATTGGATCCAAATTCTGGGAGGTGATATGCGATGAACACGGCATTGATCCAACTGGTAAATATGTAAGCGAAGGTGGAAACGATACTCAATTGGAAAGGATCAATGTGTATTACAATGAAGCTTCTGGTGGAAGGTATGTTCCTAGAGCAGTTCTTATGGATCTTGAACCTGGTACTATGGAAAGTATCAGATCTGGTCCGTTTGGTAAGATCTTTCGTCCTGATAATTTTGTGTTTGGACAATCCGGTGCTGGTAATAATTGGGCCAAAGGTCATTATACCGAAGGTGCTGAGTTGATTGACTCTGTTCTTGATGTTGTTCGTAAAGAAGCAGAGAATTGTGATTGCTTGCAAGGTAAACTTACGTTTCTCATCACTCAATTGCGATTAATGTTTCTTGATTCTCACAATGTCATTTGCGTAATTAACTTCGTTCAATTTTGATTCATATCTTGATCCGTTGAATTTCATTGTTGATGTTTATCTCTGTTTCTATCTCTTGATTATCGATGATTGAAATTGTGACGATTCAAAGATTAATGCCACATAAAGGATAAAATTCTGTATTATAATTGAAGTAAGTTGAAGAATGTGCAGTCTGAAAATTCTAGAGGATCCAATTCAATTTCGATGCACACACTTAACTTAAAATGCATTAAAATTTGCTGATACAATATAAATCTAATCTATATGTTGTGTTAGATCGGTTGTTTGATATAAAACGAAGCTTTCGTGACTTTTTGTGTAATGATAGTTGTAATATTTTAGGGATCGATATGATACGGAAATAAATAAAAATCAGTGATACGTCAACATTCCTGACTTTCTGGATCGTTCATACTTTTAGCCATATGTAGATCTTGGGAAACATGATGATGATTGAAAGGCATGCAGGGAGGGACCACCTTATCTTTTAGTATAAAATAGGTTTATTTTCTAAACAATGCTTTCAAATAAAACATACCGACATATATAATAATGTAGCCCAATAATGTACTCCATACAAATGTAATTTTTTTCCTTTATTTTTTTATAATTGTTGTAGTAACAGAAATGGGATCCTATGATTACAACCACCGACAGACCGCTGTTATTTTTCTTTTGGCAGTTCCACCAAAAAAAAAATCATGGCACGTGACTTGTTACTAACAACATTCACTTCCAATCATTTTTACAAATATTGGAATTAACTGATACAAAAATACCCATGAGATTGAATTGAATTACCATGTGCAGAATAACCAATGTAGATCCACGAAATAAATTGTTGTTTATTTTTTCAAACATTAAGCTATTACACTACTTAGTAGTAGTAACTCAAATCATAGTAGTATAAGCTACATGAAACAATAGAATGGAGCTGTTATGCTTTGATGATCTTGTACTTTTGTAATATGTCACAGAGTTGGTGCATAGTGCTGCAAATAGTTTAATAATTTTCTTATGATATTTTTTGTTAGATTTGTGTATTTGCAATCTATTATTCAGAAGTCTGAAAATTTCATTCAATTTTGTCAGGTTTTCAAGTTTGCCACTCCCTTGGAGGAGGCACGGGTTCTGGCATGGGAACACTATTGATATCAAAGATTAGGGAGGAATATCCAGATAGAATGATGCTTACTTTCTCTGTTTTCCCATCTCCAAAGGTATCTGACACAGTTGTTGAGCCCTACAATGCCACACTATCTGTCCACCAACTGGTAGAAAATGCAGATGAGTGCATGGTTCTTGACAATGAAGCACTTTATGACATTTGCTTCAGGACATTAAAACTCAGCACCCCTAGCTGTAAGTATCATCTTTTCTTTTTTAGTACCTCAATTAATCAAAGGTTGCCTAAATAATAACTTTAGTTATTTCTTTCCTCATTGTGCAATTGCAGTTGGAGATCTGAACCATCTGATTTCTGCTACTATGAGCGGGGTTACCTGTTGTCTGAGGTTTCCTGGACAATTGAACTCTGATCTCAGGAAGCTGGCTGTCAATCTGATCCCATTCCCACGTCTTCACTTTTTTATGGTTGGGTTTGCACCTCTCACTTCTCGTGGGTCTCAGCAGTATGTATCCCTTACTGTCCCGGAACTGACTCAACAGATGTGGGACGCCAAGAATATGATGTGTGCTGCTGATCCCCGACATGGTCGATACTTGACTGCATCCGCAATGTTCAGAGGAAAGATGAGCACCAAAGAGGTTGATGAACAAATCATCAATGTGCAGAACAAGAATTCATCATACTTTGTTGAATGGATTCCCAACAATGTGAAGTCTAGTGTGTGTGATATCCCACCCAAGAATTTGAAGATGTCATCTACTTTTATTGGGAACTCTACTTCAATTCAGGAGATGTTTAGGAGGGTCAGTGAGCAGTTTACTGCAATGTTCCGGCGTAAAGCCTTTTTGCATTGGTATACTGGGGAGGGAATGGATGAGATGGAGTTCACCGAGGCAGAGAGTAACATGAATGATTTGGTAGCAGAATACCAACAATACCAGGATGCAATAGCCGAGGAGGAAGATGATTATGAAGAAGAAGGTGAGGAACATTATGAGGAGCAGTAGCTGGATCAAACTCTTGGGGTAATGCCCAAATGGTAACTATGTTTGCTATACAACTTTGCTGCTATCCGTGTATCTACTACAGCCATAAGCTTTTCTTTTATTCTTATTTTTTCATGCTTCTTTACATTTTGCCAATTTCATTTGAAGTGCAATACTAGTATTTCTGAATTGTTTGAAAATCTGAATGGGTCCTGTCAGACGGGGTTATTCTATACTTCTATTATTCCTATAATGCTATGAATGTATTCATGTATGCGTGTGAATTAGAGTTTTGTTTCCGACTTATTCGCTTTGTTTTAAGAAAATGGTTGAACTTGGAACTTTCCTGTCATTGCTTTACACCCGATCCCCTGAACTCATCCCTAACTCCAAGACTTATACTTCATCTGTGCACACTGTCTGGATTACAAGGTAAAAATAAAAAAGTGGAATCTACCATTTGTTTTATCTTCTCTTTGGCGAGATAGAAACGTGAATGTATAGTATGGTCCAAATAAGTTGAGTTTTGGTCCATAATTGACGTATCATCAAATGACCGATGTTTATACTTATTTACAGTTTTTTTTGAGCAAAAAAAATAATACTTATTTACAGTTACAATGCCAAAGGTTGAGCTCTCTTATTGTGTTTTGACAGCGTCACATTTATTAGGATTAAATATGTTTTTGGTCTCTATAAATATACCAATTTTTCGTTTTAATTCTTCTAAAAAATTTCTTTCACTTTTAGTCTCTATAAAATTTTCAAACACTACTTTTGGTCCCTATTTTTAAGTTAATTTTAGTATTTTTTGAAGAAATTTTGCATAAATGTGTAGAATATTGTAAAAATCTTTCTAAAAAAAATAGAATTTTTTAACAAAACATAAATTTAATATAAATTTTTAACCATAAAAGATATAAATATTCATATTAAATTTATGTTTTGTTAAAAAATTCCAAATTTTTTTGGGAGTGATTCTTATAATATTATGAATTTTTTTGTAAAATTTTATTAAAAATATTAATTCTACATGAGTTTACTTTAAAGGAGGGACTAAATGTGAATATGGAAAAAAAATTGGAGACTAAAAGTTAAAGGAAAATTTTAGAGAGACTAAAACGAAAAGTTGGTATATTTATAGACTAAAAACATATTTAACCTCATTTATTATTGCTAAAAATTGAGGGTCTGTTTGGTTGACATTGCTTTTTTTTTTTTTTAAAAAAAACTATTTTATAAACCAACATTTAAAAACTGTTTTGAAGAAGAAAAAAAATTAAAACAAAATCCACTTGATGATCGAAACTGCCAACGATTTTGTAGAGATTATTTGGTTAGGTTATTTACGAATTTGCCTTTTAAAAAATGATTCTCGTGTTTCCTTACTGAAAACCGAAATAATAAACAAGAAAACATCTAAAAGGTATTTCTATTTTTCTGTTTAAAATTGAAAAACGGAGCTGTTTTGAAAACATTTACAACAAGATTTATCAAACACATTTTACTCTTTTGCAATTTTTAAAAACTTAAAAACAGTTTTTGAATCAAACACGCCCATCATGCTACACTCTAATAAATGTTATAAAGAAAAAACATCATTCTTCTTAACACAAAATGATCCTTTGGTTTAGCGGTGACTTTTACCGTTTCCGCAGTATACACGTTTTGGTAGAAGTTTAGTTTCATAGTTTCTCCAATTCCACATCAAGATTGTATTGGGACACAATTTTCTATCCAAAAAGACATAGTTGGAAAAGAAAGCATCATTCTTCTTAGCACAAAATGATGGTTTGGTTTAACGATGGCTTTTACCGTTCCGCAATTTACACGTTTTGGTAGAAGCTTAGTTTCGTAGTTTCTCCATTTCCACATTAAGATTTAATTGGGACACAATTTTCTATGCAAAAAAAGATCCAAATACACGCTAAACCTTTAGCAAGTGAAACAATCTATCAACACCAAACAAAGGAGATTGGATACTTTGAGATGGTTGAAAATCACTAAAATTCAACTCCAAATTACGTTACGAACTTTAAAATTTAAAGTAATGTTTGCCAAAATATACTTTCGTCCAATCCAAGAAACTCTAGTTGGGCATTTCAATGAAGATCGATGAAACCCACCAATTAACTTCCGTTCAACAGAGGCGCATATCCCCTTAAATTTGAGGGCGAGATTGCTCTAAAGCCTCTAAGAGAGCTCAACCTCTAAAACAAGACAATTGACATTTATCAGAGTTACGCTCCACCCAAAAAAAAAACAAACGCATCATAACTTCAATAAATTTTGTGCAATTGAGTGTTTCAATCTAGTAAATTCAAAGGACTTTTGAGTAAGGAATGTTAGTCTATAAAGAAATTACCAAATTTGTTGTTTATAGTCATTATAACCATTTAAAAATCTACTAACAATATATAAAAGTTGAACAGCAAAATTTCTTAATTGTCATCTTTAAAACTCATGATCTCCTTAATTTTATGTACATAATCGTCATTTTGCAAAATTTAATTTAATCCTTTTAATTTTTTTAAATTAATAATGGATAATGGTCATCACAGTTGTAACAAATTTATACGGATAACTATGAAATTAATTAGTTTTCTACTAACAATATATAAAAGTTGAAGTACAGTAAAATTTCTTAATTGTCATCTTTAAAACTCATGATCTCTTAATTTTATGTACATAATCGTCATTTTGCAAAATTTAATTTAATCCTTTTAATTTTTTTAAATTAATAATGGATAATGGTCATCACAGTTGTAACAAATTTATACGGATAACTATGAAATTAATTAGTTTTATAAAAAAAATTCGGATAATGTCATCACAACTCTAACAAATTAATTAATTCCCTATATTTTATAAATAAAAAAGTCAATTTGTTTCTTCTTTCTTCTCCTTATTATCTGATTCTCTTTATTTGTTAAATAAATTGCACAAAAAAATCTCGGTCGCACTTTTAATGTCATTAATTTAGTGGGCATTATCGTCAATTCTTTATAAAATAACAAGAAAAAACAGTGTAGTATAGCATAAATATACCAAAACAATCTATGTTATCTTTTATGTTATAAGTATAGGAAAATAGTTTATTCTGATATCTTTTATTCTCTTAATCTTACTAATTTGCATATAAAAAAAGTTAATTGAAATGATACATTAAATTTCTTCTAAAAAGAAAAGATACATTAATGTTAATAATTTTAAAATAATCATCGGTTTCAAATTTCAGGCATATCAACTTTCTCATATCGGTATACATCAAATTTGATTTGGATATATAAGCACATAAATTCTACAATGAGTGATGTGTAAATGTTTAACGGTATTTTGGAGAAACAATATAGTGATGTTGATATTATGAAAATAGACACGAGATTTTCAAATTTTATTATATCAACTATCACATATCGTTAAATAAAAAATTTCTTATACATATATAAGCTTATAAAATCCTTAATGAGTGCGGTGCAAATATTTATCGGTGTTTTAAATATAAAATAAAAAGTTATTTAGTAGAAAGACTACATTGATGATAATATTTTAAAAATAGTCACGAGTTTTTAAAATTTTATCATATCGATTTTTAGATATATGTACATAAAAATTTATTTATGCGTATCGGGAGCGGTACAAACATTGAACGGTGTTTTGCATATAAAATAAAAAGTTATTTAATAAAAACATTATATTAATATTTATATTTTTACAATATTAATGAGTTTTCACAATTTTCTCATATAATTAGATAAAAATTTGTTTCTGCAGATAAAACACATAAAATATGCAACGAGTGCGGTGCAAACATTGAACGGTGTTTTCCATATAAAATAAAAATTTATTTAATAGAAACACTACATTGATGTTGATATTTGGAAAAAATTGTAATGACTTTTTAAAATTTTATCGTATCGATTTTCTCATATATGTACATAAAAATTTATTTATATATATAAGCACATAAAATCTGCAACGGATGCGGTGCAAACATTAAACGATGTTTTGCATATAAAATAAAAACTTATTAAATAGAAACATTGTATTAATGTTTATATTTTGACAATAATAATAAGTTTCCGCAATTTTATCATATCAACTTTCTCATATATTACATAAAAATTTATTTTTGGAGATAAAACACATAAAATTTGCAACGGGTACGATGCAAATATTGAACGGTGTTTTGCATATAAACTAAAAATTTATTTATTAGAAACACTACATTGATGTTGATATTTTGAAAATAGTAATGAGTTTTTAAAATTTTATCGTATCGATTTTCTCATATATGTACATAAAAAATTATTTATGCATATATAAGCACATAAAATCTGCAACGGGTGCGGCGCAAATATTGAACGGTGTTTTGCATATAAAATAAAAACTTATTCAATAGAAACATTGTATAAATGTTTATATTTTGACAATATTAATGAGTTTCCACAATTTTATCATATCAACTTTCTCATATATTTACATAAAAAATTATTTCTGCAGATAAAACACATAAAATTTACAATGGGTGCGATGCAAACATTGAACGGTGTTTTGCATATAAGTTAATGTTATTTAATAGAAACATTACATTAATTTTGATATTTTGAAAATAATTATGAGTTTTAAAAAAAATTAGTTTATTTACTTTTTCAAATATGTATATAAAAATTTGTTTTCGTGTACATAAGAAAATACATACGTGATTCAAATATTTAACATATTTTATAATATATAAGAAAAAGTAATTCAATAAAAACATTATATTAACGTTGATAATTTTCATTTAATATTTTTAAATATTTGATGATATTACCGGTTAACATTTTCTTTTTTTATAGGATTACCTTAATATTACGTGACCCGTGCGGAAGCACGGGTCTATTACTAGTTGAAGTATAAAAATTAGAGCTTGATCATTATTTCAAGAGTAAATTACACTCCCCTCCCCTCAAAGATGCATGAATTACACTTCCCTCCCCTCTTAAGTTAAAATATACACTCCCCTCCCCTCTTATTCAAAACATATTAGAATAAATTTCACTCCCCTCCCCTAAGAGAAGCTTGAATTACACCCCCCTCCCCTCTTATGTTAAAATCTACACTTTACTCCCTCAATATTCTTTTTTATTATTTCTAATAATCTAGCAAAGAATAATAATTTATCACACTTAAAAAAAATAGTATTGTGGGTCTATTTTAATATAATAAAAAATTGAATACATATTTTTTGCTATTTTTTATTCAAAATTTATTAACATGTAGTTTTAAACCCTATTATAAAATATGAAACAACCCAAAACAAAATTAAAATATATGAAAAATTACTAAAATCATTAAAGCATGATTATTTAAAAGTTAATTTTATACTCTAATTTATAAAATCAATAGCAATATATTTAAATTTAATTATCATTGACATTTAAACTATAAAGAAATGAATTAATTTTTCTTAAATGGTGATTCAAAATTAATATATATTATAAGAATATTTATTTATGTTCAAATAGATTAAAGTGTAGTGCATATTTAATTATTAAGGGAGGGGTTTGTAATTCAAGCATCTTATAAAGGAGGGGAGCATAAATTTTAACATAAAAAAAATATTGAGGGAGTAAAGTGTATATTTCAACTTAAGAGGGGAGAAGAGTGTAATTCAAGCATCTTTGAGGGGAGGGGAGTGTAATTTACTCTTATTTCAATATATACATACACAAATATATCATTTTTAAATTATTTAATAAATCCTTTTTTTCTCTGTTTTTTTTTTGGGGGGCAATGGCCCAACTGTTTTCTTTTGATCAGACTCCCATTTAAGATGCAAGTTTTAAGATGCAACATGAGCTTAAGTTGTTACTCATCCGAAAAATGTAGTCTTGCTTTCAATCCCAAGACAAATTTTTATCTTGAATGAAAAATGTAATATATTATTTATTATTATGTTCATATTTTTTTCTCTTCGGGTAAAATTCGTACCAAGTATCTATCTTGATGCCTTAATCCAACCGAGTATTATGTTGTTAGTATTATTTTCATCTTTGTTAAAGAGCCGAATTTAGGACCTTAATTTTTTTAATTTCATACTGCTAAACAATGACAAAACTAAAATCACGTTGGGAGGAAGAATTCTAGATAACGCAATCAAACTGAACACCAATCATCCCACTCAAGAGAGAAAGAAAAATAAAATAAAAATATGGTTTCATAATTCGAACTATTAGAATGGAGCACTAAAAATATTAGTTAAATTGAATTATAAAATAGCATCAGAGTCATGGAAGTATTAGGATAAACATCGCTCGCAAAAACACGAGCTTCTCAGTATCAATAAATAAACTCTCATCACCTGCTACTTCCAAAAATAAATTAAAAATCATTTATTTGTAATATACAAAAATAGGAAAATAATACCAAAAGAATAAAATAAATCAGAGTTTTATAAAATAAAAAACTTGAGCACTAAAAAGAATAAGCATGAGAATAAAATTGCTAAAGCTGAATTTAATTTATTTTAGAAAAAGCATCAGAGTCATGGAAGTACTATAAGATAAACATCGCTCGCAAATACACGAGCTTCTTGTCATCACAATAAACTCTCATCATTTGCTATTTCCTCAACATTAATAATAATAAAAAAAATCAAAGAGTTATATAAAATATAAAACTTAAAGTCTTTTAAAAAAAAACATAAAACATAATCACAATTTTTTTTTGTTGCTAAAATTGAATGTTAAAAAATTAAGAGAGAAATAGCATCAGAGTCGTGGAAGTATGAGAAAACATCGCCTGAAAATTAATGATAAAAAAATCATCCACTTGTAGTATAAAAAATAGAAAATAATAATGAACAAAAAAACACATGGTGATCAAAATTGAAATCAATAGAATAAAATTGTTATCATTTGATCGAGATGCAGAAATAGAAGGGGAACACAATTCACATATAGAGAGAGTGCGTGCGGCACAAAGTGACAAGTGAGTTGAGATGAGAGGCCTTCGTTTAGGTTTTTATAATGGACATAAGGCAAACCCTAAGCCTTGCTTTGCCACGGTATTTGGGCTTCCACTGTTTTGGGTCACCAAAATAAGGGTCCAATTTCTGAAAGAGTGTTTCTTACACTGACAATTAAAAAATTAAAATAAAAAATCAATACTTCTATTTGACGAAAATCGGATAATTAAAAAAAGAAAATATGAAAGAGGAAATTTTATTTTGGTCAAGTGTATTCTATCATCATTTATCATGTTATTTTATTTTTTTTATCATTTCAATGCTTACATTCACACCTACCACAATCCAAGACTTACATTCACATTTACATCAAGTAGTCTTCCAAGAGAGAAAATCATGTTTGATCACATATGTACTTGAGCGTACTATTTAGGTGCACATAAACAAAATATTTCATTTGTTTTAAATTATATACCACTTTAACAATTTTACATAGATTAAAAAATTAATTAATGTTGTATAGAAAAGAGCGATTATGAATTGTTTTACAAAAATATCTTTCATTAATGGTATGAAAAACATTAAATAAAACAATTGGAAAAAGATAAAGTAAATTGACATAATAGGAAAATGGCCACTAACGATTGATTGGTATTGTAAACTCACATATAATTTGAAACAAACAAATTTTGCTAAAATGACCTATAATTTAGAAGGTAGGAAGTATATTTGAAGAGAAATTAAATGTTTATTTTTTATATATTTTTAAAAAATAAACATTTAATTTCTCTCTCTTTTTTTAGGCAAATTACACTTTCTTTCTATATTTTATCAATTATGTATGCTAATAGTAATAGTGTTCAAAAGTGACCATTACATAAAAATTATATGTGATCATGCAAGTATTTTATGTCATGATTTTTTATTTGTAACAAAACATTTATCAAAAGAAAAATGTTAACAAGTGCTCTAAAGACATTGTTTAAGCATTTAAAAGTAACAACTTTTGTATTAAAAATTGTACGGTTTTGATTTTGACAAGTGTTTGACTTGTATTTTCAAAACATAATTTCCTTATGTGGGTTCCTTAAATAATGCCCTTAGGACACTTGTTAATAAAACCATTATCAAAATAGAACTCAAAATTCAATGAAAGTTGCTCAATAGCACCTCAATTTTGCTTCCGACCAACTTTTTCAACCATGATTTTGAGATGCCTATTGAGCAATCATCGAATCCAATTCAATGTAGACGACAGAAAATTTACTATCCACTAGATGAGCCAATATAATAAGTTACTTAGATAGATGAAATTTTACAACAGATTAATCTTTCTGCCACATGCAATTGATGTTATTAATTAATTTTCTTTTTAAATTTCCAACATCTTTAAATATTAGGGCGGAATCTCCAAAAAAAAAAAAAATATAGTATTAGGGTGGATGGTTTGCATAATTAACGAATTAAAGGTCTATAGCAGACTACACAAGCACACAGCTGAATACTAAACTCCGAACATGCAATCTTCTTCAAAGTTTACATCATGTCCTCATGTGCCCCTTACAAGTTTTGTGTTAGCAACAACAAATGCCAGGAAAAAAATAATATATCATAATTAAGCCACTTTTCTCTTCTTTTTTGTTGTCGAACCAAAGTCAAAATCAGAGTCGTCATCCTCAGAGCTTATACTTTCAGACTTGCGCTTCTTGGTTGGCTTCGATGTGGAGTTTGTCTGGTTTGATGTGGAGTTTGTTGGCCTCTTTTTAACGGAAGAATTGGGGGTAGCTGGGCTTTCTTTCTTAACTGTAACAGATTTGGTGCTTTTCTTCACAGCAGTTGCAGACTTTACGGGAGAAGCGACCTTCTGCTGCAGAGCCTTCTTTTGCTTCTTCTCAAATACTTTCTTTGCCACCTCTTTAGGAAGCAACCCTGATTCCATCAACCTGCAGTTGCAATCAGTAACACAATCAAACAATCATCTATGCTCTATTAACTTAATGGAAGTACTTTTATTGCTTGAAAATAAGCTACAAAACATATCTTTCTTGGCAGTTTCGATCAGGGATAATACATGTTTCATTACATTCTTTTTGATAAGATAAGAAAAAGTGGGAAAGGAAATTTCAATCTGGAGCAGGTTGTCTTGTTTAAATAAGGGTTTTAAGCCATTAGAGTACAATATGAGCATTCGACAATACAATGCCAGTAACTGGGTTACGACACAGCTTTTTAATTTATCAAGGCACGGGCAATTTAAAATGATAAGAGGGGATGGAATAACAGGGGAAGAGAGATGAGAAAAGAGGTGGCTTGGGGTAGAGAGTCATCCAGAATACACAGAAAAATGTGGATATTTTTATGTTTGGATGTTACTGACTTAGTGTGTGTGTGGAACAAAAATTACCCCAAAATTAATTAACAAAGCTTAAGACTTTTTTCCTATACTTGTCTTACGTTTCAAATTGTCCCATGACTGTTTCTAAATCTAAATAGAACAATTAATTTGGTGCGGTGTGTCCAGTCCTTCATAGTTAACAAATCAAACATATGTAAGGTATTTGCAACTGCAAGGAATGTCTTATATATACACTGAATTGATAACTCAGACAAAAGAAAAAGAGACGATAAACCTAAAATAACTCTGATCTAAGACAAGAAAGCAACAAAATAACCGTTAATCCAATGCTCCGAACGTTGGTACAAGGATATAAACAATTTAACAAAATATCAGATACAAAGAGTGATGTCAGATCAAGAACTTTGATCATCAAAACTGCAAATCAAATATAGACGGTAAGGAGCAAGCGACCAAATGCATAAGGCCTGATAGTGGTGACATGCAGTTTACAACCGCTAGGAACTATAGGGCCAGTGTATGTTTATCTATGAGTTGGAATGCTGGTGAATATATATCCCCAAAAGAAAAGTAAAAAAAAAAAAAACCTCAAATGTCTTCCGTAACAGTATGATTAAACCTCACATAGTTTTGTTTTCAGGTCCATCTCAACCATCATTTGAGAGAATTTAGATAAACACAAGGGAAAAAAAAATCACTTCTGTCTTTAAATTGGCTTCTGGTTTACCTAAATACAAGTCATTACTCATGCACCTTAAACTGTATATAATATATAACCCTGTGAGGAACATAATAGCATGTGTAACATTCACTTCAGCACACACGATTTGATATATTTCCAGGGGCCTAGGCCAAGCTTGGTGCTATAAAAGATAGAAAAATACTCTTTGTGTAAGGCTCACATTCTAACATAAAGGGTTTTGTTAAATCAAATGTAATGTTACGCATGAAACATTAAGAGCATTCTATCATTTGTACAAAGTGCATTTGAATGGAAAGGGTCTGACAGTTAGCCTTTATTGTAAATGAGCAGAACCAATTCTACACCGTACAGGGAATTAAGCTCGCTGATAAGATGAGACTCTAAGGCATTTGGAGGTTTAAAATCGTTCTACAGTCCAAACAAGTGTCGTGGAACAAAATTTTAAAATAGAAACATGTTAATTGTTTTCCATTCACAGTTGGCGTGCCATTCATCTCTACTCTCACCTCTTAGTTGAATTCACAACTAATCTATACATAGTGTTTCTTAGTCTCTTCTGAGTGATATAGCGTGTTTTTTATGCTCACTTAAAAATTCACATCCATGGTGATAGTGTTCTTGCAGGGGAGCCAAAGTCTAGTAATTAAACTTACTCCATCTCCTAAAATTGTTAAAGTCTTATTTGGATAAACATCTTAATTAAGCACTTATAGCATACGTGCTATGAGCACTTCCAAATTAAGTACTTATGTATAAGCTATTTCTATAGCAAAAGATAAACTTTTTCGTACAAGCTATAAGCTACATTCATAAACTACATGGAGAGCTTATGGAAATAAGCTAAAAACAGTTACCAAACAGTCTCAAAAGTCACAAGCGCTTATGCACTTAAATAAATCAATCAAAACCGACCGACCCTAAATATGATGAATTGGAATTTGCAAATGAGAAACAGAAACATAAGAATAATAGGCCGTTGAGAACTCACCAGATTTGTGCCATTTCACTAGTTGGAATTTGTTCATGTAAAGTCTCATAGAAAACCCTAGAAGGATCTCTCTGAAAAAACATGAAAAAGATTACTAGTAAACATAAAAGTAAAAATAAAGAGAAGAAAGTACATTGTTATACAAACCTCTTCAGGTGGATCACGTTTCTGTCCAGGTAAATCATAAACCTTCTTTACTTTCTTAACCTTCGTTTCTGTAACAACAACCTCTTCCTCTTTCTTTACCTTCTTCTTTTTCTTCACTTCTTCCTTCACAACCTAACACAACACAACACTACATAAAAAAAAAAAAACCGAACATACATTTCTAAAATAGAACAATAAAGGAAAAAAACTAGGTCTGACAATTTCGATTATGTACCTTGGTTTTGGAGATCTTTTTGGCAATAGGTTTGTCATCGTCGTCTTCGTCGGAATCATCATCATCGTCCTTGAGTTCCTTCTTAACTTTGGAGCGAGAAGCTGAAGTGGCACGAGGAATGGGTTCTGGTTCTTCTTTGAATAATTTCTTAAGTTTTGAACCCTTAGAAAGAGGTTTAGCGTTGGAGTTTTTGGCTTTTTTCAAACTAGAAATCTTGTCGCTATCGTCTTGTTTTTTCACGGGTTTCGAATCTTCAGAAGACATTTTTGTGAACGATCGATTTTAAGGTTCAATGTGTGGAAGGTGAAGAAGACGAACAAGTTTGAGTGATTCCCCTCTACCTTCTTCAGAATCGCTTATGTCTTTTTTTCCTCTCTTGTTTTCTGGATTCTGGGGTTTTGAATACCAAAACTCTGCGTTTTGGGTAATTCGTACGCAGATAATTGAGCTGGGCCTCAAATAAGGCCTACTCTTATATAGTTTCTTTTCCCACCCTCCACGTTTTTCAGACACCCTATTTTGGAGGGTTTTTGAACTTTTTTACATTTTTCGGAAATACGTAGTGTGTGTGAGAAGCCTGAAGGATGGAAAAATAAAATCTTAAAAAATTGTTCCTTATATAAAAGAAAAAACCAAACTACCATAGTACCATCCTCGTAAAAAAAAAAAGTCATTTTCTAAGTGTTATTTAAAAAATGTACAAAGAAAAATGTACATGTGTTATTGGCAAAATTTTGAATTTGTCAAATGGAGCTGAAGTCAATGTAAAAATTAATGTTTTTGACAAAAGATCTAAATCGATATTTAGGAGTCTGCTCAAAGGTGGAGAGATTCGACAAACAATACAAATTCGACAAAAAAAAAAGCTGTCAGAAACAAAAATCAAACTTATGTTGAGCCACAACGCATATCAACACCCTTTTTAACCAATTTCACCCTTAAAATTTGAAGTATTTTTTGGAGACATTTACAAAAATTATCCGCACATATAAATCTACATATTAATTTGGACAGAATAGTAGCATACTATAACTAACAAATAATTTTTATCAAAAAAAAAAAAACTAACAAATAATTGGACAGAATAGTAGCATAATAAAAATACTACCACCATTACAAAGCTTAATACCAAAGCTACCTATGAATATATTCTTCCAAGTGTCCTTTGAACTTAGGCTGCGTTCCTCCTTTGGTATCAATCCAATTCCAAAACATTCAAAGAAAAGCTGGTAGTATATTGGAGATGGAATAACTGCACCTCATGCACCCACCTTAAACTTTAACACTTTATACTAAAGTGAACATGAATTAATCACAATGTCACACAAATTCTCTCTAAATGTCAATAAATTTGCGGTGTAGTACAATTCCACTTTCTTTCTCATGTATTATAAATTATAGGAAATTAACAAGCTAGTAGCATAGAGCATTGGAGAAGAAAAAAAATGTCGTGGCCTTTGAAGTCCCCTCCTTTGCAACTAGTATCCATAGTTGGGATAGTGATGTTTTTGCTAGTTGTTCCATCTTATATAAACTTCAAGCAAACAGTACACAAAGCCAACATCAGTTTTCACTTCTTCCTCTTGATTTTGCCACTCTTGTTGATTTTTATTGCATACTTCATCTCCAAATGCGGGCCACGGCTTGTGATTCCGGTGGATTTCTTTGGTCGACGATTGATACAATCACGCGCACGAATAGAAGGAGGAGGGTCATCGCCTTGGGGTGTTGCGGCGTTGGTGGTGTTGCTTTTGGTTTTGGCTTCCAAAATCTCCAGCTTCAGGTCTATGTGGTCGCCACTCATTTGGAGACCCCATTAGTTGATGTGTCGTATCATTTTCATTTGTAAGTCATAACATCTATGAAATAGAAATTTGTCTCCTATCTCAAGCATCTGGGCTCGGCCAATTATGTGCAATTTCACGTAAAATAATCAAATAACTGTTGGTTATGTTATCATCATGGTTTCTAGTTGTAATTACGACTGCTAATACTCTGCGCGAATTTTGATATTACGACAAAATATGAATAAATTGCCAATGCAATTGCATTTTTCAAAGACCTTCAAAAAATTAACATTATTGTCGTAATTACGGTTACGGACCGCAATTTAGGACTGTGATTATAATCTAACTTGATTTTATTTATTTTTTATAAAAATAATAACTTTTATGACTTTGAACCATGCACCTTAAGAGTATAAGATCTAACTCTTAGTTTTCTGGAATGAACTTAAAGTTGAAAGGAAGATTAAAACCTTTACTAAATTAGTTGTTGTTATTATGTTCAATTTTCGTGTTGCATCTCATCGGTGGAAGGAAATTATGTTGATTGTCTTCTTTATGCTAAATAAATTTTTCCAAGTGTAAGAACAAAAAATCCAAGTGATAATTTGTTTGCAATACTGAACTTCAACTTTGTGGTATTCGATATGAGACTTGACATCTTCAGCTAGCGATATAAAAGAACAAAATTTATCTTACAAGATTTTGAAGAAAATACAACCAAACTTTTCAAACTTGGGGCTGCCTAACCTATGTATAGATTTTGAACTTTAAGAGAGTTAAATTCATTAGTGAAACATATGAATGTCTGTTTATGGTCCTTTTTAATCTCCATATGATTAGATTGTTCGTTTCTCAACAATCGTGCAATATAATCATCCAATTTTTTACCGTGTGGTTAGGTTCATTTTCAAAGTACATCACGTATTTTCGAGTTCTCTTTCCTTTTTTCTTTTCTGTTCGTCGACACACATCCGAGCCACTTCTTCTCTTTCTTTCCTACAATAAATTTACCCTGTGAAAGTTTGAATGATCTTAATACTATATTTGCGTGGTCCTAAATCTATTTTTAAGGTTGTATTTTGAAACCTGTCTTACAATACGGTGATATTAAGTTATTTTATTTGCGTAATAATCGACAATGTACTTGAAAATAATTTGGAATTTTCTCCATTTTTACAATTAGAGTCAGTCAATAAATGAGTGACGTCACCTCAGTACGAAATTAGGATGGGACAAGAAAGTTTGTAGTAATTGGGACGGTGGCGGAATAGAGGTTAGTTGAGCAACCCACCCGTCACGCAACTAATAAACATTCACTTCTAACTCCTACATGACGTGTCACGCCAACAAACATTATAATTGAAACCAACTCAGAAGAGAAGAACACTACTCCGTTCACAAACAAGAAAGAAAACAATGAAGGCTGCGAAGAGCCCCATCCACGCCGTGACCAAATGGCTTCGCCGGCAACCACCGAAGATGAAGGTGTTTCTGGCGATTCTTTCGGGTATTGCAGCTTTGGTTTTTCTTAGAATGATCGTTCACGACCACGACAAACTCTTCGTAGCTGCTGAGTTTGTGCATGCATTAGGAGTTGCCCTCCTCATTTACAAGCTTGCTCAAGAAAAAACGTGTGCCGGTAAGTACGTTTCAACAACATTCCTTTTTGAAATTTACCATCAAAATATTCAGATTATGATTCTGTTAAGTTGTGTTTGTTGTGAACATATTATAAGATTGACATTCTATTTTTGTTTGTCCAAAACCATGCAATCACTTGACTTGTTGTCGGAATCGGTATCATGGTTTTTACGGTTTTGTTTCTACAATTGCAGATTTTATATTTTCTTAATTTATTAATTAATTATTACAAGTGTTGTCAACCCATTTGAATTGGTCTAGTGGCGTTCACTTAGATCATGGAGTGTGTTTCTCTCAATGTCTCAAGTTTGATTTTCCCTAGTCTCAATTCTGACCAGGGAGGGATTGGACCCGTTGGATTAGTTTGTTCTTGAGTCGGATACGGGGTTTTAAAAAATAATTAATTATTATGAGTTTGGAAATTAAATAGTCCCACATAGGTAAGAGGTAAGATTAAGATAAACAATTTTTTTCTTTTTTGACAAAATTAAGATAAACAACTGGTTTGAACTTTTGGACTAAGAGCGTCCACACTTAAAACAAACTAGCCCACTATGTTCCCACACTATAATTGGTTATGTGCAATAATCCGACAATTAGAGGCATGGAAGTACTTTTTACTTTGCTAATTGCTATAAATTTTCCCACTTTAGATGAAAGTAGAGAACAACTAGTTTGATATGATGTCTATTGTGTTATACGATATATCATTGTGATTTTAAGTAATAATCTGGCTTTTGTTTTCCAGCACAGAAGGAAAAGTAATGAGAAGAAGATAATCTTCTATATGTTTATCTAAAATGATATATAACATGCTTTTTCTCTGTGTGTGAATAAATCTTCGCAGGACTCTCGCTTAAATCACAGGAGCTCACAGCTATATTTCTAGCAGTTAGACTATACTGCAGTTTTGTCATGGAATACGATATACACACCTTACTCGATACTGCAACATTGGGGACGACCCTCTGGGTTATTTATATGATACGCTTCAAACTGAAATCCAGTTATATGGATGCTAAGGACAACCTTGCAATATACTATGTGGTAAATCCTATGTCTTCTATATAAAGTATGCAGTCTCTCTTGTCTTCGCTATAATCTGCTTACTGTCTTGCTAAGCATCTCACAATTCTCTCGTCGACTTTATCCAATAATTTATTGGAAAATAAACTTTCATTAAGCAACTTATATTTGTTAAAGTTTGGTTTGCACTTGTGTCGAATGAGGTTTCCAGTTAAAGAACATTTTGTAGTACTTATTAGTCACTCCTCCTGTATTCTCCCACATAAAAGGAATATTATTTCAATGTTTACCGATGAATAGTGTTTATTGACTAATTGCGTTTTTATATCTCAATATGAAAGTACTTTTGTTGGAAGCATTTTATTTTTGATGTACTATTCTTGGTGAAAAGGACATGCATACAAGTGAATGGAGGATCAATTGCTGTGAGTATGGAGTGTGTTAATTTTCTTATATCAAAATGCAGGTGATACCTTGTGCTGCACTGTCTTTGCTCATTCACCCAACAACCCGGCATCATTATGCTAACAGGATTCTCTGGGCCTTTTGTGTTTATCTTGAAGCTGTGTCAGTTCTACCTCAGTTGCGGGTCATGCAGAACACTAAGGTCTCCTAGAAATATATTTCAGCTCATTGCTTTTTCTTTACTATCTTTTAATCGTCCGAGACAGTGTTTATGATTACTTTGTCCTTTTTGTCAGTTAGTCTTTCCGAGTATACTTGTAGTTAACACTTAACTCTGAAATTCAACTTTCAGATTGTTGAACCATTCACAGCACGCTATGTTTTCGCCCTTGGAGTTGCAAGGTTCTTGAGTTGTGCACATTGGGTCCTGCAGGTTTGTCGGGATTTTAACTTCTAGTTCTAAGATGGTTTTATCCCCCAGTTCTGAAAGTATTTTAAATTATTTTATCATAATATCTTGCGATTATGTCATCCTGCTCAGGTATTAGATACTCGCGGACGTCTACTAACTGCTTTGGGTTATGGATTGTGGCCTTCTATGGTACTTCTATCAGAAATTGTCCAAACTTCCATCCTGGCAGATTTCTGCTACTACTACATCAAGAGGTGGATTAAACATTGTCATAACATGCAACATAACTCTTGATATGCTCTTGTAAACTATCTGACTCTTTTTCCCTTTGGTTGCAGCCTTGTTGGGGGACAACTTGTTCTTAGGCTTCCTTCGGGAGTGGTGTGATTTTAACTTTCATTTTCAGTTCCTTCAAGTTGGATTCTCTTTTGCATTATAGTGCAGAAATCGGGACAGTTTTAGAAGTTAGATGTGTTATCTATCAGGGTCATCATTGTTGACAGAGGTCAGAATGCAATATATATGTAACTCGGACATTTAATGTTATGTTTTTGTTCTCGTATTTCTTTTCTCCGAAATCACGGTTTAACCTTTTTCCCTCTTAGCTCGATTTTGATTTGAACGGCCTCAATTATATTTATTATTAATACTAGATAAATTCTAGTCTCTAAATCTATACCCAATCTCCTTGTATGTTATATTGGCTATAATCTGGAACTAGAACACGCCAGACCCAAAGCTTGTATGCTGATTTTATTCACTTCCTGCAATAGGGGAACTTGTAATATTGCTTCCTTTTCAGTTGTGGGGGGTGGGGGGGATTTTGGTATAAAAGAGCATTGGTCCAACTTTCAAGTTCTGTCATTGGGTATCAACAAAATTGGAACCTTCATATTGGAAAGACCATCTGGGCAAGGGGGAATTAGACGCAATCTACGGACCGGTTGGATATCTGCATTTTCCAATCCGGTTTTTTCCATTTGTTATCTGCTCCACTCCCAAATTCCAATTGCATCCCATGAATAGAGTGTAAAAACTTGGTATTTTGTAGTGACGAGTCTTTTACAAAGTTGTGTTGTGGTGATGCAATTTGCATGTGGGGTTTTCGAGTGGTTAAGAAATCCATGCCTCATGCTAGAGTTTCTGAGCCAGAATTGTGTTGTGGTTGAGCCACTCGATATTAAGGGAATCGTTGGCATTTCCGCCACTCATTCATTTTTGCACATAACACTGTGCAATGCCATGGAAGGTCGAGTAAACACATCTATTAAGCCTCCATTACCATCACAGACCACAGTACATGGTTGGCCCTGGGAAGATCATTCTCAGCATAGTTTTAGGAGCAGTCACTGGACTAATTGGTTCTGTAATCTTTCACATTTGTGGTTCGTTGTGCTGTTCGGTATCTAAACAGAACACCAATCCTGTAATATTCTCCCCGAAAATTGCCTAAGACACTGCAAACAACTTTAACAAACGAAAACCATTTGCTTGGTTCAAATCCAACCCGGATACTACAAAACAAAACTATTCTGGAAAATGGTCTCAAAAGGCTAACACCCTTTGGGAGCAATTCACCAGAGTATAAGAGAAAACCAAAACCAGTGAAGAGGCAAATACAGATGGAACTAGAGCTTTCAAACTTCTTGGTATTATGAAAGGTCTTCAATATCTTCATTTCACTTGTGTGCCTCAGATTTTGCACTTATGTCAAAATTTTGTTTCTTTTCCTCTTTGTGCTTTTAAATTTTTCACTCTTCTCACAGTTACCAAGAATTGCAGTGTAAGTTCTCAGTCTATAATTGCCTTTTCGAGTTTTCTATTTGTTTCTTATCAATATGACGAAGGAAATCCAAGTTTTTGCTTGCACCTTTGTTCCAGTCCCTCTGAATATTGCTCAAATCATCAAAAGCATGTATAGATTGATATACCTATCGGTTGTAGGACACATCTATCGAGCTTATGAATTCTTGTTTGGATGATGTATTTTGCAAAATTTTAAGAATGGTGTCTTGTAAGTACAACGCACATGATAAAAAGATACATGATATGCATCCCGAGAGAATGTTTGAAAAGGATAGTTTGAAGGTTGAAGGGAGTGGAGTGGGGCGCTTGCTTGGCTGTTGGCTTCTTTCTGTCAGTTTTTCATTTTTAAGGCTGTCTGTTAGTTCCGGTGCCTTAGCAGTTGGTGTTTTTTGTATCAGGTTTTGGTTTTGTAGCCTCCTGTGCATTTGCGTGCCTGTTTAGGACTTATTTGTATGGTGACTTGTTTTAGCCTTTGTACTTCTTGTGCATGGCTAGTTATTAATATAAGCTGTTTCAAAAAAAAAAACATGATATGCATGAGCGCTAGTTTGAACTCATAGGCATTTTCCTTTTTAAGAAAATCCTCGCGCAATGCTAATAATAATGTACATTTCATCAATATATCTCAACTATGTTGGCAAAGTTGGCATCCCATGTCTCACAATAAAATCATTTGCACCATCACTCAATATTATTAGATAACTTAATAAAAGAGGATATTTCTTAAGGGGACTAGGCGAAAACCCAACAAAGAAAATCACGAGAACCTAAAATAAGGCAAAGATGAACTATTTCTAATGATACAAATCAACATTTGCAAAACTATAAGCTAGAATGTCCGCACAATGATTTTATTCCCTAAAGATGTGAGATACATGGAAATTCATTTCAGAGAAAAGACATAAACAATTTGCCCAACCATTCCCTAGCCTCCAAGGAACCAAAAGGACATTGGAGAAAGCACATTCTAACAAAACAAAACTCCAATTCCCGTCCCTAGCAATCTTAAATCCCTCATCTCCGCAACAGCTCATCTTACAAAGAATAATATTGAATACCAAAATAAGAGTAAAAGATGTATCAAATTATTATAAATAACATTTATATTCTATGCTTTAATCCACTGCCTAGTAACTGTTATACGAGTACAAACGTAACATATTACTTTTATACACCATCTTTTAAAAGAACAGAAATGTTGTGTCATGAAAAACATCACAAATGCATTCCGAGTGAAACGACAAGTTTAAAGTCAATCATATTAATTCAAAAACCATCCATGTATGGTCAGCCATGCTCTTTATTTGCTACTTTCATTTCGTGACGCTTTTGTGAACTTCTTTTCGAGGGACTTTTGTGAACTTTATTAACGTAAGATAAGATGTTGCATTTTGCTTTTAAAAGATACAATTAGGCGGGGTTTCTTTAATTCAACTAGGTTGAGTTTACATGAATTCTAGGAAGGAGACTCGTCAATGAGACCTGAGCTACGTCCCAATTCAAACTTACCCAAGCTAGGATCCATTTCTTGGGTCCATTTAATTTGTGGGTGTTTCGCCAGAAAACTCAACATTATCATGCTTAAATATGGATTTATCCTTCCATAAAAAGTGTGCGTTATTATCTCTAGCTCATATCATTCAAATTCTGATTTAAACGTTGAAGTGAATGATTTATTCTTCATCAATTCACTAGAGCTAGATTTTGTCGTAATTCTAAATGTTGAAAAGTGTTATAAACACACTCTATAACATACCTATTTTTATTGGATGAAATCAATACGAGTTTCACATTTTAGAAATGGTTTCCCTATAAAGTGGTGATATCACCGTTTTATCAGGCCACCATTAAGATCCACTTAGGATAAAATTTGTTCTCATATAAAACCTTTTCTTTGTAATAAATCTAATCCTACAAGTTAATTACCACCTAATACTAATTATCCCAATAAAAGTAAACTATTATTCCGAACAAACTTTACTTATTATATATCGGGCATTTCATAACTCATTATGGTTCATCTCTATACTATTCCATATGTCCACTATGGTTTGTCGACATTGTTATTGAACAAAAGATAATTTGATGTTACCATATTACAGCTATGGTGCAAAGACATACACAGCTGGCAGAATTGGCTTCTTAACTACTTTTCCTATTTTTATGTTTACTATGCTAGCTAATTTATCTTCATGCATCACAAATTCATTGCATGATCCAAATTTATCCATCACAATCTCCCAAAGCCTAAGTTGGCGGCAGTCCACTTAGCAAAAGAGTTGGTTCTTATAGTAAATAATTCAGCACTTGTAGTTTTCCATGTATTCAAAAATCATAACTTTTCCTTTTATTCATCCACTATTTCATTCTCCCCAATAATACAATCTAATCCCAATCCTACAAAACGTTTCTCCTTGAGTGTGAATTGTTCATAACTCCATAAGATCAAATTGTATTAGGTAATGCTACGTTTAGCTCCTAAGTAATGACCAACAGTATATACATGTATAGCTTCGTGCATGGAGTGCTTAAAATTGCGTAGCATGTTCACTTGCTTCATAGCCACCAAAAAAAATTGTTCACTTGCTTAATTTGCAACGGTTTTGGTAAATAAATCTTCTTAATGTGATCCTTAAAAATGATTACTTACAATATTATTGTGAAAAAAAAAATAAGAATTAATTTAGTTAGTAAGAAACAAGAGAAAAGAATACATGAATGAAAACGCAAACGTCTATACATTTTCCTATGTTTCTTATGCGAATTGAAAAGGAAAATACGAGCTATTGGATCTTGATCACGTTGTCTACATTCACAATGTGAATACGTGACCACACTCATTTGATCTGATTGTACACACAAAGAAAAGAGTTAGTGTAAATTATTATAATTTGTTGAATTAGACTACCAAGTATCCATAATTTCTTATCATTTATTATAATAATAATATTATTATTATTATTATTATTATTATTATTATTATTATTATTATTATTATTATTATTATTATTTTATTTTTGGTGTAGCATTTCTTATCATATATATTGACACTAGTTTCAGTATAATATATTGACTTATTTAATAGCATGTTTATACCATTTTATAAATGTACAATCACGACAATTTTTATTTTACACTATACAACTTAAGAATAATCTTCTTATTAATTATATTTTTCTCAGCAATTCAATTTTTATAACAAGTTATTGTAAGGGTCTACCTTATATATCCTAAACATATATGATACTGGCCTGTTTTGGTGGGGGGTTTAAAAAAATAATTAAAGAATTAAGAGTACTCACGAGGTTATGATTTAACAAGGAGTAGTTAAATCATACACAACTGCGCTTTGGGATGGATAGTCCAGATGGTTTAATTTTGTTATGCACACTCCTAACTCAAAGTGACAAGGGTATTTTGATTATCAAGGTAGAATAAAGGTATGATATAATAAAGATTTGGATAAAAATGTGATAGGATAAAAATATCATAAACACGTATTTTATATCTATTTGATGCGCACATGAATACAAATGTGATATTGTTATTTTGATTTGATAAAGAAATTATGTTTGTTGGATTTTGAGAATTTACCAAAGTTAGATCATACCTTAAAACTTATCGAACGTCAATAAAAATACTTATTATGAATCAATTCTTTACTAACTGAGTCAACCTTCATCGATGATATTATTATTTTATTATATTTTTTATTGATAGGCTAACCAAAAAATACAATTTAAAAAATTTGAATTTCAACCACGAAACTGAGCTAGTCAGTCACTAGTCAGCACTAGATCATCTTTAGTTTACAGCCTTGCCTTTCAACTATAAATAAAGAGTCCTCCATTCTCAATTCAGTGCACATTTTAAGAACAAGACCTTTTAAGTAATCAAGCTAATCACTCTTTTCTAAATTGCTATAGACATTAGCAATGGCTCTCTTTAAGCTTCTAGTTACATCTCTTCTGGTAACTTTTGTCACTCTCCATCTTGTTCATGCTTTGGACCAGCCGGTAATTCAAAGCTATTGCTACTCTCTTCATTCTTTTATGATTTTCAAGCTCCAAATGTTTTCTTTATAAAATAACCAATATAATTTAATTACACATGTTTTTGTAGGAACCGCAGGTACACGCAGAAACTCAGGTTTCTCTTCAGCAGCAGATAGGTAAAATTACTATTCCATCAACAGGTCTGGTTTTACTTATTTGCTTAAAGTGGAAAAAATATATAAAAAGTGGACGGTATTAATGAATAAAAAATATATGAACTAAACTAAGGAAGAACACATTCTTAATTATACAATAGGAGAATGCAATTATAGCCAGTTTGTTAATATATTATCAAAATGAAACACCATTTTTAGTAGCTTATAAAAAATCTAGTTTTTTAACGAGTATGTATGCTAATGGGATAGAAGACTAGTAAAAAAGGTTAAATATTATAAAGAAACACAAATCTGTTTGTACTTCACAAATTAATCTCTAATCAATTTTATCTAACAATCAAATTTATTTTAACCAAAAATATGCGTGTAAAGTAGATGATAAATTTGATATAAATTTCAGATTGCAATGGAGCATGTGCTGCTAGGTGCCGTTTATCATCACGGCCACACCTCTGCCACAGGGCATGTGGAACTTGCTGCAGTCGGTGCAACTGCGTGCCACCGGGAACTTCCGGTAACCAAGAAATGTGTCCCTGCTATGCCAACCAAACCACCCATGGAGGCAGACGCAAGTGCCCTTGAATTTAGTTGAATTCATCACTTGCTTAATCACCATGGAAAATGCAACTTATTTATGTACAATATGATTTGCAATCGCATATATAATGCTTACGTACAATAACAAGTCTATGTGTGGAGCAAAGACTACCTTTTTGGAAAACAAACTTTGTTTTCGGTATAAGTTGAATTGTTTGCTATGTGTTTATGAATATATTTTATAAATTCATATTATATTACTAATCATGTATTTTAATTTCTCGTGTGTACTTTGTATTGTGACTGTATAGTCTTGTATTTATTTTCAATTACATATGTTTGAGGATCCTACTTTAGTGTCATTGTAGCGTTAAAGACATCTATCATTTTTCAATCATGCGTCCCGACATGTTCAAACTTTATTTGAAAAAAAGTCGGTTATCCCTCTCTCATCGAAAACCTCTGTGGCCGACCTTCTATTTCTCTCCATCTTCCCTTTTTCTCTCTTTTCGTTTGTTCTCCCTCTCCTAGAAAAATATTCTGGCTTATTTTTTTAAAATAAAAAACTTGACTACAAATTTTTCGTAAGATTCCCGCGAACGATCTTGTATATACTTTTCAATACTTTTTAACATTGGCCTGCCAATATATTCTCCTGCAATTAATTTAACATTTAATGACTCTCTTATAACATGACCCATATCATGTTATATAACACCTACTTAGAACAAACAAAGAAACAATCAATCCTTTGGTTTGAGAGTGAAACATCCAATTACTAATCTTGACTACAATGAAGTAAAAGATGGATTCAATTTCTTCCCCCAGCCAGCCACTGTGATATTAATTAATTAACGGATAACATGATTTCAATCTAATGATCGTTGGTTATGACAGTATGTGCTATTAAGTTATGGTAGTTAAAGTTTGTAAGTGGAAGCAGTGAGTTTTTGATAATGGTGGCTGCTTATAGCTCCCTACTAGCTAGTCCATGCTGTGTAGAAAATGAAAAAATAATTTGGTATAAGAGATTTCACAAACAAAGAAATTATTCACCAATCAAATATTATATAAAAGAAAATCATGGTTTAGGGCATGCATGCTATTTGTGGGGTAATTTGTCACTCAATTTAGCATTTCTGAAATAAAAATAAATACAATAACCTTTTATTTTATTTTATTTGAAAAGACAAGACTACGATGAATATTTTATATCCGACTTTTTATTTATGCTGCTGACTATCAAAATAAAATTAAATCTATTGTCCGTCGTGAAATCCCAAATCTGATTATTATTTTTAATAATTTGAAATTCAGTTGAAAAGTAAACTAATAAAGTCACAACAATGATTATTTCAGTTAATATTCAAACTCAAATTTTTTCAAACGATTTAAACTTTAACCCAACCATAAAACTGATACAAATGTTAAAAAACCAACAAAAGAAAATCACTACATATGCTGAAACACACACATCATACCTGCATCAACAATTTGACAGCAAAGTAGTGAGGAATGTTTGGTTAGACATAAACCAAAATCAAAATATTAGAGCACACACAAAACTGAGAAAAAGTAAAAAAAAATAAAAAATAATATATCTATTGATGTGATTAAATACTTTTTATTTAATTTTATAGTTTTACGCGAGGGTGTCCAAATTTTATTTTATTTTTCATGAAAAAGACTTTTCCCAAAGTAGTACTTATATATTTCTCAACTTGCAAATTCACAGCAAAGTCGTATATTATTACTCAACTTTTCACAGTTATAATTGCATATTCTCCTTTGCTTTAAAGTTGGGTAGAGAAATAAAACAGAGCTGCGAGAACCGATCAATTTAATTACGAAAAAAGATTTTGAATCGGAAGAAGAAGAAAAAGATGATCTATCGGAGGTGGAGTCTCCTTACAGGTCCGACGGCTCTCGTCGCTGGCGTGGTGGCCACTGTCGCCGTCGCCAACTTCATATTGGTCAAGAATGTAATTCTCTCTCACTCACCCCTTTTATGCGGTTGATTCATCCCTGTTTATATTTGTTGAAAAAGATTGATTTTTATAGATGTAAATGATGATTCATGATCTGGGTTTCCAGTAATTTAATCAAATTCATTTGGGGTTTCCAGTAGTTTATTGGGCATAGAATTAAGTAATGTTTTCCTTCTTGCTGTATATATATTCCAGCCTCACAATTTGTACTGTCATGATGCTGTTTTTACTTTTGGCCTGGCCTCTTGGTTATTTGTTTGTAAGGTTGTGTGGTTTAAGGTGTTTTAGAAGGTGTTCCACCGTGCGCCTTGGTTTTAGCCATTTTTGGCTCCTTCAGCGAGTTTTTGTGCGCCTTGCACATCTCCTCGAGAATAATATTAGCTGTTTCAAAACAAAAAAAAAGGGAATTTATCTAGACTATCTGCCACTTGGTTAGCCTCTCCTAAAACATGGTTAATTTCGACATGATCAAAATTGACCATCAAATCCTCAAGACCTCAACCATCCTGACCAAACTGTGACAAGCGTGGGTCAACACACGACCTGAGTTGATGGCATTAACTGCTAACAGAGGATCTGTCCCTTTCTCCTTCACAGAACATGAACCCAAATTTACAGCAAAGCCACAGAGAAAAACTGTTTTTGTATAAGCTGTAAATTATTCTGGATAGCTAGATGAAATCAGCCGAAGACAGTTTATGAACGTGTCATAAGTTGTTTTTATAAGTTCTTCTCAACAGCCTCACAAGTGCTTTGCCAGGTAATAAGTTCAAATAAGCCAATCCAAATAGGGACTCAGTTCTTGATTTTATGCTGTTCAATTGTATTTTGACGTTTTATGAGCACTGGGACGCGAGATTTTGTATAGTAACACCCAACCAAACACACTATTATTAAGGTCCAATGCAAGAACTATCCGTTTTGCAGTAATACCTACAATAACCGTTATTCTGCTAGGTGAGGTTGCTTAGATGAACAATAACAGTTCTTCGAATGGTTTATATGCTAATTTTTGAAGTTGTTATGTCTCTCCTATCCACAATATTTTGGTTGTGTTTTTCCCTAAAGAGTTAAATATTATGTGATTGTAATTTACATCTTTTATTGTACTTTCCAGGATCCATTTACCAAACCAGCCGAGAGGAAGTTTGGTGACCAACCTGCAACCAAATAGTAGGAAATACGTCACAGTGGTTTGTATTTTGATGTAATCTATACAATTGATTTATGAGCCATGTATGCCTCTTTGCAAGACATGTTCGCTAGTTAATAAATAATGAGGTGTCAAATGAAGTCTAGACTCTGGAGTATGGACTCTAATCCACTTCTTTTATAGATAGATCTCTATTCTAATGTGTACTGAAATGCAAGACAACAGTTAAACAAAGACAGGCCAATTATCCATTGCTTCCAATTTATTTCTCCTTAAAATTCACAACACTGAATTTAGTATTTTTGTTTTCATAAATAATAATAGGCTAGATCATTTTACAACAATTTTAATGTCTTCAAGTTTGATTCATCAGTGACATGTTATGCTAAGCAACTGTGAAATTGTCGCTCATTTAACAGAATGAGATGTCTCATTTCTTCTTCTGTTTTTCTTCAAAATACATATAGATGCATACATTATTTAATGTTGAATGATGCGAAAATCAGTTTTTTAGTTAAGCTGCTAGCTTACCGCGGCCATGGTATTCTTTATGTTCCTATTTTTGAAGAACAAATGTATAGGATTTGATCACTATCAGTAACTTTCACAAATTTCTAACTTTATTAGGAGAAGGATATTTGTACTTGTTCTTGATAAAAATAAAAGTTCCATCACCACCTCCTTAATATTACTTTTTAAGAAGTCATTTTATCTATCTACAATCAAACTGTAGAGTCCTCTGAGAGCTTCAGTCACTCTTGTATTCCCTACAGACTGGATTCAAATGCCATGCGTTTTTAGTCCTTGAATTGGCATCCAACCTTTTGGTATGAAACTAACCCTGTTCAGAGATGCTACTCACATGGCATGATGTGTCAAGAGCATTGAAAAGGTGAATTTGACTCAACTTTAAGGGGATGTTTGGATCGACAAGTTCATTAATCACTTATTAAGTGTTTATTGTATAAAGCCTTATGTGTAAGATGTTTCTACAATCAGATAGGGAATAAAGGTAAACTCCACACAAGTTCTGAATAATTTGTTATTGTAAGTTATCTTGGAGAAATTAGAAAAATAAGCTGAAATCACCATATAGTTATATAATGAACTATTTTTAATGAGTTTTGCTTTTCCAGCCTTATATATTTATTATTATTATACAAATCTAACTAAGCTCTTTCAATCCACCCCTTTAAACAAGCTTTAAAAATTGAAAGCAGAATATCTTTCTAATGCACTTGATCTGGTGCAGGAAACTCCAAATTCTTTAAAGATGTGAAACCTCCATCCACAACCAAATTATGCCCGCTGATATACTTAGCATCATTAGATGCAAGGTAAATAAAAAGTGCAGCATTAGCAATATCATCGGGTTCACAATTCGCTCCTTTCAGGACACCAACATTACGAACGATTTCTACAAGTCGATGCGAATCAAGATGTGGATATATCCGATCCATTTCACTCATGACAAAAGGAGTAGGAATAGCAAAAGGCGATATACAATTGACTCGGATTCCATGCCTGGATAGCTCTGAAGCCATGGATTTAACAATGCCTATAACCGCAAACTTGGATACAGAGTATGTATGCTGTGCCATCCCTCCAATCACACCAGTGACACTGGCAGTGCATAGAATGGATCCAGTTCCACGCGGGATCATTACATGCGCTGCATGCTTGATGCTAGCCATAACGCCGCGAACATTTATTTTCATGACTTTGTCAAACAATTCTAGATCGAGGTCAACAACATTTGGAAGAGTTTTGCAGGGTATCCCTGCATTGTTATACATGATATCAAGTTGTTTGTATTCAGAAACGGCGAAATCAACTGCATCTGATATGTCTGACATCACAAGTTATGAAGTTGTTTTGCAGTTTCTTGGCGAAGTTGTTGTTGGGTATCGACAATAATTACTTTTGCTCCATTATTGATGAATTTTGTTGCTGCAACTTTTCCTATTCCACTAGCTCCCCCAGTTATCACTTATCAGTGCTACCTTGTCTTGAAACGTGAATGAAAGGCATTAACATTAAACAACAAAGATCCTTTTGATAATATTTACTTAATGTTGAGCATCATTTGATCATCCTCTGTGGTTTCTTTGGTCTAACCTCAGTCATTTGATTAATCTAATGACTAAGAGTATTATATCATGGTCGTTAAATCAATCGAACAGTCAAGTTTTTATCAGAATAAATAACAGTTTGCCATCCTATGGATAAATAGAAAAGGAAAATGTAAACTAAAGACAGAAACTGAAGGCTTGTTAGGCCATACCTTCCAGTCTGAGTATACAGTAATCTGTTGAAGCTCTCAGCAAACAAACGCCTTGAATAGGGAAGATTTTTTCTATTTTTAATAATTAGCAGAAACACTGTAAGCTGAAAACATATTCACAAAACTTCATATATGCATCCAAGATCAACCAATAGTAGATAAGTGGAAAAATACAAACAGAACATCTTATACTTTAATTTTTTTTATCATCAACTGAAAGTATAGATAGCTGGGAGTAAATTAAAATAGAGAAAAGGTGAAAGCATAAAAATGAAGTGTGAAACCAACCTCAAACAAATTTTTAACATGAATCAGATCTCACACACTGGAGTGTTAAGGTAGTTTGAGTCTCTGACCTTTTTCCTTGCATCCCTACAAGACAAATAAAAATTAGAGAGAAAAAAAAAAGTGACTTTCAATGGTTGTTATAGAAAAAAATACTGCAAGGGTAATTTGGTCAATGTGGTTAAGGAAATATATGCATACACAAACCTTTTTGTCCGTGAAAATGCAATTCACTTGATACTGCGAGAAGAGCTTAAATGCAGTGTGAAATAAAAATGAATAGAATAAAGTGCAAAAGGGGCATTCCGAGAATTGAACTCGGGACCTCTCGCACCCTAAGCGAGAATCATACCACTAGACCAAATGCCCATTTGATAGTTTGTTCTCGCATTTGTTAATTAATTACTTTTCATTTGTTTGCGGTGTGTTTATGAATATATTTTATAATAATTTAGTGTATTGTGAGTTGTAACTGTGATAGTTTTGTCCTTTTTTCTATTATATATGTTCAAAGATTCCAGTTTAGTGTCATTGTGATGTTAAAGACATCTACCATTCTCCAATTATGCGTCCTCGCATGTTCAAACTTTATTTAAAAAAAGTTGGTTATCCTCTCTCACCGGAAATCTCTCGGGCCGGCCTTCTCTTTCTCTCCATCTTTCCCTTTTCTCTCTTTTTGTTTGTTCTCCCTCTCCTAGGAAAAAAAACTTCCGTATTTTTTTATTTTTAAATAAAATCTTGGACATGTGACGACGCGCGCTTTTAGTGCCAAAATGGCACGAAGTGGGATCCTATTAATACCGCTTATGTGTTATCAATTTATTGAAATTGTATCGTGCAAAAAATAAAAATAAGTACAATAACCTTTTATTATATTTGAAGGGACAAGACTATATCTATTATTTTATATTTGGTCTTTTAGTTATGCCGCTAATTACCAAAATAAAATTAAACTTATTGTTCATCGTGAAATCTCAAATTTGAATTTTTTTCTTGATAATTCAAAGTTCAGTTTAAAAAGTAAACTAATAAAGTCATGCCAATAATTGTTCCAATAGTTGTTTCAAACTTCAATTAATATTCAAACTCGAATTCTTTCAAACGATTTAACGTTTAACCCAACCATAAAACTAATATAAAATGTGGCGAAAACAACAAAAGAAAATCACTACACAAGCTGAAGTTAACACATCATACCTACATCATCAATTTCACAACAAAGTAGTATATTACCCAACTTGCATTTTGCATGAAAAAATTGCAAATTCTCTCATGACACACAACTATCCATATATAAGGAAACAACTAGACTTGTGGTGAAGACAATTTAAACTAACTTTTCACATTTATAAGTGCATATTCTCCTTTCCTTCAAAGTCTTCGATTTTTTCATAGTCATCAATTTCATCCTCGCATGGTAAAGATTATTCTCATGGCGAACCACGTCTGCAGAAGAAACTTTTTGTGAGTAGATGTTTACCTTTCTAGACTTGGGTGTTTTGATTTGATGTCAAAACTACAAATAGTTTAAAATTGATGTTTTTAAACCAAAATAATTGAGTGAATAAGCTTTTTCGTTCTTGAATTTATACACGTCCCTTAATTCTTTCATCAGTCTAGCCATTAACAATGCTGACGTGGAGTTCCAAGTCAGCTTCAACGTTAACAAATACTCTCTTACTAGTTTTATTCGTCATTAATAACAATTTTGATACCATTTGAAGTATCGAAACTCTTTTTTTTTTGGTCAAGGAACTATTGAAACTCTTTTTTTTAATTTAATTGGATATAACGAGTGACTGAAAATAACTTAACCAGTGAAGAAACAAGAGATGTGAGACTGTCACGCATAAAACATGACACTTGCGCCAAGACTAAGTCATTATTATGTGTGGAGAAATGGGGAATCCGTGGTTCGAACTCCGACTCCTGCACAAATTATCTCTGGTAGCTACCAACTGAGCTGCACTTATAAGATGTGTTAATCTTTTTATTACTGTAGTAATTAGATAATAATAATTATAAAATTATATATCACTAGTAAACTTTAACAAGAAAATCCATTCTCCACTATTAACTAACTGAATTATGTTGTGCTGTGTTTCTCCAAATAGTGTTCACAACATCCACATGACACGACCCTATGCTCTTGCGCGTGCTTCTCACACACTTGCGATGGTCATTGGCTAGTCTAGTAGTACTTGTGGGATGGGAAGATTTGTTTGTTGTTATTATTAGTCATTGTCATAGTAATAGGACACACACAGGAAAAAGGAAACATAAAAAATGCAGTGCTGAGATCTCAGTTTCAGATAGATGTAAAGACAAGAATTAAGACGAGCTTTCCAGTTTTCACATACATACATAATGCATTCTTCACCATCGTAACGGCCCGGGGTGGGAGATATAAGAATCATATGTCATCCACATGATTTTCTCCTTTTTGCAATATTAATGCATTCTGCCTCAACATTAAAATGGTCGACTTAATAGTAAAAATAATAATACGACTCCTAATGCTAGTTATAATTTTATCACATATTCATTGTATTGAAATATAAACATATACTACTATATACTCATTCCATCTTATTATAAGTGATTCATTTGATTACGAATGAAATGAATTAATATTGTCGTTGCTAAAAAAAATGCTTCATTTGAATTTTTTCTTGTTTTTAGAAAAATAATTTCTTGTACTTTTGATTTTAACGTTACATAAGTTGAGATACAATAGAAGTAAGTGTGTTGGTGGAAAAAATAATAATGTTTCGTTAGTATTTATAAAAACAAATAATTTAAAATAAAATAATATTCCAATGTGACGCTTATAATAAGACAAAGTGTATTTTCTAAAACCAATTGCAACACACAATTCATCAAGAGATTTGGAAATTATGAGCAGGAAGGGACATCAGTCAGAAATTATATGAAGCAATTTGAGTAGTAGTTGCATGATGTATGACAATGCTCGATGATTGAGACGAAGAGTAATAGAAGAAGAAGATAACGGGTTATGGATGTACTAAGGAGAGAAGATGATGACAATCTAAAATTTAGGTTTAATTTAAGAATATTTTAATCATTTTGAAGTCTAACAAGATATTTAAGGGACGTTATTAGAACAAATCTTTAAGTAATTAATTTAATCTTTTATTAACATTACTTAGGCTATGTTTGGTTTGACTTTTTTGGAGCAAGAAGCACTTCTACAACACCTCAAAAGTAAAAATTGAGTTTTCAATCATGTTTGGTTTAACTTTTCAGAATTGCTTCTATCCTCCAAAAGCAATTCTGGATGAAGCTACAATTCGTAGCTTTTGAGTTAACAAGAATCAATTCTCCATTAAATTTTATATTTTGATTATTACAACCAATTATTTTTCTTTATTGTCCTTTATCAATTCTCTTTTTTTCTGTTTATATTTAATTTGAGAAATCAAATTTAATCAAAAAATTTAGCAAACCAAATTAGCCCTATAAAATATTTATGAACATGAGTTACCAAGTTTTGGATTTTTCTTTACAGTTTTTCCGTTCAATTTTGCTGTTTTTTTTCATTTACGCTACATTTTATAATTTTTGCCAACCATCTCTAGTATTATTTTTTTTAAAAAAAATCTCTATTATTATTTAACTTTAATATATTTTATCAAAAAATATAAAATACATAGAACAAATATTTTGTCAAAAAAGTTTGGATTAATGATCGTATTTATTATTTTTTAAATTAATATATTGAAAAAATTATTTATTTACATTAAATAATATATCTACTTTTAGTATTGATCTGCACATACATTCAACTGTGTCTATTTATTTTTATTTAGCTATGTCCATTTTAGTAATTATACATTCAAAAGTAATTTTGATCAAAACTATCCAAACAACATTCATTCCGTTTAATCAATTCTACGTTACTGTATCCAAACATAAATCAATTCTCTCAAAATCAATTCTAGCAGAATCAATTCTATCAGAATCAATTCGGTCAGAATCAATTATATCCAAAGCTGAACCAAACACACACTTAGATTAAATATGTTTCTTTTCTTTCCTCTTTCAAGACAAATATTTTTAGGGTCTTGTTAACTGGTGTTTTCGGAACACTGGTTAAGAAGCTAAAAGTAGAAAGAAAAGAACAAATTTATATTGAAAACAACAATTTTTTAACTTTTAAAACATGGAATACACAATTTCCAAAAAAAATGTTTTCTTTTATACTCCATCCGTTTCAAAATATAAGTAAAAATCACTTTTTAGGTTCATTCATTTAATGATGTATGTGGTTTATTAAATGAATGAATCTAAAAAGTGATTTTTGCTTATATTTTGAAACAGAGGGAGTAATTCTTTAACTAATGCCACAAGATACCGGTTAACATTTCCCATATTTTTAATTTGGTCAAATTTTAGAGAGAAGTGTTAGCAACACATTATAACACACACTTTCCAACACACTCTCTTTGATTGGTTAAAATTAAATTCACATGGGTCCAACCGAATTGATATAGAGACTTATGTAATTTTTAACTAATAAAAAAGAATACGTTAAAAAGTGTGTGTTAGAAGATGTGTTACTAACACAACTCAATTTTAGATCAGGGCCGGCCCTAGGCATAGGCCGGAAGTGCGACGGCCTAGGGCCCATGCCGTTAGGGGGGCCTAATTTTTTTTTATGGAGGGGGTGTATATAGAAATATTGGGTTTCTGGGGGGTTTATATAGTAAAGTTCACTAAAAGGCCTGAAATATTAACAAGATGAAGAGCTGGGCTCAACTCTTTTAATGTTTCAGGCCCTTTTGCCAAGATTTGCTATATATACCCTCGTATAACACAGATTTCTTTATACACCTCCCTATAAAAAAATTTGGTTTTCTTAATAATTTGAGAAAAAATTTATTATCGAAGAAATTTAAAATTTTTTTTTGGTTTCTTTGTTCCTAATAATGTGCCTCACTAATATTAAAAATATAGGTAATATTTATTATTCAAGAAATTGAGATAATTTTCATAACAAAACAAATTATATTTTACTTGAAAATGAGCCTACGAAATTAATCTTAAACTTGACATTCTAAGGTTCCCACAAAAAAATTATATCAATATTGTAATGTCAAATTTCTTGAATTGATTGAAAGGATTGTAAAATTGAATTTGATAGTGTAAGAACATGCGAGAGCATTCATGGTCATGAAACTGATTTGAGACGCATTCATTATCATTTTGCAAGAACTATTGTTATCTTCTACGGTATTTTATTTTGTTTTGGTGTCTATGAAATATTTGATTTATTTTCAGATGTTGCCTAAAAAAATATTTGGTAGTGAAAAGCGGGAAAAAACAAAATGAAGAACTAATAAAATCACAACAATGAGCTAAAAAAAATTATGACGTATTATATAAGGGGCCTTTTTCTCATATTATACCAAAGACCTGTAAAACTCTAGAAACGATCATGTTTTAGATATACTCTATATTTAGTTTAGTCGCAACTAGCAAACGCAGAAGTGAAATAAAAAAGCATCCACATGATTTAGCTGATGTGGAGGATAATAAGTGTAATCCAACAATTCATGTTATCACAAAAGACATTAATTAAGCAACATTGGAAATTAGTTGAACTGAACCATTCAATTTAGTCTCGAAATTATTAAAAGCAACTAAAAGGTCTATAAACTTTACTTTCATCCATCTGGTCTATATCAAAGGACAAATTAATACTCCCTCCGTCCTGAAATATAAGCAAAAAAAACTCATTTTCTTTGTCCTAAAATATAAGCAAAAAAGACAAACTTTTCTCCTATTTAATCTTGTTTTTCTAAAAATCATCTTTTTCAAGAAAAACTTTTGTTTATTCTCATAAAATTAAATGCAAATTACATTTAATTTTCTCTCTCTTTCATTTTCTCAATAACTTATAGCCAATGAAAATTGTTTTTCCACCTTCCTATAAAACTTTTTTCAAAGAAAACACAAAAAACTATACTACAAATTCTTATGTTTTGGTTTTCTTAATAAGTGTGATTTTTTATTTTTTTTGCTTATATTTCAGGACGGAGGGAGTATATAGTTTAAAAACCTTTTAATTGATTTTAATATTTTAAAAACCAAATTAATACAAAAAAACTAAAGACTTAATTGACTATCTAAAACTAAATTGATAAGCTGGTGATATAGCGCAACACATAAGGAGAGTGTGTGTTGCATTAAATTGAAAGCACCCAGGAGTTAATCTGATCATGCTTTTTCTTGTTTTTCCCATAAGGATTGGACTGACTTTTTGAGCATTTTGAGATATTAGGAGAAAACAATGTAAATTATTTGTCTTTTTAATTTCTCCTCATAAAGAAAAAATGTAAATTATGAGAGATAAACCTGACGGACAAGACAAATGAGAGGAGGGTTCCTTTTTCTTTCTCTTTCCGTTACCTTTCTTTTCACGTGAGTGAGTGTGTTTAACATTTAACTTTCTCTTTCTCTTTCTCTTTCTCTTTCTCTTTCTAACTCAGAGTCTGAGTCTGTTACTACTACCACTACTAACTTTATTTTCACAAAAGAACCTGATTCTCTGAACGCATTCCTTGCTTTCTTCTCTTCTCTTTTTTCTTTTCCTTTTTGTTTTCTTTTCTTAACATAAACAGTCTCATTCTCATTGCTGTTTTTTCACTCAGAACTCAGAACCTTGCTTTTCATTTTCATTTTCATTTCTCCTCTTCCTAATCATAAATAAAATATCATCAATCCAGAAACAGCAAACTGTAGAATTGGAATGGATGAGACGAAGAAGGTGATTATTATCAAATGGATAAAACTGTGATGAAGAAGAAGAAACGTGGTGACACAAAACGACACATTAACAAAAAACAACAACAATCTCGTATTTTATTCTAACCCTCTTTCCCTTGTCGCTTTCTTCTATGTCTCTTCCTCTCTTGCTTCTTCTCATTCTATTATTCTTTTTCTCATAAATCATAGGTTCGAAAAAATCAAAGAAAGAGAAGGTAAGAAGTTTAAGTGCTGTAGCTGAAGCATTATCAATGGGTTGCAATCTCTCCGATTCTCATAAATCAAATCCCGCCAACAAATTCAACCTTCCCAAAAAGGTTCTTTCTTTTCTACCAAAAATATTTCTACTTTTTTTTCTTCTTCTTCTTCAATAATACTAACTAGTAACAGTTATTGATTGTTTCATTTTGAAGGTTTTCAATGAATGCAATGCCGTTGATCATTCCTCTGTTCCTCGTAAAATACGTTCAGGTACCATTTTTCAGATTGAACTCGCTTTTATGTTTTTTTCTCTTTTTCTTCATAATAATTAATTATTATTTTATCTACAGTTTTCTTTTGTTTTTTTAGGCTAAGAAAAAGTTGCAATTTTTATTTATTTTTATTAATTTTTTAAATGATAATATCAGCAATGAAGAAACGGGGTCGCGAATCTGTTTTAACTGATTCAGAAAAGTTGAACCATAAGTTCCAAAGAATAGAATCTCCTAAAAAAGATAGCATAAAGAAATCCAAAGTGAGTATTACTAAACCTCTTTATTATGATTTAAAACTTTGTCCTTTTTTTTTATAATTTTTTTTATTTAAATTTGCTTTTGTAGAAACAAGTTGTACTTGGGCCCATAACAAAAGATGAGCAAGAGGTTGCAGAGACTCTCTATGCTTTGGCTGAAATGTTTCCTACCAATGGTGGTTCCAATGCCGAGACTGAACTAGACCGCGAATCGTTACCGAATAATTCGGTTTCTCAGGAACAAGAGGAGAGTACTAATGCTACTTTTCAAGGTTATTTATTTTCTCTATCACATTGCTTTCATTGGTTATTAATTAATACTACTCCTAATAATATTTTCATGAATTTTTTATTATATTTTTATTTGTCATGTGTTTTACCCTCAGAAGCTGTTGAAGATACTAATCTTATTCCTGGAAGTTCGTCTATGGGAGCAGCAAAAATTAGTTCAAGTGAAACCATTGGTGTTGATCAGAATGATTTAACTGGGAGTGCAGATAATTTGGTGGCAACTCAAAGCACTGCTCCAAAAGTAAATCTGCAGGGTGTGCCTATCATGGTTAAGAGTGAAAATGGTTGCAAAGTGGAAGTGCATGACTCTGAACTGTCTTTTGAAATGGGGTGTGTAGTTTTTGAGTTACATTTTGTGAAATCTCTATTTTCATGTATATTTATTGTGTTTTGTCATCATATTGCAGATTAAATGTGTCCATAGAATCGCAATTTTCACATATTGGGGGGAAAGTAGATGTGGAGTATGAGACGGTAGTTGTTTAGTCTTTTACAGTTTGCTTTCAAAACTCTTGTTTTTACAAGCTAGCGCTAGTATGGCTGGTGTCTTATTTATCAACTTACGTTTCAGGTCGGAGGCATTGGTTGTAAGCAAGAACAACATCTAATCAAGTACCGAAGAGAAAATGGTATGCGAGGACAGAATTTTGCTTGTTACATGCAGTGGTTTTTCTTACTTGGGTGATGACTAAAGTAATTCATCATTTGGCTAATACCTAGACATCTTTGGTTGTTTTAACAGAAGGTCTAACATTATTGCCAGGCTCGACGCAGAGTGCATCTGCTGCAACTAATGCTTCTCGTTTGCAGTAAATTTCTTATACTCAACTTCATTTTGACCTTGTTATGTAGCCTAATTTCCTTCACCCACTTCATTTCTGTTTATCCAAATTCGATGGATTTTTTTTTTCTTAAAAGGTCTTCTGCTGCCGTTAAAGCTCCACATTGGCTGAATGCTTCTATATGCAACTCCAAACACGATTTGATGGAAAGTTGTTCTTCTGGTGGAAACGTAAGAAACTAAAATATCATGCTTAGTGTTGTTGTTTTGCATGATTAAGAAGTTTTTCATCATAGTTGATGCACTTCACTCAAATGCCTATTAGTTGTTTCCAATAATAAATATTTTACGATGATGATGCAGATTTTCGAACCTGTTGTTCATAAAAAGTCATGGAAGAGTTGTGCAGCTCATGTTCACATCAGTCAGCTCATCCGGAGTTTAGAAGTTCCAAAGAAACTTGGTGCCAAAGAACCTGAGCGTTATGAATGTCACCAAACCAGAGTACACCAAGGATCAAAATGTGGAGTTTTAATCAAAGCACAAAACTCGAATGGGACGAGAAATGGAAATAGTTTTGATGTTGGAACAGTTCATTCTGCTAGTTTGGACATTTTCCCTGAAGCTAAAAATGGTATTCTTCAGAAGCAGTGCCATTATCTTGACATATCTCTCTCTAAGGATCCTCCGATGCCTGCAAAATGTGATCCTCAAAAGCAAGTAAGCTTATGAATGCTTTTGGTAATGATGTCTCCCCTTGTCCCCTCTTCCTCATGCTCTGATGAAGTGATGATTATATTTCATATTCTGTAGAATTTCAACTTTTTGTCCTTGTCCTTGTCGACTGGAGGTAACGGGTTAAAGGTTGAAGATTGTTTTACTAAAGGTGGAAGTAGGAGGTTAGAACAGTTCTCAAAATCGCAAGTGCCTTATTTTCGGTCTATACAACAGCAGCATGGGCTCATGCCAATACCCACAACTCCACCAAATCAGTATACCTCAACTTCTTACATTGATCAGCTTCCTGCGACAGGACCACAGGTTTTAATCTTTCTTACTATAGACTCCTATGATGTTATATTAATGAACTACAAATTTTAGGTGTCATCTTTTACAAAGACAGCTTATAGGGATTTATATTATTGTTCAAACATGAATGTGGCAGGTAAAGTTTATTGTTTAGAATAACCTGCCCCACCAAGAAAAAGGGACAATGTGCAGTTCATATAAATAACTATTTGTAGCTCCTAATTTGTTATTGCAATGATAATGAGTTTTGTAACTTTGTTCCCTCATGCTTTAATTGAACGCAGGTTCGGTTGCAGCAACCTCATTATTACGGTACACCATTATGTGGAACTAATTATAGTTCGACAATTTCATATAAACAGCAGTACCAAAACTTTTGGGCGGCGCAGTTAGTAGCACAAGGTGGGTCTGGTGTAAATAGCAATGTTATGAGGGTCCAGTATCCTAATTGGCGAAGTGGAAGACATGAAACTTGTGCAGTGAATCCAGGTGCCCAAGTCATGCTTCCTCACCATTCCCTTGCATCGCTAGAATCACTTGGTTCCAAGATAACTTCAACCTCCAAGCAACAACCCTTTACACTCGCCTCACCAATTCCACTATCTAGGACGAATGGAATAGAAGAAAGTAGAGGTAGGTTCCATGGTAGCTGTGCCTCGTCATCATGGCAATTGTTGTGCGATGAGCGTATCTGAAATTGAACGTCTAAGTTCAGTTTCTGTTTGGAAAGGCATGGAAAGATATTTAATAGAGGAAAAATAAATGCTGGTATATAAATCTGAAAACTTCCAAAATATTAAATTAAAAGAAAAGGACAACTAGCTTACTGATAATTTTTCTGTACCTGTCCAAGTTAATACTTCTGAATTTTTATGTTTTGGACTCGTAGATACTCCGTTCATTGTTTACTTGTGGAGTGTAATGTATAACAATCCAGCGGAATACAATTACCAAACAAAAGAAAGGGACAATGAAGGTTGCCAAAGAACGTTCACTATATTACTGTTATTGTTTATAGACTTTATGGAAACACACACGCTGTCTGCTAGTTACGTACTAGTTTGTTTGGTGCTGTTTAAAAATGCAATTTAATTGAACTGTTTATGTTCCATAATTTTTCTCCTAGTCTGAATTAGGCAGCTCAATACTTTAATTTATCCTTTAATATTTTAAATAAAATTAAGTCTGGGTAACGAAATACTAAAATCAAAATACTGTAGTACAAAGTAATTGTGAATTCCCTTAACCAAATTGTTAATTGAACGTAATTTGATGGATTTATTATTATTAGTTAGTGAGTCTCTTCCCTCATTTCGAACAGTCTTATTGCTCTTGCAGAAGAATTTCAATGTTCCTCTAAGAACTAACAGTGTTGGATACCACGGCCACAGAAAGGTCAGCCCGAAGGATCCAATTTATGAAACTGTTGATTGTGATTTTGTGTGAAAATATTTGTAAAACTATTTCTTTTACAATTTATGAAATTATTGATGCAAAAAGAATAATGGGAAAAATTAAGTTGACTAAAAGTCATACTAACTTGTAAGGCATAAGTTAAAAAGTTTTATATTGAAAAGATGACTTTTAAGACATTAAATGCATAATTTTTAAGAAAAAACATTTACATTTAGTTTTTTAACTCACTATGTCAGGGTATGAGTGTCAAGGACACTCTTTAAGCATTTCAAAATAAACCATTATTATTTAAAAAAAATTAAATGTTTCGATTTCTAAAACATTGATTACACACTTTTTCATAAACAATTAGAGTATCTACAAAGCTGGAACCAAAATTTTGTTCTTCAACATTTTTTGTGGGTCTATGGATGACACATATGATTTATTTGTGTTCTTATATTACTTTTCCGGATCCCACAATTCATAATTTGTGTTTTTCCCTTTTAACTTGCTTTTTTATTGTCCCCACAACTTATGTTGTCCCTTGTTCTTGGGCGTTCACCAGGGAGAACTGTTCTCTAAAATGGCATCCACATCATTCCTCTCCAATGGGCTAGAAAGTAGGAACATATTCTTATTGCCTCAAGGATTGTGCATGGAACAGCGCCGAAGATGCTCTTATTACTTATGGTTTTTAATGAGTGTCTTATGACACTGTTAACATTTCCCTTTTTTTAAATAAATTGTGATACATTAAAAATGGATACTCTGCTTAGCTTGAATATGTTATATTCTCATATGTAACTAACCATGCAAGACATTAATCTAATGGAGTTTAGATACGCCACAAAAATTTCATTAGCAAATCCTTCATGTCACTTTATGTATATCAAGTTTTAGTATAAATCAGGTATCTTTATCTTTGTGTATAGAGATTAATCTATCAAGTTGGGTAAACTCACTTATGATTTTTAGCTAATTTGTTTCTTACCATCCCATCCAAATGTTCTCCTTTTTTTTTTGAAAGAATGAAAATGTTCTTGGTTATGTAGAACAAATTTAATCGGTAGTATAAAAATGTATTTGTACACCATCGGACAAGAAAAAAAAAACAGCCCTCGTATCTAGCTATATCGAAAAACACTCAAATTTTTCGTTAAAAATAGATAAAGTCTGAAAAAGAATATCGACAAACTAAAATTAAGGTTTCCATTAAAAAATCTCACTAATCAAGAACAAAGGTAGGATAGGTTGCTTGGTAACTTGGCAACCATGCAGTGGTGTATATTCAATCTTGGGAGCAAAGGAATAAAAGATTCTATACATTGAGTTAGCTTCTCTCTTTGGAAATGCTAACTTCTCTAAGACAACAAGTCCTATAGTGGTGGGGGGAAACAAAAGACCCGTGGGGCTGTTGAATTAAGTTGGGTATGGGTGAAGGGTCCTCTTCAATTCTGTTAAATATAAAACAAAGTTTGGGCAATTTAGGTTAGGTCCAACATAACATAATATAACATAACATAGGAACAATATCCAAGACCAATAGCATATCCACCCACCGCTTTGGCTCTCTTTCTCAGATAGTATAACAGAATTGTTCTAGTGAAGTGGACGCGAAGAAACGAAGCTTCCAATCTTCATACCATATATTATGCCAATTGTCTCCTTTAATATTGTCCATTTCTACTACACATTACTAACTACTACTTATAACCAACCTAATTATCTCATTCTTCTCTCAATCTCTATCTCTCTAACACAAAGATGAATAAGAAGAAAGAGGGTGTGAAGCTGCTCACGAGAAATACAGAGATAGACACAAGAGCTCCGTTTAGGTCCGTCAAAGAGGCTGTTACGTTATTCGGTGATAAAGTTTTAGCTGGAGAGCTCTATGCAACTGCAACCAAACTCAAACACCAGGTTCTATACACCATCACATCATTCAATTTTATTAGAGTATCAAAATGGTTAATTACTTGAATTATTTAAATCACCAATTAAACTTGGATGTCATTCTTTGACTTCTCATTTTATACTTGTATGTTAATAGTCCTACTTTCTATTCTATGACATACAACATGATAATATGTTTATAAGTGGGATGGTCTTCAGCTTACAAACCGATTTTGTAAGATTGAGTTAAGCACAATTCACATTTTATCAATTAGATTGTTATATTGTATATACTTATTAAACAAAATATTGACCGAGAGGAATTCTTGGACATTTTAATTGAAAATCCATCCATCAATAAGATTCTCCTATCCTATGTTTTTTTGAAACAGGGTACAAACTACAAGTACAAATTGCCATCAATTTGCAGAGTGTGTCATGTGCTTGCTTGTATTTGTGTCTTTTGCTTTCTTCACCGTCAAATTGAATAAAGGAAGTGAAAAAAAATAATATTCTGCTTTTAATTTTTACTTTTGTCTGTGCACTATATGTAAGTAAATTCACTTGTGTTTTCAATATAGTGTGACAATATGGCACGACATTCTTAATTTTCTCACAAAAAAAAAAAAGAAGACAATATGGTACCACATGAGTGATAGATATACTCAAATTCTTAATCATTAGGTCAGAAAAATTTAAATATTGACCCCTAGGTATGTAAAAAGTAAAAACATTAATTAGATTACATTGGAAGATTTGTATCGGCTGTGATAGCTTAATTTACACACGCTAAAATTATTTTGTGCATCTTAGAGATCCATAAGGATTATATGTCAATCTAATTTCCTCGTGATCACTTGTTTAAGGTTTAAAATTTACACTTCCACACATGATTAATAATAATTTATTGTTGTTCCTTTCCATGTCTTCTAATCTATAGATTCACAATGGAGCAAATGAAAACGGGGTTGATCAGTCTTCAAGGGTTGAAAACGTTACAGCTGAGCTTGAGGAGACACGAGAAAATCTAGAGAAAGCTAAAGAAGAAAGCATGTTAATGGCACATTGTATGTCATCTCTCCAGGAAGAACTCGAACGCACGAAGCAAGAGCTAGAACAATTGAAGCAACGCGAAACTGAAAAACATCAGGTGGAATCGTCAGAAACTGAAGACGTGAAGTTCGTTGAGAATTTAACAACCTTTGAAGTGAAAAGTTCAAGATTTGATGAAGAATTAATGATGGAGTTTCAAAAGAAAAGGTATGTGACGTTCGCGAATCCACCGTCTGTTTCTCATGTCATGTTACCGCAAGGTCACCAAGGTGTTGAGAAGTTGGAAAGGCACCCTTCTCTTAGGAAGAAGAAGAAGAAGTCGTTGATTCCACTAATCGGAGGTATTTTTTCTAGGAAAAAGGGAACTTGCCAAGAAGTTCCATGATGAGTTTATATGAATTGTAGCGAGCATAAGTATGCATTACATTACCAGAATAATTGCCTAACCGGGTTTTGTTTTCAAGTGTCTTTTCTTTTTGGAGCAAGTATGTTTGTTTCGTTTTCGTGTGTATGTATCTAACTGTTACTAATAATGTCGTGTAAAATTTAGTTGAACTTTGTTAGGTGACTAGTAGAATAGCAGAATATGGATACTTGCATATCATGGATGTTCCACTTCCATGTATTGTTTAAAATGCTCTACAGGACCGGCTGGTCGAATTGGTTGAGTACGAACCTCGGGTTTGGTGAACCGGGCAGATTAAAGCATTGACCAAGCTAATAAATATTTTTTAAACATGAAATAAAAACGCTGCTATAAGAATTGGACCGGGGAGAAAGGAGATCATAGATGTACTCCTTAACAATACACAATGTTTCGGTCGAATAAAATAAACATGGAAAAATAAAAATAAGTTATGAGTTAAGATCTTCTCAATTTTATAATCTTTGATTTCTCTTTATTAGTACTACAATTTTGGAAATCTAGACACCTAATATATATTCTACACTTGACAAAGAAAAAATAATTAGAATGATGTGATAAATGTGATATGTTAGTAAAATAATAAAAATAGAAAAATAGAGAAAAAAATTGTGTTAAATGAACATATGATAATTAAAGGCATATATGAGCATCCACAAGGATAGTAATATAAAAAGAGACATCAAATACTAGATCACATATATAAACATCGGAAAATGATTTTTAGTGCAAACCATCACTAAACGAAAATCCACGAATAGGTGTAATTCTACTTTTACTTCCAACCACCCATGTATTGTGGTAAATGGTATTATTATTATATTATTATTTTTAATACAAATTGATTTTAATGGCAGCCACCCTGTGTATTCCGCAAATGGAACCATCGTGTTATTTTGCAAGTGAAGTGTCTCACAAGTGATTCGTGAATTTTCGCACTAAATCATTCGCACCATATAACATCTCCCATAAACATCACTTATTTATAATTTTAAATGAAAGCATCAATTAATGATTATAGTGATGGTAAACTAAAACTAGTCATTAAATAGGTGCCATTAATATGCACTTTAATGTGTGAATTTAAAAAATAAATAAAAATAAATTGTAGAGAGTAACTCATGAATTTGAGATACAGACCCACTTTATTTCATGTTTTTTCTTATTTTGATCGTAGAATCGGTTAGTTGATAAAGGAATATAAAATCCTTCTATAGTTGTAGACAACTAATAGATATCTATTTTCTCTTTCCTCCAATGTGGTCCTTCATTTGTTGATGTCCTTATCAAGTAAAAGACACCTCATTAGATCATTAGAGATGTTCAATGAAGTGATAAAAAAAAGAGGAGAGGAGGGTCAATTTTATTATCCTTTACTCGTTTCATAGAAAGGATAATAAAATTGGGGCCAGAGAAGGTAGAAAAATAGGCCCAAAGAGGGGGAGTGAGTAAGTTTGGATGAACAAAAGGCGGGGTGGCGTGTGTATTCGAACTCATACAATACAACAATACACCCACCGCTTCTCCATCTTCTTCTGTTGGCTTTGGACAATCTCATTCACATCGCATGACTTATCGCTCCAATATTCATTCATTCTTCAATTTTTATCGCTAGCTACCTATGTAATAGGATTTTATTTTCATTCGTTCATTCATTCCCCCTCAAATTCAATTCACCACTATAGCCGCTAAAACCCTCACTCACTCTATTTTAATGAATTAACTACTGCTACTTGATTGGGTTCATTCATGTCGACGACTCCAAGCGACGATCAAATTCCTCATTTTTCTCAATTCAATTTCACTCCTTTTACTTCTTCTTCTATGTTTCCCGTAAGTCTTCTTCTTCCTTCTTCAATTTTTATTTATTTCATCTCACAAGATCCATCGGATCAGATCATTTTACCAAAAATATTCGATCATTTTTTTTCCAATTCCTCTGGTTTCACCTGCAGTTGTACATTATTCTTCATTCATTTATATCTTCATGTTTTGCTCCAATTATTATGAATCAACCTAAGATCATAAGAGATCTCTTATTTCATGGGTTTGAATCCAACCCTAGGAATGCACCAATGTTATATTCTCTTAGGGATTAGTCTTAGCAGTTGTGCGCTGAATTTAAAGTGGAATATCAACCATTCATATGCCGCTTGTTAGTTGTTACAACTGTTCCAGGCACACTTTAGAATTGAGATTAAATCCATTTGTTATACTAATTTTACTGCCTTTTTTATGTTATGTTTCTCAATTTACTTTCTATAGAGAGCAACAATGTTACAATTTTAGCAGATGATATTTCAATTCTGTTTTCAGCTCAAGTAACTCTTATAATTATGTTTGCTTATGGTTTAATTTAATAAATAAATATCAGAATCTAGAATAAGACCATCTGCAACACAGCACTCCATTTTGGGTGCTTAAGTGGGCCATGCATGTAAACATCATCTATTTTTTTAATTTTCAATGATATTACTTAATAAGCACCCGATATCTCCAACTCAGCACCTTAGAAAAAAGTTAATAAATAGATCCTATTAATAACTCAATGTCATTGTATTTCACAATGAGGGTGCTTATTAATTTCGGTGCTAAATAGATGAAGCACCCGCCATTGTGGATGCTCTAAGTATCCAACAAATATTAGTCAACAATGTGACAAATTATATATTTAATTTCTGCTCACACTTTAAATGCTTGCATTCAATTCAACTGGCTATTGCAGTTAAGTCAAAGAAATGAAATCAATAATGTCAACTTGCACACTAGTAGTAATGTTGAAGCGTTTCCGAGTCAGAGCAACACTGTTAATCTTCCTCCACTTCTTCAAACCGAACCCAGCCAAAGAGGAAAGCATAATGGTAAATCAAAAGTTTCAAAAAATTCAAAATCTGCCAATCAAATTTCAAATACAGGTAATTTTCTTTTAGAGTATGATAACATGCGTTAGTTTGTATACATTATCTGTATTCTCACATTATTTTTATTTTATGTTGGGTGGATTTTTCCTATCAGACTCTATGAATTCAGCCACAGTCAATCGTTATGACAGTTCCTTAGGTATGTCCACACTCAAGTGATCTTTTATGCTGAGTGTCTTCATTAATTTGGCTCTTTTTATGACGAACAGTTACATCATTTACTGTTTGCAGGATTGTTAACCAAGAAATTTATCAATTTGATCAATGAGGCTAAGGATGGTACCCTTGATCTAAATAAAACTGCTGAGATCTTAAAGGTATAGCAATTGTCTTTCATTGTATACATGCCTGATGGCTCGTATTAGCAGGCCTGATTTTGAGCTTGACCTACTCGTGCTTTAATAATATATGTATAATATAGTTTAACATTTTTTAATAATAGTAATTTAACATTTTTTAATAATAGTAATTTGACATTTTTCTTTTCAGGTTCAAAAAAGGAGAATTTATGACATTACAAATGTTCTTGAAGGAATAGGATTGATAGAGAAAACTTCAAAGAACCATATCCGGTGGAAGTAAATATCTAATCTTTTTATTTGGTACTTACTATTGGGTTGATTTTTATCATGTTTATGAAATGAAATGATAATATATGATGGGCCTTATTCACAGGGGATGTGATGGACTAGAGCCACGAGAACTGGAGCATCAAGTTAAAACTCTAAAGGTTTGTCAATCTTTTTTTACTTGTCAGTTAGTTAATATGTATTCCACATTTCCTGCTTTTACACATCTGGTATGATCGGATGATTAATTAGGATTCTAAACATCTCTATTAGTTTTTCATAACCATATTTTTGATATACTATTTAGTTTCCTTCCAAGTCATAGGTTTCAGGAATCTTATTGTCTTCGTGGCATCATATTTCTTGTCACCGATTAGACATTGCACCTAGGAATCTCCGGTTTGTATACTATAGATGAAATAGAATTTCTCCAAAGTATTTGTTGGTAGCAGTACAGTTAAGGCTGCTGAGGATGATAACAGTGGTCTAAGCAAGATACAAGTTACTGGCAGTAAGGTGCAACTTGAGCTACTGAAGACATTATTTCTTGAAGCCGAAAGGAAACTTTTGGGCTGAAGATATATGCATTCTGTAGAACCCTCAAGATTGAAATACTTCTATGTGACTTGTCTCTTTTACATAACAATATATAACATTTGTTTGTTGGATGAGGCAGACGCGCAATCTAAATGCTGTTTGATTTGATATCATCATGATGGAAAAATTAACTTAGAATGAATGAATAAATAAAATAATAGATGAAACTATTGTCAAATTACTAAAAACTCATAGTAATGAAATATTGGAATAATTAACAATGAATCAACACAGCAGCAACAATTATATACGCAATCAGTCTTGGTTCCAATTTTCCCTTTCTTAGGTTCAGGTAATAAAACCTTTAGTCAAACACTCTTTACCCACAAAACCCTAAAATAATAATAATAGTAATGTTAAATGCCAAATATGTGTAGAACATATGATACTATCTAGCAAATTAATACGCTGTAGTATGGAAATGGTTTGGTCCAATTCTGATAATTTGGTCCATTGCAGGATGAAGTTGATAGCTTATATGCCGAGGAATGCAAACTTGACGAGTGTATAAGGTTCGCTAGGTGCTACTAATATCGTTTGAGTTTTATTTTGACTTATCTGTTTTATCTTGAAATTTATCATGTCAATTCTCAGTGAAAGAAAGGAGCTTATAAGAAACCTGGAGGAAGGTGAAAACACCGGAAAGTAAGAACTTCGGACAAATTTTACTTTATGAGTTTTGATTTCTTACTGCTACTTTATGTAATAGTGAGTTTGTTTGATCATTAGGTACCTTTTTTTTACCAAAGAAGATATTCTTACCCTTCCATGCTTCCAGGTCCTTTTTCTCAGTATTGAAAACTTTGTATTATATAGTGCATCCATTATTATTACTCATTTTTGTTAACTGTTTTTACAGAATAAGCAACTTATTACAATCAAGGCTCCAAAAGCTAGTTTCATTGAGGTCCCCGATCCTGATGAGGTGGGATTCAACTTATATGGATGTTAAAATATGTTTAGTATAACAAGTTTCTTATTGACTTCCCACTCAAATGAGCAGGAATTAGGCTTCCACCAAAGGCAGTACAGAATGATTGTTAGAAGTGCAACTGGACCGATAAATCTGTACCTCTTGAAGTACTTCTCTTCTGCAACATTGCACCCTATTTTTTTCTTTATTACTATGTTCTCTCCGTGCTTATTTGTTAATATCCTTTTTCATTGTTGGTTTAAAGTCCGTATTTCATGTGTCTCTAACTGATCCTTTATATGCTTGAAGCAAGCACGACCACAAGTTTGAGGGTGTCAGTGCCAAGCAGGCAAAGCTAGAAGATCCATCACGGAGTAGCAACGACTGCAGAATGGAGGGTGTGGGATTATTAGAAAACCAAGGTTTTCAGAAAAACCCTTCTGGGAGTTTAAATTCGATTGACTCAGAGGCTTTTGGAATTCAACAAATTACTCCTACGGATTTGGATGTATGAATAGAACCTCTAATGATTAATTAATAACCAAAAAACTGCAAAATAAAAATGAAATTTTAGGCCAAAGTTTTCATTCATTTTATTTGTATTTTTGCAGGTTGATGGTGATTATTGGTTTCAATCAGATCCCCAAGTTGGCCTAACAGAATTGTGGGGGTAGAAATATTTTCTAAGTAATCTTTCATTATGTGAATTTGATTCTTGGGTTTATCTCTATTGAGGATTCAAATTGACCAATTTGAAGGCCTGGTTTATTAATGCTCTTTCCTCTTTGTTCAGCACAAGTGCAGTTGGCTCAGATAGATGAGCTTCTCAGTTCTCAACGATTAGTTCAACTGTGATATCGCATTTGCTTAGAGTAGGCATCGCTGATATATATGGTCAATATATGTAAATGTTAGGCTGCTGATTGTTGCATATGACACAAAGGGTACATTTCAAACTGTAAATGTTGGCTCTTTCTTTGTTGAACATGCAGTTGCTTAACTAGCTAGGACTGCCGAATACCATTAGGGTGCCCGTGACGCGCACCAAAAACAGAACAATAGAAAATAAACATATACTAAATTACAATAAGTTTATTTTATTTAATTTTGGACCTTTTTTTTTTTTTTTTTTTTTTTTTTTGTAATTCGTGGTGGTTGAAAATAAGAAGAAAGGATGGAAGGTGAAAGTCAAAGGAAGGAATTGAGTGCGGGAGAGAAAGGTACAATAGCAATCGAAAAAATAGATGAAGAAAAGTCCATTATATTTATGCCTACCTATACCTCGAGGATGAGATTGTACCCTGGTGAATCAACTATCTTACCTCAGCCAAACAAGATAAAAAGTTCAGTTTTAATTTTCTGTGTGATCTCTTAGTTTAATACTGTAATGTTTTAGCACCCATCATAGTCAACCTCAACCAATATTTTCCCTACCAAAACAAAATAAATTAAAATTATATTATTTTAATTCAAACTTTAAAGGATTCATTTATGATGAATTCAGAATGCAGAACAAAATTAAACTCAAATATTATAATTTTTTTTTTTATAACTTTTATAAAAAATTAACATTACATTATGATTTGAAGAAGGAAAATTTATATAACTTTAATTTTGGTGTAATTTAATACATATGGCTGAAACCAATTAGTGTAAAAAGGCTTCTTTTTTTCTTTTTTTTTGAAGGAGAGGGAAAGAAAGGCTTGGTAGTTTTTTTTTTTTGTAGTATATAATTTTCCATTTTAATTGTGAATTTTCTTGAAAAAAATTTAGACGCTTAATTAACTCAATTTATTTAGATATTTTTTTGGGTAGAATTTTATTTAGATTTTAAATTGATAGAGAATTTGAGTGATCGAGCGTCCAATGTTAGATTTTGCACTGAAAAGGAGAATTTTTATTATAACAGTAGTACATAAAACAGTGATTAAAGGACTTCATTTTATTATACAATAATTTAGTAAAAATTAGGGAAATTAAATTCGCTCATAAAATTACTGGTAGGTCAAAATCGCACATTTTCTAGGTAGTGAGACTAAAGTGTTCATAAATATTTTTGTTTAAAAAAAACAGAAAAAGTTGAATGGAAACTGAGGCAACTCACTTGCATAATACTGTAATGTTCTACAGCAATTCAAAGCAAATCGTAGTTCACCTAAAAAATTGAAAAACATTGGAAGCCCTAATGAGTTCCATCTGATCTAGTTTTTCTTAGTCTGCCCCGTGTAACCCTAATGCTTTCTTCCATCATTGTTTCGCTTGAAGGAGGGTTTTCATTTGCAGAAGAGGATGACGGCAGTGCCGCTTCAATCTGCATTGGTTCTGCCTCTGCAGGTGCAGATTGGTTGCCAGATTCTTGCGTAGGAATATTCTTCTGAGTATTTAAACCTGCTAAAGAGGAGAGCGTTTTAGGTACTTGTGAAGAACCCAACTCCTCTGCTACTTCCTTCTGATGCTGGCTTGAAGATGAGCTAGAAGTGGGAGGAGTTGGCCCCTCAGCTGGTGGTGCTGATGGAGGAGCATGTTGGTTACTACTGCTGGATGCAGGTTGGCGAGCCCTCACACCCGGTCGTTGCTGTTAATAGAGACAATGTCATTTATTTGTGAGAAAGCATGAGAAGGAAATGAGATAAAAAATTCAGTATACAAATTGAAGTTAATGATTCTGGGCACAAGTTTTTGTGTGTGCAAAATATATTTCCTTAGTTTTATCAATTCAACTGGTATTAGTTAAATTCTATGCTGATATGCACAATTTAGAATGTACTTCTTATTTATTAAAAAAAAATTGGAATAAAACAGAAGAATGAAGGATGAACAGCATGATCTGCGTCTGATGGATGTAAGAAAGTTGATACACTAGACTTAGTAATTATTACAGTGCAGTTAAGCCACACCTCAAATATCATGGTTAACAAACCAACACATGCTTAACTACCTGAGCAGGGCGAGCTGTTGGCGTTGATTGAGCAGCAACATACTGCAAAATGTCAAATATTCTAGTCTGGCCGTAACTAGCAGCTTTTTGCCAATACGAAACTGCAATATCTCCTGCCCGTGTCTTTAGTTCCATCAAGTTGCGATCAATATCTGGCTCGTGCTTCGCAACATATGGTCTAAAGAAAGAATCATACACATATGTTGTTCCCTAACACATGCAATAATATTATGTTAAAGATCAAGCTGAAAGGAAGCAAATAATAAAGCTATATCAGATTCAACCACAGTAATTAATTTCATACCTTTGTTTTCGGGTACCATAGATATATAAAAAATGCCAACTTAGCTTCACTATACATTGGAACCCTTCAAGAAGAAAAAGTCGATAGCTAGTTTTAGTAATATAACCAATCAGAAAGCATAATAAAACAATTTTTTCAGTGAAAAAGAAGGGCATGTCATTATCTGCACATAACCAAGATAGTATTTGTACCATGATATAAATGTATCACCAATTCGCTCACACACCGTCAAAAGAGCCACCAAAATCCTGCAACACAAAGTGAAAATTTAAAAAGTGGTAACCATTATATACCAATGATTTAAAAGTTAAGTTTCGTGGAACTATACCAATACTGGCACCAAAAGCGTAGCTGTTCAATTTCAGGCCTATTCTTTTCAACTGCTTTATAGCATTCATATGCTGGGTAAGCATAACCAAAAACCATCCTGCAAACACATGAACACTGAAATATAAAATAGTTGAATTTGAAAATTACAGCAAAAACCCATCATATATGAAGGATCAAAAAGTTATAGTCATAAACATACACAAGTATCCTGGTAATAAAGGATCCAATCATTTTGTATTCCTGTCATGAAAAGAAGAAAGAAAATACAATCAGTTAAGCCAAATAGGATAGCCTCCATGAATCTGAAATTGAAGAAGTTATAAATGTGCAAATTTTAGTACCTCAAATTAAGGTTACTTTACGAAGGGTTTGACAATGTTATCAGATTTATCAAAATTCACCATGAACACTGAGGCTATCCTAGTTTATCTATTAGGACCATAGTGGCTGCTATTCAAAAATCTGCTGGCTGATATAGCGGCCGGCACTAGTGGAAAATATTAGAATTTTAGTTTCTCTTAAATAATACTTAAAACTAAAGAATATGTATGTGTACCAAACATGACCTGTTTTTATAATTGAAAAACTGAATAGTGAAGGAGTATTACTCCTATCTTTAGCATAATAAGTAAACCTTTCAAGTCCTGGTTGGTAGGGATATTGTGGTATTAAGGGGCCGGGGACCCCAGATTTCCCACATATTCATCTTAGGGGTGAATTTCTAGTCACTAAGCTACTCGACCAAAGAATTTCATTTTGAGTTTCAATACATTATCTATTTTCCACCGTCCACTATTGATAACACAACACTGGTTCAGTATGAGTTTCTCTACATACATGAATGGAATGCTGACATAATGTTAGGTTCGTTGCCCCTCTTTTTGTACAGTGCAAAATTGAACCAAAATAAAAGTGGTTGGTTCATGATGAATACAAAATGTTAAAATTAAAATTGTTATCCTATAATATCATACACCGCAGTTGAGAAAACGCGATTAATTTTGGTTTTTCTATGGTAAACAATGGAATTACTTGAAATTGAATTAGGGAGAAGTAACGCAATTACGAACTAAACAAATAATCGGTATCCAATATGAAACTAATAAAAGGGGGGTTGAATTTAATGGTGAAATGAAAGGAAATTGAGAGGAATGAAAATTGAATTACCTGGTAAGAGAAAAAGAAAGAAGAACGTGAAAGTTTTGATTGGAAAGGATAAGTGTTTTTTGGGTTCAGTTGAGCTCCGGTGATGACATAATGGGAAATCAACGGCGGTTCCGATACGGCACGGCGAGAAGAGTGGGGTAGAAATATACTTTGGAGCATAGAAGAAGAAAGAAAAGAAGCGCAAAATGAGACAAAACTTGGAAACCGGAGGAGCTATTTAAATTGGAATTTCTTTCCTAATTACGTTTACTTGATTTTATTCTTTTTGCGTTAATGCCCTCGTTTAACCAAAAACACTTACTTCACTACATAATGTAAATTTTATTGAAAATTACAAACTCTTTTTTTATGCAATTATCATCATATGTGATTTTTTTTTTTTTTATAAACTAAATTATGATGAGCTATTCTTTTTCTTCTATGTAACATGTTATTTTTATGATTACCATGTTATCTCTCAAAAAAAAATAAAAATGATTACCATAGAAGAAGAAAAAAAATGACATTCTATTATTTTACCATTATTTTTTGGGCCATGCTAACTTGTGCCCAAAAGCAAGTTAAGAAGTTTACAATAAATTTTATATTGAAAATATAACTTTTGAAACTTTTAAAACATTAAATGTACAATTTTCAATAAAAAAAACTACCCTATTTATAAGATAAAGTTAGATGAACTAAAGTTGATGTATTTGGACTGAATTTTAAATCAGATACATCAATTTTTGTCGACTCAATTTTCTCTTATAAATAAGACCGGAGAAAAATGTAATACATTTAACTTCTTAACTTATATTTCAATGGCACAAGTTAACATTCCCCTTACTTTTTTTTATCCATACATGTGTATACTCTATTTAAAGTTTAAACAGTATTGTTCATTTGAATTTACCATCGTTTAACAATAACCATCCCTGTTGAAGAACTTACTGGGGTGGATTTCTTTTTCTCCTAACATAATATATAACTATTATTCTTTTTAAAAACATGCGAAGTCTATAGAATAAAGTTCAGTTGGGCACATTTTGTTCAAACTGCCCCTTCACGAAACCATATAAAACCCAGAATGAGCCACAATATGTAATTACAATTTACAAACAAGTTATTATAATTGAATTGTTTGGTCACTAGGTAAATTACAGTGGGTAAAAACACTGAACATGTGAAATAATGTCCCAAGGAATGATTATGATCAGAGACATGGCCAGATCAGATTACAAGTTCTTGAAAAACTTCCACACATTTTCAATGTTGAGACGAGTGGTTGATGAAAGGTAACTCATTCAGGATAGAGTAATAGTGTATAAGCGTACTATAATGTGTAAAAGTCAAGGAATTGAACAATATATTTATGCTAGTACAAAATCACTTGAAGTCTAAAGCACCCATCATACCTAGAGCCTTTGTCTCCACTTGCTACCTGCAGAAAGATTTAATCCCATGAAACCGACAAACTAATTCATAATATATAAAAGTGACAATGATATGTAGTCCAAGTATTACAGAATTCAATGATTTTGCTAACACTACACTTGGCATTGCACATTGCCAAATCTGCCAGGGCCTCTACCGCACGTCCACCACTACCTCGTGAGCCACTAGCAAAACCATAGGAATTGGCTCCAGATCGAAGAGTTTCAAATGGCAAGGCAGATCCAGAGTTAAGAATTACCAATAGAATAATTAAGGTCTGGAGGCATGGTTGGTTACCTGATCTGTCAGCATTAGTGAGGTTGATAGAAGCAGTATCAGCTTGAAGTTTCTTCTGAAACTTGGTGATGTGCATTTCGTGTGCAAGCAAGAGAGCCACTTTTTCTTCAAGCTGAATCAATTAGAACTTTCTCATCAAATTTCTAAGAAATCTTCAACTGGAATGTGATTAAGTTCGTTGAAGTCTAATAATCGTTCAAAGGATGTGGATGTGATCACAGTGGAGTCGCATTGATTGGTGGTGGAGAAGGATTTTCACTGGCCATGGTTCGAATCTAAGCTCTATGATACCATAGTAGAAAAATAAAGAATTGTAAATTCAATTCATCATCTATTGATTGAAAATGAATTGATGAGCTGAAAGTTCAGGTTACAGTCCCTTATATAGGGAAGCTTAACCTACACTCATATTTGAAGGAAAGGCAGTAAATACTTTGGTAATTGCCTATATTCCTTATGCATTCAGACACCCTCATTCTAATTAATATATTATTATTTGTTTCTACATTATATATCAGCTAATGACCAAAATAATTTTTACTCGGCATGCAAAAAAAAATGGATACATCATCTTCAAAAACGAATCAGAAACCCTTGTTAACATTGCCATCCTAAAACAGTTTTACAGTTAAGCTTAGAGCTTTTTGATGCAACTTAACCATTAGTGAGGGGAATATTGAATGTTTAACCATTTTAAATATTAACAACCGTGTCAGAATGAGCTTCAAGTAAAACAACCATGTCAACTAACAAGATAAATGAGCAATAAAGATTAGTCTTGACTTAAAATAAACGCCTCATGTTGCATAATACAGATTAGTCTTGACTTGTTGGGATTATCAAGTTAAATCACATTTTGTTCTTCATGTAAAAAAAAGATACAGCGGGAAAATATCAAAGTCACGTCATACGTCATATATAGAAATTTTTTTATTGAAAGTGTAGGGGGACCATCATGGCCTCTAAAGCCCTCCGCCTGCAATAAAGTCCCAAGTTTCAACGAGTATGAATCCCTCTTTTGGTTGTAGTTGCAGATGAATTAGAGCATACTGACGTTGTAGGATAGTCACCACAAGGACAGTCAAGACCACATGGGCATTTTGACTGATGCTTATAAATTCACGAACTAATTTGCATATTCACTCAAACAAGAAGTAGGTGAGTGAGTGAGTGAGTAAAATCTAGTGTGAACTGTGAATGTATTGCATCTTAGAATCTAGCGAGACTTCTTAATTCTATGGTTCTCAGCCGTAGTCCGTTAGGAGCCTAGGACTGGACCACTACGCATTTTCTTACCCTGCCCAAAATTAAAAACAGAAGGACAATATATAATAAACAACCGCTAGAAAATGATTACCTTAAAAAAAACTGCTAGAAACCGAGATAACAAAAATAAAAAACAATTGGTAATAAAAGGAAAGGAAAAGTTGAGAGGAACTAGAATGGATTTTAATTGCATGAAAGCCGATACATAATTGAAAATGTATATAACATAGAGGACAAAATAAGGCAGAATTATTGTCTTTCAAACACCATAGACTCGTGCTAGAAACTAGAAAAAAGCTATATATATATATATATATATATATATATCCTAGCCTCCCTAATCATTGAAATATAAGTTTACAGCCCCTTGGACACAGAGATAATTTCTGTAACATCTGGTACTTGGCATTTAAATCTATGGAACAAGCATTGTGAATTGTCATGTTACTTAATACTTTTGAACTGTGCATAACATATTCTGCAAATTGAAGCTCGCACTTTTTGCCTCTATAATTCTTAAACAAGCAAGTTTTGAGCTGAGATGCAAGGCATTCTGGAACAATCTTCGGGTCCTCCCAATTGTCCTCAACATCATCATTTCCATTCTCTGTCCTATTTTCTATCTCCTCCTGTAAACAATAAGTAAATTTCCACCCAAAACAAGAAACAAGAGTTAAGTTAGGTAGAGGTAGAGTTATATAAAATATCAGGAAATTAATCAAAGTATATGTGAAACCTCATGAATGATAAGATGTTGAAGCTTTGGACTGTGTTGAAGCATTTGTAGCATCCACATCCACTTCTTAGGCCAACTTTTACCCTCTAAGTTAGAGAATAGCTCCATTTGAGTTAGATTGTAAAAATGGGGACTTGGACATAGTGGGTCCATGTCTGCATGAATTACAAAGATGGGAAAACATTAGAAATCAATCATCTTATTGTGATTTGTTTTGTAAAATGAAACAAACTATTACTTACCAGCTTTATACTGAGACTACGTGCCCTGTAAAAATCCACGCCTTCAGAGTTTATTTGTTTTATTCCTTCTTCATTGGTTTTTTATCCCTCCCTATTTCTTCATCGTGCTCATCATATTTGAGGTATTTTCATTCCTTTTCAATTCTAGTCGATAATTGAATCGATTATGTCTATTTGATTTGAATCTTCTAAAATTTGTGGGATTAAAGTGATTTTGATTTATGTGACTATTTTATCTTTCAATTTTTTTGATTTATGTGTGCGCCTAAATTTGATGCGTGAATTCTTGCCACCAACTATCTTTTGTTTTTGCCACTTTTAACTAATTAATTGTCCTCTGTTAGAATTTATTTGAAGGAACGTTACCAGCAGCCTAGACTCTCCCCAATGAGCACCTCACAAGCTCACCTCACAAATGGGTAACTCAACCTAATCCTATTTTCATATATACAAGTATTCTTTTGCTGTTTGATTTGATGAATCTCAAATAATAACCTCACCCTTTGGTTTCTTATTTCATCAATACAATAGAAAGAAAATTTCTTCATGGGAAGAAGCGGAAGGAGCAAAAAGTAGAAAGCACAAAGGAGGATCTTCTCCATGGGAAGAAGCCAAAGGAGCTAAAAGTAAAAAGTACTGAGGGAGAGCTTCTTTTTTATGCAAAGACGTTGGAAAGTAACTCTCTCTCTCTCTCTGTCTCTCTTTGCTGTTTGCATTTGATCAAATAACCTCAGCTTATGTTTGTTTCTTCTCTTGTTTCATATGGAATAATAAACAGTCTACAACAAGCTGAAAGATATAGATACAATAGACCTCAAGTGGTGTCCAATTATACCTGATAAGGCAAGTTTTTCTCTTAAAGTTTCATAAATTTAGTTTCTATGTGCATATTTTAATTCTTTAGGATCAATGTCTCTCTAACAGCATGCATACTTGGAGCATGAGAAAAGCTTTGCTGAACTTTTCAAGAATCATGCAGAGAGAAAGAAGCGGTGGATGATGTTTGAAGAAGAAAAAGAGCGTCTTCAAAAAGGGAAAGAGGAGCAGTTACTGATAGGTTGATACCATGTTTGGCTCTATGATGCAGAAGAATTTTAATTATAATTGTGTTAGGTTTCTTTTTTTGTATTCTGTGGTTGGATTTCATTTCTTGTCTAATAGAGACTATGTTCTGCTAATCTTTTTGGCACGTATTGTGCTTCAAGATTAGTCCTCCTGTTTTTGATAATCCATTGACTTTACTAACAACTAAGTATTGAGTAAAAATGCAAGTAAAACAACCGTGTCAAGTAACAAGATAAATGAGCAATAAAATTGCTTGAAGATGATTAGGTATTGCCTCATGTTGCATAATACAGAATAGTGTTGGCATGTTGAGATGATCAAATTAATATTAACAGTAAAAGAAAAATGACAAGACTGTTTTGTGTGGATTATAATTGCAAAAACTGCAATGCTACATTCAGCGAAGAAAAACATCATGAGGGCATCACGAAATTGAAATACACGAATAAAAAATCAAGGCAACCGGAATACACAGGAGGTGGGTTGAAATAATGTGAGTCAATGAAAGAGTGGAAGTGGATGGAATACGCTTTGCGAGCAACTCAGGAGATACAACATTTCCCTTGCACAAAACATGGCTTTGTCGCTTCATGTTTTTTTGGCTAAGAATGAATTAAGCCAAATTATGAAATTAATAAAGGAAAAAGAGTTCTTTCTACAAACAAGTTTGTCAACAGGTAGCTTTTGTCCTCTGCAAAACCATGCAATTATGCGTAGAAATAAGAAATATCCATCCTCTTTTTACACAAGATAAGGAAAGAAATTTCTGAATAAAATAAAATGAGAAATTCATAAGGAAAGGCTTATGAACTTGAAAAGTTAATCTCCTATGAAGATTGGGGAGAACACAAGAAACGCAAACGCGACAATGTAAGAACCTGTTCAATTTTGGTAACACGGAGCAAGATGGCTATAAAAAAATTGGTTCTCTTCAGCTGCTTTACTCCCAAGTCCCACCAGGCCACCACCCAGAGCTTACATGTGTAGGTAGGTTTTTTCACAAACTCAAATAGAGTAAAATATAGAACAAGGTAAAAAAGAAAGGTTCAGAAATCGTGTAACCACCGAAGCATAATAAATAACAGAATATCAAAGCTCCTTCCTTGTCCATGAATTTTTGTATTCCATTTGAATTTGAAATTAATGGTTCATGGTACTTATTGATACTCTCACCAGAGGACTTTTCAACCAAAAATTTTCCACCATCAAAAACAATTCTCAAACAGTGACATCCACCTAATTAAATCCATAAAATGATAAGTACAAAACAATGGGATGTTCAAAAGAATCAAAGTAGAATACCTTCTCAGCGTAGAAGCTATGTGATACCACTAGGGCATTTTCTCACCCTTGCCGAAATACCAAAAAAAAGTACACCGGTGACAAACTTACAAACAGGAATTCAGAATTTACACACTTTGATCCACGTAGCTATGCATCATATCAATGTTTAATAAACAACTGCTGGAAAATGATAGTGATCAAGATAACTAAACTAAAAAACAATCGGTAAGAAAAAGAAATGAAAAGTAAAAGTTGAGAGGAACTAGAATGGATTTTAATTGCATGAAAGGCAATACATAATTGAAAATGTATTCAACATAGAGGACAAAATAAGGTGGAGTTATTGTCTTTGAAACACCATCGACTCGAATATAACAAAAAAGCTAGACATGTAGAATTATATAAATCCTAGCCTCCCATCATTACTCAAATATAAGTTTGCATCCCCTTGGACACAGAGATAATTTCTGTAACATCTGGTGCCTGGCATTTAAATCTATGGAACAGGCACTGTGAATTGTCATGTTACTTAATACTTTTGAATTGCGCATAACATATTCTGCAAATTGAAGCTCGCACTTTTTGCCTCTATAATTCTTAAACAAGCAAGTTTTGAGCTGAGAAACAAGGCATTCTGGAACAATCTTTGGGTCCTCCCAATTGTCCTCAACATCATTTCCATTCTCTATCCCATTTTCTATCTCCTGTAAACAATAAGTAAATTTCCACCCAAAACAAGAAACAAGAGTTAAGATATGTAGAGCAAGAGTTAAACAAAATAAATAAATATCAGGAAATCAATCAAATTATATGTGAAACCTCATGAATGATAAGATGTTGAAGCTTGGGACTGTGTTGAAGCATTTCAAGCATCCACATCCACTTCTTTGGCCAAATTCTATGCTCTAACATCATCTTCTTAGTCCAACTTGTACCCTTTAAGATAGAGAATACCTCCATTAAGTTAAAGAAAAGCTCCATTTGAGTTAGATTGTAAAAAATGGGGACTCTATCATAGTGGGGCTGTGTCTGCATGAATTACAAAGACGACAGAAAATCAGAAAGCAATCATGATATTGTGATTTGTTTTGTAAAAGGAAACAAAGTCTTACTTACCAGCTTTATACTGAGACTCCGTGCCTTGCAAAGCAAGAAGAAAGGAATAGCTTTGCTATCAGAAAGCTTGGCTGTCACTAAATTGGGTAAGCGTTTGATCTTGTCTGCTGCTGTTTTTGGAACAGGTTTCAATACGTATACATTATTTGTTTGCAGTTCCTCTAGAATGGGAAAGGATAAGAGCAAGTTGATGATATGCCTATGATTTGGTAAATAAACACCATCCAAGTGGAGAGTTTTGATGAGTGAAATATTATTATTTATTTGAGGAATGTCATCCATGATTGATATGCCCTTTATTTTGAGAACAGTAAGCGTCTTACAAGTAAATATGTTGGAAGCTAATTTCATGTCAAAAGGGTCAAACAACATGTTAAGTTCAAGGGTTTCAGTTCGTCTTTGTATTGCTTCAGTAATAAGTTGTGTGATATCATTTGGTTCCTCAACTCTATAACAAGTTTTGAGGCGGAATGATCGTATTGGCAGTGTGATGTCGCGCGATCGCATGACTGAGTAAACATGACTGCAAAGAGTGGTTTCCTTCATGAAGGGTGTTTGGTCGATGAAATCGAGAGTGAGGACTGAGAGCCACAATGGTTTCCACCTCTTTGAAAGGATGCTTGTGGCGACAGTGTCTTTGGTTGGGAGAAAGGAGAGAATGTGACAAAGAATTGAGTCTGGAAGGGAGCTAACTCTGTCACAGTCTTCAATTGGAATCGATGATCGCTGCTTCTTCGACTTGGACATCGCAGTTAAGGTTTCTCTGCAAACTCTAATCCCCTTTTGATTTCAACAAACTGCTAATTCTCAAACAAACCTCCAAACGATGAATTCTCGTAATATTATTTGCCGCTGAACTTGCAGGTTTAGGATTCAATCTATAGTCTATATGGACAAACCTAAATACCCAAATTATCACTCTAATTCTAGAACAAATCTCTTCACTGATAACAAAACAAAATAGTATACTCTTCAAAAAGACTAAACTACCCACGAAAAACCAACAATATAAGCCTAACAAATATAATATATATTTTTTAAATATAGTCAATATAATATAAACTTTTATATTTTTTAAAAACACAGTATAGTATTTTTATAGTTAAATTTCTTTACATATAATCAGCAAAAAGACGAACTCTTTCCGCTCTTTTCAACCCAAGTGATCGCTGTTTTCAAGTTATAATAAACCAAAGAATTTTGCTCTCCATCCTGCAAAATTTGCTCGCGCCCTGCAGCGTTGCCAAAAATACTCATGCGCTAGTTAACTGGCGCAAGTGCTAAATACTGCGCTAGTTAACGCACGCTGCGCCACTTAACTGGCGCAAGTGCTAAAACACTGTGCGCGTTAACTGGCGCAACATTTAGCACATGCGCCAGTTAAGTAGCGCACATTTTATGCTTACGGCACAGACAAGGCAGAACCTCAATTTTCTCTGATTTTTCAATCCTTCTTTCATACATTCATTCAAGCATGCATTTTTCATCATTTATTCAAACATTCATGCAATCAATCAAAAAATTTGCACATTAAAACAACGGAAAAAATTAATGAATATTGTCATAAAATGACAAATGTTATAGGATTACAATCAAATCCTTCAAAATGTCATAAAAAATCTAGAAAAAAACCATACTCCCGTGGACTCCTAGTCCTCCTCCGGGGAGGCGGTATGTGCTCCATCACGCTCCACTCCGACTGGATGCCCTGCATAATGCGAAGAACCTCCGGATTACCAAACACATCAGGATGCCCCATTGCACTGTCCACTCTGGCCCTGATGTTGTTAATGATCTGGTATGAGTCTGGAGGATGTCTGGCCCACTGCTGCTCAACAATAACCTCCTCAGGTGCAAACATTGAACGAGGTTTTATATATAAAATAAAAAGTTATTTAATAGAAACACTACCTTTATTTGGATATTTTGAAAATAGTCATGAGTTTTTAAAATTTTATCATATCAATTTTCTCACCACAATTGGCGCAATTCAATTATTTAACATATTTTTATATATAGAAGAGAAAAATATCTAATAAAAACATTACATCAATACTGATAATTTTTATTTAATATCTTTAAATATTCGACAATATTAACAATATAATTATTTTTATATAATTATCACAATATTACATTCACACAAGTATTTACTAATTACACTAGGAGGACAAACCTAATTACCCAATTTATCTAATTCTGAAACAAATCTTCTTTTTTATATGGAAATCTTTCTTTATAAATTTGAAAAGAATCCTTCAAATTATTTTTTTGAAAAGAAACAAAAAAGACCATATATCATATCTCCACCAATAAAAAATATATATTTGTAACAAAAAAAACTCCATAATGAACTATTTCTAAGAGGGAAAATTCTAAAAATAAAAAGTTGTTATGGAATTAAAAATGTTATACTATCCACTCTTTTTAGAGTGATTTTTTTTATATAAATTACTGACAACAGTTTATATGAAGTTTTGATTTTAATTATAAATATATGTCTAAATATTTTGTACTTATATATTATAACAAACTATATTTACCTTTTTTATTGACATTAACATACAACATTGGAGAAATTATAGTATAACTAGAAATGAAAAAATTTAACCAAAACCTTGTATTTGTTTTAGGGTATAATTGGATTTTTCAAGTATTCTAGTTTTACTCTTAAAAAAATAAAAAAAAACTAGTTATCTTCGTGCTCTTACCTGAATTGGTAGTTTTTGAACCCAAAAATCCATATATTGAGTACTTTTCAATAGCAACGACTCTCGCAGCAAACTCTCCCTCCCGCGCAGCCGGCTCAATCCTTCTCACCTCTCTGCGCTGCAACAGTAAGGTCTTCTCTACTGCGTTTGATTTGTTGTTCTTGTTCTTCATCGATGCTTTTCTTCATTATATTGGATTTCCATTCATTTTTTCCAATCATTGTTTTGTTGCTTGGTATGTTGTTAAGGTTCAACTGATTTTTCTCCACCGTCATTGTATCAATTGATTTCACGATGTTGCATTGTATGAATTCAGTACTTTTCTATTTTGAATTGAATTGATTCTCTGTGTGAATTGAACTGATTTGTTATTGTTGATTTGAGTAATCAAGAAGGAGCACGGTTCAGTAGAAAAATGTTATACATAATCGGTTTAGGGTTGGGTGATGAGCAAGATATCACACTCAAAGGTTTAGAAGCTATTCAAAAATGCGACAAGGTTTACATGGAAGCTTACACTTCCCTTCTCTCCTTCGGTCTCTCTTCACACGGCCTCTCCAACCTCGAAAAATTATACGGTAAACCCATTACTATTGCTGATAGAGAAATGGTTGAAGAAAAAGCTGATGATATTCTCTCCCAAGCTCAACTTTCTCTGCTTTCCTCGTTGTTGGTGATCCTTTTGGGTATATCTAATCTATATGATATGATTATGCCTTAACAATTTTATTGTTTAGCTTTAATTATTGATTTTGGTGTTTTTCATAGGGCTACTACTCACACTGACCTTGTTGTTCGAGCTAAGAAGATGGGAATTGAAGTCAAAGTTGTGCACAATGCATCCGTTGTGAATGCAATTGGGATTTGTGGTTTGCAGCTATATCGTTATGGGGAAACTGTTTCAATACCTTTCTTTACTGAGACGTGGAGACCTGATAGCTTCTATGAAAAGATTTAACAAAATCAAAATTTGGGACTTCATACACTTTGCTTGTTAGGTTAGGTTACTGTCTGTTAGTTTTACTCTCAACTTATGCTCAATTGTTTGAAATTTTTGTGTCTGTATCAATGTCGATTTTACAAGAAAATGCATTGAATGTGAAATAATTAAGTGTCTGTTCCTGTTTGTATTGATCAACTCAAAGCACAAAACTTCTTTATTGAATTTTATATCAAATATCAAAGCCTAAGAATATCATGTAAATATCTAATACATGGTTAGCCATATAAATATTTTAAGCGATTGTACCGGTTGAAGTAGATAAAAGTGTCAGAGGGGAATCATGGTTCTTTGGAAAGGGTACTAAAGCTCATTCTTTTTGCTTATTGAGAAAACTAATGTAATTCTCACTTTGATATGGTTACAGATATTCGGGTGAAGGAGCCGACACTTGAATCTTTGTGCAGGTTGGTTTGACAAGTAATCCTTTATCTTCCATTGGTTATGCAGTTTCTTAAGTGATCAATAAGTATTGGTTGCTGAGGTTCTCTGGAAATCGCTATTATGTTAGCAATATCATGGCATTGAGTTTTGTTCTTATTAAATGGTTTGTTATGTCTATATCTTCCTATTCACTGATTTTCATTTATCTTTGTCTGTTTGTTCATTTTAGAGGAAGAAAAGCATACGAACCTCCCAGATATATCACTATAAACACAGCCATAGAGCAGTTACTGGAGATTTCACAAGCACGCGAGGAATCCGGTGAGTACTTTGAACATTCACATCACTCTAGGCATGAGTTTCAAGTCTGGATTATGCATTTCTTGATTGTTGTAATAGTCAAATATACATGTTTGAAATTTGATATGTATTTTACCTTATTTGCCAAAAACTTACTCCAATAAGCTCATTTTCAGCTTTTTAAAAATTATTATGCTATCAAACAATGAAAGTTCCTCTAATGGAAGAAAAGAAGCAAACTAGTGTGTAGACATATCACTGCTGCTATTATGAAGCAACTTATCAATAGCTTTTCTCACCCAAATTCCTTTACCCTTTATAATTTGTGGCTGTTTAAAGTTTAAATTAAATAGACATAGAAGTCAAAGTACTTATATATCTAGGATTTTTTTTTTTTTGCACATTTGCCTACTTCCTCTTTGGCTCTTTTCATTTGGTCAAGCATATCTTTGAAGCCACAAAAAAATAACACGATAATATTCTAAGCATTAGAGCCCATAAAACGTGATCCCATTCTTAGTCTCTAAGGTGTTAGATTGTGCAGATGAACTGCTACAATCAGTTCGAGTTTTGAGAAATGATAGTAAAATTAGACTCGTTATAAATTTAGTATGCTAAAATGCTTTAGTGTCAGATTTTGTTTCAGCTGCTGATATGCACCAATCATTGATTCATTTCTATATTTGTTGTTCATATATTTTAGCTTGCACGTGCTTTTGTGGATCATACACATGTCTTACATTATTATCTGATTAGGAGACTATTTTCTCTGTGATATTTGTTTGATACATGAGCTATTTATTTCTCACAAGAATCATATCGATCAAACTGAAAGTAGTATCCTACCTTGCCTTGCAGCCTACACAAAAGATACAGAGTGTGTGGGGTTTGCTCGTCTGGGAAGTGAAGATCAAATGATAGTAGCCGGAACAATGAAGCAACTACAGTTGATTGACTTTGGAGCGCCTTTGCATTGCCTAGTAATAACAGGCAAGACCCATCCCTTAGAGGAAGAAATGCTGGATTTTTACAGATGCAGTAGTTAAACATCGAAGACACGTGGCCGTTTAATTCAGAAAAAACATGTTTGAGTTATTTACCATCATAGGCACACCCTGCAGATTTACGTTTGGAGAGGTGCATATTTTCTAATGTGGATTTCTGATTTCGAATTTGGGTCAACGCATATTTTTGTTTCCATGTGTGGTTATTTGATCACGTATTGGCCACTAGGCCAATAGCAAAAAATAAAAGAAGAACGTAAAGTAAACCTTGAGATCTTTATAATTTAGTCGGCAGAGCACCTTAATTAAGTGCAGGGCAGAAACAACTTAGACTCTTCCTCTTGCCAGTGTTTACTAAATCACAGTTCCTTCCTATACTACACAAGTTTCATAAGCTCCTTAATGTTCATGTTATTGGTTATAAGCGAAGTCAATAATAAAATCTCAAACAACAAGGCAAAATTGTCCTTAATGTTTATGTTAAAACTTAAAACTCCTAATGATATCATAACGGGTAATTTTTCAAACAAATAATTAGAAGAATTGAATGATCATTGATTTGAGAAAGAGTTAAAACCTATAACATTCATTCCTTTAAACGTGCATCCAAATACTAAAAATGAAAATAGCAAACCAAAAAGAGATTGCTGCATCTGGATACCAAACTCATTACTAAGATGCTTGCCTCATTTTAGAGTTCACAAACACAAATCTTTTAAATCTACCATTTTCAATATTGACATCTAAATTGTTTGTGATATTACACCCATGCTTCACGTGCCGATGCCAAAATCTTTGCGGCCATAATAGCTTTTCTCAGTTCCACTAAAAATAGTGATATATCAGTTTTACACAAGAGGGATAGTGAGATCTTAGACAATTCAAAAAGAGGATAAAAATGGGTGCAACTCCATTCATTATCAAATCAACCTTTCCCACAAACCAAGGAGACTAATTCCATCACAAGAATTAACAACTTGAGTATCCTGTTTCAGCTGCACATCACATGTCCTTCCTTCCATCCCTTACAATCTCAATTTAAATCGTCTGACCTCTAGACAATTAATCGTCCCTGTGGATAAAAAGAGCAGTTGATAGAAAAAAACCATGCTTTTGAAAGGTACTATGCATAAATTTAGAGTAATTTTATGGTAGGCCAATTTCAAACAACTACTTTCTTCTCTTTACATTTAGGAGTAAAGATCTCAAACAATAAATTGTACATAGAATTTAACTGCAAAGATCATATGATGGGTCCATTGAACTGACATTAACTTATACATAGTAAAAACTCAAAACTCATAATCAAGAAATACCTTCTCTTACTTGTACATTCTCCTAGAATAACATAATTCCATCAAAGTAAAAAGTTTACACCAAAGGTTCAGTTCAAAATGATGGGATAGTGTGATCTAAGACATACAATTCAAAATGGGTGCAGTTCCATTCATTATCAATTCAACCTTTCTCACAAACCAAGAAACTAATTCCATCACAAGAAGCAACTTGAGAATCGTGTTAAACCTGCACATCATTATCAATTCATGTATATATGCATTTTATGAAAGGTGAATCTAGTTGTCCTGGTTGTACAATTAAAGTTTGGGTGTGAGAACATTTTATGCGGATTTCTAATTTCAAATTCGGGTCACGGCATATTTTTGTTTCCATGTGTGGTTATTTGAAGAACGTGAAGTAAACCGAGTGTGTGGTTTTACATACTTACAAAATTAGCCGTTTATCTTTAAAAAATTTAAAACACAATCAATTCAATTATTAGTTACCAAAAAATTGAAGCAACCGCGAATATGGTGGTTTTGTTTTTCTAAATTTAACGGTGATAGCAAATCCTATATTATTATATTAATTTTGTATCAAACTATCAAATGAACTAAAATACTGACAAACAGCAATGGAATTTTCAAAACACTGTGGATGATATATCATATATTTCATGAGGGGATAGTTACACCAATGTCATATATTCAAACAAGACAGAACTAAGAGATGATTAAAAGGGAAGTAATTAGGGGATAGTTACTAAGAGATGGATATTTAACAAGAAAATAAAACCATAATAAGAAAACTAATACTAACATCCTCCTTAATGATTCCCATTGCCATGACTGCCAGGTTTTGTTCTCTTTGTCACCTTCTTTGTTTGCTTCAGCATTGTCACCTCCTTCTTTGTTTCCTTTAGCGGTGCGATTATCTCTAAACAACTCTTTCAGCATCATATGGATTTCCTTCACCTCAGCACTTGTCTCAGTCTGAGTCGTGTTGAGTTGTCCCACATCCTTGCTCAATTCCTTCACAAAGTCAGTTACAGCATCGACCTTCATCTCCAGCACGTTCTTCAAAGCCTCTCCAGATCCTTCACCTTCAACCTTTGTCATCAATCAGCTTAAACTCCTCTGGGATGTCATTCCCTTTGTTAAACTGTCCAAGCAGATCTGGATAATCATCCAGCATCGAATCCCATTTTCTCTGTAAATCAACACAGAAAATCACCTCATTAACAAAAGAAGATCTCACTAAATTAAAATAAAAAATAAAAAAAACAAAACAGAATCAAACTCTGATTTCATTTCAGAGTAAAGAAAGAGGTGTTGGATCCCTTCACTGTCAAAGTATCGAATGTCGTCCGAGAGGGATACGGGAAGTAGGAATATTGATTAATGTGATTGCAAGTTGTAACTTCAGTTTTTTTCATTGAATGATGATTCTGACTAGTCATATTGTAGGTAACCCATATTAAGTTAACTAGTTAATTAAGGACGTAGTTAGGCTCAATAAAGCATGTTTCCTATAAACAAAATTGGATTTATATGGAGAGTTAGGCCATTACCTTTTCAATAAGTGCATTAACTTTTGGTATCATCTCCAATTTTTATAACCAGATACAAGAGTGATGGAAGTTGGGAAATTTTAGTTTATGAACTGCTAAAGAGCAAATCATTATTTTAAAAAGTGGCTTTTATGCTTTTGATACATCCTCAAGATGATTAGTATGTTTAATTTTTCTGTTTGATTGCTAATATGTGATATGTATAGGAAGAGGTTGCTAAATCATTTGGCATACCAGCTCAATTCCAACGCTTTTTGGGTATTGGCAAAGCGAGAAAACGATAAATGTCATCCATATCGACCATTAACACATATTGAAGAAGCAGAGTTCAAGAGAATGCCGGAAGCTTTTAGATTATATTTTTCTCATATATCCCTCTTCAAGCTTCTTATTTTATGACTTTATCATCTCTGCTTGTTAGCTTTTAGGTAAATGCTGGTTTTGTTTTAAAAAATACTTAGAGCTTGTTTTCCCCCTAATTTTATAACACTTTATATCAAACTGTTAATTTCGTGATTATCATGGATGGTTGCATTAGATTTCATTTTTTGGGCCAGGTCAACAGTTAATTTATTCCATCTTTGACTACCTTCATTTATCTCTTTAAATGTATTTTATAATGTATATGCAATATTTGGAAGTGGTTTTCATATTGATTGTTTTGGATCCCATGGTTTTTTAGGCTAAACTTGAAGCGAATGTTTTTTCCTTGTTCAGGTTCCTTTTTCTTCCTCTGCTAATGAAACCAAAGATGAAGAATCATTGGATTGGAAGAGCAAAACAAAAACACTAAAGGCTCAACAATCAAAAGGGGATGAAGGTACCAACAAAACCAACACTTCAAAATTCGTTAGCATAGACCTGGAAGAAATTGATGCTATGATAGACGAGGATGTCATTGCTCCAACCAACAAGGTTTTATCAGAAGGGATTGCCCTTTTATTACAATACAATCTCAGCATTCTGTCGAAGGACAAGAAGAAGTCACAATACTGGATCCCAACCTCCCTAAGCAACTTCTTCAGGAATTGAGGGATATCACCTTTAAAGACTTGGTTGAAAAAATTAAAGAAGGTCTCACTCCAAAAGTTAACTTCAATGCAATCGAGGTAAAAATTGACGCTAATGCTGACGCGTTCTCCTCTCAGCAATTAAAACAAATTGGTGTTGTTGTTAACCTTCTCAACTACATTGTGAGGATGTTTGAAAAAAGAGCAAGTATCAACTAAGAGAAACACTGGCCAAGATAATGAAGCATTGAATGTGACAACACAAAAAATATTGACCAACAAACACAGCTTAACTTTCTTGATGCTCAGCTTGAAAAATTACAAGACGAAAGGGCCAAAATGGCTGTGATTCAAGATCAAGAAAAAGATAAGATCACATCTTTGATCAAAGAAGTTTTCCATCGTCTCGTTGATGATTAATTCAAGTTGAAAGTGTTGAATACAAAATCTCGGAGGTGGAAACTAAATTGGAAAGTCACGAGAAGGTCTACAGAATCTGCAGGGCAATCCCTCCATTTTGAGTTATGTACTTTCTTGGCCTTTTTGACCACAGACATTTTACTTCTAGGCCACTCTAGTCTACTAACATTCTTCTTTAATATTATCAATCATGATTACTAGTGTAGTACATTACAATATATACATTTCATATTTCGATTTGATAGAAAACTGATCCTAATTGATATGTATCCTAGTGTCTATTTTGGACATTAATCTCATTTTTTGAATTGAATCTTGATTCGTTCTTATGAATCACTATATAAATTTAGTGTAGTCATACACTTTTTCCCCCCTTCAATTTATCGTGATAGAATATGAAGGCATTTATTCGATTAAGATCATACAACTTTCAACGATTTATGTCTACAACGATTTTCTGCTAAGATACTTTCTACCATAAACACCAATTTTAAAAAGATCGTAAATGTAAACAACAACAATCTTAGTAAGAACTGATAAAGAGGAGGAATACAAATGAAAAACCTCTTCTAAAAGCAAGGTATAAGTTCAATCGCTCAAATGCTCTACTTTCCAGATTCTAAAAATCCAAAAAAATGGGTGGTTTTGCATGTTTTTACCCATTCGGAAGATAGAATTTGAAATATCTATATGGTGGGGGAGAAGTATAAGTAGGAACCACATAATCATCCAAGCATTTTATCAAATCCAAGTTGTTTTGTCTGTTAAGCCAAAGCTGATATGTCCGTTAAGTGGGTGATGTGGTTCTCTCTGACACTTGGCATCAATTTTTTCCCCAACCAGATCAACTTTGGCTTAACGGACATATCAACTTTGGCTTAACGGAGGTTGATAGAAATGACCTATCTGAAACAAACTCGAAACTTAAAGGATCTATCTGAAACCTTAGAAACTTAAAGGACATATCCGAAACAAACTTGAAACTTAAATGACCTATCTGAAACCTTAGAAACTTAAAGGATCTATCTGAAACAAACATGAAACTTAAAGGACCTAGGAGGTATTTGGCCTAAAAAATAACAACAGGAAAGACAAGGAGAAATAATCGGGGAGGAGAATGGTGTGAAAATATTGATTTTCATTCTTGATGTAATACATACAACCATTTTGGTGTGCCTCGACAACAATTCAATTAAAAGATTAAAAAGCATTAACGAACATTTTCAATTAGGACACTACATACTCAGTTACATAATATATCTAGTACCTGTACTCAGTTTTTTACAAATTGATTAAACCAAGTCCTTGATCCATGATTTTAAATACTCATGCACAATGTTTTTCAATATCAGGTTCAAAGATCAAAGATTGGATTGTTCAATCAACTTTCCATTCAACTTGATTTAATCCACCTATATGAAGAAAGTTATCTGCATTCCACAAATTCAGATAAAGCACCATTAAATGCTGAACTAGCTTCCAGAAATGCCACAAGATGCTTGGTTGAACCAGTTTCCTGATCTAGTTCAAAACTACTTCAAAATTGAGTCAAAAATAAGTTGTTTGCTCAACTTTTTTAAGGAATGAACGGCAGATGCTTTTAATATGGACATTTTACAAAAGGACTCAAAAGCAAGATGCGTATTGGAGATAGAATTGGCAAAAATTCTTAATTTTATTCAACTGGTTCCATCGTTGGGTCAAGACTATATTTGAAACTTCCTCCAAAAACTACTTTTAAAATAAAATTATTTATACATAAAGTTAACTAAAAGATCTTTTTAAACTTAACATAAATCATCACAAATTCAAACAGTTTCTATTTATTTTTTTATCAATGCAACGCCTAGTAACTTCGGCCCCAGTATGTCCACTTCTTTGCAGGCTTACCCGATGAAAAGCACTTGGTGCCTGTAAAACCAACACCATACCATTTATTTAAGGCTTATAACTGGCTGTTGTTTAAGAATAGCAGATAGTAAGTGCAAAGAACATCAAACAGATTTTAACTGGCTGTTGTTTAAATTCAATAGCACAAACATTTGAATAAGGATTTTACCTTCTAGGAGTTCTGGCTGATCAAAGGGACTACAGAGAGTCTTTGCTGCTCCCATTTCATTCTTTGTCACTCTTTTGACATGTAATTCCACATCCTGAAGCATATATAGATAAAAAACAGTTAACAAGAAAGCTCTTTTCAAATAATTGTTCAAATTGTATAATTATGCCTCTTAGTATTTTTTGGTGAGACTCGTAATAAAACTGTAATACTAACAAGTTCTTTTGATATTATGATGAATATATAAATCTTGATTCTTAATTTAGTTGTTTATAAATAGTGCTCATTTAATTTCATCTAATTATATATATTGGTGTTGCCGTCCTATATCTTGAACTATTGACGTCTATGTATCGGTGCATGTGTCAGTTCAGTCCATGTGTCAGTTTTTTGTTAATTTAGACTTCAAAATAGGGAAACACATATAACTATTATAAGGATTTATTTTATAATTGTATAAAATAACACACAATTTCTACCTTCTCATCACACCAAGGAGCTAAGATCATCTTTCTTTGATTCAAAGCTTCTGCAAACTCATTCCACGTATGTATGACTTGAATACATTCATCTCGTTTTTGTTTTGCAACATCGAGCATATTTTGTTGAATATTATTGAGCAACTTTTCAATTTCTTCAACCAAATCAGCAATAGCAATGTCCATCTTTGCTTCATTATCACGTCGAACAACACAAACCTGTGCAAAATTGAAGTGATTTATTTGGTATCTCATTGAACATACAGAGTAGAAGCAAAATTACATATGTAACAATATAAGAACAACAACAAGACAACATAGATAACCTGCTTATTTACTAAATCCTTTGGCCCAATTTCAATCCTTAGAGGGACACCTTTCATTTCCCATTCAGAATATTTCCTTTCAGGAGAATAGTTATCTCTAGAATCTAACTCAGCACGTATTTTTGCTTCACACAACATATTCACAGTTGCTTTACAAGCGTCATAGATTCCTTGATTATCAGCATCTTTGTAAGACACTGGAATCACAATGACTTGAGTTGATGCTACTTTAGGAGGTAGTACCAATCCCTTGTCATCACCATGAACCATCAACATCACTCCAATCTGTTAAAAAAGCAGACTAAAATAAAAATGCAATCGTACATAGAGGAATCCTTCCATGCATGTATACTCTAGACATTAAAAGCTTACAGTTCGAGTAGAATAGCCCCATGAGTTCTGCCAAACCATTGCTTTCTCTCCCTTCTTATCTTCAAAGTTTACCTCAAACTTTTCAGCAAACTTTTGTCCCAAACAATGGGTAGTTGCACCTTGTATCCCACGACCAGTGTTTGGAATAAATGCCTAGGAAAATTGAACATAATTATTTTTTTATAAACCTTTTAAATTTGTACCATTCGAACAGCATGGCCACCCATGAATGTTGACATGTACCTCAACAGTGTTGGTGCAAATTGCACCGCCAAATGTATCTAATTCACTTTTTGTACCCTTTATGACAGGAACTGCCAAATACTCTTCGTATATACGCCTATATAATTCCAATATCTCAAGAGCCTGAAACAATAACAGTTTAGAGTATTTTGAAAAACAACTTTAAGAGATGACCAATCTCCATGCTTGTGTGGAAAATATGAACATTTTAGTATTAGTAAATTGTATGCAGCAGATGCAAAAAAGGAAGTCCATAAATAACTAATTTAAGCAAAATAAAACCACAAGGTGGTGACAAAAAATAATTTTAAAAAATATCAAATTACATAGGAAATTATTCACAAAGACTCGTTACAGATGCCAAAAATGCATAAATTAAGCCAGATTCCTAAAATAACTACTTGATGGAATACCTCTGCATGTGCTTCATCCTCTGTTGCAAAAGCACTGTGACCTTCTTGCCAAAGAAACTCACGACTACTGCAATCAAAATTTGTATAAGCAACCTGAAATGGGACTATAAACAAGTTCCAATATAAAGTAGATGTGCAAGATAAAAACAATATCCAAGACTAATTCACAAAACTCACCACAAGACGAACATCCATTCAAAAAGAAAATGTGCAGAACTTTAAGGCATTATGTAAGACATAAAACTACAATGCATAATATCAATTTTTAGAATTTTCGAAGCCTCATATTTAAAGCTTGAAAGTTTTCATTACGTTACAGCAGCCAATACATTGTTATAACATGGAGAAAGGAAAACATGGTCAAAAAGAAAGTACCTGATAAATGGTATGGGATCTCCGGCCACCCATCTAACAGCATTGCACCATTGATTAAGTTTCAAAGGCAAGTCACGATGTCCCCTTATCCACTTAGAATAATAGGGATACATGATAGTTTCACTACTTGGACGAAGAGCAAGATCTGTTTCCAAATCAGACTGTCCAGACTTTGTTACCCAAGCAACCTGGAAAACAAGCAAGATAATCAGAAAAATGCTAATAATGTCCTCAAGGGAAAACCATCATCAGTAAAACGAGAAACATTGATAAAATAATTAGGAATCAACAAATGATTTAATAATGCAATGATTTTCAACTATTTAGGAGCAAACCAATAAGCATGGTATGCAAGGAAAATGTTAAATAGCCTAACCCAACAAACTTAAAAACTCTCACCTCTGGCTTAAAACTGTCATTATGGGCCTTCTCCTTTTTCAAATGACAGTCTAGTACAAACATAGGGAAGTAGCAGTTCTCGACATTCATTTTCTTTATTTCTGGATCAAAAAATGCCTGCACATTTTTTTGAAATATGAAAGCAACTCTCAGCTAAGTAAAGCTTAACAGAAAAGAAAAGAACTATATAATTCTATATCCATGTCTGAAGAAGCATAGTTTCACCAAAATCAAAAATATCACCAATTGGAAAGAATTAGAAATTTTATTTTTTTTGCATCAACTCTATAGCTAGCTAATCAAGCGTATAAAATAAGTACAATATCCATAAATAAATTCAAATCATTGAGAAACATACTTTCAAAGTCTCCCATATTTCCACTGCCGATGGTCTCAGAATATATAAACCAGAAATATCATAGTGCTCAATCAATTCCGCACTAACGACAACCTGTCAGAGCAATCAAAAGCCAAAGTCAAACAGGTTGGAGGGTTTTTTTTTTCTTTCTAAAAATAAATATTGTATTGCTCAGTTTCCTGAAGCTATAGTCCGTGTACACACGTGAGATACGAAATAAAATCATATAAATGATCACTCTCTCCTCAATTTTATCAAGAAGAATAGTAGAGGTATATTTGGAGTCTGACTATCTATGCTTTGATTTCTAATTCTCTCAGAAGACCAAAGATCAAAATTCTTGCGGTTGGAATGACAAATTACGTTCAACACTCCATTCACAAATTATTTGGTGATCATTCACAAATTATGGAATGACATGTATGGATATAATCTATACACATCAAAATGTGAAATCTAAATATGGATGTCTAGCGGGGAACCAAAAAAATCAAAGTACATTCCTATTAAACACAAATATATTGAATTAGGGATATTGTAGAAAGGTTTAAACGAAAAGGAAAAGTAGAAAAGAAATGAACCTCAGAATACCAGTCATGGAAATTTTGATCCTTCCGATTGATGAGTTTTAAGGCGGTATTCATCTTCTTACCTGTAAAATATTGGCATTAGCATAAAGAAAGATGAACAAATAGAGAGCGGTTCGTAATTGTTACCTGAAAAGCAGTGAGCGACAAGAGGCGGAAGAAGGGTTTTGCAAGAAATTATAAACCCGCGTCTAGTTTTATAGGGTAAAAAGGTTTTTGGATTAAAAAAACACTATAACCCGTTTGTTTTGGATATTTTTGAAAAATAATAATCTAAAAAAAAAACAGATTTTAAAAAAATCTATTTGTTTAAAAAGTCACTTTTAACCTTAATTTTTAGTAGCTTTTCTAAAACCTTAGCTTAAGAACTTCAAATAAAAAAAAAAAAAAAAATATATATATATATATATATATATATATATATATATAGGGGATGTTTCAAATGAGAAGTGGTTTTAAATGAGAAGTAAGAAGTCTAGATATCAGTCATCAGATTAAATAAACGGTTCAGATCATCTTTTAATTAATAACAACTTTCTCTTTCATTCATTCAACTCATGTCTTTCTCTCTTTCTCTCCCATTCACGATTCTTCCAATTCTTATGGGTGAAGAACAACTTCTCTTTCCTCTCTGACCATTCACTTCTCATGGACCTCCTCTTCATCGATTCTCAGCGCCACAAACACAGTTGATAAATCCAAAAATGTGTTCCCAGTAGAGATGAACTTGCCTCTCTATTTCTTCTAGGGTATGCTAATTGTTTGAGATGATTAAATTGAATTGGAATTAAGGTTTATTGCAGCCGATTGAAGGTAATTGAATCGAAATTAAGGTTTACTATAACTGATTGAAAATTTATCTTGTTTTTTAGGGTTTATTGTATGGAATTTATTTTGTTATTTTCTGCTTTTGAACCGTAAAAATATGGTCTGGAATTTGTTGTGCTCATTTCTGGAATTTGTTTTGTTGTTTTCTTTGTGTTTGAACAGTTGTTTTTATAGAAATACGGTATGTGTAATTTGCTCTCTGAAGGTGAAAGTGCAATTTCTCTGTGTCTGATAGCTATGTCTTGATTGGAGATGGAATTGTCATAGAAACTTAAACTAGAATGAATGCAGAGTGGCAGCAAAATTGATGTCCAACTATGGCAGAATGCATAATGGCAGCAAAGTATGGCTATACGAACAAAGCTACATCGTGTGGAACTGTAGTCTGATGTAGCATATATGTTTTGATGGGTACATGATGAAGGCATCCGTTTCACTTAAATGGTGCTATCAGCAGCTGTGCAATATACAGTTGCATGACAAATATGAGGATGATTTTATCAGCGGTGCAGCGACTATCGAATAGTCATACTTGTAGATACCATCAAATGTTAGATTGAAAAAACAATTGTAATTTTTGTTTTAAATTTGTGATGAGATTCACAATTTTATTGTAAACAAATTCTTATTATATCAAATGAGCTGAATGAAATATGGAACTTTTTCCAAAATCATAGTATTCTAGTCTTATATTTTTTTCGTTTCATTAAACTGATTCTATATTATATCAAATGAGTTGAATGGAATATGGAATATGATTTTTTTTCCAGTGGCTGGAGGTAGTTCATTTTATGCAACTTTAGATCATTTGTTTGGGTCTCAGATAATCCCTCCCCAAAATTAACAAGGTTGTCATAGAGTTGTTTGTTTATTCCAACTAGGTCATGATTCATGAAACTTTTCAAGAAAAATTACATCCTTCAAATCGATTGTTTTATACTAGAAAATTATTAAGAACTATAAACAGAATAACCAGCTCATTTTTTGCCGAATTTGCTATAACATGTGTTATCTCTCTTGTGGCTTCTATCTTCCTTAGTGTGATGAAAGTTGGATTGTTGGCAATGGCTTTTGAACTGATTTTAGAAAACCATTTGCAAGCAAGTACTTCCATAAGTATACACTAGTGCTTCAATAAAAAAAAAAAGTATATACTAGTGCTGAATTTCCTCTAAAAAGATGCATATTAACGTGACATTCATAGCCACTAAAAACATGCTTAAACTAATTTGCATAATTTAAGGAAAATGATGTGATAAAGTACATAATAACCTATATCATAATTGATTTGTTCCACATTCATAACAATCAATTTGTTCCACATTTTCAGTACCTTAAACTAATTTGCATATTGTGAGGAAAATGATGTGAACACAGTACACATAACACATCAATCAAAGAACAAAACATTTCAAGCAACCAAAGAACAAAACACAATAAGTACCCAAAGTACATAATAAGTTTCAAGTAACCAAAGTACTGAACATTTAACTAAATTACTGAACATAAAATCACTACTAATATCTTCATCTTCCAAATGTCTTTGTCTGACCATCTACATCTTCCTTTCAACACCTTTCTTTGATAACCTGATATACAGAATTAAGATTAGCACAAGAAGATCAACAATTGACAACTAAATAAAATTCTACAGCAAAAAAAAAAAATGAGTGCAAACTTACATTTTGAAAGGGGTTTCTTGCCAAAATCACAAAGATGATTTTTTAGGACAATTGCGGCTATCGTGATGTGCATAATCGCCACATGATTTACAATGTCTCGTTCTTTTTTGTTGTTGTTCAATGGCCTGCTCTTTACCACTTTTGATTCTTTTACCACTACCTTTAGTTTTTGACCCTTTTGGTGGGAGAATTTCAATTTCCTCAGGGATATTGGAACCAATAAAGGCTTGAAAATCATGTGTTTTGGTTTGCTTGGAACCCCCATCAAAACCATCCAATTGCTTTACCATGTTAATAGCACCATTCAACACAAGAGTCAATTTTTCCTTATCGTGTCCAGCCTTTTCCACACACATACGTAACTGATCCCACACATCTGAAATGAGCTTGTTATCCTTTTGTGCTTTAGAACACATTTCCAAGACATTTCCACCTAAATCAAAAATAAGTTTTCTATTTGCAAGTTTAGTCCACCTGTTCATGATGTACACACTTGGTAATTCACTTAAACCTCTTCCTTTTACAACACAAAGTATGTGTCTACAAGGTATTCCTTGAGCCTCAAACATTTTGCAAGAGCAATCTGCACTGTTATCAAACAAATAGTAAACCACTTCTCGAAGTTTACCATTAACATCACTGTTGTCAATTATGTGCAATATTTCCACTCCATTTTCCTCTTTCTTATCTTCAACTCCACAATCTAGACATGCAGCCCATAATTCTCTTTGAAACATATAAAAGTTCTCATGAGTATAAACATCCCTTGCATGCCGCTCTAAACCACGATTCAACATTAGTTTTGGCATAGAATGAAGTGAATTATTATCAGCAAGTAACTCCTTATGTCTTTGGGCTTCTAATGTAGAATCAAACTTCATCCAAAATTCGACCAAGCTAATACTAGGATTCAAGAAATTACCATAAAAAGAATTCTCACTTTCTGATCTTGATGTTGTTCTCAAAATCCCAGCCAAAAGAACATCCTTAAAGTAAGCTGGGATCCACATGCTACGAAGATCGAACATATGTGACAACCACCCATTATCTTCTAACTCAAACATAGTGATTATAGATTGCCATGATTCTTCAAATTCATCTGGTGTCTCTGAACTCTAAACGCACGACTTGAAACTATTGTTGAAATCCTCGTTATCATTCAAAGAAGCACCCACTTTTTCAGAAACTTTTTTCATAATATGCCACATACAAAATCTATGAACAGAAGATGTAAAAATATTTTCTATAGCAACCTTCATGGCAGGATCTTGGTCAGTTATTATAAGAGTTGGTTTATTTCCTCCCATTGCTTCCAAAAACTTTTCAAACAACCACATAAATGAATCAACTTTTTCATTCGCTAAAAACCCTACTCCAAAAGTAATACATTGTCTGTGATGATTTACTCCCGTAAAAGGTGCAAAAATCATGGAATATTTATTTGTTCGATATGTAGTATCGAATGAAACAACATCCCCAAACAAAGAATAATTTTTCCTACAAATACCATCTGCCCAAAAAACATGTTTTAGATGCCCTTCATCATCTACCTCGTATGCATAATAGAATGATGGATCAAATTCTTGCTTCCTTCTAAAGTTATCAATAAAAACATGTGCGTCAGATTCTTTATTCATAGTTTTCAAATCTCTCGAGTAATTTTGGAGATCTCTCTGTGTGCACCCAACATTTTCATAACCCCCCACTTGCTCTTTCATTAAGTGGTATGTTTTTGAAGGCCCAACATTGGCTCTACTATATGCATGCAATAGACTCTTGTGAACAGGATTCACTTTTCTAAATGATCGTAGAAATTGTTTCTTCTCAGGCGAAGCAAGTGGATGTGTATGAATTTCATGAAATCGAATAAGCTCAAATTTACCTTCTTCTGTCAGTTTGAAAACAACTTTTGCATTGCATCCCTCTCTTGTAAGACTCCTTCTTCTAGTCTTGACTGATGATTCACTTTGCTCCACATCTTTTTTCTTGGTTGATAAATAACCTTCTTTCGAGCATACAAAATACTTCCAACGCCCCACGCCATTTTTATCTTTTGTTAATGTTGAAGAACGTACACTAAATCCAACTATATAAGCATAATTTTTGTAAAATAGTTCACCTTCTTCTAAAGTATCAAATACTTGTCCAACCTTAGGCTTTGATTCATCTTCACAACTTGACACCCGTTCACTTGGTTGTATGTCTTCCATAACAAGGATATGATGTTACCTAGTTGTTTGAATAAAAAGAGAACAATAATAATAACAATGGTACTTAGTTCATGAAGACAAAAAATCCCAATTATATAATAATAATAATAACAATGCCGTAATTTTTTTTTGAATAATAACAACAATGCTAATTTGTTTGAATAATAATAACAATGCTAATTCGTTCATCAGAACAATGTTAATAACAATGTTGTAAACAAAGGGAACTCGAGGTAAAATAACATTTAAAGAAGTGGAAACATCAACCACAAAGCAGAGTTGGTCTCTTAAAGCAACAATAGTGTTAATTTATCAAAGAAGTGGAAACTAACATTAATAACAATATTAGTAATAACAATGGTAAAATAACATTCAAAGAAGTGGAAACTTTGGCGACAATAATAATAACAATGGTAAAATAACATTTAGAGAAGTGGAAACGTCGGCGACAGAGCAGAGGTTGGCCTCTTAAAGCAACAATAATAACAATGGTAAAATAACATTCAGAGAAGTGAAAACGTTGACGACAATAATAATAACAATGGTAAAATAACATTGAGAGAAGTGGAAATGTCAGCAACAATAATAATAACAATGTTGTTACAAAATGGTGAACTTGTTTCATAACATACCTCTTTATGCAGAAATCAAATACTGGAGCAGAGTTGTAGACATGAGCAAGATAATGTTGGTGATGGAGAAGTTTGCTGTGAGAAGTTTTTTGAACTGAGAAGTGAATGGAAAGAAAATAGAGAGTTTGTACATGGGAAAGAAAGAAAAGAATGTGAGAGTTAATGAGAGAGAAGGTCATTGAATGTTTAAGCTAAAATATGACTTGAACCGTTTATTTACCCATAAGAATTGGAAGAATCGTGAATGGGAGAGAAAGAGAGAAAAACATGAGTTGAATGAGAGAGAAAGTTGTTATTAATTAAAAGATGATCTGAACCGTTTATTTAATCTGATGGCTGATATCTAGACTTCTTACTTCTCATTTAAAACCACTTCTCATTTGAAACATCCCCTATATATATATATATATATATATATATATATATATATATATGAGACAGGATCCGTTGACACCAGGTGTCAATGGATTCGTTGACACCAAATCTTAAACGTTTATTTCTCTTAATCTAAAGGTCAATAATTATTCATCAAAATCTTAATATGGACATTCGATATTTTATATCTCACTTTTAAGATTATTTATTATATTCTCTATCATCAATCTCATTCACATTCTTCCCTAAAGCCTCATGTTTTCAACTTCTTAATGTTTTTTTCTTCCGTTTCTTCCTTCTATCTTCCATGATGTTTCCATCATTTGCCATTGTTGGATGTACGAAATTTCATGATTCTTCCTTCTATCCTTCTTATTCTTTTGTCTACAAAATTAAAATACTCTTCTTTTCTGTTCTTTGTTATAGCAAAACAACTTTTTGGATCTCTGCAATTTGACTTATCGACTACAATCATTTTATGAACTATTTCTACCTACTCAAATCTAATATTTGATCCCAATTTCGTATATCCCATGTTTCTTGCCACGCCAATAAAACTTGGATTTAACTATTTAATTGAATCGAATGGTTGAATCTCGGGACAATAATAATAGTACTAATACAAATTATCATTTTTTACAATCGAATATTGAACTGATTGTGGCTAATGCACAACACCATTGATACATAAGAATCTGAATTGTTGTTGGCCGAGGATTCACTATGTTAAATTGTTAATCTTTAAGTAGAATTGAGTAATTCAGTTGAAAGAGATTTTGTAGAAAATTGAACACTTAATATAAACAAAATCTGGGCATGATAGAGATAAAGAGACACATAAGAGAGAAACTTTTAAAAAGTGTCGATTGAAATTTCCAGAAATTTAATACAAATGATAATTTGCAAAAATTTAAATTTCCAGAAATTTAATTAAGAAAAGAATCAAAACGATTGGTGCATATCCACTAAGTGTTGATTTTATCAATCAAGAATCAAAAGTCAATCCAACATCTCTTTGATCTCCTTTTCAACAAGTTTATGTCAATTATTCATAAAATAATACCTTGAATATGAATTTTACAATCATCAGTTATTAGCATCGATGCAAATAAATTGCACTTAATAATATTATAAAAATGAGATTTGTTTACCAAAAATAAAATAAAATTAAAGAGCAGAACTAAAGCACACCAAAAGAGTTCAAGGGTGAGTAATTATGAGCCTTTGATTAAAATAAAACCGAAGCTTAGGATTTGGTGTTAACAAATCCGTTGACACTTATATATATATATATAGAGAGAGATAGGATCCGTTGACACCAGGTGTCAACGGATTTGTTAACACCAAATCCTAAGCTTCGGTTTTATTTTAATCAAAGGCTCATAATTACTCACCCTTGAACTCTTTTGGTGTGCTTTAGTTCTGCTCTTTAATTTTATTTTATTTTTGGTAAACAAATCTCATTTTTATAATATTATTAAGTGCAATTTATTTGCATCGATGCTAATAACTGATGATTGTAAAATTCATATTCAAGGTATTATTTTATGAATAATTGACATAAACTTGTTGAAAAGGAGATCAAAGAGATGTTGGATTGACTTTTGATTCTTGATTGATAAAATCAACACTTAGTGGATATGCACCAATCGTTTTGATTCTTTTCTTAATTAAATTTCTGGAAATTTAAATTTTTGCAAATTATCATTTGTATTAAATTTCTGGAAATTTCAATCGACACTTTTTAAAAGTTTCTCTCTTATGTGTCTCTTTATCTCTATCATGCCCAGATTTTGTTTATAGGAGGGTTATTTTGACTCTGAGTGTAATAACTTACTCCAAATCTTAACCTTTAATTTCAATTTTGATTAATGGTTTAGATTAATTGATATGGTAGACTTTAATTCCATTTTATATTGTATTCAACACTTATCACCACAAAATATCAAAGCAATAAATGTCTTTTAATTGTTTGCTTTTTTTTCTTCTCCCATTGTTTTTTTGGTTTGACGTTAAAATTATTTTTTAAGGTTAACATCAAAACTTAAAATTCTTTCCTTGAAATAAATTGCATAAGAAATTTTTTTGTTATTCCTTCAAAAAAATTGCATAAGAAAAAATTTACATATATTTTTTTACGTTGAAATAATTTTTTTTCTTCTCCCATTGATTTTTTTTCTTCTCCCTTTACTTTTTTTACGCTAAAAAAAATTGCATATATATATTTTTTTAAAGAAAACAATTGTAAAATTTAAAAAATTGCATATTTGTTCTACTCCCGTTATTTTTTTTATACGACATATTTTATTTGGTTTCTTAATTATAATCCTGATCTTTTTTTTTTTGTAAACACACATTTTTGTACTAATTTGTCACGAAAAAAAATAGAGGAAGTAACCTTGATCTTTTCTTATATCCAATTCATTTACAATACTTGCATAAAAAATAAATAAATTTGTGTATTTTCTTATATAAATAACGACAAATTAAAACAATCATCTCCATTTTAATTAATTTTTGTTGTCATGGACATACATAGATGATGATGTTATTTGAGAAAGAGCTTATCAAACAATTAAATGACATTTATTGCTTTGATATTTTGTGTTGATAAGTGTTGACTACAATATAAAATGGAATTAAAGCCTACCATATCAATTAATCTAAACCATTAATCAAAATTGAAATTAAAGGTTAAGATTTGGAGTAAGTTATTACACTTACTCTTGGAGTCAAAATAACCCCCCTCATATTCATATATATATATATATATATATATATATATATATATATATATATATATATATATATGATAGTAAAGAAACGAAAATTATCTTTAGCTTTTTCAAAAACATCTAAAAAAATTATTTTTTTTAAGTCAAAACAAACACACCTAAAGTCTCACTAGGATAGGATTAAAGATAGGTTTAAAATTTCGTTTTTTTTTTTTTTAAGTTACCATAATATTGGTGTAAAATTTCAACCACCGCTTATCATTAACTAATCTCTATTGGGAAACATGTGGGACACACAATATTAGTTCTTCCATCCCAAACAAATTTTTTCCATATGTGTGAACAAAAAGTCGAACTCTTGACCACATACTTATAAAGCCAAAGTCCCTTATCACTTACGCAAAATTATGATAGAATATTTTTATCATATACATGTCTCTTTATTTTTTGCATCAAACATGCCCAAATGTGAGAGTGTGTGGTATGTAAACTTGGGTCCAAGAAAGAATTTATATCATTTATTTTGACAATTTATAATTTTTTTTAAATTAAATTATAATTTTAAGAAGAAAAAAAACTCATATTGACAGAGTTTGTAACGAAAGAGTGTTCAACTAAAGTATGCAGTTGATTTTTTGCTTTCATATGATGAAGATGTAGATTTGTTGAAACATGTGTGAAAATTAAGTTAAAAGACTAAATACAAATTTTTATGTTTGGTAGAACTAGTGTAGCGTCAGTTGAAAAAAATGAAAATCTCGTATTGGATAGATCACACACATTAGTAGTGTTTATATAGTGGGGGTTGTACCTTTAAAGAAGTATATAATATGTGTACGAAGTTTTTTTTTAAAGGAATATGTTAAACGAAGTTAGCACCGAAGAAAAATATAAATTTATATATTATATTATTTGGAAAAATTGAATTAAATAATTAATTTAATCTTTATTAGAAAAGTGTTTTCTTTAGTTCATAAGTTTTGTTAAAATATTTTGGAACGAAATCTAATATATTTCAGAACGCAATTAGAAATATTTTGGTATGCAATTTAATATATTTTGGTACTTGATCTGAAATATATTTTGGTACTAAATGTAATATATTTTTGTACTCAATATGATATATTTTGGTACTCAATTTGAGATATTTTTGTACTAGATATTTGTTCACAAAGTTTCTTACATATTAGTTGTGAATTTTGACTGTACAAAGAGCTCACATAGTGCATGTTTGATTTTGTAAGGAAATATGAATTCCCGTTACAAGCATGTCTCTTTAGGTCCATGAATATTGTGTTTATGAGAATTGATTTTGTCATCCAAAAAGATCTAACGACTCAGGCTTATCTTATATTCATGTGTAATTAATCTTTGATATATAAAATTACATTAAATTATATTATATTACTTCTAGAAATTAAATTGAATAGGAGTTTTAACCATTATTAAGTTAAGACAAAATTTCTCTCAAAAAAAATTGAATAGAATTATTAAATTGAACAGAAGCTTTTCTCTCAAAAAAAAAAAAGTTAAGACAAAAATTTGTTCCAGTATGTTGGTAAAAAATTAAGACAAAATTAAGTTAATAACATTATTAAGTTAATGTTGGTAAAAAAAACATTATTAAGTTAATAAACAATTTTTTTTAGGGAAGTTAATAAACAAATTGAATAGCACTTCTTGTGAGTGTTTCAGCTCAACCACTTGAACCGTACTTAGGGCATATATGGTAGTGCTTCTATATGTTATTGGCAAATAGGATTTATATTACATCTTTTTATTAGGTCAAATAATTTCCGTGGCTTTTAAGTTTCATTTCCTAAACAAACAAAAAAATCATGTTTATAAAAGATTTGTCCTTTTTCTAACAAACTAGTCCTTTATTTTATTTTTGTAATAAATTGATCTTTTAGTGTATAAAATATATACATTGTTACATTTTTTTTTACCTGTTTACGTTATGGTTTACATTAAGTTGGTGGGTCCAAAAAAATATTTATGACATAATTATTTACACACATTTCTCTCTCTTTGTTACTAAATTAATGTTTTTATTTAGGTGATAATTTGAAATGTTTTGATTAATTGTGTGTGCAAAATTGTTTTAGACCGTCAACCCATTATTATATATAAAAAAGTGGAAAAAGAATATATACAAATAGGGGGGACTATACCCTCACCCCAAAAATAAAAATAGCAAGAAAAGAAATATCAATAGAAACGAAAATTAAGGAGGTTATATCGATCGCTACAAAGAATCATGAAAGAAGCTGAGTCCTACCACAGAAAGAAAGATCAAGGGCAACCAGTTTGTCCGCATAAGTGTTACCTTCTCTGAAAATTCGGAAGAACATGAGCTGCATATTTAAACGGAAACAATATAAATAATGAATAATATACAAATACAAAAACAATGCAAACAATGTAAAATATCTTCGTTAATAGTTGATGTCTTTCTTTCTAGCAGGAACGACTTGTCCGAATTTGGTTGCATTATTTCATCGTGTCGTTAGTTGGTCAACACTTTCTTTTCTAACTCTAAGGTGGAGTTTGTTAGCGACAAGCCAACGCGGTTGCTCATGCTTTTGCAAGAGAGGTCACCTCTTTAGCTAGTCCTACAGTTTATTTTGATATACCCGATTGTATTGAAACTTTTATTATTAATGAAATGTTATAAGCATGTTTCCCTTAAAAAAAAAAAGTAAAATATCTCAAAACTAACGCTCAACAAGGCAATCCTTACATGGCACGTCCTTTATGATTCTTTACAATTTTAGATAGAAATAAATAAAAGTAGACATTTAAACCCAATTGATTTTCAAAATGAAACCATGCAACCAAAATCTTATTAATTTCATTATCTGCAATCAAATTACTCCATCATTGCCATTCAAGAAATAATAAAAAATATTATTTAGTCATTTTCACTTTCCCTCTTGGAGGATCCACAATGCATCTCACTATTTTGGTTGTTTAAATGGATCTCATATGTACTTAATAAACACTCAATGTATTCAAATCAACACATTATCAAACAATTATTAAATGATCAACAATTCTATTTCATTATATTTCAATAAAACTTATTCATTTTTATACAATTTAACAAGTGAAAACTATGAAAAAGTGAAAAGAAATGAAGAATAAGTCCCGCCACTTGAAAAAGTGACTATTGTCGTCCCACCATCACCCACCACGGTTGTGGTTGTCTACTACTCTCCACTTTAAAAACATGTCCTCAAAACAAATTTATCAAGTTTTTTTTTTTCTTTCTGATCTCTAAAGGAGTTTTGAAGTTAATACTATCACATATATATTTTATTTGAAAAAAAATTTAAAATTTATTTTATAAAAATATTTTTCAAAATGAAAAATCAAGAATAGTATACAATAAATACCAATATATGCTCCTTCTCTAGAGAGTAGTCCTTTTTGTGTTTGTTTTCTGTTTTTCCTTTAGCTCTTTTTTCTTCCCTTTTGTATTGTAACACAAAAACAATGTAAGTGTTACGAAATTTTTTAAAACTAACTTGTTATAATTAAACAACTTAAAAAACATCAGGTAAAATTTAGCCTATTTTATAAGGGAACATGATTCACCGCATTTGGTAAAATAACACAGTCACACAGTTGAACGAAACATAACCATCTGATGATTAAAATAACGGTGTGGATTTGCCTTCTCTAATTTATTCCACATTAAACCCACTACACAGAATAGTGAAAGGGGCAAGCTCAAAAACGTTCTTATGTAAAAAATTGGAATCTCAAAATCTCAAAGTCTCCCTTTCTCCTTGTGTCCACCTCACCGGCGTGATGTATTTCTCACCATCTTCAACACGATGAATCTCTTAAACATAAATGGGTTGATTCATCAAGCTTTGATAAAGACAACGACTTATCAAGTCTGCAACCCAGACGGAGACAATACGATCCACCACTGCCAACAACTGTTCCGTTATGATCGGTTGATTCACAAAATTCAGAAAATGGTAAAGGGGCACGTGTTGTTTCGCAGTTGAGGCAAACCTGCGATGGTGCTCTGATGAGTTTTGTCGGAGTCGACAAGGAGACACACGACGGTGTATACTGTGACTCTTATCCATCCTCCATCAGCTCTGATTACAATGTAATGGAAAATAACCCCTCACTGGTAAATTGATAAATTTGTAATGGAAAACAATGTAATCAATTGAAATCCTTGATGGATAAAACGTATCAATTTTTTTAATTAATCAATGAAAACGTATCAATTAGGCAAAGGTTTCCAATTTTTCTCAATCTCAAGGATGCACTTTGGCTCATGGGTTTTTCCTTGTTGAATATATTGTGTTGCAGGTGTAAAGTGAAAAGATTAGAGATGGTAAATCTACACCGTTGATTTGATCGGATAACTGTATTTTGTTTGACTGTGTGACTGCGTCACTTTTCTGACTGCGGTGAATCACAGTCCATTTTATAAGTCGTTTAGTCTCTAGAAGTACCCGGATGAGTGCCCAAAACTTTAAACTCCCGAAGATGCAACCATTTAGTTGAAGCCCATTTATTTCCTCTAATTACCGGACTACCGCCTGAAAACAAAGAAAAATTAAATAGCTTCATCATTCATAGCTTCAAATTTCCAATGTGAAATGTAGTATAGGTTTGAATCACATATGGCTATAATTTCTACATAAAGTACATACTCTATTTATAAATTTTTGAAGGAGAGGTGGAAATAGAGCACACACAACAACAACAAGATCAACACAACCAAGTTTTATCCCATTATGCGAGGTCGTTTACATGAATCAAATTATGTCTTAATTTTTTATCATAAACCATATTTAGATTCAACTGGGTGGCTCAACTGGTTTAACAAAGCCAAAATGAATTGGAGGTTCTGAATGCAAGTCCAGACAAAAGAGTAAATGTTAATCTAACAAACTAATTATTAAAAATCAGTAAAAAAAAATGTAGATCCAACTCATTAATCTATAAATTGTTTTTAATAGAGAATATATGCATATTTTACGGTTGAACGAGTTGCGGTTTATAATATATTCTAACCATGTAAACTAGAAGTATCTAGTGTGCCATCTGGCTTCATGCTCCAAAACAGCAGAGCATCACCCACTTTTGGTTTCACTGATAGACCCTTTCCAGGATATTTGGATACAGAATTAAAGTTGGGCTTAGCATTAGGAAATACAGTCTCGCCACCTTCTTCAACGTCAGACCTTCATAAGGACCAAAAACAAAGAACTGTCAAACTTGTATACAATTCCATCATAAAGCACAATATAAAACCAATATATGGAAAGCGAATAAGGGTTTACAGATACATAAGAAGTGTAGCAACTCGTGAGCCGCCATTCTTAGTGATGACCCCATTAGGGTTGTAATCGTAATGAGGCTCAAATTTCTGCCCGACTCCATAGTGAATAACATGGAGTCCCTCTCCATTCTCTGCATAGTTAAAACAACATTAAGCAACGGTTTCAAGAGTTTGGATTTGAGATGATTAAGAAAAAGACACTCATTTGTGAAAATCAAGTTGCATGCAAATCATCTTAAATTTACTATTTTCCGAGAGGACCATCTACACCGCCACATTGACATAGACTGCCACTTAATTAGAAGAATAATGTGTCCAATGTTTCTCACTAAGGTCTTAAGACGTACGTATATGGAGGTAATATCATACAAAAACTTAAGACTTAAGACTTAAAAAAAGACCAAGAGATGAAGAGAAAGAGGCAAACAGGTAGACATAGATAGCACACAAAACCTCATACCTACTGGTATGGAGGTAACATCAGCAATTCTCCGTTCAATATTCTGGACAATTTTGTCCTTTCCTCTCTCCAGAAACGTTCCAGAACTAGTTCGAGCGCTACATGCAGGGGATATATTAAAAGTAATGCTTTATATGATCAACAATTGATGGAACCAATACAAAAAAAAAAAACAAAAAAACAAGCATAGGCAAACCTGCTTTCTCTACGCTTTCCAGTCAAGCCATCAACAACAAGCGATCTTGTCATGAAAGGTTTGGCAAGATTGATCAAATGCTCACATTCTTCTTTTGACTGTTCAAAATGATAGGCAAAACGGAGATTTTAATACAATATAAATTCCAACAATTTAAGATCTCTCTCATTTAAAAAAAATATATATAAAAAACTAAGATCTCCAATCAAACTCTGGAGTCTTTTAGAAAGTTCAAGTTTCCTGCAATCTGAATGTTCCATGTATTAACTATTAACATGTATCTTCATATAATTTAATTTTCCATGTGCAATTATATGCAGCCCTCTATTCAATACTTGAAGAACTTAATCATCCACACAAACATTTATTATTTAACTGATTTAAGAAATAAAGTAGGATAAACAACAATTTTGGTCAAACGAGTGATGCGCTGTTATTATAGTCACTTAATGTATCGAAATTGCAAACTCAACCACAAGTTTCTTTTTAGTTGGTCAGTTTGGTCTTCAAATATGTTTTACATTACTCACTTAGTCCATAAAATTACAAAGAGTAATTTTTTGCAATTTTGATACATTCAGTGACTCTAATGACAACACCAAAATCATTGTTTACCCAAGGAAAATATTTCCAATCATAAAGGTTCAAAAAGTAAATTTATAATTTACGAAAATGTATTGTGATACATGGTAGATTAATTTTCTCTTCAAGTGTCTTATGTATTTTCATATAAATTTAGGTTTAAAAATCGATGTCTTCTCATCCTCTCATATTAATTTTCACTTCAACTATATCTTATGTATATTCTAAAACTGACCAGAAAATTGTGATAGATGGAAGTTCTTGGCTCAGATGACAAAATTTCAGTCCACTGATCCTTCCTTTCCGTTAAACTGAAACGCATTCCGGAGGCAACAATCACAAGACTTAAAAGATTATGCACATTTCAAATCAAAATCAAACAGAATACCACTCACTTTATGTCGCTTTCATCCTTCGTTTCCGTCAAACTGAAACAAATTCCGGAGGTAGCAATCAGTAAACATGAAATATTAAACACATTTCAAATCAAATTCAAACAAATTAAAATAACACTCACTCTATGAAGTTTTCATCCTTCCTTTCTGTCAAACTGAAACGAATTCCGGAGGCAGAAATCACAAAACATGAAATATTAAACACAGTTCAAATCAAAATCAACCAAAATACCACTCACTCTATGAAGTTTTTGTCCTTCCTTCCCGTCAAATTGAAACGAATCCGGAGGTAGCACTCAAAAAACATGAAAGAATAAACACATTTCAAATCAAAATCTAACAAAATAACACTCACTCTATCAAGTTTTCATCCTTCCCTTCGGTCAAACTGAAACGAATTACGGGATAGCAATCAAAAAACATTGAAAGATTAAACACATTTCAAATCAAAATCAAACAGAATACCACTCACTCTATGAACTTTTCATCCTTTGTTTCCGTCAAACTGAAACAAATTCCGGAGGCAGCAGTCACATAACTTGAGAAATCAAACACATTTCAAATCAAAATCAAACAGAATAACACTCACTCTATGAAGTTTTCATCCTTCTGATTAGTTAGTAATAATGATAAGTCGGTCTCTCTCTCAACCTCGTTATTCTTCTCACCTGTAAAACTTTGCCGTTAGAATCAAGGTTTTAAATAACGATCTCAGTCCAAATAGCAGTAAGGATTTCGAGACTTCGGCTTTTGTGCATGTTTCATTCCATAAATTTATTAAACTGATATACACTACTCCCTCCGTTTCAAAATGAGCGTCGCTTTAGTCAAAAAAAATTGTTTCAAAATGAATGTCACTTTATATTTCCAATACAACTTTAATTTTTTTGTTCCAACATTACCCTCAATAAATACTCCAACTTTTCTCTCTCACACAATTTTCAATGCAACTTTAAGTTTGTCTTTTTTCTTATAAAGTAAGGTTATTTTAGTAAAGTTGCTATGACATTTGACTACTTTATTTATTTACTTAATATGTGTGCAATTGGCTAAAGCGACACTCATTTTGAAACGGAGGGAGTATCATATAATATAATAGTGACTTAATTTCTTATTATTTCTCAATTCTCCATAACTGCATAACTGCAATTATTTTCATAATTTTGTAATTAATTTGTTCTTTTAAAAATAGTTAACCACTAATAAATCCACAAAGAGTCAAGAGCGTAAATAAATAAATAAATTTTAAAAAATAAATGATTTTGTCGCATTTGTTTCCATGGTTTTTGTTCACTATACTAAGCCTATGTTTGGCTGTGTGGTGCCATTTCCACATCAAGCCAAAATCAATGCAGTTACTCTCGTTTGCACTGGAGCTACATATAGTAGCTTTTCTAAATCACGGCAATTTTTGCCTTGGGACGCAAGTAAACTTGCCCCACCGCACATCTTAACAAGCCATGTAGCGGAGGAACATGTCGCTGACGTGCTGCCGTTTTCACGATAACAGACAGGTATCTAAAACATTGGTTAGAATAGAGGAGAAATTCTTAGGGTAAACCAAGATAACACGTCGTGATCAGAAATAGCGAATCAATTTATTTTTTGTTTATTTTAATAAAATAAAAAAGTGACGTTCTGTTTCAGTGATGTTGCCTATTATTTGGCAACAAACCAAGATAAGTGCTTATTTGATTAATAAAGACGGAGATCAAAGAAATTAAGAAACCCTTATGAATGGATTACATATGCACCACGGAAGATTGAATAGAAATCACTGTGGGAGACATAAAGTTATTGAATACTAGAAAACACTCTAGTAAAATTCAAGTAGCAGGTTCATGAAAAAGGAAAGTAAAAAATAAAAAATAAAATATAGGTCAGAGCCAAACTTGATTTTGATTTTAAAACTAGAGTCGGTAAGTTAATCATCAGAAACAATCATGTACAGAAGCATACCAGAGTTTATAATTGTCGGATATTGTTGACTTGGCATGACCTTACAGGTCATATTTTTGTCTCTTGATAATGGTATGTAAACAAAAACGACAGCTATTGTTGTATTTGACTTGAAGACCACGGACTCTTTATTTATAGAACTTAAATTAGGTTAAATATTGATTGGTTTTCTATTTTAGCCCATCATAGATTTGATCATTTTAATTGAACTAATATAAGACTTTGATTGTCGTAATTACCCTCAATTAATCGAATAAAATCATTAATTTTATGGGTAATTTGTCCTTTTCCATTTAATTGTTCAAGGTTAAATTCAATTTCAATTGTTTTAATCGGATCATTAATGATTTTGATGCTTTTCTTCAAAAAGAAAAATGATTTTGATGCTGACAATCTCTCTCCACCACACGGACGCCTCCACACCTTCATCCTACAAAATAAGATGAACGAATGTATTGTGGCCTTGCAGTCCTGGCGTTGGTATTATTAGGATCCAAATTTGGGGAAGACTTGTCAGTTTTATCTTTTTTTTTTGGTTAAGTAGCTTAGTGGCTAGAATTCACCTTTCTCAAGGTGAATAAGTGAGGTGTCCGAGGTTCGAACTCTGGCCCCTACATATAACAATGCATGTCCTTGTCAACTGAGCGATGCTTACAGGGACCGTTTTATCTAATTGAACAAACAAACCTCTTTAGATTCAACAATAGCTTCAGTATATAATGTCAAACGTTAGCCAAATATTTAATAAAAGCACTACATTAATGATGATTTTAATCATGAGTTTTAAATATTTATCATATCGATTTTATCATATCAAATTTATCATATCGATGTGTAGTTTTGTTTTAATTTACAAATATATGAGCATATAAAATCATCAACGAACGTGGTGCAAGTATTTTATGATTTTTTGTATATTAAATAAAAAATAATTGATAGAAACACAGTTAATATTTTGAAAAGAGAAATGTAAATAAGAAAGAAAAAAGAGAGAAATATTAAAGAGTGTTTTAGGACATTGGTTAAAGGAAAAAAAAAGAGAAATATTATTGTTTGCATTTACATTAATATTGATTTCTTTCTTTAAAACAAAATTACATTAATATTGATAATTTTTATTTAATATTTTTAAAAATTTACAATATTCCCTATATAATTATGTTTTGCATAACTATTACAATGTTACGTGACCCATACAAATATTTAGATCTTTTACTAGTTTAACTTAAATGACAGACCACAATGCATAATTGTTCATAAGATGGAGGCGACAACGGCAACGACAAGTTATGTGACGAAGAGTGCTGGAGATTGTGAACCCAATGACGAAAATGAAGGAGGTGATTGTGTTGTTGTTGGTGGAGTGTTGTGAACGACGATGAAGAGAAGAAAGAAAATGAAATATATATTAAAAAAGTGGGAAAAAATATATACAAATAGGGAGGACTATACCCTTACCCCAAACATAGAAATAGCAAGAAAAGAAATATCAATGGAAACGAAAATTAGGGAGGCTACATCGATCTTTATAAAAATTCATGAAATATGCTAAGTCCCACCACAGAAAGAAAGACCAAAGGCAGCCAGTCTGTCGGCGCAATTGTTACCTTCTCTGAAAATACAGAAAAACATGAGCTACAGAAACAATATAAACAATGAATTATATACAAACACAATCTAATAAATGTAAAATATCCTAAAACTCACTCAACACAGCAATCCTACATGGCATGTCCTTTATGATTCTTTTCAATTTTAAATAGAAATAAATAAATGCAGACATTTAAACCCAATTGATTTTGTAACAAAAAAAAAAATACCCAATTGATTTTCAAAATGAAACCATGCAACCAAAATCTCATTCATTGCCGTTCCAAATAAAATTTTTTTAAAATTATTTAGTCATTTTCACTTTCTCTCTTAGAGGATCCGCAATGCAGCTCACTATTTCGGTTGTTTAAAAGGATCTCACATGTTCAGTAGAAAAAAAAGGGGGATCTCATATGTATTTGATAAACACTCAACGGGTATAGCACTTGGGTGACATAGAATTGAGTGACATTGACCAATTACAATGTCACAATCCTTGTGAAAGAGAGAGAAAAATGTCATTTGTGGTATTATGGTTGGCCAATGTCACCAATTATATATCACCCAAGTGTTATCCACACTCAACATATCAAAACTAGCACCTCAACAAACAATTATTTAGATAAATGATATTTGTACATCTAATTTATTACGATTTTTGGACAACTTTCTCTCTCATGCATATATGATGTTATTTTTCTCTCTTCCTTTTTCTCTTTAATAAAAAGAGAAAAAAACAAGGTTGTCATCAAATGGATGTACATATATCCCTACTCAATTATTAAACACCTCAACAAATAATTATTAAATTATCAATAGTTCTATTTCATTATATTTCAATAAAACTTATTCAATTTTATACAATTTATCATGAAAAAGTGAAGAGAAACAAAGAACAAGTGCTTTCATTGTCACCATCCTCCACGCTCAAACGTGACACCATCCCATCACTATTGTCGTCCCACCATCATCCACCACCGTTGTGGTTGTCCACAACTTTCCACTTTAAAAACATGTCCTCAAAACAAATTTATCAAGTTTTTTTTTTCCGTCTAATCTCTAAAGCAGTTTGGAAATTAATACTATCACGTAGATTTCTTTTTTTTTTTTGTTTCGAAAAACAAATTTTGAAATTTATTTTATAAAAATATTTTTCAAAATGAAAAATCAAGAATAGAATACAATAAATAAATACCAATATATGCTCCTGCTCGATCTTATATATCTAGTCAAACATAACTGAGAACTAAGATTTTAGGCACAAACTTAACTTAATATTTTATAAGTCGTTTAGTCTATAGAAGTACCTGCACGTGTAGTGCCCGAAACTTTGCACTCCCGAAGATGCAGCCACTTAATTGAAGCCCATTTATTTCTTCTAATTACTGGACTACCGCCTGAAAGCAAAGATTAATTAAATAACTTCAACATTCATAGCTTGAAATTTCCAATGTGAAATGTAATATAAGTTTGAATAACATGGCTATAAGATTTTCTACATAAATTCTATACTCTATTTATAATTTTTTTAAGGAGAGCTGGAGATAGAGCATACATGCAGATTAGTAACAACAATTAAGTTTTATCCTGGTAAATAGGGTTTTGGTTACATGAATCAAATTATACTATAATTTTCTATTATAAACCATATTTGAATCCAACTGGAGGAGTTGGATATATAACTCAATTGGTTTGAGCAAAAACAAAATGAGTTAGAGGTTCTGGGTGCAAACCCAAACAAAAGAGTAATTATATTAATGTAACAAACTAACTATTAACATTTAGCATTAAGAAAATATATATTTGGATCCAACTCATTAATCTATAGATTATTTTCAATAGATAAAGCATATATGCATATTTTAGGGTTGAACCTGTTACACTTGTTAATAGTTTCTAACCGCGTACACTAGCTGAATCAAGTGTGCCATCTGGCTTCATGCTCCAAAACAGCAGAGCATCGCCCATTTTTGGTTTCACTAGCTGAATCTAATGTTGGGCTTAGCATCATGAAGTACAGTCTCACCGCCTTCTTCAACGTCAGACCTTCATAAGGACCAAAAACAAGGAACTGTTAAATTTGTATACAATTCCATCATACAACACAATGCAAAACCAATATATGGAAAGAGAATACGGGTTTACAGATACAATAAGAACTGTAGCAACTCGTGGGCCTCCATTCTTAGTGACGACCCCATCAAGGGTGTAATCGTAATGAGGCTCATTTTTCTGTCCGACTCCATAGTGAATAACATTAAGATCCTCTCCATTCTCTGCATATTTAAAAGTTAAAACAACATTAAACAACGGTTTCAAGAGTTCAGATTTAAGATGATTAAGAAAAAGACATGAATTTGGGACAATCAAGTTGCACGTAAATCTTCCTAAATTTACTATTTCACGAGAGGACCATCTACTGACACATTGAGATAGACTGCCACATAATTACAAAGAATAATGTGTCCAATGTTTCTCATCAAGGTCTTAAGACTTAAGTATATGTGCAACAAGTTTGGTGTATTATGCACATTACTTCAATATATGTGCACCAACAAAAAAAGACCAAGAGATGAAGAGAAAGAGGCAAATAGGTAGACATAGATATCACACAAAAACTCATACCTACTGGAATGGAGGTAATATCAGCAATTCTCCGTTCAATATTCTGGACAATTTTGTCCTTTCCTCTCTCCAGAAACGTTCCTGAACTAGTTCGAGAGCTACACAGGCAGGGGATATATCAAAAGTAATGCATTACCACTAGACACTATTCTCTCAAGAAAATGTACATGAAAAAAAAAAATGATCTACAATTATTGGAACCAATACAAAAAAACACAAGCATAGGCAAACCTGCTTTCTTTAACATGTCCAGTTACGCCATCGACAACAAGTGATCTTTGCATGAAAGGCTTGGCAAGATTAATCAAATGCTCACATTCTTCTTTTGACTGTTCAAAATGATAGGCAGAATGGACATTTTAATACAATATAAATTCCAACAGTTTAAGATCTCTCTCATTTAACCGGTGCCCCCGGAACACTGGTTAAGAAAACCGTAAAAAGAAAATTTTAAATTAAAAAAAGTACTTTATTGACCTTTAATGGATTGACAATACAATTTCTAATATAATAAATATTATATTTGGTTCTTAATTAGTACCCCCGGGACACTAGTTAACATTTTTCTATAAAAAAATAAAATCTCCATTCAAACTCTGGAGTCTTTCAGAAAGTTAGTTTCCTGCAATCTGAATATTCCAGGTATGAATATGAATACAAGATTTTCTTCTATCATTAACCACCATGAAAAACCTCTATCTTCATATAATTTAATTTTCCATGAGTCTAGCTTATGCTTATAGACATTACAAGTGCAATTATATATTTCTCCCAATATATATGCAGCCCTCTATTCAATACTTGAAGAACTTGATCATCCATACAAACAGTTATTATTTAACTGATTTAAGAAATAAAGTAGGATAAACAACCATTTTGGTCAAACGAGTGATGCGCTGTCATTATAGTCACTTAATGTATCGAAATTGCAAACACAACCTCAAGTTTCTTTTTAGTTGATTAGTTTGGTTCTCAAGTGTGTTTTACATTACTCAATTTAGTCCATAAATTACAAGAGTCATTTTTTGCGATTTTGATACATTCAAGGACTCTAATTAATGAGATCAGCAAAATCATTGTTTGCCAAAGGGTTCAAAAACTAAATTCATAATTTAGGAACATGTTTTGTGATACATGTTAGATTAATTTTCTCTTAAACTGTCTTGTGCATTCTCATATAAATTTAGGTTTAAAATCAATGTCCTCTCATATTAATATTCACTTCAACTATCTTATGTATATTCTAAAACTGACCAGAAAATTGTGATAGATGGAAGCTCTTGGCTCAGATGACAGAATTTCAGTCCATTGATCCTTCCTTTCCGTCAAACTGAAACGAATTTCGGGGGTAGAAATAAAAAAACATGAAATATTAAACACATTTCAAATCAAAATCAAACAGAATATCACTCACTCTACCAAGTTTTCATCCTTCCGTTTAGTTAGTAATACTAATAAGCCGGTCTCTCTCTCCACCTTGCCGGTCTCTCTCTCCACCTTGTTATTCTTATCACCTGTAAAACTTTGCCGTTAGAATCAAGGTTTTAAATAAGGATCTCAGTCCAAGTCGCGGTAAGTTTTTCGAGATTTTGGCTTTTTCTCATGTTTCGTTGTGGTGTGAATTAATCAAAACATTTCATAAATTTATTAAACTGACATACACTATCATATAATGTAATAGTAACTTAATTTCTTATTGTTTCTTCATAATTGCATAACTGCAATTATTTTCATAATATTGTAATTATTTTGTTCTTTTACAAACCAAGTTAACTACTAATAAAATCACGAAGAGACGACAGCATAAATAAATAAATTTTAAAAAAAACAAACGAGACAAAAAAATTGTTCCCTCTTTGCCATTTGCCGCGACTGTAATGGCATTTTGTGCATAAAGGTGTTTCCTTGGTTTTTGTTCAGTATACTAAAACGGAGTAAACGACCACAGCATGTCGCTGCCGTTTTCGCGATAACAGACATGTACGTATTTAAAACATTGGTTAGAATAGAGCAGAAATTCTTACGGGTAAACCAAGATAACACGTCATGATTAGAAACAGCTAATCAATTTTTTGTGTGTTTATTTTAATAAAAAAAAAACTAAAAGAAAAAAAAGTGGCGTTCTGTTTCAGTGATGTTGCCTATTATTTGGCAACAAACCAAGATAAGTGCTTATTTGATTAATAAAGAAATTATGAAACCCTTATGAATGGATTACATATGCCCGCACAAGCACCGCGGAAGATTGAATAGAAATCACTGTGGGAAACATAAAGTTATTGAATAGAAAACACTCCAATAAAATTCAAGTAGGAAGTTCATGAAAAAGGAAAAGTAAAGAAATACAAAATAAAATATAGGTCAGAGCCAATCTTGATTTTGATTTTGATTTTGATTTTAAAACTAGAGTCAATAAGTTAATCATCAGAAACAATCATGTACAGAAGCATACCTGAGTTTATAATTGTCGGATATTGTTGACTTGGCATGACCTTACAGGTCATCTTTCTGTTTCTTAATAATTTGATGTTAACAAAAACGACAGCTATTGTTGTATGTGACTTGAAGTCGGACTCTATTTATAAAACTTAAATTAGGTTAAATATTGATTGGTTTTCTATTTCAGCCTATCATAAATTTCATCATTTTAATTGAGCTAATATAAGAATTTTGTAACACCCACGGCTGACGAGGACAGGAGAGTGGTCGCCGGTGCACAAGGCATGACAACGGCTCCCGACAGTTTCTAGAAGAACCGAATCACATCGAAATGAGAGGGATCTTAAGGCTGTGTAGATATGGGACTACATGGTTGAGGGAAGGCTTATAAGAATTGTTTGGTACTACCTATATCAACAAGATACATCTTCTTTTTGGTAGCCTATTCCATAAGAACTCCACAATTAAGCGTGCTTGACTTGGAGTAGTCTATGGATGGATGACCTACCGGAAAGTTTTCCAGTAAGCGTGCGAGTGAGGACAAAATACGCTGAAAAGACTCGTGTTGGTTTGTATGGTCAATCGGCAATGCTTAAGGTCGTCTAAGATGTTACAAATGGTATCAGAGCAGACTTCTCACAGTACGGTGTGGTTCGGGGACGAACCAAGCGGAAGCTGGTGGGCATGTAACACCCACGGTTGACGAGGACAGGGGAGTGGTCGCCGGTGCACAAGACACGACAATGAGCGGCTCCCGACAGTTTCTAGAGGAACCGAATCACATCGAAATGAGAGGGATCAGATGCGGTTATGGTGCATAAGCAAATCCTTATGCACCCTGCATAAATCCAGAAATGGTTTCTGTGAGTTGTACTCCAAAACTATTAGATGTACTTAATGGTTTCCAACAGGTGAAAAAAACTAAAGACCTAAAGTCATTGCCATCATTCAGTTTTGGACTGACACAATTGGAGGAGGAGGAAAGAAATGGTTTCTATGAGTTGTACTCCAAAACCATTAGATGTACTTAATGGTTTCCAGCAGTTTTGGAGGAGGAAAGGAATGTCGCTGGAGAAATCTGTGCAACCTCGCCAGATAAATCACGTCAGAGCGGCGAACAAAGGTGAAAATTAGGTCGGAGCGAGCGAGCAAGGCTTCAGAGGCGTGTGTGCGATCAGATTGTGAGAGCGTGAAGAAAATCTAATGGTTGTGAAGTGTTTATGCATGGTGCATAAGGAAATGACTGATGCACCATAACTTTACCCAGAGGGATCCTAAGGATGTGTAGGTATGAGACTACATGGTTGAGGGAAGACTTATAAGAATTGTTTGATACTACCTGTATCAACAAGATGCATCTTCTTTTTGGTAGCCTATTCCATAAGAACTCTACAGTTAAGCGTGCTTGACTTGGAGTAGTCTTTGGATGGGTGACATACTGGAAAGTTTTCGGGTAAGCGTGCGAGTGAGGACAAACCACGCTGAAAAGACTCGTGTTAGTTTATAATGTCAGTCGGCAATGCTTAAAGTCGTCTAAAATATTACAAATTTGATTTCCGTAATTACCCTCAAGTAATCGAAAGAAATGAACGAATCTATTGTGGCCTTGCGGTCCAAGAAACATGGAGATGGCACTGGTATTAGAAGCCAAAAAGTTTTACATAACTATCCCAATCTTATGCGACCCATACAGATGCTTGGATCTTTTACTAGTTTAACTTAAATAATAGACCACCATGCATAATTGTTCATAAGAAAATGTTACATAATTGTTCACAAGAAAATGTTGAATGGTACAAATAAGATTTGCGCGAAATTTCCCGAACAAACAAAAGTTTGATTTTTTTGCTCTTTAAATTTTTTTCATAGAATCAGTAAATTCTCAACATTAATGATTTGATTGTAAAAAAATAAAATTAATTATGTGTGATTGTTTGTTTTTTTAGGGGTTTCTATAATGGGTGTTGTAACTTTTTTTACGAATACATGAGAAATAGAAAGCAAAATATAAAGCTTATGCGATGTGTTAGTGAAAGAAAAAAGGTGAAAGCCTATGAGAGAAAATATAGTGTTGAATAATCCCAACAAATATCAATCTTTAGAAGGACACGTTTCATTTCCATGAATAATGTTATCAACACTCTATTTTGAACAATGTCTTTAATAATTACTCTCTTATTGATTTAAATCATTGTAGATCCATCCCTACCACTACAACGTGACACCATACTATCGCCACCCCACCATCGTCGACCACCGTTTTGGTTGTCCACTGCCTCCACTTTAAAAACATGTCCTCAAAACAAATTTATAAAGTTTTTTTCTGATCTCTAAACCAGTTATAAAATTAATACTATCGAATAGAGTTATTTTTTGTTTTGGAAAAAAAAAAAAAGTAAACTTATTTTAGAAAATTCTTTTTCAAAATGAAAAGGCAAAAAAAGAATACAATAAATACCAATAAATCCTCCTGCTCGATCTTACACATCAAGTCAAACATAACTGAGAACTTAGATTTTGGGCACAAACTTCACTTAATATTTGATAAGTCGTAAGTAAAATTCTGACACCCCTATTTGAGTAGAACAATTGTTTCATCATTTAAACTTTGAACTCCGTAAGATGCAGCAACTTATTTGAAGCCCATTTACTTCCTCTAATTACTGGGCTACCACCTGAAAGCAAAGATAAATTAATCTTAATCATCATTCATAGCTTCTAATTTCTAAAGTGGAATGTAATATAAGTTTGAATGACATGGCTATAATATTTTCAACATAAGTTCTATACTCTATTTATAAATATTCTACGGAGAGATGAAAATAGAGCATACATACGTACAACAACAACAGAACTTATTCCACTAAGTAGGATAGGTTACATGGATCAAATTATGCGATAATTGTCTATCATAAACTATAATTGGATCCAACTAATTTGAGTTAAAGGAAAATGAGTTGGAAATCATAGGTTCAAACCAAGACGAATGAGTAAATATTAATCTAACAAACTACCTAATAACGTTAAAAAAGGAAGCTTGGTGCAGCTCCCGCAAACACAGGGTCAGGGAAGGGGTTCCACCATTTTGATGTATTGTATGCAGTTTTACCCTGTTTTTCACACAATGGGCTATTTCCAAAAGTATTAACATTTGTCATTCAACAAAAATTGACCCAACTCATTAATGTCTAGATTTTTCTTAATATAGCATACATGCAAGAGATTAAACAACAGCAACAAATATAACGATCAATCAACCTAAATGTAGAAACATGTGTCATGATTCATGGCGATAAAAAAATAAGTCACACTCTGAAGTGTGAATTTGAAACAGTTATAGTTTTTAATAGTTTCTAACCGTGTAAACTAGCTGTATCGAGTGTGCCATCTGGCTTCACGCTCCAAAACAGCAGAGCATCGCCCATTTTTGGTTTCACTGATAGACCCTTTCCACCCTTTCCAGCATATTTGGATACAAAATTAAAATTGGGCTTAGCATTAGGAAATACAGTCTCACCACCTTCTTCAACGTCAGACCTTCAAAAGGACCAAAAACAAGGAACTGTCAAATTTGTATACAATTCCATCATGAAGCATAAAGCAAAACCAATATATGGAAAGAGAATAAGGGTTTACAGATACATAAGAACTGTAGCAACTCGTGGGCCTCCGTTATTGGTGAGTCTCCAATTAAAGTTGTAATCGTAATGAGGCTCAAATTTTTGCCCGACTTCATAGTGAATAATCTGAAGTCCCTCTCCGTTCTCTGCATATTTAAAAGTTAAACATCAGTAAATGAGAACAAATATCAAGCAATCAATCATGTCGCTGGATAGAGGATACATGGTGCTATGGGAAAACATGTTTTTTTCTTAACAAACTCATGTTTTAGAGATACTTGGCATAAGAAACGGTTTCAAGAATTCAGATTTGGGATGATTAAGAAAAAGACACTCATTTGTGACAATAAAATTGCATTATTTTTTCACGAGAGAACCATCTACCGACACATTGAGGTAGACTGCCGCTTAATTAGAAAGACTAATGCATCCAATGTTTCTCACTGTAAGTTCTTAAGAGGGTCTTCAAGAAGTGATATGTGCAATAAATTCGGTGCATTATGCACAATACTTCAATATATGTGCAACAATAACAAAACAAAAAAGGCCAAGCGATGAAGGGAAAGAGGCGAACTGGTATACATAGGTATCACACAAAAATCATACCTATTGGTATGGAGGTAATATCAGCAATTCTCCGTTCAACATTCTGGACAATTTTGTCCTTTCCTCTCTCCAGAAACGTTCCTGAACTAGTTCGAGTGCTACACAAGCAGGGGATATATCAAAAGTAATGCATTACCACTAGACAATATTCTCTCAAGACAATGTATATGGTAAAAAACAAAAGCATAGGCAAACCTGTTTAGTATACCATTTCCAGTTACGCTATCGACAACAAGTGATCTTTGCATGAAAGGCTTGGCAAGATTGATCAAATGTTCACATTCTTCTTTTGACTGTTCAAAATGATAGGCAGAATGGACATTTTAATACAATATACATTTCAACAATTTACTGCCACAAGAATTCAAAGTAAACTAAGATCTCCACTCAAACTCTGGAATCTTTTAGAAAGTTCAAGTTTACTGCAATCTGAATATTCCATGTATGAATACCTAGATTTTCTTTTATTATTAACCGCCCAGAAAAACATCTATCTTCGTAAAATTTAATTTTCCATGAGCCTAGCTTATGCTTACAGACATTACAAGTGCAATTATATATTTCTCCATTCAATACTTGAAGAACTTAATCTTCCATACAAACATTTATTATTTAATTGATTTAAGAAATAAAGTAAGATAAACAGCCATTTTGGTCCAACGAGTAATGTGCTGCCATTATAGTCACTTAATGTATCGAAATTGCAAACACAATCTCAAGTTTCTTTTTAATTGGTCAGTTTGCTCCTCGAATGTATTTTTCGTAACTCAATTTAGTCCACAAAATTACAAAGAGTCTTTTTTTTTGTCAATTTTGATACACTGAATGACAGTGCCTCACACGTTCAGCAACCAAAATCGATGTTTACCCCAGGAAAATATTTCCAATCTCAAATGTTCAAAATATAAATTCACAATTTAATTACATGTATTTTGATACATGTTATAATAATTTTCTCTTCAACTATCTTATGTGCTCTCAACTTAATTTAGGGTCAAAAATTGTTGTCCTTACATCCTCTAATATTAATTTTTTCTTTAACTATCTTATGTATTCTAAAACTGACCAGAAAATTGTGATGCATGAAAGCTCTTGGCTCTGATGAAAGAATTTCAGTCCACTGATCCTTTCTTTCCGACAAACTGAAACAAATTCCGGAGGCAGCAATCACAAAATATGAAAGACTAAACATATTTCAAAATCAAAATCAAATAGAATATCACTCACTCTACGAAGTTTTCATGAAACGAATTCCCGAAGAATCATGAAACATGAAAGATTAAACACATTTCAAATCAAAATCAAACAGAATAACCACTCACTCTATGAAGTTTTTAGCATTCCTTTCCGTCAAACTGAAATAAATTCCAGAGGCAACAATCACAAAACATGAAAAATTAAACACATTTCAAATCAAAATCAAACAAAATACCACTCACTCTATGAAGTTTTCATCCTTCCTTTCCGTTAAACTGAAATGAATTCCGGAGGCAATAGTCACAAAACATGAAAGATTAAACACATTCCGGAGGCAATAGTCACAAAACATGAAAGATTAAACACATTTCAAATCAAAACCAAACAGAATAACCACTCACTCTATGAAGTTTTTATCATTCCTTTCCGTCAAGCTGAAACAAATTCCAGAGGCAACAATCACAAAACATGAAAGGTTAAACACATTTAAAATCAAAATCAAACAGAATACCACTCACTCTATGAAGTTTTCATCCTTCCTTTCCGTCAAACTGAAACAAATTTCGGAGGCAGAAATCACAAAACATGAAAGATTAAACACATTTCAAATCAAAATCAAACAGAATGCCACTCACTCTATGAACTTCTTATCCTTCCGTTTAGTTAGTTTTAAGCTGGTCACTATCTCCACATCGGTATTCTTCTCACCTGTAAAACTTTGCCGTTAGAATAAAAGTTTAAAAAAGGGTCCGTTGCCAAAAAAAAGACGGCGACGAAACGGTAAAAGGTAGCTGCAGTTACCGTCTTCCCCGTTTTTACATATTAAAAAATAATAAATAAAATAAAAATCACAACGAAACGCAATTAAAGCCACACGACAAAACACCATTATTGTCGCAACAAAATGCTATTCATGAAAATAGACGGAGAATCACTTTATTTTTCAATTGACGTGGATGAAAATGACATTTTTAGTAGAGAATTGACCATAGAATACATAATGTTATCCCATTTGGACACTTTTCTCTAGTTTAGAATTTTAAATCTATCCCTAATTTAAGTAATTAAGTAATTTAAGTTAGTATATATTATTTAAGAGTTGTGCAATCTTGTGATTAATTCACACCACAACAACCCTAATTTGTGACGTAGACTCCATTACCGCCAAGTTTGAGAAATCTTATGCGTGACAGCCATTATTTAAAATCTTGTTAGTGTGCGTGTAATGCCCAAGGACTTAGAAAGCCCGTGATAAAATATAACCCTAAATCAACTAACTATCTATGATACCAAGAAGAGAAAAGCCGCCATTTAATTTCATTCCATGTTTGTCCATGGTACCAAAACAGCGTCATCTCATGTTTCTTCCTTTTTATTTTTATCATGAGTGTGTGAGAGACTTGCAGATGAGATAACTGGTACAAAACTACTTTTCTAGGGTATGCAAAATGGAAAAATATAATATGACATATGCAATTTGAAACCGTAATAAATATGAGAACAATTCAGTTTATGTCAAACAAAGCAAGAAGAAACGGGAAAAACTTTGACGAAAGAAAAAACCAGTGACGGAAAATGAAATATAGGTCAAAACCAAAAATGACTTTGATTTTAACAATAGAGTGATTAAGCATAATCATCAGAAATAATCATGTACAGAATTAACAAAAGTGTACCTGAATTTGGAGTGACCTTGCAGACCATCTTGGATATCAACACGAACGGCGGACGTTTCTATTTTATTTTATTTATAATGGGAAGGGATGTCAATGAACAGTTCCCTGAGATGAGACTTGCTTTGCACAGTTTAGCTTTAAAACATTCTATATGTGGGACTTATGCTTTTTTAACAAAACCAAGCTGAAGCCGGATTCCTCTTACCTGTGGAGATACAACTAATACATACGTAAATTTTTTAAAACCTAAGATATTAACAAAAAATTTATACGAAAACTTATATATTTGTAAAATATTTTCAGAAAATAAGCATCGATTACTCTTCATTATTTTTTTTAAGGAATTTTTCTTTATTAATACATTATTATAAAAGTCACAATTTTTTAAAATAATACATGTAATCAAAATAATTAAAAAATGTTAAGTTATTATATAAAGGGTTAAATAAGTAAATGGTCCCCCTAAATATACCAACATTTGATTTTAGTTCCTTTAAAATATTCTTTAGATTTTTGGTCCCTCTAAAATTTTTCATCTATGAAATTAGTCTCTTCTCTAGTGTAATACTCAATGTAGATCGGGGACTAATTTCATAAATGAAAAATTTTAGAGGGACCAAAAACCTAAGGAATATTTTAAGGGACTAAAATCAAATGTTGGTATATTTAAGGGGACCATTTACTTATTTAACCCTTGTATAAATCATATTTTATTTTCGTTCATATGTGTTAAGATATTAGCAGAAGTATCATTAAAAAACTCAACACAATTTTGAATTGAATCTACTCTCTCGTTGTCTTCATGCACAAGAAGTTTTAATTACACTCTTCTTCCCTCAAAAATGCTTAGACATGAGAAGAGAGAGGAGTGTAATTCAATTTTCACAGCGTTGTCTCACTTGAAAGAAAAAAAGGTTGAAAATTTCATATTGAACGCATGTGTGGATGGAAACAATCAAGGTAGCTGGAGCAATACTGGGCTTAACCTTGCACCAGAGGAAGGCAAAGATAACACAGCCAAATTTTGTTCTCTACCATGCAAAATCAGTATAGTTTAAAGTACTTTAGGAAATGTTGTACCAATGTTACGATATAGTAATTACAAAAACTCGTATGCGTGTCATGCACAAAATGTTATGATTATGCTGAAAAACAATACTCAACACTATAATTGTTCCATCCAAACATATTCATTTTACCTTACACTGTGTTTTTATGGTAGGGTTTAAATTCAAAAGATTATTTCAATTGTTCACGTGCTTTTTTACATGACAACATGCTATAGTAAAAAAATAAAAAATATATTGAACGGAAAGTAAAATATATTTGTTGGCACCATCTGTTTTTTTAACTTTATTTCCAAAACTCATAAATCTCTGCATATATAAATTGCATAGAGTGATTTGGTAATTTTATTCCTCAATCTTTTTCCCGAAATTTCAAAGCAGGAACAACCACCCCAATTTATCAATGTAATCTGGTAATTTTATTCCAATCTTTCTGACCTTGTTTTTCAAATCATATAATTTTTTGGGTTTATGGTAAAAGTAGTTTTTTTTTTTAAAAAGATGGCAGCGAATACACATGCTTCAAGGCTTTTACAAAATACTAAGGTTGGGGGCACAATTATATTTTGATTAACTTATTGTTCGCAAAAATGAGTATGGGAAACTGTTAAGGTATCATCACAATGCAGAAGCACAGGATCGAGGCAATTCAGAACTAAAGAGAAATAAGTAAAATAGCGTGAAAAAGAACACACGAGATTTACGTGGAAAACTCCTCACCGTGGGAAGTAAAAACCATGGACGATCACGAGCAAAGTCCCGCTATATAAAAGGAAGAGTACGAGTCCTCTTATAGTACTGAGGACAAAGAGCAATATTTTCTGTCAATATTTCCTAAAACACTCTCTCAGATGGAACATGGAACAAGAATTCTCACCAAAATTACTCACATAAACTAATGTTATCATGAGTCTTATGTGTCTATCTCAAGCCTATTGTGTTGCTTATATATATATATATATATATATATAGGCCTTAATCTCATACTTAATGCACCAGAGTAGGAGCTGGAATGCTATGAGAAACAAAGAAATAAGCATGAGGTGTGGAATATGCAGCAGCATGATTTCTCTTGGTCAAAGATTGTGGGCACATTAAATCCAAGAGTAACCTACCTCATAAGCGACTAATTCAATGGCTTGTAAAAGTGGGAGAATTAGAGCCACATAATCTAACAGAAACATGTAAATTATTTCTAATCGATTTAAAGAGAGAAGAGTAGGTTAAGTTTTAGAATAGTGAGGGAAAAAAAAACTGTTGTAGCAGCAGCAACAAACTCTTTTCTCACATAGAAATGTCTTACCGGTTTAAATGTGTTGTTTAACATGTTTAAATCGATTAGAAATAATTTACATTTGGCATCAGAGCCATGAAACAGAGTGAATACGTTTCCATCACAAAGTCTGGAAATGTGTAATACTTTGAGGGCTGATCTTCAGCACTAAGGTGCATCAGATTATGGGATAAGTGGGAAAAGTAGTGAACCAGCTCATCATGTTTTTTCCCTAGGAATAGCAATCCACAACAACTCATTTTTTACTCAAAAATTAGCTCACATGGGAGAGGGAAAAATAGGAAGAAAAAAAAACTAACAAATCATTTATACATGAGAAAATGGAGACATCGGAGGAAGGTTGAGGAGCGCCTATCATTGTAAAAGGAGAGATATGAGAAGTTTATGGGACTCCTCTTCTCCATCATTTGTTTGAAGCAATTTCCGAAGCATTTTGTTTGATTCTATTTTCCTTTCCTATTTCTTCATTTTCTGTTCTGACATGTTTTTCTATCTTGCAATTTGGTTATTTTTTTAGTTAAACACAATTCTTATTATGTTTCTACAAATATTTGTATTCCTCTTTTATTTTGAAGACAATGAGAGTGTAGTGTTAATTCAGACGATGAAAATCTTATATTTTGATTACAAAGAATGTAATTTAGAAAGTGAAATGCTCACCAATTCATTAATTGAACACCATTATTGTAACTTTTAACGAAGGAAGTACATAAATTATGCACTTTTTAACTAATGAAATGCATGAATTTTGTATTTTTAACTAATTTGGTGCATCAATTATTTGCTTCATTATGGGAGTTGCGAGATTATCATATTCATTATTCTTTGTTTGATTTGCTCGGATGTATGGAACAATTCTAATTTATTTATTGTTATAATAAGTTTCTTGATTCATATAGGGAAGTAGGAGTACATCCAAATTTGAGAAAGGAGGTACAATAGTTAGAATTAATAAAGGGCAATCCAGTTGGAACACAATACCGTTTATGTAAGATGATAAACTTTTTGTGAAAACAGCTGAGGAAGCAACCACTGATTTAACCACATTGTTGATAAGGATGAAAAACTTCAGAAAAGTTCTCTATTCGTTGCAGCAGAGTCTTATGGTTGCAAATTTTGGATTATCTGCTCTTAAAGCTATTGAAAACAACAAATTGAAGCTTACACTTGAGGTGAAATTCTGTTAGATCTCAGATTAGTCATATTCAATTAAAGGTATTCTGACTTATGAATGGGATTAGTTAAATTGTTGTTTTCTTTGTTTGTTAGGAAATGATGGATCCTTCTGTATTAAAATATTTTTAGAGCATAATAACTTCAAGAAAATTTTTATGATTTTGGGAAACATTTTCTTATGTGTGGCATTAGGAGACAGTTGAAAGTCACTAGAAGATTTTCTGTTGTGTAATAAAATTGTTCTGCAATAAGTTTTGTTGTTGAGTGGTGGTTTTGAATTGCAGGTGTTGTTTGCTGCGAACCTTTATATTGTGGTAAAAAGTGGACAAAAGTAACGGCAATTACAGTTGCGAATACCTCTAAAACCAATAACATTGCAGCTACAATTGTGGTTGCGAAACCTCAATTTAAAACTAATTGAACTTTCACAAATTTCATACTTGATCCGAATCTTTGGTTTTCATGAGGTCCTCTCTTCAAAGCCTTCTCAAGACTTGGTGATAATGGACTGAAAAAATCAAACAGGTAAATATGTTTTCCATCTTCTCAATTAGAAAATGTTTGTACAAAAAGGTTAATACATAGACTGGTCATTTTCTTTGGAACCTAACAACCCCATTTTGTAGATCACTATAGCTCAGAGGATCAATAAGCAACTTGAAGATGGTAAAGTTTTTTATGCACCCAACTCATGGAGTGAATTTGAGTCTGCGATTTCTACTAGCAGCAAATATGAGATAATTTTCATTCAATTTATATTTATCCCATAAATGAGTTCCCTTTCTAACCACAATGTAGAATCCACGCTTAATATCAAAGTGCGTATGTGTCTGTCATTCATAGCTCCTAACTAAAATGGGATTATTCAAAGAAATATCAATGAAGAGGTACTACAAATAGCATATATCGACAAGGACGATCTTCTCCTCTTGGTGGTGATGGCGATATTGACACTTTACTAAACTGTGTTGTAAGGAAGTTAAAGATCATCCCAAAGACTGTCACGCGAGTCTTTAATTATGAAACCATGAATCAAAAATTGTTCTAACTAGTGAATGTGGAAAATAATTTGTGATGACGATTTTGATCCTCCTTGTCAATGTATTCTTAAAATAAATTTTACAATCTAAATCAACATTTGAGTTTGTTAATATCTAATTAATAAATGTGTAATATGAATTGTTTGATCTCATATCAATAGTTGAGATTGATAATCACGTGTAACTGTGTGTAACGATATTATTACTGCAAGGAATCCGATCTCAATTTCAATATAGTAAACTTCTTGCTCTGCTTTTGATTTATAAGCAGATTATACAAACATGGAAAATATGATCAATGTGAAAAGCGTGTTTGTGGTTATATTATATTAGTCAAGGATACATACATTATTCCGTTTAAGGAACGGCTATTCACTTTTCGATTTACAATTCTGAAAATAATGAAAGTCAGATTGCTATTTAACAAATTGTAGGATTCTCAATCTGAATGGTAATGACTTGCAACTTTCCAACATCAAATGAAGTTTGACATTTAAATTACTTCAATTCCTGTCTCTTCTTATTATTCCTACAATTTTATTATTAACCACTATTTTGTATTTCCCCTTTATAGATACAACATACGGAATAAAGCATAAAACAAAGAGGGAAAGGAATATCCATGAAACGTCGGACAAAAAGAAAAGAAGGGGAGAAAAGAAGAGAACAAGAAAAAAGAGTAGGAAAATTAGGGACCATGAACGCCACCTTTCGACAACGGATGTGGTAGACCCGCGAGATGATGGTAGGTTGCATGCGCCATGGACCGAAGGTTTACTTATTGTTTTACTTTCTTCTTAAAATATAAAGGTTATTTTGTTCTACTATGCATTTTTTTAATAATCTCTATTATTAAGTGTGTTTCTAATTAATTTTCTTCTTCCACTTTATTATGTACAGTGAGATTGTGATGTCAATTGAAATGGTGATACTGAGTTTGACTTTGTTAAACAGTATTAGAGCTTCTCTAAATAGAAAACAGTATTAGAGTTGTTCCATGTTACATTATTGTGTTTAATACAATGTGTTCATAATGATGCTCATGTTTTAGATATTTAATAAATTGGACATCGAATGTTCCATGATCAGTTAACCGTTGAAGTATGTGGAAACTTTTTGAAAAAATTTGACCAAATAAGCAAATTTCATCAAAACGGATTGAGTATATTGGTCTTTCACTAATATTTTGTTCAACTACCAAAAATAGGTAAATTGGGACACACATGCAACTCAACGTAATTTCACGTAGACATGATGCGACTAGATCTTACTATCGAGTTATATACTCTTGACTCCCAAGAGACTTTGTCTACTTATGAACCTAATCTTCATATGAAATTTTTGGAATGTTGCAAATGATTGTTGGATTTTTGGAGTGCTAGCTAAGTTGAGATGTCAATAATATAATGATGAACTTTGTTCATGTGAAGGGATGTAATAATCTATGAATAGACCAAAGTAGATGTTCCCTATTGATTAAACTTTCTTATCTTTGCCATTGTTGGTTTGATGATTCTCAGTGACATGTTGAGATAACTAATATAAAACTACAATAGTTTTCAAATATAAATGTAATCATGAATATTTCATGTCTTTTTATACCCACAAGTGTACAGTAAAAAACATAGTATAATATATAGTGACATTAGCGAAATAGAAAAAACGGACAAACCAACACGCTAATCTAGCATAATTTATGTAATATTGCTAACTTCCTCTTTGGTTTGGAGCTAACTATTATGGTAGCATTAGGTGCTTAATTCCTCTTCACAATTGTAATATTTGATTCTAACGATCATCATAATGTATATCTCCACTTTCTTGCACTAATACAATTACTAGAACATCGACCCATGCGATGCACGGGTCCAACTAACCGAACAAAGGAACAAATAAGTTATACCGTATAACTAAAATATAATTGAATAGTTCACATGATCATTATATATCACATAATTAATATTAAGGTGATATCATGAGAGATCGACGCTTGAACAAATAAGTACATCATTTTACTGATAAATTATGAAATACTTCTATATAGATGATATTTGAAGTTACATTAGTATTTTCATCATCTTCATTAGTTATCAATATCTACAAACCATTCTCTTGATGTAACTTTTGAAATTTAGACATGCAATTGACCATGTGAAACACAGACATTGACAAATATATTCCAACGTGTTTAAGCGATTGATTTAAAATGAAACATCTAAAGGAATCTGTCTTCGTTGAAACTTGAAAAGAATATTCTTACATCAAAATGTGTTAAAAATAACCTAAGTATAAAAACTTTATCACAAATATTACTTCTTGGTATCACCTTTCCTTCACGTACATATTTTTCCATCCTTGTTAATATCATCCTTGTCCCATTGCATAATCCTAATTTTATGGTCTATATTCCCTAATAGCATAACTGACACTCCAACTTTTAATCTCAATTTGTGATTTTGGAAATATATGATGACTGTAATGCACTTCACGAATCAAGTTATAGCCATGATTGAATTTTATCAATTATAGTTTCTTGACGTGATTCTCATTCATGGCAGTCGGTTTTGTAATATCTCCATTGAAAATTCTCTCATGTGGAATCTCAACCATCAAATATTAGAGAAAATTAGAGTTAAATTATGAAGAAAAGTGGTTGATGTCTTTTAAATTGAGGTTAAAATTGCAAAAAATGCTATCAAAGTGCAATACATTCCAAGACGACTATTAAGAAATGGAAAAACTTTTTTTTAGTTAAGAGATAACAAATATAGAATAAAGAAAAAAAATACCTAGATAAGTATCAATTTCAATTTTTTTCTACAAATCCAAAACAAACAAAAAAAACAGAAAGAGAGGAAATAAATCACTAACAAAAAAATCAAAAAGAACAAAGATTTAATTTTGCAAAGAGGGAAATTCAAATTCAAAATAGGTAGATAAAAGACCACCAAGTATTGAGAGAGAAATGACTTTTAATACAACGTTAAATGCATAGACGAAACTTCTTAAGGAAGCTAAGTTAAAATGTTTAGGAGGGAAATTTAGCTTATGATTAGGTTTAAGCAAAAGCTTGACCTTATAAGCTTTTATAATAAGAAGATATTAGTGCAAGAAAGTGTTTTACCCAAATATTACAATTATGATCATCATAACATATAACATATACCTACATAAGTTTTACCCAATAAGTGTTAGATAGAGTGTTAAAAAGAGAGTGTGTAGCACTCCTTGAGTATTTATAGTTCATTCCTTGACTTCTGTATAATTTGCCTTCGAAACATCAAGCATTTCCGTTTACTTCCATTTATTTTAATGCAATTTATTAATCGAGGCATGCCAAAAGTGAAAAGAGAGAAGAGGGTGTTTTCATTGCCACTATTATCTATAAACTCCCAATTTTTTTCCTCTGCAATAGGTGTCTATAGTTTAGTGTCAAATAGGTGAAGCATGCTTTTATGGATGGTGGAGTATACAAATAAAACCAAGTATAATATGCATATACCATATGACTCTTTTGCCCTTTTCCCGTATACTATTCACAGGATACTATTATTAGGGGAATAAGTCCTCTAACCTGAAATAAAAGTTACTTTTCTCACTATCACGCTTCATCCATTTCTCCCTCACATCCCTTAAAACACTCATTTGACTCACTATTCTCTCTCCCATTTACACACAAAGTTCCCAAGCCGTATCGTTTCCTCCTTAAAATTACAGATATTATTTTTGTAGCAAAAGCTGGAAGTTAAATGCAGAACAATTTTTAGTGTGGATGAATGAGATGGATGCTTCCAAAACAAATGCAGATATGGCTTGATTGTGAGAAAATAAAAAGGAAAGTGTTTGAGCACATTCTTTCTGCACACAACTTATATACTAATTTTACATAGTTGTGAAGTGCACAACACATTAACATTGTTTTACATGACTAATTAAATGGCCAACACAGAGACAACCACTACCAATGTACCGCCCAACATTATCCCCGCCGCTGCAACTTGACACCATCTATCACCATCCCAACATCATATGCCACCTTTGTGGTTGTCCACCACCACTCCACTTTAAAAACATGTCCTCAAAACAAATTTATCAAGTTCTTTTTTTCTGTCTCTAAAGCAAATTTTGAAATTGATACTATATTTCTTTTTTTATTTTGAAAAACAAATTTTGAAATTGATTTTATGAATTTACTTATAAAAATGAAAAATCAAGAACAGAATACAATAAATACCAATATATCCTCCTGCTCAATCCTATATATCTAGTCAAACATAACTGAGAACTGAGATTTTAGGCACAAACTTTTCCCTTGATGTATTATAAATCATCATTAAAATTTTGACCCCTATTTTTAGGAGAACAATCGACTCATCCTTAGTCTCTAGAAGTACCTGCACAGGTAATGCCTTAAACTTTGTACTCCTCAAGATGCATCCACTTTGTTGCAGACCATTTATTTCCTACAATTACTGGGCAACCGCCTGAAAGCAGAGATAAATTAATCAACTTCACCAATCAGTACCAAAACGTACAAACGTCAAACACATCTCATGATTCAAGGAGGTCAAAAAATGGGTCACTCTGAAGTTTGAACTTGACATGTGCTATACTACTAAGTCAATATTTACAGCTGAACCAGTTAAAGTATTTAATAGTCCCTAACCGTGTAAACTGGATGCATCTAGTGTGGCATCTGGCCTCATGCTCCAAAACAGCAGAGCATCACCCATTTTTGGTTTTACTGATAGACCCTTTCTAGCACATTCGGATAAATCATTCCACCATGGCACAGAACTAAAGTTGGCCTTAGCAGCCGGAAATACGGTCTCACCGCCTTCTTCAACGTCAGACCTACATAAGGAGCAAAAACAGGGCGCTGTCAAGTTGGTATACAATTCCATCACAAAGCACACTGCCAAACCAATTTATGGAAAGAGAATAAGGGTTTACAGGTACATAAGAACTGTTGCAACTCGTTGGCCTCCATTCTTAGTGTTGAACTCATCAAGGAAGTAATCATAATGAGGCTCATATTTCTCCCCAACTCCATAGTGAAGAACCTGAAGTCCCTCTCCATTCTCTGCATATTTAAAAGTAAAACAGTAGATGAGAACAAATATCAAGCATTCAATCATGTGGCTGGATACAAAGTGCTATTGGAAAACATATTTATTTTCGACGAACACATAGGTTTTAGAACTACTTGGCATAAGCAGCAGTTTCACGAGTTTAGATTTGGGAATATGAAAAAGACACTCATTTGTGATAATCAAGTTGCATTGCACATCACCTTAAATTTACTGTTTCATGATTGGACCAACAACCGACACACTGAGATAAAGTGTCACTTAATTAGAAAGAATAATTTATCCAATGTTTCTGACTAAGTTCTTAAGAGGCTCTTGAATAAGTTATATATGTAACAAGTTTTGTGCATTATGCACACTACTTTGATATATATGCAGCAACAAAAAAAGGCTACGAGACGAAGGGAAAGAGGCAAGCAGGTAGACATAGTTACACACAAAAACTCATACCTACTGGTATGAAGGAAAAATCAGCAATTCTCCTTTCAATATTCTGGATAATTTTGTCCTTTCCTCTCTTCAGAAACATTCCTGAACTAGTTCGAACCCTACAGGAAGGGGATATATCTACAGTAATGCATTACCACTAGACACTAGTCTCTCAAGAAAAGGTATATGGAAGAAAAAAAAATATATGATCTACAATTATTGGAACCAATACAAAAAACACAAGCAAAGACAAACCTGCTTTCTGTACTCTTTCCAGTTTTGCTATCAACGACACTTGATTTTGCCAAGAAAGGCTTGGCCAGATTGATCAAATGCTCACATTCTTCTTTTGACTGTTCACAATGATAGGCAGAATTGACATTTTAATACAATATAAATTCCAACAGTTTACTACCACACAAGACTTCAAAGAAATAAACTAAGATCTCTCTCATTTAAAAAAAAAAAGAAGAAGAAGATCTCCTACTCAAACTTTGGAGTCTTTCAGAAAATTCAAGTTTACCACATTCTGAATACTCCATGTACGAATACCTAGATTTTCTTTTATCACGAACCACCCAGAACCAGAACAACCTCTATCTTCATACAATATAGTTTTCCATGAGCCTAGCCTATGCTTACAGACTTTACAAGTGCAATTATATATTCTCCTTGACAAATATGCAATATCATATATGCAGCACTCTATTTATCAAACACAGTAGAATCAGTTGTAACTAGTGAGTAGCAATAGTTAGTTTTCTGTTTGGTTGTTACTTCAGTAAGGTTGGCTGGCAGAGTTAGTTTGAGAGTTAGATTAGCTGGCAACAATTCTCTCTGCTATAGAAGTTGTATCTTCCTTTCTTTATGATTTAATGAATTCATTTTCGCCTATTCATTCCAAAACCGTTTAGCACCAGGTGTGAGAAATTTGCTCTGAACGGGTTTTAAAATATGGCAAATGCTAACTTGTGCTCAAGGGTTCAACTTCTTAAAAGTTAACATATTATGTTTTCCAATGTAAAGTTACTTTTTTTTTTTAGGTGCTTAACATTTGCCCTTAGGGCATAAGTTAGCATCACCCTTAAAATATATTCCCAATCTCAAAGGTTCAAAACCTAAATTCACAATCTAGGAACATGTATTGTGGTATATTATTATAGATCCATGAAATGATAACAAAAACTAACCAAAAAATTGTGATAGACGAAAGCTCTTGGCTCCCATGAAAGAATTTCAGTCCACTGCTCCTTCTTTTCCGCCGAACTGAAACCAATTCCAGAAGCAGCAATAAGTCAATTAAAAAACATGAAAAATTAAACACATTCCAAGAATGAGAATCAAAATGAAACAGAATGAAATTACAATAAAATCACCTTTCATAGATTTTGCGGCGATCTGTGATTAAAGAATCATCAGTTGTATTAGGAAGATAAAGTATTCCGAGCGCAAGAAGAACGATGATGACAAGTGTGAGCATAAACAGAGTCAACAAAATCAACGTCGATAATTTCTTCACCTGTGAACGTGGATGCGTATGCTTTCCTTTCGCCATGGTTTTGAAATTGCGTTGAATTGAATTGAATTGAATCTGTTTCCAAAACCCTAAACAGTAGATTAATGGTTTACGGTTTACTTAGATAAATAAATCCAGATATTGTGTGATTAATCGAGTCTTCGTTGACTCATGTAGCTAGAAGCCTAGAATCTTATTTCCCCGCGTATTGTACTCCCTTGTCCTTGATTCAAGACACAAAAATGAGTGTCTTATTCTCTAGAAATGATATTTGTACAATCACTTTATTGGTATAATTTTTTGACAAATTTCTCTCCTCATACTTACATTATATTCTTTCTTTTTCTCTATTGTTTTGGACCAATGAGAAGAGAGAAAATGAAAGTTGTCATCAAAGTTGTCACGTTTAGTTGTACATATATCACTACTCATTATTCCTCGTGCATCCCACGGATTTTTTTGAAATATATATTAATTTTTTATAAATGATAAAATAATAATCTTAAGAAGAATGTTAACCACAACAATGGTTAAGCATCCAAAATAAGTAAGTTTTAATAAAAAAAAATTGTGTAATCATTACTTGATTAAAAGTAACATTTTATATTTTTAAGATAAAAATTTTATTTGTAGATTCTTTAACTATTGTTCTAAAAGCACTGTTTAACAAGACTCTAATTTTAACGGCCAAGAATAAATGAACATGTTTTAAAATATGGTGATATAATTTATTCAAAAAATATGTGGTGATATAATTATATTTAATTTTGTCAAAAAAAAATTATACTTGATGTTAACTTTCACTAAAAGTCCCTTCATTTCACAATACATATCGTTTTTTGAGAATAATTTTGTTTTTCTTTACTTGTAACTCTCAAGTTTCAATGTAACATTAATTATTAAGGAACTGATTAATTGTGTTGATTTTAATGGTAAAATTAGTAACATTTATTAAAACACCCTTATTGATTGTAGTTAATGAAGTAGTTAAGTTAGATGAAATTCAATAAATAAATGTATAATAGTGAGAAAATAATAATAAATGTTGCATTGATATTATAAAATGACAATTATTTTCAGAAAAAAAAAAAAAGCTAAAGAGACAATAATTATGAGACTGATGGAATATGATTTAATGTACACCGAAAATTGAAAAAAGAAACCCACGTGTAATGATATTTTCATCGAAGGATTTGAAGAATGATGAGATGACTCGCTATCATGGACGAAAAAAAAACAAAACAAAAAAAAATTTCAAAGCGTATAATAACAATCTTCTAAATAACTAGCATCATGACGAGCTTTAGGGGGGTGTATTGGATTAGGATTTTAGAGGACAATTTTTGCTTAAAAATGTCTCAAAGATTTTATAGGATTTTAATGACTTTCATGATTTTAAAAGACTATCAGGATTTTCAATTTAGATTTCAATGGATTTACATCATAAGATTTTAATGGATTTATAAGATTTCAAAAGATTTTATGAATTTTAAAGACACATTGAAAATGAATGATTACAACACGAGAGAGAGAGAGAGGGGGGGAGGGAGGGAGAAAGGGAGAGAGGGAGAGAGAGAGAGGGAGTGAGAGGAGAGGAGAGGAGAGAGAATTTAAAAGAAAAACAATCCAGAGAAAGAGAGAGGAGAGGAGAGAGAATTTAAAAGAAAAACAATCCAAAGAAATCTCATGTCTTCATGAAAGACTTTAGAATGAAAAAGTCTTTCATGAAAACATGAGATTTCTTAGGATTGTTTTTCTTTTAAAATTTTTACTATCTCTCCCTATCTCTCCTCCCTTCTCTCTTACTCTCTCTTTTCCTCTCCCCCCTCTCTCTCTCTCTCACTCTTCTCCCCCCCTCTCTCTCTTCCTCTCTCTCTCCTCCCTTCTCTCTCTCTCTCTCTGTATATATATATATATATATATATATATATATATATATATATATAACTCTCCCGTAAAAAATAAAGTAAAATAAATAAAAGAGTTTTTATTGAGATTTTGTGAAAGAGAGTGTGTGTTATGATCATTTTTTTTTTAATTATTTCTTAAAATTCATAAAATCTGTTGAAATCCATAAAATCATTTCAAATCCTTTAAAATCTTATGAATTAAATTTATTGAAATCCTTAATAGTCTTTTAAAATCATCAAACTCATCAAAATCCTACAAAGTCTTTTAAAATCCTCAAGACTTTTTTAACCAAAAATTGTCCTTTAAAATCCTAATTCAATACACCCTCCTTAATTGAATACCACAAGACTTTTTTTAAATTACAAAGAGTCTTGATTGAATACCACAAGACTTTTTCATAACTAAAAAGTCTTTTAAAATCTATTAGAATCCTAATCCAATACACCCACTTAATGTTTATGTTGTTTAGTTGTATATTTCTTATTGCAGTGAGACTTAACTGATGTTCAATACAGTTTTAGCATTTTCAGGAGGCCAGAAAAGCACAACTCTTGTTATAATACATCTATGGGCCTTCAAGTGAAACTGGTACATTCTATTTGGAGCCCAATTACAACAATCTCTTGTCTTTGTCAACATGTTGCCCGCGAAACATGCTTTACTGAACTGAAACAGGACACGCCGCCGCCAATAACACATTTCTGCTTCTTCACTTTCAAAAGTGCTGTTCCTCTGAACTGAAGCTGGTAAATGGCATTCATCAAATCAAGGGTAAAATTTCACTTACACCATTCTCTTTCCCCTTTCTTACCACACACTTTCAGACTATGTTCTTCTTCTTCACCTCTTGTTTCAGAACACGACACCAACGACAACAACAACACTCCTCAAAACACAAATCTATCTCCCGAAGACACTCACATAGTCGATAAATTTCACACCATCATCAAAGACCATTACCGCAAAAACCCTAACCCTAACGCCGTTTCACCTTCACCAAATCTCTCCATACCTGATCTTTCAATCGATTTTTCCAAAATCTCCGCTGTTCATTCAGTTTCCCCCTCAATCACCCGCCGTGTGATCGAGAAATGCGGTGGTGTCCGCCACGGTATCCCATTTCTCCAATCCCTAGCTTTCTTCAATTGGGCCACCACGCTAGAAGGTTTCCCTTCATCCCCTGAGCCTTACAATGAGATGATTGACCTCGCTGGAAAGCTCAGACATTTCGATTTAGCGTGGCATTTGATCGATTTGATGAAATCGCGTGGCGTTAAAATAACTGTAAGCACGTTCTCTGTTCTAGTCAGGCGATATGTTAGGGCTGGATTGGCTGCTGAGGCGGTGCATGCTTTTAACCGTATGGAAGACTATGGTTGTAAGCCTGATAAGGTTTCATTTTCGATTGTGATTAGTAGTTTATGTAAGAAGAGAAGGGCTAGTGAAGCGCAATTGTTTTTTGATAGTCTTAAGCATAAATTTGAACCTGATGTTATAGTTTACACTAGTTTAGTTCATGGTTGGTGTCGTGCTGGTGATATATCGAAAGCTGAGGAGGTTTTTAGTGATATGAAGGCGGCTGGTGTAAAGCCTAATGTTTATACTTATAGCATTGTGATTGATTCGCTATGTAGGTGTGGACAAATTACTCGTGCTCATGATGTTTTCGCTGAGATGATTGATGCTGGTTGTGATCCTAATGCTGTTACTTTTAATAGTCTTATGAGGGTTCATGTGAAAGCTGGGAGGACTGAAAAGGTCTTGCAGGTTTATAATCAAATGAAGAGGCTTGGTTGTGCTGCTGATACGATTAGCTATAATTTCTTAATTGAGAGTCATTGTAAGGATGAGAATCTGGATGAAGCTGTGAAGGTACTTGATACAATGGTTAAGAAAGGGGTTGCTCCTAATGCATCTACTTTCAATTCAATTTTTGGATGCATAGCTGAGTTGCATGATGTCAATGGTGCGCATCGGATGCATGCTAAGATGAAGGAACTGAAGTGCATGCCGAATACTCTGACTTATAATATACTGATGAGAATGTTTGCTGACTCGAAATCTATTGATATGGTTCTAAAGTTGAAAAAGGAAATGGATGAGAGTGAAGTTGAACCTAATGTCAATACTTACCGGATTTTGATTTTGATGTTTTGTGAAAAGGGGCACTGGAATAATGCCTACAACTTAATGAAGGAGATGGTTGAAGAAAAATGCCTAAAGCCAAATCTGTCGATTTATGAAACGGTTTTGGAGCTGCTGAGGAATGCTGGACAGCTTAAAAAGCATGAAGAGTTGGTCGAGAAGATGGTTGCCAGAGGATTTGTCTCTCCTCGTCCTTTGTAGAAGTTGCTTCATCCTTGAGCTGAATAAAAGAACTTCCAAGTATGAATATAGAATTTTGGTGTTGCTAATTGCTCTAAGTGAGATTAAATGTTGGTTTAATTGGTTATAGTGTTTTTGTTGTTTGAGTCTTTTAAATTTCATTAACTCAATGGCCAGGACTATAGAATGGTAGCGTTGATAATTGTTATAATTTAAGAGGGACAAAATGTTGGTTTAACTGGTTATAGTGTTTTGGATGGAGTCTTTTTAATTTGATTAACTCGATCTACATGATTTATTTATGGCAAAACTACTGGTGTTCTTGAAGCAAATTCTTGAGACTGTAATTGCAAGTGTTGTTTTTGTTGGCTGGGCAGGGTATTCAATTGACCACTTTTTCTGAACTACTTAATTTTTGCTACAGGAGCCCTATATGATTTGGCTGAAGGAAACAATACATGCGGTGCACATTAGCATTATGTTCCTGCTGGCATGTTGTTCGTGGAGATGCTAACAAGTTGCATATTTAAGAGAGACTGAGATGCTCTTATATGTGGAAGGAGGCAACTCTATCAGTGGGATTGAACCAGTCTGTTTCAGGCTGTCCGGTCTGATTTTACTCGGTTGAAAACTCCTTTTTGATTCTGTGGTATCTGGTTAGCTTCATTAACTACAAAACCCCCTTTAAGCGAAGCAAGCTGCAATGTGCAATGTGTTAGCTGCTTGTAAGACTTTAGTTGGCTGCGTATCTGGTTCTTATTTAAAATTTGTCCTTGGTTTGCGGATAAAATGTTTGATGGTTGTAATAATATATATTGAATTGGATTAGATGAAGGTTAGGTTAGGTTTGTTATGATTTTTTTTTCTTCCTGTTTTTTCTCCCCCTCAATTTGAATATTGTTACTATGATAATTTAGATTGTTTTTCACAATTGATGATAGTCTGGATTTCCATACTGTATGAGCAACTGCAGCATTGGAGTGGATTATTGGTTCATGCTGCATTGATGTTTCAATTAGTTTAGACTATTTGAGTTTAATCATTATCCCTACTACCTGCACTCCTAATTTTTTGCTTTAGAAGCCCTGAATGGTTTTACCGAAGGAAACAATGCATGATGCCATTAAAAAAAAAATGATATGCACATTAACATTATACATGTCCCCTGCTGGCATGCTGTTCATGGATTTGCTAACAAGTTGTTGAATATTCGAAAGAGAATGCGAAGCTGTTTTATCTGGGTGGCGAAGGTAACTCTATCAGTGAGATGTAAACCATTCTTTTTAGGGCTGGTCCGTTCTTTACCTAATTGAGAAACTAATTTTTTATTCTGTGTACCAAACTGCATAAGTTAACCCCAAAACCCCTTTAAGCTAAGCCAGCTGCGATATGTAATGTGTTAGCTGATTGTAAGACTCTAGTTGGCTTGTTTATATGAGAAAGTGTTTGATGTTTGTAGTGATATATATTTAATTGGATTAGATGAAGGTTAGGTTCATATGATAATTTAGACATTTTTTTTAGAATTGATAATCTTGATTTATATACCATATTCATCTGAAAAGAGCAATAGTACAGATTTTTGGTCATGCTATGCAAATATGAAGTTTTTAATAGTTTGTGGAAGAGGGTCCTCCATAAAATAAAATAAAAGTTTGGGGAAGAGGAACCTCTCCATTGAACATTTTCTTAGTTTTTCTCTATTTTCAAGTTCCACCATTTTGTTTCTCAATTCTACTAATGCAGCAAAAAAAAAAAAAAAACTTGATTTTACTTGAGAAAATTGAGAGAATCCAATCCCACTATAAAAGAATTAACAGTGGGAAATGAACATGACATGGAAGGCTAGTAACTACTACGCGACAATCAAATACAATCATTTACGTAGTTTCTACTCTGCTGCTTTTCTCAGTTTCTCACCAGCATTTCATTAATTTCTTCACACTGTTCAGGGTAAAGTTCTGCGAACTACGTACGTAGTTTACCATATTTCACACACGGAAATAACAATGACCAAATTCCCCTCTTTTATGACTAGTAGTAGTTGATTTACAATGACATACACGTGTGCAGATTATTACTCATATGAATCCAAAAAGAAGACTCTCATCATAGGATAAGCTCAAACAAGAATCTGTGGCGCCTACGTGGAAAAGTTAGGTACTCGTTTTTTTAATTTGGACTTCTCACAATGACTACACATTCTTAATTACATTTTCTTTCGTATCTTTCTTATTATATTACAATTTTACATTCTTTTTTTATTGGATGCATTTTTTTATTCTTGGGCAATAAACAATGTTACCAACACATGTGGTATAAGGAGTTTGGTTCCCATTAAGGTCTCCAGTTTGAGTTGTGTGAAAGAAAAAAATTCGCGCTGCATGAGCTTTATTCCATTTTATATGGTCTATTTTGTTCAACTTGGATTATTTGGGGTTCAATATGACGTTATCATCTACCAAGAGTCGAGACAAAATAATATGCCTAGAATCAAATTAATTGAAATCGTATTTCTAAAAAAATGGAATAAAACTAGTTGAATAGCAATCTTGGGTAAATATGTCACTGTTGGGAAAAGCCCCACACCAAAAAATGAAAATCATAATACATCACATATAAATGATTAATAGTTTGTCTCTATAAACTTAACTCGGTTGATAAAGACATTACAAAATATGTATATGCCAGACATTCATACTCTAATATTTCACATATTCACCTTTAAAAATGGGGCAATTGCGTTCAGAATGAGACGTTAAATGGTCAACAACAACTACAAATGTAAAATATGATTTCATTCATTATTTTACAAACCGCGCTATAAAAACCGCGTTCCATAGTCGGTTGGATCAAAACTTCACAAGAACCTCAGAAGTAGACAAAATCAAGCGCACACCAATGCTCGATGGTAATTTATGGCGTAAAACGAGATAAATTAAATTGATGACAATTTTAAATATTATTTCGTTTAAAAACAGGTGTTGCTTAAACACTTTCTGGCGATGTATTACAACATTACTTATTAAAAAATAAATAAATCAGGATATGCTAGAGGCCCTGTTGTTTTCACAAGTTTCATGCAAGTATTCGTACATAGTAATACCAAAATTATTTTTTTAAATCTGATAATGAAAAAGACACCCACAAGTTTCATCACCAGAAAATTTAGCGCCAGCTGTTTCACTACTGTATTTAAAGAATTTTTTTTTTTTTAAATGGAGTTGTAGCTATGTTTTTATTTTTTGTGTTGGGGAATTACAGCTATGTTGGGCATGCAAAAAAAAAAAGTAATCATAAATCCTTGAAAAAAAAAACAAATAATCATAGTATAAGTTATCTTGTTATCTTTAGTTTATAAGGCGATGAATGCCAATCTTTATATTATTTTGTATAACTTACTCTTACAAATTTGGCATCTAAAGAAGAGAGAAATCACATATTATTTTTGGTATAAGATGCCTTCTAAAATAGTTAGAATTTCATTCCGTCCGTAAATAAAAATAATAATTAAATAGAGCATTCAATTTGTCAGACATTATACATTGATTTTTCTAAATTATTTTTATGGTTCGAAGCAAAGAAAGCTGTTTAATTTAATGCCGTTCGAAGTCACACGGTTTTTAGTTGACCACACCTTTTCTACATGCCACCTTTCTTGACATATTCATATATTTCAAGTATTATATAATCAACCAACTTTGGTATAATCAACCAGATTGTTACGACTAATTAGTTTCACCTTCAAAGCTTCGTCAACAATCCAAGGTATATAAAGAGAGTCCATCTACCAAAACATACAAAATATCAAATTTCAACCCTTTAATTGCTTTCTAGTTCAATATACTTATCAATCTTTTTGTTCTACACGTGTGATCATGGAGAAAAACCTTAAGCTGAGGAACAAGATATTGAAGATATTACCAAAAACTATCACTTTAAACTTTCAAAACCATCCATTCAGTCCAAGTAGGGATCACAAATCAAGACAAGATAACGCAACAAAGTGGGCAAAACCTCATGGTGTCAAGGGATTTTCAGGTCCAATTGCATCCATAATTCCTCATGAAGCTAGAAGAAAGTCCAAAGATATTAATGGAATTGATTATGAAGAACCCACTTCACCAAAAATATCGTGCATGGGACAAATCAAGCACAAGAAGAAACAAATAAAAAAATCTAAAGACATGGAAGTGAAGAAACATTTGACCACTTTTCAAAAGATGTTGTTCCATGTTGGGAAACCAAAATCAAGGAAATCAAATGCATGTGCAGTTCAAGATAACAAATATGCAATTGAGAAAAAAGCAACACATGTTAGTCAAATGAAACGTTTTGCAAGTGGACGTGACACTTTTGCTAATTTTGATTGGAAGGCTCAAGTAGCACCAGAAGAAATAGATAATTACTATTCAGATGAAGAGAGAATGCAAAGTGATGATGATGATGAAGAAGAAGAGTTTAAGATCCCTTTCTCTGCACCTCTTGGTGGTGGTGTTGCTGCTTGTAGTCTTGGACTTGATTTGAAGCCACGTAAAGAAATTAATCTATGGAAGAGAAGGACCATGGCTCCACCTAGGCCTCTACAACTGGATCCAGTAAATTAGATCAAACTTGGTTCTTAATTGCTCATTAAAATGAAGACTTGTTCTTTTCATTATTTTTTTAATTTTTTATATTGGATTAATTAGTTGAGTAGAACATTTTGTAAAGAACTACCGCCAGATTTGTGTACAAATATACGTAAGTGTGGACATTAGTTGTGTCTATAAATTATTTCAATTTTTTTTATAACAGATCATTCAGATTAGTATGTCGAGATGAGTGGTGAAGGTAGATTGATTTTTTTGAAAGGTCTAACATTACATCTGAATTACAATCTCAAGATGAAATTTACTCATTGATGAAGTCACAAATTTTTGCTACCAATCTAATTAATAAAAACAATTTTAAGTCGGGAGATTTCATCACTATTGTTTTGCACTTTTATTTTTTTTAGTAATATTTAACCAATTATTAGAGCAGTGTTATTTTACTTGAGAGATATTGTTCCGAACTCATCTGAAACACAATTAACCAATTAAATTTTTTTCTCGGTGAAAAACAAGGAGGTGGTGGGGTATAGATTAAGGAATATATCAAGTAAACACTAGGTTGGTAAATGGTGAAAGATTCCTAAAAATTTCTTTCGCCATAAATAGCAATATTCTTTTCAGTAAATAGTTATTTGGTATTTGAACGTATTATTTTTTTTATTTATTTTTTGACAAGGATGGATGTATCATGTGCTGTAATTATAATCATTGAATATATCAAAATAATAAAAAATATTTATGAATTTATTTTTTCTTAATGAAGTTGGTATCTTAATATGTCTTTTGTTAACTAGTTTTTTTTTTCTTTTGATATAACTCATATTATTAATCAGTTTAGTCTATAAAATTATTAACAAAAGTCATGAAATTATAATGTTTTTACAATTTCAATATGTTCAAAAACTATAATATACTATTTCACACATTTAGGATACAAAAAATGACAAATCACTCGAATTACATCTAATTTTTTTTTTTTAGAGAAACATCTAAATATGTTCTTCCTTAAAAAAAAATCTAAATATGTTCTATGTGCCAATGTTTGTGTTATAAATTGTTAGCATAGTGTAGCTAGCTCACACTTAAGTTGAAAGGAAAGTACCATTTAAGTTGAAAGGAAAGTTCTATCGGACAGCAGTTAGATCGGCGTTGTTGTATGGTATAGAGTGTTGGGCGGTTAAGAGTCAACACGAGACTCAAGTAACTGTAGCAGAGATGAGGATGTTGCGCTAAATGAGTGGTAATACTAGACATGATAGGATTAGGAATGACACCATTAGAGAGAGTGGGGGTAGCACCTATAGTAGAAAAGTTGATAGAAAATAGACTTAGATAGTTTGGGCATATAAAGAAAAGACCCATAGATGCCGTTGTAAGAAGAGTAGATGTGCTTATGTTTTCTTTCTTCTACTTCCAAAATCACACCCCCTTTACTTTCTTCGAACCCATAATACTACACAAACCTTCCACAACTTAATCTCCAATTAACTTCATAAAACCAAGGATATACGGTCAATCACTAAATTTATACAAGCATAAAAAATTGTAAGTGAATATAAAACCCACTCAACCTCTGAAAAAAAACCTAATCAAGCAATTGAAGAATTATCTATTCAAGGCAAATTGAATCCAACATAAAATCAATTAAAGAACCGAATGATTTTCCTTTTGGAGGGTGGTGCATACTCTCTCAGTGAATATCTTGTTAACAACATCTTTATTATCAATTTAACATTTTATTATCTTAATTTAGCTGTCCAAATTATAGATGCTGCTGCAAAAACTATAGAAATTTAGTTAAATAGAGTACTATCACGTACAACATGTTTACATATTTAAGATGATTAATTTTCAGAAAATGTTAATAAGTGTCCTTGGAGCACCTTGATAAGAGGTTTAAAATAGAAATTTTATCTTCGAATTTGTATATTCAACATATTAAAACATTAAAAAGTAATATTTTCTACATAAAAGTTATTAATTATTTCTATTTTTTTTTTAATCTTGAAACACTTCTTAACAAACCCTTAATTTTTTTTATCGGTGTAAGAGTAGTTTCTCTCTTATGACTACCGATTCATGATTGTGTTCCATTTTCAATGTAAATACTATACAAGTGTTGACTGTTGAATGATTGCATTTTAAATACACATTAAAGATGAAACAAATATGTCCTTTATTTGTAAAAAGAAAGAGTATTTGGAGAAAGGAAAATGTTAACTCGTGTCTCCGAGACACTGGTTAAGAAAACAAATATAATATATTTTGCATTAAAAACTATGTAATCAATATTTCAAAAGGTGTCATTTTTAATTTAATTTTTACTTTTTTAGATACCTTAATCAGTACCTTGGGGCATTGGTTAACACAACCCTTAGAGAAATTAAAGAAGATATAGCCGTGATTTGTGAAGGTAGAGGCACTTGGATGAAAGATGACGGGAAGAGAGAGAAAATAAATGCATAGTCTAGTAAAAAGATAACAGTTGGGTGACATAGAGTTGAGTGACATTGGTGAGTCATAATGTCATAATCCTTATGAAAGAAAGAGAAAAAAGTCATGTGTTACATTATAATTAGTCAATGTCATCCAACTCTTTGTCACATAAGTGCTGCCCCTACTTGAAGGTGCTTCATAACATCACTCATCCACCAAATGTATGTCGTGCTTTTGGTTTATACTTTCACACTCTACAATTGCAATTCTATCTATGCTTTTAAGAAGAAAAAAATTCTGAGAAATTAAGGGTGTTAAATTAGATTAGAGATGTTTGACATTTTAATAATAACTCAGGGGAAGTTGATGTGTACTTTATTAAAATTTAAAAGTAAAAGGAGTGTTTGTGGCAAAATCTTAGATGAGATATGCGTGACCATAGTTTTAAAACTCGGCTCGGTCATCGACTCGGCAAGGGTACTGGGTCATTGGGTCAATGGTCGAACCACTGAGTCATTGGTCGAACCGCATGACTGAACCGGATCAACTCGGATAACTCGGTTAGATAACCCGGTCTTGAGATTAAATTTATATAGTTATTTAACCGGATTAAATCGGATTTAATCGATGACTCGTTCACTTAAAAACTAAAAAAATTGACATGTAATATGTATATTAATATTTGAACAATTATATTTTGTTGACATGAAATATATTAATATTAATATAATATGTAAATTTTTTAAAAAACATATGATGTGTATATTATTATTATTATTGTGTAAATATTATATTTAAAAATAATGTGCTCTTTTTAAAAGAAAAAGTAAATGATGTGCTCTTTTCTCTTATAAAATTAAAATGTAATATATCTAGATATATAATATATTTTAATTTGTAACAAAGATTAGAAGTTGTTGTAGTGGTTAATCTTCCAACTATTTATCTTAATGTCTATGGTTCAATTCCTATTGTACCCAACTTTTTCATATTTCGGATACTTTTTCTACAAAAGTCCAAGCTCTTGAAGCATTAAATGTATTAAACCGAACATTAATTAGTATTAAACCGTGCTTAATGGCTAATTATGACAGAAATTGAAAAAAAAAATTACTAAACCGGATTGACTCAAAAAACCGGCCGAGTCACTGGTTTTCACCGGTTTTTACCGAGTCAAGTCGGTTTTAACCGGTTCAATTGCATGGCCGATCTGATAAACAGCTCGAACCGGTTACACCACCGGTTCACGGTCCAACCGGTCGGACCGGCCGGTCCGAGCCGGGTTTTAAAACTATGTGCGTGACTTTTCCCACTCATAAAATTTTTCTTAACAAATAATTAGTAACTTTTTTTTGCCTAAAAAAATAAAAAACTTTTTTTTGTAATTGATATAATTATATTTTTTTTTGTGATTGTGACTTGCCCCACTTTCTATATTTTAATTAATTTAAAAAAATGGAGGTGGCTCACGGAAACTAGATGAGAATGAAACTGAAAACAATTGACAGATCCAACGCAAGTGCAGGCCAAATGTCGTGACATGTGTGGCCCATCTGTCTTGTGGAGGAAATATCCACCCACAAATGACATGAGTAAAACCAAAAAAAGGCAACACAACACAACATGCATCAAAGTCTAGATCCAGATTCTAAAAGCAAAAGCATAATCACGTTTGGGTACCACAAAAGGTAGACCATAGTGGTCGCCACTTAATCACAGGCTAATATAGCCATCTTAACATGTGCTCTTTGTCCAAAACTCCACCTCAACATCTTCTTTTTCATTGAATTGGAACTTCGCACACTTTCGGATTGAAATGCATCTTGATTACGCAGTAAGCTCAAATTAGTGCTTTAGGAAATAATTTTAAAAAAGAGGGATATATTATTATTATGATTTGATGAGATCCTTTACTTGAACACAAATTAGCATTTTTCAATCTTTGAATTTTGGACTTAAAATTTGAAATATTCAATTTTGACGAGGAAAGAAAGTCACAACCAACCTTGTGACCGCACACAAATCCAACCCCAAAAAAAGTGTTTGTATTCTCTCTCAAGTTTCATGGAGAGAAAAAAAGATAGAAATAATTTAGAGGTTAAAGCATTTAAAAAAAAAATAATTAATTTATCTAAATTTTCAAGTTAATACCATCAAATCAACGCAAATGGACTTAGTAATTAAAACATTACTAACACATTTCACCGGTAAGATTTCTAGAACTTATTTTCCCAAAAAGAAGACTAGTATTTATTATTTTTTAAATTTACAAAAAAGGAACATAAAAATTAGACTATCCGATAAATTGAACGGTTTTGATGTGACTCGATGTAGTGCAGTTGCCGGCACACTACCCACGTCACCCACAAAGTCGAGGACAGAAAATACTTAGATGACCCTGACTTTGACTTATGATAACCATGGTAACTTTGATGTATTTTAAATGTCAGAAAATGGTAATTGAATGGTTAAAATAAATTATCTTAACAAAGAAAATTATTGATTAAAAGAAAGATAGAAACAAAGTCACCGAATAATTACTTTGCAATTTAAGTTTTTAACCCAATCAAATTAATACATGGTCCAGTAGTTACACACAGTGAGAGATCTCGGCTGTTCATTTCCAATCGGAAGGTAAGCAGTAACTTATACTCCCTCCGTCCCTTAATATAGCCGCCTATTGCTTTTTTCACATTTCTTAAGAAATGTTGTTGGTGTAGTTAATGTGTTTGTTTTATAGTACAATTTTACAAAATTACCCTCATTAAAGAGATAATGTGAAAAGTCAATTTATTATAATTTTAGAATTAGTAGTAGTATTAAATAAGGGTATATATGGAAAAAAATAATTAATGTGTGTTGTAATTTGAAAAGGGGTTATATTTAGGAACAAAAAAATAAACAAAAGGAGAGTTATGTTAAGGGACAGAGGGAGTATTAAATCCCAAACCCCCAAATTCTTTCGATCCGCAAGATATGCATATCAATCAGTCAATCAATTCCGCCAAAACACAAAAAAGCAAGCCTTTCCCTTTCGTTCAGCACCGGTTAATACGCAAATCAATATCAAAATTTCTCATTCCTTTTTTCCACAATCAGTCTATTATTACCAATCAAAGCATAAATGGTAACCCACTTTAAGCTAATTAAACCCCATTAAATTAAATTAAATTAAAAACGCAACTAAAGACTAAAATAGAATCCATACAGCCTGAGGCATAGGAAAATTAAAATCAAAACTTAAAACAAAACTACATTGCAAAACAAAAAAAACAAAAAAGGAAATTACATCCAGTTCAAAAGTAACAACAAGTTAAACTCAAAATAGAATAAAAATTATAGAATTTTTATTTTAATTAACGATACCTTAACTTCAACACCACCTCAAGTTAATCTTCTTTTGGTTTTCTGCAGAGAATCATGTGCATAGGAGAGAAAATTCCAGAATCACCCCCTCTAGTCAAAAAGTCAGCAGTCTTGAACAGCATCTCATGAACATCAACGGTTCCTTTAGGTGCAATTCCCAAAGCAGACAGAACCGTTACCACAATATGGTTACGCCAATAAGCAATCCGACCCATTTTCAAACGGGTCCACCATGGATGAGAAGGTGGCAGTGCCAGATCCCGTTCCTTAACAACCTCAAACCCAACTTTCTTCGCAGCTTCAGATATATCAGCGTAGGTTCTAAGCCCAGGAAGAGCATCACCTCTTTCAATCCCTTGAATAATCTCAACATGTTCAGCGTTTTCAGCTACAAATTTATCAGTAGTAACCCATTCATATGAAACGTAAAGAGCACCAGGTTTCAAAACCCTAAAAATTTCAGCGTAAACTTCTTCGAGATTAGGCGCGTGGCATGTGGCTTCAATTGAATACGCGCCGTCGAAGCTGTTATTGGGAAACGGCATCTTAAGAAAATTACCACATACAACATCACATAGAGAATCTAAACCAGCTTTTTTGTTGTGTAATTTTGCACGATTCACTTGATACTCGTTGATCGTGATACCAACAACGTTAGCGCGTGAGTGAGACGCGATAGCTCTCATGGGCCCACCAACACCGCAACCTACATCGAGAATTTTATCACCAGATTTAACCTCGATTAGATCTACGGCCATTTCTTCATGGATGCGCGTGGCATCACGGTCAGATTTACCGGGAATCGCGGGTGAAAAATGGAAGGATTGACCCCAACCCCATTCGTAAATATCGGTAACGAGATTGTAAAATGTATCGACGAAATCTGGAACTTTCTCAGCGGTTTCGATCTCTTTTGGGCGGCGGAAGAAAGACCAGTATTTATCGTAACTGTCTTGGACTTTTTCAGCGGAAATTGAACCGCCAGATAGATCGGTGGCGCGTTTGCCTTTTCGTTCGGCGGGGCCGAGAACGCAGACGAACCAGTAGAGGCCGCCGGCGAGGAGAGCACCGGTGCAGAAGAGAGAAAGGGTATCCATTGAAAAAGAAGAGTGTTTTTTTGTTCTCACCCTACGTTGGGAACTGTGTTGTTGGGTTTGTTTCACTTGTACCTGTTCTTAAGTGAAGTGAGAAACTGATGTGTTGTGTTGGTGTCTTTTTCTAGTTTAATTTTTATTTTAAATTGGTGCTGTTTTTATTATTTTAGTAAACAGCATCTTTCCTTCCACGTGCTTTGCGCGTGAATCCCGCTTAGTTGTTATCATCATTTGTTTTATTTTTTAAAGATCGGGACAGCTCAAACATACAGCACATTTCTTGTTTTGTTTTGGTTTTATTTTTATCCTTTCATGAATCGAAGGAAGTGGTAAATGAATAAATATCTGCAAAATGAATAAATATCTATTATAAGCAAATCGGGCTTAAGTCACAAAATTGAGGATTTTGCAACTTTCTTTAGCTTCAACAATTTAAATTTATAGTAGAATTTCAAAACAGGTGAAATTCTAGCAAAATCAGACAATTGTGAAATCCGTTCAAAATTATAGGATTTTGAAGGATTTTGTCTATTTTTTGATACGGGACAATTTTTTATCTGATTCGTCAAATGATCTGATTTGTATCCATTATCTGGTTCTATAAATACCAAAAAGGCCACGTTTTTTTCTTTATTTCACTTCACACCACACTTTTCTCGTAACGGCTCGTCTATTGGTGATGAAGGAAATGACCAAATTGATGAAAATAAACATGTTGATAAAATGGGGGATAATTCATATAATTGGCGATTTCTTTGTGATTTGTGATTGCATATTGGCTTTGCCTTTAAGTTTTTTTGTTAGGCATCTAGTCTTTTTGAAAGTATGATCAAGTATTAAGAACACCTATTCCAATTTAAGAACGAATTACGTATATGACAAAATGCCTAACAATCGAAATAGGTGACAAAATTTATAACAAATAGAAAGACAATCGGAATAAGAGGTGAAGATTTAAGAACTTCTGATTCAATTTTTAATCTTTTTATCAAACTTGATTGCTTATCAATGAGTGTTTATGATAGAGATGAATACAAAGGGCAAGAGAAGAAAAAAAAATTGAAAGTAAAAAATGGAAAAGAGTAGTTTTGAAATTATGCTCAAATTTTAATAGATTTGGGTGTAATCGGATATTTTTGGGGTGTTGTTAGAAAAAAAAAATCAATGAAAAATCATATAAACTCGTGGGTTAAAAAATCAATGAAAAATCAAAGAAAAACTTTAATATGATCATACAAACTTATACTCTATAAGATTTCTTTTAAGTTAGCGGTTTGAGATTTTCAAACATATTTTAAAAGAAACAACTCTCTTACAGTAGTTTGAAACACAAATAACAAATCAAAATTGAGTCTATCAATTTTTCATCGGACAAAACTTAAGTCTTGCAAAGTTTAACTTGAATTAGACTATTTTTACATCTAAAGCTAAAAAGTGAATTTTTTACTTCTCACAAGAAACAAAAATATACAAAAGACAATTCACAATAATTTTTTCTAGGCTTAATTGCACTTTTGGACCCCTATCTTTCCAAAAGTTGCGGTTATGGACCCCTAACTAATTTAAATACAAAACATACCCTTATGTTTTGATTCTTTGGTAGTTTTGGACACCCACCCCATTGTTGACTTGGTCGTTGCTGATGTGGCACCCATATCCCAATAGTGAGGTGCCACGTGTATTTTTTTTATACTTGTTTAATTCATCCACGTCAGCCACATGACACCTCACTAATGGTGTAACACCCCGTTTTTCCAACGTAAAAATTTCGTAAATCAAATCAGAGTTTTCACATAAACGGAGTATCACTTTCTTAAAACATCTCAAAGGAATCGAATAACAATTCATTCATCATAAAAATAGTTATTAAACTTCTCAAAACATTGCAGCGGAATCTTAAAAGTCTTGGCACGCAGGCCTCTTCATAACATTTCAAAAGTTCATCTAAAATTAGTCTTTATAAAATTATAATTGACATGCAAGGAACAGAAAAGCATTTGACAAGATTCCCCATCCCGTTACATATCAGAGCACCTAAGACACAGTGAGGAATGCCTCACACGGCTGCACCTAATCTTGGTTATCTGCACTTGCCCACAAGGCGGCAATTCCAACAGAAGGGGTGAGATTCACAAACAACATAATAAACAGATAATTCAACAATTAAGTTTAACAACAATTAACATATAAGCACGTCTCAAATATTTATTTCATAACATCTTAAGCAACATCAAGAATATCATCACTAAACATCTTAAACATCATCAAAGAATCGTCATCACAAAACATCTTAATCATCATCAAATACACTTAACAACTCATAGATATCATCATGTAATCATCATCGCTAATAAATTTAAAACAACTCAATGTAATCATCATCTCACTATAATAATCAACATCGTAAACAACATTATAACATTATAATTAGTATCATATACAACATCATAACAACATAACAATATCATAATCAATATCTTAAACAACATAGCAACATAACAATATCATAATCAATATGGCAACATCTTAGTCAACGTCATATAATTCACATCATAAACATCGTATAATCTTCATAGGTACTTTTTTAACAACTCATGGATGATAATTCATCAACAACGACTTTGACTCGACAAATGCGACAATGCAACTTAGACACTTATATGCATGTGGTACCAATCGTCATCGTAAGTATTAATATACTTTAATCGTGCGGAGGACAAAGCTCCTAATAATCGTGCGGAGGACAAAGCTCCTAATAATCGTGTGGAGGACAAAGCTCCTATCATGGTGAGGACAAAGCTCAATGAATGCTAATGCATGGACTCTATCAACAAGACACCTTAATCAACTTATCACTTATACTTCCAATAATTTGGAGTTCATCATCAACTTATTCATACTCATGCAACTTAGTTAAATAACAATTGCAGCATAATCAAATCACATCAAGCTTAATAACAATTCATTTCAACAACATCTTGATCATTCAATAATATTTCGAGTAATGCATTTAATCATTAAATCACATTACAAACAACTTAGCAGTTCATAACAGCAACAGAAACAACACAAGCAACTCACAATCATTATCAACAACATCAAATCATCACATTAACTCTATAAGTATAGCACATTATGCACTAATCATTCATAATTCATAAGCAATAACATTCTTCAAAAGTAATCAAGTATGATTAAATAAGACATAAGCCAAATAATCATAAAACACCTCAACTAAATCCCTAATACCTAAGTTTGAAGTTTGGAAACCAACTCTAAGTCTTTGGACTAACTTGGGATTAGTTATGCTAAGTTTTCTTAAAGTTTTCTCAAGACCTACTTGGACTATTTTCATCATAACTCAAAATCTACAAATAATTTTATAGTCACTCCAGAGCCATTAGAGAGCTAACTCAATTACCTACAACTTTCGTGTTTATACCAAGACCCATTTCGTAACAGAAATGTATGAAAAAGACACAAGAACGTGAAACAGAAAATGCTGTTTTTTCCAAGACCTATTTGGAGTGTTTTTATCATAACTCAAGATTCACAAAACATTTTTGAGTCACTCTGAAGCCATTTAAAAGCTAACTCAATTATCTACAACTTTCATGAAGACATCAAAAGCTAATTATGAACAGAAAAGTCCCAGTTTTTATTTTAGTTTTTCGGTTACAGAAAATCGAAAAGAGAACGAGCCTGTTGACCCCTTTGTAGTATTTTAATCATATCTAGAGTTCTAAAAACTTAAATTGAGTCACTCCAAAGGCTAGTGAAAGCTAACATCTATATCTACAACTTTCATGAAGACACCTAAACCCAGTTCGGAACTTAAACTTGTCAAACTGAGACAACAAGTAACGTGTTTTGCACAGCGACAGCAAAATCGCAGTTCAGTTGCGGTTTCGCCTTGGGGAAACCTTTTCTACTCCGTTTTCGATCCAATACCCTCAAAACATGACCTTAAACATCACACTATGATTATCCTATCATTAGAACATTAATTATTCATTAACCTACTAGATTATCCACTCTTTTTAAGACTAGAAACTCAATTCGAAACCTAAACTAGTTTTCATTAATTCTCACCTTTCAACTTCATCTTTTAATTCATTCACCTTAACCTAGTTCTTAATTCTCTCAAAAACTCATCAATCTCTTGTTAATCATAATTGAATTGAATTACAGTTTAATATAATGAAAGCTAGGCTCACCCTTACCTTAATTTGGTCTCCTGAATCAAGATGCATTCTTCTTAGGTTTTTCTTCTCTCCTTCGCGCCTCCTCTCTTTTTCTCTAGGTTTCTCCAAAAGTTATATCACGTACTAAATAATTCTAACCCTAATTCTCTTATTTATATTCTCTTACTCATCTTATCTTATTTCTACTCCTTCCCTCAAATTCTCTAAAATTATGCAACAACCCATATTTAATTAAATATATTATATTATAAATCAAATAAGATAATACTAAAAATACATAAAAGCACACATCATCAAAATATATATTATATTATATCATCATATCTTATTATTTCTAAAACAAATATATTTCTACACTAGATAATATATATATATATATATATATATATATATATTTATATTTTTACACAAATAACAAATATATTTTCAAACCAAATAACATAACAAATAACACTATTTTACACAAAATAACATATATATTTCTACACCAAATAACACATATATTTTTTATAACAAATAACATAGTATTTCTACACCACATAACAAATATATTTTTACACCAAATAACATATATATTATAATATAACATGCTAATAAAACACCAACATATAGCACAAAAATAACACACATCACCATAAATCAAATAAATTATTTAAAAAGACTCTAAACTCAATCAAATAATTAAATAAATAAAATAGTTCAAAGCGGGCGTTACAAATGGGATGTGGGTGCCACGTCAGCAACGACCAAGTCAACAATAGGGTGGGAGTCCAAAACTGCCAAAGAATCAAAACATAAGGGTATGTTTTGTATTTAAATTAGTTAGGGGTCCATAACCACAACTTTTGAAAAAATAGGGATCCAAAAGTACAATTAAGCTTTTTTTCTATTACTCAGCTTGCAACTTTTGCAAGGAGAAAATTACACACTCTCTTATGAAACACAATATACCTGAGCTCCCAATTCACCTTAAAATTCAATGTTGTTGTGGTGAATAAAAATCAAAGTAATTATTCACATTTCATGATACCACTCTTCAACTTTAAGCTATTCTCTTTTAGGTTTTGTAAATCCTCCATGAATTTTAGACATTTAACTTGGATGTGAACAAACAATTCAGAGCAATGGAACTTGGCAGTACACACTGACACTGCACATACATCTTAGTTAAAATCTTCTGTCATATTTATTAGGTGACATTTACGATGGGAAAGCTTCTTAATTTTCCCATGATGAGAGAAGGTCAAATATACCATTGATATATTAATAAAATATTGAATGGCATAGATATGAGATTGGACACCTTTTCTACCAATTACCTTGTTATTTTCCCTCCATATATATATATATATATATATATATATATATATATATATATATATATATATTCTCCGATGGAATGTCTCTTTTTCTTAATTTGCTGCGGCTAATTTAAATCAAAAATATTTATACACATCTGACAAAGTGTGATATTTAATTGGTTTTAAATGTTAAAAAAAAAATTCACAGAACAATTACAATTTTTACAACATAATCTAGGATTGAGTTTTGGCAAAATTATAATTTGACATTGAAGTTTTTACAATTTTGTAGTTTTTCAATAACAATGTTAAATTACATATGAGGTATTTTAAAGTTTAGATTAATAACACATTGATTTTATGTTATTTTTATTTCATATCCGTCATTTAACTCTTTAAATGTTAATAAAAAAATAAAAAACTTTTTAAATGTTGGCAGTGTTACCTTTCGAACGGTGTGGTACTGTGGTTGTGAAACAAGTGATATGTGATATGGCTATTACAAATAAAAAATGATTTTTTTAATCAATTAATTATTTTTTTCTTAAAAAAACTACGAAGAAAAAAAGTCAAACCTTTGTAAGAAATGAACAGTGGACCGTGAAAAAATATATAAAGACAATAATTAAGTAATACAAACATATTTAGTTTTCTGGAGATGAAAATTGTAAAATAGAAGAGACTGGTGCTACTGGCTATAACCAGTCAACTCAACTTCTCCCATCATAGAAAAATTAAGAAGTGTTCCCATCATAACCTGCACCTATTTATTATCATTCTTTTTTCCAGCGTTCGCCTTTAGGGTAGTAATAGACTGTCTTTGAAATATTTATCAACACCCATAAATTGTTAACTCATCTTCAATGTTCTCACAACCTCGTCTAGTTGCAGTTTATTTTTCCCTGCTAACAAAAGTAACATTTGCTCTATTTTTATTTTTATTTTTATATTTTCCCATAAATTCACAAGTCTAGATATGAACTCATTAAACTTATCATTATGACCAAGCACATAATCTCATTTATTATGATCAATAAATTGGTTATTATGGTCGACACGAACTTACATTCGAACAAATTCAATTATTTACTTGGAAATCTTTCTTTCATCATAGTCACTTTAGTACGTGGAGCAAGGGCCAATCAAATTGTTGATAGTCTGCAATTATGCATGATTTCTAACGGACTGTGATTGACTGCAGTCGGCAATTTACCGCATTTACGCAGTCATGTATTCTCGGTCGTTCGATCATGATCGAATGGTCCTGATTTAAGAACATAATTAAAAATAAAAATTAAATACTTTTTTCTGAGCTGTTTGATCAAGATCAAATGGTTATTAATGTAATAAATACGTGACTGTATGAAAAAGTTGACTGCAGTGAATCGTAATTAATTTCTAACGCGTAATAAAAGTATAGATTCTACGGGAGCTATAGTTGATTACCAATTTTTTTTCTTTCTACGGGAAATATAATTTGATTAGCTAAAAATATTTGATTTTTTTAATCTTTGAATTTGATAAAGGTTTAACAATAATAAAAAAAACATCTTAGAATTGTGTCCATCATCACAAAGATAGAAACTCTAATCCCATTTTCTTATACCTAATGTGAAGCGTCATACTGAAATTGATCTTATTCCTCAAATCACCAATAAAAAAAAAATCAATAAGATACTCATGGTTAATGAGATGCTTCCCCACATTTGAGGCTTTAGGATAATCTCCAAGCACATCTGAAATAGTTTCGTCCCACTGACCACAATGAGAATAAAACGGCTCACTCAAGTATTCATATCGGATCCATTGTCAAAGTAAGAGAAAGAATTGAACAAAACTGCACCCGGTTTAGAATTCCTCGACAGTTCTGTCGAGGAGGCAAAAACATATTTTATTTGTGTGTCTTAGCATTTTGCAATGTATCAACAATAATTTTCTTTGTAAAAAACATGTGAAATTTTTAGTGTTTAATGCAATTTAATTTTTTTTTTCAATTGTACATTTTAATTAATATCATTTAAATCGCTCTCAATTAATTATTATTTAGGTTATGCTAACACGTGTCCTTAGAACAGATGTTAACATTTTCTTTATTAGTTTCGTTTCCATTTACACTATCTTCTTTCAATTCTTTCTCTTACTCTTTCATTTACTCGATCCTTGCCTAATTATAAGTTGTAATTTTGGTTATTTTACACATATTAAGAAATATAATTAATTTTGTATGAGGAAAAAAATATAAATTATTTTTCAAAAGTATCCTTAATTAGTGGTATAAGAAAGAAAAACTAAAGACTTGAAAGAGGTAGTGTAATAAATAATTAAGGATCTGATAGAAAAAACAATCTTATAATCTATCAAAACATATAATTTGAACCGAATGAAGTATCATATTTTCTTAATTTGTGTGAATAATTAAATGATAAGTTTAGTAGACCTAATCATTCTATTTAATTATTTTCATATACTAAATTATTCTTAATAAATAGCAAAATATAAGATTTAACGAGAGAAATGATAAGTAATCTCATCTAATTTAATCAAAGATCCAAGATCTTAGTCCAACTTATTACAAATACTAAATTATTCTTAATAAATAGCAAAATATAAGATTTAACGAGAGAAATGATAAGTAATCTCATCTAATTTAATCAAAGATCTAAGATCTTAGTCCAACTTTTGTCACAAAAAAAAAAAAAGATCTTAGTCCAACTCATTACAGTTACTCAAATAAGTAGTTTTTAAAGAGTCACGTATAATTAGTCGATTCGAGAAGGAAAAAAAAAGGCTTAATAGGTCATTTGGTCCCTTAAATAATTTCTAGTTTTCATTTTGGTCCCATAATTAATAAAACTCGTGTTTTGGTCCTTTAATTGTGTTTCCGTCGGTCAAAGAAATCCTTGGCCGTTAAATTTAACCCCAAATGTCTAAGGTGAATCAACCTTAACAGTGGTCCACCATAAATCCTATTAATTATTTTAATATAAACCGTTTGATCTTTTTTATTAAAAGAGTACCCCTAGATCATTCATGTCTACCGCATCTTACGGTGAACAAAAACAAATAACTTTGTATCCCATTATTTCATCTCTCTTTTTGGAACAACACATCACGCTTCTTCTTCTTCTTCCCCAAACCACCACCAGCTTTCAACAATCGTTGCTTCTCCGTTCGATCTCCTTTCACAATTCTACCACCACCATTGAATTGGTTTATCTTTCCTCTACAGAACCCACTATTTTATTGCTCAGATAGGAGATGTTGAAAATTTCAAACCACCTCCTTTTCTCATGTTTTCCGGCCACCATGTGCCGTCATTGGAAAAACTAAAATCATCATCTCCTTCCTTGTAATGTCTGCAACAAAACCCTATGTTTATTTCACAATCGAAGCAACTTTGTCGGATTTCACCACCGCGCCGGAAAAGTAGTTCACATCCTTCTATTCTAAACGAACGTGTACAGAGAAAGACATACACATATACAAATGCAGCTTCATTATTGGGTTTGTTTGTTGGTTTTTTTGCGGTTCTGTTGTTGTTGTTCAACTGCAGTTTTTTGGTGTTGTTCCTGTTTGTGTTGCATGGAATTAGAGAGTTTATATTTCCTTTTTTTGTAGCTGTTCCTTGTACTGCTATGCGGGGGGATGCCTGTTTTATGTTTCTATTGTATTAACTTGGGTAAAATTGATGATGATGTTGATGTTGTTGTGTATTAATTTGTGCAGAATTGAAGATGATGTTGTTGTTGTTGTTGTTTAATTTATGGGTTTATGAGTTTAAATGTGTTTTTGAAGAAGTTGAGTGATTTTGATGTTTTTTTTTTTTGAAGGAAGTGATTTGGATGTTGTTGTTGTTTGAGTTTTTTTTTTTTCTTGGATTTTTTATTAAAATTGATGATGAAGGTGGTATGAAGATGAAGGAAGGAGATGAAGATGACAAAAACTAACGGAATTGAATTTATTTGACATACGAGATTTTTTTGACCGACGGAGACACAATTAAAGGACCAAAACATAAGTTTTATTACTTATGAGACTAAAATAAAAATTAATTTTTTTTAAAGGATCAAATGACCTATTAAGTAAAAAAAATAAAACATAAATCAAACATCCTTGTTGGATGAGTCAAACTTTCAAGCAAAGAACAATATATTTTTAATTACTTTTCTCTACAAAAGATATTTTATTTGTGGACCAACGTGAATCCCTCGTATTTTTCTTCCTCATGGACTCGATGGATCTTCGCGCTCTTTTTTTTTAAGCCGGATTTTCGTCCTTTTAAAAATACGTATTTTTTTTTCTTCCTTTTTGTAAGAAAAAAGACATAAAGTTAGTGAGCTACTGAGTTTTCAACATGTCATAGATCCATATTTTTTTTTCAGAGGACATGTGATAGATCTGTGTTAATGTTCTTTAACACTTCAAATTATGATTAGGACAATATCCAACCTGGTCTGACTTGTCAATAGTTTGCGATTTCTAATTTCTTTTATAAAGATAGCTGGGACGATTTTTATTTTTTATTTTTTACAGAAAAATTGAAACGAATTTCTTTATTCATTATTTAGTATACAATTACAGTTAACATGTGTGCAATATGTCAACATGTGCACAATTCATATGAGGAGTTTAAAAAGCTTAGTGTGGGTCGAATGGTAAGTATCTCAATTCTATTCTATAATTAAGTAGGAGATACTATGGAGTTAAAAGCATCTATAATGGCGGTGCCACTAAAAAAATCTATAATGGTAAGTGTTGCACTAGCATCTATAAATAAACACTTATATTGAAAAGAATAAATTTTAAGAAAAGGATGTAGGTGAAAAGACACACTCTCTTTACTTTTTCGCGAGCCCGATTTAATAAATTGGTTTACAATAAATTAATATCGTTGAAATATAGTGATATAATATGATTTGTGAGACTCCTTTGATAAATTGCATTTCTCTTATCTCTTGAGAGAAACTTAAATTAGACTCCTCTCCTTTCTTGAAATTCACGTTCTTGTGACACAATAAAAAAAACCTGTGAATCTCAATGTTACCCATTTTCTTCCTATGTATGCAAGTAAAAAGTATTTTTAAATTTTGTAAGATGAATGGTTGTAAATTGTTTTGGAAATATGCAATTAATTAAACACATCTCAAAATCATTGGAGTTCATCACTACAAAAAACTTTTTAAATCATATTTCTCTGTTCTATCTTAAGAATGCAAGCCTAAGGATGACGTTTTCTCTTTTGTATCAATTAATCTATCTCTAGAAATAAAATAAGTGCGCGTCAGTCAGACTTTCTATTATCATGGTTTTCATGTCAGTTCGATCCATTAAGCACGAATACCCATTACATCCCAAATGTTTGTAAGGCTTTTCCCATGTTTTAAACCTTTTGTCCAACTTTATAAGTCTAACAACTATCTTCACCTTCCAGTCCTTCGGTCGTCCCCAAAGATTTAGTGAATTATGGTGTGTAAGATCTTTAATCCTTTGATTTATTAACTTCAACTCTCATTCCTTCATTGCTAACATCAACTATTTTTTATTTTATTTTGAAGAAGCTAAATCTAGCCTATCCAAATTGACACCAGAGAGAATCAACACATAAGATCTTAAAAAGACGCACACTTCAAGGTACAGCCCAACACCTATAGACCAACCCAAGTGTGTTTAACATCGACTAATTATTATTTCATCTTGTTATGTTTATATAAATTTCTTGATTAACCGAGTTTTGACAATCAGACTATAATCTGTTTTAAAAAGCAATAAAGCTAGATTACATAAATACATTTTCTTAACAAATAGAAAAGAATTGAGTTTATGAAAAGCTTTTATAAGACTATTTTTCAATACCTCAAGACTTAGGAAAACTACTTACTCATCATAAAGTTGAGCTACCTAATGAAATATAAAAGAAAACAAGAAGCAATGTTGGGTCACTGAGGGAGCTCGTGGGAATCGACCTCATCGAGGTTAGAACAACCATATAAGCAAGAGAGACACCACACTTGTACCCAAAACCTTAAGGCAATGGCTTTATGGGAGTCCATCTATTCACCATGCTCGGAAGCTCTTACTTGCTTGTATCGTCGTTGTTGGTTTCTCCGCAAACGGACCGACACGTTTGTACCGTCGTTGCTGCTTTCTGCGCAAATGGATTGGCTGCCTCGGTCGTACTCTTCGTCGAACCGGGGATCTGATATCACTGTTGGGTCACTGAGGGAGCTCGGGGGTCGTCCACATCAAGGCTAGAACAACCACACAAGCAAGAGAGACACCACACTCTTATCCAAAACCTTAAGGGAATGGGTTTATGGGTCCTCTTATTTATAAGGTGTTTAACCTTTACTTTTCTATCTGATGTGGGACATATAACTCACACTTACACACAACAAGCAAAACTAAAAATACTTTACTGAAATATCAATGACAATGCAAGAGTTTTGTTATGTGTAATGTGGTACCAAGTACAATGTCTATAAGTCTATTGATAGGCACAAAGTCAAAGAGCACTTATTTCGTGCAATTTCAGTAGAAACGATGCTTAAGTTTGGCGATTATACAAGACCATTGGATTATACAAAATGTAGCAGCAATAATTTATGATCAGCTTGTTACTACCGTGATGACCCATTACTGACGACCACATCAGTATCGTGAGAGATTATCTCCCGATGATTTCACGACCATGTATTTTTTAACGGGAAATGCTTTGTGTTCTGGACCGGCCAACAGGATTCTTGGCCCATTCACTTAGGCCCAATATAATCTAAGCCCAAATGCTACGTTTGACAATATTACTTGCGGTACCTCTCTTCCCCGCGAAGGGGGTGCACGGAACAAACGAGACCGGTTCAAACGAACCCCAACGTCTCTTTGCACGTTCCCGCTATAAACTCTCTGGCGGTTACACTTCCCACGATTTTGTAACTGCCAGAGCTGGGTGTGCCATTGTAGCTCTCCACCTCTATAAATAGGGGACTCAATGCAGTCCCCAAGGTAGAACACTTCTTACTCTCTAAACCCTCACACTCTGATCTTTACTGACTTGAGCGTCGGAGCAACTACATGTTCACACCCCCTCCGTTCCCAGGAGTATTCTAAAGCTTTCCACCACCTCTATATCACCTCGTTCAAAACACCGGCAGTCACATTCTGATCAGGTACAATCACTTTGTATCGTGAGAATTGGTTTCATGAATCCGTCCCGACTTGTATATCCATACTTCATAGTTAATTATTTTATTTTCAACATTAACCGCCCCATGTATGGTTAGTGGGCTTACAACACAAATTATGCATTCATGATAAATTCATTAAGTTTTTTTGTCGCTATATATAGCATTCCCCTTTTTTAAATATCGTTCTTAAATTACACCAATAACTTCTCTTGTTTTCCAGTCGAAATGAAATATAATTGGCTAAAAGCCCTTTCGTGATCCAGTTCGGGATAAATCCTGTTCGGATGAATATCATTGCTCATTAATACAATAGGTTAATAATCATGTTTTTTTTTGAGTAAATTACACTCCCCTCCCCTCAAAGATGCTTGAATTACACTCCCCTCCCCTCTTATGTTAAAATATACATTCCCCTCCCCTCTTATTCAAAACATATTAGAGAAAAATACATTTCCCTCCCCTAAGAAAAGCTTGAATTACATTCCCCTCCCCTCTTATGTTAAAATCTACACTTTACTCCCTCAATATATATTTTTTTATTTTTAATAATCTAGCAAAAAAATAATAATCTAATACACTTCGAAAATAACAGTATTGCAGATCTATTTTAACATAATAAAAAATTGAATACATATTTTTTTGCTATTTTTTATTCACAATTTCATTAACATGTAGTTTTAAACCCTATTATAAAATATGAAACAAGCCAAAATAAAATTAAAATATGTGAAAAATTACTAACGACAATAAACCATGGTTATTTAAAAGTTAATTTTAAACTCTAAATTATAAAATCAATAGCAAAATATTTAAATTTAATTATCATTAAAATTTAAATTATAAAGAAATGAATTAATTTTTCTTAAAGGGTGGTTTAAAATTAATATATATCATAAAAATATTTATTTATGTTAAAATAGATTAAAGTGTAATGTATATTTAATTATCAAGGGAGGGGGTTGTAATTCAAGCATCTTATAAGGGAGGGGAGTGTAAATTTTATTTTTCAAGGGAGGAAATTGTATATTTTAACATAAGAGGGGAGGGGAGTGTATTTCAAGCATCTTTGAGGGGAGGGGAGTGTAATTTACTCTTTTTTTTTTGAAAGAAGGTTAATAATCATGTTATTAGCGGTTCAGCTATATGTTGCTAAAAATCTTTATCTCACCATCGCTGAGCACATAGTATTAATAAGAGTGTGTAATTGAAAGGAAAAATATATACTACATTGAAACTTAAAAGTCACTCTTGAGTTAAGATACTCTTCATTTGCTATAATAAATGACAATGTCAATTACTATAGTTTTAGTATAAATACATGATACAGATACACACATTTCTATAATATATGATATTAATTAGATATTTATGCATGAAAACTATAGTAATGGATATTTTTTTTTATCGTAGGAAATAGAGATGATCTTAACTCTTCAGTGTCACCCTTATTTGGTGATGTTTTAGTATTTTTGGTTTTGTTTTGTTTTACAAAGGTGTTAATTATTGAGGAATATGAGGTATAGTAGTTGCTTGCTACTAGTCTTCAGAGATTGACATGCACACTTGCAATGCAAAGCAATCGCAAGAGTACACAACACTATGCTTGCTTTTGTGATTAACTCGGAGGTCCCACACACACATATAGGGTATCGTATATTACAAGTTATAGTACATATTGGCGCTTCTTCAAAGTGAATCTTGCATTGTACATGGCTTATCATGTTATATAGAAAGGGTGGTGGCTTTTCATGCAAGACACACACAAAAATTAACATATAATCATGAGTGGGAGAATTATGGAGAAATTGAATATGTATGGGTTGAGCCATCTCTTCATGACCGTCTTTCTTCATAATTTCTCGACATTTATGGTGCATCCAGCAATCACCGATGTAACAATGGCTGCTCTTTGTCCCGGACAAGATGAATGCTCACTTGCCATCTACCTCACTGGTTTTCAACAAGCGGTACGTTATATAGTTTCACCAAATATATATATATATATATATATATATATATATATATATATATATATATATATATATATATATATATATATATCAATATTTTTGCATATACACACACAAGAAACACAATCGTCTTCATCATTCATGGTTTCTGTCAATGTTTTGCATTCATTCAGTAAATTAATTGTATTGTGTCATTTCTTATTTATGCTTTAAGCATTTGATCTAACAATAAGCACTCCCATAATCTAGAGTTTGTTTGGATATTTATTCATCATCTAATTAATCATATAATCTTATGTTATTTTAAAATAAATTTTAATTTTAAATAGTTTTGTATACTCGATATCCATCGTACCCAACAAAACTCTAAGATATTATAAATTCTTTTATTTAATCTTATATGTTAACAAGACTCATCAAATTCATTTGATTTTTTTTATCAATCAAATATGGTAGTTAGACTTTATACCCACACTGCACACCAATCAAAATTGTGGTGATTTGATTAGTTCGATTAATAAAAGAAATATGCAAGAGACATTTTATGAATATAATTTGTATAAATCAACAATGATGTAAACTTTTTTACACACATCCAATTAAATCATAATATACTATCACTCATTTTAGACCATTTATAAAAGTATCTTATTATATCTACTTTTCTTGATTTGATTGAAATTGATTACATTTCAAGTCATCTCAAATTGCCATAAAATAGATAGATGGTCATGAGTTGGCGATGCTTATATTTCACCTTTACTTATACGTAATGATATAATTAAAGTTATTGATATTTTGTTCTGAAATATATTTACAATAAATTATTAAAAAAAATATATTATGATTTTATATAAAATAAAATAAAAATCAGGCCCGTGACTACTTTGAAAGAAAACTTATGTGTTTAAATTTTTCAAAATATGAACATGTACTATTTTCAAATACACATTTAGTGTTGCCTGCTAGTGACTATGATATATCAAATATGGATTTTATAAGTATTTTAAATTTTGTTTTTTAAGAGAATAACTGGGTTGGGAATTAAATTAAAGAACCAAATGATAAAGATATTGATGATTTGATCCCCACTCTCCTCTCCCAATGTGATACTAGCAGTGATGGTGTAACAAAATAAAAATTTCCACTCCTTTGTTGTGGTGCCAAATTACCAATTATTGTTTTGTAGATTTGGTCCCTAAAAAATAAAATTATCCTCATTTGTCTGTGTTGGTAAGTTTGTCCCCACTCAACCAAAGAACTTTCCTTCTGCTTTCGATAGTCTCAATATATAATTTGGCTCCGTTTTTCTTTAACTTCAAAGCTAACAACTTATTTTGTTGGCCCACTGCTTGGACGTTCCAGTGTGATTCATTGCTTTGTTTTTTTTTCTTCACTTTATCGCTTGTCTTGTTTTATACATTTTGGTTTTACGTTCTTTTATGTTCATCGTCAATAGACAAAAAAGTCGTCCTCCAAGCCAGCAAAAACAAAATATTTACAAAGATGGGAAACAAGAAATTTCCTTGATATAGGAATAGGAATTCTGCTCTTTATCCAAACAGTTTTGCTCATTCTTAAAATAAAAGTCGAAAATGCTTCGGCGCGAGTTAACTTGTGCAACGTGAGTTTTACTCTCAGCGTGAGTTAACTCACGCTAGTGTAAAACTCAACATGAGTTAACTCACGTGAATTAGAAAATACACAACGTGATGGACACTTGGACAGAGATAAAAAAGTGTAGAATCTAGTAGAAAGGCCATAATATTATGAGCTCCTTTGCATAAGGGGACCGTGCAAAGAGTTACTGGACCATGCAAAGGGGACCTTTGCATAAAATAGTGATTTATTTGAATTTTCCTATGCTATATATCTTATTTGACAACACTTGGTAATAAATATCATACTGTAGAACGACAATTTCTTCAAATTCTGTTATGTTATAGTGTGTTATTTGACAACAAAGGTAATGTTTCATTAGATCAAAAGAGCTCATAATATTATGGTCTTTCTACTAGATTCTACACTTTTTTTTATCTCTGTCCAAGTGTCCATCACGTTGTGTATTTTCCAATTCACGTGAGTTAACTCACGTTGAGTTTTACACTAGCTCACGCGGAGAGTAAATGAGATTCGCACTAGTGTGAGTTAACTCACGTTGGGTTTCAGTGTGTTTTTTCAACGTGACTTAACTCAGTTGTCATTTACACTAGCGTGAGTTGACATACGTAGAGGTATTTTGGTCATTTCACTTGAGAATGAGCGAAACTATTTGGATAAAGAGCAGGATTCTAGGAAGAACATGGTTGATTGTTGGGCTACCTATTGTAGGTAGTTTCCAACTTATATTTTATTGGGCCCCAGTGGAAATATCAAACCAAAAATGAAAATTGAACTCCATACCCCCACACTTACTCCTCCACCCCCAATTAAAAATATAGTACCCTATTTTACCTTCTTTTTTTGGATAAAAAAGAGTTCTACACCTAGGGAAAAAAAGGAATTACAACTTAATTAAACGAGTGGACAATCTCATACAGTCAGCTGATAACAAATGACAAACATTTTAACTAACTCTTTCTATTTTTTTTTTTAATTTCTTAAAAAAATGAGTTAGTTTCAAAAAATAAGAAAAATGAATTTTGCAAAAACTTTAATAATCTGGAATGTGATATTTTATCACATAGCCATGATCGAACTTCTAGACAATTGAATTTTCTGAAGTTCTAAAAAATCTTCTAATCATGTGATAAAAACCAGCATTCAAGAAAGATCACCAACTCCATTGGTCAATTTCTCCTGGATTGAGGCATGGAATGGAATCCCTCTTGATTCTTTAATTCTTTAATATATTTGCAGCAATTTATATCCTTGTTCATGTGAGTGAATAAATCTCTGAAGTTTTGCAGATGATAGGAATGGGAACGCTTGTGATGATGCCCATTTTGGGTGATCTCTCTGATAAGTATGGGAGGAAGGCCATTCTCACGCTCCCTATGACCGTTATGATTATCCCCTTAGGTAATTCTACTTTCAGTTTATCCAATTTGTTTAATTGAATTTTACATAACCTACAATTTTTTTATAAAAGAAAAAGTATTATTTTAGATGTGTTTTTGTTTGTTGACAAGATGTCTTTAATATAAAACATAAAGCTATAGTTTTTTAGTACATAATGCAAGTGTTTAGCTCTATAATTTCCAACTTTTTTCTCTCAATTTTTTTTTCCAACTTTTTATTATTGAGTGAAAATCCTTAGGTCATACTAGTAGCTTTCATTTGGTTCATTTTTAAGGTGGTAAGATTCACTTAAATTTCATATAACTATAGAGCGAATGTTGAAAAACTTATTACTAGTTAAAGAGGTTGGGTTCACGAAAAATGACTAGACTCTCACAATATTGATGAATTAACGTTCAAATCTCACTTGTGACAGGTGCCTATATTTGGTTTTCAATTTCTAATAAACAATATATCAAATATAATTATTTCTAGTAGAGGGATGCTTTGGAAAATATTATAAAAAAAGTGTATTTTAGAATCTAGAATTCACGATTGAATATATGCATAAGAGAAATTATTTTCTACAATTTTCGCAACTTTTCAAATGGTTAATGCAGATAAAATATATAGTTAATTACATTCAATAGATGGTTAAACATAACTTCATTAACCACATATTTGAACATGATTAACCACCCTACATGTATCTTTTGATCATATAATATAATCTACATTATTGATCACCTATTTGAAATGCGTTTGCCAATAAAAGAAATTTGGTCAAATTTTAGTTGTGTAAATGTCACAATTGTGTGGATGGGTGTAAATACAAATTACTTAACCATGGTACAAATTCATGGCTTTAATGATAACTATCAAACTAATAATGTTTGAAATGTACTGCTTCTGGATGATTCGCAGGCATATTGGCTTACAGCAGAACGAAAACATTCTTCTATGTGTACTATGTGTTTAAGATCATCACTAACATGATTTGCGATGGATGTGTTCCTTGCCTCGCTCTAGCTTACGTCGTAAGTCTAACTAAACTCCAAGTTCTCTGCATTTTCTTTTTCCAAACAACATTTCAGAAATTTGTATCCAAATTCAAAATGAACAATGTGTGCATAACAATTAAATTTCACTAACTTAGATTGATTTGTTTTATAAATATAATGTAGGCTGATAACGTTCCAGAAGGTCGAAGAAGCAGTGCATTTGGAGTTCTTTCAGGGATAGGATCCTCAGCGTTTGTGTGTGGGACAGTTGCAGCACGTTTTCTATCCGCTGCTCAAACTTTTCAGGTGCTTAGAAACTCTTTTAATGTTATTTTCTCTAGTTTGTTACTTGCCACCAAATCTCTATTTATGTTTTGTCAATTGTGTTTTCTCCTTCAACAATTAGGTTTCCACTTTTGTTGCGGTGCTCGGAGCAGTGTACATGCAAATTTTTCTTCGGGATTCAGTCATCGATGAAAACCAACTTTATACGCCAATCATTTCACAAGGAAAGCCCCCAATTGCTAAAATCAACGGAAAATCAAAAGCTAACATGCCACTTTTGAAAGCATTGAGCTCTTTACGAGATTTAACCTCCTTCCTCAATAGTAGGTGTGACAATTTTCATTCTTATTAAATTTGTTATTTAAGACTAAGTTTATGAATAGGTATTTAGTTTTGTATGTCATAATAGTTATCCATTCATACTCTAATTTGCAGCAAGATTATCACTCAAGCATCAATTGTTGCATTCTTCAGCAACCTTGCAGATGTTGGCCTTCATGGTTCAATGATGGTATTTTATGATTTTCTCCCCTCTTATGCTTATTATTTAATGTTTTTGTAACATTTTCAAGTTTTATCATATAATTTAGATTCTATCATGAATTTATGATAATATACAACTTGCCAATTCAAACCAATTTATCCAATATCCAAGCATGTTCTATTTACATCTTCAACCATGCCAATATTTCATTTATCTTCAACCATTATTACAAGCTTTTGAGTCTCTCTAACTAGAAATTCAGATTTAGTCTGCGATGACACTCTATTCTTTGTGCGCAGTATTACTTAAAGGCTCGGTTTCATTTTGATAAGAATCACTTTGCCGACTTAATGATCATTTCTGGTATTGCAGGGACTGTGTCACAGGTAATTTTTGTAAGGCTTATTTTAGTTGTCGAATATCAACTATGTTTAATTTACCTTTTGTCTTGTCAAATCTTCAGTTTCTTTGAGTTTATTGTAAATATTAATATTGAACATTGTTGATCACAGCTTTTTCTTATGCCTATTTTTGCTCCTACTTTGGGTGAGGCAAGGCTTCTTTCGATTGGACTATTTTTTCACTGTTTACATGTAAGCATTATGCCTTTTGTAAATTTTAAAAAGAAAAAAGTACACATTTTTGTAAATTCTAAATTAGTGTTATCAAATTGAATGCAGATGTTCATTTACAGCATAGCATGGTCCTCCTGGGTATGTCTTTTGCTACTCAATTGCTAATTACAATTTACAAGTTCATCTCTGTCAAGTATTGTTCAATGTGTAGTAAATTATTTTATAAGTGGAATTTGCATATGTATGCTTCTAATGTGTATTCTCACTTATACCTTCTCATTTTATGCTGTATTAATAATTATTAAGGCATATGTTTACAGGTTCCTTATGCTGCTGCAATGTTCTCAATTTTGTTTGTATTTTCACAACCGTGTGTGAGTTTCATTCCTCATTCTATATATCTTTGGTTATCCTTTTAAACATACTTTCCCCTTTGTTATTTAAAATATAATTTTAATTGATTTAGTTTTGCATTTTTGCAGATACGAAGTATTGTTTCTAAACAAGTTGATCCCCGTGAGCAGGTATCATGTTAATTAACAGTATTGGTTAGTGGCAATATTTTTGTTAGGCACATGAGATAACATGACCTTTCTATTTTATTTTCTACGACTTCATAGGAAAATAGGAAAAAGTTATACATAAAATATATTGAATAGGAAAAATATTGAGTGGCACCTAAGAACACACTAAAAGGAAGATTGCAACATAGTCTACATTATTTGTTTTGGTGTAAACCAAGTATCCTCCGTGCGTAACTGCGAAGACTAATTCCTCGAATATTGTGGGATCCAAATAGGCGGCAAGTTTTCTCTAAGAGTTATTAGCGTTGTTGCATGTCCAAAACTGAATTCGAACTTACAATCTTAGTTAAGCTAGAAGAGTAGACATATTATAATCTATTAAGTTGGTTTTTTTTTCTCTCACTTATCTTCTTATTTCAGGGAAGGGCTCAAGGTTGCATCTCAGGCATATGTTCAATTGCACATATTGTATCTCCCTTGGCATTCTCTCCATTAACGGGTGAGTGGAAAATCATAATGTCCCATCATATTCATATTACTACATAAAATTATTAACAAACACCTACTCTCTCTTTTCAGCTCTATTTCTATCTGAAAAGGCACCTTTTAATTTTCCTGGCTTCAGTATAATGTGTATTGGAATTGCTTCGGTAAGAACTTACTTTAATCAAAGTTCTCCATGCTCTCTATGTTTATTTCGTTTTTATAATATTGTTGAATATTTTGTCCATATTTGTATGGTTCTTTCTTGTCTAATTATATGGCAATTTATATGATTAATTTTTGTTTGCAGATGGTATCTTTTGTTCAGAGTATGATGCTTAGAGTGGTTCCTTCCATTTTGAGTTAGATGAACATAATTGATCAGAAATCTAATTTAAAAGATCGCCAATATTTGGTCAAAGTGGAATCCATCTTACAGAAACTTTGTCTTTAATTGTGCTTTTGATGAGGAAGAAAGATGTTGTTGAATAAGCATTCTCTCACAACAAGTATTAATAAGCTTTTCTATAGCTTCATACTAGCAGACATTTTGTTTGTTTATACCTTTATAGCCCGTCTTTGTCTTAATTTTAGTGTTTTTTTTTTTGTTGTTACAATTGGCAAGGGATTTGATATGCGACACAAAATGTAAACTATGATTTTTGCTGTTATTTCATTTTTTTTAATGACATAACAACAATCTTTATTATAAAAAAAGTTGTTTAAGGATATAATTGGGATAATGAAAAAGTAAGTATAAATATATTTATCTAGTTTGTTATATTTTTTAAATGATAAAGGAAAAAAAAACAGATATACATATTAATATTGTGTTTGTTACATTTGTTATAATATTTAAATATATTCTTATTACATGTGTTACTTGTATTTAAAATTAAGGGTATTTTTGGAAAGAAAAATTCAACCCAAAAATGTGTTAAAAGAGATAGTTTCCTTTATATATAGTATATATGTTTTTAATATTTTACATTTTTTTTAATGTAAAAAAGTGTAACGATAAATTAGAAAATAACATTTGAAAAAATAAAAATTCATACTTCGTTCAATAAGATTTTTTCTTTTTTACTTTGTGATAGATAAAAAATCATGTGAGAAGAGGACACATTAAATATTCCCTCAAGAGATTTAGCAACATGGCAATGCCGAATGTAAATGTTAAAACTTTCATACCAAATTTTTTAGATCACAAATATATTGATAGTGACTTTTTTTGTTGTTGTTGTTAATCTTCCGATTTTTAGAGGAAATGAGTCCTAATAATCTGTAGTACGGTTGTGAAGTAAGGATAGTCTGGTTAAGAATTGTTTCATTTAGGAATCGAATTTGAATTCTCCCGAATAATTCATCTTTGGTAAAATTCATTTAACAGTTGAACTCAATTGCTTGGTTTAGATATTAACTTTTTTTGTTTGAAATGAAATATATTATTTTTGAAGGATGAAATAAAATATATTGATAAGTGACTTAGCAATAAATAAATTCAATACTTCAATTAAGAATGACGGACACCTTTAACTCTTCTTTAATAAAAGGAAGACTTTTTACTTATTAACCAAATTCAATCACTTAGAAACAAGTTTATGTTGTAATTGTGTCACACAAATTACTATCATCAATCGAAACCATCTCTAAATCAATGAAAAAGAAGGTTTTTTTTTAAAAGAGACATGAAAATGATGAAGGAGGTTGTTTGTTTGAGAGGAAGAGTTGGTGGGAGAATGTGTTGAGCTTCTAACTATGGTCGTATTGCAGGTTGGTCTGACGGCTCGATGAGTTTGGAAGCTCCATTCTTCCAAGTGTTACACTGTGAGCAGTGCGTATCACAAATTGACTTAGGAATTTTATGATAATGGTTTAATTTCTAATAGCCGTATTTTCTGGTCGAAATTAGTTCCTTTAAAAATAAATTTGTTTGTTTGGCGATTGATTCTTAACCGAATTCGAACGAGAGATAATTTAGTTCGGAGGAGAGTGCTCTCTACCAATAATCAAGTTTGTATGGGAGGTTGTAGATTCAACGAGGACATGGATCATCTTTTTGTTACATGTGATTTTTACGGTAAAATTTAGATGGCGGTTTCTTTTTGGTTAAGCTTTTCAACAGCGGTTCAAGGGAATATATCATATCATCGTTTTCAGTTTGCCGGTCTAGGTGGATTTACAAAAATATAGAAAGACATTTAACATTATATGGCTCGTAGGAGCGTGGATAATTTGGAAAGAAAAAAATAAGCGCATATTTCAACAAAAGGAGGAAAATATTTTATCTTTAGACGAATATGTTAAGTTGCATGTTTTCTGGTGGTTTAAATCGACATATGCTATATTTGATTTTGATTACAATTATTGGAACCTTAGTCCTCTTGTTTGCCCAATGATTGTTACTTAGTTTATTCTTTTGCTTTGATTCGTTCATTCTTCTATATTAGTTAACATTGTATCTTTGTAACTTTATAATGTCTTCTTAAATATATCTTGTGCTGAAAACATTTTGGTTTGTTAATATAGTTAATTTTAACATGTTAAAAAAATAAATTAATTTTTTGAAGTAATTAAACTATTCAATCTCTGACCAAATTTCTCTTTTTATTTTAGTAAAAGAAATAATGACCAAAATTATTGACGTACGTCCTACCTTTCTTAGAGCAAGGAGATCCAAATCTCGACCAAATTAAGAGAGACTCAAGTCCCCTACAAGGCTACAACAGTTGCATAGTGTACTTGTTTCTCCGGTAAATCTACCCGTCTTTAGAGCTGCTGCATTATGGTACTATTGCTGTAGGGGATCAACACCCGGTCAAGAGATGATTCATCGGATTTAGATGGAGGTTCATTGAATGACCATGTTGCGTATATAGTATGAACATGTGAAGGATGGAGGCTCTTCATTAGTAGGGTATAGCACATTTAATCGTCTACCACTTTTGAACTACACAGTCCACATCATCTAACCCAAAAATAGTCAAAGAACCAAATCTGTCTTAACTTATTTGACTGTTTTATTAATTAATTACCAAGTAAAACATAGTAGACAACACGGTTTTGATACTCTAAATTGTAGAAAAAATCTGAAAGTGTTATATAAATCATTTCACAGTTTAAATTGCAGTTTAATACATTTTAATGGTGCGATTATTCACATGTTTGTAATTGGGAGGATCCAAGTCTACCGGCGATCCCATTTCCCGCTACCTACACGTGTTTATAATTAATGAAGTTCAAATCTAGACGCTAATCTTGCAACTTCCTCTCCCGCTATAGCAAATTCATTTCACAATCCATTGAACATCACATTATTATTGTTTCTATTTCTATATTTATCATTTTTCATTTCTCTCCTGCACAAACGGATTTCCGTTTCTCCGCCGGAGTATTCATTTCAACAACAATGCTGTAATCGTCGCCGTCCTTAACGGCGATCCGTGATAGCGAGCGTTTCTTCTTTCTCATTCAACAACGCTCCCTATCACATTTCTTTTCTAAATCTCGTTAACCATTTCCGTCACCGTCAACGACAACAATGGCTCCTAGTCCGAAATCTGAAGCCATCGTTTATCTTCACGGCAACCTCGATTTGAAAATCGTTGAAGCTCGTTATCTACCAAATATGGATATGCTTTCAGAGCGTTTTAGAAGATTATTCTCAGCTTTCAACACATGCAGCGCTAACATCACCGCTAAAGGAAAAAACCATCATACACGTCATCGTCACCATAAAATCATTACCAGTGATCCTTACGTTACCGTTTGTCTTGCCGGTGCTACGGTGGCGCGTACGCGCGTTATCTCGAACTCGCAATCACCAAAATGGGAAGAGCATTTCAAAATTCCATTGGCTCATCCTGTTTCTTAGGTTGAATTCTACGTCAAAGATAATGACATGTTCGGCGCTGATTTGATCGGAATTGCAACCGTTTCTGCCAAGAGGATTTTATCAGGTGAAGATATAAGCGATTGGTTTCCAATTATAGGTTCATTCGGTAAACCTCCAAAGCCTGATTGCGCTGTTTTTCTCGAAATGAAATTCACGAGATGCGATGAAAATCCTCTGTATCGTTCCAGTGTTGTTCCCGGTCCTGATAGGTTTGCAGTTCGGGATTCGTATTTTCCGGTTCGGCAAGGAGGATCGGTGACGCTGTATCAAGATGCACACGTTCCGGATTCGATGTTGCCGGAGATTGAATTGGATGATGGTGTTGAGTTTCAGCAGGGGAAGTGTTGGGAAGATATTTGTCACGCAATATTGGAAGCGCATCATTTGGTGTATATTGTTGGTTGGTCGATTTTTCATAAGGTGAAGCTTGTTAGAGAACCAACAAAGCCTTTACCTAATGGCGGGAATTTAAATTTGGGGGAATTACTCAAGTATAAGTCACAAGAAGGTTTAAGAGTTTTACTCTTGGTTTGGGATGATAAAACTTCACACAGCAAATTTTTCATTAACACGGTAAGATATAGCTCAACTCATAATGTCGAGATTGTTGGACCGAAGGTTACCTGGATTTGAACTTGGGATAACTCTTTTGTGTGTGGTGTATGTGTGAGTTTTTATGTGGTGTTTGCCACTTCATCAATGGAATAGTTTGATGATTAAACAAATTAGAAGTAGTTGTCCCGCTTCTTTCTTTTCTTTTCTTTTTTCCAAAAAGGGAAAATAGGCATTTATGGTCGGTATTAAATAAAAGTGATTGATTAAGTAAATCTTATTACTTTACCTTATAGGAACAATTTGATGATCTTCCCTACTTTAAAATTGAATTTCAGTATTCAATTTGGATTATACTTCATTCCATATCATCAATAAAGATCTAAATACCTGGCTAGTATCTAGAATGTTATGTTGTAAAATCAAGAACAATTCAAAACAGTTTATGATTTTTTATAGCATTGATTTTGAGTCATGTCAATAATATGTAAGTAGAGTTTCTATACTAGGACATGTTCTTAAGACAAATAGTGGTAAACTGTGGGACCCTTTAAGTTAAATTAGAACACAACTATTATTCTTGTGACTTGTATTGGAGTAAATATAGGTGAATGTTCTTAAATCACATGTGAAAACTTGGGGACCAGTAAAAGTAACTTAATAACATCAAACATTGTCTTCTTCAACAAAAAAAAAATCAAACATTGTTCTCTAATCTCCTTGCTCCGGAGATGCTCGAATGAGTCCACACTCAGCTATTGTCACCTTCATTTTACATTAATTTTTAGTGTTAATGAATTTTATACATACAAGTTGCTTGAAAAGAGTTACTGTTTGGCCGTTTGGGCATATTTACTCTGTTTGGCATGCTGCCAAGTTTCCTTTGGTGTTTGTTGAGCTTTTTCCGAACCTTACTAGATAATAATTTTGTTGCAGAATGGAATAATGCAAACTCACGATGAAGAAACTCGAAAGTTTTTCAAACATTCTTCAGTTTCATGTGTGCTGTCACCTCGATATGCCAGCAGTAAGCTTAGCATTTTCAAGCAGCAGGCATGCTTTATGCTATGGTTTAGTAGCTTTCCTAGACTTTTTTATGTTTCTTTTAAGAAGTTATGCATACTATATCATTATTTCCATTCTTTCATCACATCACTCTAGTTTTAATATGTTATTGGCGATACAGGATGAATTATATACTCTAATCTGAGATGCTCACATGCATAACAAGTTTTTCGTGTGAAAATCTAACATGTTTCCCATGTACAGGATAAGCTTTTTGAATCTTTGCATTAATATTATTAAAATATATGAAATAAAACTCATGTTATATGGATTGTATCTTAGAATAATTTAGAATATCATAATTTATTTTCTTACTTTCTGTCAAAAAAAAATCCATTTTTAAATTAGAATACGGCAAACCAATATGGTGTGGTACGAGTGAGAGATACTCTAGTTTACAAAAAAGGAAATAACATCGTCTATTTATTTGTTTTGAGAGACGCCAACATCTATTGATATCAGTAGTTTCATGCTTATTTTTTTCCTTATCACATCAATTACATGAGAATATTACATTTCTTTTATCCATCCAATCCTCTTTCCTTGCCTCAATTCTTATGATGTCAACAGATGTGATACTAGATTGGTGGCCATCCTTTCCTTTGTATGGCCTAATATTTGAAAGCAAAAAAAGAACTGTTTTCTTTCATAATCAATAGTTGACTTTTTATCAATCCCAACATGAACTTTTGAAAGAAAAAATGTTTTGTTTTTAAAAAATTTGGAAGACCTGTTGACTAGATTACATTGCACCAAACTTCAGGTTGTTGGGACGCTTTTTACGCACCACCAAAAATGTGTGATCGTTGATAGCCAAGCACATGGAAATAATCGGAAGATAACTGCATTTATAGGTGGTCTAGACCTTTGTGATGGCCGTTATGATACACCTGAGCATAGACTTTTCAGTGATCTTGACACTGTGTATAAGGATGATTATCATAATCCAACGTTTTCTGTAAGTTAATAATCTCTGACAATTCTTCATATTAACATTCGAAATGACATCATTATGGCCTTTTCTTTTTTAACATGACATGTGCAGTTTCTGCTTCCTTCCCTAATAAAAACTTACTAATTGTAAACATTAATTTATCATTCTCTGAAAAAATACTCTTTCAAAAAATGTGAAAGATTTCTCAATTTTTTCCAATATTACCCCCCTCCTCCAAACAAAGCCTTAAGTAAACTGATCAAAACATGACTTAGATATTTTTACACGTGATAAGGGGGTTAGTCAGTGTCTAACTAACTCAACTAATCGCAAACTAACTTAACAGTCGGTAACTACAACAGCTTAAGTGAAAGCTTTCTATGTAATTGATACATATTTCATGAACATAAATTGTTTTAAGATTTTTTAAATATTGAGATTGAGATCACCAGTGTACTCTCTTACCAAGTGAAATTTCTTTTTATCTTCCATTTTAATAATAGGCAGGAACCAAGGGTCCAAGGCAACCATGGCATGATCTACATTGCAAAATTGAAGGGCCTGCTGCATATGATATACTCACTAATTTTGAGCAGCGCTGGAAGAAAGCCACCAAATGGTCTGAGTTGGGTCAAAAATTGAAAGGAGTACCTCGTTGGCATGATGATTCTTTGATCAAGTTAGAACGCATCTCTTGGATTCTTAGTCCTTCTGAATCAATGTCAAATGATGATCCTGAGTTATGGGTTTCAAAGGAAGACAACCCTCAAAATTGGAATATTCAGGTTACCAGTTCACTGTTTTTAAAGTATAGTTTCTATTTACTTGTTTTTTTTTTTTTTTGTTCTTTAAAGATGATTAGATTACTTTATTTTTGTTTTCACAGGTTTTTCGATCTATAGATTCAGGCTCTTTGAAAGGATTTCCTAAGAATACATATGAAGCCGGGGCTCAGGTAACTTACCTTTTAAAAGACGAACATAGAGCTGATCTATGGCTATATGTTACAGAGCCTTGTGTTTTCCCTCTTTCACTAATTACAAATTTTGTCAACCACTCATTGCAGAATCTTGTTTGTGCTAAAAATTTGGTCATAGACAAGAGTATTCAAACAGCTTACATACATGCCATAAGATCTGCTCAGCATTTTATTTATATCGAGAATCAATACTTCATTGGATCATCCTTTGCTTGGCCATCTTACAAAGAAGCAGGTTTTGGCAGAATATTGATATTTACTCATGTAACTTGTTGCATCTGCTTACAGTTTTGATTGCTCATACTTTAGCGTTTGCTAAATCCATGCTCGTGCTCTTCTGCTTAAATATAGTGTCATCATGCAACTCCATAATATATACCACGGGGAATTATAAGCTATTTTTTGTTGTTGTGTGGCTAAACGAACTATATCACTTGAAAATTAACATGTCCATAATACCACGGGGAATTATAAGCTATTTAGTGTTTGCCCAAGCCATCCTCTTTTGCTCACAATGTATTTTGAGCAACTGCCTAATAGGCGAATACTGACGATGAATGGCTAACTGATTCAAAATAATTATAAGCTATATACTGTGATTGTATATCCAAAATCTTTTTATGACTTGAAATATCCATTTTTTTTATCATTGTTTTACCTTCAAAACTGTCCAGTGGGATAAGGTTTGTTTTTTAATGTTGATACTTTTCATTAGTATTTTATTATAATATTTTTTAGTAATTCTAATATTAATTCTATGATCAGGTGCTGATAACTTGATTCCTATGGAGTTGGCGCTGAAGATTGTCAGTAAGATCAGATCTCGGGAGAGATTTACAGTTTATGTTGTCATTCCAATGTGGCCTGAAGGAGTCCCTTCTTCTGGCACGGTGCAAGAGATTCTCTATTTTCAGGTAATATAGTGTGAAAAAATGTGGCAAGCATAGTATACAAAAATTTAAAATAGTAGATAACTTTCAATTGTTTGTTCTGCTTACTTACAAAGAGGAACTCACGTTTTCAGGGACAAACTATGCAAATGATGTATGAAATCATAGCTCGGGAACTAAAATTTATGAAACTTAACGATAGGCATCCACAAGACTACCTCAATTTTTACTGTCTTGGTAACCGAGAGAAGTTTGCAACTGAAGTTTCAAGTCCAAATAGTTCACATTCAGATAATGGTGACACGGTAATTGTTATAATGTTGACTTATGCATTAATAATCAAAATTAATCATCTTACAGTTGAATATGGGTTAGGCCCTATATTCATATATTATGGTGCATTAAAAAATAACTAAATAATACTATTTAAAAACAATTATGTGAGAACCGGTTAAACAGTATGTAAAAGCACAGCACCTAAGTATTCTCCTAAATTTATTATTTGTTTTTGCTCTTACCGCTCTTGTGCTCCTAGAGCATACCATTAGTAGTTGACCCTTTTTACCCTTTTATTTTATTTAAAAGGAGAAAGGAATTGGAACTTATATTAAAAAAAGAGAGGGTTCTAAAAAATAAAACGGAAGGAAAAATATTAGTTTTAGGTCGTAATTAAATACTCAAGGTCGTAAGTTTTAAGGAATTCAAACTTCAAATAGTTTGTCCATTATTTATTATAGTTCTTGCTGGCTACATTTCTCTAAGTATTGCATTGTGATTGTGAGGCAAATGACCAATCTGCTTTCTGGTAGATATGTAGTTCAGGGTTGGTATTTTTATTTTGATAGTATTAGGCTGATATTTTCTTGCAAATATCGTCAGGTTTCAGCTTCACAAAAGTTCCAACGGTTTATGATTTATGTACATGCCAAGGGAATGGTTGTGGACGATGAATATGCGATGGTTGGGTCTGCCAATATCAACCAACGATCTTTGGCTGGATCAAGAGATACCGAGATAGCAATGGGTGCATACCAACCCCATCATACATGGAGTAGGAAAAATGGACATCCTCGTGGTCAGGTTTGGATAATAAAACTCACTAAATATAGTACTACTTATCTATCTACACGGAGTTATGATTCCCTCATGAGTCATGAGAGAGCTTCTTTTCGCCCAACGTGTCCAGAAGTATACTTTTAGATGAAACAAAAAACTATGATTTTTTCTGGAAGATTGAAGTATACTTTTGAGGCTGCATAAAAATGACATTTTCTTTGAATGTATACTTCCGAACATCTGATGTGACTTTCAGGTGGGAAAAGAAACTCCGCCCTCCATCTCTCTAGGCTTTCTAGTGGATGGAGAAAGTTTTCCGTTTATCCCTTTCACAAAGACTTGTTTAATTGAGATATTTGCAGGTATATGGGTATAGAATGTCCTTGTGGGCAGAGCACTTAGGGACCATACATGATTGCTTCAAGGAGCCCGAAAGTTTAGAATGTGCGGAGAGTGTAAACAAGATTGCTGAAGACAACTGGAAGAAGTTTACAGATGATGATTTTAAGCCATTGCAAGGGCACATTTTGAAGTACCCCATCAAAGTGAATGCAAATGGGAAAGTAAGTTCTTTACCTGGATTTGAGTCTTTCCCAGACGTTGGCGGCAAAGTGCTTGGTTCCCGTTCTACCCTTCCTAATGCTCTAACTACATAGGCATAACCTTAAAAATTCTAATTAAATTTGACTCTAGTGAGCATCTAAAACCCCACACACCTAAACTATTTTTTTTATCAAAAAATAAATACCTACCTAAGATAAGTACCCGTTCTCAAATAAGCTAGAGAATTGGATCGCAGGACGTGCTGGGCAAAACTTTAACGACTCCTTGCCCCTGGATCTTTTTTTACTATCTACATGCAATAGGCTGCATATACCACAGCCGCGCTGTATGTTTGTTTGTATTGATTGTTTGCTACAGAAAGTTTTGGGTTGGTGCTTCAAGTGCTCAACAACAAACCATCATTTCTTAGCCCCACACCAATTCCGACGGTCATTGATTTCACGGATGTTATTCATAATTGTTCCAATGATAACTTCACTTTCGAGGTAAGTATTGTTTGAAATTTCGTACTTTGGTGTTATATTTTTATATTCAAAAGTCGTGTTAAGATCAAGCTGAAATGAATGTTACATATAATAGTGTTACCATATTTTTCTTTCCTAATTAGTGTCTCATTTATCAAAGGGGGCGATATAAATTCCGGTTAACTGCATCTAAATTCGTAGTTAATAACGTTAAGTTGATTGTTAATGGATTTTGATAACTGATATTTCCATTCATTGTATATATAGAATTTAATTAACCATATATTTGAACTATATTAACCACTTATAAAGTTGTGGGAAAAGATGTTCAATTTTAGTTGTTTAAATAAGACAATTGTACGCGGCAGGTCTTCATGTCTAGTTAGTTATGGAGGAAACATTCTGACTCCACTCAAGTAAATGAATTACATTACACCAGTTCATCTCATACAAATAGTATTTCATAACAACAACGATTAATTAAGCTCTTCTACAAGAACAAAATTAACAATAACAAACCATATTATAAATAGGAGACGAAGCATTTTAATTTAATTAACAGTGACTTGTCCAACCATACCAGCTCCTGCGTGAGGTGAACAGTAGAATTTGTAGGTTCCCTTAGCATCCAAGGTAACGCTGTAAGTCTCTCCAGGAGCATTGAGAAGATCTTCTTCAGGCATGGAAATTTTCGCTGCATCAACCCCGCTTGGAATCTCGTCTTCATCGAAGATAACATTGTGAGGGAAACCAGCATTGTTCTTGAATACAATGGTGTCTCCAGCGTTCACTGAGAAATTGTTTGGAACAAAAGCCAAACCTCCATCACTAGCACCAAGCAACACTTCAACGGCAAGGGCATTGCTAGCTAGCAATGCACTTGCAGCAGTGGCAACAACAGCAACTCCAAAGTCTTTGAGGGAAGCTCTGACACAAAGCCTTGGCAATTGAGAAGTTGAAGTTGGAACCTTAGCTATGGCACTAACTTTGCTTGCGTTTGCCTTAAGGCCTGTGAATGATGGAATAGCAACGGTGGTGGAAGTAACGGTGGCCATTTTCTCTCAAGATAGATTAATTAGTCTCTTCTCTTTCTATGTGTTTGAAGGGAATCAAAGTGTAGACTCACAAAGGGTGATTTTTTATAGAATGGATGATAAAGATGTGGATTGGTTTTTGTGTGGCTCAGATGTGTGGAATAATGTGTGATTTAGATAATGTAGATGTGCCACAGAGTGCGTGGGCTTAAAGTGGGTTATCTCATGAAGATTGTTGTGATTGGTTGCATTGGATGTTATCCTCCTATGTGGCTTAGATATTTTTAGTAATATACCCTTTTTTTTTTTTTTGTTGTTGAAGGGATTAAAATACGGTTATTTTTCCTATTTGATCTATGAAATATAAAAATAAGTTAACTCTATGGTGCAATATATATAGGATAAGATCAAATGTCGAATTAAATTTGACACCAACTTTAATTCAACGTCTCCCATCAATTCATTAAATAATCACATGTTTAATCAAATGACTCAACTTTTAATTTTAAAAATAACTTGTTCTTTTTCTATTAAAACAAAGCAAAGCAAAGCAGAAATGTTAAAACACTTGATACAAGAATTGCTTCCTCACAGTTTCAGCGACTCGTAATTTCAACTAATCTCTCCGTTTTAAAGTGAGTATCGCTTTAGCCAAAAAATTTGTTTTAAAATAAATGTTATTTTATATTTTTAATATAACTTTAATTTTTTTCTCTCAATTTTACCCTCGATAAATGTTTTAGCTTTTCTCTTGCACATTTCTCAATGCAACTTTATTTTTGTCTTTTTCTTAGACATTTTAGTAAAAGTGTTATGTCTAATAATTATTTTATTCAATTTCTTAATCTATGTGTAATTGGCTAAAACGACACTCATTTTAAAACGGAGGGAGTATACAACATTCTGATTTTGCAATTTGTTGTTGGTGTCAAATGACGATTCAACTTGAAGCGACTCCTCCGCTTGAAGTGATTCAACAATGTTGAACAATAAAACTGCATTTAGGAATTTGACAAGAGCTGCACAGATAAGGGTTAAGCGGGGTTAAAAAAAGGGATGAAGCATGTGCAAGATACCCATAATAATAAAAAATAAAGCATCAGAGAAATTTTGGCCGCATAATTACCCGTAAGAAGAGAAAATAAATTATTTTTAAAATTAAAAGGTATGTAATTTGATTAAACATGTGAGCACTTGATGAATTGATGGGAGACATTGGATTCAAATTGTATAAATGGCTATAATTTAATGTCAAAATTTAATTTGACACATTTGTGTCATTTGATCTTGTCTTTTATATATATATATATATATATATATATATATATATATATATATATATATATATATATATATATATATATGTCAAAATTTAAAATGCAAGATGAAACGATGGAAGAAAAACAACCTACACGTGACAAGCAACTAGGAGAAGAAGGGAGAAGCCCATTTGATTCTATTCTATAAAGGTTAGCTGAGACTCTATTAAAAAAAAAAGTTCAATGTGTTTTTTTTTTCTATAAATATGTCACTTTTTTTAGTCTTTTTAAAAAAATTCTTCAATTTTTAGTTTGAAAAAAGCTTATTTTCATTTTTAGTCTCTCCTTTAAAGCTAACTCATATGTAAAATTCATATTTTTGAATAAAATTTTGCAGAAAAATTTATAATATTATAAGGATCTCTTCTAAACAAAAATTAGAATTTTTTACAAAATCATGAATTAAATATGAATTTTAATATTTTTTACGATAAAAAATTCATATTTAATTTATGTTTTGTTAAAAAAATCTAATTCTTTTTTGCAATATTTTATACATTTTTGCATAATTTCATTAAAAAATACAAAAATTTAATTAAAAATAAAGACCAAAAGTCGTGATTGAAAATGTTATAAGGACTAAAAGTTAAAGAAATTTTTTAGAGTGAATAAAACGAAAAATTTGTATATTTATAAGATAAAAAAATATATTTAACCCAAAAAAAAAATGATTAAAACATTTGGTTTAGCGAAATAATTAGATCTGATGTGTGGGATTGTTTACAACACATGGTTTAGCAAAATAATTAGAATACCTTCAATCATGATATCTCTAGTTTTGAATAAGTTAAAACAAGGTCGGTCCTGACATTTTACGGACTTAGATATTAGTCATTTTCTTCTTAATTTTCATAAATAATTAGTATATAAGAAATAGCTAAAATATTTGTCATTAGAAAAATTAAGATTGTTTTTTAGTAGACTCATTTTTAACTAAAATATATTTTAACGTCTTATAAAAAAAAAAATTATGTTTTAGATCATGAGTCATAACTATCTAAATAAGAAATTTTAATATTAGATGCATTTGACACATCATCATCAAGATAGAAAAAGAAGGATTTCGCACCTTTGATCCGTTTTGCCTGTTTTGCCTTTGTACAGTTTTTGTTTCTTAGTTTTGTAGTGTTTCAATTTGTTAAAGTTTTGACTTGCTATACCAACCCCCTTTTGCATTGTTAAGTTGAAGCTTTAGTACTGCTGACTTTTTGACCCTTTTGGTTTATTTACTATATACACCCCCATATAAATTTTTTGGGACCCCCTATAGACATGGGTTCTAGGCCATCGCACCCGAAACCTATGCCCATAACTAGGCCTGAGTAAAGATCATCTCCATTACTCCTCAGAAATCGAGAGAACAACACATGAATTTTAAAAAATATAATTATAATGCAACCCATTAATGAAGGAAGCTCTTATAAAAGGATTTCAAATAGTTCATCCATAGATATAATATAAAATGTTAAACACACTATTAAAACCAATACAAGTAGTAATTTTTTTATTGAAAAACAACCATTATTCATTAAAAAACTACATATTTAATATAGAATGTACACGATTCAAGAGAAACTTCTTATTTTGAACTTCTTAACATGTGCAAATTTGCATATAATAAAAATGAGTAGTTAAGTACTCGAGGTATGTAATTTGTAAATAGTTGTACATAAATAATAGATGTTCTCTTAATTTTTAGGGCCATTTCAATCCTTGAAAACACAATGACTTTTTGTAGCCTGGGATATAACCATATGTAAGGACCTTGACGATTCATGACTGCATGCATATTTAATTATTGTTCTTAAGATGTATTGCAAAACTTGATTGTTGTATATGCATCATCTATATTGAGGGAAACACAAACGAATGGGTTTATATAGTTGTTACGATAATGATTCTTAATTGATTGATTGTGGATTAAAACATGCATATCCATGATTTGATTTGAGGTTATTGATGATATTTGATTTTTATCTTGCATTTTTCATGAATCATGCAAGTTTTTAAAAAGTTGATTTAAAATGTTTTGATTCATCGTAAACTTAATAAATAATATGATGCAAGATATTATTTATTAGGTTTTTGCCTTGAACTTAATTTTTGTAGGACTTTGTTGAAGGACAAACAAAGTTCTAGGTTAGGAAGAGTTTATAAGTGTCAAATTGACGTTGATTTACCTATGTATTTTAAGGTAAATATTAAAACATGATGTCCGTTCTATTCTCTTAAGTTGATTCGTTTTATTGTCTTAAAGTGATTTATGCTTGAATATATTTACATAGCTCGATGTCTCGTGACTAACATCTACAAATGCCTCTACCCATGTCACTTACAAAGAAAGTCTATGTCTACAACTCCCTATATCCAGGGCCGGCCCATAGCCCGTCGAGGCTGGGCTATGCCACCGGGCCTGAAATTTTGTGGGGCCAATTTTTTTTTATCTGCAAGACACTGAAACAATGGTTATATATATATATATATATATATATATATATATATATATATATATATATATATATTAAAAGCAAAATATTTTAGTCTCTTCAGTGAGCTTCAGTGGCGCAGTCAGTTTTTGTTGAGTGTGAGGTCATGTGTTCAAGTCCCACCAAAGTGTGATTTTTAATAAAAAAATTTAAAATGACTTTTGTTTTTGGGGCCCAATATTTTTATTTTTTTACATCGCTTATAAAACTATAATTGGGCCTATGAATTTGTTAAGACGGCTCAGACTATATCAAAAGGTAAATTTCACACATATGAGACTGAGCAAGCCATCAAAACTCAAAGAATAGAACGGATCTCCTGTTGTATATGAAACATCAAGATGTATGGAAGACAATAGGTGAATGTATAAATGGATTTGGAAAAGTATCTAATTGATGAAGAAAAGATATTAGAGGACTAACCAATGAAGTTTAATCTGCACATAACTTGTTAATTCATGATTTAACACCGTTAAAAATTTGCCACTCAATCAAACTACCATCTATTTATATAGTCATAATTTTTAACAATCAAAATAGTTGAAAAGTTAAATTACCAAGTCTTTGTGGATCTTTCTTAAAAAAAAAGTCAATGTAGATCTATAATTATAAGTCTTTGATAATGAACTTTCCTTTAAAAAAATCGTTATAACAAAAATATGAAATACTATAAAAATTATGGTGAAAAAAAGACTAGCAATTGACAGCAAAATTGATTGTAGAAATATTATATGTGTGTTTGGTTCAGCTTTCGATATAATTGATTCTGACAAAATTGATTCTGATAGAATTGATTATAATATAATTGATTTTGAGAGAATTGATTTATGTTTGGATACAATAATGTAGAATTGATTAAACAAACTGAATGTTGTTTGAATAGCTTTTATCAAAATTGCTTTTGAATGTATAATTACTAAAATGGACATAGCTAAATTCAAGTAAATGTACATAGTTGAATGTATATGTAGATCAATATTAAATATGGATATATTATTTAATTTGAATAAAAAAAATTCTATATATTAATTTAAAACATAATAAATACGATCATTAAACTAATTTTTTTTTACAAAATATTTGTTCTTATATTTATATTTTTTGATAAAATATATTTAAGTTAAATAATACTAGAGTTAGCCGCCAAAAATACAGTAAATCTGAATGGGGACACCGTAAAAGAAAATCCAAAATTTGGTAACTCATGACCATAGATATTTTTGGGGGGATAATTTGGTTCGTTAAATTTTTTGATTAAATTTGGTTCATCAAATTAATTACAAAGCAAAAAGAAAGAGAATTGATAAAGGGCAATAAAGAAAAATAATAGGTTGTAATAATCAAAATATAAAATATAATGTAGAATTGATTTTTGAAAAGCCAAAAGCTAGAAATTGTAGCTTCATGAAGAATTATTTTTGGAGGATAAAAACAATTCTGAAAAGCCAAACCAAACATATTGAAATGTTGTAGAATTGCTTTTGGAATGTTGTAGAATTGCTTCTAGCTACATAAAAGCCAAACCAAACATACCCTTAAGCCTCTTTTTGGTTACCCGGTTGCACACCCCCAAACTCACGTTTGGACCTTTAAACGTGATTCTTCCCCTTTGCTGGTATGTTTGGTTTCCTCTTCAACAATTGATTCTGTCTTCTAGAATCAATTCTACAAGAAGCTAGAAATCCTAGCTTCTGTGTTCAGCCCCAAATCAATTCACTATTTGTTGTCAGTTTGTATTTTCATAATTCCTTTTATTCCTTCACTACCCTTATTAACAACCATTAAAGTCTCCTACCATTTTCACTCCGAGAATCTGCTAAAGACAGCGTTAGACTATTAATGCGTTGCCACAATCTTGATTGGAAAGAATTCTCCAAGTTGCTGTTTGTATTGGGATTGATTTTGTTAAATCTGGTTAAATGAGGAAAACTACAAATGGCTCCAGCCCTCAGGAATTAAACTTGTTACTATAAAATTCAGTTAACAACATCATTGCATCATGAATTCTTTGATGTTTCTAGCTACTGATATCAACCTTTAAAAAGTCCAGAATTGATGATACTGCATTTTTGGGCCAGTTTTAAGTGTTTTTCGTTGAAGGAAAGTGTTTTAAGGTGCCTATAAAGTGTTTGATATAATGTCTCACACATGTGTTGAATTGTAATAACAAACGAAGAACACTACATAGCAAATTGCATCAGGACCCTTTTGGTAATTTACACATCCAAAATCAATTTTAATTCAAACTATCCGAACAATATTTTTGATATAAATCACTTTTACTTTAAAGTTATCCAAACATAAATCACTTTACTCTAAACTCACTTTTAACTAAAATCAATTCTACATAATCAATTCTTTCAAAATCAATTTTCGCCGCCGCCCAACCAAATACACACTAAATTGATTTTGATTTGTTTGAATGTTCCAGAATGATATTGATTCTAGAAATATTAAATTGATTTTGATTTGTTTAAATTTAATTTATTTTTTATTAATTCCTTCAAAAAAATTATTTTTTATTAATATCAATTTTATCACTGTAAAACCAAATAAAAGTTATTTTTATATGATCACATGACCAAATGAATAGTACTTAGATACACACATTTGATGATATTTTTTCTAAAGATAGAAAAGAAATTGATAAAAAATGATTTCTTAGAATAAATCTCTTTATACATGCTAAAACAATATTTAATTGGTCTTGTAATAATCCATTTGAAATGATCCATAATGTAATCTTTTAATTTAAGTGTACTCCTTTCAAAATCTCTTTAATTTTTATCAGTATCAATTTCGGTAAATTGATTTAATTTAAAAAAAAAGGTCCGGTCATGATAAAAAAAAATACCTGGCCAAATAAATGTTTAAATGATTTCTCCTCTAAAATAAAGGTTATATGATTCCCAAACACAGTTCATTGGCATGAGGGTTGTTTGCAACTGCATCATTGACCCAGAAGTTGAATTGTCAAGATAAGATTTGTCCGATCGTGTCACATGTGCAGGGTGGTGACCCCATGTTGCATAGTTGGATTATTTCTCTTGACCATTGATATCGCACCAGATGTGACCTACGTCATATGGGGCAGAACTAATTGAATGCTACACTCTTGCAAGTTACAACGTTGTCCTTTATCTAAGAAAGATAAATAAAAAGCAAATACTGCAATTTCCGTTTAAAAAAAAAAAAAAAAAGAGAATGTTAACATAGTTTTATGGACACTTTAAATACTTTAAATGATAAGATTTTTATGAAAAGTTGTCTATTTAATGCGTAAGAAATCATAATAGTTGATTTTTTTAAAATAATTGTTAAATTTGGAATATTAAGAGAGTGTTTTGGAAACCCTAGTTAACAAAACCTTATATATAAAATCAGAGAAAATAAAAATGACAAAATATGTAAAAAACATTAATTCATTATTGTCATTATAAAGAGTTGAATATGTTTTTTTTTCTCTAAATATATCAAATTTTCGTTTTAATCTCAATTATTTTTTACTTTTTATCCCCTTAAAGTTTTTCTATCATCACTTTTGGTCTCTATTTTTAGATCAACTCACATGTAGAATATTATAACAATCTCTTTCAATTTTGTTTTAACAAAACATAAATTAAATATAAACTTTTAAACGCCAAAAAAGTAAATCTATTTATGCTTATGGTATTAAAAATCATTTTTTTATTAAAAAAACCTCGTTTGTTAGTATACAACAATTTATTTTAAAGGTTTTAGGATACAACAATATAAGGTGATCTCTTAATTGTAAAGTTAATGTCCCATTTTGTCACTTATATTTTCTTTTTTCTCTAAAAAGTATTATATTTGTTGACAGGACCATCTTTGTGCAAGTGAAAAAAGACTCTTGGTAGTTGGCACAAGGCCTCAACTTAGAGAGTCATCAAACTTTGCCAAAAAAATAAAAATAAAAATAAAAATGTATACTGACAAAACCTGCTACTAAATATCATTTTTTTTTGTTAAAAGTCTATAAAACAACAATTTTGTTCTTATTAAAATGACCGTTTATGTGGAATAGTAGGAGTATTTTAAAAAGGTTTTGTTAACGTGTGTCTTTGGGACTTATTTAAGAATCTAAAATCAAGTAATTATTCCTTAAAAAATTTAAGTATTCCAATTTTTATTGCATTAAAATTAAATACATATTTTTTTTCATAAAAATTCATAATTAAATTTTTTAAAGAGTGTATCAGAGACAATATTTTAGTTAGTAACATTTCTCTATTTTGAAAAAAGAGGAAAAAAGTAAAAAAATAAGTGCATTGCCACAAATAAAGAAACGACATCAAATATCATTCAAAATTTTAGTAAAAGATACGTACGTAGTACTTCAAGTAGGTAAGATATAACCAAATGAAGAAACTAAAAGGTACAATTATTAGAAGAAAAAATGACTCGTTCCACTCCCTCCCAGCCTGCCCTCTATTATTGATTGGGTTTCCCATAACAAAGATAAACAAAACAATATTGCAACCTCACGTGAGAGGGGATGTACTGATTAGAACATAATTTGTTAACGCCCGATAAGACTTGGAGTTGAACATGCAATGTAAATATGCTTAGCTGAGGAGCTAAACCCATTGAAATTGGTTCCAGAAGAAGTTGTATAAGCACCCATATTTGGAAACACTAGCCAATCATTCACCTCAAGTTCAGGTAACTCATACTCTTTAAGAACCGTATCAACTGAATCACAAGTGGGTCCAAAAACCGTTGAAGGGTAAGTTTTAGGATCTTTGCATGCAACATTATCAAGTTTTGAACCAAACCTAAGTGGCATGCATTTGACAATAGCATAATCAAACACAATGTTATTAAGAGTTCCGTAAATTCCATCATCGATCCAATACTCTCTCATTTCACCTCTCACACGTTTCCCAATAACTTTTGTTGCTAACGTAAACGCTGTTTCCGCAAAGTAACGACCAGGTTCACCAATAACAACAAGATCTTCGTCATGTCCGAAATGAGTTATTATTGCATCGTTCACGTTCAATGCAGCTTCATCAAATTTGGAGCCAGAAGTGAATCCACCACCAATATCAAGAATTTTCATTTTTGGCATTCCAAGCCGTGAAGCCGTTTCAAAAACTTCTTTAGCCAATAATATGGCTCCATGGTAAGCTTTAGCGTCGGCTCCTCCACTGCCTATGTGGAAAGACACGCCGGTTACTTTAAGTCCAGCCACGTTAGCAGCTTTGAGAAGCTCGGGAACTTCGTTATGAAGCGCGCCGTATTTGAGACCTAAACATGAACGCGCTCCGCTGTCTTCCTCCGGTTTAATACGGAGTAGAAGCTCACATTTTGGGTGCCACTTTTTGATCTTTTCGACTTCTCCAACGCAGTCGAAAGTTGTAACATTTACACCAACACTTGCGGCATACTTAATGTGTGACTCTGATTTACACGGGTTGGCGTAAATGATTCTATCAGGTGAAACGCCAAGTGATAAAACTGATTCAATTTCGGCACGGCTAGCGCAATCGAAATTGGAGCCAAGTGAAGCTAGTGTGCCTATAAGTGAAATGTTTGGGTTACACTTAACGGCATAAAAAGGCTTAACCGTTGGAAGTTTTGTGGTCCATTTGTTCATAAGGTCAATTATGACCCTTAAATCAAGGACACTAAATGATGAGTCATTTTCAGCTGGTTTGGTTTTAATAACGGATTGAATGAAATCTGAGATAGTAACCTCTGAGGACAAAGTTGTCACTTTCTTGCCTTTCACTCCTGAAGCACCAAAAATGGGCTTCAAGTTGGTAATCTGGGATTGAGATTCTTCGGTTACTAGTGTAGGCATTTTTGTGCCTTTTCTTAAGTGCTTAGTAGCTTGAAAAGGTGATAGAAAAGGAAAGAAGTAATATGAAATAATAATTGGTTTGGATGATGGAGCTAGAACGCAGAAATGATCGTATATATATACATGCGCATGATTAAACAGGTAAGAGAAGATTACAAAGACAAGGGAAGATATGACACAGGCTGTGAAATTCCGCCATCGCCACGTGAATCATTACGTTTGGCCGCATATTATGTTTACAAATAACTTAATACCACTTGCACCTTCAATAACATCAAGCTTGTCCAATGAATAAATCTGACTATAGAAATTTATTTTTTACTATTAAATCAATACTTATAAGCCATAGAATAAGTTATAATTTCACGTCATACCTCTCTATATATACAATATGTGTCTTGCTAACTAGTGTCTTGATGTACTGGTTAAGAAATCCTCAAATATAAAGTTTGCTTTTAAAATTAAGTTTTTACTTTTGATGAAATAATAATTATATCACTTTTCTTTTATATAAAAGCTTACATGATTTGTTCCTTAATTTTAAAATATAATATTTCAATTAAGAGAGTTTGGTCAAATTAAATTTTACTCCCTCGGTCCCTTAATATAGCCATCTATTGCTTTTTTCACATTTCTTAAGAAATGTTGTTGGTGTAGTTAATGTGTCTGTTTTATAGTACAATTTTACAAAATTACCCTCATTAAAGAGATAATGTGAAAAGTCAATTTATTGTAATTTTAGAATTAGTAGTAGTATTAAATAAGGGTATATATGGAAAAAAATAATTAATGTGTGTTGTAATTTGAAAAGGAGGTTATATTTAGGGATAAAAAAAAACAAAAGGGAGGTTATATTAAGGGACGGAGGGAGTATTTTATAGTCAAGGAAGCACTTCTTTCTCTCAAAAAAAAATAAAATAGGAAGCACTTCTTGCTTCAAAAAGAAAGGACTTCTTGTAAAAATAAAACAAAAGTAGAAAGGACTTCGAAAAGTACAGCATGTGAGCAAATTAAAATAATGTGTTGCGCGCGAATCACATGGATATTATTATAATCATTCCTTCATAAATAGCACATATTTGTATGAAGATATTTTTTGACACAAGTAGTTGTAGATATGTAACTTTAAAGAACACATATTGATTTTTCCCCTAAAAAAAAACACATGTTGAATTTCAACCGTAGATTAATATTGCAAGGACAGTTGTATTAGCATAAGCAAGTATTTTAAAAATAGACATTAGTATAAAGAGATCACACAGTTTTGATGTGACTTTTTTCTTTTATTTTTACATTTCATTTAAACTATTATTTTTTTTCATTTAAATTTGGTTAAATTTTACTTCAATAGAAATCATAATAATATAACAGAAAGCTTTTGAACATTATAAAAACAACTTATTTTAATCTTATTTGACAAGTCTCATTAAGTGCAATATAAAAATGGACAAACAAACACGTTAGTGATCGTTTTTTTTTGTCAATACTATATAATGAATATAGTCTATAACATCTAACTCACATGAAAATGTCGATGTTGCTAAGTTGCACACCTTCACTTAAATTTGAACTCATATCCCATATTTGTCTGTGTGTGTTTAAGTGATGTTTGTCACTTCATCTACGTACAAATATAGACATAGAAGTAAAGGTATAGATAAAAAAAAAATACTTAATGAAAATATTTTAAATTTTAAAACCACTAAATATTTTTTATCAAAAAATAGTAAACGATAGATTTATCTAGTTATTAACAAGTTAAAAGGTTCTAATTTTTTTTTAAAAAAAGTTGTCTATAAGGATTCAAAATTTATTTTTATTTTTAATAAGATAAATTTTGGGCTCTCACTGTCTCACGTGATTACTGGGATTACTAAAAAAACAAATTTTGCCCCTCACCCCCCAAAAATAAAAAAATGAAACACGTCTATTTAGTGGATTTTGTAAAACTGCTCTCGATCATTTCAAGTAACTCAGTTGACTTTGGGATACCATTTGTGTATAATTGGAATATCAATGTTATTTAACATTGATTAATAAAAATGTGTCATGTAGCACTTGACATGCATATTTTTTCTCTTTCCTCTTTAGACATTCCTACGTGACACACCTTCGACTTTGTCATACATATCAATGCACAATTTTGATCTTAAATAACTTTATTAATCTTTTAGAAAAATTTAAATTTTTTTGTTATTTTGAAAATACTCATCGAGATGAATCCAACATCATCTTATATGATATTATTTATCTTTGTATATTAGTAAAAAAATATGGTCAAAGTATATTAAATTAATAGTGCATATTTTTAAATAGATCATCTATTGTAGGACGAAGGGAGTATAAAATGCCCGTTGCTTTTCAGTTTAATTACACGTGTGAATAAATTATAAATCTAAATGAACCATGATTTGGTGACAATAGATGTTAAACTTTAGTTTGGCATCACATTATTTTGTGATCCAATGTAATAGCTGCAGTGGTGGCGCATCATCATTGTGTGGTTGTTTATTACTAACGTTCTGTTTTGGGTTTGGTCGTTCAACGATGGTTTGGATTAGTTTAAAGTTGCTACCATCTACGACAACTGTTGCTAATTCTTATAAACGAGCATGATTCTGTGATTGGAGGTTCGTTTGTATGGTTTCTTTGAGCCACAAGTTTGAGATTTGACGGTGGTTGATGTTTTGTGGTTTTGAAATCTCTTTCTAACTCTTTCCTCTTCATCGAATATGTGGCGGTCTTATGGTGGTCGTGAGTTTGTTTGATGTTTGAAGGTGTAAGTTTGTGGCGATGTCGCCGCTATATTGCCTTGCCTTGCCATTTAAACTGACTATGAGCTAGAAATGGCCATGATGCTTACTATGTGTTGCAACATAGTAAATTGTACGTGTTGGAGTTATGACCCTTCGAGCTTGGACGCAGACTCATTGAATTGTGCATCGGTGTGTGAAGTTTTACTTTGAATTGTGATTTGTTGTTATCATACCATTTAATTCTTTTTTTTTTGTGGCCGGGGTTCAAACCCAAAACTTTGCATTATTATACATTATCTTTACCAACTTAGTTAAACTCATGATGACACATTTTAAATTGTTTTGCCGTACTATTACCCACTTGTTAAAATAAAAAATGATATTTTGCATATAAAAAAAACATATAATATAAACAATTTTTATATCAGTACATAAAAATTTGTTTATGTGGGTAGAAGCAAAACAAACCACTTTGACCAACAAAAAAAAAGTAAAAAAATCTCCAACAGATGTGGTGTTAATATTTAACGATCGAAGAACATTCTACGAACTTTTGTATATAAAAACTTTAGATTAATGTTGATAATTTTTTATTTAATATCTTTAAATATTTTCGGTATTATTGATATAATTATTAATATAATTATATTTTATAATCATTATAATGTTTTGCGATCCATGCATATGATTTATTTTAAAAAAAAAAAAAAAACTTGCGTATCATTTATATTAGAACAGATGGATTAAGTCTCATAAGTCCTTGCTTAACTGACAAAAATGTCGATGTTGTTTAACCAGACATCACGATTGAGGTTCGAACCTTAATACCTTTACTTTATGTGTGTGAGTTTACAACAGTTTTGTCATTTCTTATATCTACCAAAAAAATACATGGAATAACGATTGTCATTTTCATTTATTTCCCCCTCCTCCCAAATACAGCTAAGATTCGTGATAATAATTGACTTATGTGGCGAACCAGACTATCATAAAGATTTGCTTCTTCCTTAAAATATGTTATCGTTGTAGTTAATAATGGATATTCGGTCGCTGTAAAAAAATTATGGATATTCGATCTGGTAGTTGCAACTAGCTCCAAACAGAAAAAAACAATGCTAGCTATTAGCTAAGCAACCCAAATTCTCTTTTTATTCTGCAAATTATTCAATTATTTTCTATTCTGGGTAAAGAATTAAAAAACTTGCGTTGAAAAGAACAAATAATCTTTAATAGATCTTAAACAAATTTCATAGAAATTATAAGAATCCAGAATGTAAACCATTTTACTTTTTTGATTTGAACTCGGAACATTTAACTCTTAATTCGTTTAATTTCTTATTCAACCATATACGTTACCAATCTTTTTAAATTAATTATATATATATCGGTCACTTCTTTTAAAGTATTAGCAAAGCTATTTAGCGTGAATGGCAAACTCATGAATCACATGACCTTTTTTCAAGGAGTGAATCACATGACTTGTTATGTTTTTTAAGTGATAATGTTTCAATAATCAGTTTGGTTTGGACGTTATTTAACACTTTTCAAGTCCCAATGAACATATGCCAAGATTTTACAAAAACTATGTCAAATGTGCTGAAATGCGGTATTCCACGAGTTAATATCCTCTTCATTTAATTTTTTTTTCATTTCTACCATTTGGAAAAATATAGACATATAAAGTAGGTGGTATGTCATATCATTAAACCAGTCTCACTATCATTAATTATTTTTAAGAATTTTTGTGTCTATATTTTTTCAAATAGCTAAAATGAAAAAAAAATTAAATGAAGAGGATCTTAACTCGTATTCCACTACAAAAACAAACATACGGGAAGTACTAACTATACTTATGTTAATTTTATTCTTACACTAATAATGATGTGTAAATAAGTAAGTGAATCACCTCTAAACAAAAAGTGTGAATCAACCAAAGATAATGGTATATTTGGCATTTGCTTTTCAATCCTCCTAGAAGTTATTTATTCGTTTGAATAAATCGACTTAAAACTAGAATTAGATCCTCACAATTTATTTATCGGCCGATCTCTCTCAACGAAATAAATTCAGTCATCGAAATTTATTTATTGGTTAATCTAATGGGCAAAAAGACTAAAATGTCTAACTTATTAAAAGAAAACATACTAAGGGAATGATTTGGGCCGATGATTGTCCCCAACAAAGTTTGAACTTCGAGATGTGGAAAATCGGGTGGATCCTTGTCGTCGAAGGAAGATTGAGATCGTAGGAAACGAGTCCAATACATTAAAGGATCTAGTAAGGGTCGTAGAACCATTTTGCCGACTTGTGAGACACACTACAGTGGACAAAGATTGTGCGGTAGTTAAGGTTGAGGAAAACTCATTGACCCATGTTGAAAGACTTGTCTTGGTGATAGAGATTAGCTTGACGTATCTCACCATTATGAACCTTATTGAGATTGATTTTCAGGAGGCGTAGATGTGGTGTTTGTGAGTGAGAAGTTCATTGAACATTCCTATTTGGGATTTACCATGGCCGCCCCTGGCATAGAACGGATGTGCGACGTTCTAGGGCCCCAATTTTTTATAAGGGGTGTAAATAGTAAAGCTAAGGTTATAGGTGGGGTATATGTATCAAATCATATTGTGGGCCCAAATCCAAATCCTTATCTTAGCCCAAATCTTAAAAGCTGACAAAAAATTCTTTTTGTACGATTGGAAAGACGGATGGAAAAAGAAAAGATTTATGCTCTTTACCCAATAGCTATTGCTTGCTTCCAACTGAACTTCCCAAAATAACCCTATACAAGTGTTAATTTCAGCGTGAGTTAACTGAGACAAGTGTTAATTACCAGTGTGAGTTAACTCAGGCAAGTGTTAATTCCAGTGTGAGTTAAGTTGCGCAGCGCATGTTAAAATGCGCATATTTTAACACTTGCGTTACTTAACTAACATATGGATATTTCTGGTATTTCAGTTGGGCGCGAACAAAATGTGTTGAGGCAAGAGCAGAAATCAAAAGAAAACTAGAAAGGAAAACCAAAACCCATACAATTGCAAGGAATAAGGAAATTGTTAGATAATCGTTATTGCAAGTCGCTAAGTCCTGATATGAAATTGCAATTCCTTAAAATTGTTTCAGGTGAATTGTCTTCTTAAAACCAAAACCCTTTTTTATCATTTCAATTTATTAATACTTGTCTCCTTCTTTCTTGCACTGTGAAATTAAATCATTCTCGCCAATTCTCGGTTTTTATTTTTGTCTCAATGCTTAGAAGCTTAGCCGACACTACATATATATGATGATTATGAAGTATAAATTTGTTTCAATACATTAATCTTGTTTCTAGCTTTCGGCTTTCTAATTGAAGTATGTTGTTTCAATACATTAATCTTGCATTATTCAATAAAAGTGTTAGGCAATTTTTTTTATCATAAATGTGATAAAACTATTGATATAAGTGATTAAGTGTTGAAATACTTTTATATTTTGGTGTTATTATTGTTAGGTGTTAAAATTTCAGTCTATTAAGTTCTATATTGTTCTCTGCTTCTATGGTTTTTTCTTTATTTGTTTTGATTTTTATTGAGTATTTGATTAATTTTAAGATGTTACCTAAACATCTATCTAGTAGTGAACAACGAAATGAAGAACTAATAAAATCACAACAAGGAACTCTTGATAAATTTGGAAAACATTCCTAATGATGTGTCAAATTTGGAAAACAACAACAATGATAATTTGGATCAGGAAAATGAAAATGAGGAAATTTATGATAATTTAAATGTTCTTAATGATGTGTTACATGCATCTAATATTGAAAATCTCGGTGATGATTGTGAACAAGAAAAATCCTCATTTTGATATTTATGATTTAAGAAATTGCGAGAATCTTGATAACACATCAACGGATATTCTAGTTAAAAAGGGACCTACTAAGAAAATGAATCTTAATTTTCCTATTTACAAATAATTAGACATTTCTCATATGCAAATTATTCAAAAAAATTATGCAATTGTGCAATTAGCGATCAAAATGGCTAGTTTATTGCAAAAATGTTGACAAAGTAAATTGTTTTTGTTGTAAATTGTTTAAATCTTCTACTTCTAGTAACTTGAGTTTACCGGCTAGTGAGGGCTTAAATGATTGGAAGCATATTAGTCAAAGACTCAGACAACATGAAAATGACGTCGAACATATGACTAATATGAATACTTGGTATGAATTGAGAATGAGATTTGATAAAACTCAGACAATTTATAAACACTTGCAAGAAGCAATCGTAAAAGAGAAAGAGTGTTGGAGATAAATTTTACATAGAATATTTTCAGTTGTAAAATGTCTTGCTAAGATAATCTTGCATTTCGAGGATCCACAGATAAATTAAATCAAGATAGTAATGGATATTTTCTTGGATTGGTTAAAATAATTGCAAAATTTGATTTGATTATGCAAGATTATGCGAGACGCGTTTAGGATCATGAAATTTATCACCATTATCTTGGACATAAAATTCAAATGAATTTATTTTTCTTTTGTCACAGAGTGTTACAAGGCCAATAATCAACATCATTAAAGAAGAAAAATATTTTTCAATAATTCTTGATTGTACCCCTAATTTGAGTCATTAAGAACGAATAATTCTTATAATTCACTGTGTGAATATGTCAAATAATACAACAAAAGATTGAGGAGTTCTTTTTAGGATTTTTAAATGTTGATGAAGCACCCGGGTTAGGACATTTTAATGAATTACTAAATGTGTTAAAGACTCGTGGTCATAATGTTGATGATGTGAGGGAAAAAGGTTATGATAATGGTTCCAATACAAAAGGAAAGCACCAATGTATTCAAAAGAGATTTCTTGAGATTAATCCTAGAGCATTAATATACATGCCATGTGTTCGTCATAGTATTAATCTTACTCTTGATGATATGACGCACTCTTACAAGAAGGCTATTTCTTTTTTTGGAGTTATTCAACGCTTATATTCATTGCTTCCGGGATCTATAAAAAGATGGAAAATTTTGCTTAATAATGTTCCCGATTTAACTATGAAATATTTGGAAATGTCGAATTAAGAGTGTCAGAGCCATTAGATTTCAATGTTCCCATATAAGATTAGCTATGTCGAGATTATATGAATGTTGTGATAACGCACTAGAAAGTTATGAACTTTTGCTTAGTATGGTTGTTTGGTATGATATTTTATTTGCTATTGATACAGTTAGCAAAAATTGCAATCTAAGTCTACGTGCATCGATGCTACCATAAAACAATTGAAAAATATCGAAAGGAAGGTTATACAAAAGTATTGATTTTGCAAAAAGTGTTACAATTGAAATGAATGTTGAACCCATATTTTCAACAAAACGTCGTGTGATTAGAAAAAGTATTTTTGGAGAGAATAACGAGGAACATGAAAACTAGTCACCAGAAGAATAATTTAGAGTTGATTGTTTTCTTATGGTTGTTTATATGACAATTACTTATTTGAAAACTAGATTTGAAGAGTTGAATACATTTGAAAGTATCTTTGGATTTTGATATGATTCACAAAAGTTAAAGTTTTTGTATGATAATGAGTTAAAAGAATGTTGTGTTAAATTTCACTCAACTTTTTCTCATGGCAATTTATCAGATGGTGATGTTCACGTCTTTTCTCATAATTAAAAGTGTTATAATCCACTTTGCCAACTGAAACAATGGATACCAAGAATATTCTTAAATTTTTCATACTTTTAAATTGTTATCCGAATGTAGCAATTGCTTATAAAGTTTTATTGACGGCGCATGTGACTGTAACATCTATAGAAAGAAGTTTTTCAAAATTGAAGTTGATCAAAACCTACTCGAGGTCATCAATGTCACTATATATAGATTGAACGGTTGGCTACTTTGTCAATTGAGAAGGATATGTTGAAGAACATTGATGTTGATGTCATTATAAAGAATTTTGCATCTCAAAAATTTGATAAAAAACCTCTTATGACTTCACGAGAAAAGAGAAGGTTTTTTTGGATATTTTGTGAAACTATTGTATATTCTCAATGATAGTTTATATTTATACGTCCTCATTTTATTAGAATTGATTTCTTTAGAGATAGGTTGATATCCATACATATAATTTTACTTAGCTTTGTTAGGATTATTTCGGCCCAAAACTTTTTTTTTTGTTTTTCCTTTTTATTAATAATATATAGCATGAGGAGTATTTGACACGCAGTGTTTTGGGATGCCAACATAGCTTGGATGTCAAAACATCGTATTTTGGTGACCTGAGGTGCCAACATAGTTGGGATGTCAACCACCATGACTAATGCATATATCATTCATCATTTATCAGAATAAGAAAAAGTTTATGATGCATTATATAAGAGATCTTTTTCTCATACTATGCCTAAGACCCGTAAAGCGTTAGGAATGACCCTGACCATCTGTGTTGGTGACTAGCAATGAAGGTGTACGACCATACAATACTTTGAAGGACGTCATTCGAACGCGGAGTGAGCTGAGGTGTTGTACTAGAATTCCGTCAGTGGAAGAATTTGGCTCAATGTTTTGGTGTGTCACTGACGAAGCAACGAAAGTAAGGGGGTCCAAAACTATAAAAGTATAAAATAAGGGGACCAATTGTGCAAACTAGGGAAAATAGGATGACCAATACTCCAATTAACAAAAAGTTTTAAGACAAATTTTACAAAATCGAGGGAACAAGGCACTTTTAATGGGGAAGATTTAACTATAGGGCTCTATGGACATAAGCAATAGAAAGGCAAATAGTGAAAAATAATGCAAGGAGCATTACCTTTCCTGTAAGCAACTCCCAGAGAACAATTGCAAAGCTAAAGACATCGGCTTTGTGATCACATGGTTTATGCTCAATAACGTTCCATATGTCAAAGTAATCACAAATTAGTTGTAATTGTTTTCACAAAAACAAGAATAAACTACACAAAACTAAGAAGATCAAAGAAAAAAAACTAAAGAACATGACAAAAAGACTAAAGAACATGACAAAAACTTACGTCGTTCGGTCAATGTGACTATGTTACCAAAAGTCAGATTCTTATTTTGATAGAAAGAACATATACAAAGAGTTCGTAAACCTTCACATTTTTCTTAATATTTTGAGTTCAAACATTATCGATTTGCAAGTTGCATAAGCAACCAAAAAAACCGAATATCATGTTAGCTTTAAACATATGTTCAGCTCAGTTTCAGTTATTAAATTTTCGGCATAAAAAGCCTTCATTCTCATTCAACCTTGTCTAACGTTAGTAACACACTTTTTTTTTCTTTCAAAAACATGATAGCTTACATTTATTTTAACACATTTTTTTTTTAACATTCACTCTTTATTGAATGAATACATAAATGTCCGACCATTTTATGTAAAACCCATGCTTAAACTAATGTGACGTATATGTATTACACCAAATAAAGAATGAGTGTTAAAAAAAGTATGTTAAAATAAATGTTGATAACATTACACACCTCGAAAACCATCCACCAATAAGTTCTACAGTAATTACCGTAATGATTACGCACTCTGGCTACAACGAAATCAACAACATGAATAGTTTTTCAAAATGTAGACACAGTACTCAGTAGCATAAGTTCACACCATACAGCTCATAAAATCAACTATAGCTAAACTTTGTAGAGCACTACTAAGTAAAGGCCAAAACATAATGCAGCAGACAAAAATGTTAGCAGAACTAGAAAAAAAAAATAATGCATGTTATTTTCAAAGTTAGATCATTAATGCACTAAGTTTTGAGTTCCTCGAATTATCAACTTAAACTGTGCAAACTCTACTTTTAAATAACTTTGTTTTAATACGTTATACTTAATCAATTACAAATTTACAATAAAGTATTGAGTCCAAAATTTAAGTAAACATATGCCAAGATTGCTTCAATTCAGTTTTTAAAATGGATCACTTGTCGAAATTCAGTTTTTAAAATAGATCATTTGTCGAGAAATGAGTAGCTTATTTGATTGAGCTAAAAGATTAAATGAATTAAAGAGTTAAATATCCCTATGATGATATGGATTGAAAGAATATATGGTTTTTAAAAGGGAGAGAATCCTACTAAGGACATGCGGGTTCACTGTGTTTGATAATTGTTGATTTAATAGAAAGAATATTGGTTTTGTTGGACTTTTTATTGTTGGTTCGTTTAGAAGGTACACATCATATATGGGGGAATATATATCCCCATTTTTTTTTTCTTAGGTGAAAACTAAATTTTCGAATAGCAAGACTATGCACATCGAGATATCGTATGAAAATATTCGATTAATTTTTTTGATAGAGATGATCAAAATTTATTGATTATTTACTAAGTTGATCAATACACCAAAATAAACTATGAACGTGGTAAACCAATTAACCAAACTTTAACAACAAAAAAAAAACAGATATTAAACTAAAAAATACGAAATTCACCAAAATGCTATTTTGATTCAAAACCTTCAATTGCCTTCATCTTTGGTTCTTGAAACTAATTAAGAATCACTTGAATTCACCAATTCAAACCCTTGATCTGAACCAATCAAACTCCTTGATTTTCATAGATCATTGTTAATAACCATCAACCTTGCATGAACTTCGCGATGAAAAACCCCCAAAATCCCTTTTGGAGGTGAAAGTTTAACCAATCTTTACTTTAGGTTCATAATTTCCCCAATTTTGATAAGTGTATGATTTTTTGGGGTTAGGGTTTTGAATCTGGAGGAAATTTGAACATTGAAGTTTAAATTGAATCATATGGATTATTGAGTTTTTTTTTTCCTTTTAGGTTTGATGATGAAGGGAGTCGATGAAGATGATGAATTTTGTTGGAATTCTAGATTTTAGTAACGAAGGGGATGAAGTTTAACAAATTTTCACCCAATTTAATGGAAATGGTTTATTCGAGGGTGGAAGGTATAGTTAAGGGAACAAAATGTAACAATGATTAGTTAAGAAACCTACATGAAAACATTAAATAAGTTAAAGGACCAAATATCCAATTTAGCCAACCTATAACATTTTGTCCATCAAACATTGTGTAAGACAAAATTGTTCAATACTTTAAAAGATTTTTATGTGTTGTTATGTCTTGTCGGTTCAATACTTTCTTTTTAACATATCAAATGTGTCTTATGAAAATAAGGTAGTAAGGACATAAGAAGACGAAAAGAGATATTTTAGGTTTGAGAAAAACTTTAGATTTGTTAATTAAAAAATTTAAACATAATTATGTAATTCTTATTTTTTTAATCAATAAAAATATAGTAGTAATTCTTAAAAAGTTGAAGACTTAATTAAATAAAGACTGATGTACAATAAATAAAAGTTTCATGCCAAGTATATGGCAGGGATCGTCACAATGTATAAGTTGACAAGGCATCAACTATTACATTAATTATTGGTTGAATGAAATAACTTTTCTAACACAATCAGTCTCCAGGACAACAACTTAGAAGCACCCTTTGATCAAAACATCATCATTTGTTCTTGTCCGACAGGACTTGAACATGCAAGGTAAATGTCCTTAGCTGTGGAGCAAAACCCATTGAAGTTGGTCCCAGAAGAAATTGTATATGCACCCATATTTGGAAACACAAGCCAATCGTTCACCTCAAGTTCAGGTAGCAGGTACTCTTTTAGAACCGTATCAATGCCATCACAAGTGGGTCCAAAAACCGTCGAAGGGTAAGTTTTAGGATCTTTGCATGTAACATTCTCAGGTTTTGAACCAAACCTAAGTGGGGTGCACGTGAGAATAGCTGAATCAAATAAAACATTACTAAGAGTTCCGTAAATTCCATCATTGATCCAATACTCTCTCAATTCACCCCTCACACGTTTTCCAATAATTTTTGTTGTTAATGTAAACGCCGTTTCTGAAAAGTAACGACCAGGTTCACCAATAACAACAAGATCCTCGTCATTTTTGAAATGAGTTTTTATTGCATCGTTCACGTTGAATGCAGCTTCATCAAACTTGGAGCCAGAAGTGAATCCACCACCAATATCAAGAATTTTCATTTTTGGCATTCCAAGCCGTGAAGCTGTTTCAAAAACTTCTTTAGCCGATAATATGGCTCCGTGGTAAGCTTTTGCATCGGCTCCTCCACTGCCTATGTGGAACGATACACCTGTTACTTTAAGTCCCGCCACATCTGCAGCTTTGAGAAGCTCAGTAACTTCGTTGTGAAGCGCGCCATATTTGGCACTCAAAGATGCACGTGCTCCACTGCCTTCGTCCGTCTTAATACGGAGGAGGAGCTCGCATTTTGGATGCCATTTTTTGATCTTTTCGACTTCCCCAACAGAGTCATAGGTTGTTAAGTTTACGCCGACACTTGCAGCATATTTAATGTGTAACTCTGATTTACACGGGTTGGCATAGATGATTCTGTCGGGTGAAACACCAAGGGATAAAACAGATTCAATTTCGGCGCGGCTGGCGCAGTCGAAATTGGAGCCAAGTGAAGCTAATGTACCTACAAGTGAAATGTTTGGGTTACACTTAACAGCGTAAAAAGGCTTAACGGTTGGAAGTTTTATGGTCCATTTGTTCATAAGATCAATTACGACCCTTAAATCAAGGACGCTAAATGGTGACTCATTTTCAGCTGGTTTGGTTTTAATAACGGATTGAATGAAATCAGAAATAGTAACCTCTGAGGACAAAGTTGTCACTTTCTTGCCTTTCACTCCTAAAGCACCAAAAATGGGCTTCAGGTTGGCAATTTGGGTTAGGGATTCTTCGGCTACTAGTGTAGGCATTTTTGTTGCTTAGTAGCTTGATAAGGTATAATAAAAAAGGAGAAGTAACGTGGAATTATAACTGGTTTGGATGCTGGAGCTAGAATGAACAAACGATGATATATATACACATGATTATACAGGTAAGAGAAGATTACACATTACAAACACTTTGGAAGGTCACAGGCTGTGAAATTCCGCCAGCGCCACGTGAAGCATATGGCCGTTTGGCTGCATATTATAATTTAATAACACTTGCACTTTCGTAATATTTTGCCGCATATATTATGATTTATAAGCCATATTATAAGCCTGCAACAAAAATTTGAGTGTCCTTAAAAAAAAAGTTTGAGTGTATATCTAAAGTCTAAGCCTTCGGTATTTAAATTAAGAGTAAAATGATTTTCTTTTATGAACCTAAAAGTGGCGGAGAAAAATAAAATTATTCTTCCTTTAATTAAAATCATGTAATGTGATACACATGGATACTATTTTTTTTTTTTTTTGACAAAGTCATATGGATACTATTATAATTGTAAGTTGTAACATATGCTTAAAAAAATAAAGTTCATGTAGGCATATATAGATAATCATAGCACGTTCTTTCAAAAAAAGAACAAGATAACCATAGCACGTATTTAAACTTAAACAACACAATTTAAATTTCAACTGTTGAACCAACGATAAAAAATGAATGGTTGACCAGTTAACCGACCCCTTGTTAGGTTTTTTTTTTTTTTTAAAGAGGCTAAAATAAAATATTACGGCAATATTTGGCCCTCCTACCACACAAAGTACTATCCCTTTGTTAAGTTCTTTAACTATTTGAGTTCAATTGCTTAGTTAACAGATTTCAAGTATTTATTTTCTTTCAAAAAAAATCAAGTATTTAAATTCAAAAAGTTTGGTCGCAATAGTTTTTATTTTTTGTGGTTAAGGGTCACAATAAATTTAATAATCAAATACAAAGAACATGGAATTATACGGGCCGCGATGTGAGCAAATTAAAATAATGTACTTGTTAATGTTAGACACAAAAATAAATAAAATAATTTACTTTTTTTAGAGGGGTAATAAAATAATATACTTGTTTCGTAAAAAATAAATGTATTGCGAATCACATGGATACTATTATAATCAAAGAACATGTTTGTATGAGGAGTAAACCTTAAACAACAAATATTAAATGTCAACCTTATATTAATTATTTTAAGGACAGTTGTATAACTGTTTTTATTTTATTTTTACCAAAAGTTGTATTAGTATTCGTATAAGAAATTAGTATTCTCTTCAGGATCTTGCCTATTATCTTCTCCTTATTTTATATAAATGAAACATAAGCTGAAAATATTTAAAATTGTAAAAGCATAAAAATCTTTTTTTATCAAGAGGAAATAAAATAATATACTTGTTTCGTAAAAACAAAATAATGTATTGCAAATCATATGGATACTATTATATTCAAAGCAAGTGTTTATTTTATTTAAAAGATTTTAATTTAGTTCTTTTAGATAAGTGGTGTAGGAGGTTAAAGAGAGAGAAATATGAATTTTGGGGTAAAGTCTTGATTCATAAATATGAGACTCTAAACGGGAAAGTAGTTGGGGGTATATATATATATATATATCACATGAGATGATATTTTTATGTGAGAATGATAAGAATAAATCTGAACCATCAGATTAAAATGAATGGCTAAGATTAAAACTTAATTAAGTGGTCATGCGGGACACTCTCACTCACTTTCTTATTTATCTTCAACGCTTACACTTCCAATCTTCTTCTACTTCATGCTTTCAATATGTTATTCTACCAAGAAATTTTTGAAACAAGTTCAATTTCTATTATTTTTTATCACATATTTAGAAGCATAAGGAACTGGGTTAAGAGATGCCTCGTTCAATTATAAAAACTGAGAAATCAAAATCAGACTTGCAATGGAGTCAAGCCTGTCAAAATGAAAGAACCAAATACATGAATCTAATTGAAAAGGGGAGTTTTACAGAACTGTATTTGGGCATAATCAAACATGAATTTGGATTTATTGTTGGGCATAATTCTTTCTTTTTAATTCTGAACAAATTTTTCCTAAATCCAGAACGGTTTTTAATTATTTTTAACCCTTTTGTCAAATTAAACAATTTTTCAATGGTGTGGTGCGCAGGCAACGACGATACCCTGTTTTAGTTGATAACACCGGCGACCTTGTGGTTATGTTGAGAGAGATGTTGTAACTCTGGTGGAAGGTTGACGGCGCCACCATGACCTCCTGGTGGAAGGTTGAGGGCGCCGCTGTGACTGTGGTCTATGCGCCGGAGCTGGTGGGAAAGGGGATGACGACGAACTTTGGCACACATAGGTGAGGAGAAGAAGAAAGCCGAAGGAAAGAAGAAGAGTCGTTAATGTGAGAAGAAGTAAAATGAAAACGTAAGTGAGTGAGAGTGTCCCGCATGACCACTTAATTAAGTTTTAATCTTAGCCATTCATTTTAATCTGATGGTTCAGATTTATTCTTATCATTCTCACATAGAAATGTCATTCTCATGTGATATGCCCCTTATATATATATATATATATATATATATATATATATATTCGACTTGGTGAAATGATATTTGTAGTATTGAAGAGGTGAGTCAAGGGAGATGGTTTATGGATAATGTTTTTAAGAAAATGGGAAATGGTAGAAAGACATTATTTTGGTTCGAGCTGTGGCTAGGTGGTAAAAGATCTCTAGGTGAAGAATATGGCGTTGGATGTTAGTGTTGAAGGAAGTTGTTGGCGTTGGACAATACTACCTCTGTCTCTATATATAATATTATTTTGTTAAAATCACGGGAATTAAGAAAGTAAATATTTATATTAAAGTTGTTTGTAATCACTATTGTTTTTACAATTTTATCCTTAAGAGAGAGAGTTAGTTTATGTTTTCCATATGCTATTTATTGTTGATTGAAGAAAAATATGTATAATAAATAGGGGCATGTATGTAAAGAATTAATTAATGTAGTTGGAAATAACAAAGGGGTCTTATAAAAAGGTACAAAAAAAATCTCAAAAGGATCTTATAATTAGGGACGGAGGTAGTACAACGGTTTGTTTGGGAGGTTGAGTTGGTGAAGGAGTGCAGTATTTTATTGTCTAACATTTCGTTGAAAGATAATGTGGAGGATACTTCAATTTAGGATCTTAATCATGGTGGTATATATTGATCAGTTCAAAAAGCTTATTAGTTAATATCTAAATTTGATAGATCTACATAAATTTCATATAAATTATGGATTGAGAATTTAAAGTTTTCCATTTTCTTTTTTAACTCCCAATTTTTTGGAATAAATTGTTTTTAAATCGGTCATTTTCAAGACTTCATAATGCTATATTAAGCATGTATATGAACTTCACTCCTAAAAAAAGTATGTATGAGTTTTTGTTGTATTTTCAATGTATTAGAGTATTGAATTTAGATCGTCAATGTTGATGAACAAATTTTCAAACAAGTGATCCTATGATATCAGACAAGGTATGCATGAGCTAAATTTACCGAAAATAAAGTATGTATGAGCCAAGCAATTTAGTACAAATAGCAAACCCACGAATCACACAATATTTAATATTTTTGAAGTGATATTTTTGGCTGAAAACACACGTTGTGTCGTGGGTGGAATAAGTCATTTAACATCTTTCGTCTATTTTTCGTTAAAATCTTGGTCCTAACAATGAGCATTTCCAATAAATAAATAGCCTATTAATGGAAAAATATACTCTTGGGAGTAGTATTTTTTTGTGAATATTTCTAGCTACATGATACGAGTCTTAACAAGGATTTTTTTAGGGGTGAAACATTGGGCATTTGTTTTAGAATTCTTTATGTCCCAAAGGACTTCATGAAGGGTTACATGTCATCTCCTCAGATTATTCTCGACAATCTTTTTTATTATGTCGATGATAATTTGGTTGGTCGCCTCAGCCTATCCATTGACCTCAACACAATAAAGGGAGGAATGTATGAGCCTGATTTTAAAAAAATTCATTAAGACAACTACTTTTTCTCCTATGAACATTGTTTCTTCGTCGGTTGTGACATGCTCAGAAATTCCAAACCTATATATATGATTTGGTCCAGGATAAAGTTAATGATGTCATCCTACCCTACATTTATCATCGGCTGAGCTTCAACCCGTTTAGTGAAGCAGTCGATAGCAACAATGATGAATGTGTGTCTTTTAAAGGAAGAAGTGTATATTTTTCCGATCATTCTTTTAGTAGACACTTCTCATTTCATACTTTATTTGTTAGTGTTCTATAGGAGAAGATCAAGATAGGAGTTGGGCCTGTTGTGCTATTTGGTACTGGTCATAAAACAAACTCTTTAGCAAATACAGTTTCAAACTTTCAATGACCGGAATCATTCTTCTACGGCACTTAAAGACCGTGAATCAACACGCACGACTTTAATGAGTAAATGAATTGAAAATTGGATATTAAAAAAACTACAATTCATAAACATAATCAAGAACTTACAAGAAAAGAAAAAGAACATGGAAAATTTGCCAAAAAAAAAACATTGAAAAAGTGTTTTAGTTTAGATAATTTATGTTGTTGGATATATTGTTGAACAAAATTTAGTAATATACCCTATCAAACAGAGTTAGCATTAATATAATTATTAATTTAGTTAAATAATCTAATTTATGAATTATTAATGATTTTGCAGTGAAAAAGATGTTAGCAAAATAACATTTAAATTATTAATTTTCACATGACATTCATCATCTCATCAGGAACGGCCCTGACATACCATCTTGAAAATGTGCAGCAAAAATTCCAAAATTTCTGAAAAATTGGGTCTCAATGATGGATCTTGCTGCCAGCACCACTGAAGCAATTCCACCAACTTTGGATGAGAATGCCTTGGAATTTTGGGCCTTAAACCCTGCAATTTATCCCAAAATCTCATCTAAATTATTAATAATATTTTTGTTGTTTGGTAGGTTGAGCTACCATAGACTTTTCAATTTACTATATTTACTATAGCTAATATATACTTTACTTCATTCAAATTTTTTATAGTGCAAGTATAATTTGCTAGTGAAAGTATACCTTCTGGACCACTCCAACTGCTGCTTGCAATGGGGACAAATGCTCATAAGGAAGCTGACATTCAATAAGAAAACATTGATGAAAAGTTTAAATTCTGTGCAACCATAATTGTAACCGAACAAAAACACACACACAAATTATTTGAAACATTCTTCCTCTTTTATTGTCAAATTCTGCTGTTAAATGTAGTATACATGGTTACCAGAATTTTACATAGTAGAGAGGATAAGTCACTTTTAACGGTGAAGATTTAACTCTAGGGCTCTATGGACACAAGCAAAAGAAACCCAAAGAGTGAAAAGAAAAAAAATATGTAAGAAGCATTACCTTTCCTGTAAGCAGCTCCCAGATGAAAATTGCAAAGCTAAAGACATCAGCTTTGTGATCATATGGTTTATGCTCAATAACCTTTCATATGTAAGAGAAATCACAAATTAGTTGTAATTGTTTTGACAAAGACAAGAATAAACCACACAAAAGTCGGAAGATCAAAGGAAAAAGAGGAAAGAACAAGACACAAATTCAAGTGATTCGGTCAATGTGACCTATGTCACAAAAAGTCACGAGATTCTCATTTCGTTAGGAAGAACATATACTAAGAGTATGTAAACTTTCAACTTTTCTCCTTAATATCTTTATTTCAAAAGTATCATGTCAATTTACAATAAATGTCGACGACTAACATAATTCAAGGCATCTCAATTCTCAACAATAGTTTATACAATAGATGGTATAAGTAATTGCAAGAAACACAGGTGTTTTAATAAGATATCTAACCAATGAAAGTATACATAGATAAATGGCGCATATATCGGTTAAGACAACACGAGAGAAAATAATTCAAAACAATGGCTTACCAATATCTTTTACCAAGATTATTACAATAACTTTTGGAGGGTTTTATAAAATAGGGGACAAAGTTGTTATTATCTATTTGCAAAGCGTATAAACAACGAAAAGAACTAAAATTCATGTTAGCTTTAATAGATGTTCAGTTCCAATCATTCAATTTTCAGCATAAAAGCCGTCATCACTCGTCAACTTGTCTAGGTTCGTCTTAAACTTCCTCATCCAAACCTGTAGGTTATACATTTAAAAAATTTATAAGTAACCAACCCTATGGAAATACTTATATATACACACACAGACCTCTGGAGCCATCCACCGATATGTTCCGGTCTCTGCAGTCATTATACCAGAACGATTGCGCACTCTGGCTACACCAAAATCAGCAACCTTAACAACCTGAAAAGTTTTTTAAAATATATACACAATTGGATAAGTTCATACAACTCATAATGTCAACTATGTCTAAACTTTCTGAAGCATTATTATGTGAAGACCAAAATATATGTAGCAGACAAAAATATTGGCAGAACTGGGAAAAACATAATGCATATTAAATTTCAAAGCTATATCATAACCATCTCAATAGTTAGTTTATCATCCATTCCACATAATCTTATAGCATCTAACTGTAGTCTCGTACCAAGTTTTGAATTCCTCTCAAATTCTCATCCTAAACTGTTAACCGTGCAAAGTGCAAACTCTATATTTGAAGAACTTGAAATTTATTTTAATACTCAATCACTTACTATACATTATTGACTCTAAAAGTTAAGTTAATCTATTTTCTTTCCATCTTCTGCTAAAACTCAATCACTTCTTATTAACTTGTATCGCCAATCAACTTGAGTTTCCATATATTAATCAGATAGAGGACATGCAATAACTTATCCAACAGGAATTCCATTGACAAATATAAATTGACAGCATCAACAAAAAAACAATAGCCAGTAAAATTTAAAAGTAATCAATGTGAGCTTACTCCAGTCTTATCTATCAAAAGATTAGCTGACTTGAGGTCCCTATGTATGATATCATTCTGATGCAAATATTTCATCCCTTCAGAAACATCAATGGCTACTTTTAGCAAAGATGGAAGAGCAAGGACAGTGTTCTGTTTATGTAGAAGGTCGTACATACTTCCACCAGACAAATATTCTGAGATAAAAACAAGTTATATTGAAATCGACAATGCTTTTTCCAGTACATCGAGAAAGTCATAATCAATAGGAAAAATTTAACTAGGAATACGTGATTCAATAAATTTGACCTGTGACAAGGCAAAGATTTGGGGGTTTTGTACATGCACCAACAAATTTGACAACATTCCTGTGATGAATTTTACTGCAACAATTCAATTAAAAAAAAATGAATTGAATATCAATTACAAATTTTATTTCAACGGCAAGACTGCCTCGACGAGATACTAACCTATATTAAAGAATATTATTGTTTCTTTTTATTTTCATTTTTAACCTGATTGGACAAATTTTCATATTGAAAATTATATTTATTTAAATTTAAACATTATTGAAAACTACAGAGAAAAAAGGCCTCATGGTAGGGGATTGATGAATGGGAAGTAGGATAGAACAACCTTAGGATATAGACTTCCTGAGAAAACTCCCTCTGTATATTTTCATTCAAACTCTCTTGCTTCAGGACTTTGATAGCTACATCTTGATTACATAATGTACCTTTGTACCTGTGTCAGCTATCAGTAATTCAACATACACTTACCCACAAACATATCAAGGAGATGAAATGATACTACTCACAAAGCACTGAAGGGTCCACATGCAATTTTCTTTTCAAATCTCAACCAACTTGCTTCACTTGTTGAGACGCCATTTTCACGAGTGGGAAAAATTACATGTCTAGATATAAAGTTCATCCTAATTTTCTCTTGCTCTGCAAGCTTTGCAAAAGGAGGACTGCCATTTTCTTTCAACTGAGACTGCTTCTGGATTTGCACCAAAATATTACATAAATAATCCTCTATTAAAACTAGGAGAGGAGAGAAGCAAGAAACATTAGCATTAACTTGTAATTGTCTTCATTTTAACTTGCTTATAAGAAGATATGCGACTACTTACGTGAACCATTGTGAATTGTGATGGATAGAAAATGAAATGGCAACTATGGATGGTGCATATTAGGAAATAATAAAAACAATTTTTTTTTGTATTTTCACTGTTTCGGAAAAAATGCATAGAATTCGTTCACTTCAAGACTATTATCACTTTGTTAACAAGTAAAATGAAAACAGAAAATGTTTTCATAAAGTAAACATGACCTTAACTTGTTAACTTGTAATTGTTACAAAAAGCCAATCAAGAACATTTAAAACATGCAGTACTAGTATATGTATATTTCAGCACCAGTTAACTTTTATTATTATGTGAAATATGTACCATGTTTCTGGGCAGAGGCAGTACTTGTTATTCTTTTTTCATTAATTAGCGAAACAGTAATGATATTTGAACACCCAACTGAACTATTACCGACCGTCTAACCTAAACAAGATGTGGAATTTTGGGCAGAGGCATGAGGGAACTACTAATTTCATGTGAGTAAAAGGCTGTTTGTAAGAGAAATGATAGAGAAAATAAAATAAGTAATGCAGGTAAAACTAGATCAAAAACATATTCAGTAAAAATGTAACCATAACTGGTTTATAACGGGCTTACCTCTAGTTTCTGAATTTTCTTAGCTAGTACATGCTTTAACTTTTCTGTCTCCTATAAATTTCAAGCATGGATAATTTGTCAAGCAAAGTTTTACAAAGAAATGAAAAACGAAAAAAATAGAGTATAATCAATGTCATATACTCTCGTTTCTTCTGCTCATAAAAAATTCAAGAGCACATCCTATATATAATTCGGTTCAAACTTCTAACATGTTTATATTTGAGTTACATGATCAAGTCTAATTTCCTTTAACATCATTGTCTGTAGATTGAACTGTTGAACTGAACTGAACTATACTAAAGAAAACAATAGGAAAATACCTCAACTGCCCAACCACCAACAACAAAAACATCCAATGAATAGCCATCCAATGTCGAAAAAGCATGTGCTTCTTGAATGTCCAGCCCAGTCTCAGACAGTAAGGAAGTCAGCTGTAGTTGCAGCACAACTCCTTAAAACTATGAAAACATTGATTTCAGCTGGAGATATTTGCACAGCAGTCAATAATATCAGCTAGCTACCTGACTAAGAAGTTTTGGCTTGTCATTTGTTGAAATTGTGATTTCATGCATAGGCCTGCAAAAAGTAGTAGAATGAAAACCGAGGAGGAACAAAATCAAAAGTTTCAACAAATAATTTTTTTAATAAAATAGGTTACAAGAAGGAGAAGATCAAGTAAATATATTATTCACGCAATCATATACCTCATCATGTTGCCCTGAATATCAGAATCTTGAGGACTCGCTTTACTTTGTGAATTTGAATGAAGGGATTTACAAGTCACTCCAGAAGCAGAGCGAACCTGCATAAAATATATATTGCCAAGATCTAGCAAATCAATTTGCTAATGCAGGTAGGTTAGGTACCAACAAAGTTTCCATAGCCTGATAAGACAAAGAAATTAATTTTCTAGACGCTAATGACTAATTAACATTAAATATATTGAACTACAATAACTAAAGGAGAGAAATGTGTGAAATTAAAACAATAAAATAATTTAGAAGAGCAAATTATGTCTAGGTCTACTTTTCTTTTCAAGAAAAATTTCAAATATTTGAATTTTAGAGAAGTGATTTTTCTAAATCAAAATTTCAAATGCTATATAGAATATTATAATCTCACTATGATTATGAAATGGTGACTAATTAATGCATAAACAACTACCACTTGTACAAGACGGACTTCAACTGCAGGTCCAGTAGATGCAGCCGGGGTTCGTGCGATGTGCAGTAACCTTTTATGCATAAGGACATATTGAGCCCTCTCCACATTCATATCCAATGCATACCTAAAGTGTATATTGCATATTAAATTTAATACACCAATAACAAACGATTAGATTTGATATATGTCATTGATAAAAATTGATTTTAAATGGATTGATTCTTGAAATTTGATTGTCTAAAAGTAAGTTGATTGTAAAATGATCCATATTTGAATATATATTTATGTGAAAATAGGTTGAACCATAAACTCAAGGTTAAAAACCAATTGAAGATGCAAAAGCTCTATTTTTATGTGAAAATAGGTTGAACCATAAACTCAAGGTTTCCGTTTTCCATTATTTTCCAATGGAAACGAGCTTTGGTAACTCGGAGTTTGACAGTGGGGTAAGTAAACTCATTTCTTCTAAACAATTTGTTCTTTAGTGGAGCTTGTTAATCACTTTAACCCAATTGTTTGGTTACAAAAGCTCTAAATTTTATTTTACAATTAAAATCAACTCAACTATAGAATATTCAAACATTTGGCAGTCAACATTATACCTCCAAAATCAATTTTGTCTCCTCTTAATGTGGAAAAAGTAACAGCAAAATATAGCAAGAATGATGAAGTGATGAGAGAATGAGTTTGAAGGTACCTAGTGGGAAGACAACAGAAATGCGCCCAAAGATCATCCTCAAAACCGGGAGCCATAGTCTCAGGGACATTCAATTCCCTTAGTCGACTAAGAGCTTTGAGGTAAACTTCAATCTTTTGTTTCTGCTTTCCATTTTGATTCCATTCAGAACTGACAACTTTGATATTACAACAACTCTCTGTATCTCCCATCACATGAACATGAAGAAAATCAAAAGTTGTGAGTTGTGTCTAACATGGGAAAACTGAAGATAATGACTATTGCAAAGGAGTGCAATGCGCATCTATATTTATTTATATTTGATTTGATGTGGATTATACACACAACATCAACATTTTGATTATATCACCGTTTCTTGTCCAAGAACCCACACACACATAAACATATATATATAGCAATAATGTCGATGGATGCAAGGAATTATAATGCTTTAATTATGTGATCCTTTGATGGCATCACTACCACCAAACAGTGGCTCCCCTTGTTTCTTTCGCTAAGCTCGGCATCACATCTAGGCAGATGCAATTATATTAACTTTATATATTCTATTGCTTATCTACGAAGAAGATTTGTTTGGGTATAGACCGGGTATCCTCCACGTGCAACTGCGGAGACTAACCCCCTCGAGTATTGTGGAACTTAAATGAGCGGCAGACTCTCTCTAAGAGTTTTAACGTTGCTGCATGTTTAAGGCTGGATTCGTACCCAAAACCTTGGTTAAGCAAGATATTTGTTTGATCTCGTCTAAGTGCTCTTGGGTAACTGTTGGTTATAAATTAATAATGGATTAAATAAGTTTTTCATCACTATAAATATAACAGATTTTAATTTTAATCCTTATAAAATAAAACGAGGTGTTTTCATCCTCACAAATTTTTTCGTTTTGTTTTTGGTCCCTAACGAAAATATTGTGACGTGTGCTTGACACTTTTTAAACATAATATAAGCATACAAAAGTTGAACATAATAAGCGGATATAACATTAACATATTTTGAACATAAAAGACTCCTAATCTTGATTCATATTGACATAAATTGGTCATTAGGGACCAAAAACAAAATAAAATTTTTTGTGAGGACGAAAACATTATGTTTAATTTTTTAGGAATTAAAATCAAAATTCGCTATATTTTTAAGGACTAAAAACTTATTTAACTCGTTAATAATTTATCCACTAATCTAAATCAAAATCACAAGAAATGTTTAATGGTCTAGCCATTTTATGTATTGATGTAGACACATTATTAGTGACTTTGCATCTAGAAATACATGTAAGAATTGTTTTGTATGAGCATTTGAATATTAAATAAAAACTCTTTTTTTATGAATTTTGATGTTTTTGTTAGATAGTATATAAACGTAGTAAAATCTATCCTCTTCAGCCAAATTTTCACACTTTGAAAATTTAAATTTATAATCATTATTTAGAACCCAAATTATAGGTTTTCACTAGACCACCAAAATCTCAGAAACGACCATGTTTGAGACATGCATTCTAGATTATAAATGGCTTAAATCAGTAGCACCATATTTATCAAAATTTGGAGCTGCTGCTAACACTAGTACAGAAAACACTTTTTAAATGGGGTAAAAATGACTTTTTAAATCGGTTCATGATCCGACTTATAGGTGGCCGATTTAAAAAACTGTCTTTGATTTTAAGTCTCCACCCTTTATCCGATTTAAAATCGTATAATTTAAATCGGTTCACCCCATCTAAAATCTTGTAATTTAAATCGGTTAACCCGACTTAAAAAAAGTTGAACAAGTTTTATTTAAATCGATTCAACCCATCTAAAATCTTGTAATTTAAATCGGATAACCCGACTTAAAAAATTTAAACAAAGGTATTAAAAATACAATTTAGATCTGTTCAACACATTTAAAATCTTTTTTAGTAAATCTTTTTTAAATGGGTTCAAATGATTTAATATCATTTGGACCCAAAAACTTTCCTTACACCCACCTTTTTAAGTCAGGTGGATAGCCTCCCACTTAAAATCCTTAATTTAAAAAGTGTTTTTTTTTACTAGTGTAAAGATTGCAAAATTGTGGAGGACTAGTGCAAAATGTTGAGCACCACGTTCACAAGGTAACAGTCATTACGAGTTTAGTTGAGTAACGAAGTCGGAGCATGCTCCTTGTTCACTACGTTCATAGCTTACATGATTTCGAACATTTATCTGTAAATGCAACTTGTAAATTTCATTATTAGGGACACTTAAACAATAAAAAAAAAATTATTTACTCGCAGTTTATCTATATTTTTATGCTTCTCTAACTTTTACTTATGTTTTTCATAACATTTTTGTCCTCAAAAATCTTTTGTCATACTTAATACTGTTTGGAGAAGTTAAAAAAACTCATTGTGGAGAAACATAATCCCTTGGTTGGTGTAACTGTTTGAAGAAAAAAAGAATCATTGTTCAAAAGTTGTTAACACTAAAATTGAATAAGATCAAATTTACAATATGTAAATTATATATATATATATATATATATATATATATATATATATATATATATATATATATATATAAGTTGTCTTTGACACTAAAATTGAATAAAAAATTCCTAAAGACAAAAGAAAACAATAAAAGGCAAGAGAGGCCTAAACTCTATACAAAAGAGATTACATCTAAGAAAGTAAGCCAAGACTATCCCTAAGAAGCAAAGGAACTTCAATCATTTAGCAAAAGCTTTGCTTTTAAACCAACGAAACTAAACTGCCAAAAAATATATCTAACTACTAGCAAAGACAGTCAAATATTTAGAATTGCTTTTGATTACACTAATTTTGAAACAAATTTGAATATGATCGAATTTATAATATATATATATATATATATATATATATATATATATATATATATATAAGAGATCTATTGATTTTAAGAGTAAGTCTTTAGACTTATTCCAAATCATGACCCTTCATTTTAATAATAATTAGGGTCCTTGTGGTTCGAATATTAGGAGGGGAGGGGAGGGAAGGGGAGGGATTTTAACGGCGAGGAGGGGAGGGAAGATATTTTAATTAAAAATGTGTTTGGATCGCAAGGGGAGTGGAGGGATTTTTAAATTATTTTATTGTTTTACCCTTAAACTTAATTAAATAAGGATAATAAAGTAACAAACAATAACGTTGTAATTGATAACACGATGTAGACGATAAAATAATAGAATGATAATAGGGTTGTTGCCATGGGCGGATTTGGACTTACAATATTACTGTGGCTAATTTTTTTTCTAGTAAGAACTAAGTGGATGGTGTTACTCATATATTCCTCCTCTTACTGCTCATGAACAAGGACTTAATTAAGAATCTAATTTAAAAGATAAAATTGTGGAAACTAGTTATATGAATCAGGGAATACTTACTAGCTAGAATCTTAGTCCATGAAATTTAAAATCTATATACATTTACCTCAAATGATGACATCAATTTGATATCTTGTGAGGGTGTGTGCGCGCGCTTGTGGGGATGGGAAAGAAGAAGTAAACGTGGGCTGGCTGATAGCAATCAGAAAAGAAAACTGATGGGCTTGGTTGTTGGTGTGGTGCACTAATAATAAAACAATTGGGCCTGGGCTGGTGTGGCTATTGCCACACCCTGCCCTGCTCAGGTCCGCCCCTGGTTGTTACAAGTAGTAATAACTTATGAGTTTAACTCAGTTGGTAGGGACAAGGTATAATATATGCAAAGTCTGAGGTTCGAATCCCGGCCACCACAAAAAAAAAAAAAATTACAAGGAAAAATTGTTAATGATATAGAATAAAAGTAATATAACTTTTTTTTTTAGCAAAAAATAATATAACTTAATAATAATAAAAGTTGTTACAAGATAATATAACCTATAACCTAATATTGTTATAACGATAATATTGAGATTTCAAATTAATCTAAGAATAATTTTGACATTACAATAAAATTTGCTCCCCCCCTCTCCTTCTAAAAATTGAACCAAACACTTCAAAATAAAAATATTTCCTCCCTTCCTGTGAGTTTCTTTCATCTCTCTTTTTTATTTTTTCTGACTTGGAGGTTCTTTCATCTCTAAACATGTGTATTTCCAATTCGTCTATTCTATTTGTACTCTATGTCTCTTAACATTTTTTATTTTTCGATTTTCCAAAGTCAATTTTTCTTGTTTACAACCTTCGACAAAGCTTATTGTTAGGATTTAATTGATGCATAAATTTTTATTTTATTTTTATACAAATTGAATTGATGTGCGTTATAAGACCTCGATTCACAAGACAACATGATTACGACACTTGCCTTCAATTTCAGAAGCTATTATTTAACACACATGGTGGATGAGTTACGACACTTTAGACTTCATGAAGAAGGAGTAAAAAGGCCTCACCCTAACAATTATTATAATTAATCGTAGCCATTAATTATTATTAAAATGAAAAGTCGTGATTTGGAGTAAGTCTAAAGGTTTACTCTTGGAGTCATGGATTTCTTCTTTTTTATATATATATATAACTGTTATAAATGATATATGAAGTTATTTTGATAACAACAGCTTACAAGTGGGAATGAACGATGATGGCTTCTTCTTTCTCACTTGCAACTTATTAGAAACATCCAAAATTCTATGTTGTAAAATATTTATAAGTGCTTAATATTTCATCTTAACCACCAAGTTTGCCATTTCCTTTCCCTCCAATATTCACTCCACTTGAAACACCAATAATAAGTTAATATCAGGTTTGCGTTCTTGAAATTGGATACTCTTATCAAGCTAGTCTCAATATGTTGCAAAGAAGCTTAGTCACGAATTTCACGAACTCTCTGTATTCCTATTTTTTTGAAATATATGGAATTGAGTCACCTACGACTTGGTTTCCTCTTTCAACTGTTGTCTCATTACTTGCTTTAGATAATATGATCAAGCAAAGTTAAGGTGTAGCATTTGAATGAGTTATTTAAGGACCAAGTGTATCAAATCCATCATTGTAATAAAAAAGAAGTTAATGTATATTATCACCCCCATCTGATTATTACTTCCTCTATTGCTAATTTGGACAAATATATAGCATGCACTCCACGTTGTTGACAGCGGAAGGCAACAATGACGAATATTCCAAATGATCCAGATACAAGTCATTTAGATCACTTGAAAACAATGATGAATATTCCTCATTTTTGCATCCTCTTGAGCATGATCACTGTTGGATATACCTTGAAATCTCATGTGAATGTGAAGGTGTTACAGTTTTGCCTATCTCGTTGCGCAGAGAAAAGACTTGCAACATGGAGCTCGAAGGATTGTAGGGAGTCTAGCCACTGTCTATCTCGTGACGCAGATGCACCGAGTTGTTAGGGCTGAAATAACACTACCAATACAAGGCTCGGGTTTTGAGTTTTTGAAGAGTGTGTGGAAAGATGTGAATCTTGGAAAACCAAGATTTTGAAGAGTTTTTGAGTTTTTCAACTGTTGTCTCATTACTTGCTTTAGATAATATGATCAAGCAAAGTTAAGGTGTAGGATTTGAATGAGTTATTTAAGGACCAAGTGTATCAAATCCATCATTGTAATAAAAAAGAAGTTAATGTATATTATCACCCCCATCTGATTATTACTTCCTCTATTGCTAATTTGGACAAATATATAGCATGCACTCCACGTTGTTGACAGCGGAAGGCAACAATGACGAATATTCCAAATGATCCAGATACAAGTCATTTAGATCACTTGAAAACAATGATGAATATTCCTCATTTTTGCATCCTCTTGAGCATGATCACTGTTGGATATACCTTGAAATCTCATGTGAATGTGAAGGTGTTACAGTTTTGCCTATCTCGTTGCGCAGAGAAAAGACTTGCAACATGGAGCTCGAAGGATTGTAGGGAGTCTAGCCACTGTCTATCTCGTGACGCGGATGCACCGAGTTGTTAGGGCTGAAATAACACTACCAATACAAGGCTCGGGTTTTGAGTTTTTGAAGAGTGTGTGGAAAGATGTGAATCTTGGAAAACCAAAATAGGAGACTCTTGGAAAAGGGTTTGTGTCTTTTAGGGATATTCATAGTGTGGAAACACATGGGAAACACATGAGAGATGAGATTAAGGCAAAACTAGGGTTTACCAAAAGAGGGGATCCTTAGAAAATCAAAGGCTAATGATCGGTTCCTTTTGAGTATAGAAACTAGGGTTGAGAAACAATTGTAAATACATTGGGTAGAGAAATCGTTGAGTCTCTTGGCCAAGAGAAGAGATTCAAGAAAATGGTAGAAATTAGAGTCCCTTGACCACGAGAGAATTGGTTGAAGGCTCATTTCTTGTAACTATTGTATCTCTTTGTAAACAACTCTTTGACATTGAAATCGAGAGCTGCTCTCTCCTCCATAGTAAGTCAATTTGAACCGAACAGGGTAAATAATATTGTGTGTTTTTCCTCTTCTATACTACTCTTTTATCTTGTTGTTCTTTTAATCAATTATGGTTTTACATTACATTGTTGTTATTTCTTGCGATCTATTTGGTTATTGGTTGTCGTTGACCCTTGCTCCACGCATTAAAATTTGTTGTTGTTAGTTTTGATATGAAATCACAATAATAACGAATCTTAAGGGGTTAATCCACGTCACTTCAATTTAACTTTGGTTGAAATCCTCTTATTCAACGGCCTCGACGCAAATAATTATAGTAGAGATAATTGATTGGAGTGAATTTAAAGTTAAAACAAAATATAACAAACACGATATGAATATATGTTCAATGTTTTAAAAAGTGTAACTATATATATATATATACATATAAGATTTTGGTCTGACTTTTTCATTATCCCAATTATACTCTAAAACCTTTTTTTTTTCAATAATAATGATTGTTGTTGGTGTCATTAAAAATATAAGAATTTAGATTATATTATTTTGTTACATTGTTAGTGTCATTGAAATAGATAAACAATATTAGTTTGCTTTGTTATAATTTGAAAGCAACAACCATTTATATTTATGTGTTTAATCAAAATCAAAATTTCATAGAAAAACACCGTTTTTAATTTTCAAACATAAACGCAATAAAAATAAAAAGTGGAAAGACACACGTGAATTTAATCCTCTAATTTTTCATTTCTCAACACTTAGAATACTTGAGTTTTTCTCCAGGACTCTTTAGAACAAAAAAAAGGTTGTATTCTCTTCTTATTATTTATTATTATTAATTTAAGAAAATACCAGGGGGTATTTTCAATTTTCTTACACAATTTTTTTTTTTGTTTGTTTATTCATGAATGTGAAAACAATTAATACGAGTCATAATAATTATTTAGTCAAATATACAATTAATTTAGTCAAATATACAATTAATGATTTTCAAACCAATTACAATAAAAAATAATGAATAGATGATAATTATAGGAGTTCAATTAAAAATATTTTTAATTAACCAAAAGAGAATACTAGTTTCCATAAAATAAAATAAAAAGTTAATAGATTTGATAAAATATTTTTAAATTAATGAGCGTTGAAAATGAAAAGAAAGGGGTAAGAGAAAAGTAGGAAAAAAAAACACACACACACACAAAACAACAAAAGTCTGGGAAAACATGCAGTCATTTTTCAACTATTGTTGAGAGAGAGAGAGAGAGTTGATAAAAAAACTAGAGGGAGAGTGAGAATTAATCCAAAACAGTGATACCAAATAGCAGTGGAATATGGCACGAATCAGACTCACAAGAAGATCCACCAGACCTTTGCTAAGACTTATTCTTCGATCGTCTTTGCCGTTGTCGAATCCTTATCTTTGTGATTCTTACTCCAATGGTGTTTGCCTAGTTTGCAAACAAAAATGGTCTATAGGAACTATTGTAACTGTTGATTGCAAAACATGCAAAACTCCATGGCATCTTCCAGGTTTAACGTCGACGATTGATTGGAAATGCCCTGATTGTTCGCATGATCCTTCTACTGACGAAGAAGAAATTGTTGGCGAAACTTCTAAACCAACTACTGAAACCAATAACGAACACAACGACATGCTTGATAATTATTGCTCTTTCTGCATAGATTTGCTTGACAGACCTGTCACTGTTAGTTTCTTTCATTTCCCTCTTTTCTTCTTTCCATAATGAATATATTTCAATGAAGCTTGTTAAATATATAGATAGGTTTTATTTAAATTATTATTTGAAATTGTTTTGTTGTTCTTGGTTTAGATCCCTTGTGGACCTTGTTGAATATATTGATTTTTTTTAAAAAATTATTATTTGAAATTGTTTTGTTGTTGTTGGGTTAGACTCCATGTGGCCACAGTTTTTGCTTAAAATGTTTTGAGAAATGGATGAAAGAAGGAAAGCAAACTTGCCCAAATTGTAGGACTACAATTCCAACAAAGATGGCGAGTACTCCACGAATCAACACACAATTGGCAATCGCCATTCGTATGGCTAAACTAGCTAGATCAGAAGGTGTTGGAGGAACCATTACTCCAAAAGTTCACTGCATTGTGCACAATGATAAGCAACCTGACACTGCTTTTACTATGGACAAGGCTATGAAATCAAGAAAAGTTAATGCTGCTGGTGAGAATATATTTGTAACTATTCCAAAAGATCATTTTGGAGCGATTGTAGCTGAGAATGATCCTACTAGGAATCGTGGGGTTCTTGTTGGTGATACATGGAAGGATAGGATGGAGTGCAGGCAATGGGGTGCTCATTTTCCCCACATCGCGAGGGTTGCAGGTCAGAAGAACCATGGTGCTCAGTCTGTTGCTTTGACTGGTGGTTACACTCAAGATGAAGATCATGGTGAGTGGTTCACTTATACTGGAAGTGGTGGCAAAAATCAGTTCTTGGACCATCAATTTAATAATATGAATGAGGCCTTGCAACTCAGTTGCCGAAAAGGCTATCCTGTTCGTGTTGTTAGGTCTGTTTTTATTGATTATGAATTCAATTGATTGATTGATTCCTTATTAGTTTAGTTTCATTGTGATGTTATGTGAGGAATAACTTGGTATGATATTTTATTTAGGGTTTTGTTTATTTGTTTCAGGTCCCACAAGGAGAAACACTCCTCTTATGCACCGGAAGTAGGAGTGAGATACGACGGGGTTTATAGAATTGATATGTGTTGGTCCGAATTTGGAAAAAATGTATGGTTCTTGTTTGTAATAATCATTCATTGCAATTTATTCAACTCAGTTCATTGAGTGACACCTAATGGATTAACAATTGTTCAAGCTTTATTATTTTGATGGGGAATCTTTATGTGACAGGATGAGAAGGTTTGCAGGTATTTGTTTGTAAGGTGTGACAATGAACCGGCGCCATGGACAAGGTTGGATTTTCGTTCTTCAATTTTTATTTTCCTGTGTTTGTAGTTCTAGTAAAAGTTGGAGTATGGAAGTTGATCATTTGGCTTCTTTTTATTGATGTGCAGTGATTTATCCGGAGATTGTCCTCGTACACTGCCTTTTATCGAGGAGTTTAGGGATGCGTTTGATATTATTGAAAGGAAAGGTGATCCATCATGGGACTTTGATGTAAGTGGCGTTGTCTACTAAAATATATTTTTTAGATTATATTTCTTTGATGTCTTCTATGTTTCTTTCAATTTAGGTTATTACATTTCTTCATTGTTTTCTAGACATTATATTGTAAGACATTTTTTTGAAAGGTACTTTGTAAGACATGATAATCCCAAATTATTACGTTTTGATTTTAGGAAAATTATTTGTTAGGCGAATGTTTTTTCCACTAACTGTGTTGTTCGATAGATATTGTAAGGTGTCTTAGTATGTGCATTTGTCTAAATTTCAGAAGGAAAAGGAATGTTGGTTGTGGAAGAAGCCTCCACCATTAAGTAAGAGGCCACTGAACATTGTGGATCCTATAGAGAATGATTTGAATCTTCCACAAAAGCGGAGGAAAAGTGTTGGTGGCGAGGCTGTGATGAACGTGGAGGAGCATATTGATAAGTAATACTACTGATACAAAGTGAATGTTTTCTATTGTTTTGCTCAATGACAAAATATTTTTATGTTTTATTTTTCTTGCGTATTTCCAATGGCCACAATTCATTTGTGGGGGGTGTCGTGCATGTGTGTGGCGTGCCAACAATCATTATTTTTTTATTAAAATTTATTTATCATAGTTGATAGAATTACATTACAACGGGTGAAACTCTAGCTAAATGTTTACAATCTATTAGAAAGAAAGAGATTTTTTTTTTTACAATCTAGTATAAGATTCTAGGCAAACTCTAAACGGACACAATGTTTGATGCTCACCCCGCTAAATTATTTCGGAATGTTTGCGTAAATGCCCCCCGAAAGATAGATTGTGGAAAATCGATTATATAGCTTCCATCATTAATAAAGGTGGCTTGACACATTTGGGATTTTATGTTCTTAAAAAGACATGCATATTATACGAAAACATTTGCTACACTTTTCGATATAAATTTTTAAAATTTGATCGTTGGATCGAAAGTTTATATCGTATAAATTATTACATAAATTTAAAAGTAAATATGCATATTATTAACATTTACCATTGAAAAAAAACATTGTACTTCATTGGATATGTACCTATTATTATCCAATAACATGTCATGTTTCTTATTAATTTATTTTAAAATTAAATTTTGAATGACTTTTGCCTTTGACATAATAATTTGAACCTAATAATTTGATATATTATTTAGTTGCATCAAGATTAACGTCTTAAACGCTTTTATAATACAACATTAATACAAAATTAAAAGTACAACGTTAATAATATTACACCTCAAGAAAATATCAAATTATTTTAGATTTAAGTGAAAATTCATTTGCTCAAAAAAAAAAAGTGAAAATTTATATAATTGATTTATATGATACAAATTTTCAATCAAACGGTGGAATTTGCAAAACATGTAAATTTCTGTAGTATAATAAAGGATTAAATATGTCGTTGATCCCTATATTTTGATCATATTATAGCATTAGTCCTTGCACATTTTTTTTACATTGGTCCCTATATTTTGTAAAAAAATAGAAATTGGTCCTTATGTTAACTCCGTGTTAAAAAAAGGCAAAATTAATGGTGTGTGGCGTGGATCAATTATTACACACCACATGGCACACCAAAAGACAGAATTTTGAGAATTAAAATATTCTAAAGTTTTGCTATTAGTTCCTGCAATTTCAGCATTTTTTAATATCGGCCCTGCACTTTGTTATTGGCCCCTAAACCTTTTTTTTAAATCGTCCAATGATATTATTAAGTTTTATTATTATTTTGTTCATTATTTTTATTGAGAATAATTATAAATAAAATAAAATAAAAAATCCTTTTTAAAGAAGGGTTAAGCTTTAATCGTACTGCATCGTCTTCTTTCTCTAACTGTGATGTCTATGCAAACAGAGCTATGTTTACGGGGACTATTTAATAAATTATTAAAATTGATGAAATAAGTTAATTAAAAGAGTAAATTACACTCCCCTCCCCTCAAAGATGCTTGAATTACACTCCCCTCCCCTCTTATGTTAAAATATACATTCCCCTCCCCTCTTATTCAAAACATATTAGAGAAAAATACATTTCCCTCCCCTAAGAAAAGCTTGAATTACATCCCCCTCCCCTCTTATGTTAAAATCTACACTTTACTCCCTCAATATATATTTTTTTATTTTTAATAATCTAGCAAAAAAATAATAATCTAATACACTTCGAAAATAACAGTATTGCAGGTCTGTTTTAACATAATAAAAAATTGAATACATATTTTTTTGCTATTTTTTATTCACAATTTCATTAACATGTAGTTTTAAACCCTATTATAAAATATGAAACAAGCCAAAATAAAATTAAAATATGTGAAAAATTACTAACGACAATAAACCATGGTTATTTAAAAGTTAATTTTAAACTCTAAATTATAAAATCAATAGCAAAATATTTAAATTTAATTATCATTAACATTTAAATTATAAAGAAATTAATTAATTTTTCTTAAAGGGTGGTTTAAAATTAATATATATCATAAAAATATTTATTTATGTTAAAATAGATTAAAGTGTAATGTATATTTAATTATCAAGGGAGGGGGTTGTAATTCAAGCATCTTATAAGGGAGGGGAGTGTAAATTTTATTTTTCAAGGGAGGAAATTGTATATTTTAACATAAGAGGGGAGGGGAGTGTATTTCAAGCATCTTTGAGGGGAGGGGAGTGTAATTTACTCTAATTAAAATTATATTTTATATTTCTCTAACTGCGATGTCTCTCTCTACTAAGCTATGTTCACTGAGACTATTGGACAAATTATTAAAATTGATGAAATAAGCTAATTAAAACTATATTTTATATTCTAAAATCATAAAATTAATAAAAGAATATTTAAATTTAATTATCATTGAGGAGTATAATTTTTTCATATTTGTTTACTTTTCAAGGGAGGATAACATATATTTTAACATAAGATTGGAGGGGAAGATAATTTAAGGTTCTCTCATAGGAGAAAAATGTAATTTAATATGAAAATGACTTCCTAGTAATAAATACCTTCTTAAATATTTAATAATAACTCAAACCTTACGACCATTATTCTAAATTTACATATTTAACGGCTAACCACTCTCACGACATATATTTTTAAATTTTTGCCTACTTGTCATACGACTGACCATTATCATATTGAATTAATAATGATGATTTAAATTTTAATGGTGATTCGTCATAATGAAAGAATCCATAATGGTGAGTGTTCAAGAAAGATGATGAGGCTTATGATTAAAGCTTAATCATTCTTTAAAAAGGATTATTTTTTATATTTTTTTAGGGGAATTTTTTATAATAATTCTCAATAAAAAAAATTAAAAACTAATAATAAACATAATAATATCATTCAAATATTTAAAAAAATATTAAGGGTTGAGGGACCAATATAAAAAAGTGATAAAAATACATGGACTAATACCTAAGCTAGGGTAGAGCACCAGACGGGTTCGGACGGGCTCAGGCCTGAAAGAGCACAGTTGGATGAAACCGAACATGCTATTTCACGGCTCAGATTCGACCGCATATGTGCTCAGTTTGAGCGGGTTTCGGGTCAGGTGGTGGCGAGTTTATGCGAGTCGATTTGTTCGGGTATGGAAAAGGAAGAAAAAGGCACGGGAAAATTGAGGTACAATCAAAAGCAAATAGAGAAGAAGATAACTCCATGAACAGAGAAGAAAAAAAAAGAATAACAAAATCGAAAAGCTCCATGAAAATAGAGAGTAAGAGAAGTTTATACATATTATTTGAGATTGAGGTGTCACCCTGCATCATCTCCACCAAAAACAAAAGTCACGTTGTGCTTTGTGAGTAAGTAGCAAGCATGTTTAAGTTTGTTGTCTCATACTGAGAGTTAGAAAATTGAAATCTAGATATAGGGTTTGAGCTTTGAGGCAGACAAAAGGTGTTACTATTTTCTTTGTAGTGGATATTGGGCTTGGAGCTAATACTATTTGGGCCTAAATTGATATTAAAGTTAATGGATCGGTCGATTGTGGGTAAGGCAGTTTGGTTTATTGGAAAACTGATTCCGACCGTTGGAACCTACGTAGACCCAAATTTTTCTCATTTTTCACCCGACTCCTGTTTCAACCCGCCCCGATATACCCACGGTTGGCTCGGACAGTTCGAGTTTCGGGCGGGTGTGGGTATCCTGCTCATTCCTAACCGAAACTTTGGAATATTTTAATTCTAAATTTTTTGTCTTTTAGTGTGTCATGTGTCGTGTAATAATTGGTCCATGTGGCACACTGTTAGTTTTGCCTTTTTTTAACATGTACTTGACGGAATCACCAATTATAATTTTTTTATAAAGTATAGAGACAAATGTCAAACAAAAAAAACGCAGAGACAATGACATGCAAGTCTATAATAAAACATTATCGAACAGTGTAATATTGGTGTACGGAACGGTGTAATTCAACTCTTCCTCCACGGACACGCAAGCATGTTTTCGTCAATAGCATGTTTTCCTCTAGAGATGTTCTATTTTTCTTTTGGCTTACTTAAAAATATTAGGTATTTTTCGTACGAAATAAATAAATAAAACAACATAGATATTAGATTGCATTTTAGATTTAGTGTATATTTGATTCTATTTTTGGATGAATCGAAATTGATTCTAAAGGTGTAAAAATTGATTTTAATATATTTTGATGTTCAAATAGAATACATTTTACCTTAGAATTAGTTATTATCAGAAGAGCAACTAATAACAGAAGAATAGATAAAATGAAGAACACAAGACAAAGAGACACAATCTTTCTTCACATGGTTCAGCCAATTATGTTTACCTTTACGCAGGTATAGATTTGTATATTACTTGTTGATGAACTAGTGTTCATAGCGTTATAAGCCATAACTGTCAAGATTGCAACAATATCCTTGAAACTTGCGGGACTACCGTCCCAACACTCCTCAATCGCCCCCCTCAACAATAATTGGGTCTAACATATGTTTGAGTCAAATGCAACACTTTGCTAACATATGTTTGAGTCAAATGCAACACTTTGCTAACTTAGCTCCCCGTCCCTACACCCTTACGTGTGTCTATATTTCAGTCATACCTAACAATTATAACTTGAAATAGAATTTTGAGCATTTTAACTTGAAGGATTGGTTTTTTGTCTATACAATTTATGTTTCAAGTCACTTTTACTTAATATATTTAAATATAAATCACATTATATTTAAATCACTTTTAAACGAAATCAATTTTACAAAGTCAAGTTACTAAAAATCAATTTTTGTCACCACAAAATCAAACACATTTACTCAAAATCAATTTTTAAGGAGTAACTTTTAAAAATTTATTTATTATACTACTTAAACCTGTTTAAGCAAAGAAACACTGTGTGGACCAATGGGTACATACTAGATTGGTTAAACAAACCAAAAGGATCTGACACATGAAACTATATATTTTTATAAGGAAAGACACCAGCCCTGTAAACCTTAGACCAGTGGACGATTATCCGCAACAATATATGCATGTAAAAGTTAACCAATTATAATAGAATTCTAAGCTCTTCTTCTGCTGCCAAAAGGGATAGATTTATGGACGCCCGAGTTCTTCTGTCTGCCCAACCTTCATTTTCTGTTTGTACTCCGTCAATTCTCTTTTGTACCTTTCTTTGTCCTTTAAGCCAATGTTTTGGTAAATCTGCAATATTAGGCACACATATAACTACATTTTACCTTACTCAAATCAAAACTATTAACTCAACTTTGATAACCAGAATATAGATAAACAACAATGTAAAGACCAATTAGGATAAAACAATACACACAAATGAAATGACCCTTTTAATTACCATTCTTTCTTCAGGGCTGAGACTATTCCAGGACTGACCAATCATTTTGGTAAACTCCCTTTCTCTGTTTGGGTAGAGTTCTTTGAGCTTGTAATGTTTTTCAGCAAAGAAAAAGTTATAGCCACTCCTATTTGGCTTTGGATAGTTGGGATCCCACTTTCTTTTCCTTCTCCTCCTCCTACCCGAGGAATGAGTTTGGTGATTGAATGGCTCAATGACACCTTTGTGTTGTATAACGAATGATGAAGGAGAAACCACTTTTTCTGGATGGTAAAGCACCCCTTTGAGAACCTCTGAACCCAATTTGACTGACACTATATAACCACAATCAAATTTTCCTTCTATTGTTCCTTTTCCCAAAAGACAAGAATCATCATCTACATGAACTGCACACATAACAAATAGTAAAATTTTCAGCATTGAAAAGTCCCATGACAAATATGCAGACAAGTTAAATAAAATTACAATTTCTCTGTCATTGTTCCTAAATCCTCAACTTGAGTCTACAAGCATATGCTTCTACTTCTACAATTTTCTACATCATTATTCATTTCAAATTACAATTCCTTAACATCATTAACTACTTTTCCTTCTTAACCAACTTTCAATTCTTAGCAGCATTACAACAAACACATTCCTTAGTAGAATCACAAATGAGTAATGAGTTAAATTAAATTGTGTTCAAGACATACAAAATATAGATTCAACAAATTATCTAAACTCTAACAATGAAATTGAAATATTCATCCTAATCCTGATTCCTATTCTGTAATTTCAATATCCACTTTCCCTTAATTTACATTGAATTATTTTCTTTCCTAACTTGATAAATAACCATTAAATTACCTTCATCATGAGATTCAGCACTATAATTTACCATCTTAGGTGAATATTGAACAATAGCTAATTCCGGTTTCCACGATGGACTGTTGCCAGAAAATGCATCTGTAATATACATCAAACAGAGTTGAGTTTTAACATTTCACACATGAATTTCATTTAAAATTATCTGTAAATGAAAGAAAAATAGTGAAATAGTAATACCTGGTGAGGGGGTGTAAATAGGACCCTGAACTTTGAAGAAATGAACTTGTTCGTAATGATAAAGAAGATTCAAATAGTGTTTTCTTAGTACAAAAGAAGCGCTTGTCGTAGTGGATGAGAATCTAAATACACTACCTACTTCTCTCCATTTCTTCTCTGCAACAACCTGAAATTTTAAAATTATTAACTATTACTGTCTAATTTAAATTCAAAAAATATTATAAAACAGTTTAATCTTATAATGAAGAGAGATAATCCACCTTCTCATAACCGCTTCTCTTTGTAACTTCCACGTAGAGAACGTGCAAATCAAGCTCCTTACCACCAATCACAGGAATCCTATGCAAAATGAAATCACATTTATCATAGTACTTTGATTTTATTAAATTGAAAAAATAAATGAAGAAAGGAAAAAGAAAATAGTTAGTTAGTTAGTTACATGAATTTGGTAGCCATGAGAAAGTGAAAGCGACGAAGAGTGTCCCAAAAGAGAGTAGGGTCGTTAACGACGTCGTTGTGAGAGGCGAGTGGGGGAGGATAGTGTTTGCCTTCGTCGTCGCCGGAGTTCTTGCTTTTCACCGCCGATGATGACATTTTTAGTAGTTCACGTTGCCGGAATTGCTTAAATTTTTTAGCAGTTCACGTTTTTACCGTTGTGGTTTGAGAAAATAGCAGAATAGAATAAAAATGGAGTACTAGTAAGAAATGAGAAGAGAGTAAATAGAATAGTAAAAAAAAAAAAGGAACGATAATTCCAAGAGAAAATGAAATTAGGAGTAGTAAGTAAAAGTACAAAGCAATTAAGGATGGGAAGTATAAGTTCTGAGAAAAGCTGAAAAAATTAAAGAAGATGATTTGCCGCGTGGGAGGGAACGGTTACACAGCAGAGCAGAGTTATGGATGGCTTCAGCCTTCAGTATGGTGCAAATTCCTAAGTTAAGGACTTTTTTATTGTGTCATCATGAACTAAATAAGGGCATACTACTACGTTAACGTTAAACATTTCACACATATTAAATATATTTTTAAAATACATTTTTTAATTTTTGATGTTATATTATGTTTTTTTAAGGAATATTATGTTTTAAAAAACAAGTGTTCACATTTTCCATTTTTATTTTATGTAAAATATTTTCTAAGTTATTTTACTTGAATCATGGAGCGTTGATCGCATATATGTTTTCTTTTTGGTGGGATGAGGGTGGAGAGTCTCAAAATTGAAGGTGTCGATTGTTTGCGCGTGAGGAGGAGTTGGTAGGGGGAATGTAGAGCTTTACTTAACAATATTACTTTACATTTTACATGTTATAAGTATAAAAATTAGATCGGCAGTCGTGGAACATATTAGTTGCCAGTTCAATCTGTTTCTCATGTTCATACTCTTAATTCATATTTTCTTTGGCACAAGGACATTTCTTTGAAAGCATCTATGTTTGTTTGGCTTTAGAATTGGCAATTTATTTAGGCGAGACATCCACAATCAAGACTCTCAGCTTTGTGTGAGCAGGTGTGGTGCTTCAGAATCAACTAATCACTTGTTTTTGAAATGTAATTTCTTCAGCATCATTTGGTAGCATGTTTGGCATTGAATTGGTTTCTATTCGGTTTATCCTTCAAATATTTTAGATCATTTATGCAGTTTGGCTTTTTAACATGTGGTTCAATAGTAAAGTGCTCTTTTAAGTTACTTTCTTATTACTTGCTAAATGCAAAATATGTTATCTTAGTTTTGGGTTATTATAGTTGATGGCCTTTTCTCTTCTTTGGGCATTGCTACAAGTAAGGACACTCTTTTTTTTTTTCTCTTTATCATTTGTGTTTGATTTGTAAGACTATTGTGTTTTTCTTTAATACATCTTATGCGATGAAGAACACATTTTATTATTAATATAATTCATTTTAAATTATTAAAAAGATAATAATAAACGGTGTACAATATTTATTTATTTTCAACAAGATTTTTTATATATTTTTCATATTAGATCATCCAAAAACACAAACTAGCATGATCTTTATTTTGTTTATTTTGAATTTAATCACAGTTTATTTTTCTGGAATTTTGGAATTTTGACCTAACTTACTTTAACACATTTGAAAATCTAGAATTTTGACCTAACTTACTTTGATCATATTTTTCTACTAATACATAAAGATAAATAATATCATATAAAATGTCGTTAAATTCGTCTCGATAAGTATTTTCAAAATATCAAATTTTCATAATTTTTTCTGATATACTCCCTTCGGTCACTATTATAAGCAAAATTTCACTTTTTGGATACATTGAATAATTAATGTATCAAGTCTATAATAAAGACTAGATACATTAACTATTCAATGTATTTAAAAAGTCAAATTTTGCTTATAATAGTGACCGGATGGAGTATTATTTAAGATATTTAAGATCAAAATTATACATTAGTATACGTAATAGAGTCAACTATGTCAAATATTACATGACGGATCGAACATCATGATTATTTTTTCTTAGTAGTAAGTTGATTTGTTGAATTTGGAGGATTACACCACACGCTTTTGATGTTTATTATTCCGAGTTGTATTGTGGTGATTGGTGATAGACGCAGCACAAGCTGACATTACACAGCTTCCAAGCAACCTAGCGTTGACATGCATTTGTGCTTTCTGAGTTCTGACTCACTGCCATACTCTTCATTTCAATGCCTGAAACGTATATCCCCTGCATTAAAGAATCAAATCCATGATAGCATGCTACTGAATACGCTACACACTTCAATTATTCTGCTCTAGTCTACTCCATTTATTTCTAAATATAAATAAAATTGATTTTTTAAGTTTATTTATTTAAAAATATATGTGATTCATAATATAGACCATATACATTATTTAATAGATAAATTTAAAAAATTAATTTTGTTTATATTTAGAAACGGAGGAGTATATTATGTTCACAAATTTTAGGAAATTACTTCAACTAATTAGCCTAAAATAACCTTTAGTAAGATATATTTATTTACTTTTTTTTTCTTCTGCCCAAATGAATGTTGGTTTTTTCACATTGGTAAATGAAATAATGACCATTTATTGATGTATTGGAACAAAGATTGATATGGTAGCTGCAAGAACATTTGTAAGGATGTTTAGTGTGCGGTTTGAATTGATTTTGAGATAAAGAGTTATCTCATAACGTTTAAAAAATAAAAATCATACTCAGTTCGGTTTAGATGATTATTTAAAAATAAAAAATTGACCCATTAAAATATATCTGATTTAATTTAGATTGATTTTTTATATACAAAATGCAACATATATTTTTGGTTTAATAGCAGTTTTTGTCCCCTAAAAAAAAATTACAAAAGCGCCTCCTAACTTTTGCAACCGTAGCAGTTTTGGCTCCCCAAGGCAAAAAAAAACAACGTGGCACCCCACTTAGGGTGACACGTCAGCGTAGACCGATTCAAAATTGGTATTTGGGGCCAAAACTGCCATATGTGCAAAACTTAGGGGACAATTTTGTAGTTTTTTTCTTAGGGGGCCAAAATCGCAACTTTAGAAAAGTTAGAGGTTAAAACTGCTATTAAGCCCATATTTTTTTATTAATATTATACATACTTGATAAAGTAATATGTCAAAACATACGAGTAGTAATAATATAGATGAAATTAATGCAACATATAAGATAAAAAACCAATAAACAATATATTAATGCAATATATAATAACATTAATAAAAGATTGAATAAGTATTATAATTTACTTTTATTAAAAAAATTATCCAACTTGAGCAATTTTTATAAAACAACATCAAAATGCATCCTAAAATATTCAATTTTATGTAGTTTTTAGTTTTTTTAGTTTTTAGTTTTGAGCATTCTTATATGCAAGACACATGTTCAAACTACAACTATTCACTTGTGTACATTTAAAATATAGGATTGTCACCGCTACGCTATTCGACAAAAATACATACAATATTAGTATGAACTAAAATGATGATTTGCATTTTTTTTTCTTCAAAAAACAATGATTTGCATATAAAATTAAAATTCATTAATTCATAACAAAATTGCATTAGTAATTTAGCAAAAAAAAATGAAGATAATATGTTAATTTGTTTTAGTTGCACGTTACAAATGATAATGCTATTTTTTTTACTTTTATTCATCCGAAATTAATCCATCTTCCATGTAAACACGTCTTTTTCTTTTTTTTTTCCGTTATGTACAACTAAAATTTGATCATGTTGCCGATTAAAAGTTGATTGGTAAGGAGTTGGACTAATAATTTATAACAATATGTGTTCAATTTTTGCTGTCGACGTAAAAATATTTTTGTAGATGATTTACAAGTATTTATGGATGCGTTTTTTAGCATTAACGTATCATCTTGCTTTTGTGACATAAGAAATTCACTTAAATTTAAATTTTCGTATTTTTTTTGTTTGGGTACAAAATTGTTCGGATTATTTACCACTCATGGATGTGAATCATATGCCCCAGTGCAGTATGCACACATATATTGTGGCATGCTTGAGATATTATAGTATCCATAATTTATTCTCAAACTCAAGCTAATTCAATTCGTATGTATGTCAATCATCTTATCCGTTTGAGAAAATGCTTCAGCCATCTATTTGTAACCTTGACTGGGTGGTCTATCGTTGCTGACCTGGCAAAACATGACACCTGAACTCTGAATTGGGGACTTGATATATAGATTTACAACACGAACATAGCACCTATCGGGCATTTGGTCTAGTGGTATGATTCTCGCTTTGGGTGCGAGAGGTCCGGAGTTCGATTCTCCGAATGCCCCAAAGTTTTGCTTTTTGCTCAAAATTTGCTCATCGCATCAGAAGAAACAAAATTTGCTATACTGCGCTGGGGTATTTTATACTCCGCATAACATAGTCGTAGAGGTGTGACCCCGTTGACATTCTACATTTACTTTGAAAAAAATTGAGATTAAATACACATTACTACTCTTTTTTTATAGAATATAATACACATTAACATTATTCTGTCAACAACAAAAACTATTTGATTTAAGTTATGCCACATATTTACTTCTATCATTTAACTGAGTAGAGTAATGCAATGATCTTCATAATTTTGGATGGTTAACATTGATAACATGGTTTTGTCTTTTTTTTTTTTTTAAGGATTGTCTCAATAGTTTCGTCTCTCAAAACTTTTGAGTAGATATTCCATGAGAGAACCTAAAATATATTTTATTTTTACTTATAATAGTGATCATAGAGTATACATTATAACAATTTGCATAAAATAAAATTAATAATACTAGTTTTTGGTAAGTACGATTGATTTTTTTTTGGTAAGTGCGATTGGTTTAAAATACTATTTTTTTCTCTTCTATTTTTAGACAAATTTTAATCTTTGTGAAATAGTAAAAAACACTATATTTCATGGGATGTAGAAAGTATCATGTAATATTAAAATTTCGAGTTTACTAAAATTTTAGTAAGATGTATTTATTTTTAAAAAAATACGTGGAGGTAAGAATACAATTTGAGGGATATGAATGAGGAGAATTTTCCAACCTTTTCTGGACAATACCATCTGACCCAAACAGCACAGTCCATTAACATAGTTGTTGTCCTTCCCGTCGATGTGTAGAGTCGAGAGAGCGTCAGAAAGAAGCTCTTCACACAAAACCTCTTCTCGATAAAACTTCATCTCCAATTTTGGTGAGTGAGTGTAACATTCCTTTGCATGTCACTCAAATTTCGATCTTGAAGTCATCTTTGTTTTAATCACATTCCTTTAATTTTGTTGACATGTTTTAGGGTTTCTATAGATAGATTTAGGTTTCTCTGCTTTTGGTTGTTTCAATGTTTTGTCTTTCTTTGGATCACAAAATCTAACTATATCATTGAATTGTTCTTTTCAGATATTTGTTGGAAAAAGAAATCATGGATGACATGACATATTTGGGAGTGTCCTAAACATTTCTCACAGCCAATCATACACACAGGTTTCTTCTTATTCTTGTTATTATTTGATGATATTTATGGTTTATTTAGAGTCCAACATAATTAAATTAGATTATCAATATTCTAAAATATCATTTTTACCTTTATAGCATCAATGATAGAAGAATAAATGAAAGATTGTTTTACGTATGTCGCAATCGGAATGACCAATGTCATGTGACATTCCCGCCATAATGTCACTGAAGTGCAATCCCGCTCAACAACAAGTGGCGAAGACAGTAAAAAAACTCGAATCTCCTTTATTCCGCCACCGACCTCTTTACATTACAATGATATTTTCTACGCCGTGTTTTCCGGGGAAGACATGTTATTGGTCCAACGGTATTGTACAGAGGAATATCAGCCTCAGGACTTTGAACCATATCCTGATATGTTGACACTGAACTTCTGGATTTATAAGATGAATTGGAATGTGCTGATGTGGGAAGAAATTCAAAGTTTGGGCAAACACTCTTTGTTTATAGGGAAGAATTATTCGCTTTCTTTTTGTGCTGCTGATTTCCCTGGATGTTGTCCAAATTGTATCTATTTCACTGACGATTTTGTTGGGAAATATGATTTTGGCATCTACAGTTTATCAGATATGAACATAGAGCCATTGCCCTGTTATCCACAAAAATCATATTGTCTTTTAGGATATCCAGTTTGGGTTACTCCAAATCCGTGATGAGTTGAGAATCTCACTGGTGTAAAGTTTAACTAGCTATTTTACGTTTTTTTTTTGTTTTTTCTGAAGGAAGCTATTTTGTGTTTATCTTTACTGTATATGGGTTCCTTGAAAGGAAAACATTACTCACTTATTTATGCCTATTGTGTTGTTGAACAACTTGCTACGCATGCTTGTATATGGAGTATTGAGCATCTCAAGACATTTTGCTTTACCGATACTGTAAGAGAGCTGGAGCGAATTCAATGTAGTCTCTTTATGATCGCCATTCGTTATTGTTGTTCTTTTTTTTATGGTAATGATGATATGTTTTACAGAGACCTAGGTTGCAGCATAGCAAGATCGATGTATTATTGTGGTAACCTTGTATTTTGTGACTACTGACTACTATGTAAGTACTTTGGTGATTTTGTCCGGGATTAAATTTTTGAACGATATACTTACTGTGTTATGCTTGATGAAGATGGCATTCTGATGTTATGCATATAGTTTTCAACCAGTTAAAATTAGCAGAGCAATTTAAGGTTAAATTATGTGTTTAAGACTCGAATGTGATCCGTTTAACTTTTATGGCTTATTGTTGTTTCCTTGAAATTTTCTGAGCTGATAACCAAATGGAGAATACTAGGCATTGGCGTACTGCATCATCTCTATCTACAAGTCATAATAAATTGACACATATCTTTGATGCACTGATCACTGATGCATAAGATCTAGAATATTAAATGGAGTAAATCGTTAGGATTTTCTCTAAACGAAAAAAGAAACTGACGAGGATCTTGAAGTTAACATGGCTTTCATAATATGTCTATCATACTCTAGTTTGTTAAATGCTAGTTGCTCAAACTGTAATAATTTCTTTTACTTGCAGAGAAATAAGTCCCTTCCAACTTATTTGGTGTTTCTATTTTAATTGAAATTAGGGTGATTCAAAACATAATAATCCAAATTGAAAAGATGCAGATCAAAGAAATGAGTTCAAAGATCTTTCCACCATAAGCTTGAATAGGCCAATTCAAATAAATCCTTCAAGGTAGGAGGATATTGATAGTATGATCGATGAATATATTAACTGCTGTTGTTAGAGAAAGCCTTTGACAATTTTGGTGGCAGAAAAGAAGAGCAGTATAAATATGCAAACCTAAGTTCATTTTGATTCTAAACAAACTAGATACTTGAAAGCTCCTCTTAAAAGTAACAGCAAAACTTGGCATACAAGTATTGTTACCAACATGTTTGCAAAACTAATTTCAGTTATATGGTGTTGCTGCTCCCACAAAATAATTTATTCACTATTAATTTGTACTTGATCTCAACTTTATGCTGATGTGGTGCACTTTAACTGATTTGATAGCGATGACTGTGAATCAATGGGGTTGACTCGTTATAAAAGAACAAACATATTTTGAACATTTGATAAGCCAAAATAGAAAGAGATTGAAAGGAAGAGGAACGGTTATGGTTTATGGGACGAAGAAAGTATCATGTAATATTCAAATTAAGTTTACTAAAGATTAAAAAAAAACTGCTAAAAAATAAAATAAAAATTGTAAAACAGAAAGGAAAATGGTAAAAAGTAATTTTTTTTGAAAAATATGTGGAGGTAAGAATACAGTTTGAGGGTGTATGAGGCGAGAATTTTCCAACCTTTTTATGAAGAATACCATATCTGACCCAAACAGCACTGTGTAGAGTGAGAGTGCGTCAGAAAGAACATCTTGTATTTTTAACATAGAAGTCAAAAGCTCTTCTCCATAAAACTTCATCTCCAATTTTGGTGAGTCGTTGTATCATCACCTTCTTTGCATGCCACTGAAATTTCGTTTTTGGAGTTATCTTTGCTTTAATCACATTCCTTTAATTATATATACATGTTTTAGGGTTTCTATGGATTTAGGTTTCTCTGTTTTTGGTTGTTTCAATGTTTTGTATTTTGTTTGGATCACAAAATTTAACTATATTATTGAATTGTTCTTTTCAGATATTTGTTGGAGAAAGAAATCATGGATGGCATGACATATTTGGGAGTGTCCTAATTCCTAAAGCCCTAAACATTTCTCAGAACTAATCATATGCACAGGTTTCCTCTTATTCTTGATGATATTTATGGTTTAGCTTTATAGTACTGATGAATGAAGAATAAATGAAAGATTGTTTTCACTTCAACTTCAATACATGCTTGTTTCAAGAAGAAACTACATTTATCACTAAACACAACCCACTTTGGGAGAGCTTTTTGATTTTTTCAGTGCTTAATTTCCTGGGCTAGGATGATAACTATTTTGTGAATGTCAGGATCAAAGGTTTTAAAAAACGGTCCGTTGCCGAGAAAAAGACCGCGACAAAAAGGTGTAGGTAGCGGACGTTACCGTTTTTCACCGTTTTTATAGGGTGAACAAAAATCACGACGAAACGCCTTTACAGCTGCGACGAAACACCGTTATGGCCGCAAAAAAAATGACGTTCATGGCAATAGACATAGAATCCCGATATTTTTTCAATTGAGATAGATGAAAATCATATTTTTAGTACGTATTTGATCATAAATTACATAAGTTATCTCATAATCTAGTTTAAAATTCCATATCTTTCTCTAGTTTAAGTTATTTAAGTTACTATCATTATTTAAGAGTTGTGCAATGTTGTGATTAATTCACACCGCGACAACCGCAATCCGTATCACAACACCCGTAACGGCCGAAATCGCGAAATCCTATACGCGACCGTTATTTAAAACCCGATCAACTAATCTACCATGATTGATTTTTATTACCGTCACAGTTAGTTTATTTTGACTATATTGTGTTTGTTGTGGAGAGAAGTTTCTAAAAAGAATTATGATATACTTTTGTCTATGACAGGAGATTATATATCTTGGCCTTGTTGTTTGAGAGAGGTAAATAGTTGCTTTGGCAGGTCAGAAACAATAGTCATATGCTTTGGCATGAGTTTATAGAAGAAGGAATTATGGCGCACAATTTGGGACAAAAATACGCCAGCAACATTGCAAAAACACTATGTTGAGAATCTGGAGCATGATGATGAATAGCAGAAGAAGGCTTGGTGTTGCTTGGTTTCATGTCGGAGGGAGTACATCTGAATCTTTGTGTTGTTAAAATATTTTTCATAAAAACCAGTTGTATTTTCTGGCAAGAAATCCTCCATTCCCAAAACAAAAAAAAACAAAAAAAAATGAGTGTTGAATGGGCGGAGTTACCGCAAGAAATCATAGAATCAATCTCAAAAAGGTTAACAATCTACGCCGACTATATCCGATTCCGATGTGTCTGTCGCACCTGGAATTCCTCCGTCCCTAAAACCCCTCTCCATCTACCACCTCAACTCCCAGTGCTCATGCTTTCTCACAAATCCTTCTTCGACCTCTCCACCGCCTCAATTTCCCTCTACCTTCTGAGCCAACCCGTATTTGTGGTTCTTCTCATGGATGGCTTGTCATTCTGGACGAAACATCCAAGCTCAATCTTCTTAACCCTGTAACACACGCCACACTCTCTCTTCCTTCTCTCCATGCTTTTCCAGTTTTGGTTAAAAAGCTTTTCGCATTTAATAAAAACATCCTTCACCTTATCAAAGTTGTCTTGTCATCTAGCCCCTCCCTCAACGATGATTTTGCGGCATTCGCTATTCTCGGTCTTAGGCATCTAGCATTCTGCAGAAAGGGCTACGATTCTTGGGTTCTCCTCGATGCGTATGTGAATGACCACTGGACTGACGCCGTATACAAGAACGGTTCGTTTTTTGCTATGAGCACGAGTGGAATAACGGCGGTGTGTGATATTGTTGAGGGTCCTCAAGTCTCCTTTATTCCGCCACCGACCTCTTTATATTACAATGATGTTTTCTACACTGTGTTCTCGGGGGAAGAAATGTTATTGATCCAACGAAATTGTACAAAGGAATATGAGCCTCGGGAGTTTGAACCATATCCTGATATGTCGACAGTGAGATTCTGGATTTATAAGATGAATTGGAATGTGCTGAAGTGGGAAGAAATTCAAACTCTGGGCGAACACTCATTGTTTATAGGGAAGTCTTATTCGCTTTCTTTCTCTGCTGCTGATTTTGCTGGATGTCGTCCAAATTGTATCTATTTCACTGACGATATTGGTGGGAAACATGATCATGGTATCTATAGCATATCGGATGCGAGCATTGAGCTGTTGCCCTGTTGTCCTCAAAATTGTGGTTTTGGATATCCAGTTTGGGTCACTCCAAATCCGTGATGAGTTGAGAATCTTAATGGTATACTGTTTAGCTAGCTGTTTTGTGTTTATTTGTATTGTATATGTGTTCCTTCCTTTGAAAGGAAACCATTACTCTTATTTATGCCTATTGTGTTGTTTAACAACTTGCTTCCCATGCTTATATATGAACTGCCGAGCATCTCAAGCTGTCTTGCTTTACCTGTACATTAAGAGAGATGGAGCAAATTCAAATGTAGTCTTTATGATCTATTTGATGTGTATTTTGATTAAAGCTCCGGTTAGACACTATTTCTCTTACATACTAAAACATGTTATTAGTCTCGGTCATTAGTGTTTTTGTTAGTTGACAAAATTGAATGCTGCACAGGTTAGTTAAAAACACTTCTATTCTCTTGTGTTGGGAAAAAAAGGTTTCTAACATATATAAAGAAGCTAAAAATCAGGAGCAAAACTAGTTCTTTGGTTGCTGCTCAAGTTTTTGATGTCTTCAAAATGATTTTTTTTTTTCTCTTCATTCGTTCTTTCTTGACATGGATATAAATTATTTTTGCTGCTAATATATTTTTTCCCAAGTAAATTTTAGTTCTAAGTAAAACGGAGTAGAGAAATTATATCCAAGCTCAGCTAAAATTATGCGAAGTGAAACAAAGCCTTCTCTCCCAAGTCCCAATACCACACTAATTTCTTAAGACATACGCCCTCTTCCGGTCACAAATATAAGCAAAAATTCATGTTTTAGGTTCATTCAATAAATAATGAATGTGGTCTTTATTGTAGACAACATATATTCATTTATTGAATGAATCTAAAATATGAATTTTTGCTTATATTTGTGACCAGAGGGTGTAGCAAACAACTTTATAGATTATTTTGGTCTAGCTACTTTTCTTATTAGAAAAATGAGTTCAGCAGGATACTAATGTAAATTGAAGACATAAGACTACTTTACCAATACCTTGTTCTGTTCTGAATTTTTTAAGTCAAAGGAGGGGTCTAGGCCCCATGTATTTTAATATTTCAAATTTCCACTTATTCATGTTTGAGGCTTTTATGAGAAAAAAAATAGGCTTGTTATAGGTTTTTCATTTTGAAATAAATATATACGGACACACACGAGTTTAGGATCGAAACTCAGTACATTAAGTATTTAAGTGTGAGTGTGAGAAGTGGAAAATTGTATTTTAACTTTTGTCCCAACATATCAAATATCTTTGCAGGCTACGTCATCTTATCATATGAACTATACTTACACGAAAGAGAAAGCATATCTTCATCATGATCTAACCAAAACAAACTTGGTTAAGTTGATCTTTCTGGAATTATAGGCTCGAGTCTTCTTAGACAGAATATAAGGTGAACTGGCTGCTACCAAATGGTAAAGTATGTAACGATATATTGCTTGTGTTTATGCATGATGCATTGCTGCACAGTAATTCATACTTTCCATTGAAGAAATCCGAAGAAAAAAAAAAGTAGGGATAGAAACATAACTAATTCAGTCTCAAATGAAGGCATCACCGTTCCACAAGATAAAGAGAGATGTTTATAGTTCAAATATGAGGAAACATACAGAAATTTGAAAAATAAGGAAGGAAAGGGGGTTAAAAGAAAAGAGATAGGACATGTGTTGATTTACCTTAGAAATCCAAGAGTTGCTTGAAAAAGACCAGTAAAAATTAGCTAACGAGATCAGGGTGTGAGCATGGCTCCCAACAGAAGTGGTGGACCAAAACTAGAATCTGAAACTTGAATGTGCCAAATTGAAAAGATGCAGATCAAAGATCTTTCCACCATAAGCTTGAATAGGTCAATTCAAATAAATCCTTCAAGGTAGGAGGGATATTGATAGTATGACCGCTTAATATATTAACTGCTGTTATTAGAGAAAGCCTTTGATAATTTTGGTGGCAGAAAAGAAGAGCAGTGGTATTAATATGCAAACCTAAGTTCATTTTGATTCTAAACAAACTGGATACTTAAAACTTGAAAGGTCCTCTTAACAGTAACAGCAAAACTTTGCATACAAGTATTGTTACTAACATGTTTGCAAAACTAGTTTCAGTTATATGGTGTTGCTGCTCCCACAATAATTTAATAACAACAATATATATCATGATTAATGACATTATAAAACAATTTACGAAACGGTTTAATTTTATATGAAATGAGAGAGACAACACTTTGGACCGAAGAAAATGAAACTCTCACATGATGATGAGTTTCTTTCTAAATTGTTAAATTTTGTTTTCTAACAATGAAAAACAAAATTTAATTGAAGTTGTTATACATTATGTGATAGTAAAATAATTTTATTAGGATTTGTGCAATGTTGTCATTAGTTCAGACCACTTGATCGCTATTTAAAACCTTGGCTTAATTATTCTTATTCCTCGTTTCATTTTGCTTCATAATAAGTAGATAAAAACAAAAGTTTCAAAGCAGAATAATAACAGGATAACAAACATACATTGTTAAAAAACAAGATATCTGTGAACTAACAATGATAAAGGACATACAGAATGATCTTAAAACATTCTATATTATGAGAACAAACATACTTCCTATATAGAATTTCTAATGCTACATAAATCCACATCATTCATTATTCTATGCTTCGTACTATTACTTGTAAAGGTTTTTTATTTTCTTTTACTATTACTTTGTAAATATGCATAAAAAAGTAATGTCTGATAACAGCAAATATAGTCATATTTCTATATTGTATTAAAGTTTTATCACTAAAAAAAGTTATTTGTAATTATAAGATAAAACTCACATAGTGCAACCCTGATAACATGGTAAAACATTTTGTTTATTACTAAGCTCTGATCTAAATATTAATGAAAAATAACCCCAATTAAAATCCATCGAAACTTAAATTAGTCTCAAAAGAATAACAACTAAGACAATCTTCAGCTACTTGACCCACACTTGGATCATAAATAATCCATTCCTATTAAAAGAGTTTCCATTGTTATCTATGAGCGATCGAATGATACCAATATGAGAAGTTAACATCTCTCAGCAAGAGGATCGAGCACTTGTCCGGTCAAATCTTCTCTAATTAGAAATAGAAAAGGGTGGTCTGCTACAAGTTTATTCGAGGAGTTGGAACCTCAAAAGAACAAAGGAATTGCCCTATATCACTGACCGTGACCGCAGCAGCTTCAGTGCCTTTCTCATGAAAGATTTCTGAAATATGTTTGAAACGTAAAGGTCTTGACTCGCAGCAGGAGAGTCCACCATATTTGTCAAACCCCCATGAGAGAAAGGTAAAATCACTCCTAGCTCCTTCAGCATACGAGAAGTTTCAAGTTCAAATGAAAATTTGAATTTTGGAATTCTGAAATCACCCACTTCCACTTTTGTGAAAGGAAGCTTATGTTGTAGCAACTCAACCTTCTCAACCAAAGCTGGCAAACCATCTTTTGCATTTGGAAGAAAAATGTACATAGAAAATTGGCGCTTATCTTTTCCTTGCTCATAAGGAAGACGAAGAACTTTAAAATCATTGAAAACTTCAATAAATTGATCACCGAAATTGGTCATGAAGGGAACCTTGACTGAGCTACCATTTAGAAGGTGAAAATCATAGTCTTTTTTCATACAATCAATAAACCTCTCCTTCCATGCTCCCTTAAAGTACACCGCATTAGCAAAGATGATCCTGGCCTGTTTATTAATAAGGCTAGGCTATCAAAAAAGTCTACTAGGCCTAATAGCCAGACATATTTATGCACATATATTAAAACTTATTTTCTACTTATATTAAAATATAATTTATATTGAACAAAAAAATAAATAAACTCAAACAAAGAACTATTTAAATAGGCTTTAAGGCATTATAGTGAAATAGGCCTTTGAGGTCTTACAATAATTGGTAGGCCTTATAGGGAAATAAGCTTTTAAATAGGCTTTAAAGCTTGATTAGCCTATTTAGAAGTATATAAAATGACTATTTAAAGGCCTTAACGTAAAATAAGCATGTAAATTTTAAAAAGGTCAGGCCATGCCAAACAATAAGGCCTACGATAGCCCATAAGTCAAGCTCATGCTTGCGAATGTTTCGTAGGCTAGACTCCAGCCTTTCAAAGTCTGACCTAACCTATTCCCACGCTTAACAATTAAAATACAAAGTAATTCATACGTCTAAATGCATTCTAACGTTTAGAATGCCAAGATCCTACTTGAGGGATGAAATAAACAGTTATTATTTTTAATGCCTTCTGGAGTGACCCATGGGTGGGTTAGGTTCCCTTGATGGTTAATTTTTCGAGGTCGTTTGATATCTCAGATCAACCAGAGTTTTTTGTCGGTAGTATAAGAACTTGGGTAGGGAGTGAGTGGTTGTGGAATTTTACTTGGAGGAGAGGTTTATTTGTTTGGGAGCTAGAGTTGATGGGTAACTTGTTTTTGGTTTGTAAGTGGGCGGTGGGATTGATCCCCTCGGATTAGTCGGTCCTTGGATCGGTTATCGAGTTTCAAAAAAAAAAAACAACTTGTTTTCGGTTTTGGATGGTATTTCTCTTTTCAAACATAAAGATTTTTTGTCGTGGAAGCATGACACAAAGGGAGCTATCTTGGTTTGCTTGGTGTACTAGGTTCTTTCCGCGATGTCAGAGGTGGAGGGATCCTGTCCACAATAGGAGGTCCAACTTCTAGCAATGGTTTGGAATAGTTGGGCTCCCTTAAGCTCATTGTCTTTTCTATAAAGATTTTTTGTCGTGGAAGCATGACACAAAGGGAGCTATCTTGGTTTGCTTGGTGTACTAGGTTCTTTCCGCGATGTCAGAGGTGGAGGGATCCCGTCCATAATAGGAGGTCCAACTTCTAGCAATGGTTTGGAATAGTTGGGCTCCCTTAAGCTCATTGTCTTTTCTTGACAAATGCTTCATGTTAGGTTCCATATTTGCCAAAATCTTTTTAGACATCGCGTTATTGTTGATCCTAGTTGTGTTTTGTGCCTTGTCGCTAGAGGACGGCTAGAAGTTGGCTAGGTTTGGTGGATGTTGAGCAACTTGTGGGCATGATTATTCTCTCCACATGGAAGTAGTTTTTCAATATGAACTCTGGTTCTCCCACTATGAGTTGGTTGTGGAAAATGTTTATGAAATAAAATAAAAAATAAAAAATTGTTCGTTAAGGTAGATTCATTAATTAGTTAGTTAATTAATGAAAAGCAGTTGCTTAGAATAAAAAGCAGGTCATACATACCTTGTTCTCGAAATCAATAGCATCCAAAGTGGCTTTTTAAAGTCAGTAGACATGATTTTTTTAAAGGAACTTCGAAGATAAAGTGATAGTGATCGTTCAATCGACATACTATTGGTCAAAGAGATGTGAGGCCCGCCAGCGGGAGCAGCGTCTTTGAAGATGATCGAAACAAGCTTAGAGTAGAAGGAGTTGAGATGCTTGGTGGATTCGGATCGGAGAAAGGAGAGAAGTTGATGTTGTGTGCAACCCTCGGAGCCATTAGCCATGATGCCTATAATAACTTGAAGCGAGAGTGGAGAAAACACGATGTTCTTGTCCCATTGTTTTGAGAACAGATGTTTGGCGATTCGAAGGGAATCGTTAGGTTTGTTGCTGTTTGATTCGCTCGTTTCCCTTCCGAGGGAACTAAGGGAAACGTTTGGTTTGTTGTTGTTTGATTCGCGTAGAAAATTCATTTTCCTTACGAGCAAAACATCACGGTGGAAATTCATTGATCTTTAGAGGGAAACACGAAGGAAATTCATTTTTCTTGTTCTGTGATTGCAAAATATAACAACTTTGAACCACGGCGCAGTACAAGAAAAAAGAAGTATATATTAATGAAAAAGACCTAAAAGGAGACGGAATAAGAGGAGCTCGTGATGTTTCTATTGAAAGAAGTCAGTGCTATCAAATTTATTTATTTTTTGAAAGATGTAAGTATCAATTATTGTAAACATTTTTTTTTCCTTCAAATAATACCAATTAAAATATCAAATCAAATATTAATTTCATAATTGGAACAAGATTTATTTTTATTTTGAGGAATGAGATTATTAATTTATTAAAAGAATAAACGGTGGCAGCATGCTATACAATATTCTTAACAAAAAAATGCTATATAATAGGTATGGTCGTTGTTTCAAAAAAAAAAAAGGTATGGTCGTATGGATATTTTTAAATTTCTTAGTGTTCTATTTTTTAAAAGGGAATTTTCTTAGTGTTCTTGTTGAAATGGATTCTTTAGTGAGAATTATAATTAGCAACACATTTTAATGCACTCTTTTTTTGGTACAACTAACACACTCTTCTTAACATACACTCTCTAACTTGTCGAATTTTAAATAGATTCCAATGAATTTATGGGGCTCAAATGATTTAGCGGGATCTATCTGAATTATAATCAATTAGAGATAGTGTGCCGAAAAAATGTGTTAAAAAGTGTGTTGTTATTTGCTAGCACTCCTCCTTTGGTGATTAATAATATTAGGGTTAAATATGTTTTTTTTTCATATAAATATAGTCAATTTTGTGTTTAGTCCTCCTAAAATAAAGTGACATGCTTTCGTCCCTATAAAAAATTGCATCACGTACTTTTAATCATTGTAAAATTATGCTTAAACTTTTAAATCTTTAAACGTTTTTACCATACTTATTTAGAACATTGTACGAAATCCCTCCGGACAAAATTCCTTTTAAAAAAAAGTCCAAATAATTTTGATTACTTTAATCTTGAAATTTTGGTGCGTAGAAAAATTCATATTTAAATCATTACATATTAAAAAAATATATAAAAGAGTTTCTCACAATGTTAATAACATATAAAAGAGTTTATCACAATGTTTTTAACATGTTTGTAAAAAAATCATTTAAAAATTTAGAAGTTTAAGCATAATTAAACAAATTTCAATCTAATAAGGAATAAAACTCCGTGTTAAATTTTTTTATTGGAACCAAACTATGTTTTTTTTTTGAAGACACGGAACCAAACTATGTTACTTTTTTTTATGAGTGTTAAAAATGAAATTCGCTGTATATTTATAGAACCAGAAACTTATTTCAGCCTTACTCCTTTATAAGAATAAGTTTTTGGTTTAAATAATTGATCTTGTTGATTGTGACGGCTCTGTCAAGCATATTTTCCGTGAGGCAAATAGATGTGCTGACAAATACGGAAGCATCTAATACCCAATTTGTCAACAACTAAAAAAATCAAAAGTTTAAAATGGTCTACTAGATCAACTATAAATTGGGTCGTGTATATTTTTAAAAACCCCAATTGCCGCAAAAATCATAGCATCAATATCTAAGTTGTCTTATCATCTAGCCCTTAGCTTAGTGATGATTTCGCAGCATTCGCTATTCTCAGGTGTAGCGTTTTAGCATTCTGCCGAAAAGGCTACCATTCTTGGGATTTCCTCAATGTGAATGAAAACCACGAATGGACAAACGTGGTATACAAGAATGGTTTGTTTTTTGCTGTGAGTGTGACAGGAATAATTGGGGTGTGTAATGTTGAGGGTCCTCTAGTCTTCACTATTGAGACGATGACCTCTGACTGTTTCTATTTACTTCACATTGTTCTCTGAGGAGGACATGTTGTTGGCCACTCGATATTGTGGAGACAAAGTGGAGCCTCAGGAAGTGTTCCAGGTTTTTAAGCTGAAGTGGGAACGAATTCAAAATTTGGGCCAACACTTGTTGTTTTTAGGGAAGAATTATTTGCTTTCTGTTTCTGTTGCTGATTTTGCTGGATGTTGTCCAAATTGCATTTATTTCACAGACAATTTGAGTGGGTAACTTGATTTGGGTATAAATAGTTTATTGGATAGGGCGTCCAATTATCGTATAGGGCGTCCAATTTGGGTTACGCTAAATCCGGCATGAGCTAAGAATCTCAATGGTACAAATTTAGCTATCCGCTTTCTCTTTGAAGTGAAAAAAATTAATTTCTATGTATGTCTATTGTCTTGTTTAACAGTTTACTATAATGGTGTATCATGCATCGATGAGGCACACTACGCTATATGGAATCGAGTCGGGAATAACGACTTTTTACTGTGATATATCTTACAAAGATCTAGTTGCACAACAAGATCATAAAGCTTGTCTTGTATGTAACTATGTAATTACTCTAGTGAACTGGGCCTGGACTGGATTAAATATTTGAAGAAGTGATTGTTTTATGCTTGATGAAGGTGGCATTATGATGTTAAGCTAATAATTACCAAACAGTAAAAATTAGCAGAGCATTATGATGAAATTATCCTGGGTCCATAATAACTACCTATTATTTGTATGAGTTCCTTCCTTTAGAAGGAAAGTATTACTCTCTTATTTATGCATGTTGTCTTGTAAGTTGTATTGTACAAGAGATTAAATTTTTGAAGGATAGATTGTGTCATGCCTATGCAGATAATTATCAACCTGTTAAAATTTGCAGAGCAACTTAAAGTTAAATTATAATGCCATCTTCTAATTACCGTTTCCTTAAAAACTATTTATTATTTTGTGGTACTTTCTAACTTGTTGAGATTGGAGTTCATTAGTTAAGGTATTAAATGGTTTTCTGTTTGACAATTTTCGTTGACACTTCATGCTTTTGAAGGAATAATACCAATTTCTCACATGGTTTAGGTGTGACAGTGACTGTACATGTCTTAGATGGGTTTCTTAAGTGGCTTCATGTTCATAGAAGATTTGACAGAAATATTATGAAACTGAGACTTCCATCCAAAACAGTAGGATGCCTGGTATTCTACATTTGGCTATCAGTTTGTTCAGAAAATTCATTTCATGATAAGCCATAAAAGTTAAACTAACAAGGTTTAAGTCTAAAGCACATAATTTGACCGTAAATGCTCTACAAATTTTACAGGTTGAAATCTGCTTAACATCAGAATGCCCTCTTCATCAAGCATGACATAGTCTCTCCTTCAAAAACTTAACCCAGGCCAAATTCACAGTATTTAATTTAAGTAGTCACATACAAGACAAGTTTAGAGTAAACTAGGTTACTGTCATAATACAAATATTGATCTTTGTAAGATATATCACCATGAAAAGTCGTTACATTAAAAAAATAACACAACCCGAAGTATTTAAGTAGTTACACATATCCTGCTATGCTGCAAGCTAGACACTATTTTGATTTGATATCTATGAATGTGAAATAGTGGCTAACAGGGTTTTAATCAGAATACACGCCAAATAGATCATAAAGAGTAAAAACTGCATTTGAATTTCTCCATTCGTCTTATCATACAGGTAAATCAACACATCTTGAGATTTCCAGGATTCCATATAGTGTAGTGTGCATCATCTTGAGTAATTTTTAACCCTCAAAGGGAGGAACCCATATCATAATAATAATATACAAATAAACAAATACCAGCTCGCTAAACTTACATCATTAAGATTTTCAGGTCATCATGGATTTGGCGTAACCCAAATTGGACATCCAAAATGATAGTATAAATTTTGTGGATAACACGGCAACGGCTCAATGCTCCAATCAGATAAACTAAAGATGCCCAAATCATGTTTCCCAGAAAAATTGTTAGTGAAATAAATACAATTTGGACGACATCCAACAAAATCGGCAGCAGAGAAAGAAAGTGAAGCATTCCTCCCTATAAACAAAGCGTTTTCGCCCAAAGTTTGAACTTCTTCCCACTTGAACACATCCCAATTCATCTTTAAAATTCGGAACCCCTCTGTCTGATATACAACTTCGACATGAAAGTACCGAGTGGAAATGAGATTAGGCTAGAGAAAATGAGCTGCATTTCACAACCATATTTCGAAGCTTCAAGGAATTGATGTTTTTCCTCTGTCAACTTCTCCTTTGTATAATAATGGAACCTGTTGAAAATTGAAATAAATTTCAGTATTGAAAAGTACATATATCGTCTTTTTATATGAAAAAAGAAAGAGAAGAAAAGAAAAATCTATGGAAAGTTGGAAGACTGAATGTTAAGAAAGATGAATGTTAATCTTTCATTTAACACCTCCTAAACCATGCAACTATACTCACAAACCAAAGAAAATGTTCACTGATATTTCACTAAGAACATCATGTCAATTAATGTCATGAATGAAAAAGATAAATTGATGTGAACAAAGTTTGTATGCCACCAACAAAATAAAGCTGCCAAGAATAAAATCAGATCAAATTAGTAAGAATAAGTAACATCTGTAGCGTTTTCATCACTATTTTGACTGCAGACAGGTGAACCCCACGTATTTCATGTATTTAGAAAGTCACTTAACTGGAGTGTAACAGCTGATACAAGGATATACTAATAAAACTAGTAGTTGACTATAGTCAATCATTCATAGCAGCAGCAAGCAACATGTAATTAACCAACCAGCTCAACTGCTCATTTTCAGGCACAAAAAAAATAAAAGCAAAGCAGTGCTGCTATGCTACTTCTTAATTGAATTGTAATTCAAACTACAGTATTGAGCGACAGAAGAACCCTGGAATTTGAAATGTAGTGTAAGGAGATCAATTATTACCCTGCCTCTCAGGTATAGAAATGATTCTTTATAACAATCCGAGATTATGGACCAGCAATTGCATCATACCATTGGTGCCATACAAATTATGTAGGTAATGCAATCTCTGGTAGAATCGAACTTAGGTTCTCAGAAAACTCAAAACTATGACAAAGAGATAAAATTTATTAAAAGAATGAAATAAGAAAATACATGTAGAAAATTTTGACCATTGAACCTGAAGTGTCAAAACATAAATTTGAAACAACTTGTTGTATAATACCACATCAGTCTAATATTTAACACAGCTAAACTGCATAATTGTAAAAATGCACAATGTTTCAAAAAAAAAAAATGTGCAACATTGGGTAATGAATTTCACAAAATCCTGATAATGCAATCCTTCTTATTTCTTTTGAATGGCATATTGTACAATAGCTCCTTCAGATATTAAACAGGAAATCGACAAGTTAAATAAATACATTATGCAATACTGAAATCTGAACATGCCGCCCCTGTCCCTCCCTGAATCATCGGTCTGCTTAGCATCTTTTCATATTAGAGAGAATTCAAATCCCAAATCAAATACAGCGGAAAACGCCCAGGGGACATCCCTGGCAAATATACTAAACTAATAATCTAAAGAATCTGAATTCTGAATTACACAACTAGTGTGTAACTATGAAAAAGTATTCTAGTAGCCAAGGCCATTTGGTCTAGTGGTATGATGCTTCTCACTTTGGGTGTGAGGCGTTCCGAGTTTAATTCACGTAATGGCCCCTTATCCAAGTCTAAAACTCATAATTTAGCCTAAAACATTCACCTAACTTTTATTGGTAGGTAATTATCTGTATAACATCATGATGCCTTCTTAGCCAAGCATACACAGTCTCTTCTCAAATCTAATCCACACCAAATTCATTCACCAAATATGTAACAAATATATTCATATAATACAAGTTTACAGTACATAAATTATGCTACTTTACTGAATTCATACATTGATCTTGCTTTGCGATCTATGTGACGTGAATATACACATACAACAATAAGGCAATCTTTTGAACAGCGCATTTGGAGATTGGCCTAAATAAGACACTAATAAACACGAGAGGTTAAACTTACACAACTTAGCAAGGATTTGGCGAAATCCATACTGGAAGTGGGCATCCTAACTGAGAATATGAATATCGAGAATAACTGTCAATGATCCCATTATATAATCTAAAGATGCCAAAATCATATTTCCCACAAGCATAATCATGATTAGAGTCCGAATAATCATCCGTGAAATAGATACAATCTGCACAACATCCTACAAAATCACCAGCAGAAAAACACATAGAAGAATTCACCCCAACAAACAAAGCCTTATCACCCAACGTTTCAATTCTATTCCATGTCATCACATTCCAATCCATCTTAAAAACCTCAAACCCCACCGTCCTATACACAAACATTTCACAATTGGATTCTTCCAAAAACTCTTCTTCCAAAATCCGATTTACCAACAACATATCCTCACCAGAGAACACCACATAGTGAATATCACCAGAGAATTGAACAGGCACCGTCGTCTGCAAAATAGAAACCCGAGGACCATTAACATCGCACACAGCAATTGTTCCTCCTCCTTTGCTGACAGCATAAAACAATCCATTGTAATACACAACATCTTCCCAAAAATAGTAATCATTCTTTTCTGTTAGAAAAATCCAAGAATCGTAACCTTTTTTACAGAAAGCAAGATTATTACAACTATAACCATCAACAATAGCAAATGCAACGAATTCATCGCTACACGAAGGGCTCGTTGACAAAACAATTTTAGCTATGAAATCATCACACATTTGTCTCAAACTAAAAAATCTTAAATAACTCTCGTTTTTAATAACCGAATACTCACGACCGATATTTGAATAATCAAAGCTTACCACGTTAGGGAAAGTGTGAATAGGAGGAAGAAAAAGAGTGACAAGTGTAAACGGATTAAAAAGACGAATCTGAGGGGTTTCGTTGAGAATTACGAGCCAACCATGAGAAGAAGCGCAAATACGAGTGCGATGAGAAGGGAGAGGAAGATTGAAGAGATGGGTTTTGCGAGTGGAGATGTTGAAGAAGGATTGGTGAGAAAAAAGGAGGCATGGGAGTTGAGGTGGGAGATAGAGAGGGGTTTTGGGGATGGAAGATAGAAAGGTGCGAGAGATGGATCGGAATCGGATGTAATCGGCGTAGATTGTTACCTTTTGTGAGATTGTTTGTATGATTTCTGGTGGTAGTTCAGACCAGTCCACGCTCATTTTTGGCTTCTCACAACCTTGATTCAACGCTGGTTTTCTTTGCACACGCACCTTTTGCTCACAACTCTATCCATCTAACTTTTGTCTAAGGGTGTGTTTGTTTCTAAAGAAAGATAGTGGGGAGGAGAGAAAGATGAGGGAAAGGAACGGTTTCCTTTGTTTGGGACTCACTAAAAAGACCAAGGAAAGAAAGAATCTCATGGGACCCACACTAAAAAACTTTCCGTGGTAATATGAGCAGAAAGGTTGGGGAAACAACAACTTATCTTTAAAAAGTCTAAAACACTCCCTGTTTTTATTGTTTTTTATTTATGCTGCTACTACTATTCTTTATTATTTGTCTCTTTTTATATTTCAATTTGCCTTCCATTTTTTTCCCCTATCTTAATCCTCGTGCACAATTGAACACTGCCACACTTTCATATATATATATATATATAAGGGTATTTATGTCAATTAAAATAAATAAATCTTTCTTTCCTTCAATTTTCTAATCCACTTTCTATTAAACCAAACAACCAAAACAATCCCTTCACTTTCTACTCCCTTTCTTTCCTCATTTCATCTTTCCTTTCACTATCTTTCCTCTTACTTTCTCTTCTCATCCAAACATACCCTAAGTAGCCTAGGGGGCATATACAAGCACTATCTTTTACCAAGTGAGTTAAACTTACGCGAACTTGTTTAAGTCTAAATTAGTCACCAAACTAATTTTTTATGTTTCATTTTGATCATTTGTCTATATTATAAAAACATAAATGATTAACCTACGAATAAACTCACAATCTTTAAATTAATGGCATGTATAACAAAATGTCTATAAATACAAAGTGACTAAAATATTTATGTTTTTTAGACCGTTGACGTCCAAATCATTGATTAAATAATTGATTTTTCGATATGAATCAAACAAACGTTGTAACAAAATGAGAAATCAAACAATGTCGCACAAGACGACTATTAACGCACTGTTACATTCAAACGATGAAATCCAAAAGGAGAAAACATCAATCTATGTAAAAATGGCTTATTTGAATTGAAATATAAATAAAAATATGAAGATGAACAATTTCATGTCAAAATTGATTTAAAATCACCATTGAAAATATAACTTTTTACTTTTTTTTTTTTAGGGGTACCTTTTTACTACTAGTTTAGCTTCAAATATATAAACATGCGATAAATAAAAATTAAAATAAAAAAAAAAAACATAAAACTTATTATCAAGTACTTACAACTAACTTCCAAACATTTTAAATAAAAAAAAAACTGCTAGATTTAAAATTGTATAAAGTGCTTGCAAACATCATTATCATACATAATAGTCGAAGTTTAAGACCCTAAATTAACCAAATTTATGGTTCACTATGTAACAAGATTCAAGATCCTAAATGCATCATGACAAGTCAAAACTTATCGAGTCAAGAGCTTAAATTTTCTATTAGTGGATTGACTATTACAAGTTTTTTTTGGGTTAAATAGTTTACGTGGGTTGGTTTTGAATAAACTTGCAACTCATATTTGTTAACTGATTTTTCAATTTTGCAAACTACTGATACTCATTTACCCAACTTAAACTGTTGAATTGGGTCGTTCCAAACCGGTTTGGTATGGTCTTCCAATTTTACCTAATTTATGTACATCTCTGGTTATTCATACAATCTTAAATTTGAGAAAATCATTGGTAGTTTCTTTTTCTTACTTTGAAGTTTATTTTATTAATAAAAGTCTAGCAATAAAATAAAAATGAAAACTGCAAAAATATAAAATGAAGTGTCTTCATTGCATATAGATTATAAAAGGCATATTTAACTCAATAATAGGCATTTTGGTTGGCATATAAAAAATAAATACAACGCCTAATAATAGAGCCAGCATAAGTAAAAGATTGTTGATGAGCTTTCAACACCAGAACAACGTTTAAAACATTTTATTATGCTATGTGATCCGTGAAAGACATATCTTTTGTAAATTTCAAATCATCCAGCCTAACCATAGCTTTTGTTACCTCTTAATATCATAATGAAATAATTTGCTAAAATCTAGCAGCAACTACGACACCATCATCCTCTCATAGTAGAACACAAATACCCCGCTCGGCCTCTTATATCAAACCTACTGCATCAATATTAAACTTAGAGTAAATTACACTCCCCTCCCCTCAAAGATACTTGAATTACACTCTCCTCCCCTCTTATGTTAAAATATACACTCCCCTCCCCTCTTATTCAAAATATATTAGAAAATATTTCACTCCCCTCCCCTAAGAGAAGCTTGAATTACATTCCCCTCCCCTCTTATGTTAAAATCTACACTTTAATCCCTCAATATTTTTCTTATTTCTAATAATCTAGCAAAAAAATAATAATCTAACACACTTTGGAAAAAAATAGTATTGCGGGTCTATTTTAATATAATCAAAATTTGAATACATATTTTTCTTTATTTTTTATTCACAATTTCATTATCATATAGTTTTAAACTCTAATACAAAATATGAAACAACCCAAAATAAAATAAAAATATATGAAAAATTACTAAATACAATAAAGCATGGTTATTTAAAAGTTAGTTTTATACTATAAAATATGAAATTAATAGCAAAATATTTAAATTTAATTATCATTGATATTTAAATTATAAAGAAATGAATTTACTTTTCTTAAATGGTAGTTCAAAATTACTATATATCATAAAAATATTTATTTAAGTTATAATAGATTAAAGTGTAGTGGATATTTAATTATTAAGGGAGAGGATTGTAATACAAGCATCTTATAAGGGAGGGGAGTATACATTTTTCTTTTCAAGGGAGGGGAGTGTATATTTAAACATAAGAGGTGAGGGGAGTGTAATTCAAGCATCTTTGAAGAGAGGGGAGTGTAATTTACTTTTAAACTTATATCAACCATTAAGGAGAGGTGTCCAGTGAACATCAAATATAAGCAAATTTAGACTTCCACTTAGTGTCTCAAACAACACTACACTAACACTCTTAAAATTAACAATAAAACTTTGTGTTGTTTGAACAAATGGTAACCATATCAACATCAATCCCATCCAAATATCTTTTAATTTATTTATAGCAAACCATATTTTCTAACACTAGGTTGGCACACGGACTATAATATTCTCATTTGCATCAACAATATTTTTCTTTCTAATCACTCTCAAAATGGTATGTAAATGAAATCATGCAAATTAAAAACCACACCTAAAGTATAAGAAAATTATACATGTTTTGAGAGAATAAAAGTGGCAGCCGGAGAATCCATTGAACTTCAAAATAAGAAAAAACTGTGTTAAACGAAAGAGGATTCTAGCATTGAATATTATGAGATTAGAGACAAACATGATATCATTGTTAGGAGGTTTAGGAGATCAAATATTGTGACCAAAGACAATTATCCTCTCATACGTGAGTTAGACGATCCTTCCCTATTCTCTGAATACCGACTTTCTCAATAACATTCAACCGAGCTTATAAAATGCTCATTAATATCTTTCTTATACTATTTGGGATATTCAATTCAACATCATTTTATGTCAAACCAATTCGGTTGGTGTCAAATAGCAGTAGTAGTAATTCTTACTACGAAATAGTGGTCTCCATTATAAACGCATTGTGGCTAGGAGCATTACGTGAGAGGTGGTCCACTTAGACACTAACTAATGGCTCGTAATCATGGATAATAGTGGATTCCTCTGCATCGAATTCTTCAAATCAGGTGATCAAGAAGTCATGCAAGTCCCTAGCTACTTCCATGCTCTAGGTAGTAGTAGCAGTAATCTTACTCCTCTCAAATTGCTTTAATATTCAACCACTAGTCAGCCAAATAATCCGCTTATTTAATTGCTTAATGGCTACTACTTTATATATCTATTTCTATTATTGCTTTACCGTGTTATTTAAAAGTGAAAACTTGTGAGTTGTGATGCAGCAAAGCAATAGAAATGAAAACGATAAGAGGTAAGCGTCCTTTTTACCCTTTTGTTTATACCTTGGACATTTCCTTTATACTAGACTCGATGGTGATATATTAGCCGCCTAGGAATGAGAATGACTTAAGTCCCCACCCACCATTGCCCCACACTTTAAAATGCCACAAGCTTTTATTTATAATTTTTTTCTTTTCAATAAAGGGACATAAGAAAAGAATAAAAGTTGACGCTTACACTGCATAGAGGGTAGGAAGCAAAGAGCATGTACCTTTTTGGAAGGTTGAGGGCAAAAAAGTTGTTCCTTTTGCATCTTCTCGAGTCAATTTTTGTTCTATCCACCTACAGTATGGTATACACTGTTGTTTTGTACAGTTTCACTACCTACCTTTTGTTGAACGGTGAATTTTGCATCAAAACTCACAAGCAATGACATGTATATTTATATCACGGCACCTTCAACTAATAACTACGGTCAAAAGCTCAGTTCTTTTTTAGGATCGGTCAAAACGTAGTTATATGCATGCAGCAGAATTCTTCAATTTATTTTTTAAAGCATACTATGCTCTCATTATTTGTCTTTTTTCTTTTAGTTTTTTTTAGGGTATTTATTTAGTTATTTACTACCAAGAAACATTACTTGGTGTATAGATGGAATATATATCTGGAGTAGCATACACATACACTAGATGTCAAAATGAATTCAAGTTCCCTGCAGACACAGATTAATTGCCTTTTTTTAAGTAGAATGAACTTTGATTTTTTTTACTAGAAATTGAAATTTAATTTGAAACTAATAATTTATACGTTTGTTTGTGTAATATTGTTCTAAACTTGACGAAAGTCCATCCAATAATATTCATGTATGATGGACATCATCAAACGTTTATCCGCTAATTAGAGTGGAAATTACATAACGTCCTCAACTAGCCTTGCCTCCAATCATCTCATTTTTTACATTGACTTAAGTAACAGAGCGCTTATCACCACATGATTCTTTGCCAAAGAGCTTTCATTGATTGTCGTCCCATATTGCTCTGCCAGTTGAATCAAATATTCATAAGAGGGGTGTTTGACAACATACTTTTCAACATAATACTATTTTTTTATTGATATCTTAAAATTCATTTAAGTCGCACAAATTATATAAATTTGATGAGATACATATGAATTTTAATCACTAAAATAATTAAGTTGAAAAATGCGTTAAAAATGTGTTGGTAATATAATTCTATTGGTAATTATAATTTTTTTTTTACGAAATCTAATTAAAAGATATGCTCCATCATTATATATATAGTGCTGGTATTTTTCATTGTTCCAATGATTTAATCATAGCTCTGACAACAATTCAACAGGCCAACTGGTCCGTACCTCACAGAGTAATAAAACAAGGAAAATGGGTGAGGAGAGGAGACATCATAAAACAAAGAAAATGAATGTGCTATCAACAGATCTTGATTTCTTTTGTCTTTGTTGTTTTGAATTCGAATTCGTGAAAAAAATTAAAACATTAAATTGTGTGGTAGAGGATGGATGAATCATGAATGGTTAGATTTGAAGCAATAAATAAGGCAAGTAAAAATGGAGTTGGTCTCATAAATGCAAATATAGAAAAAGGATGTGGTAATTATTTGTGTGGGAGTTTGTTCTAGTGAATAATTAATATTTGGGGTTTGGAGAGATTTTCCAAGGGCGTGGGTTTATGGTTGTGGGTGTGATGAGTGCGACGTATCGAGTGACAAAAGGGAGGAAGATTAAATCATATCTTTTGTGCCTCTGTGGTGTCACTCAGAATTTATTCCATCGTGGAAAAAAGGAACCTCAGAAGAAGATAAAAGTGTGATTATTGGAGGTATTGACCATATTCTCTCTTTCTAACCTACGCAATGCAGGACCTTTGAAAAGTATCACTAGAAAAATTGTCTTTGATTGCACCACATATACACTAGAACTTGCTTTCGAGTATGTTATTTACACCTCATCTCATCTGTTATTTTTCCAACATTAGAGTTCGACAATATAACAGCCCAAACCCTAAAATGCACCACTCCATGACATCCTACAATTTGTTGAGCAACCAAAATTGGAAACAATATTTGCTATTGATGTGTTGAGTTTGAAAACAACACAGCATCATGATTTAAAAGATTTGAATTAAAAGGCCAAACAAGCTAGGACCTAGTATCCTTGTAGTCAAACTAAGAAAAGAAAACGTACAAAGATGGAGAAAAATACAGCATTAGAGTCTAGAGACCGGTGGATATATTATACGCTTAGTAGTAGTAGTAGTAGTGTATTCACTGACTTTACAAACGTTGATTAACCCACGCGCCATGAAAAGAGTGTGCTTTATTGTCTCACTTTTGAATAAAACGTTGATGTCAGAGTGTTCAATCATGGGCCTAGATTTGTGTTCAGATAAAGGTTGTATGAAGAAAAAGTATTCAGCAATACGGAAGGAAGGAAATATGAGTCATAAATTAATGCTTTGCTTGGTGGTAGTATTATGTTGCCTCTTCGAATACGCAAATCATGAAAAGCAATTAAACCAACACCAATTTTAAATTAATTTTTAGGCAGAATAAGAGAAGTAAGTACATATTCAACACAATACAGATCGGTGGCGGCCATGCATAATCTCCTACTGCAGCTTGCAGAAAAAATAAACGCCTTAAATTAATTAAGATCTAGATAGCAATATCACATTTCAAAAAAAAAAAAAAACAAGAGAAAAAGATGGCAATATCACTTTGAATCAGTCAAATAATTCAATAAAACACACAAATTATTTCCAGTACCCCTCTGGTGGCTAGATCTTTGCAAGTAGTTCAGATCTATAATCAACAATTATTGAAGAAAAAAAATTAGTGCAAAGGCGTTCAACCCTAGAGAGCTGAAAGCAAGAGCTGGTTCCTGAAACCCTAGACAGTAAATACATCTTAGAAATACAGGTTTGTATAAATAAATATAAAAAACGTTAATACACCAATATGGTAGACTATAATTTATTATGGGAAATTACAAGGGACCAAAACTTATAAAGTGAAAGAAAATTATGAAGGTATCCACTTTACAAAGAAATGGAAAATTAGATTATAAAGGTATTTATGTATTATGTACTATTTGAATAACCAGAGGGAGAAAGCGACTTTATTTATCTGATTTCACCATCCATCTTTTTGGCAAGCAAATATGAGGATCCTGATTCCTGCAGAAAGAAACAAAAATACAAGAGAGAAAAACAAACAGTGTTGACAAATATGCAAAACAAATACACAAAAATATGCATACCCGTGTCTCTCAGTACCCATAGCAGCTATTTTATTTTACCTCATAATATGCGAGGTAAAATGATATAATTGATTGAGATTTGTGTGTAAAAAAATCAGGAAGATTTTACAAAGAGAAGCCAACACAACTCTGTTGACAGTTTGTCCACCTCCGGTCGCAAATTAGTGATGAGATCGATCAAAGAAGGGTGGAGGAGGTGGACAGAATGCCAAAAAAAATGTGTAAGCAACACTTTGAGAAACCCACGTGAAATGAAACGTTGAGAGATAAAGGATCGAAGAAGATTATGAGATTTGATGGGTTTGGCGATTAATATTACTGCTAGTGTTATAGGGAGGGGTTAGGGTAAGGGCATATGCAGCCAGCCAGCTCTATTTAAGATGTGACTGACGGGGGATTTGGGAATAAATAAGACAGACGGAGGTGGGTGTCATTAATTCCCTCCCTCTTGTAATAATTTATTATTTTAAGATTACTTTTAAATTTAAAAAAATTATGAATATCATTAAAAAAAAATTGTGAATTTTTTTGAAAGAGGGTAAAATTTGGTTTAAGGACACCATTAACAATTTTACAAATTATAAATATTTATTGAAAAAGGTTGATTTTCAACTTTATGCTAAAAGTATTAGTAAAAAAAAACTTTAGGTTAAAAGTAGAACTTATGTTAATTAATTTTTATCAAAATATATAAGTATTTGCCATTTTATTTACCCGTGTGATTAGTTTTTATTGAATGATGATGATAGAAGAATCGCTCGTAATTCTTCAAAAGAAATGTATGTTTTCCTTAAAAAATAAATAAACTTAGAATATTGAAAAAGAGTTTTTATATTTCTAAAATATTTAAAAAAACGTAATTGAGATAGAATTTTTTTTATTAACAATGGTGATATTAATAACTGATTATAATTATTTTATATTACACGCAAACTCTAGCTATATTTTGATATTATTACAAAGTCAGATAACAACTAAACTAACACTTTCTTAGACAAACTTTTTAAGCTATTGAATAAGCTACTTTTCAAAATAACAATTGAATCTTCTTACTTGTAAAATGAAACAGGGGCTAGTAGTATGCAAAAGAGAAAAGAGAAAAAACAATAAAGAGAAAGAGGGAAAGAAAGGGCAAAAACAACGTGCGTAAAAGAAAAAAAAATTGTTTTAAAATTCTTATACAAATATCATTACTTTATACAAAAATATTTCTTAGATATTTAAATTTTCCTACACTTGCAACAATATATAATTAATCACATATAAAATTGTAGTTAATTCAGTTGAATAAATGAATAATATAGATCTCGTTTAAAATTATGGTTGATTGGAAATTGAATTAATCTTCTACTCAATAGAGAGGTTTTTTCTTAACGCAATTACCAAAATATCGCACTTAATGTAAGTTCGCTCGGTAAAACCCATTGCATCGACCAAACAACAAGAAGTCAAAAAAGCCATTCATGGCAAAACAAGAGCACCCCAAAAGTTATGTTAAGACACTCAATCCAAAAGTTGCATATTTGACGACGAAATAGGATAACTGATAATTAGTCGTCATAAAAGGAGGATCATAGCATAACCTTTTAAAACTTTGGTGGTGACTTTGACAACAAAAAGGACATATGATGTGTCAAATTCTTTAAAATGCATTTGATCTATTAGAATAGAAAAGTGTTATTTGAACAACTAATTTGATGACAATGATAATTTACAAGGAAATAGTAGTATTGGCACGAAAACCATAACGATAGAGAGAGATAAAGTATAAAATAATGTGAGTATGAGAGATAAAGTTGTCACCAAATAGATGTTCAAATACCATTTCTCATTAAAATATTAGTATTGTGTGTATTTTCTGATTTTTTTTGTTAGAGGTTCAAAATATAACTTGTTTTCCCTTGTGCAGTAACTGTAACTGCTTCAATTTTAGGAGGTTCCATATGCATAATATATTGGGTGGATGACAATATTTAAGTTTATTGAACTATAATTCATGTTTATCGTATATGTGTTAGTGTTGTCGTAGTATTTGTGATGTTTAATTGTTAATGTTGTAGTTTGATTTACCCGAACATCGTAGTGTACGAGCTTCTAGGCATTATCCTCATTGGTTTTATCGAACACCACTTTTCTGACTAATGTTGCCATGTTCGTGTGGTGTTGATACTATTGTGTATTGTTTGTATTTTAGAATATATCATTATTAATTTGTTATGGATGTGTTATGATGTCTAGAGTATTTGATATGTCATATGTGCGTTTGGTTTAATAGCTTGCAATTGTGTGTTTATTTTACATTTTAGTAGAAAATTAATTAGATTTAGTTTTCCATGGAATATGTGAATGCCAAGAAAAGTAAGAAGAAAAAAACCAATCTCTGGGCCCAGTAAAATATTTTTAAAAATCATACCAGCATCTCAATAGAAAGGCGATGGAGGAGTCGAGATGGTGATGAATATTAGTTTGAAGCACAATTATGTCCTAGTGCTACAAGGACAAATGGGAAGATTTATGAAAATACATCAATTTTAATAGATGAATATGATCATATGATGGAGAACGATACAAATGAAGACTAAAAGATACTTTTGGACGTACTGTCACTTGTAATGAAGTGGATGAATGTTGCATATCCTTCAAGTTACATTTTTTTTTTTGCTACATATATTTCAATTACTGAAATCGACAGTGCTAGTAATCATTGTAGTGGATCAAACTGTGTCGCCGACTTTGGTAACATATGTTCCAATTACTGAAATCAACAGCGATGAAGTGGATGCAAGTTACATATCCTTTTTGGCTACATACGAAATGGTCATTGAAATCGACGGTGCTAGTGGTGATTATGAGTGTTTAAATTCAATTTGATCTAGGTTAAAACCACAATCCAATCCAAAAACCTAAAACCGCCTGAACTTGGTTTTGTGAAAACCACTCAGATCGGATCGAGATTTGGATTGAATGGTTTAAACTAAACCACATATGTGTGTGTGTGAAAGCCAAGGAAAATAAGCACAAATTTTTTTGGCACAATAAAAGGTTTTATAAAATAGACTACCCCCAACACCCCCCCCCCCCCCCCCCCACACACACACACACACACACACACACACACGTTTTACACAAACAAGTCCAGATACGTCAAAATTTGAAAATTTTATGCAATTGAAAACTAAATTTTACTCTTTGCCATATCTATGACACGTAACCTCTAAAATGTTGGTCAATAGCTCCACACACTACAATAATCGTCATAAAAATCATACTCGAACGAAGGATTATTACGTGCTACTATATATGTTAAAGTGCACGTGGGTGCATGTGTGAAGTTGCATGTATTAATTTTGGTGTTTTTTTTCCTGTAGATTGCTATGTGTTCAATTTTTTTTATTTATTTGAATATTTATACATGTATAGACTTTGTATCTGGGTATGCTCTTTACACAATATATGCTTATGATAACTTTTATTTTAATTATTTTTTAAAATAAAAATAAAAAGTTCAAAGATATTTTTTCTCTCTCAATGTTTTGATACAAAGAAGATTCATTTGAATTATCATCCAATGGATAAACTTCTCAATTTGGCAAGAACATTGAATTTCCCTCAATGAAATTCAAACCACCGTTGTTAAGAGAAATTTCATAAAAAAAGATCATAACCAACAAATCATAAAGATTATCATAGATTAGTTGACATCTTAACTAGATTTTATCTCATTTCATTTTGATGAATTAGCATTTCAAAGTATTATTTAAAAATCTCAAATGATAAGTTTTTATGAAAAAATGTGCTGAAAATTAAAATATTTGACTTTTTTAAGAATAACTTTTTTTTTAAGAAGGTAAACTTGTCTACCGAAATTGACATTAAGGAGAATCGAACCTGAGACTTTAAGAGAATTGCACTCCAAGGTCTCAAGTCAACACCACCAAACCAACCCAAGTGGATTTTTAAGAATAACTTGTTAATTTGAAATCTTTGAAGACTGTTCTAGTTAGCAAGATCCACTGACATTTATTTAATTAGGAATACATGATCGACAATGTTGATCACAACCATTTTTCTTTGAGCATCTCTTATGGTGGAATTCATTTTGGATTTCATAGAGCACTAAGTAGGTAAAAGAAACCTAATCCTAAGTGAAAAAATACCCTGAACTTCTATCTTTTTCAACAAAATCATCACGCAATAAATCAACAAAACCTAAAGTAATATCTCTTTCTCCTTCCAGTTTACCTACTAAGAGACTAGTGTGAATATGATCTTCGCCTGACATACACAACGTTTTAGCTTCACAATAATGCATCATATTTATGCAACCCATACACACTTTGCACCAATGGTAAATAATTGTACAACTTTATCCACATTTTTATATTTTTTTTATTTCTACTCAATAATTGATTAATTTCCATGGTATATTGTTTAAAATACTTAAAAAAAAAATTACGGTACTTATTTGGGTTAAATATGTTTTTGATCCCTATAAATATACAACATTTTTGTTTTAGTCCATCTAAAAAATTTCTTCAACTTTTAGTCCCTCAAAAATTTTTCATCTTCACTTTTAGTCCCTCTTTTAAAGTAAACTCATATGTAGCATTCATATTTTTGAATAATTTTTGGTAGAAAAATTCATAATATTATAAGAATCTCTCCAAAAAAAATTTAGAATTTTTAAACAAAACATGAATTTAATATAAATTTTTATATTTTTGACGGTTAAAAATTCATATTTAATTGATGTTTTATAAAAGAATTCCAGTTTTTTTTTGGGAATTTATTTTACAATATAATACACATTTCATTAAAAAAATAAAAAAATAAACTTAAAAATAGGGACAAAAAGTAGTGATTGAAAATTTTATAAGGACTAAAAGTTGAATGAAAATTTTAAAAGAACTAAAACGAAAATGTTGTATATTTATAGTAAAGACCAAAAACATATTTAACCATACTTATTTTGTCACATCAAATTTCTCAAATGGAGTGAAAAATTAAGATATAAATCCATCAACTTAGGAAATCTTATATGACTTTTTCAATTGATACGCCAATATGTATCGAAGAATGAAAATAATCATGACTATCAATTTAGTATCTAAATTTTAAAGTACAACTTTCTATTAATTTGTCTTTAAATTATATATAAAAAAAAATACATATTTTTTCGATGACAAGCGTTAATAATTTATTGTTAAATTAATGTTTCCTACTTTACGTGAGTTTGAACACGCTCTTTATCCTTTAATTGATATCAAATAAACTACCATCCTCCAATTGCAACTTGATTGGTAGCTCCGTAAATGCAAGGGTTAAAACTTAAATTCCAGATTCATCACTTTTCGAAACTTATAATTAGACTATTTAATCAAAACAAAAATAAAATAAAACCACTCAATTCAATCCATGCTACTAAGCTGTTAGAGAATAATAATAAATTGACAAACGTTCATATATATGTTGCATTTGATAAACTACTTATTTTTTTAAGGAAACTTTAGAAACTACTTAAACTCTTTCAGTCTCATTATAACTGTCTAATTTGTGTCATGCGTTGTTCTTAAGAAAATACTCCTATTAATAACGAGTATTTAACCTTCTTTCACATTTCAACATCTTTTATCTCCTTTCTTCGGCATAGAATCGAACAGCATGGGTGCCCTAAACGAACCTCTGCAATATCCCGCTGCTCGTAGAGACGACTCTGTCGTTGACGATTACCATGGCGTCAAAATCGCCGACCCTTATCGGTGGTAACAACTTAACTCAAATTCATTCAACCATTCTTTTCCGTTATTCAATTTTTCATTCATATGATTTTTTCTTTTTTGAAGGCTGGAAGATCCTGATGCTGAAGAAGTGAAAGAGTTTGTTGAGAAACAGGTTCAATTGACGAATTCGGTGATTCAACAATGCGAAACAAGATCGAAGCTTAACGATACAATCACAAAGCTATTTGATCATCCTCGTTATGATGCTCCTTTTAGAAGAGCCGATAAGTACTTTTACTTCCATAACACTGGTCTTCAGGCACAGGACATTCTCTATGTCCAGGTTCGCTTTCACTTTCACCGTTTCACATCATTCGTGTTGGTTGAATTGTTAATGCTCTGCTTAGTTTTTTTTTTTTTAATTAGTCGGATTTAGGGTCTGTTTGGATTAAAACACTAATGAGATTGTTTGAGAGAACTTATGGAAACAACTTATGACATGTCCATAACCTGTTTTCAGCCTATTTAACTTAAATTTTCAGAAGCTGTTCAGTATATGTTTTGAATTCATCTGATTCAGGGCCTTTTGGATAGACTTATTTGAGTCCATTTTCTGTGAAACTGTTTAAGAGAGTTTATGGAAACTGCGAATGAAATGTTCATGGGTTGCTTTCAGCTTATTTTCATAAACACTTTAGTATAGATTATGAAAATAACTTATGAAAATAACCACTTGGGTTGGCCTAGTGGTATTGGCTTGGGATGTGGGAGTGTGCTCCTCCTCGAGATCTCAGGTTCGATTCTCTCTGGTGCCAATTTAGGTGGGCTAATTTAGCTTCTTCAAAAAAAAGAAAATAACTTATGAAAATAGTTTGACATTATTTTATCTTTTGTTATAGAAATAACTTATACGTAAGCACTTAATGAAGGGTCTTGCCAACGAGTGCCCTAAGGGCATTGGTTAAGAAACCTATAAAAAGAAAACTTGTCTCGAAAATACAAGTTAAACCTTTGTCAATATCATAATTACGACATTTCCCCATACAAACTTGCTTCTTTTGATGGCTTAACCAACGCCCCAAGGGCACTCATTAGCATTTTCCCTTAATTAATTAAGTTGTTTATCCGAACAGGTTCTAAGTTATCTTTTCATTTTACAGGATAGTTTGGAGGGAGAACCACAGGTTTTGCTTGACCCAAATGCCTTGAGTGAAGATGGAACTGTATCATTGAACACATTTTCAGTGAGTGAAGATGCCAAGTACTTGGCTTATGCGCTTAGTTCCAGCGGTAGCGATTGGGCGACTATAAAAGTATTGCGTATCGAGGACAAGAATGTTGAGCCTGATACTTTATCATGGGTTAGTATCGCCTTGTGCCTTTGCTAGAAATTAAAACAGGCATAAAAAGAGACCATTGATAATTTTTAATGTTTTGTTTCAGGTTAAATTTTCCTCCATTAGCTGGACACATGATAACAAAGGTTTCTTTTATAGCCGCTATCCAGCACCCAAGTAAGTGATGTCCTATGCTCTCACATTCTTTCCAGGAAGTGCATGTTTTGCAATTACATTTGACTTACAAATTTAGCAAAGTATAAATACGGAGTTTGTGCTTTTCAATTTAATAGTCCTCGTCAAAGATGATTTGAAATGGTATTTGTCACAAATTACGGCTTGATGCCTTTCTCATTGTTATTCCTTGTGTATATATAGAGGTTACAAGGCTATACATATAATTACACTAAATAATATATAATTACACTAAATAATTACAATTATTAGAAACAAATCAATTTCTGATTTATCTAATAAATATAATAAGGAGAACAAGCTAACTCCTTATTCACAGTATTATCTATATGGCGATCTTGTAGATAACTTATGTATGATTGTACTTGGTACTGGTAGGATTATTTTTATGTTGTGTTGATATGATATATGAATTTATTATTCTGCTTTTATACTGTAGAGATGGAGAAGTGGCGGATGCTGGGACTGAAACGAACTCTAACCTTTATCATATGCTTTATTATCATTTTTTGGGCACGGATCAATCAGGAGATATTTTGTGCTGGAAAGATCATGAAAACCCTAAATATTCGTTTGGAGGAATTGTTACCGATGATGGGAAGGTGCTTTATTATTGTCGTTAATTTAGAATTATCTGATATTGTCTTTATTTTTTTATGTGCATGTAAAATAAGAAAACATGCAATGGATGTCTCTGCGCTTTTAGTGATTTTACCAACATCAATGTATTTGATGATTCGCTGTTTTATGCCCTGCCCCATATTTGTTTTCTAGGAGGCATCTATTTAGATCTTCCTGATTTAACATTAGAATTTCTTGCTTTAGTAATCTCCTATGGGATCTATTTCTCTACTCTCTACAATATTGCTTTGCATAACTTCCATTTCAGCACTTTGGTTATTAATTGACCGAGTTTTTTTTAGGCAAGTGAGTAAGTGACTTAGTATTATATTACAACTTTGAAAAAATGTGTTTGGTCAATAGAATCTTCCTTTCTTTTTTTTTGACAAGAGAATCTTCCTTTCTTGAAGTGTCTTGCCATAAAACCTGAATATTTGCTCTAATTTTTTAAATTCTTATTCTTATGTAACAACATATCAAGGTAAGCAACTCCTTGTTATGTAACTTTAATACATCTAATTCCACGGAAGATATATTCATCACATAGCATTATAGAAGGTTGTTGGGTATAATGTTAAATTCATGACATTTGCAACTCATTGTTATGTAATTTTATGCATATGGTTTTAAATTTCCCATGAATCTGATTCTGTTTTTACTTGTGATGCAGTATCTCCTCCTCTATATTAGCGAAGGGTGTGATCCAGTTAACAAACTGTACTACTGTGACATGTCTGATCTTCCCAGCATATTCGAAAGTTTTCGTAGTGAAAATTCTCCCCTCCCTTTTGTCAAACTTATTGATAATTTTGATGCAAAGTATGATTACATTGCAAATGATGACAGTGTGTTTACATTTTTAACTAATAAAGATGCTCCAAAATATAAACTAGTCCGAGTAGATTTGGAGAAACCAAACACATGGGCTGATGTTCTGCCAGAGTCTGAAAAAGATGTACTTGAGTCCGCATGTGCTGTAAATGGTAACCAACTGATAGTAAGTTACTTGAGTGATGTGAAGCATCTTATACAAGTAAGAGACTTAAAATCAGGTTCCTTGCTGCATCAACTGCCAATTGACATTGGCACAGTTTATGATATTTCTGCACGGCGTGAAGATAATGTGGTTTTCATTAGCTTTACAAGCTTTCTGTCTCCCGGTATCGTCTATCAGTGCAACCTGGGAACAGGGATTCCTGATCTGAAGATATTCCGTGAAATTGCAGTCCCTGGGTTTGATCGCTCTGAGTTTCAAGTCAATCAGGTACATAAAAAATCTCCGTGCTGCACCATCCTCTCACTGTTAAGTTGCCTGTTTTGAATTCCAGTATTTGGTACGAAAACAGGCAGCAAAGTTGTTACATTGTTAAATAGGCTGTTTGGAATTCCTTTAGTCTGTATGGGTACAGGCATGCTATTTCTTTGAGTCTGTATCATTGTTGCTCGACTTGGTCTTTTTGATGTGATTTCCACATTTCAGGTTTTTGTCCCTAGTAAAGATGGTACCAAGATCCCAATGTTCATTGTTGCGAAAAAGGATATTGTTTTGGATGGTTCACACCCGTGTCTGTTATATGGATATGGTGGTTTTAACATCAGTATTACACCATCCTTCAGTGTTAGTCGCATTGTACTCACAAAACATTTAGGTTTTGTTTACTGCATTGCGAATATTCGTGGTGGTGGAGAATATGGGGAGGAATGGCATAAAGCAGGTTCCCTTGCTAAAAAACAGAATTGCTTTGATGACTTCATTTCTGCCGGTGAATACCTTGTGTCCACGGGTTATACCCAACCCAGAAAGTTATGCATCGAAGGTGGAAGCAATGGTGGCCTTCTTGTTGGTGCTTGCATAAATCAGGTCTGGTTCATTTGCTTTGTTTTTCCATTTCTAGGCCACACTTCCCATTAAACAGCTCTCTATTTATGCTAGATTTTTTCCTTTCCTTTATCTGTACAGAGACCTGAGCTCTTTGGCTGTGCATTGGCTCATGTTGGCGTTATGGACATGCTACGGTTCCACAAATTTACCATAGGTTTGTTTAGATTCATTATGTCCAGTAGCGCTTGCGCTTGTTTAAAGAAATGTCACTTGCTGATTCTTAATTGTTACTCAGGTCATGCTTGGACCTCAGATTATGGTTGTGCAGACAAGGAGGAAGAGTTTCATTGGCTAATCAAGTGAGTTTTATCCTGTCCTGAAATATCAAGGATAAATTTCAATATGTTAGGAAAGAAGTTCTATACTTAAGTACCTTATTTTCTTTAATATATATCAGCGGAAAATTATTAGTAAGTGCTGTTAGTGGAAGCGGGATAATGGTAGGGTCAGGTTAGAGTTCTCATAATATAGATGCATAAGAGAGAAATAGGAATTACTTATATAGTACATATCAGTAAGTGAAAATCATATCTCACGTCTTAAATATCTGTGAGACAATCCCTTTGTTGGACCTTGGATTAACATCCCTTTGTTGGACTATTGTTAATCACCACCGCTGGTCCATGATATCATGTCCATTTTGATTTTGTTTTCTTTTCCTGGAGTTCATAAGCTAACACGTGCATGTTCTTGTTTTATAATCAAGTTGTTATGATATTTACATAAGAGATAGTGTCATTAGACCAAAGTTATTTTCTTACGTCACCGTCGCATGATAATTATCATTTATCAATCAATATAATGGAGGACAACAATGAACTATATAAATATCAAAATGATGCCGACGAATACCTTGTCTTTCATGCTTTACCTGAAGCTGAATCTCGATGGTATACGTTTCGTGACTGTTCAATAATTATTTCTTATGGGGAATTGTTGGTTGGTGTAAACTCACATATTCTAGCAGTATAGACTGCATGGTATTCATAATTATTTCCTGGCATAAGTTGAGGATTCTCATTACCATTTTATCCTCATATTTTGAGGTTCATCTGGAAAAAAGTAAATAATATATCTGCTTTCCTGTTGTTTCTCAACCATGTTTTGAAAGAGAGATTGCTTTATGAACTCCTGTGGTTATTATTATTTGGATATGTTTTGGTAGGTATGTTTTGAAATATGATTCTGTTATTATCTACTGCTTTAGGTACTCACCATTGCATAATGTCCGGCGACCGTGGGAACAGCATCCTGACAAGTCAATTCAATACCCATCAACTATGTTGTTGACGGCAGATCATGACGATCGAGTTGTGCCACTACACTCATTGAAGCTATTGGCGGTTAGTGGGCTATACAAGCATATAGATTTTTTCATTGAAAACACAACTTATATTTATTGAATTATGTTGCAAGTAACAGAATAAGTGGTTATAAACTAAAGAAATTAACAAATAGTTGTCACATAGGGGGAGGATAGGTAGTCATTTTTGCGTGACCACTGGGAGGAAAAACTCATTCCAGTCGTCGCAATTTACCACCCTTTTCCTTTTCTTCTCTCTATCTCTCTAATATAGTTCCAATTGTTGCAGACCATGCAGTATGTGCTATGTAGTAGCTTGGAGAAAACTCCCCAAACAAACCCTATAATTGGTCGCATTGACTGCAAAGCTGGACATGGAGCGGGTCGTCCAACAAAGAAAATGGTAACAATTATGGTTTCAGGTTGTTTTTCCTTTTTCTACATTTTATATATTATGTCTGAAGTTGATTATATATATTTGTCAGATCGATGAAGCTGCTGATCGGTACAGTTTTATGGCAAAAATGTTAGAAGCACATTGGATCGAATAGAGCCCACTCGATCACAAAGTATATATAAGAATGGAATAAAATTTCTTTCAGGCAATTCGGCAATACCGGCAAACCAATTCATTTCTCTGTTCACTTCTAACAAGAAAACATTTTGAACATGAGATTGTTAGCGAAGTGGGAATATGATTAAGTTACCATTCTACCATACCCAAATGAATTGTCAATCATTTATTTTGAATTATTTTCATTATAAATATATAAAAACATTGGTACTTAAGAAATTGATGTGGTAAAGCTTCAATTACTTGCCTGTAAGCTTTCCGAAATGTGAAGATGATGTACTATTCTTGTGCCCTAAGGCACAAGTTAAACACCCCAAAAAGAGCAACTTTGTATTAGAAAACATAATATGTTAACTATTAAGAAATTAAATGCATGACTTTTGATACGTATATTTCTATAATGAGTTACTTAACATGTATCTTTGAGGATACAACTTAACATTTGCCTTAAATATGAAAGACTCGTATGATAAGTAATCTTTTCACAGGCTTTCATTGGATGCTATGTCGAATGTCTAAAAACTGTTTTGTTATTTTGAATGCAATGGTTGGAACTTGGAACCAACAAATTCTAAAGAAAACATTTATTTTCTAAAAACCAAGAATGTGAATGACAACATGAGGCACATCAAGGAAATAAATACATGTATTCCAACCCAAGGATACCGATTCACTTGGTAAAATAAAGTCTGATTGTTGTTTCTACTATATATAAGAACAAAATTGTGCTCTAGTAGACAACCGTACATAAATAGGTATTCCCTCCGTCTGTTTAAATTTGTGTACGATTAATGATTATGGAAATTACAGCTCTAAACTAGCATATCAAATGTTTGTATTAGTTTTTTTTTTCAATTGTTGTTGTATTTAAGGGACGACAACCAAACCATATTCACTTGATTTTGAAAATAAAAACTTGATTGGCTCATAAAGTTCAAAGCACCATAATTACTTGGTCCAAATTAGAGGATTAAAAAATATGATTAACTCAAAAATGAATTTAATACATTAGTGATTTAAACTGCAATAATAAACTGTTATTGCTGCAAGTTTCATATAAACTTGTGTGAAAGAAATCATGAATCAGGGCAAAGTCAAACCATTAGTTTACTTAATACTGCAAGTAACTTATTATTCTATTCAAATACCTTCTTTTTTTTTTTAACATTTATCAAACACTATTACATTTAATTTAAAATCGCCATCAGTGCATTTAGGTATTATTGTAAACATAAATCTTAGGTGGTAAAATACTATAGGCACTATTCTCCACTAAAAGGATAGTATAACTGTCGCCAACTATTTTACAAGAGTGAGAAAAAAATTGTAACTTGAAAAAATTCTCTTTGCAACAGAAACGGTAAGAACAATACTTATGGTACTGTGTCTAAATTTAGTCCTTATTCCAAACATAAATAACTGGACGGCATAACTTGTTCATTTAGAGCATTATTGTCTGAGCTATATTCAACTGAACTCCTTCAGAGTGATGAGTTCAAACCACGTAGATCAACGGAACCAGAAAGGACTGTCCGTTTTCTCTCTTTCACCAATGTCCTGTAAATAACCCTGCACAATTTTAAAAATTCAACTTATAAAATGAACCTGAATTTCCCATGCATTCAAATAGGACAGCGAGAAACTTTAGGTAACAAAAGTATGTTAGAAACTTTTAGATAGCAAAAATATGATAGAAGGGTATTGTAAAAAATAATATCTTTGCGAATGTATTGAACAGTGAACCTACCTCGAGCCTTCAAGCCACATCTCGGTAACGAGAGTCTCACCAGGGTAGACATGTAGAAGAAAACGGCCAGTTATGCTTTTTATCCTGTCGGGATCTCCTTTGCATATACTTTTGATAATTGCCCTTACTGCAAATCCTAATGTGCACAACCCATGCAATATTGGCTGCGAGAATCTTTGGCAATCGGTTAAAAACATTAGATTAGTTGTACAATCGAGAAAATCCATATAATAAAAAATGATCACAAAGAGAATGGTCGCAAACTGATGATATTATATCTTAATTGCTAAATAACCCCTTTGTCTATGTATTTAATTCATATGATCAATCCTCTTTAAACAAGCACACCAGTAATTTAAATGGAGTAAAAATTACAATCTAATTGAACCTCCGGCATGCAAAAGACAGGATGAGAGAACTAACCCGGCAACCTTTGCAAACAGGGGATCTGAATGCAGAGGATTGTAATCACCAGATAGTCTGTAGAGCAATGCCTGCCAAACAGAAAAGATATTCAGAGTTTGTATATCATAAATCATAACGAAGCATGTCTAAAGCTTTCAGATAATTTGACACCTAAAAGATATAAGACTCTACAATATAGTATATCTACTAACCAAAGTTGTAAAGTATTTAAGAAAATGTAAAAGCTCAAAACTCCATATAGTAGGCATGATTTAATGTCTTAGAGCAAAATTTGTTACAAAGAGAGTAATAGAGAAGGCAAGGAAAATGTAAAGACTGTAAATCGCATGTAAAAGCACTATTTCATATCTTAGTTAACAATTTGTTACAAAGAGAGAAATAGAGCAAAGACAAGGAAAGGGGGAATGGAGAAGAGAAAAAAAACCATTTCTTGTAAATGAACAAGCCAATTTATTTCAAATAGGATTGAATAGCTACAGCATACCTGAGATGGGTGCGTACGATCCTCAAACACTGCAAAAGGCTTACTTTCAGGAATTTTTACAGCAGAGGTCTGGTTTGAAGGGTAATTTGAGTAAGAAAATGGTTTAGATGACTTCGAGAAGCCACCAGCACCACGTAGGTAGACTGTTGTCCTGCAAGCAACTTGCTAGTTACTACTAGAGTGTGAGTGTAACAAAACATTAAAAGGAAAGTTTTCGGTTTTACCTGTTCATGCATAATAAATCGCCAGACTCTTTCTCGTAACTTTTTGTTTCGATCTCCAAAATTGCTGCTTTGCCTGAAATTTAAGCAACATCATGTCTTCAAGAAGAATTTAAGAGTAAAGGAATAAAAAAAATTGACAACATATGCACAGCATATCGTTAAGTAAAAATTCTTATGGCAATTCAACCTTTGTCATGCAATCCTGCAAGGCTGACTTTATTTTGTATCTGTAACAATAAAAGACATATTATGAGCCCATATATATATGAAGATCAAGAGAAAATAATCAGATATCAACCTGAGCATGCTCACAAAATTCGCTACTATTTCATAATATCATACTTGTAAAGGTCAGGTGTGGAAATGGAGAGATATTTTGGGGTCAAAGAAGTTTGTTTTAAAAGAATCTAATGCAAATTAGATAGACTAAAGTTAGTCATACAAAATCTAATCTTATCACTAACTTGCATCAAATCATTTTACCCGCATTTTAATTAAATACGTAATCGGCATCCCATTCTTCTCAAGTAAACGTGGTTTTAGTATATTTTACTTACTAAGTCATATTGGAATGTAAATGCCACAAAGAAAAGGCAAGTATTTCACATACGCATAGAAACAATGAAGTACTATTATCAATTTCTACAAGATGGGAGCATCTATAACATAAAATTTCATTCACGTCTATTATCAATTTGATTTTCCTTGGAATTTCATTTAAAATGTTGATGTATTGAGCTAAATTTGGAACAAGAAAACATTACTGAACATTTTACTCAAGTGTCATAGAATGTCAAATATTCATTAAAAACCTTACATGGCAGCTGGAAGGAAATGGTTTGTACAGCTCTATGTATTGTTGTCCATGCAGCAGAAGGCGTGGATCATATCTGTCATACATAAAGTTCTACTTCGGGTTAAATATCAGAAGAGGCAAAAAGGGATGATCACATGGACTCAATCAAAATGACAGAAAACTAAGTATAGAATTATGCTTTCATCCATAAAATAAATTCATGAAGTGTACGCACAAACATATTGAGAGTAGTGAACAGCACTTACTGTAAGCCTGGAATATCAAAACCACTTGACAATGATCCAAGTGAAAGTAAAGCAGCAAACGTAGGCAAGACCTAAAGCGCAGAAAATGATGCATAAGTCAGAAATTTTTAGCAACAACATTGTCTCAGCAGGGACAACCTAAACAGAAATGAATTATTAACAATATCTTGTCATAAGTTAAGATTGAACAAGATTCTATTACATTACACATATACCAAGAATATCTTAAAAAGCAAAGTTGTAACAAACTTCTGACCATTAAAACAAGTGGACATAAAATTTAGGTTACAAGAGAATAAAAGGCTTAAAGTAAAAATTTAGTACTAATATAATTTGAAAATAAACAATACCTTGATAAACTGCTGACCATTTTCATCGTAAACATATTTAAGCTCGTCTTCATCAACAGCATTCGATGCACATGCCCCTATGCCTAAAGCATAAAGTGCTACATCTCTGTTGAACATGTATTTGAAGCATGATTAGATTACTCATACATTTTCTTTTCATTGAAACTCATTTCAACAACTTTAATTTTTGTTGATCTTATCGAAAGTTTGTGTTAAGGAAGGTCATACCTTTCAGTATAAGAGTAGGTGGTCTGCAGTCCATTCCATGCAATCAAAATGAAAATAAAAGTTTAGAATTCAATTTAGTTTCTGTTTGGGTAAACAAGTTAATTCAGCGTTTAAGGCTGTGCAATGCCAGATTTTGAGCTTATAGCTTATAAGCTCATATGAAATGCAAACAAAATAAAATAAGAATCTGCGTAGGGAATTGGAATATACCTAGCAGAAAAGAACGAAGGTAGCACGTTTTATTCTTACAAATTTGGCGTTTATGATAATAGTATATGGTTTTGTTGTGTGTTGTTATGAGTATGACACTTATACAAACATTTTATGTACCAAAATCTAAGAACAAGAGAGAGAGAGAGAGAGAGAGAGAGAGAGAGAGAGAGAGAGAGAGAGATAAATACATCTTGAAAGTTGTGGGAAATTGCGAGTGCAGGGTCGAAATCTGATGTACCCGCCATCAAGCCTGTAAGAACGATCGATCGATCACGAAGACAAATTAAACTAAAATGAATAATTAATTACACATGGTTATGTTATGATTGAGAGAAAATAAAGATGCGGTGCAAGTTGCGTGTTTACTTACCTTCGCAGGTTCAACGGGATTAGGCTTCTTCTGCAAACACGACAACCGAGTGCTAGAAATGAACATACAAATCCCTTGTTTAATGAGAGAGTGATAGTCACTATGCACTTGCCACATATGGTCGGGGTACAATGTACTTAGACAGACATTGTTTAAGCAGAAATGGTAATTGTATAACCATCTTTTAACCATCTTTGAAACAATTATCTATGACTTTTTTTTTTTAGTCTCACCTCATATAATTTAAAAACCGATATGTAAAATTGTCATCTTCATGTAAAATTTTAAAAATTCTTTTTTTATGATCATTTTGAACCTTCAACCTCCTTCACCCACAAATCATCATAGATGTGAAACCAAGATTAAAGATTGAATCAACATCTTTTTCATTGATCGGTACTCTATTCATAAAGGTTAGTGAATTTCATTATCGAAAAGTTTCTATTTATATGCGTTTCTTGTTTTGTTACGAGATTGCCTTCGTGGACGAAGTATAAAGTAGACGTGAATTTAGATTAAGTATTATTTCGGTAGATGTGAATTTAGACCTTATTTAAGATTATGTATCAATTATTAAGGTAAACGTAATTTGATTTTACGTGTGCACTATTACTCATTGTGATAGGCTAGTGTAAATTAAGTTTACTTATGTACAATTACCATACGAGGTTGTGTACAATTACTCACTATGATAGATTAGTGTAAATTCAATTTACGGATGTATAATTACACTACGAGGGGTTAATGTAAATTCAGTTTACATATGTACACCTTATGTAGAGTGCACGTGAACAGATTTACACATACACGCACATAAATTTAGTTAACTTAACTCATAGTTTAAAGGGTATATTGGTCATTCCAGAATTTAACTTAGGTTTTTTGAGGTGTGAGTACTATATGTCATTATCTATGACACTCTTACGTTTTTATTTTGCCTCTTTTTATTTTTTTTGTCCAAAACAAAATGAAATAGAATTGTCATCACAAAAGTTGTCACTTATACATAAATAAAATAATATTTCATATATTTTAAGTTTGAACTCATCTTAGTTGATCTGGTGGTGTTGGTGATTCTTCCCGATACCAATGTTTGTAGGTTAGTTTAACTTCTTCAAACAAAAAACGGCATTCGTGACACTGTCTCTATTTTGGATTGTCGGTAATATAAACATCCCTTTTTTTTTTACTTGTCACTTATATAAATAAAATTTAGGGAAAATAAAAAAACTGTTATAATTTATTTATAACTTTCAAAGTCCAAATTAATTATAACAAATTTGACCTTCTTCAAAAGAAAAAAAAGGAAAAAAAAAACTTGACCAACTCCCCTAAATTAATCTCCTCAAAAAAAAAAAAAAAACTCCCCTAAATTAATATGAAGAGAAAAACAGAGTTTCGTGCCAGACTGCCATCACCAGCTGACTCAAGCATATGAAGATCAAGATAATCGTAGCAGTGTGTTTCAAATTTTTTTTGATTTATATGAAATAGTATACGCATCACACTTTATATTACATATTATGAGAGAGAAACAACTGCTGGCAGGTATCACAGTTACGTTCAAATTTAAATCATAAGTATTCTTGTTTATGTCAACTATTATGTGTCAGTGGTTACCAATACAGATTCAGTTCAGTCTCTTACGTTAATCATACTTAAGCTTCAAAATCATAAATAATTCAGAATTTTTGGGCGTCCCTGCTGTGATATGCTGTAACAAAAGGACACTGCAGAAGTGAAAAGGATATGTATATTATAGCAATTGAAACTCATAGAGTTCCACATTCAATACATCAAATGAATCAGCTTCTTAGCTAAGTGTGAAATACCAACTTCTGCAATCCGTGTCACCATGCTTTAAAATAATACTAGTAAAACTTTAGATAATACAAAGGGAACATATATAGTATTGTTTTTCGGCTGGGAAAGAATGTGACCTCGAGCTGAGGTCTTTCAGACTCAAACGTGGTGGTCGTTCTTGATTCGACAGGAGCACAACATATATATTTGAAACACTCAAACAATAAAATTATAAGTAGATAAGTTAACTACTTTTCACGACTCTAAAGCTAGAATGCCTTCTCAAGCATGGAATGGATGCTTTTAAACCTTTGCTAGCTCAAAGGGGGCGGGTATGTCTCCCACTTGCCCTACCACAGAGACGTGCATTCTTTGGAATAGGGAACTCGTCTCTGATTGAGGTTGATGCTGTGTAAACACGTAAATAAAATTGTTGGCCAAGATACTGTCGTGCCCAAAACTCGGTCCTCAAGTTCCACATTCCAACGTTGTCAAGTGCAACATAAATAGCCGTCCATGAATAGGGATATACCTTCAAGAAAATACAAAATCAAATATTGCATCAGTTAGAAACAACAGAAATTGGGGAATCTCAAATAACAGAAAGAAGACCAGAAAGGTTAAATATAGAAACAAATTTTTATTCAAGAGTCTCACACACTATCTGATTAAATACTGTTAACTAGTAACTGAACGGGTAAGTAACTAGCTAACTAGTAACTGGTTGTTTGCATTCTGAATTACTAACTTTACTCAACCACTATTTAATATGATTCTCACCTGAGTGGTGCAACGCGCTACTGCATCTCGAAGATTGTACCCGTTTCTGCTAGAAGTTGTCCACTGTCCTCCATCCATACTACACATTGAAATAATTTTAAGTCACAAAATGATAAATTTTAGAAATTCTAGAGACGCAATATCAGTAACATGGTAGTTAGTTTATATACTTCTTTTACAGAAGTAAAAAATATGTTACAAATACAAATGTCAAATAAATAAGTAATGTTCAAAGAAATTGTAATACTTCAATATATAAGTAAATAACTGGTAAGCATTAAAGTGAAAGCATAAGTAGAAGTTGGATTTGTGCAGTGTGCTCACCCAACAACAAAGAAAGAGTAGCCATCAAGATGATAGCTCTGAACAATATTCTCGTTGTTTTGGAAGACAATCTCAACAAAAGATCTGTAATCAGCTTGCATCACAGATGTGTCAAGGTAAAGGCCACCACCAGTGGGTCTCTCAGATATGCTTCCAACACGAAAAACACCGGAGATTTTGAAGTAATCGGCGAGCTTAAGAGGCGTGTCTGGGGCAACATAAGACACACTGTTTATTCCATATCTTTGCTTGCCATTAACCTGGCCAGGAGAGCTAGCCAGAATGATTGTCTTTGTTGTGTTTATGAGACCATAATGGTAGGATCCTTGTGGGTTAGGCCTTGGTCCACTTGCTGTAAGGTTAGTCCTGAAATTATGGATCATAGCTTGAGTCACAATAATCATTTCATGCACTGTCAATGATAATTATACAAACAACATAAATATTGTGATGTTGTAGTCATTTTTTTGAAGAGTAGGAATCGAATTTGGTATCTCAAAATTTACAACACTCATACAAACTGTGCATGAAACACTTGTGCTAGACCTGAGTGGTGAGCAGTCGATTTAAAAGTATTTGATATTGAAAATCTTTGATCATAAAAATCTTTCTGAATCAGACAATTTAGTCTATGAAAGTTTTAAAGACTAACATGATTGAGGGTTTTAAAATTCAAAGATTGTTTTTAAAATTTGTTTAATTTCATGACCAAATTGACATTGAACTTTAAAGACTTTTTTAATTGGAGGACAGGGAAAGTAATAATAATTATAGTGACAATACTGACTGTTTCCGATAAGATTTGAACTATGTTCCATGAGGTTACAAGGTAAAAACACTCACCACCGAGTTCATAGTCGAATTTTAGATACTAAATTAATAATTCAATTAGTTAATTTTTTTATTCAAGCATAGTTAATTTTGTAAAACAACAATGTAGATATTATTCAAAGCAGCTTAAAAATGAAATACCTGATTGAGCGGGCCTGGTTCAAAGACCAATCAACTTGGATTGTAGGTCCACCAGGAGGTGGGCCTGATACTGCGCCTGCAGAGTTGCTATAGCGAAGCACCGCAGTGGTGGTGAGGATCTTAGAGGAGAATCTTGTGGAAGCCACAACGTAGTAGTCCTGAGCAGGTTGATCAGCGGTTACTAGCACCGAGTAAGATTGTCCCACATGAACATCAAGTGAGGAGTATGTAGTTTGAAGTGTGTGTGTTCCTTCCACTTCTACCAGCTTCAATTTGTGGTTTTGAATTCGAAAGTTAAGGGAATGTTGCAATCCCACGTTTGATATCCTAAGCCTATAAGTCTTTCCTGTTGTGTACAAATGATGATAAGCATTAAAACTAGATTATTTGTTTGTGTGTTTACAACATTTTCTTTTTATTTAATTTAATTATTACATACCTTGTTCAACATTGAATGATAATCCATTAGGTCCACGACCATTGATGAGGACTCCATCAGGTATAGGAAGCTTCTTTCCATTATCAAGATGGGCTTTCAGAGTCTGCATAACATACTCATAATGTTAATAAATTCCTTACAGATTACAGAACTGGGAGAATTGAAGTTGAATCACATAATCATTTAGAATGTGTGTTTTTTTTTCATCCGGTTAAAATACACAAATTTGATGAGTTTTTTGTTTTAAGCAACAAAAAGAAAACTTCATTTAAAATTTGATTAGATTAGAAAATTTAAGTCAAAATATAGTACTAATCCATAAAAGTTCAAGTAATTGATCTATTGTTATTCAAAGAGTATCATTTTGTTGGATATATAGGCTGTTTTTTTTTTTGGTTACATATATATAGGCAGTTAGTATTAATATGTAATAGTAGTATACTGGTATAAGTAAACTTATACTCCCCAGTGTCCATTGGGTGGCAGCAGAGGTATCTTATGCAGAAGTCAATAGTATTTTATAGCCAAGAAAAGGTTTTTTAAATAATAATTTAAAAACAGTTTTTTTTATAAAAGGAATTAACAAAAAGTTGATAGGTAAATTTTTTTTTTGGCGAAAATAGTGAAAAGTTACTAAGATTTTTTGCATGAATTTTTTGTCAGAAATAATAAGCATAACGAAAACAAATATTGAACCTGGATAACCATAGAAACTGTCTCGTTTAAAAACACATACTAGTACTACTTTGTTGTAGTCTAGCAACACACCATTTTTTTTAACTGTAGCAACGCATTAATAAACAAATACATATATAGAGCATTTTTATGCTTACGATAGTAAAAATTACACTCATAAACACATGCACCGGTTTTTTTTTTCTTTTTTACAACAGTTTTGAGTTTTATAACTTGAAAATTCATGATTCAAAAAGACTCGATTTTCTTACAAGTTTATAACTTATTTATATTAAGTTATAACATTTTTTTATAAGTTAATTTAAGTAGCTTAAAACTTATAGATTCAATACTAATATAGTTTTTCCTCTATGAGGATTGCAATACTAATATATTAAATTGACAACGTGTCGTCCCCGCTGTATTGCATTGAAAGTTCAAATTCAAGAAGTCTCTAATGAGTGATCACCGCTTGGCAAAGAGGCAATTAAATACGTTGTCAGATTGGATAGAAGAGGGTGTTATCCCTTGGCACACAACTCAAAATGGAATGAAAAAAACAAATGCAATTTGTCATGAACGAGTAATTGTGTTTGATTGCCGCCAATCAATCTGTACTCTGGTAAGAATATTTGGGGGATGAAACTGTAACCACTTCGTAACTAGCCAGCAAACCAGTTTCTAGTACTTCTAAATCTAAATATTTGATTGCGTAGCATTTTCCAATATCGAACGCGTCCTTCATTTTAAAAATGAAAGAAAGATGTGGTGGGAGTTGAGTGATTAGCACTCTTGTTTTTTCAGCTTGGAGATCATTTTAATCATTCCTTACTTATGTTTCAAACAATCTAAGGTATGTAAAGAAATGAAAATAGAATTTAATTTTTCTACCGTTTTTTTAATTCATACGCGCTTCTCGTGTAATTTTCCTTGTTGTCAATCAAGTGTGATCGTTCGATCGATACAAATATTCCACTTTCCTTGTATTTAATTTAAAAATCATACAAATAAATTTTTTAATTGGTTGAGAGTGTAACTTTCTATTAACATTTCTTCTCTTTAAATAAATATTATTATTATATTGTTTAGTGAATGAATATAAGAGAATGAAATATATACTATGAAAAGAAGGCAACTTAATTAATTGTATCATACCGTATGGTTGGACTTGTACCAATCACCAATAAGGACAGTGTAATCTCCAGCTGGTTCAGGGAAAGGGACTGGAATTCTAGGTCTACTGAGTATCCTAATGCCTCCAAAACCACCAGCTGCTTTTTGAAATGCTAGAGATGGAAAGTAGTAAAAGCTTCCAATTTGATCCTTCACTTGAAGTATATAAGTGAAGTTCCTCCCTGGTGGGATGGGGCATGTTGTTCCAGAAACACCATCTTCGAATGAGTTCCTCCTCTGCTGGATCCCATTCCTGCAGTTTCATTCAATTAAATCCACATTCCTTAAATGGATCAGTTGGTGTCACATTGCCATATCTACAATTGCCCTTTGGGATCCAATTGAAGTAACAAAAAATCTACCACTAAATTCATGTAATAATATTTATTCAACTCACATAATACAAAGCTTTGATTAAATGTGCCATAAAATAAAAGTTTTAACTATGTCATTTTTGGGTACAATTATATGACATTTAATGGATAGTTAAATATATTTTTCGTTAAAAAAAAGTTAATTTTTTTTAAAAAATTACGTACTTTTTTTACAATCATAGAAAAATACTGTAATGATAAACTTTTATTAACTTATGATAAGCTAAGCTCACGAGAACAATCATAACTGTTTATTTAAAAAGTTTATGAAAATAATTTATAAATTTAAAAGTTTTTTTTACAAATAATTTAAGTAACTTTTTTTAAATTAAAACATTTAAAAAGTGGCGCACGTGATTTTGGACAAACCAAGATGGAGTAGGTGGTAAGCTATAATGGATTCCAGCAAGCTAACAGCCAACGAAAATAGTAAAAGGTAAATTGATGATGATGAATCATGGATGGGACAATAACGTAAGTATTGCGTTTTTTTCAACCTTACAATCTTACATAACGACCAACTTCAACAACTACTTCTGGAAACTTTACTCTCTTCAATTCAATTTCCTTTTCTCCATTTACTAGGAGTAGTTTCTTCTACCACATAATTCCGACAATATGCCATAATGGTTGCTTTCTTGTTAGTCCAAAATTATGAATTAGATTATAACTCCCAACTAGTAACATTAATACCTAATTCCATTAAGTACCATGATCATGTGCTTTTGCCTTTTTAGAAAGGAAAAAAATGTGACAAAAACAATATTAATTGATATATGAAAAAACAAGTGAACCAGATCTGGATCCGTGTCTAGTGTCCACACATTTGATCCGGCACATGGGAGACTTTAGTGCTGCCATTATTCACTAGAGTCATATAACAAACATCCAAAGTGGAGAATTGCCTTTTTTATTTTTATAGATAAATGCAACCCACATCAGCATCAAACATACATACCCTTAAGTGTGTCAACACTAATCACATGATTATTTGGTTTCAATTAACTTTTTGTGCTTTGAGTTTTATATTGTTATTTATAAATCTATTTTAAAATGCAAGATTGAAATTGAGATTGGTAATAATTTAAATGTTTGAACAGAGAAGAAAGAGCTTGTACCATGAGATGAGAAAGGGTTCATTCAAACTGTTGAAGACATTGATAATAAGGTTGTCGTTTGTAACAGAATGAATGTCTGGACCAGGAAATTGGCCATTGATCAATATACCCTGTAAAAATTAAATTAAAAAAATGGAGTTAATCAATGTTATGAAATTGAAACATATAATATAGGAAGAAAACAAAAGCATGAGAAAGTGAGATTGAGATTTGATTTGAAATGAAACACACGTACCCTTTGGCGAACTCCAAGTGGGTAAATGTCACCGTAAGTAACATTCCAGTTGAAGAATTTATAGGGATCTTCAGCTGAAGTAATGTGGAACAAAGAAGTAGCAACACATAGAAGCAAGGCTCCAACAGCAGTTAAATTGAGAGTCATTTTGCTCCCACACACTTAACTAACAAAAACTCTTTTGCCTCTCTACGCGGCAATGCTTACTCTAAATAGTTGTAAATGTTAATTGGAGAGAGAGAAAAATAGACTTTAAAAAGAGGTGGGGGAGGGGTCAGAAATGATTAGGGAGGTGCGGTGCAAGAAGGGAAGGGAGTGATGTGTACTGGTATGGAGTATTAAAGTGTGAAAAATGTTAAAATAAAAGAGAGGGAAAATTGAAGGGAATTCATTTGGAAGGATATACTATTGGACAATGATAATAATGTTTTTGCTTCAAAGGGTGGAAATGAAGTGGGGAGTGTCGGTCGTGGGGTCCACAGATGAAGGTTAATTATAGTGGGTTTGTCTTCCACATGGCTTTCCTTTTGGTGGTGTCTTACAACCTGCAACTGTGGGTGACTAGGTGGGGAAATGTTTTTGTTTGTTTTCATTCCTACGGGCGAGGCACGGTGATTCGCTCACACATGTGACCTCTTGTATCAAAACAACTCAAGAGAAGCCTCGAAGGCCACTTCTCTGATAGTTTTTTATACTCACGGTATAAGTTTACTTAAACTACTCTTTTTAAGAAATTTATTAACATTTTTCTTTAAGTTTGTAAATGAAGTGACAAATGTATAACTGCGAGGTTTCATATTTGAACTTAGATAAATATGTACAACCTAACAACACGAATAATTGAGTTAGGTGTTACAAACGCTTTAATGATCTATTGATATTATTAAATTTGCATTACTTTAGTTTAGGTTTAATAGGTTCTCTCATCGGTATAAGCATTACTAATAGAATGTGAATATCAAATACTCACTCTGATCCCTATTACGAGAAAAAAAAATTACGTTTTAAATTCATAGAATAATCAACGTATCTAAACTTATACTACCTCTGTCCCTAAATATAAGACCCTTTTAAGAAAAAAAATTCTCTCTTTTTATAAAACCCTTATGATATCTCCAAGTACATTAATTAATTCTTTGCACACATACCCTTATTTATTTATATCTTTTTCTTCAATCAACATTAAATACTATATTGAAAACATACACTAACTCTCTCTCTTAAAGGATAAAATTGTAAAAATAATAGTAATTACACACAAATTTATTACCACTTTCAATTTTCTTAATTCCCGTTGTTTTTTCAAAAGGGTCCTATAATTAAGGACGGTGGTAGTATAAATCATGATAGATTTTTTTACTACAATCTTGTACTGTGTCAACTAATGTATGTATATGAACTCTATTCAATTTATTCCTCTCTTTCTCTTTCTTATAGCTGCTTGTAAGTTGTAAGGATAAGGATCCATTTACCACAAGATTGCCCAGCATTTGCTAGATGGCCATAGCATAAATTAGACCTTCTAAACACACTACGTGCATATTTGGATCGACCGACAGTAAAATTATGCTTTGAAGCTTTAGAAAAAAAACATGTGATCCCACCATAGTTTAATCAATCAAACTCACTATAATTGCCTAATTACAAACATGCAGTGATTCGTCGTTATATGCCATCAAACTTGAGTAAATACAGAGTATTATTTAAAAAAAATTCCTGAATGCACATGTCCAGACCGTGTGAACAAAATATTTACAAGAGCTGACACACGTTGTCAGGAGTTATTCTGTATCCAAAAACCAATGGCGACTGCTTATTACTCATTAGTGAAAAATAAGCATACAGCTAACAATGTTCCCGTGATCTTCGCAGTCAAAGTGTCATTCATATTCATATAGTCTTCTTACTTTTTATGCTGGAGTCCGACCATACACATTATACAAAGATTCATGCTAGACACCCCACACTATTATTGTTTTTTATGTTAAATTGTTTCTTGTCAAATCACACTGACGATAAATTTTCTCAAAACCGCATGATAACTTTGAACTGCATAATTTGCCAAAAAAAAACTTTGGACTGCATAAAGTAAAACTAAGTTTGAACTTGATAAATTAAAATTACCATATTTCAAATCAAATTAAGGATAGATTCATCCTTGCTCGTGCATTATAAAAATAATATTCCTTCAAATCTAAACTTTCCATGACAGGAGATTTATAGCAGCAAATTACTACCACACTGAAATCTTTAATGTTCATAAAAATATTTGGATAACCACAAGTCCACGACCCACAGCCTAATGTGAATGTTTTTCAACCATAAAATGTGGGAGTAAATAGGGGTTGATGTGCACCTAAAGACTTGATATAAATCTGATTTTTGCTTTGAAGTGACCCTACCACAATTATCAAGGAAAAAAAGAACAATTCAACATTTTTTTAAAATTTAGCTATTAACCGAGTGTCCAACACATACTCAAACAAACATGCACGGGGATTCAAATAAACACAAGGGGAGTGGCGATCCAGGTTCGAACGCAGGATTCCACATAAAATGTCCCTACAACCAAGTCAAGCCAAATAACTAAGTTGTGACAAGCATTTAGTATATCACAAAATAAATCATATAGGTGAAATAGTTATAATTGAAAAGAGTTTAAAGAATATACATTACAAATGTAAAACTTTTTTGCACATTTATCTAATCAAGATTTTCTCACGTAGATGTTTTTTGAAACATTTTAGAAAATAATATAGTAAAGTGGTATTACAATGAAATCCGATAGATGATTGGGGAAAAAGGTTTTCCACAGGCAATGTATAGTACTTGAACTATAGAAAAAGCAAATCAAAAGTAAGAGAAAACATGATTTTTGTCTAATTCCCTGTTTGGTTTAGCAGTGCATGAGCGAAACATGTGTCTCAAAGATCAGTGGTCGTGAAAAGGCAGAAGCTGGAAAACATAGCTTATGTGGTAACGTGGTTTCCTACCGTGATTTCACATGTGCCAACACCATACCAAACACTCGATGAATAAAACTAAAACAGAGAGGTCGATACCTTCTTCATTTCTCAGAAGAAATGGAAGACTCTATTTATGAGAGAGAAAGACAAATGTGAGATTAGAAGGAGCAAATTTTAAAACTACTTGTATACATGGGTCTCTTCAAACTTTCTTTATGCCTTTATCTCGTCAAATGGAGCCCTCTATTTCTTATGAGAGGATCCCAACCCAAAATCGAGTATAATATATAGAATGCAACTTCAGTATGATACACATTAATCCTACCTTACAGGTAGAAATTCAGAAACAAACAGTATAATAAGTCTCACATTTCAAATACCTTAGATCAATCATACAAATGATGAGGAGACACAAAGATATGTCAATCCTAGAATCCAAGTAGGGTGGTTGAAGCAAAAAACTTCAATCGTAGTTTGAAATAGAAAAGTACCGTTCAAGTTTAAAAGAAAATTTCACAACAGTATGTAAGAATAAGAATACAAATACTATGAACAAAGCTGGGGGCGACTGTCATTATAATGTGGTGATCGTGTAACTTCATATGGGTATGTGTGGAGAATAACCACATAAGCAGGAGTAAGAAGAGTTAAACAAGTAGATGATAGTATAATAGTCAGAGATTAAGGAAAACCAAAGAAAACTAAAGCCAAATATTAAGAGATTTAGAAGTAATCAAGTAAATGATCTAATGCACTTTGTAAACTTAATTCAGTACCTAATATTGTGACAGTTGATTAATCCATGTAGTCAACCTCGCCCAATAAAAAACCATCTAATTGTTGTCGTATATTTAAGAACATAAAATTTAAGAACAGACAATTAAGAATACAAATATTAGGGAGAAAGCTGGGGAGACCGCAAATAAAGAAAAGATGGTAATCGTCTATATGTGAACATAATACATGACATAATATTGCAAAGTTAATCCACAAAACCAACCTCATGCAATAAAAATAAGTATAAATTTATTACCTACTGATTAATTGATTAGTATTTTTATTTTTTATTCTTTAACGAGCGTCCTTATACTCTAAGTGGGTCATCTCATCAAGTTTAAATTGAAATAAGATCTACACTCGTACAAACACTAGTGATTAGGGGCATCCAGAAAACTTTTGGATCTCAAATTTACCTCCAAATTAGTGGGACTGCAAACCTTTTCAAAATACAATCATGTTGTTAACAATTAACATAACTAATAACCTATTACAGTATTGCTCAAAAAAAAACCTATTACAGTAATACACTAATATGGTATACCTAATGCTAAATAATTTTTTATACAGTTTAAACAACATTTTTATCCACATAACACATGTGTATCAGTTTTGGTCTTTAAAAAAATAAAAAATCGTCCATCAATAAAGCCTCCTCTTTATAAACTGTTATCAAGAGTCTTATCTATTCAATGTGGGACTTGGGTTTTTCCCAATACAGGGAGGGGGAGTGGAAGAAAAGGGGAAGAAGGAATGGCAGGGAAAGGAGGGAGATGGGGTGGCAGGGGAGGGTTTTGGGCTTTTAACTACGTAAAAAAACCTCATTGAAGTGCGTGTCTATAGTGCCAAGTGACCATGTTGAGGAGGAATTCTGTGAGCCACATTATCACATAAAAAACAATGATGCGGCACTAGCCATCCCCGACAATTAAATTTGAAGGACCAGAATCAAATACAGGGTTATTTAAGTCCTCCTAGTACTAACAAAAGTGAATTTGAGGTGAAGTGATGTGCTGTGTGTGCAACCATGTGAGGACATTTGGTAATGGAAAAAGAGGCATTTATCATGCCAAACAAATAAACCATTGGCAAAGGCAAAGAGCAAACTGACCAAATCAAGAGTGTAGATTCATTTTGTTCAAAAAAAGAGTGTAGATTCATTTATTTATGGTTTCAGGGTGCAAAGGAAAAATAGTTACAAAAGAAAACTATGATAAAGATTAAACCAAATCCAGAAACATTAAGAGATAGAAAGGTCAGGGAGGAGAACACTTGAACCATTCAAAATATTTTATTCAAGTACTTGTGGTTCTCACAGATGGACATATTCATTAATGTATCCAAATGCTTAATTAAGTTCACAGATATGAATGTGGATTAGGGATTCAAACTAGGACATAGCCCAAATAAACTCAGCAACTGCAAAGGTTACAACCATGTTGCCATAGCACAAAATAAAACAAACTTGGTATTTGCAAACCTACCAATGATTGCATAATGAAGAAACTAAGTGCTGTTGATGTGCAGTGGAAGCAACAATGATTTGACACCAGAAATTAAGCAGCACCAACAAGGTCACTTAGGGCCAGCTTGGATTGGTTTATTTGAGCTTATCCACTAGCATAATCGCCTGAAAGACTGTTAGGAGAAATTTTGAAAACAGCTTATGACACGTTCATAAGCTGTTTTCAACTTATTTTCATAAGCTCTCCAAGATAATTTTTGAAAACATCTTATAGCTTGTAGCTTATACAAAAAATAATTTTATTTTATTTCATCTTTTGTTATAGAAATAACTTATACACAGATGCTTATCATGATAATATAAATGTAAAGATCGAATTACTAAATGAAAAAATTCATGAATCTGCTAGGTTTCAGGACACCTACAACCCTCGTTTCTGTTCTTCCTTTATTCCTTCAGACCGAAAATTACATTCAAATTCAATACGAATTTTAAGTCACCCACGCTTGAAATACAAACATCGAGCATCCTAAACAAGAAAACTACACTATATTCCTAGCACTTAACAAAGGCTAGTATTACTCAAAACCCTAATTTCCATTATCAGTTAATATGACAGCAATTTAAAAGGTGAAACAGAGAAATCATGTAGCAGAGAAAAAACTCACGGGAAGAAGAACAATTGCTATTCGTTGAAGAGACTACGAAGGCGAGAAGCGAAGAGACCAGTGGAATCTTGAGAAGCTTCATGAAGCAATGAAGTCTTGATATTTTTCATACGATCGGTGAGTGAGTCGTGTTCTTCCCTCAGATCATGAGTATCCTCTTGGAGTCCATGGATTCGGTACTTTTGTCCCAAAGATTTCATGCTTAAGAGAAGAATTCCAGTCATTGCGAAAAGTTGAATGAAGCTGTCTTTTCGTTTCATCGCGTTCGCAAAAAAGCTTAGCTTCTTCGAACCAACAGCACCGGCGGCATTCGGTCGGACTGAGGAGGAGGAAGACATGGTCACACCACTTCTTTCACTGCTTGTTGTGATTCATCGCCAGCCACAGCTCGATGAGTGAGCGTCTATATACTGTTATAGCTTCAATAAAAACCTCAATATTTTTTTTTGGTTTAAATGACTTTTACCCCTACCATTTGTGGGTTTTTTGGTTTACCCCTATCAAAAAAAACTTGGAGATTCTCCCTTGTCATTTGAAGATTCTATGGTTTACACCCTTAAAGCCATTTGATTGGATCAATGAGGTGACGTGGCACGCTGATGTGTAATTTTTTTTAGTTTTGATTTTTTTTTAATTTTCATGTGGCACTCATAATAGTTTTTTTAATAAAAAAATAATGTTCAAGGTATGAAATACCTAAAATACCCTTGATGTAAAATTAAAATTTTCAATTTCTTTTCTCCCCTTTTTCTCCTCCAGCGTCTCTTCTTCTTTCCTCCTTCATCATCTTCATCAACAACACACAACAAAACAACAATCCACAACAACACCTAAAAAACCTTAATCATCCCATTTCTTTTTCTTCCTTCTTTTGAATTCAAACCCTAATCCCCAAATCCTAATATGATACAAACCCAAAAATTTGTTCCTCATAATTCAAATTTCGTGAATCCATAATTAATGTACTGTGTTATTGTTGATGTTGTTGTGTTTTTATTTTCTAGATTGGCTTTGTTCCTTTCTCTTTCAAGCTTGCTATCACTTTTCCACCATATTCTTGCCAAAACTTTATTAACAACAACCTAGGGTTATGCTATTGAGATTTCAGTTTCTGTAATGAAAATTTGGGGGAATAAAGTTTAGTTGTTAGATTCTGGAATTTTATGAACATGAACATAAAAATGAAATTCCAATTTTTGGAAGAAGAAGAAAATGAATTTGATGATGATTAAGGACGAAAATGAGTTGATGGTGATGATTTGGAATTGGATTGAAGAAAGAATAAGAAGAAGAAAAGGATGAAGTTGTTGTAGAAGAGGAAATGGATCAAGAAAAGAGGAAGGAGGGAGAAAGGTACAGGGAGAGAAAAAAAAAAGAAGGAAGAGAAGAAATAAGAAAGAAGAGGAAAGAGAGATCTGGAGAACGAGAGAAAGAGAAAGAAAAAGAAAAAAGAAGAAAAAAAAAATTAATGTTTTTTTTAATAATTTTAATTCTTTAAAATTTAGTTTTTAAAAAAGAAATTGCAAAGGAATAAAAAAATTGGAAAAGAAATAAAAAAATCCTAGTCAGCATGCCACGTAGTCAATTATGCACAATCAGATCCTAGTCAGCGTGCCACGTAGTCAATTATGCACAGTCAGATGTGCTCGAGGTCCAAAACCAAAGAATCTTCAAATGACAAGGGGGAATCTCCAAGTTTTTTTTTGACAGGGGATAAACCAAAAGACCCACAAATGGCAGCGGGGTAAAAGCCATTTAACCCTTTTTTTTTTAAGGAAAACCTCCATACATCCTAAAAATCGACTTTTAGATACATTTAATTAATGAATGTAGGTGGTCTTTATTACTCCCTCCGTTCCTTTTTAAGTGTCTTTTTAGAAAATTTCCATCAAAATAGCAAAGTGTATTTTTTCACGTTTTCTTCCAATTATACCCTCCTTTTAATTCAACAATAAATTCATATTTTTTTGCACACACTTTATCTTTCCAATAAATTTAATATGTTATATTTTTCTCGTAACAAACAGTTGTTAGTTATTATCTTTTTCTCCAACAAATTCCTATTTTTTTACGCGCGCTCTCTCCCAAAATAAACAATTGTCAATTTTTTAAATATTCCGCACATCTTTTAAATTATTATAAGTCAATATAAAAATTATTCCAACTTCACATTAATCAAAAACTAAGAAAAACTTTACATCCTTCCAACTCCTTTAATCAAAGTTAAGACTTCAACTATGGCTTCAACCAATGCTAGATTCGCATTGTGCGACATCTTATTTATAGAATTTTTAAATTTATAGAATTGTTATTCATCTTATTTATAGAATTTTAACTCTTCTTTGAACCATTGTTTGTAACAAAATTTTGTTTAAATTTGAAGATAATAAGAAACAAACTTTGTTTAAAAAAAACAAACAAACTTTGTTTAAAAAAAACAAACTTTAGCTTTCCAAATAGATAACATTAATTAGATTTATTGAAAAAGTTAAGAGTAATTAAAAAAGGGTATAATTGACAAATCATACCCTAAAAATACAAAAAGGACAGTTAAATAGGAACGAAAAATACACGCTAAAAAGACACTTAAAAGGAACGGAGGGAGTATATGTCTAATAAATAGATTTTTTTTATATTAGTGACCGGAGGATGTACTTTTTATAAAAAAAAATTAGGCTTCATATTTAAGGGCGTAAGTGGTTCAGACAAAGCGAACCGAAATTCTAAACCGAAAAAATATTGACCTTGTTTGATGTTGAGATCTAACGAATAGATGGATCGAACTGAAGCCTATTGCACCTCTCCAATTTACCAATATCATTCCTTCTTCACCTTACACACACTTAACTAAAGTTACCTCATTTCGGTGGTACTTGAATACCATCATCTAAACCAAACCTAACAAAAATTTATTCTTTTCAAAGGAAAAACTTGAATGTCGGGCGAATCCTTGAGTCATGTTGTTTGGCTAGTTTGAATTTGCCGCATTTAGAGGTAAGATAATTGTTGTAGTTGAAAGATGCATTCTCGAATATAATTTAATTTAATGTAATGTAATTTTCATTCGAATTTATTTAATACACAATTTTTATTCAAATGCACGCTGAGTTTATTAGTATTTATTTATTCGAATTTACGCTGAGTTTATTTGTTCATTTTTTTTTCGAGTTTATTCATTACGCTACATTTTTTTCGAGTTTATTCATTACCCTACTTTTTTTTGAATTTATTCATTACGCTACTTTTTTTTTCGAGTTTATTCATTAAGCTACATTTTTTTTTCGAGTTTATTCATTACACTACTTTTTTTTCGAGTTTATTCATTACGCTACTTTTTTTCTTAAATACATAATTATAAAATAAATGCAATAAAAAGGAAAGGAATTCAAATTTATTTATTCAATATTTATTTATTCAATACATAATCATAAACATAAAATAAATGCAAATATAATACAAATAAAAAACAAAATTAATAAATATAACTCTCGTTTTATTAATATAATTCAAACATTACAATAATGAATACATAAATTTTATTTGAATTCACTAATCTACTTATTATCTTTTTACTCTTTTGGGTAAAAAGTTTTTTTTTACCCTATTCAGTATATACCAATAACTCTTGGGGAAAATAGTGATCAGTCCTATTGGGGAAAAAGACATCAAGATCCCTTGAAGTAAATTTAAATTTGGTTCCTTTTATAACCCCATGATGACTCTTTTTACCCACGATAAAAAGATTTTGGGAGTAAAAGGAAGCAAACATAATTTTACCTCAAGGGATGATGTCTCCCCAACTAGATCGATCACTATTTCCTCCAAGAGCTATTAGTACATACATAAATGGGTATAAAGAGCCTAGGGAGACTAAAGAAACAAAGAAAAAATAAGAGAAAGAGGGGGAGAGAGTGGGAGGAGATAATGTGATGAAAAGAGGAAGTTTGTGAGGATATTTATAGGTAAAAATGGTAACCTAGGTTGTATTTATCATAAATATGGTCAAAAAAACGTGTAAAAGTGGTAAAAAAAAAACGTGTGAATTGAATGTTGAAAACCTGACCAAAGTGAAAAAACGTATGTTCTTGAGTTTTGACCTCTGGTCAATTAGCGTGAGTTAACTTGTGTCGCGCGACTTAAGTCACGTAAGGGCATTTTTGTCATTTCACTTGGGAATGAGCAAATTCATTTGGGTGAGCAGAATTCGGTTGATCTTTCTAACTAACCACATTCGTTTCTGGCTTTGAAAAAGTCGCCATAGTCGTCGTTTTGATTTTAGAGAGAGAAAATCATCAAAGAGTTTGTGCTTTAGAGAGAGAGAGGACCCAGGAGCAATACCATGATAACGCGATCGAATCTTGCAGAACAGCTGCGAGATTATCAGATTCGATCCAAACATGACTGGGCCTCTGTCTCCTTCTTCTCTTCTACTTCTTCCAATATCACCAACACTTCCAAGTATGCCAATTCAAACTCTATTCATTTTAATTACCCAATATGATGAATATTTCTCTTGTTTATTATGCCAAATCAAAATCAAACCACGATTTATTTTATTTTTTTATTTCCATTTTTCATTAACCTATCCGTATCACAAATTTGACATGGACTTAATTTGATTTTTATTCTGATTTTGATTGCAACGTTTTATTCTTCCTCTGAAATAATTATTATGATGGAAATTACGATTGTTAGAAAGTATTTTATAGAATAAATTTGTAGGCAGCTTGGTTTTTTGGATTGGTATTTCAACATCGGTTTTGACTTTTAATTCATATTATTTCATATTTATTTCCTTTTGTTAGAATGTTAGTCATAATCTTGGATGTGAAAATTGGCTTCAATTATAAGATTCATTGATTACAAAAGCAACATCAGGGCATGTTAAGTTCCATGTTTTAGCACAATTGTTTAGAATGTCTGAATGAGAGATATTTGTTACAAACCAAAAGTTTTCTTGGTATCACTAAAATCAGCAACTTAAATAATTATACTTTATTATTTTTATCACATGGAACCGGATAATGGTGTGTGTTTTGTTCGCTTAATGTGTTTATTTTTGCATAAATAATGAAAAAGAAAGATGAAATGTGCTATTTGCTTGGATTGATTACTTTCTAGTGTAGTTGTTTACGGCAATTGATTTCAGGCCTTGAATTTCTTATAAAATACTCGCGGTGTGGAGTATTTCTTGATGTCTTTTAATTAATGCTTTTTGGGCTGCATCATATGATGAATATTGATGTTTTTTTGTTTACTCTTTGTTGTGTTGCAGGGTGGATGTGGTGGTCTTTGTAATATGGGAACTTGTTATATTAGCTTTTCTGGTTTTTTCTGTTGTTTCTTTGTACTTTAAGCACATCCAGCTCGCTTTTATATTGGTATGCATCACAGTGCTTTTGCTCTTATGCATGAAAATTACAAAGCAAGTAAGACTGGCAAGGAAGAAGAAACGAAGGATGCTTCTTCCATTGTCCATGTAAAGTGGTATCAACTATCAAAGATTGATCTTGGGTCTATTTCCTTTTCTCTCACCGCCTTTTTTACTGGAATTGGATCTCGGACATTCATGAGCATTTACATTGATCCAGCTTCTCATTTGTCATTGAATCATGTAACTTCTGATTCTGCCTAACGCAAGTTGACTAAAGAATATAAAGGATGTTTTTACATCCAAACAAGCTTATCCAGTTGGAGGTGGTGTAACTTAGTCGTGCCAGGTTCTTGTCACATATATCTATATATTTTGCATTTCTTTTGTTTGTGTTGATGTATATGTAGTACAACTGATGCAAGTTACTATGAAGTTTTTGACCCTTTACGAACTTATATGTGAAAGTTCGAATACTACCAGGCGAACTCTTGTGTAAAGACAGCATAGAAGCAAGTAGTTTTAGCCGTGTAATATCATGCAAAGGTGCTTAATTTTTGGCACAATCCACATATTAACTTTTTTGTATTACCACACATTTAACATGAAGTTGTCTTATAATTCATCAATGACATGAGAAATTAAATCGGTAGTTGTGGTTGCTATAAGTGAAGCATTGTATCAATTTCGTCTCACGAGTCATATGTGCTACTTCGCATTGTTGTTTGTAAAACCCTAGCAAATGCTGGCAAATCAACTTCTGCGGTACTGATTTTTTTTTGTTACAAGAGAGCGAAAAATATATCTTACAGAGTAGTTATTGAGAATAGTATAATCTGAATCTTACTACTACGGATTGAAGAAGTGGATCTGAATGCCCAGTGCTACAATGCCCCAAATTGCTCCTGTTACAATCAACACACTTAGAATCATCCCAACTGCTCCTAGCGTCCAGTTTAGATACCAAGCTGTGCTATGCTTTTTTGGTTTCTTAATCAGTATCCACATGAAACAGGGATAAGCTAATGTTATTGGTAGAGCAACTCCTCCAATGAGGCCTGCCAAACTTGGCAAGAATGGTAACGCTACAGAAATGAAAAAGGTCAGGCAGCCGAAGAGACTTCTGAAGGCTATTCGAAGCCACCTCGGACAAGGTCTGTTCCATTTGCTGGTGTATCTGAATTCTAAATTGTCAAATATTGGCATTGCATAGATTTGGAAGGAGCTGAGGCTGTTGATGACAACCAGAAAACTTGTCAAAGCGATGATGAACTTTGATGTATCATGTTCATGGTACTTTTTCAAAGCACTTAACATTCCTCCGTTGGAAGGCATCTGTCATCAAATAGAACCAAGGGTCACCTGTTAATGTTGTTAATGAAGCAACTTTATCCCCCCATGATTTCTAAAAACTTGCACATAATTTTAAAAGTACACATTGAGATAGGATAAAACTGCAATTTTGTCCAAAAATAAACATTCAACGACACAAAAACTGTTTTTTTTGTTTCCTTCGGATGTACACATCTGAAGAGACCTTGGTTTTGAAAAAAGTTAGGCCATTGCTTTTCTCCACCTATGAGGTTCTCGTTTGCCCTATTCGGATTCTAAAATCTAAAATATTTTAACGTGTTTTTGGAAGTTTTATGAGGTTCTTATGCAGTTCGAATTCTAAAATCCAAATGACATAAGACGCGTGAGAAACTCATAGGATGAGAAAAGAATCTGTCAAAAAATTATTCCCTAGCTGAAAAAGCACTCTATTAATTACAGTACACTTACTAAATTTCCATAGGCCCAATATCCTCCAATGGCTAGAGGAAACAAACAAGAGGCGATGACTAGATAAGCAAACGTAACCCCTTTCCACATTGCTAAGCGTGATGGATTCTTAGAATCTGAACGTATGGTTCCCTTCAATAAAAACACAAATGCTTATAATTGTTAAAGAAAGATTAAAATGTTTGATAATGAACATAGTCATATTTTTTGTCGTTACCTGTATTTCCAGTACAAGATTGTGACCTCTAAAAGCAAAGGCAATGATGCCAAGTGCATTCCACACACTGAAAATCCTGGTAGCTTGTGATTGTCTCCTTGGTGGCTCATAGGACACATCATCAAGTCTACCTTGGTAAACAGACACAATCCATATAAGAGAACAATAACCTACGGCTGTTATAGCTCCTATCAGAGAAACCCCTGCAATTGAATTAAGGTTTGGAAGCTGAGCAAGCAAAATGGCAGCCACAGTAAATACCAAATACCACTCTATGGTTTTGAGTTGGTATAAGCTGCATGAGTCTTCACATACCATCTGAAAGAATATTTTCATTGTGCCACCTCCAATCATAATCAGTGTCACACATGTTCCACCAGATAAATACTGGACGGGGAAGAGTACCAATATCTTTCCTAGCTTTTCTCCTGCAATTTCGTTTATCTTTTGTCTTGTCAATTGACTCAGATGATAAACACTGGTTGATCTTGATTAAGCCAATCATAAGGATAAATAGATGGCAAATTTTATCGAAGTTGTATATGTGGACCAACCTTGCAAAACATGTATAAGTAAAATATACTATAAAATGGATTTTCAGTAAAATATAACGGACTCAGACTTTACTAGTAAAGGTAAATTGAAAAATAAACCTATTTAAAGTCAAAAACAAATGTTAGATTAGAGGGAGACAAATTTTAGTAAATACAACTCCTATTTTATTATTAAAAAAAAGTTCAGAGTCACATTTAATGTAACTATGTAAGTGATTAGACGGCATATTGTAACTTTTTTGAAATAAATCCACCTTAAATATAAGTGATCACAAATAAAAAGTTTCATTGATTGAATGTCATTATTCAACTTTAATTGTTGTCTCTGGTTAGGAACATATGCACGCATAGTGTAATGTTGACTTGTTTGTTTGAACTACATAAACACTGGTCTTTTTTCCAGAACACATACTTCAAAAGCTATCTTCTTTTTTAGCGAACCTCCAAAAACAATCTTACGCTTATAGAACGTATAGACCCACACCCACCCACCCACCCACAAATAAATCGTGTTAGTATAATACTATGGATTATTAAATTTAAGTACTATTTTTATGTGTGAATAAAGCAACACTATACTATTGAAAATAACACACAGTCTTGATTTAATTATAACATGATAATCTTTTTTAAGAAAAAAATGAGATACATCTAATATGATAAATCAGTAATGTAACTTTTTTGGGTACACATTAGATTATTGAGATCTTGAACATGAATTATCCAGTTTGCGAGTGGTAGATTTTTTTTTTTTTTGAGGGACAAAAATTAAAATAAGTTAGCCTTTATTAACCAATCATTTCACAAGTTAACATAATATTAAATTAATATCTAACAGGGTGCATGCAATATTTTAAACAACATATGTGTGTGAGTATGTGCATTGGAACACACGAATTGCGAGTTGTTGTTATTATTTTTTTGGACAAAAATTAAAATAAGTTAGCCTTTATTAGACATATAAAAAAACTGGCATTTATTAAATACAATATAAAATACCAGTAACACTCTCTAATATACACATCTCAATCCACTATCTTATATTAGTTGAAGTTTTATTGAATGTCCATGTTATATTCAAGAAGCATCAAGAACATGTTAAAATTATGTACATTAAAGACCAAAAACCAAACGAAAAGTTGTGGAGACAATAAATTCTGTTTTATTTTTTATGGACTAAAACCAAAATTCACTATATATTTGGGACAAAAAACTTATTTAATACTAAAATATATTTAATGTAATATTGTGTATTTTAAAATGAATATATCTGTATTAAAATAAATCTAAAATTGTATATGTAAATTGGTCTTTTATATATGAAGTCACCTTCACTTGTTAAATTAAAAAGAGAGACTCTGCATGTGAAAATGTTCTTACATCTTACGTTTAGTTTTCATTATAAGGTTTTTGTTTATTTTAAAACCTGTATAAAAATAAAATTTATAATTTTTTACTTGTCCTGTTGCTGATTATTATTTTTTTCTTCTATTTTTCAAATTTTAGGCATACGCAAAAAACTAACAGAGCTTACCAAATGCTGCCATAGCAAGTTTGAGATATCTGCTATGACGTATCCCTGTGTCTGTTTCGTGTAGCTGAATCAGTAACCACAAGGTGTATAACTGCCATGTGAAAGCCACACACAGACATAATATCCCCCAAGTCCTGCATCAATATCACCAACTTAAAAACAAGTGCTTGTAATAAAAATTCAATTAATTAAGATGATTGTTTTTCCCGCTAAAAAAGACATAATGACACAATTTATTATCCGTTTGCTGTGTAATTATAATTTAACGTATAGTTGTTAAATATGTATAACCATATTAATTACAATGCTTAGTTTTTACATTGTTGTTCAATTATAATCGTTAGATGATTAAGTAAGTTTGACAATGTAAAAAATTTATATCAACGATATCGAAATTAAACTCTTGTAACAATATTCATATTATATAATATAGTTCATTATTTACACTCTGATAAAAAAAAGTAGTTGTTAAACGAGTTGATAGCAGACAAAGAAAAAAATTAGAATATTAAATTTTAGTATTTAATAAAATTAACGGTCGGACTAACCAATAAATATGAAATGAAATAAAAGAATATTTTAAATAATATCTATTTTTCAACTAAGATAGGGTAAAATTGAGAGAAAAATATACGCCATAAACTTAAACTTTAGGTAAAGTAATTTATCAATAACACTAGAATCTAGTAAAAAAGCAAAATAGGCTTGTGGAAATTTTTTGTTATCAACAACTCTAGTTTGATATATGCTATAAGCAGGTATAATACTATAAGTAGAGTGACATGCAGGTTATTTATTCAGTAGTAGTCTCACCAGCCAAGAGTGGTGAAGGCCAAAGGAAGAACAAGTGCTTGAAAACCAATTCCGGAACAAAGCAAATGAAAAGCAGCATAGTAAGCGTTTCCTTTTCTACAAGCAGTGATTGGAAGCCAATCATCTTGTTGGTCAAACTTGGTGAAGTGACCAACTTCTTCAAGAATGTTTTCAATGACTTTCTTCAATGGAGTAGCTAAGGGAGTGTTCATAAAACGAGAATTATAAGGGCTTTTTGGAAAGCTTATTGAATTAGGAGAATGTATTTGATGATTAACTTGAACTTGAGGAGTTGAGATTGCCACAGAACTCTGTTTTTTCACTATTTCCCCCACTTCCTCCATAATGTTAATTTGCCAAAGTTTTGGCTATGTGTCTCAATCTTCTTTTTTGAAGTTAAAATTCAGGAGTTGGAGTTTAGGTTAGCACTTAGCACATTTGGTTATATATATAACATAAAGAGACGTAAATGTGATCATATGACATGTGCCTTTCTATTCCATTAATTCATCTAATCTTAATTAATCATGTGGATTATATTATTCTTGGTTGTTGTTGCTTGTATAGTAATGTGTCCTTGACCACACCCCACTTGGATTGGACCAGGCTGCTGTCTTTTAAGAGAAAAAGGTACAGTAATTAGTAAACCTGCTGACAAGCATAGTTCCAACTTACACACTCCACTCACAAATACTCTTTCCGTTTCAAAATAGATGTCCATTTTGAAGATTAATTTTGTTTCACAATACTTGTCCATTTTAAGTTTCAATGCAACATTAATTATTGTCTTGTCAATAATACCCTTATATATTTATTATAGAGAGAGAAAAAATAGAATGAAATAATAAATGGTTAAGGGTATTATAGAAAACACACATAATTTCATCAAAAGTAACAAAATTTATTTGGCTTCTTAGTTACAACAATTTCTCCAAAATAGACATGTATTTTGAAACGGAGGGAGTATAAGCAAAAACTCATGTCTTAGATTCATTCAATAAATAATGTATGTAGTCTTTATTATAGACAACATATATCATTTATTGAATGAATGTAAAATATGAATTTTTGCTTATATTTATGACCGGAGGGTGTACTAAGTTTTATGATTTTTTGTGTTTGTTTGGAGAATTGAATGTGCATTATACTCCCTCCGTCCCTTAATATAACCACCTATTGCTTTTTTCACATTTCTTAAGAAAAGTTGTTGGTGTAGTTAATGTGTCTGTTTTATAGTACAATTTTACAAAATTACCCTCATTAAAGAGATAAAGTGAAAAGTCAATTTATTGTACTTTTAGAATTAGTAGTAGTATTAAATAAGGGTATCTATGGAAAAAAATAATTAATGTGTGTTGTAATTTGAAAAGGGGGTTATATTTAGGGACAAAAAAGAAACAAAAGGGAGGTTATATTAAGGGACGGAGGGAGTAATTGATTTGTTTCTTTGTAAAAAAAAATCGATTTGTTTCAATAATAATTCACCCTTTCCTATTACATCTTACACCTCTTTTTTTTAGTTTTTAAGTTTGACAGAAGTATCGGGTTAGTTTTTATGTTTTTAATTTTAAGTTTTAAATATATCATTTAAGTTGTTAACTTAATACATCATTACTCTTTTAAAAATCTATTGAAAACTTAAAAACTTAAAAAAATAATCAAATAGATGCATTAAATTAACAACTTAAATGATATATTTGAAACTCATAAACCTTAAATGACCTATTTAAAACTTAAAAAAACTTAAAGATTAATCCGATATTTTTGTCAAGCTTAAATGACTAAAATAGATATTTAGACTTGCTACTATTCAAAATTATTTTTATTCTCAGAAAAGTATCTAATATAAAATAATATATGTGAAAAAAACACAAAATTTGTATTCTTGTATATGCTTTTTTCATTAAATTGTATATGTTATTTTATGCAATAACTGTGATTGAGAAAAAATATAGGGTTAAGAGTGATTTATTCTCTTTAATATAGATCATTTCTAGTTTATTCTTTGTATTTTTTTTGTTTAGATTTCATCCTTTTAATTTAAATATTTTTGGTTTTTGACCTTCATGAATTTTGACTGTACAAAAACGATGATATGACTGAGAGTAAACTGAAATTTGATCAAATTACAAGGGGCGAAATTTGTTGCGAAGGTCTAAAACAAAAAAAAATTCAAATTACGAGAACGGAATCTAAAAAAAATATTATACAGAAGAAAAACCGAAAATGACTTATATTACTATTTCACTTCTAATATTTTTCTCTTTGCAATAAATATCTAAGTTAACAATACTATTGATAAAATAACAATCATAGTTGCTTTGAATTTTGAAGTCTGCAAGGCATAGTCTAACTAGCGATGTCGATACTGCTAAATTGAACATCTTTATTCGAGTTTAAAGTAGGAGCTTCAAATTCATGTTTGTACATTTCCGACGGTGCTTTAAACTTCGTCTACACATACAGAAGAGAAAACTTTGAAAAGGACCCGTAAAAATATGAACAATTTTTTGCCTACAAAAACTACAAGTAAAAAAGAAGATGAGAGAAAGTAGGAATAAATAAACGATAGACATAGGTTAAATATGATTTTCTGTTCTTATAAAATTTATGTCTTTTTTTAGTCTTGATCATAAAAGAAAAGTGATATTTATAATTTTTTCACAACTCTTTCTAATACTCACGTTATATTTTTACTCTCTCTTTTAATTTTTTATCTCTATTGCTTTTGACTACTAAAAAGAGAGACAAAGGATATTGTCTAAAATAGTTGTTCAATTATCGCTGCTCTAATAACACTTTTCCTAACACTCAATCTTTTATTGGATGAAACTGACGTGGGTCTCACAGTTTTATGTAGGATCAATTTTTAAAGGGAAATGTTAACCGGTGCCCTCGGACACCGTTTAAGGAGTTATAAAAGGAAATATTTTCTTGGAAATTGTGTATTCTATGTTTTAAAAGTTTAAAAATTGCTATTTTCAATGCAAATTATAACTTTTCTTTCTATTTTAGTTTCTTAACCGGTGCTCCCGGGGCACCGGTTAACAAGACTCATTTTTAAAGCATAAGGCTCATGAGTTTCATCTGATAAAAGGATGAATCTTAGAGAGAATGTTAGAAAAATTTTAACCCTAAAAAGGAAAAAAAGAAAATAAAACCAACTTGGACGATCTCTCATTTCCAATTGTGGATGAGGGTGAGCGTTATTTTTAGTAAAATGACAAAGAAAAAAAGACTACAAACAAGGCTCAACTCGAGACATCAATCTTCAACATTGTCTCCAACTCCGATGGAGGAGCTTGTCAATAGGTCACATTTAACCTTGAAGAGCACCTGCTATTGACCAAAAAAATTGCGCAACAATTGCCCTCTTTAAGCACATGATGAAACCAGAAATTTTCACTAACAAAGAAGCGGAAATAACCTACTAAATAAAGTTGTTGATTACCAATATCAAACCATGTAAAACCCCAAATAGCTCAGCAAAAAGCATATCTCCTTGCATTTCATTAGAAGAACAACCTCCTATCCAATCTCCCTTATTGTCACGAAGTAAACCGCCGTAACATATTTTTATTATATACTTTTATGTAATATTTTTATTATATTATTTATTGTGTTTTTCAATAATAAATTAAGAAACACCTATTAAAAAGAAAAAGAAGAAAAACTCATTCCACAACCCACGCTCTCAAATAAGTAGGTGTATGTGATAAAAAGGTGTATGAACACTGAATTAGAATCATTTATCTTCCAACTTTAATCATAAAATGTTAAGAATTATTTGTCTTATTATTAGAAACCCAAAAAAATATCTACCAAAAAAAAAAAAAAAGAAACCCAAAAAAATTAATTTTATGTCTTACTTTCTCCCATAAGTTCACATAAATCACGGCTGGTGCGACCCAAGGTCCGACAGTCTAAGTTGGGATTTTTAAGTCATCGTTATGGATGTGTTTGATTTATTTTATTTTTTATAATAGTCTTAAGTTAATTTTATTGATTTTTTTTATTTTTTTTTATAAGTTTTAAGTAAATTTTATTTTATTTTAAAAGAGCTCATTATAGTCTTCATCTGCTTAACTCAATTGGTATAAACAATACATAATATATGTAAAATTTAGGATTCGAATCCCGACTAAAAAAAAACTCATTATAAATAATGTCTTAGTCCTCTAAAATATGTTTCACCGGTACTCCCTAAAAAAAGTTTCACCAGTCCCGTTCACATTATGAACTTTCACGAGTCACATGCTTTAAATTTATTTTAAAAAATAAAAAACCCTAAAATAATCTTCTTACATTTTATGAAGTCTAAAAGATAGCAGATGACGGCAGCAAAATAAGATTATTTGCGTAATTTTTATTCTCACAAGACTAAAAATCTTAGCTAACAGCTTGTTCCTAGATGTTTCTCCCCCATCAATCTCTATTTTGATTTTTTGTAGGTCGTTTGCTTTCCGTTCATAAAACATGTTGAATTTGGGTTTTATGGTTACTTACAATCAACGAAGGCTCGAGGAACCCACACAAATAAAACTTTAGGGCCTGAACTTTGAAGGCAAGCGCACCAGCAATTTTCAATGTCCTTCCACCAATTTGTAACCCCTTTAGAACACAAGTAATCGAGTCTTTTAGTCGTATGCATGGCTAAGGTGGCACCATCTTTTGCGAAAGTTACTTTGGAGCATTCTTTAATTTTCTTGATAAGACTTTCCTTTCAATGTAGGCTTTTGTTCCCTACTTGTCTTTTTTTAACAATGTCATATGTGGGAAGTATTCACCAACTTGATTTATAGATAACTAATCTTTGTTGAAATAATATATCATAGTTGACCTTATGTGAGTCTCCATTTTCAACCATATTATTTTCATCTATAATATTTAAATATAAGATATTTCTTAAGAGATCGGAGTCCAATTCATTTAGATTGACGTAATATTGGCACTATCATAATACTTGTCTTTACCTTAATATAATAAAATTATTATTTTTTGATAAAAGATGTTTATTATTTTTATTTTATCTTATGTTCAATAGTATTATTTTTTATCAAGTTAAGTTTTATGTAGATTTGACCGAAACATAATATATTCAAACTTTTCAAATTGTGAATGAGAATCAAAGAGAATATTCTATTAATGGTGTCTTAGAGGAAGAGTCACGGCGAAGGATCAACGAAGTTTAGAAGGTGTATTGTAACAAATTAGTGTGTTGCAAAGTCAATTAGCACTGCAGCCTAGTGACTAAAACCTCTACAAGCAAAGATCCAATACAACTTAGATGCATCATTCTCTTCATTGAGTAATCTTGTAGACATCGTTAGTGTAACGCTCTCTTTGAATTATTTGATTGTTTTAAAAGGTTTAGAATATATTTATATGATTATGTGATTTATTAAGTAGTTTATTTTAGTATTTATATGATTTAAATGATTATGTGGTGTGTCGTTATTTTATTAAGTAGTGTTATTTTATTATTTAATATAATAAGTCTTGAAAATAGAAATAAGATTAAGTTGTGGGGGCTGATTTGGAAATTAGAAGAGTTTAGTGGAATAAGTGGAAATATATGTAGAAATATATGTTATTGTTGTAGAAAATATATGTTATTTGTTATAGAAATACATGTTATTTGTTGTAGAAATATATATTATTGTTGTAGAAAATATATGTTAATTGTTATAGAAATATATGTTATTGCTGTAAAAAATATATGTTATTTATTATAGAAATACATGTTATTTGTTGTAGAAAATATATGTTATTTGTTATAGAAATACATGTTATTTGTTGTAGAAAATATTATGTTATTGATTTATGAAGGATAAATAGTTATTTATTCTATTTACGATTTTTGAAAAGAAGTGTGACATTCTGTTTATGTTAAAAACATTTTTGTAAGAAATTTTTATACTGGGAACAGGGTGTTACAGTTAGAGTTAGAGTGTGTTTTCAATATGAAATGACGATGGAGAAGCGAGTGGTTTGCCTAAAAAAAGTATTCTGGCACTCTCCTAATCTCTCGGCAAATGAAGGTGAAACAAGTGGTTTGTCGCAGAAGTAGTTGAATGAATACATTGCTATTCAAAATACGAGTAGTTGATTTCTTTATAAGTAGTTAAACCATCTTTGCTCTTGTGTATTTAGCATTTCCTCACTCTAAATTCAACTCTTCCACCATAATCAATACACAATTTTAACATCCTCAACATTACAAAGATCATTGCTCTTGTGTTGTTTTTGGGTCTGAAGACTAACTCGTAAAGTTTGGATCAAGAACGTGAAAAAATTAATTTTACATATTCAAAAAAATATGAATTTTGAAGATGATTTTTTTTATAAGGAGGTACATCCTCCGGTCATTAATATAAGTAAAAATCAATTTTTTAGATACATTCAATTAATGATGTATGTGACATATAATAAAGACCACATACATCATTAACTGAATGTATCTAAAAAATGAATTTTTGCTTATATTAGTAACCAGAGGGTATAAAATGTAACATCTCAAAATTTAGAAAAGTAATATTAGTTCTTTCTGTTTTTTTTTTTGTCAACAGTTCTTACTGTTTTTATTATATTGTATCTTAATTATTTATCTTAATAAAAGAGTAGTATTTGGGCCTCTTAAAAAAAAAGAGAGTAGTATTTGGATTTTACAAAAAAAAAAAAAAAAAGAAGAGAGAGAGTAGTATTTGGGATAGAATAGAAGTGGTAAAACTGCACTAAGTAAATGATTAAGGCTTTACTGGTAAGTGCAAGATTAATAATTTGGTAGTTTAACGAGGGACAAAGAAGTAAATAAGAACAAGGGCAAGGGTAACATGATAGCATTTCCCTCAACTACATGATTATTCTCTTCCTGTCTCACGTGTTAGCTTGCATTGCATGCATGTGAATTATTACTAAGTTGTTCATGCCTCAAAATTTGATAAGAAACCAGAAAATTCAAACACTCCTCTTCACCTTTCTCTCTCCCTATTTTCCAATTTGTGATCCTAGAACTCTACATGAAGTGCTAAATTGAGATGTTCATCTCACTATATGGTCAAAGAAGCTTGATTTGGAGTTAGGGTTTCAAGGGATTAAAGAAAAAGGGGGTAAATCATCAATTCTTCATTCTCCTCTTCAATTGGCTAAGGTGGGTTTCATAATCATGTTATGATTTTAGTGTAGGATCTAGTATAGAAGCTTTTATTGATTTTATGAGAGATTAGTGAAATGAGTTTTGAAATTAGTCTTGTTATAGTCCTCACATGTGCAAAGAAAATTGTGAGTATAATGGTCGATGCATAGTTAATTGATGCTAAATATTTTAGACCGTAAAATAGTGTAGAATATTGAATTGGACTGTTGTTGCTGCACATTATTAGACTGGTGTTGTTGTTTGGGCTGTTTAGCATGCATTGGAATGGTGGTAGTTGAGTGTTATAGAGACTAGTTGAAAATTCTTAGGACATGTCTGTAGTGATCGGGTCATATCTTTTTCTCTATAACACTGAATTAGAGTATGGTTGGAGTTTTGAAAACTAGACTCTTTTTACCTTTAATTTGAATACTTATTTTATACGGTTTCGATTAGTAATGAGGTCTGGAAATACGTCTGAAGTTAGGATTCTGATGCAGAAAAACTGCAGAGTTGCCTTGCGGGTTTTAGCGTAATAGAGGCATACGGTGTAAGGGGCGTCCAGCCCTGTTGTTTTAACTTTTTGTGAAGTTTTGGGAGTGCTTAAGGATTAGTATGGGTGGAATAAACATTAGATGTTAGGAAATTATTTACTTCCCTTGCATGCATTTAAGTTAAAGTATTTGTATTCTTTTGGGCACTTAAACATTGATAGTGGGCGTGGAGAATTTCAAAATCCAATCAGTTTCTCATTCATTTCATTGGAATTTGTTATATGCTTTTGACTGGGATCGTGCTTGTTGTTACGTTGTGATCCTTTATATTGTTAAAAAATGCGGGTAAAGGTGGTCGATTTAGTTATAATACTGTTGCGGAGACATCTAAAACCTTCATATTGCGACCGCAATTGAACTTGTAGACTGCAATTTAGAACTATGTGTTGGAAATTCCGTCCGCCTCTAGCTGCCTAATTGCAACATTTGGGTTGCCTTCATTGTGTTATGTGTGAAGGGGAGGATTTAGTCTCACATTGCCTAGAGATGCCGTCTACGTAGTTATTAACCTCACCTTACTAACCGGTTTTGTAAGGTCGAGTTAGGCCCAATCCAAGTTCTAACACTGCGCCATCAACCATTGATCTGACTCTTTTTCAGTGAACAGTTCATTATAGAGTGAGTTTATAAACCATCAAACTAAAATTTAAACCTGTGATTTTATAACTACACTAACTACTCACTTTAGAGGAGACAAATCCAACCAGGGGCCTGTTTGGATTGAATTATTTGAGCTTATCTAGTGACATAAGTTCTGTGAGACTTTGAGAAAACTTATGGAAACAGCTTATGACAATTTTCATAAGCTTTTTTCAGCTTAATTTCATAAGTTCTCCATGATAGTTTATGACAACAACTTATAGCATATACCAAAACATTTTAACTTTATTTCATCTTTTCCTATAGAAATAGTTTATGTAAGCTTACACACAAGTGCTTATCATGATAAGTGCTTGTGCTATAAACTGCAATTAAGTCGTTTATCCAAACAAGGCCTTAATGTGACGCCTATCCTTGTAGGGATTTGAACCGTTGTTCAACACGTTGTGTAGGGATTTGAACCGTTGTTCTGGTTCAACACGTTGTGAAATGTGAAAGCCAACCATCATCAGTACTTATGTTTGAGTTCTTAACCTTCTGTTGGAATGTAGATCATTATTATGAACAATTTTACTCCAAATGATGATACTAATTTGATTCAAGTAAATATCTGTTGATCCTGACATGCCAGTTTCTTATTGTATTGCTAACTGCCAGTATAATTGCATAGTTTGGAATTGCATTCTGTAGTATAGTTTGTCTTGGCTTGATCTTGGAGGATATTTAAATCTAATTAGTAATAGTGTTTATGCACGAAATGGCTTGCATCTCTCCGATCGAACTGTGCCTATTTTTCTAAATGCCTGGAAGCAAATGCATGATCCATAGTTTTTTTTATGTTTGATTTACGAGCCTAATTGGTCCATTGGGCTGCCAAGCCCACAGAAAAATGGCAACCCATTTTCCCTCTCTGACTTTAGGTAACCACAGCCTTTTGCTGACCGGTTCTTTCTGCTTGTGATGCTTTGTTTAGTGATGAAATCAATTCTCCTGATTGGTGATTGTTGTTTTTAATATCAACACACTTTCGACTTAGGAATATCTTGGAGAATCATCAAATTGAGTTGAAATCGAGTGGTGTGCTTAATTAAATGGGGTACGAGGATGGAAGTGACAAATCAAGGAGAGTTGTTTTTTTGACTGTAGGGACGACTTGTTTCGATGCTCTCGTGAGAGCTGTGGATTCTGAAAATGTTAAGAAGGAGTTGCTTGCAAAAGGGTATACTCATCTTCTCATCCAAATGGGCCGTGGATCCTATGTTCCTACCAAGGTAGTTTCAAACATTATTCCTTGCTTTCCCTCTCCCTCTTTTTTTAGTTCTGTTGTCTTTGTTTCAGAAATAATTATAGTGGCATGTCAACTTTGTATCTACTTTGTTAGTATGCATTAAAACATTTAATAGTCTCACCTATTTATTGATGAGAGACACAGGCACAAATTTTCCATGATGCAATCTGTGCATGTGAAAGTTTAGAGCTAGTGAATTCATCCTCATTTCTAACGTGGTAGTGTATTTTCATTTTTGTACTGGTATGGGCTATGAAAGTTCATGTGCGCAGAATTGTCACTTCAAACATTTTCTAAATTAACTGTATTGCCCTAACTTGATATCATAGCCGGTAGTTAGGACTGGTGTGGGATGGAAAAAGAATTAGTTTTTTTAACTATGAAGAATCTTGTAGATAATTGGGTGATGCAGCGTCGATGGAAGTCAAAGTCTTGGAAGCTAGCTTGATAGGGCTAACACCTGCTAAATTTATGCAATGCTTTCAATGGCGGAAAGCCAAAAATATGCCATATAAACACGGCATTGCGGCCCATGGTGCCACCATGCCGTTCACAAATTGGCTATGGCGTGTTAGGATCCAATATGAGGTGTTTTAAGTAATTAGTAGGTGTTTAATTAGGTTTAAGTAGAACAATCTATTATTTAACTCTAATACACCTCTTATTATTTAACCCTAGTGGGCTACTTAGTAATAATCTACTTAAACCTAATTAACCACCTACTAATTATTTAAAACACCCTCTCATATGGATCCTAACATGGCGGTTGTCAAAAAATCTGCCATTTAACAACACTGATTGCACGAAAAGGAAGATAAACACGGGAGAAATTTGTAGATAAACTTGCCATGTTATGTAGCAGATACTTCTCTTGTTGCGGAGGAAATTCTTTTGAATCACTTTTTATTGCAGTCTGAAGGAGAAGGTTCATTGGCTGTAGACTACTTCACTTTTTCTTCCACTATTGCAGATCATCTCAGATCCGCCTCTCTTGTCATTAGCCATGCAGGTATGCTTTTTGCAAATTTTCTTTCCATCTTTCTTTTCACTAACTTATTATGCAATTATAGACACATTATCATGTGGTTTTCTGTATACTACTATATTTGGATGCCTAGTCGCTCCCAAAGGTTTCATTCAAATCCCAGAATATTCCCTGCCACCCCCACTAACAGCTAATAGAATCCCGAAAAATAGAATCCTCTCACGCTTCCCACTCATTACCAACTCAGTAGTCTGTTACAATCTTACATATAGGTTGATATTGCATTTTTTCTCTCTTATCTAAGATTCTCTATTACTTTGGTTATCCTTGGGGATTTATCAACCCATGTAGCACCGATTCTTCAATTTGAAGGTGTGTCCGGTCTCTGACACCGGCGCATGTGGTTACATTCAATTATTCTTTTTTCTCAAATTATTATTAGTGCCGTGTCCAGTGTTTGTGTCATTGTTTTATAGCTATCAACTGTTTACCTCTCTCAAGACATGCCTTTTTCACATTGTGGAAGTTAGGAAACTGATCCTTTTATCCAGACGAGTTCTCTTAGAACTTTCAAAATAGTCCAGATTTTCTCGATTCATAAGAACTTTTTCTTGATTGGCATTAGCTTGTATTGCAATTTGTAAGGACTAGAGCTGAATTAATGCACCATAAGTTCCCAATCATGTGTCAAGAATAGAGGCAAGGGTTGACGAGTAACCTCTGCAGATATAGACTTAATACAAAGAAACATGGAAAACTAGATGCACCTTGCTGCTCTATGATAATTTTAGTTTATAAACAGGCAATTTGACTGATTTTCTGACAATATCAAAGTTCGATTAAATCTAGAACTCAACTTCTGGTTCACCCTTTTAGCCAAAGTTGTTAATTTCTAAGGCTGCATATCTTCAGAAAAATTATATCTCCTACCTGAAATTTAATTTTTGCCTATGTTGTTTGGCCTGGTTATGATTTTGTATGACCATATCGAATGATCCCTCAATTAATCCAACATGTTATTTCTTTCAACCATCAACCTGTTAACCGCTACTGCTGATTGAGTTGCCTCTCTAATTAACTGGCTGGGTCTTCCCCGAATAAGGCCTTAAAGAGGTCCATATTTGCGGCTTAGTTATGGTTTGCATAACTCTGAAGCTCTGCCAATTGAGCCACTTCGGTGCTTGGTTATGTAAGACATCTAAGACAAAACTCCAAACATCTGTTAACAGCCTTGGTTTGCCCATTTGATTGGGGATGATATGAAGAACTGAATTTCAGTTTGGTTTCATACAATTTAAATAATTCAGTCCAGAAGGTATTGATCAAACCTGATCCCTGTCATAAACAATCCAAGAGGGAAATCAATAAGGTGTAACTATTTCTTCGTTTAAAATTTCAGTAATGCCTCTCACAGTGAAAGGATGAAACTTTGTCCTTGTTCATGCTTTATAGCCTCTCATCATGAGTTAAAAACGTTGTAATCTCACCGGTTACAAGCTTTAAAGTATGTGACAAGCTTTAAATAGGATTTTGTGAGATGAGTAGGAAGGGATGGTCCTCGTGAAGTAACTGTAACTAGTCTGATTTTGTGCAGGGTCAGGTAGCATATTTGAGACATTGCGGCTATGCAAACCTTTAATTGTGGTGGTCAATGAAGATCTAATGGATAATCATCAAAGTGAACTTGCAGAAGAACTTGCCAACACAAAACATTTGTATTGTGCTAGTCCACAAACACTCCATCAAACTGTAGCAGATATGGACTTAAATTCTCTACTTCCTTATACTCCAGGTGATGCAACACCAGTGGCCAAGCATATAAACAGATTCCTTGGTTTTCCTGATGATTGATACGAAGGCTTTCATTTTTTTCCTGGTTAAAAGTTGTGGTGAGGGGATAATAATCTCTATTTTGGTTAATGTATGTGCTTAATTTTTTGACAAAAAGTATGTGCTTGATGTTCAGGTATAGTGAAAAAATTTAAGTTTTCTATAAATCAGACATCATGTTTAAATGTTATTTTTAGCTTCTTTTTTTGGTCCAGGCTCTTGTTATAGTTCAAGTGTGTGCCAATATAAGGGGTTAAAGTTTGAAAATAACAATGCCCACCCCTACATTACTAAAAACTCTCCGGAAGTGTATTTTCTGATGGGGCAAAAACTGTATTTTTGTTTGGAAGCACACTTCTAGACAGCACAAAAACTGTTATTTCCGGATGTGTGTTCGAAATGGTATGGGGTAAAAGCTGTATATTTGTTTGGAAGCACACTTCCGGACAGCACAAAAACTGCTATTTCCTGACGTGTGTTTGAAATGGTTTCTGGGGTTGAAAAAAATTCGTCCCTTTGACATTTTTTTCTTTAACAATATACTAATCTGATGTTTTTTTAAGAAGAATCAAGCTTCTTGCCACTTGGACCCATTTTTTGCTTCAATTAATTACATGATTATATCTCATTCACTAGTTTCATTTTCGCTTGCATTAAACTTGTTTGGATGATTCTACCAAGGAAAAAACTTGTTTGTATTAAATGCAATGTTTTTCTAGGTGGCTTTGGGTTGATAGTAATGGATCATTAGAATAATTTTTTCTTATGAGTTTTTCTGATTTCTTTGTTATAGTTTATGGTGTATTCAGGGTGCTTTGTCTTCCGCAGATTTTGTTGTTGTCCTGTATTTAGCATCATCTTATCATATCTTGTGCTCCGGCATGAAGTTTAATAAAAGTTTCTCTTTGCTTCTTAAAAAGAAAATGCAATGCTAAACAGTTGTGGCAACCCATTATTTCAGACAATTAATGACTTTAGAATTTGTAATTAAAACATACTACTAATAATTGCACATCAGATTCTTTAGCGACAAATTATCATCGTTGATGAAAAAGTATGCTTCATTGTTATAGGATGGACGAAATGCAGCTAACGAGTGTTACTGAGATACTATAAGGAGTTTAAATTAAAAAATTATTCATTAAGAAATTAAATATTTGTCTTAACCGTCAAATAAGTTATATAATCCGATATTTATTATATTAGTTCAGGTTATATATTCTAAATTATTTCTACTTATGAATTGTGATCGACCTTTGAAAAAGTTTTGGTGTAGGTTTGACACATTTTAGATTATATTATCTAAATCGATATTATATTTGTTCGGTTTATACTTTTCAAACCATTAGATAAAATAATTACATCAATTTGACGAAAAGCCGTTCGAATTATATAATTCAAAAGGATGGAAATTGAAAAAATTGAAGGGCAACGGGGTGGGGAAAGAAAATAGACATCTAAATGCAATATACAAGAAGCTGAAGCAGCCACGACCCAATAGGGCAAGTTATTTTGACTTCATTTTGATCCCTTTTACAGCATTTAGTTGGAGTATTAGATAAACAAACGGATGCTGCCCAGGCCACGTATACGAGAGATAAGCACCACCCAAATCTATGGCATGGAATCAAGCACCATGCCTCTTTACCATTGAATCTAAATCAAAACAAAACAAAAAAACCAAACACGTAATCTCAATTTCACACTAAACACACACAATTTAACACCATATTTATACAGCACAAAATCATTATTTCCCCTTAGATTTCCCTCACGATCTTTTTATCCACACTTCTGGTTTCTCAATAGATAGAAACCAAACCATGGCCTTCTCCACCTCTTCTTTACTTTCTACGAACTTCCTAGGAGCAAGAAACATTCCAACCCCTAAAACAACCAAACCTTCAATTTCACTACCATTATTCTTCAAAACAAGATTCTTAAACTCTCAAAATGACAACAACAACAATAATTCAGAACCTATTAAATCAGCTGCTGTATCAGCTCTTATCTTATCCTCTATGTTTACTCCGGCGGCACTCGCCGCCGACAACCTCCCACCACCACCACCTGTACTCGAAGCACAACCAAACCAACTAAACCCCGCAAATTCAGCTTCACCTTTCTCTCAAAACATTTCACTCACAGCACCAAAACCACAAGCACAATCTTCCACTGATCTTCCCGATGGTAGCCAGTGGCGTTACAGTGAGTTTTTAAACGCAGTAAAAAAGGGTAAAGTTGAACGAGTTAGGTTCAGTAAAGACGGTTCTGTCCTTCAACTAACCGCCGTTGATGGCCGGAGAGCAAACGTTATCGTTCCCAACGACCCTGACCTTATCGATATTCTAGCAATGAACGGCGTTGATATTTCCGTTTCCGAAGGTGAGCAAGGTAACGGTTTGTTCAGTTTCGTTGGTAGTTTATTGTTACCGTTCCTTGCATTTGCGGGTTTGTTCTTGATTTTCCGTAGAGGTCAAGGAGGACCCGGTGGGCCTGGTGGGCTTGGTGGGGCTATGGATTTCGGTAGATCGAAATCGAAATTCCAGGAAGTACCGGAGACTGGAGTAACTTTTGCTGATGTAGCTGGTGCTGATCAAGCGAAATTGGAGCTACAAGAAGTTGTTGATTTCTTGAAGAATCCTGATAAGTACACTGCTTTAGGTGCTAAGATTCCTAAAGGTTGTCTTTTAGTGGGGCCACCCGGAACTGGGAAGACATTGTTGGCTAGGGCGGTGGCCGGTGAAGCCGGTACACCGTTCTTTTCATGTGCGGCTTCGGAGTTTGTGGAACTGTTTGTGGGAGTTGGTGCATCTAGGGTTAGGGATTTGTTTGAGAAGGCAAAGGCGAAGGCGCCGTGCATTGTGTTTATTGATGAGATTGATGCTGTTGGGAGACAGAGAGGAGCTGGACTTGGTGGTGGAAATGATGAGAGGGAACAGACTATTAATCAGCTTTTGACCGAGATGGATGGATTTTCGGGTAATTCAGGTGTTATTGTCTTGGCTGCTACTAATAGACCTGATGTTCTTGATTCTGCATTGCTTAGACCTGGAAGGTTTGATAGGCAAGTTACTGTGGATAGACCTGATGTTGCCGGTAGAGTTAAAATCCTTCAGGTGAATGAGACCGAAACTTTTAACTATCTCACAGTCAGTTTATTTTATGAAGATTTTTTTTAAGTAAGTAATGATCCTAGTGTGTGTGTCTTGTTTTGTTGTCACAATTCTTAAAATTGCATAGAATCTAAATGCAGCTGATGCAATCTCAAATGTAGTTGTGGATGTATGTTGCAACCCAAATTACATTTGCAAACCTGTTTTTAGAACCCCTATTGACACGCCTCAATGATTGTTTCATCAGTGGTGGCTAGTAGTTTAGGTTTTTAGAGGTTAAAGTTGAGGAACACATGCATGTGTGTATTAGTACTTAGTACTCATGTAGATTACAAGGTTTTAAATTGCACCAGCATTGCATGAAATCGTAAGTTAAATGCAGCTGGTGCAACCTCAAATGTGTTTGCGTATATATATAACCACGAAGTCACAGTCTATATTGACACACCTCAATGCTTGTTTCATTGGGGGTTAGTAGTTTTAGTTTTCCCGTTTAAAGTCGAGGAATGTGTGCACACTGCATGCAGTTAGTACTTCGGTAGATTAGAACTTAATTCAAATTGAGTCTCACATTACTCAATGCTCATTTTGCAATAGTGAAAGTTTCATTGAGTAGATGGAATTTAAAATTTCTGAATGTTCTTTTTGTCTAATTTTTTGTAATATTGTGGTTATGATAACCTTGATTGCGTACAGGTTTGGTTGGACGTGTTTGAATTAGTTATGCTGTGTCTAAATTATTCTGATTCTTCTTCTATCAGGTGCATTCTAGAGGAAAAGCACTTGCAAAGGATGTTGACTTTGACAAAATTGCCAGGAGAACCCCAGGGTTCACAGGAGCTGATCTGCAGAATCTGATGAACGAAGCAGCTATTCTTGCAGCCAGGCGTGACCTCAAAGAAATAAGTAAAGATGAGATAGCTGATGCTCTTGAAAGGATCATTGCTGGACCAGAAAAGAAAAATGCCGTTGTCTCAGAAGAGAAGAAGAAACTAGTAGCCTATCATGGTATTATTTTTTTATGTCTAGTAACCAAGCTTGGCATTTGTTTGTTCATTTTTGGATTCCTAATCACCATGTGTATTCCTTGTTGATTTTCAGAGGCTGGACATGCTTTAGTAGGTGCTTTGATGCCTGAATATGACCCTGTAGCCAAGATATCAATTATACCTCGTGGCCAAGCTGGTGGTCTTACCTTTTTTGCTCCTAGCGAAGAGAGGCTTGAGTCTGGATTGTACAGTAGAAGCTACTTGGAGAATCAGATGGCGGTTGCACTGGGAGGAAGGTCAGTGTACCATGCATTACACAGAAATTTGCACATTACATTACCTTATTGAATTTAGATCTCAACTTTTGCAACTTGCAAGTTTCTCTTGCATCACAATTACATACCACCTGTCAGTTGGTTGCTTGGCTTTTAGCCTAGGGGATACATAAGGGCAGTTTTTTTTACAAGCAAATCAACATTTCGGTCCTCGAAATCGTAATGGTCGGTCAATTTAGTCTCCAAATTTACGAAATAGGAAATTAGTCCTTTAAATTAAAGAGCATCAAAATCAATTCGGCCCCTCAATTAAAATATCTCTTTAGTTAACATCCATCAAAATCAATGAAAGATCTTCATATTGTTCTGACTTGAATACTCTCTTGTTGCATCAAGAGATAAACATAAAACCTCTAAAATTGTAGTATTAGATTTAGAAAGAAAAAAAAAGGTCTAAGCTGACTGATATTGTTCAATTTAAGGGACTACATTACTTTTTTCATTAATTTGAACTGACTGACCTTACAATATCAAGGACAAAAATACTGATCTTCTTGTTGTTTTACTACTGGCTATTTTGTTGTTGTATACTTTTAAGGGGAATAGTGATAGTCATATTATGGTAGTGAGATGCAGGATCTTATCTTTTAGCTTTGAGCCTGTGTATATTATGTCATCAATTCCTTAAGTCTCTGTATATGTCAAAACAGGGTTGCCGAAGAGGTTATTTTTGGCCAGGATAATGTCACCACTGGGGCGTCAAATGACTTCATGCAAGTTTCACGAGTGGCGAGACAGATGGTTGAGAGATTTGGGTTCAGCAAAAAAATTGGACAGGTTGCCATCGGCGGGGGTGGTGGAAATCCATTCTTGGGACAACAGGTAGGCTGTAACCTAACATAGGTTGATGAGGAATTGTTCCTCATTTTTTTAATTTCCTTTTACTATAGTTTTGAGAATATTAGTATATTATATTTACTAAAACACCTCATAGTTTTAGTAATCAGGCTTTTGTTTTATTTTACTCAGTAAATTGAACCTCCCCAAATAAATTCCTCACCATTCCCAAAATTGTGATTGCAGATGTCTTCACAAAAGGATTATTCCATGGCAACTGCTGATATAGTGGACAAGGAAGTTAGAGAACTGGTAGACAAAGCATATGAGAGGGCAACACAAATTATCAACACTCACATTGACATCCTTCACAAGCTTGCTCAACTTCTAATAGAGAAAGAAACTGTTGATGGTGAAGAGTTCATGAGTCTATTTATTGATGGAAAAGCAGAATTGTATGTTTCATAAATGTTAGACTTAAGACACAGAATCATCATGTTTGTACTATAACATACACTTAAACATGTACACTGTAAGAATCAATTAAATATTTTTATCAAATTAAGATAAAAAAATTTGCACATAAGCTTTTATGCAAAAGGTTCTTCAACTCGATATGATTCATCTTCAAATGAAATCAACTATGCTAAAACTGCAAAAGGTTTTTCCACACTCAACATATAAAAAACATCCTTATTCATGTTTAAATTGGAAAGAGCAGCCACTTACATGTAAAACGTTGTGCACAATCTGGGTAAACACAATGTGCTTGCATAGCATCTCCGATAGCAGCATAAGAGTTAATCACGAAAGAGATAGCAAAGACCTATCTGTGCATACACAGTTGGTGAAACCATGGTTCCATCATCAATCAACTGCATACAGAAATTGAATCAGTATGATACGAGCAAATACAGAAGAAAAAGAAAAACATCATGCCTCTTTCTCCTACCTTTGAATTTTCAAATATTAATGTGTAACCATACATTATATAAGTCTCATAGGTTTAGTAGAATTGAGGAGAGGAGAGGAGAGAGATTATTTTACATAGTAGTTGTTTAATCTCATCTCAATTAAAAAGACTCATTTCTCTCCTTGTTTGAACGAAAAATACTCTAAACCTCTTGTAAGAACGAGACTATAGTAGATAGAGGATTAATGCAGAACTGAAATCTATGACCTCTAGGTCGAGAATGTTAATAATCCAACAGTCCCTATCCTGTCTGAGCATTTTCCTAATTAGCACAATTTTATTTCCAAATCTGTGATGGAAATGGTCCTTCTTACGAACAAGTTCAACTGTAGACAAAGAATATAATGTAAGAATAATCACAGATTTTCAAATAGAACAAGCTCCCTCTCAGGGCCTAACTAGTACTTTTAATTTGTTTTTAAATGAATATAAATCTAAACCAATTTTAAAGTTTGTTTGGATAGAGATCCTTCTTAGGTTTTGGGAATAATTATCTGTCAATATATATTTATTTATTTTATAAATCAAACCATAACTTCTCTCCAAACAAAATGAAGGAAAGAAGTGTTGCTTTCTCACTCATTATTACTGTCTCTATTGTTTTCTCTACTTAAGTTACATGTGGCCAACAAATCATTCACCTCTCTAATGACAATCTATTGTAGGTTAAAACGGCAATTATGCAGGATAGGTTGTGGGGCTCATCTAGAAACAGTTGGCTACAATTTATCATAATCACAACAATATAGTTTTGCCTTAAAATACTTCACATTATTCATTATTTCCAAAAAATAGGTAACGTTTACATCGCTGTAAAACTAGTGATTTTTGTTGGATTCTCCTAAAACATGATCTTGCTTAATTTGTTGAGAAAGTTCTTCATATAAACTCGCAGTGGTGGCACTGAACTTCTCCATGGCAACAAAGATCTGCTTCAGACCTGATTGTAAGCTAAGAGAATCAACTATATCATCATTATTATGAATAGCATTCCCTACTTCTCTTAGTTCTTTTGCAATTGGAGCCATCTTTCTCTCTCGAGCCTTCACCATTTTGTCCAACTTTTGCTCCTGCCTGTCCAAAATTTTCACTTTTTTCTCTATTTCCTTGTCCAATGTTGAATTCTTCTGAAGCTCTAAAATATTATTTTTCAACAGTTCATTTACTCCGAGTATAAACCCATTTACAGCTTCATTTACATTCTTCTCTGAAATATTATCCATTGCCTTTGACCATTTGTTAAGGAGCACAAAGACAGGCGGTGCACCAAAGGGAGTTGAATCATTCTGTAATTCTTCAGAATCATACATTAGACATCTTACTAGCCAATCATTTAGGGCTTTCACATGGAACTTTTGAGCTTGAATCCAATCTAAGAAGTTTAAGTTCCATTTCTGTAGCTCGGATTTGAGCTTTATTGCTGCATCAATATTAGCATTGCAAGGCTTTCTGTTGAATGAGGAGACATCCAAAGCTTTGGTTTCAACAATTTCCTGATACTGGCGTTTGTAACATTCTTGCATATCTTTCCACATTCCGAGAAACCTGTCATCAGCAAGTAGACGGCAAAAAGAAATCAAAAGAATATAACAATATGTTAGATTTAAGAAAACATAGATGCATTAATGTTCAAAACAAACTTCAAAAGAAACATAGATAAATGAACTTTGATATAAAGAAATAGTCTCTCATAAGGCTGTCCATTTTCAATCATTTTTTGGTTTTGCACGGCAGGAAAATCATATTCGAGGATACTAAATATTGACACTTCTTCCAGCTAGAATTCAAATAGTGTAAGAAACTAGCCATTTATACTAGATTCAACTTCAATTAATCATTTTTCAACCATTTCATAATAAGTGGTGAATAATAGCAAAACATTTATGATTTAAGATCATTACTATACCTACCAAGTACCAACTTACTACATAGGTTCAAATAATTAAACATGGATTTACTTACAAGAAACAAAGTTATGACTTACATAAGAATAAATCTGTTAATCTGCGGCCAAAGCTCTTCTTCTGTCAATTTACTAATACTGTTAGATATCTTGTCAACTACTTGGATAGAAACTTTCATTTTTGTAACTAAAATACTGATGAAAGCTTTAACGGAGTTAATTTTTTGTGCATCAGCATTATTTTTATTCATACGTCTCAACTGTTTACACTTCTTCTCATGAAGTGTGCGCAATTTTTCTTCAGCCTGAAAAACAAAGGAACATTCAGTGTCTTCAACTATAAAAGGCATGTAATATATTTTTATTTATGCTAAATTTCGAAAGCAAACTAGCAACTTATACATGCATGATCAAAATTATGACAAAAACAATTACAGAAAAGAACAAGGATTCTGATGAAATTTAATTGATTTTTCTTCTGTTCTTAGAAAGTTTCCCCAAACAAAACCTAGATATCTAGATGTGAGGCTCTCAATTTAGGTGCAAGTGGTGCTCTCCCTAAGCTACATTATATAATGCATATTGCATAATAAAAGCGTAGAAGAAAGCAAGCAAAACAAAAAACAAAGAATGAGTACAATTTATACCTTGACTTCATGATACAGCTTCTTCTCCCACAGACATAGCTTACTCAAAGTGGAGCATAGATTCTCATAGCTGAGGCTATTGTCTCTGTAAACTCCTTGACACTCCGCTTTGCGTCCACACGGTGATTCCACGCATTTAACCATCAAGGGATTCGACGGAGTAAACACATGCATAATCTTGCACGAAACTAATTACCAAAAATCTCAATTTAGTTAATTATTTTGACTAATTAATAATTAAAAACAATAAACAGTGACTAATTAAATTATACAACGTGATTACCTGGATTGAGTTCAATTTTTGAATGGTAACGGAGTTTTCCAACGTCTAGCATTTCCAAAATCTCATTCCCTGAATCCGATGCTCTTTCAAACAGAACCTGAATCTCTTTCACTGTTTCAGAAAAACCTTTCACAGATTCCACTTTCACAGAGTTGCTACATTCTTCTAACTGCGGTAACTTTTTCTTCAAAATTGAACTCTCTTCTTTTGAATCAGCTTCCTTATTTGTCCCTTCTCCGTTTTCTGTCTCACTCACGTTAACTCCGTTAGATTTAACACACTCACTTTTCTGAGTCACGTGATCGTTAACCTTTTTCTTTTCGTTTTCATCCGTTACGTTAGTGTCAGTGTAACCGTCCCCACCGTGACTGTAACGTACTTTGAACTTCTCGTATGGTTCAAAGAAATCCAAAAATTCCCAAGCAGAGTTGCTCGGAGGAGGCGGGGACGGCGGATTTAAACAGGAAAAGTTTCCGGTGATATCATTCACCGGAGGCGGAGGAGAATAAGAATCGTAAATAGGTTTGACGTAGGTCATGAATGTCACATTATCAGGAACTGAGGATAAAACGGTGTCGTGGTGGAGATAATCATAACGTCTATAACTATGAGTGCATAATTGAGAATTTTCTTCTGTATCCTCTGGTTCTGATTCAGAATGCAGAGGAACTTGTTCAGCATCTGAATCAGAACTAGAAGATGATTTTGACCGTGGTGGAGGTGGTGATTTTGAGAGTGAGGGTTTGGTTTCGCCGGAAAAATCTTCAAATTGCTCGAAGAAATGAAGGAGAGTAGGGCCAAGTATTCTGAGGGATTCCATGTGTGCCACGTGTGCATCGGCGAGGGAGTAGCTTTGACGGAGTGATTCGTCGATGAATTTGCAACGGTCGCGGCACAATGACACGGCCGGAAGCCGGTCAAGTCTTGAGGCGTTGCAGCCCATCGTTAAGTTTGGATGGGAAAATGGAAAAAAGATAACGGTTTAAAATTATGAATTTGTTTGTACTATCTTTTCAAATGAATTTAAGGAGGAATTTTCATTGGGAAGGGTTGTGGTATGAAGTGTTTGTTTAATGGTCAATTTTATCATGGTAATGAATGAGCATTATTATGCTAATAGGTAGGGAGTGGACCGCAAGTGTAACTGTGAAGATAGTAAAGTGGCGGGTAGTGATATACAGCCAACGTCTCTTTCTTTGATTTTCAAGATTTTGGGCAAAAGTTTCTTCTCATTTTACCATTTAGTGCGTGCTTTAACTACAGTGCTCGCCGTTATCTCTGTAAAAATCACTCGAATATATGCACTTGTAGGACACATTGCTGCTTTTTCTATACTCCTCTTTTATAACAATGGTCACATTTACAGCTCAAAAATTTGTCCTTCTTGCATGAATGAAGTAATTGAAAATCCTAGAGAAATTAACATTCTAAACTCTTTTTCTGATAGAGTAATTTCTGAACTCTTTCTTTGATAGAGTAATTGGATTTTTCAATATTAAATTTTGGTGAGATATTTTTATAAAGTTAGAAAAATTTGGGGTAAAGTTATAAATATATAATGAAAAGTGATTCAAAATGATAATTTTAAAATATTTGGATCGAATTTAAAATTTAAAAATGGAAAATTTCAAAAAAAATGCTGCGTGCAATTTTTAAAATTTAAAAAATAAAAATAGGGATTGATTTGTAAAAATTTGAAGCATGTAACAACCAATTTGCGTTATTTTTTGTCAAAAAAAAAAGAAAACCAATTTGCGTTATTTGAAATGATTAGAGTAATTTGATATTCACACCGTATAGAATACAGAAAGAAATTCCAATTCTTGGTTTTTAGGTTTTTTCTTTTACAATGTTTTTGATTTTTTTTTTTGACAAAATTCTTAGTTTTAAGGCAGTATTTGAAATGCCCCATAATCAGTGGCGGAGTCAGGATTATTATAAAGGCTGAGCATAGGCGGATCTAGACATTTGGTTCATGTGGGGCTAAATTTTTTTTATCCTATAAAACATAACAATTACTTTGTGAGCATAACAAACAAACAATTCAATGACCAATTATGAGTTACTCCTTCCATCAAAATTGTGAGCATAACAAACAAAAGCCATAAAAATAGTTGAACAATGATGCATCCAAAAGCTCTTATTATCTCTGTTCAATATATAATGATCTTTGTTGCTTCAACTTAAAGCCTATAATGAACTTTTGTGTTTTATTTATTATAAAAAAAATAAAAATATGAAAAGTGCATGTGGGGCTATAGCTACACATCGCCCCAACATGGATCCGCCCACGAGGCTGAGCCAAAAAAAATTGCAGCACATTTATAGGAGTTTACATAAGAAATTGCAAGCAAATAAAAAAAAATCTAAAGAAATTGTCCAATTTATAAGGGTTTATATAAGAAATTCAGAGGAATTTACATAAGAAATTGCAAACAAAATCGGCCAGAGCCCAGACGCGTGCCCAGGGTCACCGGGCGGTGAAAGAGCCACCGCCCACAATGTCTCTTTAAGAAACTACCTCATAAATTAAAATCACTTTTTTTTTTAAAAAAAAAAATCTTCAAATTTGTAAAGCAAACAATACAATTCACATAGAAGAAATTGAATTACACTCTAAAATTAGTTACTTTAAAAAATTATACCATCCAAACACACTCTAAAAAGTGTGTAACTTTTAATTTCTATTTTCAATTATATAATCTAATTAATATTATCTCCATCACTCCCAGGTTCTTATTTCTCATTTTTCATAGATTATAATAAGAATTCTTATTTGGTTTGATTTTTGGAATGAAACAAAATATCAACCAATAAAATTTGTTGATTTGGTTTGATTGAATTTTTGTAATATAAAGCCAATGAAATGTGAACCATAGGAACCGGATTAAAAACAAGTTAAGCTAAAATTGACATTTTTTTTGAGTACATAAGCTAAAATGAGAAAAATAATATAAATACTTAACAAATACATATCTAATTGTAACAAAAAAATAAAAATACATATCTAATATATTTTTTTAACAAAACACTAACAACATATATAATGGTGAAATAAAGGGTTGAAAACATTGGAGTGTGTTGTTGTAAGTTCGATTCTCTTAGTTGTCAATTTTAGTGAAATAATTTGGTTTTTTCAAAGAACCGTAATGTGAAATAAAATAAAGAGTAAATTACACTCCCCTCCCCTCAAAGATGCTTGAATTACACTCCCCTTCCCTCTTATGTTAAAATATCCATTCCCCTCCCCTCTTATTCAAAACATATTAGAGAAAAATACATTTCCCTCCCCTAAGAAAAGCTTGAATTACATTCCCCTCCCCTCTTATGTTAAAATCTACACTTTACTCCCTCAATATATATTTTTTTATTTTTAATAATCTAGCAAAAAAATAATAATCTAATACACTTCGAAAATAACAGTATTGCAGGTCTATTTTAACATAAAAAAAAATTGAATACATATTTTTTTGCTATTTTTTATTCACAATTTCATTAACATGTAGTTTTAAACCCTATTATAAAATATGAAACAAGCCAAAATAAAATTAAAATATGTGAAAAATTACTAACGACAATAAACCATGGTTATTTAAAAGTTAATTTTAAACTCTAAATTATAAAATCAATAGCAAAATATTTAAATTTAATTATCATTAACATTTAAATTATAAAGAAATGAATTAATTTTTCTTAAAGGGTGGTTTAAAATTAATATATATCATAAAAATATTTATTTATGTTAAAATAGATTAAAGTGTAATGTATATTTAATTATCAAGGGAGGGGGTTGTAATTCAAGCATCTTATAAGGGAGGGGAGTGTAAATTTTATTTTTCAAGGGAGGAAATTGTATATTTTAACATAAGAGGGGAGGGGAGTGTATTTCAAGCATCTTTGAGGGGAGGGGAGTGTAATTTACTCTAAAATAAATTATAATAAAATATAATTGTTTATTTAGGTGATCGATTTTGAATTATGTGAAAAGGCCGGGTTTGATTGACTTAGGTTTAGAGTTGATTATAAAGGGGAAAAAATCAAATCAATTTAATTCGTTTGGTTAGTAACAATGGATTGCATGTTGTAATAGAGTAGTGGTACCGTTAAATTTGTGCAAATTTCAACTTAACCATTAACACTAATGATTGCCAGCCAAAAGTGAAGGCAAATAATCCTAGCTTTTTGATCGATCATGAAGACTGAGGAAGATGAATGAAAGAATCCAAATGTTATCATTTCGATTATTATTAAGTTCAAAGTGATTTATGATGAGGCATAACGAAATTTTTAGGGTTAGTACGGAGGCAGTATGATGAAGGTGATTATGATGGGAGAATGAAATAGATACAAAGCAATTATATATTTAGAAAAGTTTAAAGTGAACGTCTTTTACCCCTCATGACAAAATCATTAATCTATCTTTACATCAAAAGATGGTTTTGGGTGGAATTCCAACTCACAGAGTTGTCTGTTATATGTTAATGAATGCCTTCCCTCTTTATAGTTAGTTCCATCTTTTTCTAGTGGCCATGTTTTTTTATGACCATATAGACACAGAGTTATGCCATCAATTTGTAGATAACCTATGATACCAAACATCACTGCCCTACAAAAACATGACTAAAGTATAAAGTATGTGACTTGAATCTTGATAGCTTTCACTCATACGTACCCATATGACAAAAAGGCAGAGAAGTTGGACACTAATTTTTTTAGACCCATGGTTCACCTTTTTGTGGTCCATTAGTCTAGATTAAGTTTTATATAAAAAAAAGTCTAGATCAAGTCATCTTATTTTCACTAAAACAAATTAAAAAAAAAATTTAGACACTAATTCGCCTTTTAAGCATTGCCATTAGCTTGTCGCCTAATAAAAACAACATTTTTTTTTAAAGGAAAAACAACATGAAAGTTGTTTTAGTTAGCTAATATGTCTCTGCATTGATCTATAATGGATACATATTCCGTTCTATATTAGATTGACATTGATAATACCATCAACTATACTTGCTTACAATCTACTTCATAGACAATATTTTCAATACCCAAAGTTGTAATCCATTGAGTTGAAGGAAACCACAAGCCTTGCACTCAACCGCTTGAAGTTGAGACTCTCAAGTACTTGAGAGTTGAGACTCTCGCGCAAACATACTTATACTATAGCAAAATTGTTCTGGAAAGATAACTTATACACCAGTGATGGATCAAGATTTTTTTTTGGTAGGGGGTAAAAAAATTACAAATAATATTTTTTAAATGTGATGCTTGATTTATTTTGCTATAATTAAACTAATTGAGTATCTAATACTTTTAAGAGAAATTGAAGACAACAATATAATTGATTAAAGTAAAAATTAGAACCTTTAAATATTGGTTGTGATGTGATGGAATGCACTTGTAGACAAAAATGAGTTGATGTTGAAGTAAAAATCTAAAATTTCTGTTATAAAAGAATTTAAAATTTAAATATGAGTCATGCTAATTTGTGTCTTACGGACACATGTTAAGGTTTCCATAAAAAGAAAGTATTTATTGAGAAAATTAGCATGACCCATGGTTGCACCAATTTATTTCTTAAAAGATTAAAATTTAACCAAATCCATCATTCACCCTAATTGGTAATATGATGTATAAAACAGAAGGAGCATAAGTATGGAATTTAAACAAGAACTTAGAGAGCTGCATAGTGTTGCATCGTGTAACAAATCAAATGGTTTTAGGGATGAGCAAACAGATAATACTTACGGACAAGTACCCCCTTTGTTTCATCGTTGTCTTTTGCAGTGTTACTTTATTATTTTTTTGCTTTCGGTAATGATTGTTGAGATCCAACACAAAGCTTCCACCGATAGGATTGAAAATTTGCAAAACAAACGAGTTTATGAAGCATATAAAATGGAGTCTAGGAAAATGTGGAAAAGAGAAAACTAGCAAACTTAAATATATACAAGTGAAAAGATAAAAGAATAATGGATTGAATAATATGTATTTTTGAGCAGCTATCAACTTGTTTTTCTTCTCCATTCTTGTTTTTCTTATTTTTGCAAGGGTACCAAAAAACAGTAATTCTAGTGGTGACCTTAACTACAATAATTCCTTCCTCTCTATTCTTTCTCAACACTTTCCTCCCTCATGCGCAAAACGTTTTCACTTTGTTTGATAATTTATGGTGGACATGTATAATTAACAACTAATATATATTTCATGACGTGCATGATTGACAACTCTTTAAAACATTACTAGAAAAATACTACGGAAAAAAACCACAGTGAGGAGAAAAGAAGCGCATAGCAAGACACACACATAAATATATGTGTTTTTGTGCAAGCGAGGATGTGCTTGCGTGCATGCGTGCATGCTAAAAATAATATTTAATTTAAGCACCTAAATAAAGCATTTACAACTGAAAAAATGTAAATATTATTATTGATTATTGATTATAAATCTAACAAAAAGCAGAAACCATGCATATAGCATTAATTTATGACCTTAACAATTAACTTAGTCCTCTATAGCATATGACTCATTCAAATCAAATAAACGTATTCCTTTCTTTAGCTGCTCATCACTACTGTTTCTATCACCACCAAGCTCATTCTTGCCATTCCCATTTGATGATGACTCACCAACACAAAAGTACTTATCTGAACGAAGGTGCAAAATATTTACAGCTGCTTCAACACTACCAATACACTTTCTACCTCTTCTATCTTTCTTTTGCCATTTTGGCAAAGAAAAATTACTATAAGCTTGATCTTCTTTATGATGTTCAGTAGTAGATTTATAATTGCTGGACGAAGAAAACTTACCAATAACATGATTTGCCGGATGATTAAGTTTCTTCTTAAGAAAGTGAGATCTCCGGTGACCACCCACTGCTTTTCCGTTTGTAAAAGTCTTTCCACAAACATTACACTCGTGTGTACATTCTTGAATACAAACCTCATCCTTAGCATCATCTTCATCACTTGATAGCAAAGAAGAAGACCTTTTCATCCTCTTTTTCGACTCTTCATAGGTGTTCTCGTAATCATGCTTATGATCTTTCTCAAAACTAACCCTATTGTTACTACCTTGTATTGAGAAAGGGGTTTCCATCGTTTGTGAATTATGATTTAGTTTCTTCTTAAGAAAGTGAGATCTCTTGTGACCACCCAATGCGTTTCCGCTCCTAAATTTTTTCCACAAATATTGCAATTGTGCGTAGGTCCTAGAATAGAAACCTCATGCTTGTCATCATCTTCATCACTTGATAGCGAAAATGAAGACACTTGCATCCTCTTCTCCGACGCTTCATAAGTATTTGGTGAGATCTCCGGTGAGGAAGGAGTTTCTAACTTTATCTTCTTAAGAAAGTGAGATCTCCGATGACCACCCAATGCTTTTCCGTTTTTAAAAGTTTTTTTTGCAAATATTGCACTCGCGTGTAGATTCTTAAACGGAAACCTCATGCTTTGCATCATCTTCATCACTCGGTGTCCATCTGTCCACTCTTTATATTGTGTTATACGTATAAATTATAAACAATATATTCTTTTCTTCCTTAAAAAAATAATATTCTTTTATAAAATTTTGATTTAAATTATACGTATAGATAATAGATATTTTTCACTTTCATATTTTAACAATTTTATATATATATATATATATATATATATATATATATATATATAAAATTAAAAGACAAGAAATTATTTTGAACTAAATCTTTTGAGTATATATATAAACACATAATATCATAATGTCATGCATTGACAGATATAATTCAATAGTATAATGATATACAAATCTTTCTAACTGATTTATTAAAAAAAAAGTTATATTGATTTGTATAAACAATATAAATCAATATAACTGATTTGTATAAAAAATTATGACTGTATAAAATCAGTCATAACAAGTGACAAGAAATTACAGTCCAAGATTTCTTCCATCGATCGTGCATCTTGTATTCGGACGAATTTGTCAATTAATATCCATCTACTGTAAAAAAAAAATTGCATTGAAAAATCAAATTCTAGCTTCTAAAGGCATAACATTTATCCATAAAACCATTGATTTTGGACAATCAAGTAGGAATGTAAGATAGTTTCCACTTCATTTTCACAATATACCCACCAAGGATTACCAATCTTCATTTTTCTCTTTTGAAGTAGTCGTCAATCTACCATGTAAAACAATCCATAAAAATTACCCTTTCCTATCGTTTTTTCTCCTCCTCTTTGGCAGATGTTGTTAACAACTATTTAACAAAAAAATATTTTGTTTGATTATGTTATTGATAATTTGAAGTGTGATATCATAAAAATTATGGACCAGACCACCGTTAGACTTGGACTTGGTGTAATAATAAGAGTTAGATAAGGCTCTACTCTGGCTGCTATAGGTATGAGACATGGGCTAAGATTATCTTAAGAGATGTTGTTCTTGAACTTAATTGCATAGACATATTCAACGAGCGTCATATCAGCTATGCTGAAGGTAAAATATGTTCCTTCTTACTTTAGGTTTAGCAATTGGTGAAAATTATTGGTTTGAAGAAATTCGTTGGTTTCCAATATTGATACATGCCAAATGGCATTTCTCCTTTATTGTTTTGATGAATCTAGCCACTCACTTGTTGAAGTGAATCAATTGTTTCCTAGGAAAAACTTGAGAGGAGGTTAAGAATACATGTCCATTTTGTTGGGGCAATTACAACTACAAAGGTTGCTTGCAAATGATCATGTGCTAAGGGTATATGTCATCCTTTCTATTTAATTTAAAAAGATGCACAGTATACAAGCTTACTTTTAATTTTATTTAACTTATATCCTAGTTTTCTTTCACAGCACTAACAAGTAAATGTTAGTGTCAAATTGCTGTTCTTGCTATCTAGAGGTTTTCCTTGGTGCAAAGATTTTTAACCACGAGGATTTAATTAGTAATTAAAAAAACTCAGTAAATTTCAAAAACATGGATCTTAATCATACTCAAAAAGATAACATTTAGAAAACTCAAAGAATGTTGTATAATTTTTATAATAAAGTGCCGGATGAGAAATTATAATTAATAACGGTGACAATTATTACTCGTTGTTCCTTCTCCTTCTTCTTCTCCTTTCTCATTTTTATTATTTCTTCAAGGATATAAAACAACAATAATTCTTGTGGTGACCTTAACAACTATAATTCCCTCCTCTCTATTCTTTCTTAACGCTTTCCTCCCTCATGTGCAAGTGACATTAACTTCTTCGTTTGGTAATTTATAGTGGACAAAAAGTGCAGAGCAAGAAAACAAAACTAATAAGGACTAAACTGATAAGGAAATCAATGAAACATATAACCAAGACCAAGCATAATCCTGGTAAAAAAAACTCGATGAAAAATAGTTAATCTATTTCTAAAGAAATCCCCTCGGATAAAATCTATAATAAGGTTCAAACAAACAAACCCTAGAGATAAGGTGCCAAAAATAGAAGTTTAGCATACACTGAAGATGAATTTAAGTACCTAAAGAAAGCATCAATAACTAGAAAAATGTAAAAATTAATAATGATTATAAATGTAATAAAAAGCAGAAACCATGCATATCGCATTATGACCTTAACAATTCGCTTAGTCCTCAGTAGCATATGACTCATTCAGATCAAATAAACGTATTCCTTTCTTTAGCTGCTCATCACTACTGTTTCTATCACCACCAAGCTCATTCTTCCCATTCCCATTTGATGATGACTCACCAACACAAAAGTACTTATCTGAACGAAGGTGCAAAAGATTTACAGCCGCTTCAACACTACCAATACACTTTCTACCTCTTCTATCTTTCTTTTGCCATTTCGGCAAAGAAAAATTACCACAAGCTTGATCTTCTTTATGATGTTCAGTAGGAGATTTATAATTGTTGGACCAAAAAGATTTATGACTAACATGATTTGCTGGATGATTAAGTTTCTTCTTAATAAAGTGAGATCTACGGTGACCACCCAATGCTTTTCCGTTTGTAAAAGTTTTTCCACAAATATTGCACTCATGCTTGGCATCATCTTCATCACTTGATAGCGAAGATGAAGACTTTTCCGACTCTTCATAAGTATTCGGTGAGGAAGGGGTTTCTAACTTTATCTTCTTAAGAGGGTGAGATCTCTTGTGACCACCAAGTGCTTGTCCGTTTTTAAAAGTTTTTCCACAAATGTTGCAATTGTGCGTAGAACTTAGAATAGAAACCTCATGCTTGTCATCATCTATATCACTTGATAGCGAAAATGAAGACTTTTGCATCCTCTTCTCCGACTCTTCATAAGTATTCGGTGAGATCTCCGGTGAGGAAGGAGTTTCTAACTTTATTTTCTGAAGGTGAGATCTCTTGTGACCACCAAGTGCGTGTCAGTTTTTAAAAGTTTTTCCACAAATATTGCACTTGCGTGTAGATTCTTGAACGGAAACCTCATGCTTTGCATCATCTTCATCACTTGATAGTGAACTAGAAGACCTTTTAATCCTCTTGTCAGACTCTCCATAGGTTTTCTCATAATCAAGCTTAGAAACTTTAGCCATCGTTCTGAGAAGAAATAAAAAAAAAAAATTAGAAGAACAAACAAAAAGAACGATGACAGAAAGAGCTAATATGGCTACAACTTACAGTGATGAAAATAATAAAGTTTTTTTTTTTTTTTGCGTTTTGAGGATATGAAGAAACAAAGTAGAAAGCCAACAAACTGAAACTGATAAACAAATAGACTTATTAGCTAGGGTTTTTATCAGTAAAAAAAGAACTAGGGTTTTTATCGGTCTGAAAGTGACAAGAATGGAAGAAATATTAAAAACCTGAAACATGGGCAGGAAGGAACAAGGAAAAGTGTAATTTTGGGAAGAATCATGAGATGAACGATATGTATATTCTCTCCCAAAATGATTTGCAATTAATTATATTCAATTTTTCAAAAGTTATTTTTATTAAGATTTTAATACCAATTAATTTGTTTTTCTCAAAAAAAGAATGTTAATTAAATCATTCCGTTTTTGTCATGATCCATCTGTGGTTTATATTTTTGGGTGAATCCCATCGTTGTTTATATGAAAATTATATATCCTCTCAAAAAAATAAAATTATATAGTGTTCTTCCTTAAAAAAAAATTCTAGGGTTCTCGGACGGATACTCTGGGTCTATCTGTCCACTCTTTATTATATTGTGTTATACGTAAAAAAATTATAATATATTTTTTTTATAAAATTTTGATTAAAATTATAAATATAGATAATAGATATTTCTTGTAAAAAAAAAGATAATAGATATTTTGCACTTTCATATTTTAACAAATTATACTTTTTTTTTTGTTGACAACATCAACAATATAATCTTTTTGAATGACATCGACAAAATAGCATTCATATGGTCAAATTTGTTTATTAGAAGTGATAAGGCCAACCCAAATCTCTTAAAGGTCAATAAGTGGGATGTTCGGGGTTCGAACCCCGACACCTGCATATATTATGCAATGTCCCTAAAAATTTAGCCAAGCTTACGATGACAGCTCAACATATTTTAGTTTGCATGTAAATAAAATTAAAATAAAATAACACTCATTTATTGAGAGAGAAAAAAACATATATTGAGTACAATAATATATTATATTGTGTATCAAAATATATTTTAAATCAAATACCAAAATATGTTAGATTGCATACCAAAGTATTTTAGATTGTTTTCCAAGATATTTTAGCAAAACTTGGAGACTAAGAAATCAATTTCTAATAATGATTAAATTAATTATTTAATTTAACATTTCAAAATAATAAAATATATCAATATATATTTTTTCGCTAAGGCTTACTTCACTCACATAATTATGTTCTCCCTCCGTCCCCTAATAACAGAGTCATTTGCGGGAAAAAAAGTGTCTCAAAATAACTGAGTCATTTCACTTTTCAATACAATACTAGTAATTACTTTTTTCCTTTTATAACTCTAATTAATACTACTTTCATCACTCTCATTTCAATATATTCCACTTTGCATTTATGATAGTGGAAAATGCATCAATAGTTAACAAAAGCACTTAAAACCACTTTTCTCTCTCATTCATTTATAAATTTGTCTCAATATGTGTGAAATGAACAAGTGACTCAGTTAATTTGGGACAGAGGGAGTACCTCGTTAGAGGTACACCCCACTATATAAACACTACCAATGTGTGTGATTCATCGAACGTAACACTTTTACTTTTTTTTCTAATTCACACATCACTAATTCTACCTAATGTAAAATATTGTGTTTAGTCTTATAACTCAATTTTCACACATGTTTCAACCATGAATTATCGACATACTTATCACTTCTTTTTAATAGTCAATGATAATACATAAATTAAACTTTTTAAAACGGTCAATGTTAATATTGTATGTAATTATTAACATTAGGTTGGGAGTCTCGATTGAATCATTGACATTCTTATTTACTTGAACTCCAACCACCAAGCCAAACTTCCTCCACAAAAAAAAAAAAAAGGAAAATTTTATGATACATCCAATATATTTGAGTGTACCGGTACACTTATTCTTTAAATTAATAATTAAATGGGTTGTTTTTTTTAAAAAAATAATTTTTTTATCATTTATAATTATAATAACTAAATCTTATTCATCAAAAGTATCAACGAAATATTTTTTTTTTTGAATTTTTATCACTCATGAGAACATTTGTTATTTTTTTACCATAATATGTAAAAAAAATTAAAATTATTTTTATAAACAATGAAACGATGTTTTTTCTTATAAAACGATGTTGTATAAAATATAAATATTGAGAAATAACTATTTATTACACAAAAAAGAATCGTTTATTTATAAAATTATGAAGGAAGAGTACCGGTACACCTCACTTTATAAGTGTACCGTAGAAGTTCCAAAAAAAAAAACCAACCAAGCCAAACTTAATTCCATCATCGACACTACTTAGTGAAACTAAAATTCTGAAGTAAAATATTACATATGAAATTTTAGAAAACAAGATGATCATATTTGACTCTTCCTTTAAAAAAAATGTTATTTTGACATTCTTTAATTGTCCAACATCTTATATGTATACATTGTTTTAATTGTCCAACATTTTATATTATATGTATACGTTGTATATGTCATTCGGTTTTTAGTTATTTTTTTCTTTTTTCAAGTCACATCAATAATTATAAATGAAATATTTTAATATAAATGTCAGAATATGTTTTTATTTTTTAGTTGGTCAAATAACATTACTTCTGTGTCAAAAAAAAACATTACTTCTTTTTACCATATTTATGGTCTGTTTGAATCTGTGCTGAAATTGTTATTCTTGCACCCTAAAACACATTTGGTTGTGATTTGCTGAAGTTAAACATCAGAACTTCTTACCAAACTGTGACCACGTCCAACCCACCGCATAAACATGCTGATACTTATACAACTCAAAATATCAAAAGCAAAACAAGTTTAGCAAATAAATTTTCAAAACATTGTTTTTTTGTTTTTTGAATCAGTTTCAAAACTTTGTTAATCTAGGAAAACAAGCTTTTAATAATAAAAAAATAACAAGAAGCTTTTAATAAAAATAAAAATAAAAGGAATATTCACTGTACTAAAATGTAACTTATTTATTAGATTGAATGTTTCTTAACTACCTTTTAGTCAAAATAAATCATTCCCTGTCGTTAAAAAAAAAAAAAAAAACTAAATCATTCCCTAATAGACTTTAATATTGTTTATAGGACAGCTACACGAAATAAACATAAACGGGGACCACCCAAGTTGCCAGGTAGAAGCATCAGTGTCATGAGCAGAACGGTGTTCGGTGTTCCTGCATTGTGGAGAATTCGATTTTGCAATTTTGATTACACAATTTGACGAGCAAGACGAAGAAGGACCTATGATTGGGTGGAAGTATCAAGTATTACGTGGCTCTGCCTCACCTAATTACTTCATTTGGAAAGGTTCATTGTTTTTCATAGTCGCGGGGCCCAATCCACATTTTTCTTTGATATTAAAATTGAGGATGCATGGAGCATACGTAAAAAGGAAAATATTCTATGCACGGTAGTCATTCTCCACCGTGAGAGAGAAAGAAATGAAGAAAAAAAAAAGTGGTGAGATCTATGTTACTTCTCCATGAATTAAGTGTAAGTTCTCTTAATGTTAAATATGATTTGATTTTGAAATGAAAAAGATGAGTATTACATGTTTGATGTTCTTGAGATGAAAATGGTAAGTGATTATAAGAAAAAACTCATTCGGTGATGCTACATTATCCATTGATGAATTGAGGGTAATTTACCCCAACAACAAGTATGATTCGGTTTTGGAATAAATGAGACAAATATCACATAATAAATAAAGGAGAGGAAGAAGTTTTATGTTCTTAAGATGAAAAATAGTAACTAATTGTAAAAATGATGATGACAAAAATGGAATTTTTATTTGAAAGGGTAAATTACACCAATTTTATCAAGGTAATGTAAAAAAAACTATGATATAGAGAAAAATCAATTTGCCAAAACATTAATATACTAAATCATACTCTTCTTTAAAGTTGAAAGTTCGATTCTTCTAAATACCAATTTAAGTGGGTTAGTTTGATTTCTTGAAAAATTAATATATTAAATCTATTTTTAAATAGTTTGATTTCCCAAAACATGATAACCAACACTATACTTCATAAAGAAATCACAAAACACAAAGTTGAGCATCGAGTAAGAAAAGTGTTCAATGACAACATAGATCGAAATCAAAGCAAAAAAATTAGAATGAGGTTTATGCTAAAATAAATCTAAACTTATTAAAAGATAAAGTGTTTTACTTCCTTTTTGTTAGTAATTTTAGGTAAACTGCCGATATGAGTTTGTGTATTTGTTGGAACTGCAAATATAAGAATGGATACTACATACATAGATCCTATTCATTGTCTTTCTTAAGAGCATTTCCAATGGACATTTCTTTGACTGTTGGCAAGTGATGGTTAATAGTTACCTTCATTGAAGGATAATTAGAAAACATGCTTAATTAAGAGCATCTCTCTCCTTTGAAATGTAATGACTTGTAGATATCGATGAACCATCTAGTAAATTTGTAAAAGATTTGCAATGAAGGGGTTAAATTCTTATATGTTGATATTTAAAAAATTTCAATGGGTGGAATTTGTACATGTAAAACTCATTTTTAGAGGTCTTCATTGGGGATGTACCCATGTAGGAATGACCGACTATTTAGTTTAGTGCTAATTAAATGAAGTAATTCATTGAGGTTGTCTTTGCATTATTCTTTTGTTAGTTAAATAAACTTGAAAAGTCTCTTGACCAAAAAAATAAATAACCTTGAAAAGTCTCAACCTGCTTATAAATCACATTGTTTGGTATAGATTATACAATAATAATCACATATGCTTGACAAACCATTGGTCTAATTATATTCGTATTAGCTTAAGAAATCATGTGCACTAATTATTTATGAGTTAGTTGTAATGTTAAGCCTAACATGCTAAACCTTCCCACTATCCTTAACGGATTAGCAGATCAGGTACCGGCAAATGAAACTGTAATTAGTTGTCATCCACGATTCATGTCCTCTTTCAATTTAAGAAACACAAACATGCCATGTGCAATAATAATTCCTCCTCCCACAATCATGCAACACTCAAATTTTCCTCTATTATTTGCTTTTTCTCTTTTTTATTCTTCTGGTAGTATTCATTTTCCTAAATAATTAGTGTATCATTATAGTTCATCGTAAGTTGTTAAATAAGGAACGTACATTGTTCCATAAAAAGGAATTTGGCACGTGAAAATTTATTTATTTTCGTTTTTTGGAGGTGTGAACATGAGAAAGGCAATTATAAACGTCTCAATGAAATTTTCATATGTACATACACTGTTTTTTAGTCCAACAAATGAGACATAAGTGCAACCCAATTCAGTCTCTTAACGATTATGAGTTCGATTTTGACATGAGCGTATCAAAGAGCACAAAAATAATGAGAACAATTTTGATTAAATATGATATGTTTATATGGGAACGGTTTTTTCACTGTGATTCTTTCCAGCTTTACAAGTTGTGTATATATGTTATGCATAGATTCAACATACTGTTCACTAAAATTCATTTCTCACCAATTGAGGGTAAAATCAAATAGCTTCAACAATAAATAAACGAGATATTAGAATCTCATATTTAATCACAAATTAACAATACTGTTAGTACTTATAGGGAAAAAATTCTAAGCGCTGTTATCTGAGTTTTGAATTTTGCATGTATGTGATAACGTACTACCAATTTACCATAAGTAAAAAAATCATAAAAAGAATATTGTTATATATGTTTAATCAACAAAAAAAGAAAGAACAAAACTATCTACTGCGACAGGGTAAGAGTATTGAGCAGTAGAACACGTGAATTGATCAAAGCCCTGAAAACTTTGTCACTAACACTTTCAATACCACAAATATTTTCCTCTAAATCACGCATTCTCTTCAAAACCGATCTCACTTCTTCATCTCCTTTCTTTTTCAAATTCCCAATATTTTCAACTTCATTCAAAATCTTCTGAATTTCTTCAATTCCTTCTAACTCTTTCTTCACGCTCCCACCTTTTCTAACCATTTTCACCCATGAAAATCTCTTCGAAGCAAATGACATTGATACCCCGTTGAAAAGTGCAACGGAAACAGAAACCGTTAAACTCATAACATCTTCAATCACACGTCCAAGTTCAACACTATCTGAAATCGACAACAACGTTGGTGAAGATGAATAAACAGGAACATGCAATTGTTGTTGTTGTGTGACATTCAGATTCACACAACGGATTCCAGAAACTAGTTTCTCAATTTCCTTACTCAACTTCTTCTTAGCTTTTAAATATATAGCTAACTTTGATTCATCTCGCTTTCTTATAGCAATTTGAACCGAGGAATGTTCTTCTTTAAGAGATAAAATCGACGTTTGGAACATTCCATATGCATCAACGAAGCGAAGAGAATATTCTAGAAGCTTCTCGACCCAAATAGTGTGGTAACATAGGGATTCTTGTGTTTGAGGTAGTTGGAGAATGTCTTGAAAAGTTTCGTGCGTTTGTTTGAGAAGAGTTAAACCGTTGGAAAGGTTTTTGGACGTTAGTGGTTGAGATTTTGAAGTGGAATTAGTCCATGATTTTAGGCCATTGATCTCATCTTTGATCTGGGAAATTAACGGATGAGATCTGCAGGGAAGACTTATGGATCTTATGTGGTGTGATATTTGTGGTTTTTGTGATGGACGGTTAGGATTTTTGTTTGGAAATGAAACTGAACGCCGAAAAACACCTACCATTTTTTAAACTAAGTGGCGTGAAGAAGAAATGTTAAGAGAAAAAGAGCTAGAGAAATTGTTAAGTGCTTTTGTGAGAATGAAAGGATTTTATTTCTAGTATTTATATGCATGTTTAATGTTTACACATGCACACGAACGAGTAAGGACATAGATGACAGCTTTTTGCTTTAACTATCCAAACTTTTTGTCTGAAATAATGTCATTTAAATATGAAAATTAATTTGAAGTTCTAATTAGACATGTGATTGAGATAAAAACCGCGTGCAACGGCGTGGTTTTTCCTGTAATATCTGAACTGGAATCTTTTATGTTTTTGGTTACTCAGTGTTTCTCATTTTTCAAACATTTAATTTAACGCGTGTGAGTTGTAAAATACAGAGATGTAGGAGTATTTAGCAGGTACACACACTTGGAAGTCAAAATTGATCTGATTTGATTATCAATCTGATTTATAATTTCTATGAAGATATTGTGAAAATCAAGAATAGTTAGTGGTTTATAATTTCGAAGAAGATTATGTATAAATGAAGAATTGCACGAAATATTGTGAAAATTCATTTTGAAGTCACGGCTAATTTGCTTGCTTTGAATTAAATTAAAACAGCACACGAGCTGTGATTTTTTTTTTTTGTTCAGCAAAGGAAGGTCTCCTGAGTAAATTATCCACTCAGCTTGAATTATTTGAAATAAAAATAAAAATATCGATGTGCTTGCTATATAGTAACTTATAAGGAACATCCTTCAAAAAAAACAAAAAAACTTATAAGGAACATAATGCCAACAATAATGTTCATAGATGTTTTGCTCACTGCATAATTAGAATGCTAACAACTTGGTTGTTTGTTAAGTATAGACAAAAATATTAAAGGATAAACGGTTTTAAGAATTGCTGCTTTACATTTGCTCAAACTAGACACTCATTCAAACCGTTGGCTTTCTTGTCCTTCATAAATCCAGGTTGTATAAAATTAATTATTCAGTTTATTATTACCAATAATAAACTACCAACTCCAACACTAAATGCAGGATATCTTTATATAAACATCCCTAAAAAAAAACATCTTTTTTTATAAGAATCCTACTGACCAGTGTCTCGGAGTATCGTTTAAGTTTACTATAAAAAGGAATTATTACCATAAAAAGATTCTGCTTTTGACATTATTATCAATTAATTACATAATTTTAATGCATTAACTACTACTCCCTCCGTTCCTTTTTAAGTGTCTTTTTAGCGTGTGTTTTTCGTTTCTATTTAACTGTCCTTTTTGTATTTTTAGGGTATGATTTGTCAATTATACTCTTTTTCAATTACTCTTAACTTTTTCAATAAATCTTATCTATTTGGAAAGCTAAAGTTTGTTTTTTTTAAACAAAGTTTGTTTGTTTTTTTTAAACAAAGTTTGTTTCTTATTATCTTCAAATTTAAACAAAATTTTGTTACAAACAATGGTTCGAAGAAGAGTTAAAATTCTATAAATAAGATGAATAACAATTCTATAAATTTAAAAATTCTATAAATAAGATGTCGCACAATGTGAATCTAGCATTGGTTGAAGCCATAGTTGAAGTCTTAACTTTGATTAAAGAAGTTGGAAGGAAGTAAAGTTTTTCTTAGTTTTTGATTAATGTGAAGTTGGAATAATTTTTATATTGACTTATAATAATTTAAAAGATGTGCGGAATATTTAAAAAATTGACAATTGTTTATTTTGGGAGAGAGAGCGTGTAAAAAAAAAAGGAATTTGTTGGAGAAAAAGATAATAACTAACAACTGTTTGTTACGAGAAAAAGATAACATATTAAATTTATTGGAAAGATAAAGTGTGTGAAAAAAATATGAATTTATTGTTGAATTAAAAGGAGGGTATAATTGGAAGAAAACGTGAAAAAATACACTTTGCTATTTTGATGGAAATTTTCTAAAAAAACACTTAAAAAGGAACGGAGAGAGTATATAATTTCCTTTTTCATATTCTTAACCAGTATCCGGGGCACCGGTTAACATTTCCCTTTTTATAATCATGAAGAAATTTTTTAGTATTATTTCATATATTTTTAACGGCAAATAAATACTTTCATTAAAAACCAAATCAAGCCGAAGATGAACAGAAAATGGAACAAAGTTACAAAGCAGTACAACGAAACAATCAACCAAAGGCTCACATCACAAATCACTACTAAAAGTAGATGACAAAACAAACTAATATCCCAAAATACCGAGACCAAAGTAACACAAGAGCCATAGCAGACTAGGAAAGAACTGAAGTGCTAGCCTTTCTCTAGCCGCGTGTGATATTTGATTTACAAATGCAACCTTCAACACCTACCAGCGAATATTTTAATTTTAATATTCGGCTAAAAAAAAATTACATCGTCAACAAATCAAAGCCAATCATTCTAGGTGTTTTCCTTCTTGATGTGGTGTTCTATAGCTTCAAACTGGGGTATACTTTTGTGATTTTGGTGCATTTTTACCCTCTGAGTCCTTTCTTAGAAGGTGGAAAGAGTGTATACTTTTGATTCCTAGCTAGTTGCTTTTAATAAAATTTCTACTTATCGATCAAAATAAAATCAAAACGAATCATAGGTATGATTTTAGACAGAGGGGATCATAATGATCTTCTTCACGAAATAAGAGTTATATATGTTTTTGATTTTTAAAAATATAGAGTCAAAAATGAGTCTTGTTAACGAGTGTTTTTAAAAATATGAATCATAAATATATTTTAGGGCACTTGTTAAAGATTTAAAATTAAAAGAATCAATAATTTTATGTAGGAAAAATTGTTTTTTGGTTTTTCAAATTGAAGAATACACAAATTCTAACATAAAATTTATATTTTAAACTTGTTATCAAGGACCACAAGGGTACTTGTTATAATTTTCCTTTATTTTAGTAAGTTGTGATTAGCTGGATTTATAAAGGAAATTTAACAATGATAATCATATATGGAATCTTTGATTTTCTGACCGATGTGGAAAAAGACTTGTCACAACGGTTCTAAACCCGATGTGAAATGTTGCAGACATTCAACATCACCTTTAGAGACATCGGTTCAGATCCAACGTAAATAGATACACTAAAGAGTTTCATATTAAATGACATTAAGTGAGGATAATCTTCCTCTCATAAATCAATTTTATAAAATTACATATTATATTCAACCAGACGTCTGCTCTCATCGAGCACCATATTAATCATATTTCGATTGAGATCTTAAAATAATATTTTTACTTATAAAACTCATGTATGCGTACTAGCCTTTTTTTTCCAAATAATTTAGTGACTAGAGCTCATACAATTTAATTATAGAGAAATAGAGTCTCCGGGGTTCGAACTTCAACTCCTACCTATAAAATATAATATCCCTATTCCACACCTCCTTTAATTTATTTAAAAGCATTTAGGATATAAAAAAAAAAAGTAGAAGAATGGATATGGATCAGTCAAAGTGATGGAAGGAGAACATATCGGTTGCGTGGCGTGGAGTTATATTGCCACGCAATTACAAAAGACACTCATCCAATTTACAAGGCCAAATGAAAATCTACATAATGCAATAGGAGTAACGGTGTCTTTAACTTTGTGGTAGCATGTGAGAGGAGCTAGTTAGGTGGTGAAATTGAAATTATCAATCATAAATGGAAAAACAGGGTCAGAAAGAGCAAAAACTTGGAGAAGGACCTCAAATCTCAACGATGGAGCCAGTCACACATGGTGCTTATGGTGGTGGAATGTATGGTACAGAAAAAGGGCAACCAGAAAAACAAACCAAACCACCAGCAAGTGAGACTCAAAGTGCTGATGGGCCGGTTGATAAGGACGCTATCAAACCCAAACACAATCCTCCTCCTTCATCTGGGGATCGTGATATAGATATCACTGGCCAGTCCTATATCCAGTAATAAAAACAACATATATGTAAATACTTAGCATAATTAGGACGTTACTTTCTGATCTTAAAATATATATTAGGACGTGACTTCATCTTTTAAGGGGGTTTTTTTGTTTTAGTTTTTGTTTCTGTTGTCGTTGGTGGCTGTATTTCCTTTTAATAGGTTTTCTTCCATCATTTCCGTTTTTTTGTATTCCCCTCATGTATAAACTGTGGTGATCTACTTCTTCATAATGTTAATGAGCGAAATGAAAGTTTGATTGCCAATTTTACTATGTCCCTCAACTTTCTGGCGATAGTGGCACAAGTATTGATTCATCTTGTGTATTGATCAAATCAAATGGTAATTTATTTATTTTGGTATGAAAATCAAATGGTAATTTAAACTTTTACCTTACTTCAATGTTTTATTATGATTATTTTGTTAGTGTATCACCATACTAAATAATGTTAGTCTTTCACCCCCCACAACACACACACACTCCACACCCCCCTTTTGCCCCACTAAATCACTTACCAATGAAAAAAATTAATTAGAAGAACTCTTTCTTTTTGTGAAATAAGAGTTGTCATGTTAAAAACTCTTGCAAGTTGCAACAATACGTGTAGAAAAACAAGGAAATTGAGCAGGAGAATGTGTAAAATGCTGGGTGGGTCAATTTTAGTTTTAAAGTGGTTTGAACTTTGAAGTTATAAATAAATATTTTGGACAATTCCTAGAAGTGATGTGGCTAGTTCAATTCAACTTTGGTGAAATTAATTGGTGAAATGTTGTAATTTATTCTTCCTACATAGAAAATATCTAATAGAATTTTCTGGATTCAAACCTTATAGTTAGAGTTACATTATAGTTAGGAGAGGATAATCAATCATGTGTGTTTGATATCTTCTCCGACACATATTAGTCATTGTTTAGTCATTGTTTGAGCTTAAAAAAAAAATATTATGAGAAGGAAGTACATGCGAACTGAAATCAATTTTGTCAGAAGAATGGGTTTACAAATTTCTTCAATGGGAGGGGCATTCCATTGGCCAGTGATATTTTTCAACTGAATAAAATCATGAACGCAATCATCAAATTTCATAGAGTGAATTTGCTTCCTAGCATTAGCAAATTTCTTTCCAGCAACTCTATCAAAAATCTTCTCACAACCATCTTCCCAACTTTCACGAGCATCACACAGCTCAGGTGACCCATAGGCCCAATCGGTGGTCAAACTCCAGTCCTTCTCAACCCACATCATCACATTCTCCATACACACCCCCGAGCAAACAGGCTTGCACGGTCTGCACTTAGCTCCGCTTAAAGGACCGAGACTAGACAATGCTGCGACCAGTACATCAGACCGGGCTGGAGGAAAATCGTAAGTCCTGTCCGAAACGATGCAAAAATGGAGATGTTTTGTGAGGTAGCTTACACTCTGAGTTGTGAGTTGAGCTTTAAATGCTGATTCTGAATTGAGGTTTGTGAATCCAGCTGAATTTAGTTTTGGAATTATAGAGAGGCGAGATAATGTTATTGTTGAGGTTTTGAAATCACCGACACCAAACCGGTCGTTGACACCAAACCGGTCGTTGAGACCGCCCGCCGTGTTTTGAACCGGACGGGACCAAGTATAGACCTGGAACGAAATTTTCTGGGCCTAGTGGGCCGTTCCAGTACCCGTCCAACCGTGTTCGTATAATCCAATCGTACTTAAAGTTGTTTTTTAGTTGGTGTGATTTTATCATTGTTAGGCATCCTTCCACCATGTTAAAATATTGAATAAGTCCCTACAAAATGCATGCAAAGTCAATTTACTTAAATCTTAAGTAAAATTTGAGAGTGTCTTACAAAGTAAGGGAAAGAGTCATGAAACCTGAATTCTGTTAGGGGACTTGTGCGCCGTGAGAACACGGACAAAAGACTCATTCTCCGGGAAGTGTTGAGGGCGAAATATTTTAACTGCAGCAACATTTGGCGCGAACTTGAGCAATGAGAACTTGAATGAATCTGAGTCTAACGGACTATGCAAAAAAAGATCCGAGTTCGGGTACTCTTTTAGTATCATTTCCAATATTGAAGGTCCAGTTAATTCGAACCTTCTAGCACCACCAACCAAACACACCTCAATTTTGGATTGTAACAATTCATCTTTCGAAGGTGAATTAGCAGTGTTGATAAAAGGAAGGTTGAAAAGAAGACTCTTTACGGATGAAAATGATGAAAGAGTGTTTATAGTAGGTGCATGGAAAGAGAAGAATATGATAAAAGAAAGTAGAGGGATTAACATAATGAAACCCCAATTAATATCGGAAAACCATTTACTAATTGGACTCGTTAGTTTTCTGGGACTCTTTACCATCTCCAAGGTAGTTCTTTGATTTATTTTTCTTGTTTCACAAAACCTTGAGGTTGAGGGTATTAGATTTTTGTTTTCCTCTAAGGTAAATTCAATATTTATCACGTGATATATGTAATGATCAGCCTAACAGAAAATGGAAGTGGTAAATATTTTAAAGCAACTTGTTTTAATTAACAAGTAGTTCCTGGACGACCATACCTTGAAATTCAAATCATAAGATTTGTTTTCATACTATGTACACCCACGCACCTCATTTACACATTGAAAGAGAAAAAAATAGAGAGTTGTGTACCGAATGTGAAAGATTAATGTTATGATAGGAAGAAGGGGATAGAGAAAATATAAAGGGTTGAATTGATGTTGAAGAATTACAGGTGTACAAAGGGTAAATAATTATTTATCCCCACAGGAGTAATATATATGTTTTGAAGACTTCCTTTTTTTTTCTTTCTATGTATAGCGCACCTTCCAAAATAATTTACTCTGTGAATGGTGTAATATATATGTTTTGCAATGGTATGTGTAATTAGGGTGTGTATTGTACAAGTTAAAATGTACTTTGGCAATTGACAAAAAAAAAATGTACGTTGGCAAAGGCTGAAGTAGTGGAGTAGCAGCATAACTTGTTATGCTGTTGTTTAAGAGTAGCACAATGCTTTTGTGTCTGCTGTTAGTAGAGGAGGTGAAAATAGGTCGGATCCAATGAAACTTAGTTAAGATATTAAAGCATGAGTCACATATTGTATAAATCATTTAAAAATTAATATTACAATCACAAAATATTGAAGTTAAATAAGATTGAATATTTGTATAGAAAGAAAACACTTTCACATATAGTAATTTATTTTTTCAATATCATTTTTTTAGCTATACACTCGTTTATTTGAATTTGGTTAAATCCTTCAAGAGAGGAAGAATAAGCCCTTTATTTTAATTCCAAATCAAGCGACCCTGCTTGAATTTTGGGTCAAAGCAGGAAATGAATTTTATTCACTCGAGAAGCAGAAGATCAAAGAGATCACGTAGCAACAAAATTTCTCGGTAACTCAAGTCCGATCCAACACAAAAATATATTAACAAATCTTATGATTTAAATTATTCAAGGGCAAGTCGTCCATCAACTATTTGTTAAAAGAAGTTGCTTAGTTCTATATATTTGAATCTCTATTGCTCAAGGGCAAGCCATCCATCAATTATTTGTTAAAAAAGATACTCTCTTTTTTTAAGGGTAAAAAGATACTTCTATAGTAATGCTTGATATGGTTGGTTTTGTGAAACAAGTTGAATATTTATTGTGACGATATAAGAAGATGCAGCGCTGGCAAGGATTCAGGTGATGCAGGAAGATGCAGCATTGGGAAGGATTCTATTGTTGTATCGTTGAAGAATGTTCAGTACGGTTTGTACACACATACGAACTTAGGTCCCTCATTTGCCTTTGTGTGGGAATGAAACTTGATGAATTGCCTCTGATGATTATAGTATGAGGAATAAAAGAATATGTCGAGTCCCAAGAGGATGAGACAAGCACTTCTCATATGAAAAATTATCAAAGGGCACAACTTATAGTGGTTGGATTTGTACTATAAAAGGACAACAACAATGTGATACCAATGATCTGAAAATTGTTAATTTGAATTCAGCGACCAAGTTCCGACTAAGGTTAGAAGCCACCAAAGTTCTCGCATTCTCATCTCTTTCCTGTATGAGCAAGAGAGCTAGTTCTTAGGAAGTTAGAGTTAGAATTACTTAAGTCAGTGAATTAAAAAGCTCACTACTCTTCATTATAATTTGTAACCTTTACTTAACTTTACACTTCTCTATCAATATATCTATTATACTTTCATTCATCTTTTATATATTTTCTATTTTTATTGTTAAGTTCATCATGAGTTAAACCCCTTTAATGGTTTAAACATGATGAGGTTATGGTTATATTTGCATAAGATTTGAAAATTACAACTTCAAGCTTCTTTTAAATAAACTATATTCACACTAATATTTAAAAGTAAAATTTGATTACTTCTACACATAGTTTTAAAAACCGGCTTGGACCGGTCGGTCAAACCGGTCCGATTGGAAACCGGTTAATACACTGGGTCGAGTCATTTATCGAATTGGCTATGCAGTTAAATCGGTGAAAACCGGTAAGACTCGCTGAAAACCGGTAAAAACCGGTGACTCGGCCGGTTTTCGAGCCAACCCGGTTTAACGAATTTTTCAATTTTTTTTTGTTGAAAGGAACAAATTATTTTCATTCTTGAATGTCATTAATTAAATTAAATGTCATCAATTTTCCTGTTACAACACTTTCCTTTCCTATGCTATTGGCCATTGCACGACATTAATTAGATTAAATAGTATTCATTGCTTTTGACTTTTTGATTTGATTATTTAGAAAAATTAAGAATTTTAAAAAACATGTGTGGAGGATCGAACCTTGTACATCAAGCAGCCAAAAGATTGGCTTCATCACTACACTATCCACTTAATTTTGTTATTGCATTGAATTCTATATATAAGTATATTACATTGTAAGCATAATTTTTTTTCCTTCGAAACCACATTGAATATATAATATTTACATAATACACTATACTCTTTGAAAAAAAATATTGCTATTCAAATAATATATATATATATATATATATATATATATATATATATATATTATCAGTTTTTTAGTTTTTAAGTGTCTGAGTCATCGGTTCAATCCGATCTAATCTGATTCAATACCTATAAAAATTTAATCTTAAGACCGAGTCATCTAACCGAGTTATTCGGTTTAATCTGGTTCAGTCATGCGGTTCAACCATTGACTCAATGGTTCGACCATTAACCCAGTGACCCAGGACCCCTGCCGAGTCGATAACCGAGCCGAGTTTTAAAACTATGCTTCTACATTTATTGTCAAATTTTGTGAGACTGGACGGAGATGGGAATGAAACTATTTGTTTAATATGAATTATTTCCCTGATATTGAAATGAGATGGGATCTTAAAATACTAATTGATATGAACATAGAGTTAGAACGCAAAGTTCAAAGATCTATCTAGATTTCTTGTCATAGGCAACAGGCTCAGTCTGTCCCTAAGAAGAACTACTGAGACCTAACCTAGTAATGTTGCATGCTAAACACTATGAATGTATCTTGAAAGGGCAGTTGTCCCATGTTTATCATGATGGTTGAGTTGAAAGACCCCTAAGGCCACCAAGATGCCAAGAAGTTGTATAAAGTTATATCTCTCTATATCGTTGCAAAACCATGTCGTATTTGAATCATTGTTCTAAACCACACTTTTATTCTTGAGATTTTCTACGTGTTTTAATGTTTTCCTAAACTATTAATGTTTTAAAAACTTTATTTTTATTGTTGAGACATCAAATGATTTATTTTAATTTTACGCAAACCAAAGCGCATGTGATTTTATTTTGGATCGAATGATTTTTTGACTCAAAGCCGATCCAAACCGTACAACGAACATCCCTATGTATATGTGTAAGTATTTTGATCGTTAGAAGTAAAAAAAAATTATTTTTATCTTTTAAAAAATTATGTTATACGCTAAAAAAACATGCATTTGGTGATATAAGCCTATATTAAATTGGATAAGTTTTGCTTCTTAGATGAAGAAGTAGAGTATATGTATAATGTATAGCAGGAATATTGCAACAAAAGACCATGGGGTGTTCAAAAGAAATTGAATTGAACTGTGAATTGATGTCACTGTCTCTCGTTACCAATTTATATTGCTGTTGGTATGAATTTGACATTAACTAATCATCCTTTTTTATCTGAATACAGACTATTTACAATTAACTTATGAATGTTGAAAACTGAGGTGAATCGGTTCCATTGGAGCATAAAATACCAAAAAGATGTATGGAGTGGAAAAGAGGTAAAGTAAAACTCCTGTATCTTAGAATTTTTAGTTGTGTAGCATGTGCATATTAGTGTTCAACGTAGAAATAAACATGATCACGTAGTAATTTTTTTTTTCTATACAAAGAAAAGAATTATAGGGCAGTAGCGCCAATAGCATTTTCTGGTCACACATAATGGTTGGAGCCAAACACATGAATAATATCATTAAAATAAAATAAAAAAAACTAATTCAATATAAACATTAGCTCACGTTGATGACAGTCTATCATTCCATATTTTCAGTGTCTTTTTAGTTAGATTTTTAGTCTATTTTTATTAGTATCAATGTAGTATTTAATTCAAAGTCATTTTAAATAATAGTTGTTTTTATTTTATTGAGTCAGAGTATATTATTATCATCTATTAGTACTAATGGTGGCTATATGACCAACAAAAAGAGCCACAACGTGCCAGACCATTGAAGTAAAGGAAATGTGTTTCATTGGCTTTGAAATATAGAAAAACTGGCATGTCTCCTCACATATATATTCAAGCAACGTGATGCATAAGTGAGAAAATAGCAAATAATGGAATGGGCCTTTGACTCAAATTTGCCTTGGTTGACCCCAGAATAAAAAGAAGGATTGGCAATTGTTATAAAGGCTGCGCACAGTACAGAAAAGAGGTATTCACGTTTTTGGAGGATTACGAAATTCCAACGTTTTGCAAAATAAGGATGTTCACGCATCACGAGGCAATATTCCAATGAGGGAGGTGACATCACGTTTTGGGGAAAAAGGTGGAGAACTAGCTACACACATCAGTGGGGAAAACAACAACAGGAGACCAAGAAATTCATGAGTATTTTTCCCTTTGCCATGTTTGTTTATTCTCATGGATATAAGTAGCTAATTTTCTATTGATTAGGTCATAGATGATTTTGTTCTAACTCATGATCATGTAATCTGTAATTTTGAATTAATACAAATGTTATTTTAGTTTATTCAGTATAAATCATGTGTAATGTTTGTATCATTCTGACTAAATATAATTGATCTTAGAGATTATAGGACTGCTGACACTAGTTTATAACTCGGACCTATTTATACTGTTCAACCTAGCGGATGATCTAGCGATAGAAAATTGTTAGGTTGTGATTTTGAATTTAATGGACTTAAAACCTTTGATGATTGTAGGTTCACCTAAAGAATTAGGGAATTATTATTAGAGGAGAGGCTCTGAGTCAAGGGATTAACCTGAGCTATTTTGTTAATTATCGTAAACTGAATAACATTTGTATGGTTTAGGTGCAGATTACTAATGAGTAATGAACAGATTATTCGAAAGATCTAATCATTTCCCTTGACGTATTTCAAAACCAAGTTTGTTTTTTTTAGTTATTTATTTTATCATTGCAACCGAAACCAATTTGCTTTTGGCAACCCTCATTTTAATACATCCTTAATAATAACATTATTGCTGAATAAAAATTGGAACAATCCCTATAAAGACGAATCTTATAAATTTTATTACTTCGATTTATTTTAGTATACTCGCTAATTATTTACTCGCTAATTGTATATCAAAATCACAAAATAATAGTAATCCAAATAAGAGGAAAACTGTGTCTTTCCTCTATGTTCACCAATTTTGTGTAGTGTACTAAATTTGTATGTGGTGCTAAACTACTGTGAAATAAAAATTTGAAATCAATTTTGTTCAAGAAGAGGTTTACAAATTTCTTGAATGGGAGGGGCATTCCACTGAGCAGTAATATTTTTTAACTGAACGAAATCATGAACACAATCATCAAATTTCAACGAGTGAATTTGCTTCCTAGCATTAGCAAATTTCTTTCCAGCAACTTTATCAAAAATCTTCTCCCAGCCATCTTCCCAACTTTCATGAGCATCACATAGCTCAAGTGAACCATCGGCCCAATCGGTCCAACTCCACCCTTTCTCAACAAACATCATCACAGGCTCCACACACACACCCACGCAAATCGGTCTGCATGGTCTACATTTAGTTCCACTTAATGGACCGGGACTCGATAATGCCGCAACCGGTACACCGAACCGAGCCGGAGGAAAATCATATTTCCGGTCCGAAACAATGCAAAAAGGGAGCCGTTTAGTGAGGTAATTCACATTCTGAGTTGTGAGTTGGGCTTTGAACGCAGCTTCTGAATTGAGATCCGTGAATCCAGCAGAATCTAGTTTAGGAATTAGAGAGAGACGAGATAATGCTACTGTTGAGGTTCTAAAGTCACCAACACCGAACCGGTCGTTGAGTCCACCGTATGATGAGCCGGCTGGAACCAAATATTGACCCGGAACAAAATTTTCTGGACCGAGTGGACTGTTCCAGTAGCCATCTACTCGTGTGCGAATTATCCAATCATATTTGATGTTGTTTTTCTCTTGGTGTGATTTTATCATTGTTAAGCATCCTTCGACGAGGTCAAAATATTGAATAAGTCCCTACAAAATTCATGCAAATTTAATTCAATTCAATATTTCACATACTTGAATTTTTTGACACATGTTAATTGCATTTTTATGTACCTTGCTTTTTCAAGCTAAAAAAAATTGACTATTGCCTTTTCAAAAGCCTTGGCGTCGAAGAAAAGGGGGAATTGTGGTTAGACCCGCCAACCCAACCTAACGGCCTCCTAATTTTTCAGAGTTTCAATTTAACTCTCAAACAAGAAAAAATAAATTAAGGTTGATTGATTCTAGAAGCCAAAGACTTTTAAAATGGGAATTCTGTCCTCTTAGGTCTCAATAGTAATCAAGTGTAATAATAACTTTTTTTTTTCATAAGTTAAAATGATATATATTAAAAATGTAGCTGAAACGCCATGTACAAGACGTGTAAAAAGTAAGACGTTGCTAAATATTTACAGACAACAAAATGTCATACAAAGGAGGACACCCTTAGAAAACAGAGAATAAAATTTACTGGTGCACACTCATATAAAAGTACCACTGATAACTTATTGTTGTGACCACAACTTTACGTATTAGAAATAGAGCAATACTAACGAGTGTCAAGATAATCCTAAAAATAATGCTAACTAGTATAAATAGTCCATTCTTTAAAGAATTTATTATAAGAAAATTTACCTTGATAACATAAGTTCAACAAATGTAAAAATAATAATTACACTGTTTTTTTTTTCAAAAGTTACCACTTTTGATTTGATTGTTTAAATAATGTATCAAATACAAAGGTTAGCATTTTTCATTGTATAAGACACATCTATACCCAGATCTATAAAAGACTTTGGATGTTGTTTAGAAACTATTTGTAAATTTGATTTTCAAAATATGAGACTTTTTGGTGTACTGCATCACTAATGTAGACATCATTTTATAGTTTCATAAAACTGAAAGAAGAAGCAAAACCTAACGTTATTTTTTCTATAATTACAGTTTTAATGATCTTTTATACCTATTCACTTGAAAAAGAAAATGTGAATGAAAACGTTTGTGAGAGAAAAAAATTTGTTGCCAAACAAATTTATTTCTTTTAGAGTATAAACTTATAAGCTATAAGTATTATCAAAAGTTGTTACCAAACAAATTTATATAGTATAAATTCGAAAATGTATCTGACAAACATAGCCTACTTTGTGGTATACTTTCATAAAAGTGAAATGCTTATATGACTCTTCTGGACCAACAAATTCACTTTATTATAAAAGAAAAAAGGTAAAAGAATATATACCTTTGCATTTACTTGAAAAATCAGATAAAAAAAAAAATTGTGATCAATATTGTTGTGGGCTACATTGAAGCAAATCACAAAGTGATGATGATGGCCTATAGATAGCGAATGAACACAGCAAAACGTTGCTTTTAAGTTTTATCTCATCAAAAGTGTTGATGAAATGTTTTTTTATATAAAAAAATAATAAAATAAGGTATTGATTAAAAATTATAATAAAAATTCAAAGAGAACCAATAATAATTCATAAACATTTTCATTTGTGTTCGAAGTTATTTCACATTTTGGTATACTTTTCAACATCATAAATTGCTAAACAAAGATATTTTTAGAGATAAGTATGATTTTAACTTTTTATAAATTTCACAATCAAACGTGTTTTTGATAATAACTTCTTATCTATCTACAAATAGATATCAGTTATTATCAACCTCTGTCCCACTCGTTAATGACTAATTACCTAACAACATTTCCAACCAAACGTAAATGGATTAGGAAGCTGAAATGTGTAACAAATAATGGATTATTATTATTATTATTATTACTATTATTTTCTCCCTTTTACGTTACCATCCTAAATAAACTTTCAGACCGACAGATAACAAAGAAAAGTAGTTCCATTGAACACCAAACATGAAAAAATGACCAAAAAAAAATATCAATTATAATAATAATGACAAAAATAAAATAAAAAGGTAAAAAAAGGGAAATAGTCATTTATACCTGAATTCCGTTAGGCGAGTTCTGCGCCGTGAGAACACGAACGGAAGACTCATTCTCCGGTAACGGTTGAGGGTGAAATATGTTAACGGCGGCAACTTTTGGCGCAAGCTTCAACAATGAGAATTTGAACGCATCTGAGTCTAAAGGACTATGCAGAAAAAGATCAGAATTTGGATACTCTTTTAATATCATCTCCAATATTGAAGGACCGGTTAATTCAAATCTTCTAGCACCACCAACCAAACATACAGCAATTTTGGATCGTAACAATTCATCTTTTGAAGGTGAAGAATTAGCAGTGTTGATAAAAGGAAGGTTAGAAAGAAGATTCTGAACGGAAGAAAAAGATGAAAGAGCGTTTAAAGTTGGTGCATGGAAAAAGAAGAATATGATAAAAGAAAAAAGAGGAATTATCAACACAATGATACGCCAATTAATCTCGGAAAAACGTTTAGTAAATGGATACATTGATTTTGTAGGACTCTTTATCATCTCAAATTTTGTTTTTTCACAAAACCTTGGGGTTGAGGGTATTAGATTTTTTTTTTTTCTTTTCTGAAAAGATAAAATATTGATCACGTGAAATGTGATGAAATGAAACTAACAGAAAATGAAATAGATGTGAGGTGATGAATCATGAAACGGTTGTGTTTTGGTGGGAGTTGGTATGAGAAGAATATATAGCGTGATGAGAAAGCTTGAAAGGTAGGATTTGAGACGAAATAGAAAGAATGTTGAAAAGTAAAGACAGAGCTTCTCTGTTCAGTTACGTACGGTTAATTATTTACTTACTGGATCACTATAACTTATTAATAACAATTTAATCCTAATGAATTAATGTGTTTGTTTTGAAATGGTATCTGGAATTTGAGTGGTTGGAATTAGCTTAAGGTTGGGTTGTACTTTGGTTTAGCCATGAGGTATAGTGGAGTAGCTATCAGATTATGTTGTTTTGGAGTAGTACAATGGCCTTTCATAGTACTAATAGATAGATAGATAGATTCGTTTTTAAGATTTACAAGTGCTTGTTTTTCCTTTCTTTCATAAAAACTCTTTTGTTAAGATAGTAGATTTACGAGACCAAAACTTATGAGACTTTTTGTTAAAAAAAGAGTACTAAATATTGATGAAAAATTATTTTTTTTAGGAAGACAAATTAATTGTCATTGACCAAAATAACATAACTACAAAAATAAGTCAAAATTACGATAATATTTTCAAAATTATAAAATTAAAAATACTTTGACCAAAGAAAAATATACAATAAAATTCAAAATATTTTGACCAAAAAAAAAGTAATATATACACGCACTTAATGTTTAATTGCATTAATAACTTAAAAATTAAAAATACTTTGACCAAAGAAAAATATACAATAAAATAAAAAATATTTTAACCAAAAAAAAGTAATATATACACACACTAAATGTTTAATTGCATTAACTTCAAAATTAAAAATACTTTGACCAAAGAAAAATATACAATAAAATTAAAAATATTTTGACCAAAGAAAAGTAATATATACACACATAGCTATTATTTGGGGAGTGCAAAGAGTTCAACCAAGCTGGGCCTTCCAAAGTGATGGGCCTCAAGAAAATAATTATTGCACAATATCCCCACCCCCACTTAAAAAAGTAAAATAAACATGCTTCATGTTTCAATTTCTAAGTAAAAAATCATGTTTCATGTTTCTATTTCTAAGAAAAAAACACGTCTATAGTAAAAATTATTGCTAATTTTGATTTCGGTGATTAATAATCATTATACGAGTGTTATTTTCAATTTAAATAGAAGATTAATCTTTTTTAAAAATAACAAAATTTGTTTTTTTTATTAGGGCCATATTTTTACTATGAGAGTCGAGCCTCCAGTTTCATAGAGACGGCCCTGCACACACTAAATGTTTAAGAGAAATGTTAACTTGTGTCATTGAGGCATAAGTTAAGAAGCCAAATGTATTAAGTTTTACTTAAAACTAGTGCATTCAATATTTAAAAGTTGCAAAAATTATAATTTCAATATAAAATTTATTTTTCAATTTCCATTTTAAGCTCCTTGACACAAGTTAACATGATTCAATGTTTAATTGCATTAACTTCAAAGAGAACTTGTACAGAAATTAACTTCAAAGATAATAGTGTTGAAAAAGGGCTAAAATATGGTTTTAGTCCCTGCAAATATGTCTCGTTTTGGTTTTACTCCTTATAAAAAAAATTGTAGAAAAAGGTCTCTGCAACATATTTTGTTTTTTGAAATAGTCTCTCACCCCACTTTTGTGATGATTTGCATACGTGACACATGATGACTGAACTCGTTTTATAAAAGAAATCCCTGCAAAATATTTTATTTTTTAAAAAATTCCCTGTAAAATATTTTGTTTTTTAAAATAGTCCCTCTATGGACTATTTTAAAAACAAAATATTTTGCATAGACCTTTTTCTACATTTTTTTTTACAAAGAGTAAAATCTAAACGAGACATATTTACAGGGACTAAAAACATATTTTTACCTTAAAAAAATAAACTAAAATGATCAAATGAATTAAAATTTGGGATATAATCAAATCAATGAGTGTTTTCAAATGAAAGAGAATATATTAAATATTTATACAATATGATTGAGGGAAATTGACTCAAATAAATTATAAGGTAAATGGTTACTTTGATCATTGACTATGCACCTCGCTGTCACAAAGGTTCATGATCTATGATTAAATACAAAGTAGTCTCTAGATGTGCATTTTCGTTATCAGCTTAGGTTTTGACGTTAGATTTTTTTATTAACTAATGAGGTGACAAAGGTTTTATGCTGAAAAGATACATGATCTATCACAAAGACTAAAGTAAAAGTAGAGGACCGAATTGGAGGACAAAAACAGAGAGTTAAAAATCGCAAATTCATGATTATCTCTTTTGCTCAAAATTGAATCTTCTACTACAAACAGGGAGAAATAGAGATTTGAGGTTTAGGAATTTGGGGGATTTCTATCTCCCTGTTTTATCATTCAATTTGGTTCTATATTTTCACTTTAGTCACTATGACATATCATGTACTTTGTCAGCACAAAACATTTGTCACCTCATTAATCAACAACAACAACAACAACTAAGTCTTATCCCACTAAGTCGGGTCGGCTACATGGATCAAATTACGCCATAGTGTTCTATCATAAACCAAATTTGGATTCAACTCATTGACTTCTAAGTCCTTTCTAATGGTTTCTCTAATAGTTTTCCTAGATCTTCCTCTACCTCTTTTAACTTGACTCTCCTCCATTTAATCTACTCTTCTTATGATGGCATCCACGGGCCTACTCTCTACATGCCCAAACCATCTAAGCCTATTTTCTACCAACTTTTCTACTATAGGTGCTACCCCTACTCTCTCTCTAATGGTGTCCTTCACAATCCTATCATGTCTAGTCTTACCACTCATCCAACGCAACATCCTCATCTTAGCTACACTTACTTGAGTCTCGTATTGACTCTTAACCGCCCAACACTCCGTACCATACAACACTCTCGTGTCACCTCATCAATCAACATAAATTTTTAATGTCATGGACAAAACTAATAACGGAAATGCACATTCAATGTCTACTTTGTATTTAATTGAGTCATTGACCTTTATGACAGCGAAGTGCAAAATCAAGGATCAAAGTTTGTTCAAACAATAATATTGAATGAGTGCACCAAGAGGATGTACTGATTTTCTTTTCAACTTATCGCCATTTTTCAACCTCTTTTTTCATTTTTAGCTTTTAACTTTTCATATTATATAATGGTGTGAAGTATCTCTAAACTAATTTTTATTTATTTATTTAAATTTTAGATTATATAATTCGAATAATAAGGGTGGGAAAATGTCTAATTCAAATTATATAATTTGAACATGTTATATGATTATTTTGGATTATATAATCTAAAATATCTCATAATTATGCAGAATAAACATGTCTGCATGCAACCAAAAAAAAGGTGGGGAGCCACCCATTTCAAATTATATAATCTACAACAGTGTTGTATGTTTCTGATTGTGTAATCTGCAAATATAACCCCGTCTTTCACATATTAGTGTAACAAAAAAATTATGCCATTTCATCCATTATTTGATTTGTCAACAGCAACAATAAATCCTAGCTTCCTTACTTCATCTTGAACCCATGTCAACAAATCGCCTCATGAAGTAAACTTTTTTTCATAATTAAAATGTATATGGTGATCAATAAAATGATTCTTAGCTAGAGTTGGCACATCGGCTTTGACATTGCTGTAAAGATTGTAAACTAGAGGTCGAGGAACCTCGAATTTTGCATTGTTAGAAGGATCATTCAAAACTTGAGGTGCGAGGTTTGACTTCACATTAATATGAGGAAACTCGACTTTAACATCATCAAAATCATCCAAAACTTGAGGTGCAAGGTTTGTATTCATATGGACAGAAGGTTATATGATTTGAGGTGTATCAAACTAGATGAGGGGTGTCGACGAGTGCATCCATATCTGAAACAGTGTAAACTACGGTCAGAAATCTATTTTATTTATGTATCACCAAAATTCAATTTATTTAATTTGAATCGTGTAATTCAAAAATATGGATTTTATATAATCTAAACGGTGCTGGTACAAATTTGGCTACATGGATCAAACAAAAATGCTTAAAAAATGAATGACGAAGATTTTATAGCCACGTCGCCTTTAGATTTAGATGAAAATAGTGTGTTTGAAGTCCATTGATGCTCGAATTGTGCTTTGAAATCGCGTTTTTGCCAAAATGAGGGTATTTTAGGAGATGTATGGAGTGGAATGTGACAAAGGTTATAAAGTCTATCATGTTCTAAGCGGTTTAAATGATATAATTTGAAGGCGGGAAACACGCTCTAGATTATATAATTTGATTTTTTATTTATTTTACAAAAAGGATGAATTGCTAGAGAACGGGTTCAAAAGAGATAAATGACCTTTTCAGATTTTATAATCATAAACAAAATTCGAATGAGATAAAATTATTAAATCGGAGGGCGCGCAAGAAGTGAACATATATGGTGGGAAAATAAATTCCCCAAATTCATTGTGCTATTACTAGCCCATTTTATCGTTGAAAAGAAATAAAGAAAAAAACTTAAATATATTTTTCATCATTTATCTTTTGCCAAAATTTCGTTTCGGTTCTTTATCTTTTGTCTAAATCGTTTTAATTTTTAATTTTTTTTCTAATTTGTTTTAGTATCTTTTTAAAAGATGATATTTTAGTCTTTTAAATATACCAAAATGAATGAAATAAGGACTATAATATCACACTTTTAAAACGATTTAGAAAGAAAGATAAATGACCAAAAAGAATTTTAATAAAAGATAAAAAAACAAATAATATATTTAATAAGCCAAGAAAAAAAAAGCCAGCAAGCAGCAACCGTGCACTACGGTGTCATTTTTGGGTTTAACTCCGGACAGTGTAGCTGAAACTTTCCATTCATTCAGCAAGATTAAAAGCAATGCAAGCTGTATCATCTGGTATCGGATATGGTCTCAAATATCAGGTTAATTTCCCAATTCTCATTATTACCACTCTCCATTAATGAATCCAATTATTATTCCATTTAATCATTGTTTTGATTGTGTAGGCTAGATGCATATCAGATGTAAAAGCAGATACAGATCACACAAGTTTCCTCGCCGGAACTCTCAGCCTTAAAGAAGAAAATGAGGTACCCACTCATGCTTCAATTAAGTTTTCATCGGATTTGATCTTAATTGAGTGAATCGTTAATTCACATACATTTACAGGTACATCTTATTCGGCTTTCGGCAAATGGAACAGAACTTTTCTGTGAGGGATTGTTTTCGCATCCCAATGAGATCTGGGACCTTGTTTCTTGTCCTTTTGATCAGCGCATTTTCTCAACCGTCTATTCTAACGGTATGCAAACATTTTCTGTTTACTTTATTTTTCCATAGATAGTTTGTGCTTCTCGTGCATAATCTGTTTGAGAGAGCTTATGGAAATGACTTGTGACATGTCCATAATCTGATTTCAGCTTATTTCTAGGATAATTTATGAAAATAGCTATAGCTTATATGAATTCAATTTTACTTGATTTTCTTTTGTCATAGAAATAACTTATAAGTAAGCACTTAATTAAACTAGTTAGAAACTAGAAAAACTTCAGATTACCTTTTGTTGTTAAAGGTGAAACCTATGGAGCAGCAATATGGCAGATTCCGGAGTTATATGGCGAGTTAAATTCTCCTCAATTAGAGAGAATTACATCTCTTGAAACTCAATCCGGTAAGATCAAATGGTGAGTATGCAATTCCCCTATGCAGATTTCTTTGTTTATATTGTTGTGCACTTAAGCTTCTACCATAGGCCGTCTCATTGCCTGAGGTTTAGGAAGTTGTCAGAACAACGTTGAGGAAATTTACGCGCAGAAATTAGTTGATTATTTTGATTAAGCTACATGTGATTTCTCTATTTCACACTTGTTGGAGTACTCTTTTTTGGCTATGTCGAAAATTTTGCTTGAATTATTTTACAACTTTCCTCTTTAGTATATGTTTGTTATGCACGTTTATATGGTCTTTTACTCTTTCTTACTGAACATTTACTACCAAGCAGTATTCTTTGGTGGCCAACTGGAAGGCACGATAAATTGATTAGCATCGATGATGAAAACCTATGCTTGTGGAGTTTGGATGTTTCCAAGAAAACTGCACAGGTATGAAGTTTATGGTGTCTTATATGCAGTTTGTGAGATTGATACATATGCACCACAAAAACACATGTATGTTATACTTGCTTACAAATACATATCAGTTCAAAGTCCAAAAAAGAAAATACATATCAGTTCAAAGTCACATGTTATTATTATTCAAGTTACCGTTACGTGTCATAATAAACCAACAAATGAACCCTTACCACGAAGGGTAAGAAAACATGTTGATTTGGGAGAGTAAACCATGAAAGATTATCTGGTCTTGTGCAAAAAAGAACCAAATAGTTTTTTCTCTGGACTATAGGCATTTAAAATACAAATGTGAAGGGGAAAATATTTTACATTCCTGAAATTGATATTTATGAACAACTAATTAGTTTGTAACTATTACTGAATCTTAAAATGTTATTTGAATGAGAGGCATGCTAGAAAATGAAGGGCTGTAGATGAGTGAAGATATTGGCCAATGGATTTCTCCAAACAACTGTTAACCTGTGATGCCACAGTTTATGATATAAGCTACTGAGAATGGATTACCTATTGTCCATAAGGGATCTAATTTTGTTCCCTGTAAGAGTTTAATACTTTAATTTGCATTGGAGAAGTCAACATTGATATTAATTGCCAATCTGAATGCAAGCCAAACACAACAGAGTTTTATACGAGGTTTCATTAGTACCTAAGATCTGGGATTGGAACTTTGATGATCACATGCCTTTATGTTGATAGTCACTGCTTTTTTAAAATCCGGTGGAAATTTTGGTGATTTTGATTTAGTACTCCACCCTCCTCTCAACACTTACAAACAACAAAAACCTAGGTACAATCCCAAGATTCAGCTGGTATGATGCACAAGTTATCTGGAGGAGCATGGGATCCGCATGACGTGAATTCTGTAGCTGCAACTTCTGAATCATCTCTCCAGTTTTGGGATGTGAGAACAATGAAGTATGTTCCTAAATTCATTCCTTTACTGGTTCATTTTGAAATTCATTGTATTTGCTATCTTCCTTCCACTTAAGTAGGTTACTAGTCACATTTCAAGTTCAGGATCTAGGGTGCTGGTATATGGATATATATTCCCTGAAACCATGTAGTTTTTCTTTGTTAATCAGTACCTCTTGGAATTTTATGTCTACTAATTGGATTATTTAAATCACAGGAAGACACTTTCAATTGAATGTTCTCATGTCCGCAGTGTTGATTACCATCCTAGAAAGAACAACATACTTGTAAGAGTTGAATTCTGTGAGCCTCATTCCACTGATGCATGTCTTTATACCTTCTATTTGGTTTTATAATATCTGTGTCTGAGATAGTATATTGTATATATTGCTAAAATTTTCTGAAAGTCACCCGATGATATAATATGGATTGGCAGCATTTATTGTCGTCATTCAATTAGAGATCAAATATGCACATTACAGATTGCTATTTTTGTTTCCTAGTGTCAAAATACATTAATTTGTATTAATGGGTTTGATCAGTTCGATTATTGATCGAGTTCACAGAAGAAACTGTCTTCTAGAGTGTAGAGTTCGACCTCCTTTTGTTCATGTTGGAAAAATTGAGTTGCTATGTTATTTGCAGGTTACAGCAGAGCATGAGTCAGGGATACGCATTTGGGATCAAAGAAAACCAAAAGTTCCAATCCAAGAGCTTCCAGGCCACACACATTGGTACCTATCATGTATAGTTTTAAAGCTTATTTTATTTTATTTTTAAATCCCCAGTCCGAGAACCCTACTGTAAAATTTCCAATCAACCCCCAGGTCAAAAAAGGAAAAAAAAAATGAGAGAAAAGAAAGTAGAATAGGAAACAGCTCTGCTACTAGTGCTTCCCATACGTTGCTACGATCGGCCTTTTAATGCACAAATAACCTACCTACTTTTTTTATTTCATTAATAAAAAATGTCTAATGAAATTAAACTTTTTGATGGCAGTTTTTCTTTTTCAGACATCTGATTAGCGATATTTTTTACTTGTATTGCCAGGACATGGATTGTCAAGTGTAACCCAGAGTATGACGGAATGATCCTGGTCCTCCTCTCCCTCCCTCCCTCTCTCTCTCTCTCTCTCTATATATATATATATATATATATATATATATATATATATATATATTACACAAATAAATATGGACAAGGCTCCTGTGCAGAAAATATTTTTAAGGGTGAATACACCCTTGCTCAGGATTGAGATAAACCTTTTTTTTTAAGAGTTTTTCTAAGCACTTGTACATATGAGCAGACATACACTGGTGAAAGGTGATCTATATTCTATTTAGTTATTTGTCATTGAATTTGGATATTTCAGAGTGCTGGAACGGATTCGACTGTCAACTTGTGGTCGGCCTCGATAAACCATGACGAGTTAACAGCTGAAAGGTCATATTCTTATCTTTAGATATCATTACATATTTTTTATGTAATTTTTATTCATCTTTTCTTGCATATTTGGCAGCCAAGCAGAGTCATCTGTCCGTTTGGTTGATCCACTGCTTAATACATACAGTGATTACGAAGACAGTATTTATGGTAAGATTATCTGGCTTTTAACCCATGATCTTTATAGTTTATAGACTATGTCATATTTTATTCATTTTACAGGGCTTACATGGAGTTCTCGTCAACCATGGATCTTTGCATCTCTGTCCTATGATGGAAGGGTAAGAAAGCGACCAAATCTTATTGCTTACATGTTTGGGAAAATATGATTATTTCCCCCAAATAAACTGATCTAAATAAGCACTTTACTTTTCAAAACAGGTGGTTGTAGAATCTGTAAAGCCTTTCATCTCCAAAAAATGATGTTCAACATCATTGGGTTGATGTTACCATTTTTCATCTTGCTGTGTATGTCAGTAATTTCCTGCCTCTAGGGTCTTGAGATAAACAGATGGGTGGAAGACTTGACACAACTGTTGGCGGGTTCGATGTGGATAAACAGGATTAAATGTTACATTGGTATGACATCTTTGACCAAGAATCATCCATAGATTAGAAATCAACAATTTTTGGTTGAATTTTTATCTTTCAACTTCGAATTTTGTGGTCTGAATTGTGATTTCTATCATATTATTTGGTTTGACATCCATGTTATGTAATTCATGAAGTCATTGTGTAATCTATGGAACTACAAATTATTTATGTATCTTCCCAATTCGTCTTGTAGTTTATAAAATTGTACATGAAATAGGCTTAGTGCTCTAAGTGTGAATCTCAACATCAAAATGAATCCGGTAAAGAGAGCACCTATATCCATCCCACGTTTCTTAAAATCAGGACATGATTCACCTGATTTCCGAAATACATATGTAGACGCAAAAAAAAAAACTGTGTTTTTGTTCTTTTATACACATCTAGCGGGGGAAACTGTGTCTTTTCAGATGTGTACTTTGGAAGTACTTTTCAAAGTGGAAAAAATTCGTTCTCTACTACTAATAGTGTGTTTGTTTTAACGGTGGGGTACCTCACCCAACGTGCATTTTGCCCAAAGCTCCAAATTGAAGCTTCTATTTTTCACGATTAAACAACATTGGGACGCGAGAATATTGAAGTCACTGTTAAATCAAACACTGACTAAATCATTTGCCGTCAACCATGCAATAGGCAAAAGACTGTTGGGATCATTAAATGCGAACCTTTTGGTTTTGTCTCTGAAGTTTAGCATCATGAATTTTGCATTAGTATCTGGGTGAACATTATTCACTTCATGGGAGCAAGAAATTAGTCTTAACCTTTGATGAATAACTCTCTTTTTTGGCAATATTATATGTAAATGTGTATAATGAATCGGTTGTTGGAATGCTAATAATTTTTTTGTTTATTAACCATTTGTGATATTTCATTTTACATTTTAGAGTCGTAAGAAAAGTAATTGTAACTCCTTCAAAAAAAGAAAGTAATTGTAACCATCGTTGATAAATTCATAGAATTCTATTAATTGTAACAAGCTACTCTAAAGAAATATATTAGGCAGTTCCATAATGGATGCCCCTTCAACTACCTCCAATAATCCAATAATAAAATATAATTTGCATCAACTTGACATCACTCAAAGCCACTAAGCCTATGCTTTGTAAAGTGGCTTGCTAAATTGTGGTCCTCAATCATCAAGAGGATGAAGAATAAAGGAATGATGGTGTTGTTGCAATGCCATGCCCTGTTATGCATACGTGGCTAAGCTCCTCTCTATTTCCACTTTGAATTTAGGATATAATAATGAAGAATAACATAGCACAATTTGGTCTCCTAGTTGAAGAGCAAACCAAGTAATCTCAGTTGCAAGCTGACTTGTTTTTGTTTGCCACGTAAAGAGCTTGATCACCATAAATTTTTTAGTACCACGTAAGCTTGTACTTCTTTTGACTCAGCTTCTTATCCAGTATCCACAATTTCTCATTCTCATTGTCAACAGGTGCTTTGACGTGTCCTCGTAGTAATTTTGATGGACACGTGGCGGGATTATGTTTAACAAAGTGTGGAAGGGAAGACTTGGAGCATTTTTCAGTGACTAGACATGAGGATGGGTTGTGGATAAGTTGTGAGGACTTTTTGGTATCCAGCGTGGATTTGATTTCGAGTCTATTTCTTGTATTTCCTTATGTATGGCCACGTTATCTTGGTGGCGAGCATTTGATTTTGTAAACTCTTGTGTTTCTTCTAACACGAGGATATCTTAGGAGTGAATTGACATGTTGTTTATTCCGTTTTCTCTAATCAACTGAGATTAAAAAACTACTACTATTAAGACTCAAAGTGTCTCGATTATAAGAGCAATACTACACATAAATTTCTAGCATCAAGTATATAGCATTTATAATGTTTGAAATTATAAATACATATTTTATAATTGAGAACTGATTTATTTCAAAAATAATAATAATTGAGAACTGATTTAGGATGTTTTTATTGAGAAAAGACGATATGTACCAATAAAAATTGAGCATGGTCAATCAATTTTGACTCAGTTAGTAATAGTAAGTTGATTCACTTGAAATGTTATAAGGCTAACTTATGTTATTTATGTGAAGATCGTTTTTATAGATGATATATAAGTACATCTATAAGTTTTCTTTGAGCATTGATATCTGCTTTAAATCTAGTGATACTTCAGAGCTCAACTCACCTAAAACTCTTTATCATAAAAATGATTATTTAAGTAAATTATCTTTATAAATATTTAAAATGTCGTTTTTGTCCCTATGAAAAACCACACTTTTAATCATTGTAACATTTTCCTTTAACATTTTTAAAGACAAAAAATGTAGACGAATTTTTTTTCAAGAACTAAAAATGCTCATGGAAAAATTTACAAAGACTAAAAATGATGATGAAATTTTCTAAAAAAACTAAAAAGACCGATTTCTTTTAGAAATTAAAAACAAAATTATAGGTATTTGTAAAGATGATTTACTTAATTAACATTAACATAAGAAAAAGAGTATTGGATAGTAGTTTCTAAAAAAGGATTATAATTTAAACTTACATGACAATATGTTAAATTTTTATTGGATGACAATATATCTCCATTATCTCTTAACTTAGTCCAATTTTCATCATATTTCCTTAATTAATGATACTCCATGATCTCTTAGAAGAAAAGAAATTTTGATTGGATGACAATATGGTGTTTCTGAAGTCTGATCCAACAAAGATACCGACGACGTTAGAAGAAAAGACACGTGGCGCAGGGAAATTGGAATACTTCGAAGGAGAGAAGTGGTGGTGGGACCGAGATGCTCACGTGTATATGTATAGACAGAGCAAATCTGGGAATTGGTAGCCATGGTCGAATCCCAGCACGGATCTCATCTCTTCATCACTCTTCTTCCTCATTTCCACTTCCACAACCACATTCACTTTCATAACCCCCTCAATTTCGAACATTCTACACTCTCAAATCAAACGCTTCAAAACAATTATTCCATTTACTCATCACATTCACTCTTCCAATTCCAATTCCAATTCTAACCTCATTCTCATTGTTACTATATTCTAAACAAAACAGTTATAGCTCGTAAAAGAAAGAGAAAGAGTATTTGGCAGTTAGTTACACTTACACATTGCATTGTACTTAATTTGTCAATGTTACTAATTTAATTTTATGGCGGCGAGTTCTAGAGGCTTCTTCGATTTCAAGCTAAGAGTAACGCCGCAACTCAATCACTTCCCGGAGTTATGCCGGCGAAAGCGAAGAAAGGTGTGTTTCGATGCTCAACGACCTCCACTCCGTAATCTCAATTTTCATTGCTGTTGTTCCGACTCTGTTACTCCAATTCGAAGAACCAACGGCGGTGACAAAATCGATGAACGGAGATTCGATCCAAAGAAAAATTCTCACATTCATAGAGTTAGGACTCAAGCTACTCCTCCTGCTGCAATGCCTTTCGCTTCTCCACCGTATGTTTATACTTCTAATTAATTCATTTTAGCGTTCGAATTCGTTCCCATGATTAGCTGAACTTTTCATCTTTTCTAAAACCTCCTATGTTCGTTCTCATAATTAGTCAAATAACAATGTGAGGTTTTTGTGTGATGTTAGATCTCTGCTAATTTGAGCTTTCATTACTTGGATTGACTTATTTCAGCTTATCTACTGCCATAAGTATTGGCATAAGTTTTGCGAGGCTGTTTGGGAGAACTTATGAAAACAACTTATAGCTTATATGAAAACAAACAATGTAACTTTATTTTTCCTTTTGCTATACAAATAGTTTACACATAAGCACTTATTATGGTAAGTGTCTGCACTATAAGCTGCAAATAAGTTGTTTATCCAAACAGGGCCCAAATATGTTGACAATGTTTTGAACACAGTTTCTAGTGTCAGTGCGTTGGTGATAACCATGTCAGTACTACTTGTAATTCCTTGTGGAGTGGATTGTATAACTACAATGCAAGTGAAATTACTGAGATAGTTAATCTGGCCTAGCTTTTTTATTGGCATTCTTTTTTATGTTTTCTAACCTTTTTAGAACTAATCAGAGAGATGTTGTGGGTGATGATTATATGACTATCCTCTGATTTGTAAGAGAAGAAATTGGTTTTAGTTTTATACATATAATGGCTCAGTAAATCCCACAGGGATTGGCGTTGGCCTGGTGGTGCAGGCTTGGGACCTAGGAGTTTGCTCCTCCCTAGAGTGCCAACAATTCTTGTGTTGGGCCAGTCGATACAGAATTTGGTCTGGCTTCAATTGGGGCCTCCGCTAGTGGACGGTGTTATTGGTCCCCTGGATCACTCGGCCCATGGACCGGATACTGAGTTTCCGAAAGAAATAAAGAAAAAAAGGCTCAATATGTAAGAATTATTATGCACAAAAAATAACCTTGTAGGAGACTTGAACGAGTCTAGTATTATATTCTAAAACGTTTTACACGTTTTAAATGGAAATTATAAAGGCGATAAAGTTATCATGGTGCCGAAATGTTCTGACCTTTCCAAAGCAAGGAAGCACTAAAAATACTTCACTTTTTCCTCTTTCTCTATGCATATATTCTTTACTGTTTATTGACAAAATGAATTATGCTCCTTTGTTTGTGGAAGAAGTTATATCATGAATGTTAATTAGCTTTTGTTTATACTTTTTACAACCTTCATTAGCTGGAACTATTTCTCAATGATTATGGTGCTTTATGCCATGATGGCCACAGGTCCACTCTGAAGCAGGAAAAATTCTTTCCCCGTTGCACACCGAGAAATTCCGGTCCTCAGTCACGTGACACCCCACCAAAAAGAGGTGGTTTATCATTTTATAACTTTATCATTTTTTATTTGCACCAAACATAAATGAAGGATATTTTTCACTTGTTTATATGCAGACACTGGTATAGCAAATGAGAAGGACTGGGGTATCAGCCTGTTAAATGAAAATGTTAATGAGTCTGGCACTAATGAAGATGGGAGTACCTGGTACAGAGAAAACGGGGAAGAGCTGGGAGAAAATGGGTATAGATGTAGATGGACAAGAATGGGTGGTCAATCCCATGATGGTTCCTCACAATGGAAAGAAACGGTATTTATACTTTTAATATTTGAATGTCCTTTTTGTTAGGGAAAAATCTACAGAAACAGTGTATGTTAAAGTGACTTTCTGAATGAACTCTATCTTATTTCTTTTATCATACTTGGCTTAGTTATCAAATATAACCCTGTTTGATATGTGCAAATGATCTTTGTTTGCTTAAAGGCATCATTGTACCATAAATCTAAAACGGAGGAGTGGACTTCTGTAACAAATGAAAAGGAGTGATCTTAATTACCAAATTGTAGATTGTAAAGATTTTAGTGCCGACTTTCTGTTAGGCTTAGATAATGTCTTAGTATGCAGAGTGTGCATTAATAAGGAGAGGATCATGTTGTGTTAGCACTTACTTACCTTGAAAGTATTGAGAACTACATTCAAACTGTTAGAGTTTGATTTTAACTCTTGGAAGTGGCTCTTGATTAAAATTTCAGGTTTTCATGTAATTTATTTATGTACTTTTAATTGTTAACTTTTCCTGAGGTTAATAATAAAAGGGTGCTTTTTGGAAACCTTTGATTTGCTTTTCAATTTGTATAATTCATCTAGATAGTTATGGCAATGTCGAGTCTCATGCATTATCACAACTTGTTTGAGTAAACCAAGGAGCTAATAATTCCATTGACACGACATCAGTTGTTTGTTCATATGTTTTTAGCATATATTACTGTAACAATTTTTTGTAGCTGAATTAAATTAGGCATGATTTGAAGCATGTTAGGTTTGTGTTTTTTTTTATAACCCCATAAAATGGCTTCCTAGATGGATTTATTTTTAATATGATAGATTGACAGTATTCAGGACCCTATCAGTATCACACCCCAGGTGGATTCATTTAATTGGCTTTATTGATCTAATTGACAGTGGTGGGAGAAGAGCGACTGGACTGGATATAAGGAGCTAGGTATGTTACTTACTTTATATTTGAAATAGAAGCATTACTGAAAGTACTTAACAACTCTTAGTGTGTTTCTGGGGCCAGTCAAATTACTTCTGGGCAGAAATACATGATTGTTTTATCCTAAAGATACTTTGAGGGGCTCAAACTTACCTCTGTACCCTTGCTCAAACATGCTGTTTGTACATTTTACATAAATCTGTAGAGTTATTGCGACAACTAATTTTTAATAACATTCGGTTGATCTATGATTATGTCTACATAATAAATAAAAAATAAAAACATGTTCCTTCATATTGCCTGCCAATATCTACAATTCTTTAGCATCTACAGGAATTTTTAAAATCTATGTCAAGTGCAATGAATCAATTTCTATGACTGCATGATCGTAACACAGACAGAGTCGGAATAAATAAATAAATGAAGTGATATAAAAAAATCTTCCCACTAAAGTTATGGGATAGCTGAGCTAAAATTTCATACACTATCCTAATCCGTTAATAAGCAGATAATGCTGCTAGCATGTCATTCAAAGTTTTTCTTCACATTGCCCCCGTTTCATGCTTTATCATCCAAGTTTATTAAACCATTGCCTGATTCAACTACCATTATCATCTAATGGTGTAATTGATTGAAGAAATACTGAGTAGCAGGGTTTTTTTGTCGTGATTTATTGAATTCTTGAATAACCTAACCTGTGAATGCATGTGATTAATTTTGTAAGTTCTCGTAGGTGTGGAGAAATCCGGCAGAAATTCTGAAGGGGATTCTTGGTGGGAAACATGGCAAGAAAATCTTCATCAAGATGAATGGAGGTCACTGCTTTATTTCTCTGTTTGCTGTGAATAAGTAAACCCCATGAATTCTTTACACAACTTCTTTGTTTCTCGTTTCAATTTGCAGTAACATAGCAAGAATAGAGAGGAGTGCACAAAAACAAGCGAAATCAGGAACTGAAAATGCTGGGTGGTATGAAAAATGGTAAGTTGATGTATGATGTATCTTACAAAACAAAAGCTGGTATCTCTATGCATTATTAATGGATCAAATGCATTTATATTTTAGAATTTCTGACTATTCAATTTACTTAGGTGGGAAAAATATGATGCTAAAGGCTGGACTGAAAAGGGGGCACACAAGTATGGTAGACTAAATGAACAATCCTGGTGGGAAAAGTGGGGTGAGAATTATGACGGAAGAGGGTCTGTGCTCAAATGGTATGTATTATAGCTTAGTTAATTCATTTGTTTTACCCACAATTGTCCACATGTGTATACGCGAGCCTCATACGGATGAACAACTTTCGGCTCAACAGTGGATTTTGTGAAATTTTATCCGACAAAATTTGATTTGATTTATGTTTATTTTAATGGTACTATGCTTACAGGTGTTGAATTATAATATTATTTCCTACACCTTGTCCTCGGTTTTGTTTTCTATTTTTTATTTTTTTTAGTTTGCCACCCTTGTTCTCTCATTGTTTTTGTCTCCTGAATAATATTTATTTTCCTGTTAAATTGTTTTTGGATACAAGGGGATTGTTTTGCAGTTTATCATAATGTTTAACAAGAAAGAATTCATTTTGTTCTAGTTCTGAATTTTATCTTCTCGGTGTTTTCTGTTCCTTGCTTACACTTCCGCAGGACAGATAAATGGGCTGAAACTGAACTTGGAACAAAATGGGGAGACAAGTGGGAGGAGCGGTTCTTTAAAGGCATAGGTTCGCGTCATGGGGAAACTTGGCATGTATCTCCTAGCAGTGAACGTATGTTATATTTACTTATAAAGTCATCTTTCACATTTATTTCATATTTTGTTGTTCCCATGCAATAACCAAAAGCCATGTCTGTTTGTTTCATTAGCTGTTGTCAGAGTGCACCCAATGATGTAGTCTTGGAGGTTTCATTTCGTTTAAAGCTTGAGTCTTTGTCTTCCCAAAGAAATAATAAAATATTAGCATGCATTACCTGTAACCTTTCTTTAAGGTGTTAATCATGTATCTCATGACTGAGTAGTTGGACTTGCCTTTGTCCCAACTAACAAGGTCCGTAAAATGGGCTTCTCTTATTGATTCAGCCCTCCAGTTCTCCTACAAGTCTATGTTCAAGTAGGGGTGGCCGTGTTGATCCGCCTACCGTGTCCTCTCTCTACCCCCTTAGTATGATTGTTACATGGTTTTCACTCTTCAAAATAATCATATGTGGTTTATTTTTTTAATATCAAATGCTATTTTCATCCTTTTCTCAGGTTGGTCAAGAACTTGGGGAGAAGAGCACTTTGGAAATGGGTATGGAATCAAAGCTTCCATAAACTGATTAGTTTATTTATTTGTGATGAGCTTAAAAGTGATTTGGATTATTGAATATATCTGTATGACTGTATACAATGTCTCAGTTTTTAATCACTTTCTCAAAATGCTTTGTTGAAATGTTACGTCTCTATTACGCTTGCTAATTGGCTCAGCCCTTGCCTGCAACAGGAAAGTCCATAAGTATGGAAATAGCACCACCGGTGAGAGCTGGGATATAGTTGTAGATGAAGATACATATTATGAGTAAGGATATTCTTTTCTGCATGCAACAAATCTACTGCATTTTCATGTCTCTATCTGCCTATTTTTCTAAGCCATGGGGTATCGCAATGTTTTTTGAGTGCGAGACTGATCTCTACCAGGGTGTGTTGACTTACCTTGATGAGTGAAAAATACTTGGGTGGTCACAACCAGACTTACCTTGATGAGTGAAAAATACTTGGGTGGTCACAACCAGGTTGTGACCACCCAAGTATTTTTCACTCATCAAGGTAAGTCAACACTCAAAAAACATAGCGCTTTCTCCTCAACTTCTTAAGACCACACAAGGTGCTTCTAGTATATGTGTGTGTGTGTGGAAAAGAGCCTCTAAAGTGAACATGTAAAGGGCGTGTAACGTAATTAAAATCTATATGCTGTGTACCTGTACTTGGTACATATTCAGCACCTGTAAATGTTTGGTATACTAGCATGAATCCAATTCTTATTTTTCCTTTAATTCAATTAAGAAAAAAGTTGAGGCTGGTTACATTTACGTCATAGCTATATTACTTAATATTCATATTAACTTCGATTGTTTCTCATGAAGGGCCGAACCTCATTATGGATGGGCGGATGTGGTGGGAGATTCAAGCCAGTTACTCTCAATTGAGCATCTGGAGAGGCCACCTGGTGTCTTCCCCAATCTAGATTTTGTATCACCTCCATCGCCTCAAGCAGATGACTCACCAGATGATTTGCCCTCGTCACGGTGAAAATTTGACGTACAATCACCATCGTCTATTTTGTTTAATTTTAGAGCAATCATGTCATTAAGGGGAACTCTAATTTGTTAAACATATATATTTTAGATTAATCATTTTATTCATTCTTTCCATCGTAATGATTGATTATTCTCATTTGTTTTCCATTTACTTTAGATTAAACATGGCTTGAAAATTTATGAATTTCATTTTAGGGTTAAATATGTTTTTAGTCCCTATAAATATACCAATTTTTCGAATTAGTCCCTCTAAAATGTTCCATCGACTTTTAGTCTTTATAAAATTTTCAATCACTACTTTTGGTCTCTATTTTTTAGTTAATTTTAGCATTTTTTAATGAAATTTTACATATATGTGCAGAATATTGTAAAAATAATTCTAAAAAAATTAGAATTTTTTATCAAAAAATAAATTAAATATGAATTTTTAACCTTCAAAAATATAAAAATTCATATAAAATTCATGTTTTGTTAAAAAATTCTAAATTTTTTTGGGAGGGATTCTTATAATATTATGAATTTTTCTGTAAAATTTTATTTAAAAATATGAATTCTACATGAGTTTACTTTAAAAGTGGGACCAAAAATAAAGATAGAAAATTTTATAGACTAAAAGTTGAAGGAAAATTTTAGAGGGACTAAAACAAAAAGTTGGTATATTTACGGGACAAAAACATATTTAACCCTTCATTTTAAAGGCAAATCAGTTATAGCTGCCCCTTCAGATCCGGTATACCTATTTCCTTACCCAAAGACATGGTCCATACAGAGTCAGTTAATAACCTCTTCTTCAGTTATAGCTGTTTTCGCCAACTGCTCTAAACAGAGAGCTAGAAAGAGTCAATAGACTCTCGCAGACACAAGTCACTGATTCAATTTGTGACAGTAAAATCTACTTTTCATTTTGATCAGCTAAATAAAAAAAAATTGTGATTTTATTAATATACTATCTACACCTACCGTCAGACCACTACTGCTACGTTGACTTCAGGCACAAAAACTTAACTTGGCATTCAATTGCTTCTATATAATTAAGTTGACAATATCAATCTCATAGATAGATATGAACAAAAGTGTATTGAAATGATTTTCCTCAACGAAAATATACAGATTTTCCTACTTCCTAGCAAACTCGATTTTGTATGCAGCAGCTAGATGTCAAATGGCTGTCCTCCCATTCCACTCATTGCTAACTTCTGATCACCACTTTCCAGATTTAATTACAAGTCCAAACACCCACAAAATTTAGCAACAAACTGAGGCCATTATGCTCTTAAAAATGCACAAATTGTTTGTATGATTAAAATTTTCATGTATTCATACTATATCCACTTCCAGTTCAACTCAGCCAGTGTTGAGAAATATGTGCTTTTTCTGTTTCCGGTATCTGCTTTAATAGCAACTTTAAAATCGAGCAGTAGCTGCTAAATGGGTTATGACGAATGAGTCAACAGGTAGTCAGCACTGAATACTGCAGCTTCACTAGTCTGATATAATTTCCTCCAACTCTGGATCCTCAAAGTTCAGAGATTCATAGTCAGACATTGTTTCATTGAACATTTCCCTGTCAGTAAGATCATTCTGATCATCGTCGTCGTCATTATCATTTTCCTCATCATTGTCATCAACATCCACCTCATCATTTGCTACAACTTTTTTGGTTGACTTATCCCTTGAAAATTTTCTAGATCCAGAATTTTTATCCAATTTGGCCACAGAATCTTCACATATGCAGGTAGATGGATTCTCATGAAACCCACCTCTACCAGGTCTAAGCTCCTTTGGCTCCCCCATGAAGCCTTTCTGGAAAGTACGAACACGGGAAGCAAAAACATCCCAAGTCGAATTACTTCTGTTCATGAACAATCTGTAGAGTTTTTTAGCATTTGGACGAATGGTTGGTTTGTGACCAAAGTATCTCCTATAAGAAAATGCACAGAAAGCTAATTAGCAAGTGTAGATATCAGTAACCAACAGAAAATGAAAATAAACATTCAAATGAAGTAGAGCATACCTTCGTCCGGCTAATATTTTAGCCATGTTACCATTGTTGTTGGTGACAAAGACATCGCTTTCATCACAAACAATAAAATCAAGTGCAGCCATGCGAGAAGAAAACGAAGAAAATGGTTCTAATTCCTCCTTGGTAGCAATGGTTTCTTTTGAATGGAAATTAGGAAATAATGCTTTGAGAGGTGCCAATGTTTCTTCCCCTCTATATACTTCCCCAGATGCAACATAAATATGAACATCAGAACCATACCCCAACGCTCTTAGCATTAGACCAACTTCTTCTGGGGTTAACGGACATCTTCCCTGCCTCCTGGCCCTATCAGGATTGCTTTTCTGCGTATCAATATACCTCATATTATTCATATTCTCTTTTTCAAACAGTTTCTCATGCAAACATAGTCAGGTGAAATATTCTCTAGTAAATAATGCCTATTTACTTGGCATCTAGCCACAAGCAGTGTTAAAGACCCTTAAAATGCTAAAAGCCATTGCCAATATCCATTTAATGAAAAAGTTATTAGGTTTATATGCACTGCCATTATAACAGAAACTGATGCCATATTGTTTTGCATAAGTACTCAAGCATACAAAAATATTGTCTAATAGTGAATAAGTGATTACATTTTTCAATATCTCTTAATAAATTATGGTTGGTAGTAAAACATAACATGCAAGCCTTACATGTAGTGTCTTCCATCTCCTCCTTATTGCGCCCAGTTCCTTCTGCTCCTTCTCTCCTCCCCCATAGTCACATCCAGAAAATGCAAGCATATCAGGTTCAAATCTGTAGCAGAAAAAGTGGATGGAATTTAGAAACTGCCCAATTATCTATTATTCTCCCTAATAGGATATATACAAGTGTAGAAGCCATTGCTTGTTGTCTGAATAAAATCAACAGTCTCAAGTGCCCTCTGTAATATGGACCTAGTCAAAATACGAAGGTCTCAGACTCTCAAACTTACGTCTAAAACTAAAACCTTAAAACTAACGTGTCCTCTTTACCATTTTTCTGTCTCAAATTATTTGTCTCTTTAATAATACTTTTTTGAACAAGTCTCTTTTATAATACTAATACAACATTTATTATTCTTTTCCACTAACATACCCTTATTTATTTATTTATTTTAAGCAGTCAAACTAGCCCACCGAAATTGGCACCAAGGAGAACTGAACCCAAGACCTTTAGAGGAGCACACTCCGAAGTCACAGGCCAACACGACCGGGCCAACCCAAGTGGGTTCCCTTATTTATTGCGTTTCGATCATCTAACTACTCCACTAACCATAATAATAAGGGTGTTTTAGTAAATGAAACACATTTTACCATTAAAATCAACACCAATAGTCATTTCCTTAATACTCGTGTAAAACTCAAAAGGGGCACCTAATTTGAGACAGAGGGAGTAAAAGACAAAAGAATATGTAGAGACAATTTTAAAACATAATAGGTGATGGGTTGTGTTCAATCTCTAATCAAGATATATCTAAAGGAAAGAATCCTCTGCATTCACGCAATTAAGACATCAGTGACTGTTCAATTAAGATCGGGCAATTTAGATCCAAGTTTAGTATGTTTAATTAAAATATTCAAATTAAAATATACATTTTCTAAAATATATCCAACCTTTATCAAATATCCATTGATATCCCGACCATGTGAACACGGGATCCGTCCAAATTCATCCTCAATCCATCTAAAACCCAATTTACATTCCCTCATTGGGATTTGATTTGACAACAAAAGCTGTATAATTGAAAAGGAAAAAGGTGTCCAAATCAGACAAAAAAGCCAGATATATTCAAGAGTTGTTGGCTAAAGCATAAACGTCTCCAAGCTCATCTACAATGATCAGTGGCTATAATGTCAATTTCTGTCTCAGCCTCTAGAGAATCATTGGAAAGTAAGTACGGAGTGGCCGTTCAAAAAAAAAAAAAAAGTACGGAGTGTGATACAGATTGTGAAGCTAGCCCCAAAGATATACGTTCCACTTTTGGGTCTTGTGTATTTTAAGGCCATAAGTTGGTTTCTTGGTGGTCTAAGAAAGAAACAACCTCATGTTGCTATATCTAGTACAGAGGCTGAATCGAGTAGCCAGGCAGCAACAGCGGCAGAAATTATATGGATACACTCCCTATTAAATGAATTGAAAGTGCCTTTTGACATCCCTCATATCTTATGTGACAGTCTAAGCAATGTGAAATTAGCACAGTCCTATTTTATATGCTAACAAAACATGTGGAGCTTGATGCTCCCTCTGTCCCTTTTTATAGGAGTAGTTTACAAAAAAAGTTTTGTCCCTAAATATAAGATCATATACAAATTCTTAGATGCATTCATTGCTCTTTTTCCAAATATACCCCTTATTAATACTACCAATTCGTCTTGGTATATGAAAAGTTCAAATTAAATATATATATATATATATATATATATAGTCACACACATTTGAGACAACTTTATTACTTGAACAACTTTTCTTAATACACGTGATTTTTGTAAACTACTCCTATAAAAAGGGACGGAGGAAGTATATTTTTTCAAGATAGAAAGTTCTTAACGGAGGGAGCATCTTTTTTCAAGATAGAAAGTTCTTAACAAGAATCTTGTGATGAGACATCCCTGCAGCAGACCAGCTGGCTGATATTTTAACCAATGCTCTCGCTACTCTAAGATTTCTCTTCCTCAGAGACACTCGATTTATTTTATACTACTTCAAAAGTTCTTAACGAGAATCTAGTTTAGTATTTATCCTTTATTGTGCATTACTAGTTTGTTTTCCGTGTGTAATAAAAAAGGAATGAATAGAGCATACATTTGGAGGAATAGGAATGGAAATTAGCAGTTATAAGTATTTATTTTGAGGAAAGTTATAAGTATTTATGTTAATGCATGTAATTGTATCATTGATATATAAATACATGTCAGTGTAAATTAGTGCGTAAAAATAAATTTTTAGCTATCGAGAGTAGTTATTAACAGTAACAAGAAATTAATGTCCGTTAGCGAGTTAAGATAAAAAAGGAAAAAGATATAGAAAAACTGCAGGAACAGTTTAAGATCTATGTTAGAGTAGATGCCAGGGTCTCTAATTTAACATGGAGTTGTAATCTGTATTTTTTTATTTTTTTTAATGACAAATGTTAGTATGCTAATTGTTATGTTGATATTTGTCTCCTTGCCAGGGCCAGAACTTTAGACCTTTAACTCCCCAACTCCTTTAATCCCTTACCTCAAACCAGTTGAGTTATTGAAACTTCAGTATTGCAATGCATGCCATATACTGTAAACTTGTTCTTACTCATTTTCAACCTTTATTACAATTATGTTTCACTTCATATGATCATTATGTTTATGCAAGAACAAATTTACAGTATTTGGAACACAAACACAATGCACTACTGAATCTAGAATAAAGATTACAAGTCAATCTCAAGTTTTTATCAACCCCTCCTTTTATCTAAAGGCGCACAACTTCAACGGGATGATTGAATTTCAGCCACCTTATAGTTCCCTATCTAGACAGAAAAATCAGCATTGGAGCTGTCGTGTATTTCCACTTATCCAATTTGAATTATATTACTTGTAAATGATGTTAAAAAAAATTGTAGTCCCCCATGAAAATGAACATTCATGTGTTTCATATTTGTGCAAATAAAATGAATATCTTAGTGGTATCCTTAGCAAGCAAATGTAATGAGGATACCAGCATGAAAGCAAGAATTGAACCCGGTTTTGAACAGCATTTGTACATGAGCAAATTTTTAAGAAGGACATTGATGACATATATGGATACTAATAAATTATAGTTTTAGTGGTTACCAAATTGATGAATCTTATTGATAAGATTACCTGGGAAGTGAATTAAACAGGATAGACAAACAGATAATAGGGGGCAAAAATCGAACAGACTACCTCAAATGCAGTGCAATGTAATGCTTCTTTCTCATCCTCATTCGCCGGACCAATTTTTCACCCATTTTTAGTATTGGATCAGTAAATCTTAGAGCATGGTAATTAACTCTACATCTCAATTTCTGATAATCAGTATCCAACCTGTTTGCAAGCCTGTAGTCAAACTTGTTGAGTTGAACAGCCTGCCATATAAATGAAGCAACAATGTTAAATATATTTCTTCATAATCAAATGTTCAAATAGTCATTGATATACGAGACAAAGTGATCAGAATTTAAAGTATTGATTACTTGTTTATTAAAAGCTAAAAAAGGACAGTTGGCACAGACTACAGCTTTTATTACTTCCAAAATTTTCCTAAAAAACTGTTGCAGTATCAAGCATACAAAACGTCCCTATTTTGATAACTGAAACCAGCCATTTTATAGAAACTAGGACTTTAAGTGGGTTAAATTTGGGGACCAGCTTTAAATATTTAATGATCATAGGGTAGACTTTCTCGGTCATAGGATGGCTAACATGAATCAAAATGATCTAAAAAAAATTTAAGCAAATCATGGGGAAAAATATGGATCTAGATCTTGCAAATAGTTCAATAATAAGATCACTTGGCAAATAGAAAAGGATCAGAAAGGTTTTACATTTTTGGCAAAAGATGAAAGATATCCTTGCTCAACCTAAGTTACTTCAGGCACCACACATCGGGGTTAAAATTCATTAGACAACCAAGAGATCGGTAGCCTAATGAAAAACCTGAAAAACTCATTATGCAAATGCATCATCTCATCCATCTAAAATACATTTACTATAACATCCATCACATAAAAATTTGGACTCTGGTCCTTAAATTAAAAGCAGTTAAAACTTCCTGCTAGTATTATATATATCCTCCGAGCGATAAAAAACAATCAAACTGAGAAATGAAGGCGCCTCCTACTTAAAAAGGAAAACATAATAAGTTGCACAGCACATTAGCAGTACTAGTAATATTTTTGAGAAATAAAAAACAACTTACACGCTTTTTCACGAGTACAGGCAATATACGGTTTATATAACATCTTTCACTGCATTTCCTTGGAACACGCAGGCTGTATGCAGATAATGCTTTCCTACCCTTACTAGTTGGGAGTTGCTTGATAATTTTGACGTCATTTGACAAATATGAGGCAAACCAATCCACATCAAAGATCTCTGAAAAGTTACTGCAAAAGGTAAAAGTATGACAATGTATCACAGACTAACATACATCGATGAGAATTATACACATCAATATTTTAGCAGCTAAGTCAAATTAAAATATGTCCTTTCTGCAACTGACCTAGAATCTTTCCAGTAAGATCGCTGATCCAATTTTGGAACAACCAAAGTAGCATTCAAAATTCGCGCAACAACAACAGCATCTGTAATCTGCCATTTGCAAAAACAAAATGATTAACAGTGACAGCTGAGTACGCACATAATTTGCAAACAATAAGCACCAATAACAGTCATTATGTACAGCAGTATACTATCCTGATTTGAATAGTAACTAAACATAAAAGATTTACTGGTTTCAATACTCCAGATTTTGATGCAAAACTATTAACTGAGATTTTCAACAATTACAGAAAAGCCAAGCGGGTAGGATCTGAAAACATAAGGGATGCTTCTCTTTAACAACAACAACCAAGCCTTATCCCACTAAGTGGGGTCGGCAGGATGCATCTCTTTCACACATGCAAGCAATAAGATTCTCAACAAGATTCAAGACATCTATGAGCACTAGACTCGAGAAAAATGTGCCAACTAATGCTCCATGATTATTTAATTACTATACGGCTCCAACTCCAACAAGTTTAGTCCCTTTTCTCATCGAATGTCACATTACGTACTTCAGCAAGAAAAGAACAAGTTAATTTTATTTGAAAACCTTGATATAAGGCAAATCTGATTGAGGAAGCATGTATTTTTTTAGTTCATTTCACAAAATTAAATAAAACCAGATATGAAATCCATGCTTAGACTAGAACTGTATTAATCATAATGAAATAGTCCATAGAAAGTACCCCAGTTCTTTGTTGATTCAAGCCTCCACTAGTTGCAATCAACAAATACCGATTCGGTTTTGTAGCTGCTTCAGCGTCTGCGATTGAAAAAGCATAATAATCTGTCATTTTCATACATATATTCATACACAAGATCCAATAACAGAATCCAGATATAGATTACGAACTTGGAAACTTGCTGCTGGCATTGCAACAACCGTAGAAGTGTTCCGAATTTCTCGAACTCCACACATCGCGACTCAGCTTTCCTCCATCTTTCTGATGAAAACAAAAGCAAACAATCAAAGTAATCAAGATCCAATAACAAAATCATGAAATCTATACGAAACACAATCAGAATCCAGAAAAAGCCCTAACCGGAACACGGAACTCAGGTTTTTCAATCACTTCATTGGCTTTCTCGTTATACTGAAAAAACACAAAAATTGATGAATTCATGATCAATTAATTATTGGATAAGAGTGAATGTCGAGAGAGATTTACCGTGATGTGTTGGCGTCTCCGGTGCATATGATCGGAATCGATAGGAGAAGGAGCTAAGAAAGAAAGCATAGCGAAGAGAAAAAGTAGAGCGGCGGCGACGGCGGAAATCATCGGAATCATGAGACGGAAGCGTTGATAAAAGTAGTGGCGCCGCCGCTGAACCGCCATTTTTGTTTTCTTTCCTCTCCCTTGTGAGAATGGGAGAGAGGTGGAAGAGACACCAATTTGGTAAAAATGTATATGTTCAACTCATCATCATATACTAGTATTATAATTATAATAATAATAATAATGATTTATATTTATAATAAAAAATAAAATGAAATGAGTAGTAGAATAATGCGTTATGCGTTGTTGAAATTGAAATCTGTAATCTGTTTCGGGAAGTGATTATTGATGTGATGTGGGAGTGGGTGAATAGAATAGAATAGAACAGAAGAGGAAAATACTATAAAAGGGAACAGTGTGAATAATGAACGTTGCTGGGTTCTGGTTTTTTCTTGTTAATGACACTAAGCATCATCAACTTCGTTGCCATAGTTTTGTTGTTTGGAAATGGAATTTCGATTCTTTACTTCCCTTGCACGTGCCCACGTGGACTCTCGTGATATCTCTGTGTATATTGTTTTTCTTTAACAAACGGGAGTACGCTTTCGGTTCATCGAAATTGGAGGTTTTTGTTTTATGCTGGCATCTAGTACGATGAGAATTTTTTATTTTTTTTTTACATCAAAATTTGATGGAAAATGTTTTATTTTTAGGGTTTGAATATGCAATATTGAACATGTTAAATAAGTAAAAGTAGTAAGTATTTATTGAAAATAAACAACTATTTATTACAAAATATATAAGTTTAAATGTAAGTTATTATTTATAACTTTTTAACATATGGAAATTTGCACATTATAGAAAACTCTTATTTTTATTATCTTTTGTTTAGTTGCAAGTAATTAAAAATTGGAAAGATAGATATAAATTAAAGTCGTAAATAGTAGTTATTTATTAGTCATCCATTTTCATACTTTTTTTATTGGTCTTTATGCTTTTTTTTGTTTGGTTTAAATCTCTACAATTTGTAAAAATATTGATGTTGATCATCTGTTAATCTAGTGTTAAAAAAAACACAAAATTAACGAAGTGTCGCATGACCCAGTTAATTCGCACCACATCGCATGCTAAAATAAATGGAGTGTTGTGTGACTCAGTTACAACATCAACAAGTAGCTCAAAAGAAGTTTAAGGAGGAGGAGGATAAAGAGGAGAAAAGTCCCAAAACTTCATGGAATGATCAGCACTTGACCCTATATTTAGCGAATCAATCAACACACGTGTTAGTTTCTCTTAACATATGAATAGGAGTGATGGACCTTGGTAGGCACATCAACTTACGAATCTTCGATATGATATAGGCATATGGATGGAAGTGATCAAAATCACCAACAATAAAGTCCAAGATCGATTAACAATTAGATTTAAGAATCACTTGATTGCACTATTTTTTATGAGTTAAGGCCAAACCAAGCGAAATAGCCAATAATTCAGCCACCATATCTGTAGTGGTTCCACAAAGGCAAAAGAACCTATTAATATACATTCTTCAATGGAGTTTCTCAATAAGCCTCCAAACTCCACTCTCTTATATTACCAAGCGAGTTGTCATCCATGTCAATTTCAATCACACTAGAGGTAGGAGGACGCCACATGGCACTGCTAACAATAGAGGTAGACGAGTAGACACTAGGACTCTTTGCACTGAGTGCATGCAAAGAAAAAATGTGAATTATTGAGCCAATTAACTTGATGTCTCTACTTGCTGAAAAACCTCGTTCTTTTTGTTGTAGCAACAAATAGAGAGCCATTAATATTGGAAGAAAATAGTCTGAACCATGAGGTACATCCATCCATGAGAAAAATCGGAAGAATTATGAAACTCAGTTGCTAACCAAATGACATAAGAATCATGATAGCCTTAAAGAGTGTGAATGATTGTCTCCATGTCAGTGTTGCATCTGAAGGTGGGAAAAACACAAAAGGGGGGGGGGGGGGGGTTGAATTGTGTTTTCAAAAACGTTTCTTTCTTACGAAAAATAACAATGTTCTCAGAATACATAGTCTGATAGAGTTCAGACTCTGATCAGAGTTCAGAGTCTTAGCAGCGGAATGTAGAACAGATGCAAGAAAGAAAGAAGACACAAGCAATTTTATACAGGTTCCTTCCACAAACCGGAAGTAGTCATGTCCCCTTGCACTTCCAAGGAGAGTTTCACTAAAATGTAATATCAAATTACAAGTTGCTCAAACACACAAGTAAGAGACTTCCTTTGCTCAATCACACAAGAAAGAGACTTCAAATGCTCAAGCACACAAGCAAGAGACTTCAAAACAATTACAGAGAATTGAAAAGAGTTTTGAATACTTGATATACAATCAGAGGTATTCACAAGACAAAACGAAACAGAACAGACTCTGTTTTTCTTAAACACTTAGAAATTCTAAAATGTAAGCTTTTGTAAGAATTATCTAAGTTGTTGATGAGCAGTGTTTGCGACTTGGAATATGAGAGAAGAATTTAATTCGTGTGTATATACTGTTCTATATGTTCTTCAAGTCTTCATCTCTATTTATATAGAATTTGAGAGACGTTGGAAACTGTCAGCTCATCACTTTTTCTTTACCGAAGCTGATTTGACACCTTTGATCCTTTGCTTGATTTGAGGCTTGTACAATGAAATCAAATTCAAATCCATTCCAGCAAATATGGAAAAGTTTATGCTTTAGTTACTGTTATTCTTGTCGTGTATAGAAGACACTGTGCAGAGTTGGTGGTTGCAGGAACAGGCGTAGGCATAGTGGTTGTACTTTTCGTACGTTATGCTTTGTCAACGCTTTTCAGTGTCTGAAGAATTTTTGCTTCTGATGAATCTGCCTCTGGAGACCATTTGCTTCTGATGAGTCTGCCTCTGAAGAACTTGCTTCTGATGACGTCATCTTCAGAAGCTCTTTCTTCAGACGCATTCTGACTCTGATTTTCCAGGAGCGCTTTCATTCATATGATCTTCAAGCTTCAGTCTAAATTTCCTTTGCTCTTTAATTTATTCAATTAGAACCTCTTGTAAATAAAACTTTGATAATGGTCTTGTACACTTGAATAAATATTTAGCATATCCAATTGATAATTTTTAATACTTTGTTATCATCAAAACTCAAGTGGTATACTTGTGAAACACCCTTTGTTCCAACAGCATCTAGAACATGACGAGTCATTGATTAAAGGAATAAGAAGAGATTCACAAGCAATTAGCCAACAAAAGTGTGTAAGGTTTTCAGAAATTCAAAAACTCCAAATCAAAGTCAAACTCTCATTGGTACGTCCAGGTTATATCGAGATCGTGAGCAGAGACCAACCACTGGTAACCTTGTCAATGAAAATATTGTTGATGTATGTTTGAATTGACAAAGGAAATTGAGTATACATGTTATCAAAAGAAAAAACCAATATCAATTAACATAAAAATCTTAAAGTTGAAATTGGTATTACTTGTTTGCACCTAAGGACCCAACTTACAAAGGTACTCTTCACCTAACCATTCATCATGGCCGACCCTGGCACAGGCCTAGGGTGCAACGGCCCAGGGACAGGTTGTAGGCCCCGATTTTGTATAGGGGTGTGCATATATCAAAAAATGTTTATAGGGAGTTTCTATAGCAAATCACACCAAGGGTCCAAACATGCACTAAGTTTCCGGTCCTATTTATATTTTTGCTATATACCCCCGTAACAAGTGTTTTCAGTCGTGAATATCGCTATCAATTGAGCCTTACAAACATTTGGAAATTTAAGATTATGAAAATGAAAATGAGAAGATTGATGATAATTTGAGTGTTCTTAATGATGTGTCAAATACATCTAATATTGAAAATCTTGGCGGTGATTATAAAAAAGAAATTTTTTATTTTGATATTTATGATCCAATAAATTGAGAGAATTTTGATTACAAATCAAAGGATATTCTAATGAAAGGGGTTTACTAGATAAATAAATCTTAATTTTCCCAACGAGAAACATCTTAGATATCTCTCATACGAGAATTATTAAGAAAATTAAACAATTGTAAGATTAGTGATCGAAAATGGTTACTTTATTGCAAATATGTGCACAAAGTATATTGACTTTTTGTTGTAATTGTTTAAATAATCTTCTTATTTAACTTGAGTTTGCTATCAAGTGAGGTCTTAAGTATTTGGAATCATGTTAGCCAAAGACTTACGCAACATGAAAATAATGTCGAACATACGATCAATATGAATACTTGGAATGAATTTAAAACAAGAAGAAGTAAAAAATCAATAATCACTTGCAATAAGAAATTATGAAAGAGAAAAAGTGTTGGTAGTTTGAAGACTTAAATTAAGAGTTCATTGTATAATTTGTAAATTTATAATTATTTTTTAGGAATTTAATTTAATATTTATAAGAGGATTTAATTTTTTTATTATGGAATTGTAACACTCTAAATTTTATTTTTGTGATTTGTGGTGATTTTTAATTGATTTTGGTGTGCTTGGTGTATTTTACTTGAATTTATAAATGATATATGAGATATTTGGTGTGTTATTATTTATTATAATTATTTGTAGTGTTTTATGAAAATAGGAGAAATAATATTTATAATATTTGAATTAAAGGAGTTAATTGAAATTATTAGAATTAAGAAGGGATTAAGGAGAAATTAATAGATTTTAGTGGGGGAGAGTAAAGAGTAAAAAGGAGTTACCCTTTAGTTGGTAAGAGAGTAAGAAAGAGTCAGACAAGCATTTGTACGTATCAGTAAGAAAAAGGAAAAAGTAGACTTTGTGGGAGAAAGTGAGAAGAGCCAAGAACCAAGGGGAATCGCTAGGAATTGCTGTAGATTTTGCTGAATTAAGGTAAGGGTGGGTTTGTGATCCAATTGCCAATATATACATATATATTTTCATGATTTAGCATTGAAATTGTTGTTTCTGGTTTAAGATTTCTTGAATATGTAAAATGTTAAATGTTGGTGAATTATGCTGTTAATTGTGTTTCTATGAGCTGTTTTGGTGCCTAGAATAAGTATTGAACCCATAACGTTAATCTAAAATCATTTTGGGTGATTGGGGAATCAAAAATGGGATTTTTGGATGAAATAGGGTTAGAGGTCGTAAGTAGTATTTCTGCCCAGATGATTACTCGCTTAAGCGAGCTAGCCGTCGCTTAAGCGAGCGGCACTTTCCCTTACCCAGAACTGTTTCGCGCCCGTTCGCTCAAGCGTGCGCCAAGCGAACTCCAAGCATGCAAGACCTGAAGCTACGTCTTTTTGGTCGCTTAAGCGAGCTGCCCGTCGCTTAAGCGAGCTGCCCGTCGCTTAAGCGAGCAACGCGAATTTTGCCCATAATTTGGAAATAACCTGTTCGCTTAAGCGAACCAGGAGCGAGCTGTAAGCGAGCAAAACTCTAACCTTCGTCATTTGACTCGCTCAAGCGAGATGCTGCTCGCTTAAGCGAGCTGGGTCCTGTGCGACCCAAAATGTGATTTTTCTAAGGTGTTCTAAACCCAAACCTAAGCTTCCTAGGTTGATTATTGGATTTTTAGAGAATTTTTGGAGTAATAATAATATAGAATGGAGATGTTTATGATGCATTTACGAATGAATCTTATATGAAATGAAATGAACTATACTATGCTAAGTTGCAATTGTTCATGGTGTTGGGGTGTGGTTGAGTCTAGTTGGGGAGGTGTCCTGGTTGGTGTTGTCGTTGGTTGCATGGTGAAAATGCACCACTATTCTGTTGTATGGTTGTATGTAGATATACTCCTTGAGTCTCATAACTCATTTGCATTGGTGGGGGCTCATGCCCTGGAATGCTTATACATTCAACTGGTGAGGGCTCATGCCCTGGAATGCTAGTCATTCACTTTGGTGAGGGCTTATGCCCTGGGATGCTTTAATCATCCATTTTGGTGGGGGCTTATGCCCCGGAATGCTTAGCATTCAACGCGCGTAGTTGGTACCACATTTGCATAATGCATTAGTCGTTAATGGAGTCTTGCATTAGAAGTTTAAGGTATGAGTTGTTGTAGGTGAGGTGTCACCACAAGTGGTGTTGTTGTCGGTGTTGTTATTTTAAGGTGAATCTAAATTATATTGTTGAAATGTTAATGAAGATTGCTGATGATTATGGTGATGATGAATGTTCTTGTTTATGTTGTTTTCAATACAACTTTATGAATTATATATATATATATATATATATATATATATATATATATATATATATATATATATATATTGCTTTGTTTTGTGAACTCACCCCTTCTGCTGGAATTGCCGCCTCGTGGGCAAGTGCAGGTAGCGATTGATAGATAGGAGTTGGCTCATTGTGTCGTAGGCTCTGATACGTAACGGGATGAGATATTATGTTTTATAATTTCATTCCTTTATGTATCACTTCATGTTGGAGATTTGTTGAATAAATAGTTGATATATATTGGAGAACATTTTTATTATGGTGAGACCTTTGTGCCAGATACGTTGAAGTATAAGAACTTTTAAGATGATTTTGTAATGATTATTCTGCTGCAGACTATTTTATAAAGATGTTGTTTTGGAGGATTATTTAAATAGTTTTATGTTTCTATTTAAATAAATTATTTTTGAGATATGCATATAATACTCCGTTGATTGTTGATTAACTCTGATGTTTAGATATTATTATATCATTTTGAAAAAACGGGGTGTTACAGGAATCACCTCATCTTAAAAAACAAAAAATATCATAATATAGTCAATTTAATTGGGTAATTTGTCTTCCGAAGTTTTATTCTATGAAAATAAAGTGTGGGTTATTTAACCGTACGTGGGAGGCGGAAATCACGTGTGTGGCTCATCCCTGTCTTTGAAGTGGGAAGTAGAACAAGGCCGCGCAAAGCATAGTTCACTACACAGCATCGGATACATCGTACATAGTTACAGTGATGATGTATTTGTCGACTGCGAAACCCTCACTCAGACCTCAACTCATACTATCATCTTCTTCAACTTCTACTTCTCGATTCTCTTTGCGAACTCGTTCACCTTCATCAATTGCTTTTTCCAGAAATTCAAACCATAAAGGAACACTTTCTTTCAGAATTCAAGCATCCAAAAATGATGCGGGTGAATCCAAATCCCCTAACGGCACTCTGGTTGGTACTTCTTCTTTTTGAATCTTTGTTATATACTATTAATTAGTTAATTATTATCATTTCTTTAATTTTAATATATATATAAAAATCAATATGTCACTTGTCAACGTAATTCCCTTGGAATAGGGCAAGTGTAGGATTGTGTTCCTAAATGAATGAATAGCGTTCCTGATTAGTGATTAATTATACCTTTTGAAATCACCAGTCAAAGAGCAGGAGAGAAATCTTACTGGAATATGTCAAGACCGTGCAGCCGGAATTTATGGAATTGTTTGTAAAAAGAGCACCTCCACCGGTAATGTTGTCTTGTTATCAACAGACACCGTTAATTGATCGATTGCCATGTACAATACAAGTGTTTTCATGCAATATCATCTTAGTGAATGTGATTTCTTTCGGTGATTAGGTTGTGGATGCCATGCGACAGACGGTGACAAATATGATTGGAACACTGCCCTCTCAATTTTTTTCTATAACAATTGCCACTGTAAGATTATGATTTTTTTCCCTCTCTCTTCCACTAGCTTTTACCACTATGATTTGATGATAAGTAGTTTCTACATGCTGGTTATGTCTGGGTGTAATAATGGATAGCTAATCTCTTGGTTGCTTTCATGAAATTATACTTATTACCTATTGTTATTTCAGTTATTTCCTAACTTTCTCCGCGGTTAATCTTAGTTTTCAAGCCTTCTGTATGCTCTACCCCTTTCGGTACTTGTTTAATTTTATCAACAAGCATTGTTGATATCGTTGAATGAGAGAAAACAATAAAACTGCACCAAAAAGGATGTGGGCATAGTGTGTTGGTAGTAAAAGTGCTCAGATTGGCCTGGGAACACTGGCGTTCAAACCGCCAAGAACCGACCACTGTGCCAGAAAGATTGCTGAGAACTGTGCAACCACGCACTGGCGGAAGGGACTGGGCACTGAAGCTTTCTCACATGTGTGGGCACATGTGAGTGCGTGTTCAGGGCTGGGTCTTGGAGCGTGGGTACACTGAGTAATCACGATTTTATGGTTGCCTCAACCAGTCTCCGAGACCATGTTGAATGAAGAAAATAGATGTATGATATTGTGAAACCACATGTTTCAACTACACAACAGAGTACAGGCTCAAGGCAGTAAATACAAAATAAATATAGGAGATATTATTCCTATTTGCATGATGTTATTCCTATATACGATAATCCTAAATAATAAATACAAATACCGTAATATATTTAACAGACCGTAATGACTTTTTTGCTGGTGAACGGATGACAGTTTTAGCACTAGATGGTCCAATTGGTAAAGCAACATTATGCCATGTATTTGAGTTGTGGGTTGAATCGCAGTCGTCCTTTTTCCTTATACTTTCTCTCCATGCTTCTTATTTCAATGGGAACCATTTCATTTTTTTTATTCAGGTAGCTGAGAACCTTGCACAACTTATGTACAGTGTCATGATGACTGGATACATGTTTAGAAATGCACAATACCGTTTGGAACTGCAAGAAAGTTTGGAACAAGTTGCCCTTCCGGATGTGCAAGATAAAAAGGTACATCATTTCTCTTCCTTGTCTTTTTGGATTATGTAGTTCATAAGTTATTGAAGTATTTGGATAACTATAAGGGTGTGTGACTAATTTTTTATGTGTCATGGGCTAGCAGAAGATAAATAATATTGCTGTTGGGTATATTAGTTTCAGGCCTAAGAATGAAGGTATTATGTGTTGAGAATTCGGTATTAAAAAACTTCATTGCTGCTAAATGGCCGTGACATTTTCTTTAGGAGAATTACTTCATGATTCATGACACCAAGTAAATGCTTTAGTCTGTGCATTCTTATATAATCTTAAAATGTTGTAGGATATTCCAGACTACGCACCTGGGACACAAAAGAATGTTTCAGGTGAAGTCATTCGGTGGAACAACATTTCTGGACCTGAGAGAATGGATGCTAAAAAGTACATTGAAATACTTGAAGCGGAGATTGAGGAGTTGAATCGTCAAGTTGGAAGACAGTCTAGCAATGCACAAAATGAACTGTTGGAATACCTGAAATCTCTTGAGCCTCGGAATTTGAAGGTTGATTTCTACTTTTCTTTGTTGTTATAAAATACGCATTCGCCTTTATCCAGCTTACGTGTGCTGTCTTCTTAACATACACTTCTCGATGCTGATCTGCACTGCAGCTTTATTGTGATCAGTTCTGAAAATATGGGCTAATGCAAAAGTTATTATGAATGAGTATTATTTTTTCAATTGTTGAACTTGAACCAGTACTTTGAAATTGAATATCTGGAATTGCATTTCTGTTCAGCACTAGGTAGGTTTAGTATGGTGTTACTGTACATCACATCCGAGTCATTAAACTTAATCAATTCAAATTTTCCTCCAATTCTCTATGATTAGAATTTAGGAACATTGTTTATTGGAATATGTCAATTTTGTGCCATAGTAACCTTTTTTTCATGTAGGATTTAACTAGTAGTGCTGGAGAGGATGTTGTTCTTGCGATGAATACATTTATAAAGCGTCTACTGGCTGTTGCAGATCCTACACAAATGAAGGTTTGCCTCAATATCTCTAATTGCCTTCTGTTTTTCTCCCCCGTTCTTAAAGGAGACTTCATTCCACCCCACTCTTGTAGTCTGTCAAACTCGACATTTTCAAATTATTATATGCTCTGCTCACCGTTATTATTTGGGTTAATATTGAATTTAATGTTGGAATTGTATTATTTTTAGGCTGTGTGTTTTATGTGTCTAACATGGAGGATAGAACCCTAATGTTACCTGATTGGGAAGTTAATGTAGAATATACATTTGGCAGAAACAGTGTTAATCATCTCTGATCTAACATATCACTTTAAATAAGAATGTTTTCTTTCCTTTTTTAGTTCCGGCTTTGAATAATTGTGCTCTTTAACCGTGTGAAATAAGTTTCAAGGATACGAAAGTAAGATATCCAGTGTCCTGCATGTTATATTGGTCCGATGATACTGATAGGAACTGCATCTTTTTACATTGTGGATTGCCAAACTTTTGAAGGTCTGTGGTCTGCACCTTTCAATGCTCAAAGGTCTTTACTATCTCAATTGACGAGATGCCCTGTCTCAAATCCTTTCGTTATAATATAGTCCAACTAACTAAAGGGCTTACCTGCCACTACTAGATTTCTTCAAATTGATTCATGGGCCTATGTGTGATTGTTTGATCAGGGTTAACAGCCTTCTCTTTGCTTGCCATTACTGTCAGTAGTATCATTTGAGATGTTTGTATAACTTCTTTCAGTTCTGATTTGTTATAGACTAGCGTAACTGAGACTAGTGCATCTGAACTTGGAAAACTGCTTTATTGGTTGATGGTGGTTGGGTACAGCATTCGCAACATTGAAGTTCGTTATGACATGGAAAGAGTACTCGGAACTCCTGCTAAGCTGGCTGAATTGCCACCAGGTGAAAATGTTTAAGCTGCCTTGATAAAGTCGGTCATCAAAATATTGTTGTCCCTAAGTCGGAGCCAAGTGCCCTAATCAGAGTTTGCACTTTTTTATTGATTGGCTGAAGGTTTAGTAGTGACATAAAGAAAATAGCTGCATTTTTAGAATTCTGGACCAGTGGTCTCCCATTAGTTAATGTGAGGGATAATTCTTTTTTTCTCTTGGTAAAATGGAACTTTTATTCCAAGTTGTACTGACAAAATGTCGAATTTTATTCCTGAAGATGTTTTTTATCCTTCCATTTATATGTAATTTATCTGACAGCTCGAAACTATGGTGAATTATTAAAATACAGAAAAGATTGTTGGTTTATTTATGGTATAGCTTTCTAGTTGGTAACTTCCTAGTAGATAGCTCTTATAGTCTTATACGCAAAAGCACCTATTCCGCCACCACTGAAATGATGAATCAACACAAGCAAGGAATACTGTGACATATGGTTGGTAATAACCAAAACCATGGAAATCAGAATGGAGGATTTACAGAGATCAGAAAGGACCAGCCTCCATCCTTTAATGAGAATTTGATCCCATCAAGATTGAAAATAGATTTGGAGTAATTCCTTGCACCGACGAACAAAAGGTTCAATATGCTACATTCATGCTTAAGGAGAATGCAGAAAGTTTATGGAGAGGAGCTCGAGAGCAGATGATAGCCACAGCCACTGAAGTACCGTTAGAGTGGAAAAACTTCAAAAATCTATTCCTGGTGAAGCACTTTCCTCATAGTGTGCTAAAGCAAAAAGAACCACGAGAGACGAGGAGAAATTATCATTTATTTATTCTATAATATACTCCTCATATGGACGCACCGAGGTTTAAATTTCTCAACTTTCGCATAATAACACTGATAATTTCTCTTTCATTTAGAAGCTCTTGCTTGAATTTATCCATTGACAGCACTTGCGAGACTATTTAAAAACAGTTTTTGACGTGTCTAAACATTATTTTCATAGGCTGTGTCCAAAAAAAAACTTATTTTCATAAGCTCTTTAAGATAACTTAACTTGTATTAAAAACACTTATAACTTTGTTTCATCTATTGTTGCAACAAAAAAAAAAATTATAACTTTTAGGACTTTTTTGCAACACTTATAACTCATTCTCTTATCTTTTGTTGCAAATCGTGTTTTAGGACTTTATCTTCTTACTCTATCTCTCTATTGCTTTGATTTTTGTGCAATACATACGTATATCTTTGGTTGTCCTTGAGTTGTATCAAAATTGGTTTTCAAAAAACATACCTCATATAAAACTTAAGGGAAATGCTAACTAGTGCCCTTTGGACACTAGTTAAGAAGATTAATATCCAAATTATACATTGAAAATTGATAAAATGTGGAATGTTTAACTTTATGAAAGTCAAAAAGTTGTTCATAAAAAAAATCTATTTTTGACATCCTTGGGGAATTTGTTAGCAAAACCCAAAACTTAAAAGGCATCTATCTTCTAGAAATTAGAATCCAACCCACTACTAATTTCACCTCCTTCCTGCTGCGGTCTTCAAGCTGTGGGCAAGATACACAGCTTGAAACAAAAAAAAAAAGTACATATACACCCTGTAACATTTCATAGTTGAATAGGTTGTCAAAGGGGCTTTATAACTTTGATTAAAAGTCCAAACCAATCAACAGCTACAATACAATAGAATGTCTGAACATGCATAAAGTAGCCTTAACTGAAATGAAGTTCATTCCACAATGATACTATAAATGAATCATAATGTGAACACCTAGTACACAGTATTTCTGTGTGCAAAAACCAAAAATTAATTTTTTTAAAAAAAAATAATAAAAAAAAATACAAAATTTGATATCTGTTAATTTATCTTCTCTGACATTCAGAAACCAGCAAGGGGCTTTCTATTGAATTTGATATCTGTGTGGACTAAACTGCATCCTCCATTCAAGGAAGTCAATCTGAACCAAAGCTTCATTCCCAATTGGCTTTCTATTGAATTCCGTGATCAATAATAGAATTCAACTGCCATCCCATCAAAAATCTAATAAAGGAAAATGACGGGTCGGCCACTTCGGGTATGCACGTTTAAATAAATTCAAACATACAGTATCACGCTGTTCAAGAACCCCGTTGAGAAGACACTTTATTGCTCCTGAACAACAATAAACAGAATACGGTCAATAGGTATCCCACATTTATTCGAGAATGCTAATGACTACAAGCTGAAACATGAACCAAAAAACAATTGCAAAAAAACATACACAGTAAGATTAATTTTTATCATTAGTTCAGTAAGATTAATTTTTATATTTATCAGCCCGCAGGCACAGAATGCAAAGGAAAACATTTTTTCGGTCTTTACTTTTATCGCTCGTCTCATCTATCCTTTTCATTAGTACCAGTTTTATATTTATCAAACCCCAATGTGTAATAATTCTAATAAACTAGACAGTACTTACAGTGGAACTCTCACAAAAGAGTATAATATATCTTCCAAAAGCTATGAAGCTAAGCATGAAAAAAAATTCATAAACGGGCACAATTGTGTTTCCAACAGTGAAGATTTCCATTCGCAAACAATCATTTCAATCAATATCAAATAATGGGGCAGATCTAATAATTGTAATTTATCAGAGACTAGTTCAACATTTCCCACAAGTCTCTGTATACTACTCGTCTAAGGACGAGAACATGAGGTAGGAGGTAAATTCAAATCAACGGCATAGCAAAATCCATTTGAAACAAGATTTTACCAGGATAAGAAAATTACAATATAACATTAAAAAATGAGTCATGATGAGATTCATGGAATGCAACAACGAACAAGTCCGTCATTAAGAAAGCAATTTTGATGATTAGTAGTAAGGGTTTGCAACATAACATACCGTGTGTACCAACAGGTTCTTTAATTCGGCCACGAAGACCACGTTTGGTATATAGCTCTACAGGCTGCAACCACCACCCACATTAAGAAATCATGTTAGGGTGATAATTGAGGATAATTTTCAGAGAACAAGTTCTTTCATTGCTCCACAAATCATCAAAATTAAATCTAATGATTTCAGAAACTGGGCAACAATTGTTTCTTACCTTGAACCATTTAACATCCTCTGGATTATAGAACATGTGTCTCACAGAAGCTTTACGTTTTGATACTCTTTGGGGGTAGCTGCACCACAAAATGTTCAAAAACTAATTAGCATGACAGTAATTTTGTTGTGGATTGTCATGAATGTCACAATCAACTCTGAAATGAAAATAATTACATTTTCCCCCCAAATTCGGTATGCAAAGACATCAACCAAAAAGACCATAGAACCAATAAGTAATATGCAAGCTTTTTGTTGACATTATAGGGTTTCAAAAAAGAACAAAGAAAAAGAATAAATGGGGAAACAGCTCGTGACTATAGTCTACAACTTATAAATATAGAAATTAATGCCAAGAGATAAACTGAGATACTCTCAAGACAATATTGAGATATAAAGAAATAATTTATTATATAAAAGTTTTCAGTTGATGAATCTTGGCCTTGGCAAAAATAAATGAACATACCCTGTCAAAATAACACGCTTAAGGATTATCCTATCTGGATCAACAGTTTTCAGTGAGCCAACGGCAGCAACTGCTGGTGCGGCATCCTCTCCAACTCTCTTTAGGACTATTGTAGGAAGAGGAGGAAATGAAATTGGTGCGTAAATTGAAGCAACTGAAAAGCGTCCAGCATGGAGAAACCTCTCCATCTTGTTCTTGTCTGTGTTTATGAACTCACTAGAGAAAGTTGGTCTGCCAACAAATTGCCGAAACCCAACATGAAATATTAACTCTTCCTTAGATTTGATGGGTGCATCATATGTTTCGTGCTTCTTCACGCTACAAAACACAAGTGATTTTGTTCATTACACATCTTTCAAATATTCAGAAAGAGCCACTTTTGATGAGGGCACTAAAAAGCACAAAAAGCAAATATGGTAAAATGATATAGCATATACACACCTGAAATGAAGGACAGATAGTTTTGACTCGTGTTTCAAAAGGCCACATGTTGTAATCGGGGTTGTCTTTTCAATTATACATAATTTTGATGCAACAGCACTGGGCACTTCCTTGATATGAAGCCTAGCATATGAGCCAACTGGAATACAGTCCTCTCTGTTTTCTTCTTCCAATTCTAAAGCTTTAGCAAGAACATGCTTTTGTAGTCTTCTAAAATTATCAAACTCGTAAATTTTGGCATAATCTTGGGGTAGAGATTCCTGATATTATTACAAATGTCAGATTATTATTTCTTGTTTAGTACCAATGTATTGCTGTAAAGAATCACCAAAAGACAAACATACTTTAGGATCCCATGAAGAAGTCCTGAAGGACTTGAGTCCCCTGTATTTTGCAAATCGCTTCCTAGCCGGAACATCCAATGGTGTATCCACTTCATCAGGATACTCTACAACAACAACAAAAAAATGGCACGCAAATCAATAAGAATATCATCATACCAGCAATACAACTTCAAATCATCCATAAAGGCTCACTTCTTGCTCATCTAAGGCAAAATTTCTAACAATTTAAAAGGTAGGAACCCGAAGGTGGAAATCCAAAAAAAGGTATCTATGTCAAATTCCCAACAAAGTGCCAAGGGCAGGACATGAAATATAAAGTAGCAACCAAAAAAGCAGACCATATTTTCATGCCTTTCTCGAAAAAGAGGCAAGTGCGGCACATATAGTGATAAAACTGATAAGAACATAAAAGAAAAAAGTACCCTCGTCTGCAGCATGTGCTTCTTTAAGTTCCTTAAGTTCGTCTTGTATCTTCTCCCTAGTCATGTTATCTACTTCCTGTAATCCCAAAATAGTAATCATGCATTAAAGGTATGGATCATGATCCACTGACTCAAGGGAATCAAAACTAATCTGGCAAAAAATGAATCCAACATTGTTAACTAAGAGAGCAGACTGTCTTAAAAGTGATGGATGATATACTTTTTAAGTAAACAAAAATAACCACCATGTTTGAAAAATATTGGGTAACAAAATAACTTTTTTCATAACTTCTCTCCGTATGCGGTTAACAAAATAGTAAGTATTTATACAATGAACATTTGGAATTGTCAAAAGCATTTTTTCTATAAGAACTTTTTCAATGGTACAAGTTATAAAGTCTTGCAAGAACGCCAATTAATCCCAAACTCAAACACAAACATGCATTTGAAAGAAGAAATACCTTTTCAATAATTTAGGAGAGAAGTAATCAGACACCCCTCAATGGGACAGGATTATTAAGACATGTGTCATTAAAATATTTGAAATACTGTAAATGCAAAACTCGCAAAAATAATTGAATATCCATAATACCGCATACGCGAGTTTGATAGATTAAGTAGAACTACCAATACTTGCAGTGTTCAAATACCAGGAACAAAGTAAAGGTCGAGAGACTGTCCAACGAGGCCAAAGGTCTAAAGTATAAATATTTTTCTATTGCAAAAGTATTAACAAGCTCACCATCATCACTGAATCATTATCAGTTTCACCTTCAGAATCTCCAAGTCTTAGTGAAGCTCCATCGCCATCGTGATCTAAATACTCATTTCCCTCTTGACCTGGAAACCCATCTACTTCATCCAACACCATACCATCATCATCTTCATTGTCACAGTCCGACTCCTCTTCATCAGAGTCATCGACAATCCAAGCAGCCTGAAAATAAATACCAGATACCTATTATTTCCGTACTAGATACTTCATGAGCAGAAAAGTCAAAATATATATACAGAAAAGAGTATTGAAAACAATAAGGGTGACCAAAAAACAATCAGAAGTGAAACAAGAAAACAAGAGCATACCTGGTATTCTGAAGTGCCAGCAGGAAGCTTCCTCTTTCTTATCTTTTTTTGTTTTTGATCTTCATCAGCCTTTGCCATTTCAGCCTCCGTTGGCCATGTCTGGCAACAAGTAATAATATCATACCAGAACGTTAAACACAAGAATCATGCAAATAAATAAACACATGGTATTCAGATAATGCACCCACTAATTTGTTTAAACACTGGGCCAATTCTAGGCTTAAAAAATAAAATTACAAGCCAATCATCAGAGCTTGTACTGCCATTCTATACTATAAAAAATAAAATTAGAAAATACTCTAATGATCAATTAAAATGACGTCCATTAAGAAATTATGAGTACTGAACCTCATAAATCAAATATAACATTTTACAAATGGTAATAGTAGAAATGAGAATTTATTATCTACCTGCTCTCCAGCAAGAGGATCAGGTGTATTCTCGGCAACTAAAGATTCTTGATTGTCAGGATCTGGAACTAGAGTACGAATGACCTACAACATTAAAAGGTAGGAAAAATGAGGAAAAAGTAAATGTATAAGTATAAATAAATGGTTTGAGATTAAATAATTATAAAAATATCATAATGTCCAAGTGGTTTGAGATCATAATGTCCAGTGTTGCATTAACAGGTCGACACAGTGTATGAGTAAATGAGTAAGAAAAAGATCATAATGTCCAAGTGTTGCATGAACAGAAGGTTTGGAATTTCAGTATATCAAAATTAAGAGGGGCCTGAATTGGTGTTTTCAGATTGACAAAAAACGGTATTTACCAGTTGAAATTGTTATACTTCAATATTAATTGCCATTAAGAGTTCCTAACCAGTCTAGTTGAGAACTAGATAAAACTCTATACCTCCACATCATGCATTTCATCTGAATCCATCAAGTCCTGATTTTTTCTTGAATTCAAAGGAAAGGGATCCTTAAGAACCTCAATTTTGCACAGTTGGAAATCTCCTGCACCTGATACATGAACCTGAACAAACAAAATGTGAGACAACAAACAACTAAATGCAACTAAAATGTATTCCATGATCTTGCGATTACCAGTTGATTCACGGAGAGGTTACGAGCACGAAGGTAACCGCTGAGAACGAGGGTGCATTTTTCAGAATTGCCATCATATACCGTGTCGACCTGTAATTTAGGGTGGTAAAACATGATAAGCTCGATATGCGAAACTATATGTAAATTGATAGAATCAATGAACATCTGGATCAAATTAATGAATTCAAACCTTGTTAGACATGAGGTAAGATCGTTGAGTTCTCCAGTGAGGAGTTTTAAGCCTTTGCTCTTTAAAGAGGGACAGGAACTGTGATTGCAAAGATTAGAAAAGTGTAAGGCTTAGGCAAAAACTGGGCATACAATGGGTGATAAATTCAGCAGGTGTAATCGGGATTTTCCGTCATGAATGAATGAAATAATTACCTTGTGAAGATCATCCTTTGTATCAGCTGGATAAAATTTACAGTCCTCGGGAAATTCAGAGGAAAGACTAGATGTACAGATCTTCTTAAGTTCATTTCTTTGTTTTAGCTCGGTTGGCAGATCCTGAAAGCATTACATGGAAATCCCGATAAATGATTAAATTTAAATTTCTTCATGAAATGATTGTAAGCTCGTGTAAATTAATCCATAAAAAAAGGGCAACCCGGTGCACTAAAGCTCCCGCATACGCAGGGTCCGGGAAGGGGTCCCACCATTTGGTGTATTGTACGCAGCCTTACCCTGTTTTTACACAAGAGGCTGTTTCCAGGACTAAGAATGGCCATAACTTAGTGTAAATTAATCCATAAGTTCCAAAAATAAGAATGGCCATAACTTACGCGAATAAAGACAGCAGTGCTTGGTAAACCAAGAGACCTAAACACAGAGAGGCATTGACTTCCAAATGAATCAGTGAAGTGAGAATCAGTATCTTCACATGAAGACCTTGCAGAGGCCACAAAAACCAGTAGATCAGCAACCTACAGCAAATATAGTGTCGAACAGTAAGCACGAACCCAAGTTTTCCACACCCGCAAACTAAAATCCTTGAAAAAAGCTAAATGCAATAGATAATACCTTAGCCATTTCCATGCAGGATAGTAGATCACCATGAGGTGCTTTTAGTACCTGTAGCGTATAAGATTGGTGCAAAATCCCATTCACTAAAACATACATGGGAAATGACTATATAAAAAACATAATTAAATACTAATTGAAGTACAACCATTGCCTTATTTCTCAATAAACCAGTTCATGTCTATATTATGAATTCTTAAATTCATTGCTTGATATCATTACAGTTATTATTAAGTATAATACATAAAAGCTTTGCAATTAACTCAATCAATGTTGTATATACAAATGACTCCACGAATTAACTGATTTCGAGAGAATAAGGCATCAGTAAGATGTACCGTTACTCTGGTCCTATATTCAGAAGAAGCAACTGTCCCTGACCGCGCCACAGAAGATTCTTTAGATAACAATGTCAAAAGATCATCTGCAAGTGGTTCTAAATCCACAGTAGCACAAAGGGCAAAAAGAACCTGGAAGGAACGGAAAAATAATAAGGATGTGAGGGCACAGTAAAAGTGAATCAAAATGAGTATGCAATGAATTAGGGCCTATTCAGATTGGCTAGTAAGAGCTTATCTACAAGCATAAACACTTGTGAACCTGTTTGAAAGAACTTATGGAAACAGCTTAACACATGTCCATAAGCTGTATTAAGTTTATTTCCAACAGCTCTCTATGATAGCTTATGAAATCAGCTTATAGCTTAAACGTTTCATATTTTGTTACAAAAAAATACATGTAAGTGCTTAATTAAGCTGTTTATCCAAACAGTGCATTCATATCGAAATGAGAGGATGAATATACTCACAATTATGCGAGGAGGACATTTGGATCCAGTCAATTCTCTTTTTTCTTTCAAGACTGCCGCCTTTTTTTGCTCGCGTATCTGTAAATTTACAAATCAATGATTCTGAAAGCAAGTATAATGAAAAGAAACAATAACAGCATTGAAACATAATCAAATTATACCATTTTATTTCTCTGAAGTCGGGCGGCACGAGCACCTTTGCCGATATTACGGTCATTTTTTACGATTGCAAGTCTATCTAAAAATTTCAAATCAATTAAAAAGCGAAACATTAGTAATTAATTTACAAATTTAAAAAAATTGAAAAAAAAAATAGCATTCATGAATTGAAAATACGAAGAACGAACCTTTGACAGAGGTTTTGTGAATATTGCGAGAAGACTTAGAAGAGAAGCGTGACTTGTGAGCCTTATTGATTTGATGCTTCCCTCCTCCCATGGTGCTGATTGCACTCAGCAGCTTTCAGCTTTCAGCCTCTATGCAAAACCCTATTTTGGAGACCAACTAAACCCTTTTATTTTGTATGCGAATCCTTTCTGGTTTATAACACTTTAAACCGGAGTCTCGAACTCTTAGGACCCGGTCCGAACCATCTTTCCAGTCTAAAATGAACCTATTTTAGTGACATACAAGACCATTGACCCGTGTGATGCACGGGTCATACGGACTAAACAAACGCGAATAAATAATAGGAACATTAGAATTGTACTGTAATAAGTCATATGACAAAAATATATTATATTAGTCATATCATAGTAATGTTGATAAAGTTTGAAAATCGTACATTTTACATTAATTATCATACATTGCAAAATACTATTTTTCTATAAACGACATTTGAAGTCGCATCAGTATCATCACCATCTTCATCATTATTTTTCATCTAGACTTTTGACCCGTGTCGTTAAAAACACATAAAAGAACTTAAAAGCGTCTTTGTATACCTTTGAGTGGCATTGTTTTTGAAAGAACATTTGAGTGACATTTAAAAACTATATTTTAATATGCTTAATGTTTCTAAACAAATTTTATAATATTTTTTTAAAAACTCGGTATCTGGTTCATGAGTCGACTAATCTAAGAGGTCGAGTTCCACGTTCCACTTGAAAACTTATTTTTGAAGTTCGTAAGTTATATAGAGGACTTATATATGCACACCTTCAATTTTAATACACTTATACGTAGTATTGTTTCATAGAAGATATAAACTTGCAGCAAACTTCAACAATGTGATGAAATAAGCAATATGATCATCAACTTATATAGAAACATAGAATAGTTTTATAAGAAAAAATTAAAGTCATGTTAAATCTTTACACACACCATCAATAATAAATCACTTCTTTGACCTAAAGTTGTTAGCATTTTTTTTATACAAACATATAATTGTATGATATTTTAAAGACTATATCAATACGTTTAAAATAAAAAAAGACTAAAATTTAATGGTTTAAGTATGATTTTTTTTTTGGAGAGAAAATATGGTAAGAAATTGGATTATGTATGTTTAAATTTAATATTAACTCCAACAATTTAAGGCTACATACAGTTAAAAAATATAAAAATATTCATTTCTGTTTTCATTTTTGACAGGATTTTCATCTCTCTCTTCTAATTTAGTAGTATTTGTAACCCATTCATGGAAAACTCAACCTAAAGACAATTTCAACGGCTACAGTTATGCATGCAAGCCAAGAGGGTTTTAAGTTATACTAATTATTTACAATAATATATATTAAATGATTCAACTATAAAATAAATGTGGACCTCTAGCTTAAAACAGACTAAGGGTCCGTTTGGAATAGACTTATTTTGAGCTTATATAAATTAGTTTATGCAAATAATTAAGCTTATATGTATTATTCATAAGCTTGTCAATGTAGTTTATGAAAAAATAGTTTATGAAGATATAACTTTTGTTAATGAAAACTTATACATTATTGTAAAAGCTTGTTTATTTGCACAAGCTATTTTTCATAAAATTATAAATATATCAATCCAAACGGACCCTAAATGCTTACATTTTTTTTTAGAGACCAAATGCTTACATGTTTTTGGTCTATTTCTTTCCTGTTAGAAATTTCAAATTACTAACGTAATATTTACATGTCAACTACCTTTAAAAGAAAAATTACACATCAACTAATGTATCAAAAGTAAATCTGAAAAGGTAACAAAAACCAACAAGGCAATAACATGGATGCACATGCCTAAAGAATATTAGGAGAATTTTGGCCAAAAGAATGTCATCAGAGGCCTTAAACATGAAAGGGTAGTTTCATTCTCATTAAGCTATACCAAACTACAGAGAACTTGTTTGTCTTCATTCCTTTTCTTCATCATTGATTGAGTAGAACGTAGAGGATTTTTCTGCATTGAAACTATATATATAACAGATCTTTATAAAGACCATTTTCCTTGCAACCTTGCATATCATATTAGCAAACAAATTTCTTCATTCATTTTGCTTTCCTTCCATCATTCGTAAATTTTATTTCAGTAAAGCACACTTCCTTGTTATCAATTCTTACATAAGCATTCCAAAGGCAATTACATATCAGCCACCAAAATAAATATGAAACTGAAAGTAAAAATTATCAATATAAAAAGGAAGAGATTGACCACCATTGATGTCTTTCCTGTTGTTGAATAATTGTGGTGAATATAATGAAAATGAAATTGAGGATAGGGAGATCAAGATGTGACCTTAAGCGCAACCTCAGTTGGTGCGTCAACAGGTAGAGTTTGGCAAAAGTGTCGACAGGTAAAAATTGGCAAAATCGTCACGCAGAAGCTCATTTTACTTGACGTCGTCACAAATGTTGTACTTCTTACAAATTGAACCAACTCACATCTAACTCAAACAATCATAGCAAAGTGAAGGAAATCAAACATCGCCAATCTAAATGAAGAAAAAAAAAACAAAATATAGAAATCATATAGTGCATATTTCTAAGCCTGAAAAAGAAGTAATGAAAACCTACATTACCTTGTGGTTTATCAAAGTGAAGGATTTCTCCGAGTCATACTCATACACACCTCCCATGTTTTTTTTATGAATGAATCACACTTTTGTGGTTCTGAATGGTTTGAAAGAAGAAAAATGACATGCTATATCAAAAAATAAACATGTATAGTAACACCGATTAATACGAAGAACTTTTTTAGAAAATGAACAAATCATTAAGTATACATACTACCTTATGCTTATAAAAAAAGTACTTATCTTCCTCCTAAAATGATTTTTAGGGCAATAGATTCTGTCGTACATTGTCCACCAATAAGGCAACATTTGAATAAGTCTGACATGAAAGAAAAAACTCAACATCGATAGCAAAAAAAATAAAAAAATCAATTTCGTAGTTAAAAGAAGTGTGACAATAAAAAAGATACAATTAGAAAGTGTAAATAATTAAATACAGAAAAGATGAAAATGAAGAAGGGAAAAAAAGACAAAGAAAAAGAGTGTTACGACATCGTTATGTTACTTTGTATCTCTCTATGCGGTGGTGGTTTTAATCAACGATCCCAAACTAAGTCTAAAACTAACAATTACTTTCATATAATGTAATTTAACAATGAAGTGAGGGTGAAAAAAAAGACAAAACCAAAATAAGCATATAGATAAAAAATAACCATCAGACTCACATATTTTGCAAAAGACAATATAGGATACGTGTGAATTGTGATGCAATATGAAGTTGTAACTCTTCGTAATCATACAATGAAACATCTCCAAGTAAGAGAAAAAGATAATAAGGGAGCGTAATTGAAATAAAAGAGTTCTAATGGTTTACTAAATAATTGTATTTAAATGCATCATAAGAAAACACATCATAAAAATAAGAAATTACTCTTTTGATAAGCATGAGTGATTACGTTTAAGAGTAAGAGAAAGGAAATGATGGAAATGATTTTGTTTTGTTTTCAATAAAAATAGAATAATTAGTTTGGAAACGATTTTGTTTTGTTTTCAATAAAAATAGGATAATTAGTTTGAAAACGATTTTGTTTTGTTTTCAATAAAAATAGGATAATTAGTTTGAAAATAATTTTGTTTTGTTTTTCATAAAAATAAGATAATTAGTTTAGGTAGGAAAATAGAATAATTTGTTAAGCAACGATTGGATTAATAAGAGCGATCTGTTTTAAAAAAAAAAAAAACAGATGCGATCTGTTTTTTCAAAAAAATAGGAGCGATTCTTGATATTTAGTTTGGAAATGATTTTGTTTTGTTTTTTAATAAAAGGAAATAATAGTAGTGATCTGCTGTTTTTTTGTTATGGACAAGAATAAGAGGATTTGTTTAGTAAAATTAAGGAGAAAAATTAGAAATACTGTAAAATTAAATTAAGGAGGTTAGTAAAATTAAGGAGGTTAATATTGTAAAACTAAGCAATTAAAATGAGGTTAATACCGTAAAATTAAGCTGGAAAAGTAGGTTAAAATTAAGGCAAAGGACTGCACACGGGTTAATTTTAAGAAGTAAGAGATGATTCCTCTCTGGTTTATATAATCTAAACCTGGAGAAGTTTGGACAACTTTATGACCCGGACCGGGCCAACCTTTTTAACGGTGTAAATCATCAAATTTGTCCATGAATTTGCACATATCAGTCAAATTTGTTCCCTAATTTATCGAAATATCAAATTCGTTCTTGAATTTATTAGATGTCCATCAAATTCATTTCAATATCTTCGTTAGTGATGTTGAGGTATGCTGTGTTGTACACATGTCATTCACTGAGCCACGTGTACAAAGATCAATTTGATGGAAACACAACAAATTTTAGTTGTAACTTTTCACTTTCAATTTTTTTTGTCTTTCCAATTTTACACCTCTTATAAAGATCGATTTGACTGTAATAATTTAGGAACTTATTTGATTTAAAATTTTAAAAATTTAGGGACTAATTTGATTGATTTTATTGCATGGAGTGAGTACAAGGAGGTATGACATGAGATGACCAGTTATTTCAACTGAGAGGTCTAAGCAAACACCGATGAAGAGTCCTGCTCCACCACATGCAACTGCTTCTGGAGTTATTAGAGTATCATATCCAAGTTATGGGTCATCCCGTTTCACTCAACCTCAATTCATGGAGTTTAAAAAACATATTACAATGAGAACATTTTATAAGAAATAATGATAATTTTCGCAACATTAACTAAAAATAGAGATCGACCACGTGAGGCATATTGCGATATCTAAAGGTGGGGGTTGAACATCGGATTTTTCACTCATTTATGATTAATTTCTAATCATTAGATTGATTACATGACAAAAAAATTAGATATTAAATTTCACTTCTTGTTTGTATAAAGAAAAATACGTGATCAACGTTACTGTTAATTATGCACGTGACTTTATAATTTTTTTTTATCGTGACTTTAAAAATATGTCAAATATTTTTAATGATCTAATATATATGATCAAGAGAAATGCTAGGGTCAGACCCTCTAACATACCTTTTAACACACTCCAATAAAAACTTGTCATCTCATTCACTTTTTTTAAGTTATTTACGTGTTACCCCAAAGAACCTTTCATTTTGTATTGGACTTCAATTTTAACACACTCTAATAGAAACATAATTGGACTTCAATTTTCATCTTCACTGAAGATTTAACCCAAATTCGATGTTCTGGAAAATTCCACTCTTACCATGGAAGATTTAACCCCAATTGACAAACACTATTTGCAAACTTCTGCTGAAAAAAACACATCTATATCTAAATCTTAATCTCCCAAATAGTGTCATTGACAACATTGCCAAATTTCAATTGAAATAAAAAAGAATTACTAGATAAATGTTTATACAAATTTCCAAATACACAGCAATAGAGAATTCAATTGTCAATTGTAGATGACGACATGTAGGTGCAAGAGAAACCCAAGGCTTAGAATCAATGTTGAGAAACAATTTAGATCTAGAAAAAAAAAAGCAACAAAAATGAAACCCAAGTAAAACTAAAGATGGAACCCCACAAGAGAGTGTGATAGATACAACATATATGAAGCAAGATTTGGAAGAGGTAGCAACGTTGAACTCTCTCTCATTGCTCTCTCTGTTTTTCTTTCTCTCTCCTCACTCTTTGTTTTTCTTTTCTTTTGTACAAACCTGTGCAACCGGTCAGCAGGTAAACAACTTAAAAAAAGTGAATGAGATGACAAGTTTTCTAGAGTGTTTTAAATGGTGTGTTAGAGGGTGTAACCCTAGCATTCTTCATATAATCAAATGTCTGTGAAAGTTTTATTTACATTAACAATGTATGCATTAATTTTTTTTTTTTAAATAACAGTGTATACATTAATTAGATTCTTAATCACAAAAAATGTTAAAAAATACTTGTTCAAATATCATTTATCTTTTATTATACTCTCGCAGCTAAATTTCTTTTGAAAATTGCAAAAGATCCTTATTTTATTATTTATATTTTGTAAAAGTTAGAAGTGAAACAACCTTAACTCCAAAAACTTGTGAAACAGAAAACTAAATTTAAAAAACAAAAGTTACAAAATAAATAAATAAATCAAATTCCCTCTCTTACCAAGCTTGGTGTGTGTGTGGTGGTGGTGATAGAGGCTTCATCCACTAGGAGCCATGATGGAGTGCTTTTTTCTCCCTCAGCTACTTTATCTATTTTTCTTTATGATAACGTTTTTATGACATGATAACGCTAACACATTAACATGTTGGTTTTACCACCACAACTAACTACTACTTCGTTACCGTTCAATTCAACCCGCGTTAAATATTTCCCTATTCACCGCCGCCACCACCACCACCATGCTCTCTCTCAACAACCACCATCCTCCGCCACCTCATCCTTCTCATCCGCCAGACCAATAATCATAGACGACGGTCCCAACGACATTCTCTCCCTCCAAAGCCGCCGTTACGACTTCACTCCCCTCCTCAACTTCCTCTCCACCGATTCCACCAGCACCACCACCGCCACCACAAACTCCCTCTCTCCAACCGAATTCCAACTCGCCGAATCCTACCGCGCCGTACCAGCTCCACTCTGGCACGCGCTTCTCAAATCACTCTGTTCCTCTTCCTCCTCCATCAACCTAGCATACACCGTCGTTTCATGGCTTCAGAAACACAACCTCTGTTTCTCTTACGAGCTTCTCTACTCAATTCTCATCCACGCGCTTGGACGAAACGAAAAGCTTTACGAAGCTTTTTTACTCTCTCAACGACAGGTTCTTACGCCGTTAACGTATAACGCTTTAATCGGTGCTTGTGCTCGTAACGGTGATTTAGAAAAAGCACTTAGTTTAATGTCTAGAATGCGCGGTGACGGTTTTCAACCTGATTTCATTAATTATAGTTCAATTATCAAATCGTTAACTCGTTCTAATAGAATTGATTCTCCGATTCTTCAGAAGCTTTATGCAGAAATTGAATCCGATAAAATTGAAGCTGATGGTCATCTTTTGAATGATATCATACTGGGTTTTTCGAAAGCCGGTGATGCTACACGTGCAATGCATTTTCTCGCTGTTGTTCAGGGTAAAGGTTTGAGTCCTAAATCAGGGACGCTTGCTGCGGTTATATTGGCGTTGGGAAATTCGGGTAGAACAGTCGAGGCGGAGGCGTTGTTTGAAGAGATTAAGGAAAATGGTTTGGAACCAAGAACTAGGGCCTATAATGCATTGCTTAAAGGTTATGTGAAAACCGGTTCTCTTAAAGATGCTGAGTTTGTTGTTTCTGAAATGGAGAAGAGTGGTGTTTTGCCTGATGAACATACTTATAGTTTGTTGGTCGATGCATATGCGCATGCTGGAAGATGGGAGAGTGCGAGGATTGTGTTGAAAGAAATGGAGGCGAGTAATTTGCAGCCGAATTCGTTTATTTATAGTCGAATATTGGCGAGTCATAGGGATAAAGGGGAGTGGCAGAAATCATTTCAGGTTTTGAAGGAGATGAAGATGAGTGGAGTGCAACCAGATAGACATTTTTATAATGTGATGATTGATACTTTTGGGAAGCATAATTGTCTTGATCATGCGATGGCAACATTTGAACGAATGTTGTCTGAGGGGATTAAGCCGGATACGGTTACTTGGAATACCTTGATAGATTGTCATTGTAAGTCTGGGCGACATTCTAGGGCAGAAGAATTGTTTGAGGAAATGCAGCAGAGTGGGTATTCACCTTGTGTTATGACTTATAACATTATGATTAATTCTATGGGGGCACAGGAAAGATGGGAACGAGTGAATGATTTGTTGAGTAAAATGCAGAGTCAAGGATTGTTGCCCAATGCGGTTACCTATACAACTCTTGTTGATATATATGGAAAATCTGGAAGGTTTAATGATGCCATTGAGTGCCTTGAGGTCTTGAAATCTATGGGATTTAAGCCAACTTCGACCATGTATAATGCCCTAATCAATGCCTACGCACAAAGGGTATGTTATGTTCCATGTTATTATCTGAATTAGTATTAATGTATTATTCTTCTTGAATTGAAAAACACAATTAGGCATTAGCTACAAGACTAGGTAGAAAATGCACCATATTTGATGAGTGGATTGGTTAGTTATTGATTTTGGTAATATTTTGCATGACTTGGGCAGGGACTGTCCGATCAAGCGGTAAATGCGTTTAGGATGATGGCAGCCGAGGGTCTGACACCCAGTCTTTTAGCTCTCAATTCTTTAATCAATGCTTTTGGTGAAGATAGAAGAGATGCTGAAGCCTTTGCTGTATTGCAGTACATGAAAGAAAATGTACATTTTTTTATATTGTTTTTTCCCTGCTTTTATGGCCGAAGGTCTTGATTTATATGTTATTTGTTCACGTACTACAGGGCGTCAAACCTGATGTAGTTACTTATACCACGCTCATGAAAGCTTTGATTCGTGTTGGCAAGTTCCACAAGGTACGTAATATGCAGTCGATTTGTTGTATATGTTTTCACAATCCTTCAGTCTTGCATACTATCAAAGGAATTTGTCAGGTTTTAGCCCAAACGTTCTTGGAATTCCAACTATGTATGATCTTTTTCTGTAGTTGCTGTCTATTTTGGTTTGCAGTGCCTAAGCCATGGTGACTCGCAGTAAACTAAATAATTTAGGAAAAATAACTATAACTTGTAAATTAGTTTAGGTCCATTACTTATTTACTTTACCATATTTTTGTTATGTTAAGCACTGTCCACATTCAACATCTCTAATATAAGATAGATGCTAGTGTGATTATTCAGAGAAGAAAAACAATTGAAACTTGGGTAAAAGTTATCCTTTTTATTTGTTTCCTAATGTCAATCAGCTTCATTGCAGTAACCGTGATTGTTTCAGGTTCCAGCAGTGTATGAAGAAATGGTTATGTCCGGATGCACTCCAGATAGAAAAGCTAGAGCAATGCTGCGTTCGGCTCTTAGATACGTGAAACAGACACTGAGATTATAAATTATCAAGCACATGAATAAAGCTCATACAGAGTTATAAAAGAAGAAGAGTAGAATTTAGTCAACTGGTATACGTGGTTCTAATTCTAAAGGTTAGTGTGTACTTGCTACCTCTCTGCTTACGATTGCACGAGGCTTTGGCTTTTGAAAGAATAACAAGTTCCCAACAAATACATCCTGGTTTGCTTTTTGTGCCAAACCGGGAAATGGTCTTTTGTCTTCTTAATTTCCAAGTACACACTTGGAAAAGATAAAGATGTATTTGTCTGTCATTATAACCCTAGGAATAGATAAATATATATTTGTATGTCAAAATATAAATTTGAAACTGCTTACCTGGGTGAATGCATGATAATGCCGTTGCTAATGCAATGAGAGGTTGACTGTTTGATGATTTATTGGATCAATTCAAGAGCATTTCATGTTTGTTTTAACATTTACCGCATTACTTATATGGAATATTTAAATTATGATTAACCGTATATTATTCATCTAATGTAATAATGATACTATGATGACAGTTGTGGATTAGTATAAATGGTGCACATATGTATTTGCGGGGTTTGTCATCCTGGAAATGTATGCTCCAGCTGTTACAGAACACAAGTAATGAAGTTGTGGAAATCACATGGAACCCATCCCCCCACCTCTCTACACAAATTATCCAGACACTATTGGCTTCCCCCAATGTTGTACTATCTATCAATCTTGGAGATTAATGTATTATATCAATTTTTTTTTTTTGACAATCCGTTGTATTTTTATTGTAAGTAAAGTATATACATTACAATGCTTATTTTTCCTGTTCATAAGTGGAATACACTAACAAAAGGGTGGCAGTTAATTTGTGCAAGTGTTTGAAAGTGTTTACGAATAGTTTGTGTGTGTTTGGTTTCACTGTGATTAAAGTTGATTTTGGAGGTGTATAATTGATTTTGATATGTTTAAATGCTCTCTAGTAGAATTCATTTTTATCTCCAAAACTGATTTTAATATGAAGTTATGATTTATAGCTTCTGAGTCTAAACAAAATTTGTACATCAAAATTTATTGTTCAACTTACTTTTACATAAATATATTCAAACATAGCCTTTCTCATTCAACTCACGCATAACTAATATCAATTTTACAAAATCAATAAGAACACTTGCAGACAATTTAATTAAGTTGTTTATACAATGAACTTGGTACAATATACTCAGATGAATTTATGTATTATGTATCTATTTTATGAACGAAAAATGATATTTATATAGCTATTTTTGACAACCCTCTCTCTTCGTCTTTATCTCTTTGTTGCTTTTGGTCTTTATCTCTTTGTTGCTTTTGATCGCTACGAAGGGAGACGAAGATTGTCTCAAAAATTGTCATAAAATGGTTTTACATATATCATTACTCTTTATGAACACAACAAATGAAGACAACTCTTGTCGTCAGGTGAATGCATCATTTGTGCCACTGGCATAGCCATACCACACCACACCCATACCATGAGGATAGGCCGCACAATTTTTCTTTTAAAACACAACAACCGACCATTTCCCAAGTTGGGCACAATAAAGAATCAGAATATATAGCCTGTGAGGAAATGTGCGTTACAGAGTAATACAGAAAATAATTTAACTTACAACTTTTTCTCAAAATTGGATATACAATTACTGATATGACCTAATTTTAAAGGGACATAGCAGAAACAAGTGGTCTACTCTTAGTTTTTGAAATTCTAGAACAGAACATGCACAATAGTAAAACTGAAGATAGTAAAAAGAGCCTATAATATGTTCTTATTTCTTGCATTCCAAGCTCAAGTACCTCCATCTTTTTTCCATATCTATTTCTCCTCTCCATCAAATACCCATCTAGATATTCATCTATTGATACTAACTTATCCAACTTAAAGACAGACGCTTTTGATTGGATCTCACCGAGCTGGTGTGGCGCCAATTTAAAAATTGTAAAGAAAGCTGCAGACCAGTCATTGAGAACCGTCTGAAAAAGATAACGTCAAATGTTAGGATCATCATCGTTCTACAGTCTCTAAATGTCCTCCCCCTCTCTTTAATTGAAAGTTAAAAAAAAAACAATATTTTTTTTATCAAGAAATCAATTGAAAGGAATATATAATAGCTCTCAAATAAACTTAGAAGGAATGAAGTGATAATTGCTGAGAAGTTATCAAGTAACATACATCGTAGCTAGCAAGGTCAGTGGGATTAAACATTTTAAAACAGTCTCTTGATGAAGCTGTTCCATCACCATATATCTGTCAGTCAATACAAGACGTTAGGACACCACATCAAATTTGCTACTTAAAAATGGGAAGAGGTCCAGCAGATATACATACCTCAAAGGTGAAGGCCAAGGGAACCCTCACAACGTCATACATGAAATCAGTTGCTGTCCCGTGTGCAAAATACCTGGATAGGCATGTTCATTCTTATTTGAGGAAGGATTGATATATAAACTATAGACAGCAATATGAAGGCATTTGTATGCCTCAAGACTAGTAAATATTGAGCACAGAAACAGATCATGCATGCTGTACTTCTAAAATTTGCAATTTTTATTCTAACACTTTTGGCACTTAAAAAATAGTACAAGCAACCACTTGCAACTTCCAATTTTAAAAAGCAATAGCATATCTGAGCCCTTAAAATGTCAATTCGCTAAGGTCATCACAAGGGTTTACTGACAACTGTGCTTTGAGAATGAGTATCTCCCCTTCTTACATACACTTTGATTAAGTTCCATATCTTGGGGTGCATTCAAAATAAATAAAATGTACACGAAAAACTGCAATAGTCAGACCAACTGTTCATTTTTTTAGCACTAAAGACAGAAATAACAACAAAAAATAAATAAATATATAAACCCCAAATATTTGGCCTAGTAAGAAATGTGTATCAGTCCTCTCATCAGATTCAAATAAAAATCAACTAACCCTACGGAACCACCTCCAGACCCAATCACGCAACGCTTTTGGCAATGAAGCTGCTTTACTTCTTCAAGCAATGACTTCATCCGTTGCAATGGCAATCCCTCAGGTGTTGTATTTTTATGATCATATGGCATAAAAAGAGCCTGCAGAGGGATTGGAAGAGACAGTAATATTTGTCATGCAAATTCATATGATGGTTCTAAAGCATCTTTACCAAATTACATGAACTATCAAATTGGATACAGAAGAGTGAAAAAAAGAACAGTCAAATATAAAAATATATCTAATCAATACACAAAGTGTCTTAACTAAGTACACATGCACATAAAAGTAAACATACTGTCAAATAATATAAAAGCAGCAAGAATAGCAACTAAAACAATAGAAGTAATACTGCGCAATAAAAGTCTTGAACAGAACCACAAATTTTAGGTAGAGGGGTCGAGAAAATATCACTTAGTTCACATAAGAAAATAAAGCATGGTAAAGGGGTTAATGACAAAACTAGGCTTAAATGACAATCTAAAAATTGCAGTATTAATTTTTTTAAAAATTGAGTAGGGTTATGTGCGCCTCCGTATTGCCAAATGTCGACTCCATCCCTGGTATGAGTCAAGTACTGTAATGTGAATAATGTATGCGTATCCTAATATTTACACCTGATACTTCCTCTGTTCCCGAAAGAGATTATCAAAAATTTCTATCACATCTTTCTTTCAGCTGCATAACAGTGTGACAATCTTGGAGGAGTCTAGAGCATAACTTTGATTTCAAGAAAAAAGTTTGCTAAAGAAGGACAGTACAAGAGTAATAGTGGCGTGGTTTGTTAGCTAAAGGGTTAAGTGTGAAGCTTGTGTTACCAGTGAGACATTCAAATTAAAAAATAAAAACACAGAATTAGGACAAATGGATTCCAGTAGCCAATTTTTGAATGAGACTAGTTTTGCGTGCCTACAAGCTACTTTACTATGTTGTCTTATGTTGAGAAGAATTCATGGTTCAGAAAAATGCAGTTGTAATATGCAATGGGTTGGCAGAATTCATAATGCCAGTTTTTGTGGTGTTTTTCGACATAATATTGGGAAACGTGCTGTTTTTTTTTTTTTTTAAGTTTAACAAAAACAAAGTAGAAATTAGGATTAGGATTAGCATCCTGTAAGGAAATATCATTGAAAAAGTTGAAACAGGTAAATAGATTCTACGAGATTATCTATTAATTATGTCAGCAATTAAGTTAAAAATTCTAACTCCTGCTTGGGTTATATAATGTGCACATCTGTAATTATAGCACAGAAATAGATAAGAAACATAAGGGGACAATCATTTGATTTTTCAAAAAAGGTGAAAAATTAACTAAGCTTACCTCCATTCCAGAGTGCACATTGACCCATATATGTGGTTCAAAAGATACTGCGAGTTTCCTCATTATTTGACTTTCAGGCTCGCTAAATGGGGCAATTCCTGGATTCTCCTCGTATGGATCATAATCCTATCGTTTTGAGCAATAATAAAAATGAATAAAAAGCTTAAAAAAATATTAAACAATTTGACATTTTGCTGGAAAAGAAAGAGATATATGCATACATTGACAGGCAGATAACAAGAAGAATGAGAAATGTAATCTAGCTATCTGAATTCTCAAAATATCTAAAAGGTGCAAGAGGACAAAGGACACAGTAAAAGCACCATTAATTAATAAAATTTTACAGTATCAACAGAGAGATTGAAGACATGTAACAAACCTTTTCCTTTTTGCCCCAATCTACACTCCAATTCCGGTTGAGATCAACTCCTCTGCCTGCCACATAATATAAACTTCAGGCATTTCAAAATTAGTAACTATTGAACTAAATATCATACAGGAGAAATACGATACAATACCATTTCTTCTCTCACAGAGATCTCCAGCCTCAACAAGTTTGCGCCCATTAAGGTTTTCCATCGGAACCACCTATATATAATCAGACAACAACATTATGAAGATACCAATCTCTCCTGTTAATTCTATCAATATACCACCAATGCACATAATTCTCATATATATTTTTTCTTATATATTTAACAACATTTATTAAAAGTGCTTTCTAAGTCTAAGTAGTTCCTTAATGGATTTCATGATTATCACATACTTAAGGCAGAAATTTCACTTACCTTTATTACAACCTTGTCGAGTATACTGTTTAACGATGCTTGATCCATGTCAGGTAGAAGTTTTTCTTCACTAAGAATAGACAAAATCCTTAAAGCAAGTTCTGTGGTAATCAGCTCCCTTCCATGCTGTCCAAAACTCTGGAAGACAAGGAATCATCTGTCAAAAAAACCAGAATAACCAATTTGAGAAAACTATCCACTACATACCAAATTACAGCTTCGTAAAAGATCACCATACTGTAACTACAACTTCTACCCTTCTGGAAATTAACATACAGTTATTCGCGACAATAAACAATTTGTGAAACGAAAGCTTGTTAATAATAGCAATAGCAATAAATCTTACAAGAAGGATCCGAAGCTTTGGTTTCTCGGGGCTATCTCTCTTTCCCTTGCAATAAGTAACCACCGCAATCTCAGCAGCGTAGCCTTTATTTCCAGCTTTAACTGTCTCCATCTGTATTGAAACATCAAATATAAGAACTACATTTGTATACTGAAATAGCAAGACACGGAGAAAAGGAGACTCACACTGAGTTTATTCGGGTGACGATGTACCAAGGCCTTGATCTCATGCATCAAACTTCCACTGCAGAATTCCACAACAACAAACAATTAGAATATGAAAACATTGAAGTAATAATCTATCGATTCATTGAACAAAATCGTAAGTAGTAACTAAAAACGTGATCTGAACTGCGAAAGCAAAGCAGAAAAATATAAGATATCAATTTACAGGATTAAATTACGAAATTAAATGAAATGAAAAAGGTAGATGAGAGAGTGAAACCTGGAATGATAGAGATCGTAGTTGATTGGCGTAACAGTGAGATTGTTGTTAGAATCGGCATGAACAGAGAGAAAGAGATCTTGTGAAGAAGAGAGTAAGAAGTAGAAGAACAGAATCAAAGAAAGAGAAAGAAGATCAGCCATGGCAAGCAAAGATCCACTGTATCATTTCATATTCTTTATTTATGCTAAATTTAAATGTTGATTAATACTATGCTATGATATTGTTTATTAATCTTCCCCGTCCACATCGTCACTCGGATTATTTTCTCATTGGCAAATTCGTCAACACCGATTGCTTTTTTCCTTCCCACGTTCAACGGTGTCGATGGAACGCGATTAATCAATCGTCCCTACTTTTTTTTTTGACAAACCTTACTTTTTGTTTTGTTTTTTTATCAATGTTTTTTACTCAAAGGCATAATTATTTTTATAGTTTTTTTTTTGGGATAATAGTCGCACAATGACTAGTAGCAATATTTTCTCTAAGGATGACAAAAATGGATTGGCTCTGCCAAACCCGCTAAAAAATGGGGCGGTAATGGGGTAGGACAGGTAGGTCCGTTGGATTGATATGTTAAAAATAAATTCTTTTTTTCACTTCTTTTTGTTTATAAGTCACATTCAATTTTTCAAATTTTACAGGGAGAAAAATTCAATTAATTTTATCAAATTTGGTTTAGGTTTAGCCTTATATTTTTAACAATTAGTTAATTTATAACTCATAGAGTTTCTATTTTCAATGTTTTATTGATTTATTATAGAATTTTAGAAGATGTAATTTATATATTTGAATAATTGTTTTTATATTTTTAGTGGAGTCATTAGTTGTATATTTAGATTTCTTTAAATTGACTTTAAATTTATATATTTTTACATTGTTTGTGTGAAGATTTTAATTAATAATTTTTAATGGGGTCAACCCGTCGGTTTGCCATAAAATGGGGCAGAGTGAGATTTTCAACCCTATTTATCTAGTTGACCCGCCCTGCTCCACCCTTTTTTAGACGAGGCGGGTTGGCCCGTTTTGCCATCCCTAATTCTCTCAATGTGTCAAAATTCTAAAATAACATCTGATTGTGCAATTTGTTAGTCAAAATATTATGTGAATCTTGATTTTTGATTTTTGATTTTTGTTTTAACCGTATGCCACTCAAAGATTCTATAGTCTTGACTCTCAATTCTTAAGGATAGATGAATACAGTGAAACTCTTCTGATCAAACTTACATCATTCTTGATAACTACTTAGGTAATCCCATCAAAGCGAAATTTTAAGGCTTGTTTCATCATTAATCTAAATCTTATGTTTCACATTTTCCAGGTTACATTGACCGTGCTTCTAGTTGAGCTTCATGCCATTCACAAAGGGTTGCTTTTGGCCAAGGCTATATTTGGATTGATGGAATGGAGTGGGACATATCGATGTCCCATTGTTTGGTTATGTAAAAAATGAATGAAATGGGATGGAGTGTGATGGAACCCATTCCTACCACTTATTTAGCCAATTTTTCATTCCCCCAAACTGAGGAGTTTAACTTAGCTCCATTTACCATTCCTCCATTTACTCCTTTCCAATGCATGGATAAATGACACGTGGCTAAAATAGATCTAAAAGTCGAGATTACAAGTTGGAAAAAATCATTTGTTTACTGGAAAAACAGTACATGCTTCTTCTTTCTTCCTTTCACCATCATCAGAACTGTTGCCGCTCCCTCTCACCGGCGTTCCGACGGCGCCACCCCTCACCGTCAATCCAGCGTCGGATCTCTCCTTCTAATCCACAAACCGCCTCACACAACTCACTGTTACCCGTTGTTGCTGCTTCCTTCAAACTGTTCCACCTTTGGCAATAACCATGGATTGAGAGCTCTGCGGGGAAGGAGAATCAACGTAACAAAATGGGTTTCTTCTTCATTCGTAAAGCAAAAATGAAAAATGATTTCAAAATCAGCAAATTATTCAATCTTCACGTGATTCCAATGTTACAACATAATGGGTTTCAACCATGGATTCAGGAAATTATTTAATCTTCCCACAAACACATATCATAGCCCACAAAATGTTTTCAAAATCAGCAAGATAACACATACTGTTTTTAATGTTTTTCCAGATTTGAAATAAACATAGCCATGGCCAATGGAAACGACGAGAGGAAGAACGACGGCGATGTGTGTTGTGCGCGGTGCTGTGTATAACAAAAGGGAGGAAGAGCCCAGTGGCGAACAGAGAGGGGCGGCGCCATCACCGGCGCCGACAAAAGAAAAAGGAAGAGGAAGAAACTAGATGGGTTTATTGTTGTATCAACGAAGAACATGATGAGAGGAATCAGATGAAATGTCCTCTATTTTAACCTTTTTAATATTAACCTTTAGATATATTTTAGCCAAGTGTCGTTTATCCATGCATTGGAAAGGAGTAAATGGAGGAATGGTAAATGAAGCTAAGTTGAACTCCAAATTGGGAGGTAACCAATGGAATGGAACACTCTAATAATAAAATTACAACTTAATCCTTATTTTTCATTCTCAGATTTAGCGTGCACCATTCCAACCTGCTCTCATCTACGGTTGTCTCTTCATTGTTCATCTCTGCCACTTCTTTTTTGCAACTCTTCACTCCAACAAGCTTACTCATATTTCTTCATCTTCATATTTGATGCTTCTTATATTTTTTTAACCAAGATTTCTATTGATATTTATTGTTATTTATGAACCCATATTCCTTCTTCTTGTCCCAAATTAATTGTGATGTTTCTTTTTTTTTTCCCATCTTATTCATGTCTGATGCCTTTCTTCTAATTTCTGAACCCTCTATTATGGGTGTTTAGTGCTTTACCAATAAAATTTTGCTTGTAACAAATTTCAATTAGCTTGTAGCAGACATGGTACAGATTTCAGTGTGATATTGCTCATGTTGTGTACTTTTTTTTTAGTAGCTTGGTATATAAAGGATTCAAGTCAGTGAAGACTATTGATTTTTTTTAATGAAGTTGCATGTGTTGGTGCTACTCACAAATGATGCTAAAATAACAACATATTGATTGAATTGAGTAGAGAATTCAACTTTTTTTATTTTTATTTTTTATATAAGAGTAAAATTGGAATAAAACGGTTATAACTCGTTCCGTTCCGTTAACTTTCCAAACAATGAAATGGAAAATTAGTTATGTTCCATTATAAAGTATCCAAACAATGGAATGAAATCTTTATTTCGTTCCATTCCGTTCCATCACATTCCGTTCCACTCCGTTCCGTTGGTTTTCACTTATCCAAACAGAACCTTAAGGAAATAAACTTCCAAGAAGTTATTTGCCAAATTTCCTCCATTGTATTCATATATTAAAGGAGTAATATATATATATATTCTATAAGTATGTTTACGATAATCAAAGACATTGACGATCTTCTCAACTTTGATTAACTAGCTTTTTATTGTTCACATCTTCTGATAAAGAATTGACGCATAAATTTACTAGTTAAGTTTAATGCTTCTACTACCTTAAGAAATGATATTGATATTGATATATATTTAATATCAATATATATCAAATGTCGTGTAATTTTTTTCAAATACATTTAATTTTAATATCGATATATGTCAAATGTTGTGTAATTTTTTTCACATACATTTTAATCTTTCAACATATTGCCAGTTTATTATTGCTTTTTTTTTTTATATAAATATTTCGACAAATACAAGAGTACATGACTGGATGTCTTTATTCCAATTTTTTAATTTAATTTGTACGTGGCATAAGTTTTGGAAATGACCATTTAAAAATATTACGTAAGATTTTTTTTTGGGAGTAATACGTAGGAAAAACGTTTATTGATAAAAATATGATGTCTCTAAAAATATAATAAATTTTAATTTTAGTCCATAAAACATAAAATTTGACGTTTTCATCTTTTAAAAAAATGTGTTTTGTTTTTTTGTCTCTGATGACCAATTTATTTTCATTTTAATGTCAATATTGTGATCATTTTATGTTTAAGGTCCAAATTATGCCTATCTATTATGTTTTAAATGTCCATATTATGTTCAAGAAATGTGAAAATCATGTCAATTAGAGTCAAAAAACAAAATGATAAATTTTGGGAGGATGAAATTTTTCATTTATATTTTAGGGGCTAAAATCAAAATTTGTTATATTTATAAGAGCGAAAAATTTATTTAATCCACAAAAATAAGTACAATTATTCGGATGAAATAAGTTTGGCCATTGATCATGAGTTCCAATCATATCGTCGTTTATGATTAGACCATTGATCTTGAGTTCTAATCATGGTAACATGATAAATTAAATATTTTGTATTTAATTTATACACTTTTTTATTATTCTTTTTATAATATCACTAAAAACTTTGAGTTAACCGTAACAAATTTTCTTATTAATATAAAACAGTTTTTCAAATCACTTTTTCTTAGAGGTAGTTGTGATTTATCGATAGTGCATGTTATATTGATATCGAAATCAAATTTTAATTTTTATATGGATTTAATTTGTACGTATAGATAATGTAAACATATTTTATATGGAAATTGCTATTTGTCACAAGAGAAATCCTCTCGAGAATTTCACGAATTACTTTATGAAGAGTACCTCATATAAAACATACATCCATTACCACCTTGTTTTCCGGGCCAACAACACAAAAGTAATTTTACTCAACCAATTCATCCGTGTTTTCAGGCAAGCATCACAATTCATTGGCTAAAGACGTTTCGGGATCACTTCGGAAAAACATCTCTCGTTATGTTTAGCATTGCTCATTTTATATATACATCAAATTAAGTCAATCTAAAATAACACTTTTTAAATTAATTTCAAAAATATATTTACAAATATCTCCTTATATAATTTTTTTTGAATAATCTCCTTACATAATTTGATTGTACAAATTTATAAAAAAAAATTACATGCATAGAATTAATTAATCTCACTTTGACCAACAAAAAAAAAAAAGAAAAAGAAAGAAATAAATAATCTCACATTATATTTGTGGGTGACTTATTTTCAAACGAGCGAATCTAGCTGGAAAAGATAAGAATGGAGACAAAAGGCAAATATGGTAGGGAAATCCGATTATAATAATGAGAAAAAACCACTTTTTGAAATCCACAACATCAGCCGTTGGATCCAAAATATGACCGTTATAGACGCTCTCTTCTATATCCGCCTCTGACTCAAACCCTCGATACTCTTTGCCACAATCAAATAAAAACCCACACCGCATTTTCAGTCTCACATCGCAGCAGCAATGTACTATTCATCATCAACCATGAAATCTCACCTCCGACCACCGCGTCCGATTCCAAAATCTCCGATGCGTCTTCGAACTCGAACCGTTCTTGACTCTCCCTCTCTTCAAACTCCACCAGGTTCTTATATCTAATTTATTCTTCCACTTTAATTTCTCGATTTTATATTTTTGAATTTTTCTATTGACAATTTTCTGTTTTTGGATTTGAAACTTGAAACAGGTTCTTTAACCAAGTCTCGAAAACTGGTTCAATCTCCAGAACTACGACCTGAATACCGCACAATTGCTTCTGAATTTAGGGCTTTATCAAGGATGGTTCGTGACGAATTCGGGAAACCAGATCCCGAAGAAATTGCTGGTACCAATTCTTGTAACCCTAAATCTGGTGTTCTGTTTCAGAGAGGAAGATTCTATGATGAGTATTCTGCAAGAAGGAATGAGAGGCTGAAGAGAAAGAAAGGAGTTACGGTGGATGAAATTAATACTACTAGTATTAAGCAACCTAAGGTGAATAATCATCATAATGTTCTTGGTGTTACTGTTGAATCTGGAAAGAAGAATACTGCAAGAAAACTTGGAAGTTTGAGAAAATCTGTTTCTGCTGCTTATTCTGCTGAGGTTAGTGAAACTCCAAGGTATATGCTTAGAAGCATGACTAAGGAGAATAAGAAACCTCCTCTAGCTGGTTCAAGATTTGATAAATCTGTTACTGTTGGTGAGAAAAAAGTTGGAGCATCGAGAAGAGTAGGAAAAATTTCGTATTATTAGGGTTTGATTTAATAATATTGAGAACTTGATTTAATATGATGTGAGAGTTGAATCTTGTTCTCCGTTATGTATTCAGTTACTTTTTACATGATGGAAATCGATACTTTTTTCTTGTGTCACATTTGATTTATTCATAACCATAATGTTTGGGAATTATAGTTTTCAATTTTTTTTATTGTGACTTGCTCGGTGTTATGTTACTCAAAGTTGGGCCGAGATCCACTGTCTTTGGGCCAATCACGCACGTTTTATCAATGACATGAACCAATTCAGGATTGAATATTGATATTGTTATGTCAAATTGTAACCGAATTGCATATTGTGTTGGTTGCAAAGTAGTGAGTAGTGACATTGCCTTAGGTATTTATCAGATGGAAGTTTGTGGGAAATGCAAGGATATGAAACAATTGAATGAATCTGGGAGAACAGGGGTATGAAACAATTGAATGAATTTGGAACAATTGGCAAAACTCTTAAAAGGTTTTCCATCTCAAAATCCTTGGTTTGTGAGTGACCAACGACAACCGTGGAGATGCAAGGTTTGTGCCTTGTAGTAATTGCAATGGTAACAGACTAACAGGGAAGTGCTTGAGGAAGAACAAGGAAAATTGAAAAGGTCTGTCTCCATTGTGCTACTGAAAATGGATTGATAAAATGCTGATGTTGCTATTCATGATTCAGTGATAAAAAAATACTGATATGAATGAATATGCATATTTCAATCTGCTTCTTTGAATATTTGTCATTTCAGTTGGTATTAACGTTTTTATGTCATGCTTTAATATTATGATTCATCACCAAATTAACATCACAAAAATAAAACTGACACATGCTTCATTGGTAATTTCAAGTGTCTGAAACATTGAAGAAATATATTAAGCGTCTGAAATGAATTTTACTAGTGTAGGTATGTTCAATTTGTTATGCTGCATAATTTTGATCATATCTATTTAGCAGTTTAAAATGAATCATTTTTCATTATTCAAAGAGTTACAAACTTATTCAAAAAGAGGCTCTTTATATACATTATATCCTAACACTACAAATTTTCCGTAAGTCTTGAATCCTATGTATCAAACTCTGTAGAATGGTGTTGATGTCTCTTGATATCTCTTTGTCTTGGTGCTCTCTAATTTATGTCTACGAAATCTTGCAGAGTTTAGTCGATGCTTCTCAATCACCTCGAGTGTCCATTTCTTATTCTAGCTACTGAGTGTTGTAAGGCTCCTTAAGCAACCAATTGTAAGAGAAAAAATGGTTCAAGCCTACAACTCATTGCGTCCATTTTAGAATGTCCTAATACTACTTTACAACGTCAAATACATCTAGCGCAAAAACACATCCCCAAGCAACACAAAACACTGCAGCCAACTACTTAACATAGACCCAATTACAATGGCAAAATACATCTAGCACAAAGCTTCCCTGCAGTAGCAAGCTTCCCTGTTGATCCAAAGCACCTTCATAAGAAGCACGACTCCTTGTATACCTCTTACAAATATAACTCGAATGTTCCTTTAAACAAAGCTCCAAACCATTCAATAAAATATGAACCAAACTGGAGGTTATCCATTCATTACACTTGTTTTCTTCTTCACACAATCAGCTCACGTTCCAACAATACAAACCTGTCACACAGTTTCATATGACCCCACAGTACGATAAGTGTACATGAAATTTAATAGTAAAATAAAATGTGTCGAGAATGATGCACTCCAGCCAATAAAATCACTCTCCCACTTCAGCAAACTCCTTTGTATACTTTTACCTGATGTTAAACATGAAAACTATTCTTATGTATGTAAAAACTTAATTTCCTTTTAGTAAAATGATTAAGGGTATACTCACTTTTAATATTTGTTTCACTCGCAATGTTTTATTAGGATAAAAAACCTCAGCATCAGTGGCGGAGCCAGGATTATTATAAAGCCTGGGCAAAAAAAAAAATTGTTTAGGCAAAAAAATTTGCAACACATTTTTTCTCTGCAATTTTTGAGATGTAGGCCTCTTTCGCTTATTGAGTTTGAGATAAATAACATTTGCAGCAAATAATCAACATTCAGAGGGGTTTACATAAGAAATTGCAAGCAAATAATAAAAAAATTAAAGAAATTGCCCAATTTATAGGGATTTATATAAGAAATTACGAGGGATTTAAAAAAAATATGGATGCATCTATCCTTTGGAATTCAAGTTTTGATTCTTCATGTGAGGGACAAACCTCCCTTCGATGATCATATTAACTTAATATAGAATCCTTGCTCTCAGACCTTCAATGTATTGATATCTATTTAACTAGATGACATATTTTAATTTATGTTCTTTATATCCATCAATATGTGAAGGAATTTATGACAAAATATATAACTGATCCCAATTTCTTTTAAACATTTTATAAGTATATAATAATTTTACCGCGTCATTTTAACGTTGACTAATCTTCTTTGAAGAGTCTGTTAGACACAAAACATAGATCATAGATTCTCTCCTCCCAAAGAAATGTGGGTTCTCTCCTCCCAATTAAATTTTCTCAATATGCGAGAGTTAAGGATCAAGCCCGTGACCTCTTACTTAAATGGTATAAATGACGAGCAATTTAGACCAATGCAATTACGATAAAGTGATCCAATTATATGACAATTGCGTGTTTATTGAGAAATAATAAATATCTATGAGAAGAGAAAATATAAGTTTGACAAATTGATTTTTTGTTGTTGTAATTCTCTAAATTGTTTTGCAAGGACAACGGTCCAAAATAATTAAATATTTTAATAAAATATTTTTACAGCAAATATGATTAATAAAAAGTTTCCTTCAAAAAAAAATGATTAATAAAAAGTTTGTGAATACTGATTGCAAATTTGTGAATATAATTTTTTTTTTGGGGTGTGAATATGATTAATATAAAGTTTTGTTTTATGATTAATATAAAGTTGGTGAGTATTGATTTTTACAGCATTATATCTTTCAGAGACAAATTAAAAATTTGCGGCAAGTCTATTTGCTCCAAAAGAAAAAATGCAGCTAGCTAAAAATTTCATTAAACCCTAGCACAAACCCTTTTCGCTTCATTAAGTAAAAGAATGGAAGATTCAATCAAAAAAAGTAAAAGAACGGAAGTATTTCAGAAGTTGCCGGAAGGGTGCATTGCCGCCATACTCTCTGGTACGACCCCCATTGATGCTCGCAGACTCTCCCTCGTTTCTAAGACTTTCTGTTCTGCAGCAGAATCCGACACTGTCTGGGAACACTTTATCCCTTCTGATTCCCAGTTCATCTCACTGTCTCGTTCCCTTCTCAACACTCCTACCATAAAAGCTCTCTATCTCGCTCTATCTGACATCCCTATCACCATTGACAATGGTAGAAAGGTAATTTATTATCTCATATCTGAGCTTACTGTCATTGTGATCGATCTTTGAAACTTTGAATTGATTGGAGTTGGATGTCTTGAAATGCAGATTATTCAATTGGATAGAAAGAGTGGGAAAAAAATGTTGCATGATTGGTGCTAGGGCTCTCATTGATCCTTTACATCCTCATACCGAGTTATATTGGAATTGGACTTCAATGCCTGAGTCAAGGTCAGTCGCCGCTCCAGTTTGCTATTTTTTTCTTCTTCTTTGATACATTGTAATTGTTTTAATACTAGCATTACCTATAACCAGCCAATGTATATATCGATTAACCTAAATGACTCTTAATTAACAATTACCTACTCCATGAATAATTGAATATTTTTAGGCAGTATAAAAATGTGAATCAGGAGATGTACTCAGCATTTTTCAATGTCTCTTTTGTTTCTCACTTACAATTATGTTCATTTTACGGTTTTTCGTTTTACTGATCGAACTCTAGACCTCAGACCAAACTCTCAGTCGATTCCCCCCTTAGCTACTAACTGAACTATCTTCTTGGAACCACACTTGCGCGCCTTAGGACTCCTTGCATGTTGGCCTTGTAGTTAATGTTTCATTTCCAACATGCATTTGATGTATTTTGTTTTAAGCTCTAATAGTGCATTGGGAGAGATAGTGCTTTTTAATCTCTTTTCTCTTGGACCTGTTTCTGTTCCTTCTTAATGAAATTTCTATTGATATAATCTTAGTGTTGAGAATAGTTTTGTTACTAAACTACTTTTTTTTTAATAAACCAAACTAATCTACCGTAATTGAATCGAACATGAGACTTTGAGATGAACATATTCCAAGGTCCCAAAACAACATTTTCAGACCAATCAAAATGGGTTTGTTTACTGAACTACTTATTTTAAGTTTTCTACTACCTAAATAAAGTGTAACTCTTCCAAAAGTAGGGTGGTTTACAAATTCTCAAGACTATAAGGACTTTTACAACGTGGGTGAATGGTAGTTTTGATTAGTTTGACCTCATTTTCGGCTCGTTTATTTTGGATTTTAAAAAAACTATTTTTGATGTTTTAATTATATTTGTGTATAAGTCCTTTCTAAAAAATACTTGTATGCTGAAATTTTTTGATTAGCCTTAGAAGAAAATCATTTTTATAATAGAAGAGAGAAAATCATAATTTGATGGTGTTTATGTTTTCTCAACCATACTATTGAAAAATTATTTTTACAGTAGTGCTGTATATTTTTTTTTGAGGGAACAGTAGTGCTATATATTGCGACAACCATTCTCGCGAATATATCACAATGGACCATTATGTATTTTTTTTTCTTTTACAATCACAATTTGATTCTTTTGTTTGGAACCTTCTCTCCACTCTTTTAGCATTTCATGTATTTTGTAAATGATAGGAAGAAGAAGTGGAAATCATAGATAAAATGAAATAGAGAAATCTAGAACAAGAAAAGGTCAATGTTCAATACAAGTCCTATAGGTGTTCATACAAGTTTGGTAAGAAAGGACATAGATGGGAAAGATGAAGAGGCAGCAACAACATTGTGATGTTGATGTTGTTGTGGATGCAAATATGTTGCTTTGAAATTAGTCGTATTATGATTGAGAGTGTACGAGGAGACAGATTGTTGTGTCTTTGGTTTGAGCGGTGAAGTAGGCTCTGTGTATTTTCTATTGAACACGTTATTTTCTATCATGACATTAATTTCCCTTATTTTTACATACATTGTTTTCTTAAATTTGAATGGTTTTTCAACTATAGTTTATAGTTTATGCTTTTCTTAAAAATCTCTAAATAATAATATCTAAATTATTTATATAAAAAATTATTTTGTAAAAACTCTAAAAGAAATTGGTCATTTTTCATGTTCATTTAAGACAAACATTTTGTTTTTTTGATAAAAATCTTAGACCAAGAATTGGAATCATGTTTCCGTTGGTACTGATATACTCCTCCGGAATACTGGTACAGTACTTCGACCTCAAATATAAATAAAAAAGGTCAAACAAAAGTTGATGTATGGATTAAAAATTCGAACTAGGAGGAATGCTAACAACATACATTCTAACACATAATTTTTTTAACACATTATCTTTGATTGGTTAAAATTCACATGCGACCCACCAAATTTATATGGGACCCACATGATTTGGTGGGACCTATGTGAAATTTAACCCATCAAAGAGAGTGTGTTGCCAGCATTTCTCTTACTAGATACATCCATTTTGTTTGACTTTTCTTATTTATATATCGATTGATTTCCTCTAATGTTTATTTTTGTTTTGTGCAAATGCCACCCATATATTGTCAACTTGGTCATAATGCGAGTTTTGATCCAAGCTAGAGCTTGATGATCATAAAATGTTGTGACCCATTTCAATATTTTTTGGATTGATGGACATAACGTCCAATTTTAGTTAACGAATCTGAATTGTTAGTTTATCTACACTTGTATGAATACTCCATCCACGATGTATTGAATCACTATACTCCATATGTGATGTATTGAATCATTCTTAGCTTTTCCCTGGGTTCATATATTTGAATCTTTACAACCTTTGTGTACTACTTTTCGACAGGTTCCTTGAAGTTGCAATTCTTCTCCGTAAGTGGTTGCTTGAATTTCAAGGGATGATAAACACCCTTGTCTTGTCCCCAAATACTCGGTATGCGGCTTATCTTGTGTTCAAGGTGATTAACGTAATTGGATTGCGGAACTTTTCTATGAAGTTATCTGTTGGTGTCAAAGGTGGTCGTAGCCGTACTAAATTTGCCACTTTAGATTCAGATGAACGTGAGATTAGTTTGAGGAGCGATGGGTGGTTGGAGATTGAGATGGGAGAGTTCTTCTATTCATACCTACAAGATGAAGAGATCTATATGAGTTTTCGGGGGATAGATTATACTGAATGTTTAAATTTCTTTCTTGAAGGAATAGAAGTTAGGCCTAAGTAAGAGTGTAAGACAATCAAGCAAATATTAGTTGAACTATGCAAGTGGTCTTGCATCTTAGATGAGATGAATATTGTTTCATGAGATGAATATCATTTAAGAGTGTGTTTGGATGGGGGAATGTTTTGAGGGAATGTAATGTTTTGAGGGAATTCAAATATTTTGAAGTGAATTCCATTGTTTGGATAATAATTTGAAGAATTTTCAAAATGATAGAAATTTATGAAATATTTTGTTCAAGTTAAATTTAGAGAGTTTCAAATGACACCTAAAAGCCAAGAATTTCAAATCTCTTCATTGTTATAATTTTTCAAAATTTGCATTTTGGTCCTCAAATTTTCCAAAAATTTCAATTTGACCCCAATAAAAGTTTAAAAGATAACTTTGTTTTAATAATGAATCATAAAGTTTAAACGTGTTTTTAATCATGTGCTTAAATAATATTGAGAACTTGATTCAATATGATGTATGAGTTGAATCTTGTTCTCTGTAATGTATTTTGTTATTTTTTACCCGATGAAAATTGATACATTTTTCTTGTGTCTGATTTGATTTATTCATTATTGTCTGGGAATTATATTTTTCACTGTTTTGACTGGGAATTGATCAGTGGTAAGTTACTCGAATTTCTACTTGATTTTGAGAATCAAAGTCGGGGTCGTTTATAAACACCCGCTCTCATTAGAACAATACATCAAGAAAACAGTTGGAACACTTGAATGTTAATGACATAACCATCTTCATTCTTGATAGTTCTGTGGTAAAGCTGAAAATTCCTGAAACCATGCTAAGTGGTGGTAATTCTGTTTGCCACACTTGTGAATGAACAAGAAAACCTTGAATTGAAGTTGATTCAATTTACAGTGTGGTGTGTTTCGTTTAGAGTTGGTGCACATTTCAAAGCACCTCCAACATCAATCGAAACACTATTTAGTGTTTGCTGTTAATTTTTTTTAGCGAGGGAATGTAATTTTTTGAGGTGATTTAAATGACTTCGGTAAAAAATCTATTGTTTGCTTGTGTATATATCTAGTTGGATCGGATTGGTTATGGTGGTCTTTGACTCAATTGATTGCTTGTAGAAAAGGTTTTTGGATGTTGTGACTGTTATGGGGTTTGGTTTTGGCTACTTTAGCTTCATTTTTGAATTTAATTCTAACCTATTATGATAAAACTAAGCCCTATCCTGCATGCTAAGTGGTTGGATGTTCCTGAGTTTTGAGCTAATATCTTCTTTAAATCATTCCTTGTGCACATTCTTGCCTTTTATATCAATTCCTTCGTCATATTTAGCAATGCTTTTGGTTCAAGTTTTTCTTGAATTCTTAACCAAGTTTACGAGGCCTTTAGCAATGCTTTTGATTGAAGTTTCAGAATTTTGAGTTTGTTTGTGCATATATGGATTCTTTAATGGAAAATACTAAAAGGCACGACAAAATTTTTGTTGAAATTGCACGAACCATTCTTCTATGTAATTAATCTTGTTAGACAGTAATACTTTGGCATTTGGCACTTGATCTTATAATGATTTATGTTTAACTCTGCTGATTTACTGAATAAAACATGAATTTGGAGCATCTTATGTGTTGTGATGCTTTTTACTGGTGCAACATTGACAATGACGGTGATGGTGCTACCGATAACAATAATTTTAGATATCTTAATTTATCTTTTATTTTATAAAACCATATGACAACAAGAAGAAGGTCATTAACCAAACAAACTGTGTGTTCACGGCATGTCGTGCATGAAATCTCTCGTACCATATAGCAACACTCTTCTTTAATATCAATCTCTAAACCCACAGGTAGCGAAGAGAGATGCACTTTTGGAGGCTGAGATCAAAGATGTCAGAACCGATGTTTGAAAAACCAAATCTCAAAACCAGTTAAATCTCCAGAACTACGACCTGAATACCGCACAATTGCTTGTGAACTTAGGGCTTTAGCAAGGGTGGTTTGTGACAAACCTAAATTCTTGCAACCCTAAATCAGGTATATTCTATTTGAGAGGAAGGTTCTACGAGGAAAATTCTGCTAGAAGGAATGAGAGGCTCCAGAGAATAAAAGGAGCAATGTTGAATGGAGTTAATCCTAATTACAAAGCAACTAAGGTACCTGAAATTGGAAAATCTGTTTATGCGGCTTATTTGGCAGAGGTTAGTGAAACTCCGAGGTATATGCTTAGCAACATGACTAAGGAAAATAAGAAGTCTCCTCTAGGCTCAATATTTGCTTAATCTGGTACTGTCGGTGAGAAGAAGACACCGAGAAGAGTAGGAAGAGTTTCATACTAGCAGGGTTTAATTAATATTGCGAACTTGTGTTCTCTGTTAAGTATTTTGTTACTTCAATTGGAAATTGATTACATTTCATGTGTCCAATTTGATTTATTCATGATTGTTTGCAAAATATACTTTTCACTTTTTTGACAGGGATTTGCTCAGTGTTATGTTACACGTAGTTTTACTTGATCTTGAGGATTAAAGTTAGTGATGGTTTATAAAGACCCGTTTTCCTTAGAACAATACCTCAATAAAACAGCTGCCGGAACACTTAAAATCTGATGCCATACTACATGTGAAGTCTGATATTGTTGTGTGGTACAGCAGAAAATCCTAGAAACCTTGCCAAGTAGTAATAATTCTACGAAAATGTTTTCCGGACATTCATTTTTCACAAATCACATGAAAAGTTGAAGTTAACTCAGTTGAGTATATAGTTTTTTGAACAAGAAGTTGAGTATCTAGTTAATGTAGATCACATTGAAAATTGTAAAATAAACACAATTTTGATTGTGAAGTGAATTGATTATTTACTCAACTGAATTAATCATTGTTTAACCGGATGTCTTAGGTGTATAAACATTTGGGCTCAAGTGGTTAATGAGCTTCACTTACGGCAAATTCTTGACCAAACTATGCTTACTTTGGCTGAACTCGAGATTAACATGACCCTTTTTTTCTGGAAACTGGAGGGTTAACATCAAAAACAAAAAATGAATGTCTAAATATCTTTACTCATAATTTTTTTTTGTCAAGTCATTACTCGTAATTCTTTTTCACCAAGTTTGTGAATTAACCAGAAAAACTCAAATTATTGAGGAGTTGATTAAATTTACATGTTTTGTTCACCGCACATTTCAAAGCACCTTCAACACCAATCTAAATACACTAGTATACATCGTTGTGTTTTGTTCTTTTTCCTGCTTTGGTTGAAGTTTTATCCTTTTACTTAGCAGTGGATTTATAACTTGAAATTACATGATTTGATGTTGTAATTACTGCAAATTAATTTTACTTTTATACACAAGATACTACGTCTAATTAGTTGGCGAGAATAAAAAGAAGACAAACCTCATATCGAGGAGCCACTAAAGTATTTCTTTTTATTGAAATCTTTTTTAAATTGAGTGCATGTTTGGTAACACGATGGTTTGGATAAAATCATGGACACACTCTGATGTTGTTGGAGCTCCCAATTGTAGCTTTTGCGAAATTTACGATGGGTCGTGTGATCATGCCAAACATGCAATGAATTGTTTGGAACTCAGATTCTCTTTGGTTTTTATCTTTGGAAGAATAAAAAAGAGGAAACATAGTTAAAAATGCTCGTTCGCATGATCCCCACTAATATGGATTCTGAATATACATGAGTGGTAGTAAAATTTATTTTATTCATACAAAACATAGGGGTGTTGGTGATCTTTATACATACATATAATATACACAATAATAAAATGACGATTTGATTGACCAAAGTTTGGGTTTGAATCCTCTTGAGTAATTAGAGAGGTCCATTTAGATAGAGATTTGACTCTCGTATTCAATGAGTCAATACGAGTCAATCGTTGGTCAGAGAGGAATCCATTCCCAACAGTTTATCCAAAATTTACACTGGATTACTTTTTCAATGATATCCAAAATCCTGCTTATCTCATCCATTGGTTGGTTGACAAGTGAAAAGTGCCAAGATTCTCAACGCAAAAAGATTCTCCATTGTCTGCATCTTTGATTTTGTCTCCAAAAACTTTACTTTCAAAGAATTTAGGTAACAACTGCATCTTCTTTGTTCTGTGTAGAAACATCAGGAATATCTACAGCATCAGTATCTGCTGCAGCAAAGGACTCTTCTACACCACCCAAATTGGCACTGTTGCTCTCTTCTTGGCTTTCGTCCACTCTATAATATACCTTTGGAAATTTTCAAATTCAATTAGCAATTCACATTTTCCAATGAAGTGCAAATGAAAAAATTTAACTCCATAACTCAAACCCAACTTTGACAGGACAAATCATCATATTTTTTCCAACTTTTCAGCAAAACTAATTCACATTGTTGCGGAGAAAAAGAAATGGTGAGCTAAACTTTTGCAGTGCTCAAAAATAAACTTTTCTCACTTGATATTCTTTTGTTATTTAACCAATGTTCTAAAATTCTATGTTAGCAAAATCGTTTTAGATTTTACATCTATATTTTAGCTTTTGTTAACGTGTACAACTAAAATACAAAAATTTAAATGAAAAGGGATCAGATCACATACCACACAGGTACGAGGTGGGGAGAGGACCTTGAAAGAATTGGGCCGATTATTGAAATTTGTTTCAGGAACTCCTGGTATGCCTTCTGGGGATGTGAAGTGGTCTGCATCATGCCCCACCTAGGAGTGGAAAATGGTCAACTTCATATACACGCAAAAATGACAAGGAACGCATATAGTCAAGAACCATAGAATAATAGTAACTGAATTGAAGTCTACCACTTACAGGGTAAAATCAGGACAACTTATATGATTTAATTTGCATGTTAGTCCTCCAAAGTTACACATGTTGCCTCATTATTAGATCTCAAAATATTTTGGTCGCCAAATTAATTCTTCAAAAATCTAAAGTCTAAACTGTGGTAATCAAATTTTTGGAGGGCTAATGTGGCATTGGGGAGGACAACTATAACTTTGAAGGACGGACTTGAGGGATTATCCTTATAATCTAATACCAGAAAGATTAGGGCTCCTTTGTAGAAAAGCATATGGGTGATAATATTTTGTTATATTATTATGAAGGAAAAAGGGCTCCTTTTATAGGAGAGAAATACAAAGTCAACTCCTTTATTTTAGGAGTAATATAATGACTTCTTAAATAAGAAAATAAATAATACTAAATAATAAATATTTCAACATCCTTACTCTTCCATGTCCTCCAAATTCCCGAGCATCACTATCCAGTGCAACTCTGTATTTCCCAGGCAAGTCACACCCAATTTTATACCTGTATGTTCAATGTTTCATCAAAATCATGTGTGTTTAATAGTTACTATTACAGAAATGTATATAAAAACTTCACATAAAACCAAACACACAACCCAGCACAAACAAATTACCCGCACACAAATGAAAGTTTAACACATTGCATACCCTTCATATGTATTCTCTGGATGAAAATTGAACACAAACACCAGATCACCACGTTCAAAGACTATAACCTATAAAAGAAAAAACATAAGCATTTAATTATAGCACAGAGTTATGCTTGAAATCAACTAGGAGTGGACAATGGCTTGTTCATTCATTTTTAAGAAAAGTCTTCCTCGTACACCAGTGTATATATTCTAGGATGTAGTATATTTTAATCTGTCTTGGTATAAGAAAATCTGAAAATCTCTGAATTGTCTAGTAGTAAAAAATGTTACATTAGGAATGAGAATAGTAAAATCATTTGGGGGCATATTTACCTTGTCTTCATTGTTAGTGCTGCTCACAATCTGTTTTGTTGATGCAAGGAATGAGAATTTATCATCAAGCAAGTTCATTGCTCTGTCAAATGCATTCATGAACTGCACAAGTTCCAAAAGCAGAAGTACAACATTTATCTTAAAGACAAGCAATAAATTGCAAGAATGCACGAGAATACAAAGAGTTCTGCAGAAGGGGAAACAAGGAACTAAACAAAATAAGGCCACAGAGTTGAATTATGCACCACTCAGAAATAAGCATAATGACAATTGCCATTTCACACGGTATTCTATTATGAGGATAATGGAGATCATAAATAATTAAACTTGCAGGAAAGTCCCAACCAAGAAATGAAGCCACAAAAGAGATGTCAATATTCTGTAACGAACAAATATACATGCACGCACACTACCTTGTATCTCAGGTGATCTGTATCCACAAGATTCCACTGACGCCTGCATTTCTCGTAACTCCATCCATTGCCTTCTCTTGGGAAATCAATCCACTCCGGATGGCCAAACTAAAAATGACATTGTGAATATGATTCAACAAATGATAACATGGTCAACAACTATAGCAATGAGAGTGAGATGCTTCAAAATATCCAGAGTATGTGCTTTGAAAGCAAATAATGTATAAACATTTTCTAGCTAGAAGAAGCAACCCATAAACCCAAAGAGGAAACATTCAGTTGTCAGCAACTTGACATTACATAACACCAAATATGTAAAATGAACCTTGACTACAAGGTGGTAGTTGTAAGTCTTCACACTTCACGGGTATGCAGCCTACCTAGTTCCAACGCCTGTGAAATCATAAGATACTCTCTTTCAACCTCTCCTCCTATTCATCAGCAATATGCTGGAACTATAGCAGCTGACTATCTAATCAACTAAATACCTCCGCCACTAGTAGAGTAACAGTCACTAACAGATACCAAACTAACAAACACTCGACACATTGTTGTGCAAGCACCACCTCTAGCAAATCCATTTTTCATCAGCAAGTTGCATTTTATTCAATAAGATAAATATCAGGTGAATCATACAGTAACAGGGAGCAACGGTTTTCGGGTACAAGAGTAAATCAGTATGCATACCTCATTGCCCATAAAATTAAGGTAGCCCTCTCCACCTAATGCCATGGTTAAGAAGTGTATCATCTGAAAAAGATTAAGATAGCAATGACTACAAGGCAATAAAAACTACATGTCTCATTAGCAGCTTCACAGTTCAATTTATGATTTTGTACAGGCATGTAGTCCAGAATATTTAATGGTCAGATAAAAACCTTGTGAAGAGCAATCCCTCGGTCAATAGTAGGAGAGGCATCAGTCAAACAAGACATGCTAGAATACATTTCTTCATCCATTAGTAAAAATGCAATAGTCTTGTCCCCAACAATGGACTGCCCAAGAGAAAAACTATAAGACGTTGACAGTGCAGGCAGTCAAAAACAATTCAAAAATAATTTCTTGATTGCATGTCACCTCTAGTTTCCATCATTTTTCTGTTCACAAGTTTAACCAAAACTAAATTCTATATTATTTCCAACACAAAGGCATCACAAATACTCAACACATAATGACAAAGATCATACTTGGTCGTGGCTTTCAGCATAAGCGACACATTTCTCGGTGTATCTCCTATTTGTCAAATTCGAAGAAATTTCCTCCATTGACCATTCATAGTCTTTCTTGTTCTTCACATAGTCAATCCACTTATCAGGGATAGCCATGGCTAGTCGATAGTCAAACCCAATTCCCGCCTCAGAAACTGGTCGGCCGAGTCCAGGCATGCCAGAAACATCTTCAGCAATGACAGTTGCATCTGGCAAAATATTATGGACCAGACAGTTGGCCAGCATCAAATAGACAACAGCATCCACATCAGTTGCTTCACTAAAATATTCATTATAATCCCCTGTAAATGCCATGTTGATTCCATGATGATGATACAGCATTGACGTTACTCCATCAAATCGAAATCCATCAAATTTGAACTCATCAAGCCACCACCTTAAATTAGATAAAAGGAAACGAAGAACTTCCCAGTTGGCATAGTTAAAAAGTCTACTATCCCATAATTTGTGGTAGCCTCTATCCCCGGTGTGAAAGTAAGATTCTTGTGAACTTTGGCCCACATCAAAGCCATTGAGTCCATCAGTAATATTATTACTAGCATGACTATGGACAACATCCATCAAAACATGCAAACCTAGGCTATGGGCCTTATCTATCAGATATTTAAGATCTTCGGGGGTTCCAGATCTACTACTCACAGCAAAGAAGTTTGTTACATGATATCCAAATGATGCATAATAGGAATGCTCCATCACAGCCATCAGCTGGACTGTATTATAGTTATTTTCCCGAATACGTGGCAAAATATCATCTGCGAATTCCCTGTAAGAGTTTATGCGGGGTTCAGAGCTACTCATTCCCACATGAGCTTCGTATATCCGTGGAGCTTTGGGCTTCGGTGGACGGGGATATTGAAACTCATACCTGCAGAACAAACAAGAGGATGCACAAACATCTGAGATAATTTCATCCAAACTTGATCAAGACTGGAGTGAAAAGAACATTGATACCAAGTAGATTACAAAACACATGATAATTTGGACATGGTTAACTTATTTGCAACTGCTACATATAACGAAGTTGATATTTTCCTAGAATATTAAACACAGAACAACAAGTTTCTTGTTTATGATCAGAGAGAAAAAGAAATAAAATATGACTGCATGTGGTGGAACTCGTAATAAAACACATTTGAAATCATTGTTTGTTGATTCGTCAATCATAATTTGAATAAACAATTTTAAATAACTATATTTGATTGGATTTTGACATAATTCACTAGCAATCGAATTTAATTCATTTGATAAGAAATCATACTTCACGTCATATTTGCATTTCATGTATGACTCAAAGATGAAGGTTCATTTATAATTCAACTGAAATAGTCATGTATATTTTGATCCAAACTTTATAACTAATTAATTCAATTAAATAATTTCTTTTGAAATGAGTTCAATTTATTCCTAAAAACAAATAAATTTTCAAAACTTTCAGAAGTTTTTTGCGTAATTTAAAAGTCAGCTAAAATGTGGCATACATTAGAGACCGTTTTAGCATTGATATTTCAAATGCAATGTTTTTTGTTTTTACTGAAGATGACAATTCAACAGACATTTCTACATATGTAAATAATGGGACCTTTCTGAAAGTGGTGGATCCCAGTAGACACCGTCGTAGGGTGCGGCAAATCTGGTAGGATCAACAGTGGCATATTTAATCCAAGCGGGGATGCGATCAACCCAAAATCCATCACTATGTTTGAACCTAAACTTCACTCTTGAATTGTGAGGTATAACTGGGTTTCCATCAGCATCGGGGATCTTAATGCTCCATACGCCAAACTGGTCTTTTTCCATGTGATGGTTGGAACCATCCCATCTATTAAAATCCCCAATAATTTGTGCTTCTCTTCATTGAAAAAATTCAAAATCAGAAAGGAAAAGAAAAGATAGTTAAACTGTGACAAATAAAGTTGACTAACTTGTATCCTTTGAGATAACTTACTGAGCAGCAGGTGCCCACTCACGGTACACAATGCCATCTTCTTCTCTGTTAAATCCAAATTTCAAATAACCTAAGATGTGGGAAATAAAATGATACGGATTAAGGAAACATTATAATAAAGATGTTACTAAAATTAATCCAACAAATCAGTAAGGTGTTTTAATAGAAATCAACCCGGTTGACAGACAAATGACTTTGTTTTCAAGAGGCTGATGTGTCCAAACATAATTGATCATGTAATAATATGATTATCCTAAGTTGACTTGTGCATGCCAGATAATGTAATATGATCATCAAACACAGACACGGCCAAGTACTATTTGAGGAATATTTCATCATTATCGTTTTATCATGGACATATAATTTGCAGTTACGGCCAAAACTTTGGCAGTTGTATAATTTAGTATGCAGTTATATATAAGAAATGAAACAATGTCAATTGTCAACAATTATAATTATAATCACCTTTTGCAAATTCCTCAAGACCTCCTTCATAATCTTCAATGAGCTTTTTCTGATCTAGATACTTCTTCAGTCTATATTTGAAGTGATCTTTGAATGGTTTAAGGGATGAATCAACATCCAAGATGCCTATGTTTTCAAAGTCTTCTTCAACCGATGACACTGTTGACTTATCATCTGTCATAACGGCTACACCCTTGAAACCAGAACTGACCTAATTGTGGGAAAACACACTGACACAACTTATTCAGCATATTTACATATACAGACTATCATTTTTCTTTTAAACATGCAGCAAATCAGTCAGACTATAGTCAAAATGTTTCATATTATTTTCATTAATTTCCTTCAATCATTTGCTAGAGACGAAATTTGTTTGCAGCAGGGATCGAACCCTGAACCTCCTTCTTAATACTCTTCTAGTGTCTTAACAAAAAACAAAATAAAATAAAATTGAGCCAATGGCATATACAAAAGAAATTAAACATTGTAAGATATACCTTGTGATATATTGATCCTCTTGATCCAAAATCGAACACCTTGCATCCATTTGGATTCTGGTAGCCAAGTGCCGCTTGTACCGGCTTTTGCTTGACAATATGCTGCTTATTTCTTGAGGTCTGCCAAATGAAATGGATGAAAGTAAGTCACTATACAGATCCAAATTATAAGCACCAATGTTTGAGTTTTACTATACGTGTTTGTGGCAAGTAAAATTAAGCTCGGAACCTCTTATAATCTAAAAGAAATTAAAAATTACAAAAAAAAAAATAAATACTGAAGAAACATTACGTGGTGAGTGGTGGAGGTAATGTAGAAGGAGGAAGAAATGAGAGGATTAAAAGCGAAAGAGGAAACCATCGGAGCTAGGATCAAAGAAGTTCAGGTTGAAGCAGTGTCGTCCATGAATGAGTGTTGGAGAATGGAATGGAAAGTTTAAGAAGCTATTATTTGATTTGATTTGATTTGATCATGTTTTCGTATGAATTAGAATTGTTAATCATAATCGTCATTTTCAATGCTAGAGTACAAAGAAGGAACAGAGTAAAGTGAAGTACTAGTAAAGGATATTCTTCTCCACGTGAAGAAGTAAGCAAGCAAGCAACGGCGCACGAATCTCCATCTGTTCCAATTGTATACTCCCTCTTCTCCTTCTTCTTCCAGCCGTTCCATTTTTATTTTATTTTATTTTTAACTTTTTGTCTTAACTCTTCGATTAGGAGAATGGACTAAAGAGAGTGTAGTATTAGATTAGAATTTTGTTAGGACAATTTTTTTTTAAAAAAAATCTTAAGAATTTTTAAAGACTTTGCATGATTTTGATTACTTTGATGATTTTAAAAGATTATATAAATTTACAATTTGAACTTCAATGGATTACTCATAGAATTTTAAAGAATTTGAAATGATTTTATGAATTTCAACTAATTTTATGAATTTTAAGAACTCGTTGAAAAAATAATCATAACGCACTCTCTTTCATAAAATCTCAATACAAACTATTTTATTTGTTATTTTATTTTTTTATGGGAGAGCTAGAGAGAGATAGAGAGGAGAAGAGAGAGGGAGAGAGATTGAGAAGGGAGAAAAAGAGAGAGACGGGATGAGCGAGAGAGAGAGAGGAGGGAAACGAGAGAGTGAGAGAGAGGAGAGAGAGAGTAAAATCTTGAAAGAAAAAACAATGAAATCTCATGTTTTTAATGAAAGACTTTTTTATGCTAAAATTTCACTAAAAAATCTCACAAAAACTGATTTATTAAACAATCATTTGAAATTTGAATTATTTTGAATACCACGAGAATTTTTTATAAGTGATAAAGAGTCTTAATTGTATACCACAAGACTTTTTTAAATGACAAAGAGTCTTCATTGAATACCACAATTTTTTTTTTTAAGTTGAAAAAAGTCTTGACTAAATGCCACAAAACTTTTCATGATAAAAAAAAGTCTTTCAAAATCTCTTCCGATCATAATCCAATACAACCCTAAGTATACGAGTGACAATGATATTTTTCTTTTTAAGGAATGTGACAATGAATTTGTATTGGGACATATGTGGGCTTTAATAGTTGTTATGTGGCCTTTGTATTGGGCCTTATGATTTGGATACATAAATTTAGATTTTATTTTTTCACTCTACTAATTTCTCTTGCACCTCCAAATTTTCCAATTTGCCCGCCTTTGGATTATATAAACCAAAATATTTATTTGATATTTCGGATTATATAACCCGAACGGCTTAAAGATTCGGATTACATCTACAAAATACCATGATTCGAAAAAATATAATCTTAAAATATATAATATTAGTTCAGATAATAAAATATAAAACGTGTCAAACTCGATGAAATGAATGAGAATGAAAGTTCAGAGAGAGGTTAGAGTCTCTCTCACTAGAAAACTATGGTCGACTATGTTTCCTTATTCCTGATTATGTATTTAATGTTTTAAAAGTTTAAACATTTTTTTTTTAATACAATTTTTTTTTTTAATTTCATTTTTAGGTCCTTAACCCATGGCACTGAGGCACAAGTTACCATCCCATTTTCATATCTTATATTTCTGCTGGATTCTAACATAAGTTACACATCAGTTACATTAAAAAGGAAAAAATACACATCGGTGTAGAAAAAAGAACATAAGTTACACGTGGTGTGAACAAAAAGGTTCCACTATTTGTGCCTAGCTCGCGCGTGTGGCTGTGGCCAACCTCTTTGTATGCATTTCTGTTTCTGTTATTTGGAGTCATCAAAGATTTTTCGATAAAACTACATGACGACAAGATGGATTAATGGAGTGAGATAGCAATGTACTACATGGTTCAATCATATCCACTTACACTGCCTTTGGAATCTGTCTCTCGTTATAGTGTTCATATGGAAAAGGTCAAAAATCGGCTTGGACAATACTAGTTATATGCTGTTCAATAACAATTATCCCATGATTGAAATTAGTTTTGAGAAACAAGATGAAAAGAGGTTTTTTTTCTTTTTTTCTTTTAAAAAAAGTTTTAATTTTATCATTGATCTTAAATGATTCTTGGCGTTGACCAAAAAAAATTTTTTTTGGCGGGTTTGTTGATTAATTTCTATTTGTTTTTGTATTTACAGGTGATTTAATTTTTGCTTCAAACAAAAAACTTTAAAGTTATTTTGAAAATATTATTTTCAAGTAATTTTTTTCATATAAACTCTTATCATAATCGGAAACAAATTAGTTGAGGTTGCCAAAAATGTTTTCAAAGTTTTGGAAAAGCATGAATCAAGAGCTCATGACTTGAATTAACATCGAGTGTGGACAATATTGAAGAGGCAATTTATATTTAATTTATACATAACAGTAGGTAAAAAAAATTACACACGCAACTAATCAAATTACATCGTGATATCACTTTTTAAGCTATTTCATATTAAATTTTATACATTAGTACAAACCCATCATCATAGCAAACACATACTAAGTGTTTTTGTGGTGATAATGTTGTTTGCAGAACAATAAATTCAAGTGCCAATCTTTGAAGGAAGTTCAACACATGTTCTATTATCTTCAATGTGACATCTTTTTTTGAGTGGAATATAAAATTATATGATAAAGATGAGAATTGGGAGAATATAAAAATATTTGAAGACTATGAATCATATCTTGCTTGTTGTAATTTTACTTGTGTATTGTTGTAATACTTAAGGTTTAGATTATATTTAAGCTCGTAATTTTTGACTTGCATTTTCTCTTTTTTAAGTGGAAGTATATGTGCTATGTTGCGTCATGAATCAAAATGTATTTTAATTTTTACTATTGAGGATAATTGTACATTCTAGTGATTCTAAAAGGAATGCATTTTCAAAAGTTAGAGAAGAGAAGAGAGGTGGTATTTAACAACAAATTTTTAACATCGAGGGATTAATTAGGGTGAGCAAAAAACTCATTTGGGTTGGTCTGATGGTATTGGCTTGGGACTTGAGAGTGTGCTCTTTTTCGAAGTTTCATGTTCGATTTTTTTTCGGTGTCAATTTGGGTAAGATAATTTAGCTTCCTAAAAAAGAAAAAAATTAGGGTGAGCAAAAACATTTGAATTGACCGAACTCGTACTAATTGTGATCAAGTTTGGTGCACTAAAGGGAGTTGCTACGGGTTTTCAAGTCTACGGATGAAAAATAACAAGTAATAAGGGTCCACTCTTTGGTGCATCAAGCGATTTTTATATGGATCTTAAATATGTCGATGGCCAGACTCGATCAAGGTTGGAAGATCATGAATCTTTTTCATCTTATTTTAATTAAGTAGCGAAACTTCACTTCTTTCAAAAAATATATGCAAGCCATTTAAACACAAGACTCAAGATAAATTGTTATGTTGCAAAATCAAACTATGTCTCTGTCATGTCATTGGTGCAATCTCTCGATGATGACCACTGGCAAATTAACTTAGAGTATAATTCATAAAAAGTTTGAAGTCTCTTCGAAGACTTTCGATAAAATTAAAATGATACAAAGAGAAAGTTTAAAACAATTGAAACGATGAGTTAGAGTTATGCACTCTTGGTTTTTTTGGGTGAGCAATTTTACACTGAAACTCTTAACTAGTTCTTTTATCATAGTTTATAAACCACATTGATGTATTTTTATATTCAAGGACAAAAATAGGTAGATCATAGAGTAATTTATAGATTTTTTTAGTCGATTTTAATTGTTTAGCAACTAATTCATGAAAAAGTGATAATTTATGGACATAATTGTCTGTATTCATTTTCATATTATGGTCTTAAAAAGTTGTAAGATTCTTCAATCTTTTCCTTTCACACATTCCCTTCTAGACATTACTAGGTAGTTCGTCTTTGTATTTTTTTGTTTGAAAGGGAATACCCCAAACAAAAAAAAATAAAATTGGGTCTGCGTTTGAATTATGAAGCAGCTTCGAAATAATCGAAACAAAATTTTCCGTAAAAAATAAAGTACTTAGTACTGTCTTTTAAAAAATAAAAATACTAATGTAAAATAGAGATTAGAGAAATTAAAACGTTTAGATTTTTCTTACATTGTAATTGGTGCGTTCATTTTGTTTTCAACAGCTGAAATGGTTGCAAACCATATAATTTCAGTAGGGCACACGTTTCAAGGGGTTTAGCTTGCGTGTCACGTTAGCAACGGTTCACCGTGCCCTCTAACAAATCACTCTGACCATATTTTTTTGGGAAGAAAACGCCGAAATCCGGATAAGGAAACACGAGTGCGTGACGTCCTCAGATAAATTTATTATTTTTTCAACTTAATCCAAACTCTTTTTATTTTTTTAAATGAATAATACAAACTCTTATCTACTACAATAGTTTTTGTTTTTGTTTTGATCAACCTACACTTGTACTCTATGTTTAGTATATTCAGAGAATTTGATGTTCAAATATCGACCCTCACACCTTTGTTTTGTTTTGATCAACCTAAATTTATAATGTAAGTTTAGAAAATTTGATGTTTAAACATTGACCCTCACAAATTATGTTTTAATACCAATTGAGTTCGAGTCATGAGACATTATAATATCTCTTTTTATCGCCATCCAATATTATTATTTTTTATGAAATATTTGTTTCTTTTGAGGATGACGAAATACTATTGACTGACTTTAATGGTGGTGGATTGACGGTTCAAAAACAACATTTCACACTCACAAATCAAAATATTTAGAGTCACCATATCAATTAATATTTTAATTTACATGATAATTTAAAATGTTTTGATCGGTTTTGCATGCAAAGTTATTTTGAACTGTCAACACATCCTATTAAACTTTATGGTGTCTTCCTAATGGTCTGTCTATGGACAATGTTTATTATTTTAGTTTGGTCGTTAGCAAATTTTTTAGTTTTTTTTAATCTCACAATCAATTTTCAAATTAAATTGGATAAATTATGAGTGTATAAAACTTGGTCCTTTCTTACAATTCACCCCGGTCTAAACGCAATGGCCGAGGTCCGATTCAACCAAAAGAAAATCAGGGACAATTTTTTGTTAGATAAAACATATACATGACTAAAATGACCAGATCGGGTTACTTGTCTCAATTTAATGTGAGGACAATGTTTCTTTTTTATATAGCATATACATTTCACGACTCTTTCACTTATAAGATACTCACTTTCTATTTCGAACCTCAACATAGGGTTCATTTCACACATCGCCGCTCCTCGCCTCCTTTGACTCAAACTCATGTTGTCGCTTCTCCAACCCAACCTCACATCGTCGCAAACCATTGTTTTTTTTTTTTTTTGAGGAGAAGGCTTTGAGGGAATTTATATTAGTTGGAAGCCTTCAAATGAAGGACGAGTTATGCTCAATATTGGCGGAAGGGTCTCAGAAAATGATGACGTATATAGGTGTGAGTGCTTTATTAGAGGAAGTATTAAGAGTGGCTCAATGGTTTTGTGAAGCGTCTGGGTAGTTGTATGTATTGCTTTGGTGGCAGAGTTTTATGGAATTTGTTTTAAGCTTTACATTGTGCTTGGAAGCTGGGGGTTTCGATTAGTGAAACTTAAGGTTGATTTGTGTGTAGTGTGATATCATGTTAGGTAAAAAGTAATGATTAAAAATGACGATGTTTTTTTTTTTTTTTTAAACTAAAAGTCAAACAAATTTTCTAGAGTGAATAAAAGAAAAAGTTGATGTATTTATGTGACAAAAAAATATATTTAACAAAGGAAAAAGAGGATAATTCATTCCAGCTCATGACGTGGTCATCCGTAGTATCATAAAGGGATTTTTTGGCGTTCTTGAATTGCCGAATTTAGTTGTATATTATTTAATAAATAGAAAGAAGATATAAAAAATAGAAATTAATAAAAGACATTTAAAAAAATCACAAAATTAATAAATAGATAAAAGATATAAAAAGCAGAAATTAATAAAAGACATTTAAAAAATTTAAAAAAAAAACGAAAAATAAGGAAAAAAGAAGAAGAGAAACGATAATTTTAAAAAAGAAAAAAGAAAATAGGAGAGGACTCGAAAAAAGGGGAGTGTGTGTGTGTTATTTATATACGAGGCGATAAGACTCGCGATTATCGCACGAAATTGTTTTGTCAATTTCTTAATCTCTATCCATTTCTTCTTCTTCTCCACCGTCCTCATCTTTTCTCTCTACCATTACCATGGATCCATACAAGGTATACAACAATACTTGAATTTCATCAATCTTTTTTCATTGCTTTCTGTCTCTGATTTTATGATTCATTCATTCAATCTATTTGTTTTTTTCATTCCGTAGTTTTTTTTATTTATTGAAGCAAAAAACATCTATCAATTTGTTTTTCTGGCTCGTTCAAGTGTTGATTATGTTAATTTCGTTACAGCACCGTCCATCCAGCGCTTACAATTCTCCTTTCTGGACTACAAATTCCGGTGCACCTGTTTGGAACAACAACTCATCCCTAACCGTTGGATCTAGAGGTATATCTAATTAATCATCTTTCATTTAATCCTTTTTTTTTTAATCTTATTTGATGAAATTGTTTAACTATATCTTTAAATTATTCTTTTAACATAATTTGATTTCTTGCCAGCAAAGTTTAAGCACTGTTAAATTATATGAATTCACGGCTCTTTGATTTCCCAGTTTAATGTTATGACATCCATGCATGTGATTAAGGCGCTTCAAGCACTTGTCAATATATGCGCTTATAGTATAAGGCCATGTTTTGATAAACAACTTATCAAGTACTTATTATATAAGTTTTTGTGTGTAAGTTATTTTTATGATAATAAAAGATGAAATTAAATTAAATGGCTTATAGAATATTACAGTGTCGTTTGATCCATGTAGCCGACCACACGTAGTGGGATAAGGCTCGATTGTTGTGTAAGTTATAGGTTGTTTTCATAAACTATAATAATGGAGAGTTTATGAAAATAAGCTGAAAATAGCTGATGGACATGTTATCAGCTGTTTTCATAAGTTCTCCTAAAAAGTATCACATGTACGATAATCTCAACTACGCCTATACAAACAGGCCTAACTGTTTTTGATATAACTGAAGCTATAATGGGAGAAAACTCTTTTTATAAACTTTGTATAAGCTATTTTTATGTTATTATGAGCAGCTTATGGAAATAAGCTAAAACCCAGTTATGACATATCATAACTTTTTTGTAAGCTCTTACAAAAACTTAGACTAGTGTTTATATCATAAAAAGTCCAAGTAAACCCTCCCAATTGCTCCATGTGCGCGCTAAAGTGCTGTATGGTCCAATTTTTATATAAAACCACACCACATTTAGTTGAGTATTGGGGACTTTGGTTTTCGTAATTAGCTATCACCCTTGGTAATTACAACTTGGCGAATATTCTCCATCTTCATCTGTCTGTTGTAAAGTTCAGGGTTAATTTGGATAAGTAATAAAGTATTATGTAAGCAGAAATTTTATATTATTTTACCCCTTTTGGCAGGTCCAATTCTCTTGGAAGATTATCATCTCGTGGAAAAGCTTGCCCAATTTGATAGGGAACGGATCCCAGAACGTGTTGTCCATGCCAGAGGAGCAAGTGCAAAGGGTTTCTTTGAAGTCACCCATGATATTTCGCACCTGACTTGTGCAGATTTCCTACGAGCTCCTGGAGTTCAGACACCCGTCATTGTGCGTTTCTCTACTGTCATTCATGAACGTGGCAGCCCTGAAACCTTGAGAGACCCTCGAGGTTTTGCTGTGAAATTTTACACCAGAGAGGTAGAAATTAATGAATATATAGCATCATTTTATATCTCCACATCTTTTAGTGACTAAATACAGTTACTGTAGCAGTTCAAATTTTGTTCACCTTTCGTTTTAAGCAATTCCAGTTTAGTTGGTAAAATGCTGATAATAGTTTCAGCACGATCATACAAGCAAGAGATGCATAATGTGATTTAACCCCAAATGTAGCATTTAATTAAACAATTTGGTCTAGGGATTTTGTTATTCGATTACCTGAAAAAACTGAAGACAACACATGCATTGTTGGTTTGAGTCCTGCATTGTCTAAACCCTTTGTACTTTGAAATTTCAAACTAGAGATAAAGATTATGTAGCATAATTAAAAATTATCTTCCAGTGACTAAATATAATTACAGTATTCGTTTAAAATTGTCATCATATTTATGAAAGTAGTTGCAGTTGTAACCAGGATGCTAGTGTATTTGCTTAAATGCTGACAATAATTGTTTTAAAAGAGGTGATATGGAACAGTTGGAGTCTTGTATCATAAATTATTCTTATCTTTACCTTCTGAACACAGGGTAACTTTGACCTTGTTGGGAACAACTTTCCTGTCTTCTTCGTTCATGATGGGATGAACTTTCCAGATATGGTCCATGCTCTTAAACCCAACCCCAAGTCCCACATCCAGGAGAATTGGAGAATCCTTGACTTCTTTTCTCACTTTCCAGAAAGCCTTCACATGTTCTCCTTCCTATTTGATGATGTGGGTGTCCCACAAGATTACAGGCACATGGATGGTTTTGGAGTTAACACATATTCCTTGATCAACAAGGCTGGGAAAGCAGTGTACGTGAAATTTCACTGGAAGCCCACATGTGGTGTGAAGTGTCTGTTGGAGGAAGAGGCCATTAAGGTGGGAGGATCCAACCACAGCCATGCTACTCAAGACCTGTATGATTCAATTGCTGCTGGTAACTATCCTGAGTGGAAACTGTTTGTTCAAACAATAGATCCTGCTCACGAAGACAAATTTGATTTTGACCCACTTGATGTAACTAAGACATGGCCTGAGGACATTATACCCCTTCAGCCCGTAGGTCGCCTGGTCTTGAACAAGAACATAGACAATTTCTTTGCTGAGAATGAACAACTTGCATTTTGTCCTGCCATTATTGTGCCTGGTGTATATTACTCAGACGATAAGATGCTTCAAACCAGGATTTTCTCTTATGCTGATTCACAGAGGCACAGACTTGGTCCAAACTATCTGCAACTTCCTGCTAATGCTCCCAAGTGTGCTCACCACAACAATCACCATGAGGGTGCAATGAATTTCATTCACAGGGATGAAGAGGTAATTTAATGTTTTATTTGTCTATCAATATTCTGCTTTTTCATCTTAAGTGCAAGAAGCTGATTGCCATGATAACTCTGAATGTGATATTGCATCTTATTCTTTAGTTATATCATTCCAGTCTTTTTCTCATGACTTGAGCTCTGCCATTTTACAGGTCAATTACTTCCCTTCAAGGCATGATCCTGTTCGTCATGCAGAAAGGGTTCCCATTCCTACTGCTAATCTCTCTGCATGCCGTGAAAAGGTTAGTTTCGATAAATTCCTTAATATGAAAATACAAGACGTGTTGTGAACTTGTGAGTGAATCCATCAGCTGTGATTTTTACAATAGATTGCATTACCTTATTTAAATTTTTGTTTGTCTAAGAAACCACACATTTTAGAAACAGAACCAGAATTTGTGAAATATTCTTACATGAGAACATTAGAAAATCTATGATCTTTTGGTGGATACAGTATGAAAGTTGTTCTGACAAAGAAGCAGAGAAATAGGACCACTACCTTGGTTAAATATTAAGTTGGTGCAAATTAATTTGAAGGTTAGGTAGCACTTATTTTTAGCAGTACTTTTGCATTGAATAAATTGATTATTATTGCTTTATAAAATTAATGACAAGAGTGAGGATCAATTAAATAGCGCTAGTAAAGCTGTTGAAACAATACCTGTATTAGGGAAGAATGTATGAACAATTTTACTTCTTAATGCAGTGCAATATTCCGAAGCAGAACAACTTCAAGCAGCCTGGAGAGCGATACCGATCTTGGGCACCCGACAGGTTCCTGTTACAAAATACTGATATGATCAACATGAATTGTGTTTGGTGATGTCTAATATTTGGTTTTCTTTGCCTTAATCTTTTCAGGCAAGATAGATTTCTCCGCAGATGGGTGGATGCTTTATCCGACCCACGCGTCACCCATGAAATCCGCAGCATCTGGATCTCATACTGGTCTCAGGTGAGATTTAGACATGCTAATTTATCAAACTAGAAACTTTAGAGCAGTCAAGTGTAAATGCATCCGTACTTATTTGCTCATATGCTCTTTGCTGGTTTTGCTATGCAGGCTGATCGTTCTCTTGGACAAAAGATAGCATCTCATCTGAACATGAGGCCTAGCATTTAAGGTTGTTGCCAAACATTGAATTATCGCCGGAGTTGCAGATGTTGAAAGTGTATGATAAAGGATGTTTGTTTGGATAATTTAAAGGACTTTTATTTTTCTTGCAATATTATATCGTGAATGTATACAATAAACTCCATGTACGTGACTCGTTGAGCTGTTACAATAAATGTCGTTTGTATGTGTTAGTATTTATTTAGCTTCTTGAGCTCTTTTCTTGCTGCTGCTGTTGAAGTTTGAACTGTTGTTTAATCGCTGTAAACCAAATTGCTGTTGTTTAATTGCTTACTGTAAACCAAATTGATTGCGCTGATAAGCGTTATTTGGTTAGGAGGAAAGTAATGACTACATCTGATGTTTATATTAGGAGGAAAGTAAGAACTACATCTGACGTTTTTGGCATCTCCTGCAAGTTGCTAGCATTACTTGTTCAAAGCAACGATCAATATGTTGTCGGGTAATCCTGGTAATGTTAAAGGATTTTAGAAGTCTGTTTGTTTCTATGTCCGAAACACTTCAATTGCACATCCAAAATAAAGCTACAAGCAATCGTACATCTGCATTATTTCCACCGTTCTTTCAAACATTAACTAAACTATTTTGTCGTTGAACGTGTTACCCTTTAGAAATAGCTAGAAGATAAGTTATACTAAAAACCCTGTACTAAAAGATAAAGTGTTTGCATAGAAAGTATAAATGCTATGGTGCAATTCAACATTGGGGATGAAATGTTTGCATGGAAGTACTTAGATCTGGTTTGTGACTGACCCTATCCAATTTCTACTTCCAACAAATATTGCTACGCTACTCCCACTAAGCATTTTGTTCTCTCCTAATACATTTGACAGCAGTGTTTTGAAATAGTTCAATAAACTTGATGGTTCCATAAAGACACTTCACAACAACTTCAACATCGCACTCAATAACCAAATCGTTCAGCTGCTGATCTAGAGCCATTGCAAATGTTGGTGTGATAGCCAGTTTATCAAGTTTGTTTGCTCATTCTTGTCAGCAGTGTGTCCACTATCAAAAGCATCCACACTAATTTTATCATTTCTGCTGTTGGAGGTTCCCATCTAAGTTGATATGTAGCAGAGTTTTTGTTTTTTATATTGGTCATGGTTGCTTGCATGGTTGTATTATACTATTATTCAATGAACACAGAAGCTGATCCCGCCACCTGAATTGGGTTTAATTTTGTATTGTTGAAGACAACTTTGATACCAAGCACCATTCCGAATCTGCAATCTTTAAATAATGTTGATAGATAATATTGGAATCAATAATGATATGATGGTTAAACAACAGAATCCCTAGATTTATTAGCTGATCATACTAAAAACTTCAAACGCCTAAACCTAAACCTATTTCCAAACTTCATGTTGAAATCGATACATAAAATATGTAAAACATTTGATTTTAAATATGACTGCGAAAGGACTATAACTATTATTGCAAATATGGCATTTTATGTATGCCTTAGTTTGGTTGATGAAAGGCCAGGATAGGTGGCCATGGGTTCACGGAAGCACGCCAAGGGCGGCCTAACGTATCTAGGCAGTGAAGACACTAAGTACCTGTTTGTTATGGGCGGTGGGATAGACGTGTGTGGTGAGGTGAAAACAACCTTGGGACACAAGATTTAGAGAATGAACACGGAACCAAATTGTGCCACGACGATTTTGTCCAATCCATTGTGATATTAAAGATGTACTAAGATTTAGCCGCGCCGATAAATCCTACCAACTCTATTATTACTCATGCAACTTTTTTATGTACCCTTTATCTATTCTGTTCTATTACAAAATTAAAATAAAAATAAAAATTCCGTTCCGTTTATGATTTGAAAGCGAATAGGTTTTTTTTTTTAAATAACCAACGTTAGTAAGTAGGTATTAGATTTAGTTATATCAAGAACAAGTTAGGATGGACTAACTATAGATTTTGTACATGATATTTTGAGAGTTTTGGCCTAATCTCCTCCTTTGTTCTCTTTCTTTTTATATATATTTTGGGGTGGTTTAGCTCTTTGCTACCTACTTTTTTATCACAAAAAAAGTTGGTAATAGAATAATATTTTTCTCCTTAATTTGAATTTGAATCCAAGATCTCAAACTCATTTAATCTTTAGTTCAAACCAGTTGAACTACTCAACCCCGTTGAAGGCAATATGTTGTTAACAATCTAAATAATTAAGCAATTTTTTATTTTATTTTATAGTATTAAATAAAATCTCTGAAATTTGCTTAAATTTTTTCGTTTTCGTTTTCCCTTTCTTACCACCTCCCTTTTCCACCCATTCTGTTTTGTATGATATACCAACCTCTCATAAATTACACTGACATTCCTTCCCATCTATTTTGTTAAAAAGAGGGGCGCGTTTAAAATTTAAACATATCTTATTAGAGGTGAGTACAATTTCTTCAACAAACAAAGTGACGAGAGTTTGTTTTAAAAATGAAAAGGAGAATAGCTGTGGTTTAAGTATGATTTCTCTAATTATAAAAATATAAAATTCTAGAAAAGTGGGTTACGAAATTTTTAATTTTTTGAATCGTTCTCAATGAAACAACTTTTTTATTTACCTCCTTAATCTATCGCAAGTTGTTGTTTGGTTTACTTTTATTTTTTCATTGTATTCAAACTAATCTCGATACATCGAGAAGGATGGTCAGATTTGAGAGCAATCTTCAAAAAAGTCGATGTGATATATGGAGACACTTCAACGCTCAAGTTGGTGAAAGAGTAAAAAGTGAAAGGTAAGAGTTATAACGTATGTGTATTTTGTGTTGTTTTGAATGGATATTTATATACGGTGGAGGAAACCGATGAAAAAATTATGTGCAACTATTACAGACGTTGACCCTCAACGACTCTTTGAAATGAAGAGGTCATTGAGTTAAATAAACTTTGGTCTGAAATCAGATACAAGTTGATCTCGGCCGCGAGTCTTATATCAAAGTGGGCCTTTAAATTCAGTTTGGGCCACAAAATTATATTGATTTAATTTACAGAAATTTAACAGTTTTATGTTTTTTTTTTTTTGAGGGAACAATTTTATGTTATTAACTTGTATGTATGAATTTGTTTGCAATTTATCTTTTTCGTTTGCGATGTTGAATTTGTGTTTGATTATGATTTACTCTATCAATTTAAACGAACGAATATTGTTTATTTATGTCGATTTTTTTTGTTGTATCAACCAAGAAAAACACAACTAATTGTAACATTCGGCTGTTACCTAGCCATGCAGCAAAACTATACAAGTTACCCAGAAACATAGTAACTTGCCCTGAATGCCGTATACAACCAAAACCAAACACTATTAATTATTATTAACTGATTATAAATGTTAGAATTCATTATCAATTGATTCATTTCAACGTCATCTTTCCAGCATAAGGATAGAGAGACATAGTAGCTTTTTAAATTTTGATATTGAGGATTCGTGAGTTGCCGTATGAGACCGAATATTGTCCTTATCAGATTTGTGGTGGAAAGTGAATCTCCTTCGTTAATGGCTTCATCACTCTCTGCATCTCTTTGGCGTCAAATTGATTAATCAATTAATTAACAACTCATATTTGGTTGAGATTGATTCTTATTCTAACATTTTTAACAAATGGATTGGGAATCTCGGGGCGAGTTTGCTTGCAACTTTTTATTCATAATAAATAAATAACGGACACACTGACACGAGACAAGACTAATTGAAAATAACCGCCACTACTTTATTTCATATTTTTGGTTGTTTTAATTTATTTTTACTTATTTGCCTTTCAATTTCTTAATTTAATTTTGAGATTCAAGTTAGTTGAGTAGATTTAATATTAAACATGTTATTTTTCCCTTGAATTTTATACCATAACTTTTTTATTAACCGGCTCCTATCTTTATGGATTCAACTTTAAAGTCATGAAACATGCTTTGATTTCGATAAGCTTTCGGAGCTCAACTACATAATAAGCTTTAGTCCTTAAATTTTCTTACATTACTTTTAAAAATTTTAAGTTAACTCATGTGCATTATTCGATCTTTTCTCAACAATTATGTATATAATTTTATAAGAATCTCTTAAAAAATAGTTTTTAATAAAACATGAATAAAGTATGAATTTTTATATTTTTGAAGCTTAAAAATTAATATTCAATTTATATCTTGTTAAAAAATTTGGAAGTATTCTTATAATATTCTAAACTTTTTTGCAAAAATTCATTAAAAAATATGAATGCTACACATGACCTAATTTAGAAGCAAGGTCGCATGAAGAGTTCTCAGACTTCAAATTTTTTGAGGGAATAAAAATCATTTTTTTTTAAAGGTGACTAAAACAAAAAGTTGAAATATTTACAGAGACGAAAAACATATTTGACACTAAATTTGAAAACAGAATATATTTGGGGTAAAATGAGGTTGAATTAGTTTTTTTATATTTAATTAAATTTCAAAATTACAAAAACAAGTTATATAATTCTTGTTTTGTTTCAACACTAACACACCTAAACTAGTGACCGACCACTATAGCCACCTATATATTGATCACCATTTTGACCGTTACGACCAATTATGATCACTCAAACCACCACGAAGAACATTGCTGACCATTACTCTAGTCGCATCCAACCACCATTTTGACCTCATTCCAATTGACACCTCCGATTGTTGTGGCTACCTGATCGCTTGTCGCCCTTCCAACTAGTTCGACCAACTTATTTGTAGATTACCTCCGATCACCACTGATCGTTGTACATTGGTCTGTTAATAACCACTTTGATATCCTCATACATTTTATATTTATATTTTATAAAAAATAATCTTTAAGAAATATATATTTTTAAGACTTTGTGTTTCAACGGAGGTAAGATGATCCTTTAATTATAGAAATCACGAGTATATTTAAAAAATATTTCTTTCAATAGTCAAATACCAACATTCTAATTTTAGTGTTCGAGTTAAACGCTTCAACCGCTAAAATTGTAGATGCAAGGAATTGATTTCATATATAATATCCAAACAAATTGTTTTTGGTGGCCCTAAACAAATTAGGGCGCTGTGCGGTAGAATCTTGCTCAGGACCATCAGTGCAAGCCAACTACAAGAACATATGCTTATCAACGATTTGAGTTAACCTACTTTTATATTAAAAAAGGTAATTAATTAATTTTTTTGATAGATAAATGTCGGTTTCACTCCGACGCAATTTTCTGTCAATTATGCATGCACTATTAAAATAAGCAATACGTAACCCTGCATATACTAGTACTTTTTAATAAATATTTATTGGTTTAAAAGAACATAAATTGTATATTGAATATATATGATTTTTTTAAAATAAAATATTGTAAAAAAGCTGAGATCATTGTACATCTGGTGATTTGAATTGTTTCTCTCAAGTTTTTGTTTCGACTTGTAGTTCAAGAATGAGTCAATGCGTAAAGGCTAAGCCCCCACCACCCCCTCATGTCATATACATTGACATTATTATGAAAATGTTAGTTATTACGATTTGAATAATGAGAAAGAGAGGAACTTATGTGAATAAATTTTAATTTTTGATGATGAATTATTAATGAAATGAATATCTTATACTAATGTCAAATATAAAGTTAGATATTTTGTCATTACCCTAAAAAAAAGAAGATATTTTGTCATTAAAACAATAAATTATTTTTAGATATTGGCTTAATTTGGATTTACACCGCTCTTGAATCTAAGCTACATTCTCTCCAGCATTGTAAGGTATAGCTATAAGTTACAACCTTTTATTTTATTTTATCTTAATTATCTTATCTCCAAGTTAGCACCACCTCATTTTAGTCATAAGTCATAACCCACAACATACACACAAATACTATATATTATATTTAATATTGATAATTAAGTAGTTTGGTTCCTCTAAAAAAAATCAAATAGTTTCGTTAGTATTATATTTATATATAATCTAAATGCTACGTAATCATTTCAGGCACCATTGTATATTCACATTTACAAGTTGATCGATTTGTATATTTTAGAAATATTTTGAAGTCGTACTTTTATTGGTCAATTAGCATAGAATAACTGAAAGTTTTCAACATACTATATATTATAGTATAAAAAAAAATGAAATTAGTCTCGTAAGAGTAGCTCAGTTGGTAGCTATCAAGAACAATATTTACAGGACTGGGGTTCAAACCCCGGATTTTTCACTTTAAAAAAGTGTGTAATCTAATCACTAGACTATTGAACAAAAAAAATATGAAATTAAACGTTACAAAATGAATGATAATTAGTTAAAATTAATGGTGTATATCTTAAAAAATATATTATATATGACTTTATATAAATATTTCTACACACAATCATTTGCATAATATATTATACTATAAATATATAATTAGTAAACTTTGTAAGTTCTAATTCATAATCCATTTTAGGTTGAAATTTATTTAAACCTACTTAATTTAAAAATAAAGTGACTTTGAAAGATTCTTATTATCCAATCAAATAATTAATTAACCTCGTGGAAAGAAAACCCAAAAAGTTAATCTCTTAAAAGCGAAAAACACATTCAAATTAAAAACACACTTAAATCAACAATGGTTTAAGGCAAGAGTGTAGTAATACACGTAAATTAAAAAATATAGTTAATTTTGCATGAAAAAGAAAAGCAATAATGAAATCTCTTTCTTTCTCGTCTCTTATCTTTAAACCCTAGCCATTAGCATTTTTTATTTCTTATTTATCGAAGATGGGTGATTTAGGGTTAATTTTGACCTAAAATCATCATTCCGAATGGTTTTTATTTCCCTTATTTTTTTAGTCAAATAAGTGATTTCGACAACTTATTTCGTCGTCTTTGCACGACTCTTTTTGTTTTAATTTTCGTCTTTGTGTGGTTTGTTTGTTGATTTCCTGTCTTAGTGCGGCGTTTATTTAATTCGGGTTGAAATCTTAGCTTTTTGAAAGTGCATATCTATAATCAATGATTTTGACGTCGTTAACGTTGAAGATTCGGAGACATGAATACTTCAAAGACTTGAATGTAGTCATATTTGTAGACATAGATACTTTGCCGTTTTATGCTGTTAATATGGATGTTGAGAGTTTGTTCGCAGATTAATCATTTTTGTTTTTAGCGACTTTGAATTTGAACTGTATCGATGTACTCTATCGATTTGAATGAATGAATATCGTATTTTTTGTAAAAAACATTAATGAATTATTTACAAAAATACCCTTCATTAAAGAGAAACTAAAAAATTTGGAAGAGAGAAAATAATATACCGTAAATGATATGATAGGAAAATATACATTAATGTTTTGTTAATATTGCAAATAATTTATAATTTAAAACACCCTAACAAAACTTATAATATAAGACAATTTTTATTTGGCTTAAATGCAGTTTTACCCCTATTTTGACAAAGTTGAAATTTTAACCCCATTATTTTAGAATTTGGAATTTTAGCCCCTATTTTGTATTTTTGAGGATTTTACCTCAACCCTATTTGGACTCATTTTTGCTCATGTGATACTTATGTGGATATACAATATTATTTTACTAATTAATATTCACCTAGTTATTTAACATTAAATAATTTTTTTTTAAATTAAAATATTTTGAATAAAAAGTACATGGGAATTTGCGAAAAAAATAATATTATCAATAAAACAAACAAAAATACTAGAAAAAACTAATAAATTCAATAAGTTGTAATTTTGTAGGAACTAAAATTATGTTTAACCTTAATGCTTAATGATTTGTGATTATTTTAAGAATGAAATTATTGGATAGAGAGAAAGTAATTTAATTTAACTTAATTTAAAATCATTAAATAATTATTGTTTTGTAAAAAATAAACTTTATATATTAAAAAAAGAGGGATTGCATAAATATTGCAAACTGGTGTGATGGTACAATTTCATCATTAATGGATGCAATTCTTCTATTTTAGAAAGTCAGATGGTAGAGTTTCTGTATTTTTGCTGAACCAAAAAAAGAAGAAGAGGGATTACATAGATTTTAGTGGGAAAAAGAGAGGAATGGTTATAAAAACAGAGAGGAATCGACAAATTGCATAATAAAGTGTATATCGTGGCAAACGTCATCAAGTTGGAAGGATTCTGATTCCGGCAAAGCAAATAGTTAATTAATTAAAATTAATTTAGTGTGAAAATGAAGATAAAAAAATGTTAAAAACAATGACATATGCATCGAGAATGTGAGAGTGAAAGCATGATGAATCATATTCTATTTTAAGCATACATATATTTGTGAGAGTGTGTCGAGTTAAACTAAATTTAACTCAGCAATTTAGTTTGACTTTAATAGAGACGAGTTAGCGGGTTTTAAGGGTGATGTATTGTGGGGTCTTTGAATCCTCATTAGTATCTTCTCCTTTTCTCTTTCTCTATTTGGAATCATCTCCTCTCTCTGCTCTTTCCTCCTTGTCTCTCTCTGGGGGGCTACCATTGCAACAATATCAAGGTTTGGTCCATCTTTTGTAACAACTTACAATGTTTTTTTTGTTTCTTACTATATATCAATATCAATATGAACTGGACAAGGAACAAACATTATAAAACAATAGTACAGTACTGTTTTAACCAAGGAAATCAAATTAATAAAAATAAAATACATGGTTGGGTATCTCCGAGAATCTTTACATTCGTTACTGTTCTTTTCTTATATATATGCTATATGCTTCCTTTCATTTTTCATTTACTGGAGAATCTTTCACTCAAGTGCAAGTGCAAGTGTATATTTCATGGAAGAGAATCTTTTTATGAGTATGGCTACTATACTTTTTCTGGTTCAACTTTCTTCTCACTTTTTGCTTCAGTGGATTTAGACTTTCCTTTTTTGAATAAATTCTCTTTATGTTTAAAGGACTGAAAAGATTTGTGTCACTTTTTACAACTTGTCCTATTTTGACTATATAGAATGAATGAGTTAATGTAATCATCATCATTTTGTTATTCCTTTTTTCATATTATTCGTTGTCAAGATTTGTTCTCTTATGATAGAATAGATAGATATCATTAGTTATTATTGTATATACTGACATCATAATTAACAACTTTGGACAGAAAAATTCTCACATCTTATGACAAAAGAACAAGGTTTTTTCAGATCTGTTTGGTAGCTGAAACATTTATTGATTCTTAGTAACAACCTAGTTTTGTTTTGGTTTGGCTTGTGGAGAAAGAAGTAGAAGAAGCATACCCATCATGGGAGATGGTGCTGCAGTGACATCATCTGCAACCATGATGGAAGCTCCACCACAAGATGAAAATTCAATGGATTTTGATTACATGAGTGAACTTTTGTTAGATGGTTGTTGGTTGGAAGCTTCTGCTGATGGATCTGAGTTCTTGCTGCAAACTTCTCCTTTTTCCAATCCAATCTTTGACCCTTCATTCTCTTGGCCTGCCTTGGAGAACAACGAGCAACCTGGCAATGATGTTCGGCACGAGTCTCAAGATGCTCCTCTTGGTACGGAACAGGAAAGCCGGATTATAGTTAATAATGCTGGTAGTAACGACCTGCAGCAGTGTGAGTTTAAGACTCATTTGGGTGAAGGGGTTAGTAGGTTGTGGATTCCACCGACGCCTAATCCAGGTCCTGGTGGATCTTCCATAATAGAGAAGCTGATAAGGGCCCTCAAGTGGATCAAAGATTTCAACAGGAACAAAGATATGCTTATACAAATATGGGTGCCTGTTAATAGAGGGGATGATAGGCCAATTCTGAGAGCTAATGATCTTCCTTTTTCACTTGAATCAAGGTCTTTAAACCTTGCAAAGTACCGAGAAATCTCTGTGAGATATCAGTTTTCTGCAGAGGTGGAGGACTCAAAGGAGTTGGTGGCGGGTTTGCCTGGTCGAGTTTATAGGGATAAGATTCCTGAGTGGACACCTGACGTTCGATTCTTCAGGAGTGATGAGTATCCACGAGTTGACCATGCTCAAGAGTGTGATGTGCACGGAACATTAGCAGTTCCGGTGTTTGAACAAGGGAGCAGGACATGTTTGGGAGTTATTGAAGTGGTGATGACGACACAGCAGAGCAACTATGGCCGTGAACTTGAGACTGTTTGCAGAGCGCTAGAGGTTTTTCTCCTTGCTTGTTTAAATAGAGTTTTTGTTTGTTTGGTGTCATTTTTTCCAACACACAAGGATGTATGTAACCCAAAAGAACTTGAAACAAAGAACTTCTGGTTTTAGAACAGTGAATTTAAGGTTGCAGTCAACTTGCTAATTGTTGTTTCTAAAGAGATAAACTACACTTTTACATATTGAATTGCTCGTTCTTTCCCTCTTATGATTGAATTGCTCCTTGTTACACATTTCAATATAAATGCTTATGGCGACAAATGTTTTAACATGCCATATATGTAAAGCTCATAAAAAGTCGGAACTCATTAATACTAGTTTAATGATCTGGGGAAAGTTGTTAACTTGCAGGTTGTTGATCTCAGCAGCTCTGGACATTCAAGTCTTCAGAATGTGAAGGTACATAGAAAATCATCTCTGTGGAAGATTTTAACGAACTCATAAAATTCTCAATTTCCTCAACAAACTGGTTATATTTTGGCAGGCATGCGACAAGTCCTATGAAACCTCACTACCCGAGATTCAAGAGGTTTTGAGATCTGCATGTGAAATGCACAAATTGCCTTTAGCTCAGACGTGGGTCTCTTGCATCCAACAGGGAAAAGATGGCTGCCGGCACTCTGATGATAATTACACACACTGTATATCTCCGGTGGAGTATGCTTGTTATGTTGGTGATTCCTCGGTCAGGTTTTTTCATGAGGCTTGCATGGAACATCACTTGTTAATAGGTCAAGGTGTTGCCGGGGGTGCTTTTATGACAAATCAACCGTGCTTCTCAACCGACATAACTTCTTTAAGCAAGACAGACTATCCACTGTCTCATCATGCTAGGTTGTTTGGATTGCGTGCTGCAGTTGCCATTCGACTCCGAAGCATTTATAGTATCTCAGACGACTATGTTCTTGAATTCTTCTTGCCTGTAGATTGCAATGACAGTGAAGAACAGAAAAAGATGCTCACATCATTGTCCATGATTATTCAAAGGGTTTGCCGCAGCTTGCGAGTTATAACAGATAAGGAATTGGAAAAAAATAACTTATCATCTAATGAAGTGATGGCCGTTGCTGATATTGGATTTGCTACAGATGCAATTCAGGCGGAACTCCAACACAAGAGGATGGCTGTCTCATTGGATGGCGAAGAAAAGTTTAATGAAACAATGTCTAGAAAGTTCTCGGAACAAAGGCGGCAACAAGAAAGTCTTACTTTAAGAGGAGATGTTGACTGTGGTAGGGAGTGTTCTCCTTCTGTTGAGGGTAACTTCTTGTCAAGTTTGGGAGTAAATAGAACAGGAGAGAAAAGACGGGCCAAGGCAGAGAAAACTATCACTCTTCAAGTCCTTAGACAATATTTCGCTGGAAGTCTAAAAGACGCTGCGAAGAATATTGGCGGTAAGCCTTACACACAAGCATTCTATCTTAGATTTTTGTTTGCAAACACCATGGTTCCACTATATTGTTTAGTTGTACTGAACATATAGGCAAAATACATCATATTGCCCTTTACGGTGTTCGATTGTACCAAATTAAGTTTTTTTGTCCCAGATACATAATGTGACTAAAAGGAATTATTTGAGACAAAAAAAAAAACTTAAAAGGACTAGGTACAGTTAAGCAACTTAACAGGATGTATTTTGCCAAACATATAGCAAAACCTCATGGTCTGAATGTCCCTTCTAACATGCTTCCCAAATAGGCAAATATGCTCATGTAATAAAACCTTATGGTCTGGAGTATCCCTTTGTGTGGTTCAGTTCTCTGACATAATACAATTTTCGTGTAAGTAATTTAATTAGCTCTAACCTGTAAGGCCAAAAAAGAAAAATAATTGATTATATCTAGTTTTTGTCAAGCAAAATTGATTTTAGATATGTAGAATTGATTTTGACATGTTTGGATGTTAGTGAGTAGAATTGATTTTGCCTCCAGAATTGATTCTAACTTGAAATTAGAATTTGGAGCTTTTGCCTCTACAATTGATTTTTAGCCATGGGTTCATTGTTCAACTCACTTTTACATTAAAGTATCCAAACACAAAAATAATTTTTTACATTTAATTCACTTTTAACCATACTCAATTCATTTAAAATCCATTTTTGTCACTGCAGAACCAAACAAATGCAAGTGTGTTTAGTTTATTTGTAATGTCTAGCCGAAGTCTTTCATTAATACCATCTGTTGAATTGAATTTTTCAGTCTGTACTACAACTCTGAAAAGGATCTGCAGGCAACATGGTATAAAGCGTTGGCCTTCTCGGAAGATAAAAAAGGTTGGCCACTCCTTGCAGAAACTTCAGCTCGTCATTGACTCGGTTCAAGGTGCCTCTGGGTCATTTCAAATTGATTCCTTCTATTCGAAATTCTCGGATCTATCATCTCCAAATTTATCAGGAACCACCCTAATCTCAACTCTAAATCAAGTTGATAATCCAGTCTCATTAAGCATACAGCCAGATCGCGACTCATTGAGCCCAGAAGGTGCATCGAAATCACCTTCCTCTTCATGTAGTCAGAGTTCCTATTCAAGCCATTCCTGTTCCAGCTTGTCAGAGCAACAACACCACACAAACAATGTTGCTGCTGGTAACAAAGATTCATTGGTTGGTGAAGATTCTGTCGATGTTGTGTTGAAGAGAATCAGAAGTGAAGCCGAACTTAAAAGCCTGATTCAAGATAATAAATCAAAACTCATGCCAAGATCACAAAGCCAGGAAACACTTGGTGAACACCCGAAAACTGAGTATCGCAAGTCCTTATTAAAAACCACTCGCAAAGTGTCTCAAAAGGAGGATGCTTATAGAGTAAAAGTTACATTTGGAGACGAGAAAACCAGGTTTAGGTTGCCAAAGAATTGGTGTTATGAAGATCTTGTGCAGGAAATTGCTAGGAGATTTAATGTAAGTGAAATGAGCAAATTCGATATCAAATATTTGGACGATGATTATGAATGGGTATTACTAACTTGTGATGCAGATTTAGAGGAGTGCATTGATGTTTCTCAATCTTCTGAGACCAGTACCATCAAACTTTGTCTGCAGCCCTCCAGTAATTTTATCAGGAGTTCTTTAGAATTTAGATAGAAAAGTCCTTTTGTGATTGTAAATTACAAATCCTTTGTCATGCATGTGAATAATGTTAAGAGTAAGTCTTAGAAGTTTGTAGTTTAAAGCCAAAATTCCATATTTTTTTTTTTTGGGTTTAAAGAAATTGTATTATTTTGTTACAACATTGTAGGGATAAGCATTAAACTTGTGCCTATCCTTATTATATACTAGAAGCAATAAGCAGGTTCAACTTTTGTTTGTTTAGTTTGATGATGATGATGATGATTGATTAATACAAATTTTATTATTTACACCTTAATCTGAGTTGCTCTTGTTATAGTTTGACTAATGTTTTATCTTAACTGCTTAATTTGGTGCTTGGAATATAGACTTTTTGCAGTGTGACAGCACGTTCAAAGCATATCATTATTTAATTTGGTTAAGGACTATAATACTTCAGCTTTGGATTTCTTTTGAGATAAGCAACCCAAAAGGCAACAAATATTTTGGCATTTGTTTATTACATAAATGATCATGGTATGGTATATTTTAACTGAAACTCTATAAGATTGTTGTTTCCAACGCATAAGTCATGTGATTGTTATTTGTTGTCTAGATAAGATCCATGATGGTCTCACACTCACTAAGAAATTCTACCTAAGGAAATAGTTAGTTGCTTTACAATTAGGACAACAATACTTTATTTATCAAACTCGGAGGTCGTACACTTTGTATGGTTCCCCTCAACAATGCTGATGTATATGATATAAAATTCAGATAAGGTATTGACTTGGTTAGAGAATTAGATTATTGGATTATACGTCGAATTAAGCTGTGGAGGTGTTATGACTGCGTGGTAGGAATGAAGCTACCAATTAGAGCTTCAATCTCCTAAACTCCAAAGCACCGGAGGGAGGGGTTGTATGCGTGCAACAGGTAAGGGTTTTGGCTGTAGGGGATGAGATACAGGATAAGCTATATATAGTGCCCGGAGGAAATGTCGTTGGTTTCAACAACAGGGCTAAAGGCAGAGCTCTTACGATAGATAGAAACCAGGGAGAAGTAGTTGAGTGATAGAGAGAGCAAATCCTCTACAACGAAGAGCAAGAAAACTTGATAATTTCTTCATAACTCATGAAACGCACGCAATCCAAATGGAGAATTTTGAGTAGGGGGATATGTACTTGAGGAGGAAGGTTATTCAGAATTACTTTCTTCAACTTGAGAAGAGTGTCTTGCAACTGAAAATACCACACTTAATTTAGTTTTAATAAGATCTTTGGGCCAACACACCATATCAAGTTCTAGGTTTTCAATTCTTCGTTCTAGTGCTGCGTTAATAAATCGGTTGATGTCGTATAGACTATCACCCTCACCCTCAGAGCACTTGAAGCGGAGTGATCTTATTGGTAGTATGACTTCTCGTGACAACACGACAGAGCATACCACATGACGAAAGGCGACATAGTCTTTTTGAAGTTTTGACTGTCAAAGTCAAGATCAAGAACCGAGAGCCATAATGGCTTCCACCTCTTTGAGAGGATGCTTGTGGCGGCAGAGTATTTAGTTGGAAGAAAGGAGAGAATGCGTGAGAGAATTGAGTGTGGTAGAGTGCTAATCCTATCTTATGTTGGAATATATCGATCGGGGTGAGAGGAGGACGACATAACCTAATTAACCAATATTGCTCAGGAACTAGGTTAGTATGATAGGCAAAAACTAAAAACCCACAAATAAAATATTGCTTTTTTTTTTTCTCTATTGTTTATTTTACCAAAAACACATATGCTATCAAACATTCAATCCAAGCTAACACAAACCAACACCCGTTATGTACAGGGTTGGATATTATCCAAAAAAATGTGTAAATACAACCTAATTTATATACTTTTCATCAGTTTGGACAACACGTTTAATGAAGAGTGAATAGACAATTTGGTCCACAAATTTGTAATTCTCATTCAATTTTATATTTGAATTTTTCTGCGTTCGCAAGTTTCATCTATTCCTCAATTTTAGATGATATCCATGATAACATGCGACAGTTCAACTTTTTTTTTTTGTTTGAAGAAGCTAAATTAGCCCACTCAAACTGACACCAGAGAGAATCGAACCTGAGACTTTGCGGAGAAGCACACTCCCAAGTCCCAAGTCGCGACAGTTCAACTCTTGAGTTAGAAACATATTACTTGTATCAGAGGGAAAAGGACCATGCAATGCCCACAACAATTATGTGTGTAAAATATCCCTAGAGAGAGATTTAATGTAGTGTGGAAAATTAAACTCTAAGTTAGTCACTTCAAACAACAAACTCTGCCCAACTCCCCGTGATATGGAAAATTCAGTTTTGATCAAAATTATATCCTCACCACCAATGTATTTATCAAACATTCACATCCACTACTGGGCAAGTATGCTTTCAACGACAAAGTTTTATTATATCATATTAAAATAAAGAATAATGCATCCACTGACCACTAATACCGGTATTTCAAGTAGTCAGCCAGGTTCTCAAATTGAACGTGCTCCATGCAAGACATCAAAAACTAACAGTAAATGACAGCAGAACCAAGTTAACATCCACTACTACAGTCAACAATTCATGATGTAAAGTTAACATCAACTTGTAATTTAGATGCTCAACTCCAACATAACTGTAACAAGCAATTTTTGGGATCCATTGCAAATTTATTACAATAATAAACATGAATTAAGCTTCTCTACCTGAAAATAAATGACGAACCCTGCAGGACGCGTGGAGTGACACAATCTTTGTCTAGTAGCTTCATACATAGAGATACAAAAAATTATAGTGATTGAGATAAATAAAAAAATCAATAAGAGGAAAAGTAAAAGTAGAGAGGAGATAGAATGTAATTGAATTAGAGAAGAGCTAATATATGTTTGAAAATCTATAGAGGACAAATAAGACAGACAGATTTCATGTCTTTGAATCATCAATCGATCAAAATGAAACATCCTAGCCTTCATCAATCAAATATAAGTTTACATCCCCTTAGGCACAGAGATAGTCTCCGTAACATTTGGTACTTTGCATTTACATCTATGGAGCAGACACTGTGAATTGTCATAGTACGTAGTACTTTTGAATTTTGCATAACATATTCTGCAAATTGAAGTTCACTCTCTCTGCCTTTACAATTTCTAAACAAACAAGTTCTTAGTTGAGATGAAATGCATTCCGGAACAATTTGTGGGTCCTGCCAATTGTCCTCCTCAATTGTTTGTCTCATTATAAGTGTCTCATTTGAATTGTGAACTGTTTTTAAGAAATAGATTAACTATATGTTAAATTCAATCATAAAACAAGTTTCATTTACTAAAACACTATTAGTTGTAGTTAGTGGAGTATTTAGGTAGCTTGAGAAGATACAATAATAAAATAAAAAATGGTATACTATTGAAAAAATATATATAACTCAGGTTTGATGTTTCATTAATATTCTAAAGTGACTTAATTTAAGACAACGGAATATTGCAAGTCAAACGCTTATAACGAGACAGAGAGGAAGGTATATTTAAAAAATTAAATCATCAAATATTATCCTAATCATATGTAAAAGCTCCTGATGAATGCTAAAATGTTGAAGTTTGGGACTATGTTGAAGCACTTCGAGTAACTACCTCCACTTCTCATCCTTAAAGTTGCCGAAGAATAACTCCATTTGAGTTAGACTCCGAAAAGTTGGGACTTGAAGATAATTAGGCCATTTCTGCATGAATATTATAAAGACAATAGATTAGAAACCAATCATAACCCAACGATTTTAAGATTTAATTCATATACAATATCATAATGTCACTGTAATATTATTTTCAATTAATCATAATAATCATATGACTTTAATCATAATTATTTATGAAGTCCTCATACATGTTGTGAATTGTTTAGACTACATAACTTTCCAATTTCTATACAACTACACTATATCAAAATTAACTCTTACTTTAAGATTAAGAGAGTAAAAAAACATTAAAATTCATACCATTTTAACACTCAGAGTCTGTGCACCCGAAAGCAAAAAGAAATAGAAAGGAACATAATGTAGAGGTCCAGAAATACTAGCTCTCACCAACTTGGGCAAGCATTTACTCGTTCTACTGAGTGGAATACTATCTGGAACAGTCCAAGGAATTACGTATACGCCACTTGTTTGCAAATCCTCTACAATGGGACAGCCTAAAAATAACTTGATAATTTCTTCATGACTCATGAAACGCACGCAATCCAAATGGAGAGTTTTGAGTAGGGGGATATCTACCTGAGGAGGAAGGTTATTCAGAATTACGTTCTTCAACTTGAGAAGAGTGATTGTCTTGCAACTAAAAATACTACCACTTAATTTAATTTTAATATGATCTTGGGGCCAACACACCATATCAAGTTCTAGGTTTTCAATTCTTCGTTCTAATGCTGCATTGATAAATCGGTTGATGTTGTGGATGTCGTATAGACTGTGGATGTCGTATAGACTATCACCCTCAGAGTACTTGAAGCGGAGTGATCTTATTGGTAGTGTGACTTCTCGTGACAACACGACTGAGTATACGACATGACGAAAGGTAATGTAGTCTTTGAAGCTTTGACTGTCAAAGTCAAGATCAAGAACCGAGAGCCATAATGGCTTCCACCTCTTTGAGAGGATGCTTGTGGCGGCAGAGTATTTAGTTGGAAGAAAGGAGAGAATGTGTGAGAGAATTGAGTCTGGTAGAGTGCTAATCCTATCTTCTCTTGAAATAGATCGATGGGGGTGAGACTCGTGAGAGGAGGACGTCATAACCTAATTAACCAATATTACTGGGGAACTAGGTTTCGATTGTACTATACCTAATTATCCAATATAAATAAGGACACAAAAGTGAAACTGTCAAATGCAATTACATAAAAAAGATTCAAAAGAGAAGGCATGCCTTTATATATATAGTAGGCAGCAAGCAGTGGAGGCAGGCAAAGTTTGGTTATTAGGAATCGTAAAAATGAAGAGACGTGATACCTAAGTTTAGCTTTATATACCTACTAGGTTAATATGATAGGCAAAAACTAAAAACCTACCAAAACATAATTTTTTTTTTCTTTTTCTATTGTTTATTTTACCAAAAACACATAAATGCTGTCAAACATTCAACCCAACCTATCACAAACCAACACCCGTTACATACAGGTTTGGATATTATCCAAAAAAAATGTGTAAATACAACCTAATTTATATACTTTTCATCAGTTTGGGCAACAAGTTAATGAAATCGAACTAAATTGGTCTACAAACACCCCTAATTTTAATAGTGAATAGACAATTGGGTCCACAAATTTGTAGTTCTCGTTCAATTTAATCTTTGAATTTGTTTGCATTCGCAAGTTTCATCTATTCCTCAATTTCAGATGTTATCCATGATAACATGCGACGGTTCATGTTAGGGTTCTCAAAATTGGCAATGTAGCAAATGGATAATTGCAAATTAATTATTGAATGGAATTTAAAATTGATAGATGACAACCCAATTTGATTTGGTGTTCTTAGTACATAGAAGAGAGAAAGAAAAAGATGAAAGAAGACTAAGTTCTAAGACTAAGCCATTATTCTACTAGAGAGTACCAAAGGAAGGGAGAGATTTCATGAATATTTATGATGAGCATGCTATATGGTGTGACAAAATACACAGCGAAAGCATCCCGAGTAATAACTGACCAATCACATGTTGCTTTTTGGTGGAATACGAGGAGGAAAAAACGGAAGTTAAGAAATAAACTCCAATTAAAACTGGCCAGCTACTGTGGGAAGGATTCGGGAAGAAAAATTTATGATTGACCCCTTTTAATATGTGGTTAAGATAATATTTTCTTTTTACTTTGTTCTTTCGATAAAGTGACACATATCTCTTTTCATTAACCGCTTTATTGATATTCTAACAGTTCATGTGGATTTTAAATCACCTTCACATATACATGTGCTTACATTATAAATGTGTATAACATCCTTACTCTTAAGCACACACCTACCAAATCACAACAATTTGCTAAAGATTTCAAACATATATACATAATTTCAATCATACTTCACTATTTTCAATTCATTCCTTAAAGATTCAACATAAATGTGATTTGAAACTAGGAGTGACAATGAAATGAGCCAACCGAACGTTGTTTGGAACTCGACTTGAGAATCAACTCGTTGAACTTGGTTTATGAACCAAATGAGTTAAACTCTAGTTGGAAATTAAGTAGGTTAACTAAAACATCCTAATACAATGATTTGATGTTGAGGAAAAAATCGATTGAATGAACACGGCCACATCATTAGAAAATAATTAGAACATTTTGAAATTATATTATAAACATATCATCGTCAATGTTTGCCAAGGAAAGAGTTTCATGTTGATTACTCAAGCAAGTAAAGAACGAGAAAAAACATATCACTTGTATCAGATGGAAAAGGACTATGCAATGCCCACAATTATGTGTGTAAAATATCCCTAGAGAGGCTTGATGTACTGTGGAAAATTCAACTATAAGTTAGAAACTGCAGTCACTTCCAACAACGAACTCTGCCCAACTCCCCGTGATATGGAAAATCCCATTAATGTTTTGACCAAAATCATATCCTCACCAATGTATTTATCAAACATTCACATCAATTACTGGCAAGTATGCTTACAACGACAAAGTTTTGTTATATCACATTAAAATAAAGAATATTGTATCCACCAAGGTATCTTTAGGAATGATATATGTGAACAACCAAATTGTAAACAGTTCACATAATATGATAGTGATCAAGATAACTAAAAAAAACAGTAAGAGGAGGAAAAAAATGGAAGTAAAAATAGAATGTAAGAATTAGGCGGAAAAAAATAGAAAAACAAGACAGAGTTCATGCCATCGATTAATAAAATAAAAATAGAATGTAAGAATTATATATATATCCTAGCCCTCATCAATCAAATATAAGTTTACAACTCTTTGGGCACTCTAACATTTGATACTTAATCTTGCTATTTGGGACAAATGTTAATGTCTTTCAATCACCATAAAATCTTGCTATTGTATATGTAGAATCTAACAAAAAAGCTAGACAAGGAGGAATTATAAATATTCAATCCCTCATCACTCATCAATCAAATATCAGTTTACAGCTCCTAGGGCACTCGGCTAATTTCTTTAACATTTGGTGCTTTACGGTTAAATCTATGGAACACGCACTGCGAATTGTCATGGCACGTAATACTTTTGAATTTTGCATAACATACTCTGCAAATTGAAGCTCACTCTTCCTTCCTTTACAGTCTTTAAACAAACAAGTTCTTAGCTGAGATGAAATACATGTCGGAACATTTTGTGGGTCCTGCCAATTGTCCTCGTAAATTCCTTCCTCCATCTCCTACAATAAGACGGAGGGGTATTAAGACATGTAGAGGTAGATTTACCAAATTAAATTAAATCATCAAATTCTCCTAATCATACCTGATGAATGGTAAGATGTTGAAGTTTTGGACTATGTCGAAGCACGTCTAGCATCCACCTCCACTTCTCGCCCCAAATTTTACCCTTATAGATGCAGAAGAATAGCTCTATTTGGGTTAGATTGTGAAAAGTTGGGACAGGGAAATAGAAGGGCCATATCTACATAATTTATAAACAATCCATTAGAAACAAATCATGCCTAAAAACTTTTAACATTTAATTCATATACAATATCAATGTCAGGGATACAGAACAAACATATTCATATACAATATCATACAATGTCAGGGATACATAACAAACATATTCATATACAATATCATACAATGTCAGGGATACATAACAAACGTTAAAAACAAAAAGATCATACCTGTTTAAGACTCAGAATCTGTACCGCCGACAGCAAGAAGAAATGGATATATAGGTTTGTAGGAATAGTTGCTCTCACCAACTTGGACAAGTGTTTGATTCTACCACCAGGAGGAATCATTTTCATTGTTATACGAAGATTTACCTTTCCGTGTACCTATAAATCATTTGTTTGCAACTCCTCTAGAACCGGACAACCTAAAAGAAACTTGCTAATTTCTTCATAACACATGAAATCACACTATCTAAATGGAGAGTTTGGAGTAGGGGAATATCTATTTGAGAAGGAAGGTTATTTAGATTTACACTCTTCAACTTGAGAAGTGTAAGAGTCTTGCAACTGAAAATGCTAGGAGTTAATTAATTTTTTAAATGATCTCTCGGCCAAAACCTCATTGTAAGTTCTAGGTTTTCGATTCTTCGCTCTATTGCTCCTCATTGTAATGTCGTTGATGTAGTATTGACGACTGCAGCACTTAAAGCGGAATGATCGTACTGGTATCGTGACTCCCCGCATTAACATGACTAGTATACAACATGACAAAAGGTTTCAAAATCTTTGAAACTTTGGCTTTTGAAGTCGAGATCAAGAACTGAGAGCCATAATGGCTTCCACCTCTTTGAGAGGGTGGTTGTAGGGGCCGAATCTTTGGTTGGAAGAAAAGAAAGTATGTGAGAGATAATATTGAGTCATGCAGAGATCTGATCCTATCTTCGGTTGAAATTGACCGATGGGAGAGAGAAGAGGACGGCATCGCAGATCAAACCTGATTAACCAATATTGCTAGGAAACTAGGTTTCAATATCGTTATTACAGGTCTTCTGTATAAGGACAAACATAATTACCAAATATAAGGACACAAAAGTGAAAGGGCAAGCAGTGGCGGCTAGGGAACACTCTCTTCCATAAATAAATAAATAAAAATTAAACCTAGTTTAGTTTGGCTTTATATACTAAGGTTAGGTTAATATGATATGATAGGGAAAAAACGAAAAACCCACCCATAAAAAATATTTTACGACTTTTTTTTTAATTAATACTAAAAACACAAATGTTTTTTCCCCTAAAAAACACATGTTTTTTTAGAGAGAAAAAGGCATAAATGTTAAGTCCAAACTCAATTGACAAAATGCCGAAATTATTAAGCCGGTTGCAATGACCAGGGTTCGAACCCCGGTACCTCCACTTGTGTATGTGAGTTTATAATGGTTTTGCTATTTTCGTCTATCTACCAAAAAAAAATATTTAAAATCAAAATTGTGTATTGATATATCTAAAACAATCAATTAGGTCACTGAGGCCGAGTAACGCTTCTCAATTTTTATTTTTTTTAGGGATTTCATGCTTCTCAATTTAACAAAAGGATTAAAAATTTAAAACATTCCTCTTAGTGGGGTTGGGCATGGCGCATGCATGCTGCTGCTTAAGAAAATGGTTTTTGTAGACCACCTTCGTTCCCATCGCTCTGCACCTTCACCTAGTGACAAGGAGACAAGTGGTATGGATTTGAATTTTGACAATACTTTGGATGATCTTCGTGATACGTTTTCAGGTTTTGACGATATATGACAGTTTTACCTGTCAAAGACATTGTTCCTACTAAAGCACAACATGCTTTGGCGAATGCCCATTTTCATTTGAGTAAAAATAATTTTTTAGCGACGTCAATATGTTTGATTCTTTTCTTAAAGGAGTGCTAGCTAACCGTATAAGCGCACCTATATTAAGATGAAACTAACTAATTTTAGCGGAGGGAGTGCATGTTTAGCGAGTTATTAGTGGAATTCATTTTAGAAACTTTTTGAATGATGTGATAAGAAAAGTAATATGTAAATATAAGATCCACTTAAAAACCGCACTTGCAATAAATATTAAAATCTTGGAAAAATAACCCATCAATTTCAATGAAATTAGTTGTTTGAACCTCATAAGAAAATTAAGAAAAGAGTCAAACATCTCGATGTTGCTAAAAAATTAATTTTACTCAACACAATGAGAACACATTTGCTTAGTTTATAGCAAAAACTCAACTTAGCAAAATTGTGCCTTTATACTTTTTATTTACACTTAATTTGTTCAAAACATTAATTCATTTAATGTTAGTTGCGTTTTCTCTATTGCTTTTCGCTTCTTTTTTCAATAACTCGTTAAGCAACTTAATTGGAGTTATTCTTAGGCTATCTCCAATAAATATTCAGTTGTTGAAATGTAAGGATGTCATGTTACTAGTAGAGTTCATTTAGCAAACTTTTAGAATGTGGATATATCAGAAAGATCTGATGATTGAGTTCAAAAAAGCAAATGTGTACGCATAAAATCCACTTGGGCTCTGAATTACAAGAATGTGGAAATAAGAATCGATAATGAGAGGCAATAGTGCCAAGAGGAATTAAATATATTGAGAGGCTGCCTAGAGGAAAGGTTGCTGCTTGCACATGACATACCCTTTTGCGTGGACGAGAGGAAATACACCAGTGACAAACTTAAGAAACACAAATTCTGAATTTATACACTTTGTTTCATGTAGTTACATATAATACCAGCATTTCATTTAATAAAAACTGTCATAAATGATAGTGATCGTAGATATTAAAAAATAAAAAATAAAAACAATAAGAAGAGGAAAAGTAAAAGTAGAGAGTAGCTACTAGCTAGAATGGATTTGACTCAGGCAAAAGACAATATATAAAAACAGACACAGTTCATGCTATCAAGTAGTAAAAAAGGGCAACTCGGTGCACTGAAGCTCCCGCATACACAGGGTCCGGGAAGGGGTCCCACCATTTGGTGTATTGTACGCAGTCTTACCCTGTTTTTACACAACAGACTGTTTACATGACAACAACTTTACCAGTTGCGCCAAGGTTACCCCTCTCATGCTATCAAGTAGTAAAATAAATAAAAATAGAATGCAAGGTTTATATATATATATCCTAGTCCTCATCAATCAAATATAAGTTCTGTAATATTTGCGACAATTGTTCATGTCGTTCGTACACCATAAAGTCTTGCTGTTGTTCATGTCTTTCCAATCCCTCATCAATCAAATACCAGTTTACAACTCCTAGGGCTCTCGGCTAATTTCTTTAACATTCTGTGCTTTGCAGTTAAATCTATGGTACACGCACTCTTGATTGTCATGGTACGTAATACTTTCGAATTTGTCATAACATACTCTGCAAATTGAAGCTCACTCTTCATGCCTTGACATTCTATAAACAAACAAGTTCTTAGCTGAGATGAAATGCATGTCGGAATATTTTGTGGATCCTGCCAATTGTCATAAATTACATTCTCCATTTCCATTTCCTGTAATAAGACGGAGGGAGGAGGAAGTATTAAGATATGTAGAGGTAGATTTACCAAATTAAACTAAATCATCAAATTATCCTAATCATACCTGATGAATGGTAAGATGTTGAAGTTTTGGACTATGTTGAAGCACGTGTAGCATCCACGTCCACTTCCCGCCCCAACTTTGACCGTTATGGTTGCAGAAGAATAGCTCCATTTGAGTTAGATTGTAAAAAATTGGGACTTGAAGATGGACGTGCCATATCTATATGTATTATAAAGATATTACATTAGAAACCCATTCATACCAATGTCATTGATACGAACAAACATTAAAAAAAACAATATATCATACCAATTTATAACTCAGAATCTGTACTGCAGACAGCAAGAAGAAATGGATATATAGGTTTCCTGTAGAAACAGTTGCTCTTGCCAAATTGGACAAGGGTTGAATTTTCCATGGAATATTCTTCGTTATCTGAGGAACTGAATGCACATCATTTGTTTGCAACTCCTCTAGAATGGGACAGCCTATGAAAAATCTGATAAATTCTTCATAAGACATGAAACGCACAAGATCCAAATGGAGAGTTTTGAGTAGAGGAAGGTCTACTTGAGAAGGAAGGTTATTCAGAACTACGCTATTCAACTTGAGAAGAGTAAGGGTTTTGCAACTGAAAATGCTAGGACTTAATTTAACTGTAATATGATCTTCGGGCCAACACATCATATTAAGTTCTAGGTTTTCAGTTTTTCGTTCCACTGCTGCGTTGATAAATATATTGACGTCGTTGATGTCATATAGAACATGATCAATATGACATTTGAAGCGGAATGATCGAATTGGTTGTGCCACTCCTCGCGACAACATGACTGAGTATACGACATGGCGAAAGGTGTTGAAATCTTTAAAACTTTTGCCATCAAAGTCGAGATCAAGAACTGAGCGCCATAATGGCTTCCACCTCTTTGAGAGGATGGTTGTGGCTGCGGAGTCTTTGGTTGGAAGAAAAGAGAGTATGTGAGAGACAATTGAGTCTGGCAGAGCACTGATCCTATCTTCGGTTGGAATTGATCGATGGGGGTGAGAAGAGAACGGCATTGAAATAATCTAACCTAATTAACAAATATTTCTTGGAAAAACTAGGTTTCAATATTGGTAATCCTATCTTCGATTGGAATTGATCGATGGGGGTGAGAAGAGGACGACATCGAAATAATCTAACCTAATTAACAAATATTTCTAGGAAAAACTAGGTTTCAATATCGGTAATCCTATCTTCGGTTGGAATTGATCGATGGGGGTGACAAGAGGACGACATCGAAATAATCCAACCAAATTAACAAATATTTCTAAGAAAAACTAGGTTTCAATATCCGTAATCCTATCTTCGGTTGGAATTGATTGATGGGGGTCAGAAGAGGACGACATCGAAATAATCTAACCGAATTAACAAATATTTATAGGGCAAACTAGGTTTCAATATCGGTAATCATATTTTCGGTTGGAATTGATCTATGGGGTGAGAAGAGGACGACATCGAAATTTAACAATGTTTTAATTTTCAAGAACTAAGTTAGACAATATAGCAAATCAAGAGAAAGAGAAAAAAAAGAAAGAAAAAAGAAGGCAAAGATACAAATAATTACAAATTGATATAGTGTTCCACGAAATCGTATATTTATAACTTTTTTCAATAATTGTATATTTACAACCTAATAATATGTTTTAAAAAAAATTCTTCAAAAAAAATTCTTTAAAAAATTTGTTTTTTTTTCATAAGTCTTATAGCTCAACTGACATAAAATACCGAAATTGTCCGGTCGGAGACAAAGTGTGAGTTTATAATATTTTTTTAAAAAAAAATTATCCACTAAAAAATAGGTGAAAATTGATACCAATATTTTTTTTTATTAATTATTCATTAAAAAATAGGTGAAAATTTAATTTCTTCAGTTTATAATTGAAATTTTATCAGAATCAGTCAAAGTTTCTTTTAGACGGGAATCAATCAAAGTTAAATAAAACGAAATACTTACAAAATTTTGTTAATTTGATTTCATGGTTGCACACCAGCACACTCATTTTATTGTGCACAACCATAACTATATACTCTTATGTGTTCTATGATATTGATGAGTGACTTAGTTTGATTATGTACATTATTCACATAATTTATATTGACCATATTTTTCTACTAATAAATATAAAGACAAATGATAAAATAAAAGATGTTGTTTGATTTGTTTTGATAAATATTTTTTAAATATCAATTTTTTAAAAATTTTGTTGATAGATAATTAAAGATATTGTCTCGTGAGCTTAACTCACTTGGTACGGGACATTTTTGATCAACAAGACTAAAGTATTTGTTTTAAAATTTAGACCATGTATATCAACTTTAGTTAATTCAAATGTCTCTCATAAATAAACAGTACAAGGGGTATAAAATAAATGGCATTCGTGTCTCAATAAATAGTACTATTCTGCTAAAATAAATGGCATTCGTGTCTCAATAAATAGTACTGTTCTGCCAATGTATTCAATGGTAACAGTGACTAACAGAAGAGTCAAGCATATCTCCATCACTTGCAAATCAATGTTTTAAGTTTCCAAAGATTTCAACCGAACCTTAGCCCGTCACTGAGTATTTAGTCGTGTAGCACTCCAAAGTTTTTACAAATTAATTTTACTCAACATAATAATGAGAACAGATTTGCAATAGTACTAGCAAAAGCTCAACTACAAGCACAATTATACAAGAAAAGAAAGGTTATATGTCAATCACAGTTGAACAACCCATCTACTTTCATTCTGTACTCTAATGATGCAACAATTTAGCGACTGCTTCCCTGTACTTTTTTATTTGCACTTATTTATTAAAAATATTAATTCATTTAATGACGATTTGCTCTTTATCTATTGCTTTTTTTTTTCTTTCAAAAACTCGGTTAAGCAATAAACACGTTTTTATCGAGTTATTAGTGGAATTCATTTTTATAAACTTTTTGAATGTGATGAATTGGAAGGATGTGATAAGAAAATAAGCAATGTGTACACATAAGATCCACTTAAAAACTGTAGTGCAAGTGCAGCAAATACTAGAATCTTGGAAGAATAACCCATCAGATATATAGCAAATAAGAAAAGATAATTAATTACAAATAACAATATCGGTTAAACTAGATATACGTTAAGTATTCAACTGTAACAACTAGTGACAAAGTATTACTGAACTTTCCTTTCTATATTGCCTATGTTTTTTTTGTACTTTACAGATTTTGTGAACTACTTGCGGACAACCCATCATCCAATGCTTTGGTTTATAGCTACGAAGAAGTTGATGAACGATCTTCCCCTTGGTCAGTATTTGTACATCTTGAAGGTGGACCAAACATGCTTAATACCACCTGCAGCAAAACGAAAAGCATAAACATATGTTAAGAGTTTCAAAACCAAGTTCAAGTTTCAACGATGGAAACCCAAAGTGTATCTGCAGCAGATGTACGACAAAAATGAATATTCTTAATATGACCAACAACAAAAAAACAGAAAGTCGCATTATATTCTAATAATCATTATTAAAAGCACCAATGGGAAGCAAAGTAGAACCATTGGCCGAAAATAGAATTTGGTTAAACAAACAGTCCGTTTGGTTCTGCGTCCGTTATTAAAAGCACCAATGCAAAATGTTGTGATTTTTAGAAGCCATGAAATTAAGCTTTTTCTGATTATTAGTGTCCTGTAACAGTGAGTTACACCGTAAAGTCATTCTATGAATAGAGTTATAATCTTAAACTCTTAGGATTAATTTTAAGTTACTTATTCTGATTATAATCATTTTACTTGATGCATTAAAGAAAAACTAATTAAGAAGATAATATCACTGACCGGCAAGAAAACAAGTCCGTGCAAAAAACCAAGAAGTACTAATGACAAGTACATTTGAAAGTAATAAACCTACAAAAGCAAAAATTAGTTATTGCGCACATATATAATATACCACAGTCCAACCAAAAAGAAGAGGATGAACTCATAATACCACAAAAACTTCTGTTCTTGAGAAGCAAAGAACGATGACTCCAACCAACTTTGTTAGTGTGATACCACTGCAATAGCATAAAGTGAATATTGTTTAGAAAAGAAACCTTACTTAAATTTAAGGCAACAATATATGGATGCAAATGCAGATGTGACACAATTTCTATAAAACTGTGTTAGAAACAACACAATTCTATCATGTAAATGAGTTGAAAGCAATCTGGAGGGAATACTATCAGGTCCTGTGGTCCTTCATAAGTTCATACCCATGAACCTATTGTTCATTTTCTCCTTTAGAGAATTGGTAGCTAAACCAAAACATGAAGAATATGATTTCTCACTTGCTGCGTGCATGCATGTTTACATGTCAAGAAATAGACAAATATGTTTATGCAGGCACAAAATCACCTGAAGACTGAAGCCCCCATTGTACCTAGAGCATCCTTAACACGCTGATCTTTATCCCCACTTGCAACCTGCAGTAAGATTTAGCTATGTGAAACTGACAGAAACTAGTTCATATATAACAATGACAATGAAATGCAGTTCAAGTATTACAGAATTCAATGATTTTAATAATACCAGTACTTCAAAAAAATGCACAAAAAAATTAGTAGTCCTTTTTAAGCATGGTACATAAGTTCAAAACTGTGGACCAGTACGCAACTGAGTATCCACTGTTGCATATAACTAGTAGTTCACCAATGGTCCAGATCTTATCAAGGCATGTGGCTTAAAATTTATGTTTCCCCATCCACTTTTAGGCCTCCTTCTGCACCACCACTGTCCAGTTGCAGCAGCTCCGCAACGCTGCTCTTCCTCATCCCCGCCCACTTCTCCCAATCTTCTGCCTGCTGCTGCCACATGAAGCGGCTCCTCCACAAGAAAGAATGGGCACTGATTTCGTGAGCGACATGTATTTGGGCCAGTAGGCTTGAGTTGAGAGAAACCCAAGATTTAATTCGGTTACCTCCTCTATTACTAGACTTGAATATTCTAGAAGTTGCATACTACAACGGATGAAAAGAAACAGGGCCAAGAGACTTATGGGTAATTTGTGACTATTCATCAATGGAGGGACCATCCACAGGAGATTGTGGTTGGTTGGAGGGGGGAAAGGGCCTGAAGGAGGTGTGACGGCGAGGAAGAATTGTGGAATCATGCTACAGAGGCATGGTACGGCAACTGCTGTTGGTTGTTGCAATGGTGAGAGCATACAGAAACGTGCTGGTGTGGGTTGTGGGTGGTTTCTCACGGAAAAGAATACTACAATGGAAGCCAGTTTCACAAGGAGCAAGAGACATGTAGGCCAGCCGTGCAGTTGCGATTGTGCACGACAGCCGACAGGAAGACTCTTTGATGTGCTTATAAAGTAGTGTCTTCACCTAACTCTTATTTCTCTCTACACTCCTTTCTGCTGCCACCACCAGTACCTCCGACAACTTCAGCATGTCCGGCAACCTCACTGGTGACATCACCGGATAAGTCATCGCAGTAGCAACAAAATCACACCTCCCTGCCTGACTGCCTCTGCCACCGCAAACCACCAGCCACACTGGCAAAGCTACCATGGCACCACCCGACCTTGCAAACCTCACCCTACTGTGCACCCAAACCCTCTAAGCCCATTCATACACCAGTCCCATGAACCAATCCTAAACACCGCACACTCCCCTCAAACCGCCACATGCATACGCCAACACAATGGAAACCTCAACCAGTCCTACCTACAAACCGAAATTAACACAAGCCACAGATAAGATTGCCTCCGTTTATGTCTTTGCCTTGCCCCAGCCCGCCGCAACCTACAACCGGATCTGCTGCATCTGGCTGCTAATTTCAATTGGGGTGCCATATACGCTACCAAAAGATAATGAAAACAGAGAATGACAAGTTTCAAAGAATTTTTTTTCTCCAATGGCACTGAAATAGATAATGGATGAACTGATAATTTAAATTTTTGAATGAGTAACATAGGTACATCATACACCTGTACATTGTGTAAGGTAAACTAGAAAGCAGAGTGGTACTAACAGTGAAAGAATGAGTCAAATGCACGGAAAACTCAACAGCAATGCCCACTGACATGACGAGGTTGACAACTGAGATGGCATTCAATTGGATATTCAGAATGGCCATCATACCCTACAAAGCATAATATTGTAAGTAAACAAATTAACATGGTGATTTGAAATTCTAAATATCAAGCACCAATAAAAATGTGAAACAGTATATAAAAAGAACTACATAATACACATTTCACTCCACAATTAAAAAAATCTATTGCTAGTTGAAACGAAGAAAAATACCATAAGATCAACAACAATCATTGTCAACACCAACAAAATGATTGCTGAACTCCATAAACTGCATAAATGTTGAAATCGAAGGATCAAACCAAGAATCGTTAGATTCATCAGACAATAACTCACTGATACCTCTATCTAATTAAGGAAGAAGGTAAAAATGATTAAACCATTTACTAAAATAAGCTAATCCTCACCTGCCTGTGATAACCAAGCACACAATAAATACTGCACCTGTTACATCATCATTTGACAGTGTTAATAGATCACAGCTCAACGCCAACATGTATAAAATGCACAGCAATATGTACAGAATTTTAGGTCTCAATACTAACCAATAGCTATTGCAAGATTGACCAGTGCAGTCTTCCATATATTAAGGTATTGCTCAAAAAACATATAAAACACTGAATATGGGAAGATCTCAATCTGCACAAGAAAAGGAATCTTAGTTCAATCACAGTGAACATGGTAAAAGGAAAAATCTGCTACGTCGTTCTTTTTTTTACTATAACAACTGCAAGAGACTCTTATTCTCAATTGCTGAAGAACGGAGCATGTCAAACCATTCCCTCATTATGATTAGTAATTACCATATGTTTCTATATTATATATGTAATTTAATGACCAAAAAAGGTTGATTCGGCGTGCAGAAAAATTAGAAACATTACCTTCAAAGAATCAGAAACCCTTGAACTGAACTCTCGAGCAGCCCTCATGGAATTAACAAAGTCGACCTAAAACAGTTTTAAAGTTAAACTTGGACCTCTTTGATACAACTTTAACCATAGAAAAGATTATATAGAAAGAAATACAACCTGCTTGTTGAGTGGGGTATGATATGTACGGAATGATGATGCTGGAATAATGCCACTGTCATAGCCTAACAACCAAAATACAATTCCAAAGTCAGATATTATGCACTCTGGATTATATACTGCTTCAAAGTTCAAGGGAGGTTGCTGTCTAAAGCTGACCTAAAGGAGAGAATTTTTTTTTTAAAAAATTGTGAACAAAATAAAGGAGCGTCTTTAAATCATCGGACCTTTCAGTTCAACACTGCTGGTGTACGCCCCATGACCACCTTTTGCACAATCAGCAGATGGGAGAGCACTAAGAAACCACGGCAGTTTCTCCCTAAATTGTGTTGTGGAAGGACGATCATTGTGAAGATCCGAGTGACGGAAACACTGCACAATTTATCAAAGTGTTAGATTAAGGCATTAAAACAGAAACAAGAAAGTATTGTGACAGTGATTGCACTGATAAAACATGTCTATTACCGTTGTGCAATCATTACATACTCCAACTGAAACACAAGAATCGTCTTCAGGGGCACAGCAAGGAGGCTGAGAAAAAAAAATTAATTGTCAGCGCTACTAGAAAATTATTTTACACTTGGATACTTAAGAAAAATATTAACCTCCTTAGCCTTTTCTCTCAATTTTTTTATTACAAAAAATAAACAGAGGAATTTGTAAGTTAGAGACTTTTATTCATAAATATCATTTACCAATAAAGCAAAATCATATTCTCTTGTTAATCATCCTATTTTTTCTATTAATTACTAGCGTTCAGACGGGAACGGTCTATCTGCTCTTCTATTGTGCTAATGCGTATAAATTACAAACAATAGTTTTTATGAAATTTTGAATAAAATTATTTTGATTTTGATAAATTATAGGTATAAATATATTGTCTAAGTCCCACATCAATTAATATGTGACGCCTAATGGACGACTTAATCTTAGGTTAAATTAAATCATAATCCTAGCCATGATCATGACAATTTTTCTATTAAGTCACTGTAAAAAATTAAGTCACCATAAACAGATATGGTGTAAGAATCCTAACATAAAACATGAATAAGCACATATTACATAATCCAGATTTGACATATAAATCGGTGTTATAATGAGTGCACCAGACCTGATCATCAGGAGGGCAATAACTCCCATTAGTGAACTTCCTGCAGCAACCAAATGCTTCTGGAGATACCCACACAAGAAAATCATCGAGCCAAGAAGCAGCTGGCTTGGCAATATAACTTGTATCTGGTACTAGGGCCGCTTTAGCGATCTACAAAGTAAAAATATAGCATCCATAACAAGAAGTATCAAGTTATCATTGATATGTAAGGAAAAGAAATTATAAACTAGTTAGTGCAAACAAGTAGGTCAATGGCATGAGCTACCACCAGCTTAATACAACTGGAATAAATTAAAAAGCAAACTGATGTCTCAATAAGAATGATATATTTGTAAGGCAAATATTCCGCAAATAACCAAAATGCGTGGTTAGTGGTTGCAACTTACAATCATATATAGATCAGAATCAAATAAGCCAAATACTAGTGCTTTACCTCAGTTAAAAGAGAGTCTGAATTGCATTGGCTTATGGAGCAAAGCTGATTTGTATGTGTTGATTCCGAGCTGAGGTGAGGAAATAAGATTAGATCAAATCATTCCCAACACAGAAGTACTAAGACTGAGTTAAGCATTTCCCTTCCAGGGATATTTGCACTACTTATATTTAATTTATGTTTTTGAAACTCATATAGATCTTATGTAAGAGAAAAACGCATAACTAAATAAAACTTTGATCGGGTGAAACAATTTAAGATCAATCCTGCCTCGCGATCAAGGAGGATGTCTTTGGTAAATCACAAATTAGTATGATCCATGCAAATATCATTAGTACAAAAACATGACAGTAACTGATAATATAATTAGAATATGACAAATAGTACGACTAAATGTGGAAGTGCAATCAATAATATTATATTATCATGGTTTAAGAAATTTATCTATTATTAGGTCTGTTCTATGACTGGCATCAACGCTGATAATAAAAAAAAGGAAATAACATAAATTAAGATAAAAACATTTTGTAAAAAGATATCCATTATTAGTAGTAAAACATCAAAATAGAGTATCCGTTGGTGCAAATTATATACATGCATAAAAAGGGCAGCCCGGTGCACTAAAGCTCCCGCATACGCAGTGTTCGAGAAAGGGTCCCACCATTTTGGTGTATTGTACGCAGCCTTATCCTGTTTTTTACATAAGAGGTTGTTTCCACGACTTGAACACGTGACCTTTCAGTCACATGACAACAACTTCACCGTTGCGCCAAGGCTCCCCCTCAAATTATATACATGCATAACTGGGTAAATTGGAATGTACTAGACTACAAGATGCACAACTATTCCTACCACTAGTACTCAGTAACGAACTCACTGCACTCATGCATTTCTGGGAATTAACGAACTCGGTAAAAATTAATTCTTAAACATAAAGGTGGATGCAGAAAGGAAAAAAAATGATAAGATCAAAATACCTGTAGTTATAGTTCTTCACAACAAAATACAAAGGTGGCCCAATTCTGAGATATTCTGTAACATTATTGAAATACCCCTGCAGGAAGGCATATATTTAGTTTTAACACATACACGTGGATAAAAGAAAACACAAATACATGACGCAGGCCAAAATATCAAACCTGAAGATATGAATCTCGGGGAAGAACAATCTCCTGCTCCAATCCAGGTTCAATTCTAGTGGTCAAAGCCTGTGTGATTTAGATGAAGACAAAATAGAATGGGGAGAAGAGAAGAAAGAAAAAAAAGTTATTTGTGTTAGAATCCAAACAGGTGTGGTTTGAAAATTTTGATGGCTATAGAAACAAATCCAAAGACTTACAATGCTAGCCAATGCAAATGCCACAAAAATTGCAATGACAGCTATTTTTACTCCCCAAATACTTAGAATTGGAGCATGAACCTCCTGAAAGGGAAAATACAGCATTATCATCAGAAATCAAGTAACACTGAGAAAACAATTAAGTCAGCAACAACAAGAAAAAGTTGGATAAAAATGTCATTGTATTCAAAAGGCATCCGAGACAAATTCCAAATTAACACACAGGAAAACTTAAAATTTAAGGTTAAATAAACTGTTTGCACAGCTTGAAAAAGAAGCCTTCAACACTAGATTACCAAAAAACAGGACCTTTGCAGCAATGAAAATTCAAATCCCAACTATGGTAGAAGATTAACGTACCATTGCCTCCTTTTTATAATTTCCAGCTATGGCTAGATTAAAATTTATACAACATGCTTCACAAAACTGTAAATAACTCTAGTTCTGTTTTACACCTCTATTCAGTGCCAGAAAAAAATTATTGTTAGAAAAGATAATGCTAGTTACCTTCATATATCGAGCCAACAAACCAGGTTTCCTTTGTTCAATGCCTGACAGTTTTGAAAAGATAAACTTCAATAGAATCCACCTAAGCTTTTAAATATTTTTCAATAGTAAATGACCGTTTTGGTCTTCCAAAGATATAGATTTTAAAGATGACAGAGGGAAAACTTACAATCAATTTTTTTTATTAAAAAAAAGGAAGTGATAGAATATGAAAGTTTCATCACAGATTAAAAAAATTAGTTATAATACCTTTATCAGATTCTGCATGCAAAGAATGCACTTTTATGCATGGAAAACAATCAACCCTCTTATCCTCTGCTCTCAAAGAGTCAAGAGCTATCAGAGCTACAAATGCAGTAACTTGCAGGAGAAAGTCCAAAAGAACAGCCAATGCTGTGAGTGAAAGCATGAAGGGAAGGTGAGGATTAGCATTTGAGATTTGACTCAAGAAACAATTGAAAATATTGCAGAGGTATGAAATTATTGAAGTCTAAAAACTTACCTGCAAACATGGAGAAGACACGACATGCAGGCATGGAAATGAAGCTTCCAGCTGCAAATGCTAAAACCTCTGATAAACTAGCCAATGTTATTGATGGTCCAACTTCCTCAAGTGCATTGCTTATCCGTCTTTCTAAAGGTAACTCCAGTTGTTGCCTTTTCACAGCATGAACCAATATACACATATTATCCACCCCAACCTAATGGTGGGAGATTCAGGAAGACAGAACAGGATCAGATGAATGGTAGACATAAAAAATTTAATGAGTTGTTGAAATGGAAAATTGAGATATAATATTTGAATATGAAAGTGTCGGCTTCGTGCTAATATACTGTTCTGCTAGTGCATAATTGTAGATTTATTATTGCCCATTTTCGTAGAAAGTGTGATAGAACAACAACTACCAAGCCTTATCCCACTAAGTGCGGTCGGCTACATAGATCCTAATAGTTTCTCTTACAGTTTTTCTGGGTCTTCCTTTGCCTCTTGTGAACTGACTATCCTCCACCTGATCCACTTTCCTTAATACAGAATCTATAGATCTTCATTCTACATACCCAGCCACCACCTAAGCCTATTTTCTACCAACTTTATTGATGTTGTCAATCTTGCTTGTGAACAAAATATTTGTATATTAAGAAAACGATAATTCCCAGTAATGCTCCATATGCTTGTTTTGTTTCAAGCTCCAAAAGTTACAGTATATTGTTTACATATTTGTTAAGCAAAGTAGTAAATAAATGTAATTAAACAAATCAAAATTCAATAATTTAGCATACCTACAAGCTTTTGTTTTATCTCAACTTCAATTAAAAAAAATATTCGTTTTTATCTTTCTGATTTCCATCAACTCGAAAATATTCATAAAAAGCACGGAATACTTAATATTTTGTATTAAACCAAGTAACAAAAATTATTTTACTTAATGCGAATATATAAAAATGATTTTCAGCCATTTTATGAAGGTATGTACTCATGAGCATCAGAGAATGGGCATGCTCTATGAGAACATAAAGACATTCGTGTTGGGCATGATTGAATTAAAATGGATAATCAGGTGTGTCTGTAGTCCATACACATGCCTACTTGGTTTGGGTAGGAAAGCTTCAACCTTGAATCTGAACCAGACCTATTTACCCACCTGAGATCATAAATCAAGATCACTTACAGACATTTTATCATGTTAATATTTAATTTTTTTTGTGGATGAGTTTTGGGTTGACTCTCACTCTACTATTGACAGAAAACTTTACGGTAATTTCCCATCTCCACATCAAGGCACGGGTTATTGAAAATAACTTTTCCTTTATCTTCACCGTCTGTTGAGAACATATTCTCTCTCCATTCCTTATTATTCTCCTATTTCTGCTCTAATTTTTTCCTTTTAATCGCTTGAATAAATTTAGAATAATTTTTTTCCATTAATTTATTTTTATGTGCGTATTTCTATGAAGCATCTAGAACACCATCACAAACGTTTCACTGAGCTATCATCCAGCAACTTTATAAGCAAAAGAAAACTTACAGCTAGAACAAGAAATGGGATAACTTCCATGATGATCAGAGTAGATTTTACACCAAGAGCACTAAAAATTCCAACAGATCCAAGGACGGACAGCATGACAAGAATTACTCCTGAAAGACCAAGCAATACCTATAATCCAGAATTAGGCAATTAGATCTTTATAAGCATTATAAAAAACTATCATAATGATATGAAATGGTTAAAAGTTTAATTCCAAAGTAGTAATGATGTATTAGGGAGGGGGAAGAATAAAGAAAAAAGAGAATGGAAAAGGAAGATGTTTTTATACTAAGGTTCCCTGGAACTGCACCTTAGATGAAATATAGAAAGAAGAAAGTTGGGGCGTATCCCCTAAAGTAAGAGATATATAAGCAAACATCACAAGATAGCTGACCTGCAATAAAATCAGGTACAATTTAAGGATTAAACAATACACTTCCACAAACAGAAATGATTGATTTTTTTTTTTTTTTAAACACGACAGAGAACTCAATCACATAATTTCATGATCAAGCCTCATAAAGAAAGAAAAGTTAGTTTTTCATGGTATTATTGAAGAATTAGTACACAAATATCAACATTAAAAGGAAGAGGGATATTACCAATATAGTAATAACATCCGCAGTACTTTCTCTTTTCAATTCTTCCTCAATAGAGCTTTCAGATGAAAAGGCAAGTGTCAAATTTTTCGATTGTGCCATTGGTAACAGCTCATCCTATAAAAAAGGACATAGTCAATACAGGAAATCAGAATAACTAGGAGAACGATAGGGAGTGTAATAGGCCAGTACCACAATACACAACCATGTCACGTCAATAAAGGATAAGCAAGCAATGCACCAAGACATTGTATGCATCTTTTTATTGCTTTTTCTACGAGGGAGAACCTAGTTGTGGGACTGGTAAATTAAGTTATGTGTGACTGTGTGAGTGCTAAGACTCGCCAGGAATCAACTTAGTACTTCCTATTCCTAGGTATGCATGAAATTGCAGCAACCTTGACTCAGATTCATTTCTGTGGAAGCAAATTGGCCAATACAAAGTTAAAATACCGGGTGACTGACAATGCAGTCTTAGGTTTCGGGACTAACTCCACACCACAAAACCAAAGTGAGGAGTGTCCAAACTTTATAGGCTCTTCTTAGGCTCTATCTCAATCAAGTCAATGTGGTACTTGGGTTTTTCCATATGCACTTTCTCACGCCTGGCACTGGTTTGGTGTGTGTATGGATAATATGGTGGATGACTCAACAATGAATCTAGGATAGGAACTTATCGCATCTTAGGTTTTGGAAATAACTCAACCCAACAAAATCAGATTGGATTTTTAAAAATACAGGGCAAGTATCTAATTGAAGTAAAAAAGTATAAACAAGTGAAGCATACCTTCACTAACTGAATAAAGGTCTTCTCCCAAGCAACTGCCTTTGCATTTTCATTGCCTTTTTCATCAATAGCATTATTTACTGGGTAAGTTACAATAAATGCAGAAGCCTGTCTTGAATAAATGAGATTATAGTTATTATATGCTCCATGAATCCCAATTCATTGACAACGCAAAAGAATAGAGAATGTACCCCAGAATAGTCATTCCCAGAAAAACCTCCTAATGCAGTGCTTGGATCAAGAGGACCTTTAAATGCACTCATACATTGATCTGCCGAGGAATAATGCTGAATGAATACAATATTAGAAAATAATTAGATCATTCTCATATTATATTACATAGATATCATTGTCAATGTTTGTCTTGGAAAAAATTCATATTGGTTCGGGTTTTTTCCATGTGTGGGTCCAAACCAATCAAAATCGATCTCTATTGGTTCGGATATCGGTTTCACATAATTAAAAATCAATCACCCGAAACCCAAACCAAACCATTATATTTTATTATTATTTATTTTATTTCATACTATATTAGAAGTATTATCTTAAAAAATATATTGTATTCATGCATTTTTCATCGATTATATATTCTTTTTCTCATTTTAGCTTATGTGCTTGTTTTAATAGCATAGAAAATCAATAGAATTTTAAATAAAAGTTCTTTTTTTAAAAAAATTTAAAATAAATTTCCTAAATTTTTTAAAATATCAAACTGATGAACCAAACCAACCCGTTCTTTATCGGTTTGGTTAGGATTTCTTGACAAAAGATTGTGAAAACCGAACCAAATCAAACCGACTATTTTTTATTGGTTCGAATTTTTTCTCCCAAAAAACAAACCAAACCAACCCGTTACACCCCTACTTGTAGTGCCAGTAAAAGACAACACTGACTACTGGATACGGTTGTTCACTATTGGAGGAGATCTTAGTAATTTTTTTCATGCGAACGTGCAAAACAACAGCAGAATTAAGAACATGCACTGATGCATTCAACTTCATGATGTCAAGTTAACATTTGCTACCTCAAAACAGTATGTGAGATGCTCGACTCCACCATAATTGTCGAAATTATTGGGATCCATTTTGAAGTACTGTCAATTAGAAAGAGACAAGTGTTAATCAAAAGAAGATAAAATCATGCAAATCTATTACAATAATAGTAATAATAACGACTTGAAGTTCTCAGCCAATAATTCAATAACTATACCTGCAGAATGCTTTGAGTGGCACATTCTTTGTCGAGTGGCTTCAAACAGATGTCTTGCAGAGATACCATCAAGCCAGAATGATTAGCACGAATTGCATCAACCTGACCGCAATGGATTCAACTTAACACATTCATCAAAATATTCAATACTACTACTAGAGGAGGGGATGGAACACTAACCTTCTTTTGTACTTCAAACAGAAACTTAATGTTGTCCTCTGACACAATTCTTGGTGATGTACTATTCACATGATCTGGAACTGTTCCCAGTATGAGCTGCAAGTAAACAACTCTGTCATTTAACAAGATAAATGAACAATAAACTGCAATTAAAAAAAAGTGAACAATAAATCTTGCTTGAAGATTATTACATATTGCCTCATGTTGCATAATACTAAGTGGTTTTGACTTGTTAGGATGATCGAATTAATATAAACACTAAGATATAAAAGAAAACATGACAAGACTGTTTAGTGTGGACTACAATTGCACGACACATGGCTTCGTCATTTCATGCTTTTTGGAAAAGAATGCACTCAGGCAAAGCATTAATAAAGAAAAAATCAGTTCTTTCTGCATAATTTTATCCACTGAAAAAACCATGCAATTATGCAAAGAAATAAGAAAGATGCATCCTTTTTTACACAAGACAAGGAAAGAAATTACTGAAAAAAAACAAAATGAGAAATGCATAAGGCAAGGCTGTTTATTATGACCATGAAAAGTTGGATTATTATGGGGATTGGGGAGAACACAAGAAATGGGAAAATGTAAGAACCTGTTCGATTCTGTAAAACGGAGCAAGATGGCTGTCAAAAAACTGCTTCTCTTCAGCTGCTTTACTCCCGGGTCCCACCCAGAGCTGAAAAGTGTAGGTTAGTTTTTTTCACAAACAACTAATGTAAAATATATAACAAGAAGGTATAGGCGAAATGTTCAGAAATCGTGTAGCCTTCCTGGATACTTAAATACTAAGACATAATAACAGAACATCAAAGCTTCTTCTTCACTGTCCATGAATTTTTGTATTCCATTTGAATTTAAAATCACATGGCTCATTGTGTACTTATTGATGCTCTCACCAGAAGATTTTTCAGCCAAAAAATTTCGCCCATTAAAAACAATTCTCAAACAGTGCCATCCATGTTATTACATCCATAAAATAATGAGTACAAAGCAACATGGGGTGTTCAAAACAGAATCAAAATTCACTTTCAAATTATGTCCGAAGTAGAAGCAGCCAATCTCTTTAACAAAATTAATCCATCTCTGGAAACCATAAATACCAATAAAGTGGGAACATAGGTGAATGGAGATATAAAGAGTGAAAAGATCATCCAAAAGGCATGCTACAAATACCAGGAGTGTTTGAAGTCAATGAACAAAAAAACAGGCACTATTTCAAACCAGATAGCTATTTGCTTATAAGTTTCAGATTCAAGTGAGATGAAAAATTCATCCATCATACATGGAAATCATATGCATGCTCATAATGTGTGGGAATAAAGATCTAACTTACATCAGAAAGGCGTTAAACAAAGCATTTTAAACAATAGAGTAGAAGCTATGTGATACCTTCTCAGGCCGTGTCTCAACCTTGAATCTGATTAGACCTAGACAAAGTAGAATAACTATAGCCAAAGATGAAGCCAAGACCATAATTGGGTTTCTAGCTACGTATAATCCATACTTCCTGATCGCGATTGTAAATATAAAGTCAGAGAAATTGTTCTATGTGAGTTGATATGAAAGTTGATAGCATAGGCAGTGACCTGTAAAAATTTGACATGTATCCTTGCACAGCTGAGAGTCGTACTTCGTTTCTGTTTTGTGAAACATCTTCAATAATCTTATAATCAAAACCACCGGTCAAAACAAAATCAGAATTGGACAAACAAGCATGCATAAGGAAGGAAGGAAGGAAAGGAAGCAAAAATTATTAAGAAAAGCAAAGATACTCCCAAACATGTGTTCGTAATAAAGAAATAGCATTCGGTTATGAACCTGATGCATAGGGAGGTTCTCGTCCTTCTCCTGATTACGAGAATGCAGCTGCCCACCACTAATAACATTAGACACTGATTTCGTTCTATATGCCGTCTTTCTTTTCCTTGTCCGATAATACAATCCCCAACCTAAGAACACACTTAGCAGTATGATGTATAAGACTGTTAAAGTCAAGTCAACACACTTCACCTACAGGAGTCATAAGGAAAAATCATGTCAGTTAAAGAACACATAATAGGCCTAAATCACTTTTTTTTTCTTCATCTAAAGAAAAAAATACAACTGGTAAATATCAAAACCATATCATATTTTCCGTTACCATTAAAGTCCCAATTTTCAAGGAGCATGAATCCCTCTTTTGGGTGGTAGTTGAAGATGAACTAGAGCATACTGAAGATGAAGGACAGTCACCACAAGAACAACCAAGAGAAATATCACTGCATGAATAGGCTGAAACATTCATAGGCTCCATCCCAGATGACTTGGTTGCATTTGGCGGGAACATAATTGCATATGGTGAACCAAAACCACCAGGGGCTGCTTTTTTACCAATAAAAGCAAACCACTCTGCCAAAAACAATTACAGCATAAGTTTTAGGTAATACTCTAAGGAATAATTTCATACAAGCAAGCCCTATCAAAAAGAACATTTACATTTACATTTGCATTGTTGCCACTGTATCAAATGTTGGTTAAATTTTACATTGAAATAAATCATAACAAATATATGTTTTACAAAACCAAATCTACTCTGCTCAAAATAAAAATATAAAGTTTGTTTCTATCATTGCATGTATTCTTATTTTTTAACGCTAGAGCAAACAAACAAACAAACAAATCAAAAACCAATAATTCCAATGTGTCTATCTACTTCTAAATCTTAATACTTGCTGGCATGCATAAATAGTCAGGAATATATCAAGGAGATGTCCTCAAATATATTAGCAGAAACATGAGAAGGAGGAATGGTATTTGGTTAAGGATTTGATTTAAAAGTGCAACTTACCTTTAACATTTTGAGCACCGCCACCAATAAATTGCATAACTAGAGAATTTGCTGTGCCAAACTTTACATCCTTGCAGGAGTTATATAACCCTTCACCAAATGTGTCACTTACAAAATAATCGATGCTACCCACTGTCAAATTACCACCAACCTAAGAATTGTAATAACTAGAGTAAATAATTGCAATGTAAAGTTAATGCAGACATCCAAAAATACTGATGACAATAGTATAAAAGAACAAGACATAAAATGGGCACTTGTTTAGTCATCAAGATTTGCTAGTATTGAACCCAAAAAGAACCACCTGACATGATGCCTATTTGATTGAGTTTTTCTTTTTATTTTGACGAAATAAAAAAAAAATATATGGTAGAAGATGAATAGTGAAGTGGAAGAGCAGCAGACATGCATCTAAAAATGTGAGAAAGAAAAATGAGAAGAAAAAAAACACCTTACTCGGAAGCGGAGTCATTCAACATAAATTTCTTGTTTTAAAGTGATAAATAATAAAATTGCATGTAGAATAGGCAAGACAATTCATTAAAAATAGAAAGTGATGTGCTAGATCTTACCTTGTCCACTGTAGTCACATTGATAAATAAACTCTGATTTGGAGAGCACGTAAGCTCGCAGAATAGATTCAGAAAGTTTCTTAAGCATGCTGGACAACCTACAAGAAAAGGAATTGCCTGCCAGAATAAAACGTTCAATGTATTAACGCATATCAGCTTAATTTATAAAAGCCAGTAATACTGAAAGAAGATAAATATGACTAGTCCATGGTGAACTCAATTATAAGCCCATGGTGTCAATATATGCATCAATTATACAAAATTCGATAATTATACCTGTTGCACTTGCGTCCTTAATGTTTCAAACTGAGCTTCTGTACAACAAACGTTCCCAGTAATTGTTGGACACAAACTTTGAATCTTTGATGAAAGCAAATCATCTGGCTGGGAAAAACAAGAGCTCCCAAAGTCATGACACAACTCGATGAAGCTTATAAAAAGTTAAAAGTAGATTTGATAAATCAATTATGCTTTTAAGAATTCAGCAGTTCAAATGAAAATTCAAAAATTCATATAAAAAATCAACGCGACACTGAACAAGCAATTGAAAATTCCCTCAAATATACCTTCACAGCAGGTGCACCAAATGGACAATTTATTACTTTACCATCGCTTCGCTTTCCACAAATGTCATACATTGCACAGTAATCCACAGAATGCTTTTCCCTGTACAATACAAAAGAAAATTGAACTCACCTTTTTACTTTTTTCCAGATCAAAAACAAAAAATTCTCAATACAATTACACCTATAATTTTAATTTATGAGTTCTTTCAAAAATATTCCTTAGTTAGTTACTTACACTCGTGTTCCATCATTAGATGCCGAAACTTTTGCTTCTGTAAGAGATAAAATTAAGCAAACCTGAAACACATAAAGCGCATAAATGTTGAATAAAATTGAATAATAATTATCAACTAAAACTATCAAGCAATATAATTCAGTAAATGTTGTGATATTTTCCCTGTGTAACTAAACAAATATTTTAAAATAAATAAAAAATAATGATTGATTTTCCATTCCAAAAATCTTGAAGCATTTTGATACTTTGGACTCTTGGTCTTCGTTCTACTCTGTTTCACAATTGTATCTCACGCGCTAATTCAGTATCCATAATTGAGCTGGAATCCTCTCTCACGCGTTTTCCAAAAAAGGAAGAAAGAAAAAACACAAAGACGAAACGAAATTCATGTTCTAAATGTGAAGATTAGAATCATAAAGTGTAGAATACGAAGTGGAATTGAAGAAAAGGAGAGAGAGAGAGAGAGAGAGAGAGAGAGAGAGAGAGTGATTTGCCTGTACTAGAAGAGTGAGAAGCCATAGGCGAAGAGGAGGAAGGTCCATTGCGTTGTGTTGCGTTGGAAGAGGTTAGTAATTTTGGTGGGAGAGTGTGCCTCAACCCAAACGCGAAGACCAAAACAGAGTGAAGAGGCAAACTAACAAAATGAGTATTGTATGAATAGAATTTGTAGAACAAACAAAAACCGCATTTATAGGAAAAAGATTACTTGTTACTGCTGCGCATTGCTCTCGTGACGTAGCCACCATTACCAATTTTTTATTTTATTAACAACGGTATAATTACTACTTACGTTAACGTCATAACATTCGTAAATACTGTGCATTTTTTATTTGCAATTTGTCTTTTGCATTAAATTAAAGGTAATTCAATTCGTAAATTCTTTTTTTTTTTATTATGCTCAGGGGTCAACAAATTAAAAAAAGAAAAACAAATATCATGGACAAGAGTTTGGTCTGATGTTTTATAAAAAAGAAAATAAAGAAATTGATCAAATGAGAATGTGGATTTTATTTTATTTTTTAATAAAAAATATTAATATGTTAATAGTTATGTTAGTATTTTTTTATTTTGTCGAAATTCAGTCAAGTTTTGTCCATGATGCAATATTATTTTATTTGTTTGTATCGGTGTACTAGAATTAAGGGAAATGTTAACAAGTACTCTTAGGACGCTTGTTAAGAAGTTTAAAAAGAAAATTTTATCTTAGAAATGATGTATTCAACACATTGAAAGTTTAAAAAGTAATTTTATCTACATAAAACTTATAAATTATTTCTATATTTAAATCCTTGACTGGTGCCTAAGGGCATTGGTTAACAAGACCCTAGAATTCATTAGAGTAAAAATAAATAAATTATTTCAACAAAAAAAAAGGGATGTAAAAAATAGAGGGTTAAATAAATAAAATTGCTAAATTTTGTTTTTACTTCTCATTAAACAACACCTAAACCTCTTTAGTTTTTAAAAAACACTCGTCTCTCCTCTCTTCTAACTAACTTTGTTAGTCTATAATGTTTATGGTTTCTTTCTTAATAACTCTTCTTGATTCCATTGCAGCATAACTCAACTAGGATGTAATCTTTGCCAACTGTGTAATTAACCACTCATTCGCTACTATACATACATCCCACTGCTAGAAGATGTGTGTTGTTGTGGTCAACTCTAAATCAATTTCACCGTCGTCCTTTTGGATGAGTTGAATTCCTCGGAGTTGGAATTGGTGTCGAAGAGTAGTCGTAATACTGGTGGTCTTATTGAATATTGATGCTAGTGAAGGAAGTGACTTTATTTATTCAATTTAACTTCAAGTTGAAAATGAATATAAATTAGAGTCGATGGGGTTTTATTGGAGAAAGGCTTCGGTGTCAACTATGTATTTGGGATTGGTGAATCAATTTCCAAACACAAAAAAAATCAAACCGTAGTTTAATTTTTTATAATTCATTTACTTTGTTTTACATTAATCAAATAATAATTTTATTAAATTATATTTATCAAATATTAATGTATTTATCATTAGAGAAATAACATTTGTACAACAATTTTGTGATAACTTTTATGACAATTTTCTCTGTCACACTTACATTATGTTTTTATTTTATCTTTTTATTGTTTTTGTTTTTGTTTCAATATATATTTTTCAACTTATCTAATGTTTCCGTATCTGATTCATAATTTACAAAACTATGTGAATCCATGTCAGATCCGTATCCAGAGTTTATAGAGTGCAAACTAACGCGGCCGGGGAGTAACTAATATCGTCCTCATTTGTTTGTTTTGTTGGACAAATACGTTTCGTATTGACTTTGCATGTTCGACTAATATCTTTTTGGTTACAATTCGACTAATATCTACGCATGTTATATTTTCTAATCAACTATCGATCAATCTCCTTTCCTTTTTAAAGTCAAGCATTCAAGTAGTTTGCAAAAGGTGGAATAACGGTAACTTCAGGGTCCAGTCCCTCTCCACCATAAACTACTAGAGGACATCAATTAAATGCTTTGATATAGAATTAGGAGCTAAGGCTGTAAAGCCCTGTTAGATTTTGTGACGACAATGCTTTGATACAAGGTCTTGCTAACCATTTTTTTAGGATACTAGTTAAGGAAACCAAAAATAATAAGTTTGTATTGAATTTAATAATTTTTTAACTTTTAAAAAGTCAAATTCATAACTTTTCATTATTTTTTAATACAACATTTTTAAATTTGTCTTCTTAACCAATACCTTAAGGGCATTATTTAGCATTTTCCTTGATATAATTAGGCCCTAAGACAGTAATTAGGGAGGCCATACCTCATGATATCAGAAGAATATTTGCATTATTGTTTAAATGCTTTGATATATTTTACATTAGCTAATCAGCATCCCAACACTTCTTTCCGCTCAGCAATATATAACGGCTTTTATTCTGTGCATAATTAGTATTTCATGCATCCAAAAGCGTACCTGTCAAGCAAATTAATTAATTATTACTAGCTAGCAGCAGGACATGTCTTGTTGTAACATGCGTACTGTAGATTTAAAGTCTTTTAGTAGTATTAAAATTCCATGCAATCATGTTGTATATAAAGTTTTCGGTTCTAGTACTTTATAAATCAAATAAACGTCAATAAAGATGGACAGAGACCCGCTATTTTAATTTGTTTTTATCTTTTCTTTTCATAATCTCTGTGTATTTGAGGTAATTTTGTTCTAGACAAACACTAAATTAGAATCTATCCCTAAAAAAAAAAACTAAATTAGAACCTTACTAGTTAAGAATTCGAATTTTAGTTGACAACGTTGTAAAAATATAATCAATCTCTTAAATCAAATCTCCGTTGGTCAGACTTTCTGATTTAATGTCTACTACTAAAATAGTAATGATACATAGACTAACTTAAGTGAGATGTATCATTTGTACATTCAGATATAATTGTGACATGTGTCCATGCAATCTCCATGCACAATAAAAACTCAACTTTTTTATCTAACATACACTCTTACATGGATGTGGTACATTTGTATGTATGGATAAAATGGTGTCAATGAAATATTATCCCTACCAAAAAAAGGCGAGGGGAGGAGTATAAGAAGAAGGGAATTAATCAAAGGTGGTCAAAGCAAAATGACTACATATGTCATGATGAGCTATTATGATGTACCCTTGAAATATAAATATTCATTCATATATATATCTACAATATCTAAAAGGTGGACAGATTAGTAAAAGAAAAAGAAGAAAAGGCTAGAGAAGACATTCCAATCATTTAGTGTAGTAAACAGTTGAGAGGGAGTGAGTGGGACTAATGATGTTGAATGTGAAAGTGGAGCCAGGTTGAGTCATAGAAGCATGAAATTCTAGACGCCGCGTGTGGGGACTTAATTTAAACCCAACAAACAAAACCCATTCGGTAGGATTAGTGGACACACATTTCTTTCTTTCTTAGTAGTATTGAGTAAGTAAGCAAGATGTGAAGTGTGAACCGGTGACTTGTGTGTGAGTAAGTACACACACTACTACACTAGTATGGTTTTACTTTACATATTGGACCATTTGATTTGGTTTGGGGTTGTTTGTTTATATAAGAATGAGAAAAATGGAGGACCCATTACACATTAGGAGTCATGATTGACTTTCATTTGAAGTTATTATCACTCTCAAAGCCACACGCCATGATCATGCAAATAACCACATGCTGTTGGGGCGGCGCATACACACAACCACGCTCTTTCAAAAGCATAAGATTCTTGAGTTCAAGATTTCATCTTAGGTCAAAATATTTAGACAGGATCCAAATTCCAAACGAATATATAAATTTGAAGTACTAAAACGAACATATAAATTTTTTATTATCTTTACACCTATTAGAGTCTATCAATCATGTATATCTACACATCAAGTCTAACAATGATAAACATGAAAGAGTGCATTGAAAAAATAGTTTGACTATGAGTTATAAACTAATTTACACTTATATTGCGTCTTAAAAAATAATCTGAAGACAAGTTTACAGGATCTACTAATGAATAGCAGTTTGTTAGTTAACTCATATGACCTACCTACACGGCTACACCTATTGCAATAAAGGTATAATTTACTTTAGATAGACGAGTTTTTAATATTGTCAACAACAACAAACAAGATAAGTTCTTAATCAATTCATCCATTTGTACCACCACTGCCATGGCCAGCAGGTTGACAACAGTGTGTCGCAGCACAGTTACTCTTTTTATTTTTAGGTCTTGCTAACTCATGTTTTTAAGCTCATGTTGAACATAAAAAAATAAAAATAAAAAAGTTATATGTTTAAAATACAACATTTTAACTTTCAAATATTAATTTAAATGTACGATTTTTAAAGTGTATAATTGTATGTTGAGTTTTAGATTACGTGTGCTTATGACATATATTACTATTTGTCTTTATTTTCCTTAAAAAAAAAACATTTGTCTTTATTTTTAAAGTATGCTAACAAGTGTAGTTAAATAACATAAAAGAAGAAGTTTTATAATTGAAAGGTATTTTTAAGACTTTTAATGTATTGTTCTTATATTTTCCCTCTTAACAAATATCGCATTGACATTTGTTATAGCATTTTTCTTATTTTTAATAAAAATCTCATTTTTTTTCCGTCCCTAATCAATATTCTCGTTTGGGTCACATTTATAAACAATTTTCACGGATCTTATTTATTTTTTAATAAAATAGTAAATTTTATAATATAAAAAGGATAAAAAAATATTTAATTAAGATTGAATAAACTTTGTAAGAGTCTGTCTTCCGAGAAATTGATCACATGGTTAAGAGTTACTCTCTTCAACTTTGAGAAACTCGGTTCGAGACCCAACGTCGAGAATAAACTTTGTAAGCATCTACCTTTAAACCCATTTTAATTTGGAAATTCTATTTAATAATAATAATTTAGTAAAAAATAAATTAGTAAAATTACTTTTCACTTTCTTTTATTAATATAATTTGGTTAAATACGATATTGCATGATAAAGAGTATTAACCAACACTACTCTCAATTAACATTTTCCAATAAACACATGTTGTCTATAATATCCACCTAGTATATGTAATATTTAATTTACATTTAAAAAATTGCACTAGTGGTATGATATTAGAATAAATTGAGAGGATCTACATAATAAAAAATAAAATAAAATAAAAAATTGAGAGGATAAAAAATAGAAATGTTCAGGGATCCCTTTCCTTCTTCTGACTGAAGACATGGGAAATGTAGAGAAGCATAGTACGCATTTGACATTCTATTAATTGATTTGACAGCATGCAGATTGCAGACCGTAGAACTGAAAAAGTAGATGATAAACGACCGAGTAGCATTTAAGAAAAGAACAACGTTAGCAACACTCTCTTTTCAATACTCTTTTAAACACTCATTATTTTATTGGATGAAATCAATGTATGTCTCATCATTTTAAATGGGTTTTATTTTCAAAATGTAGAACCCACATTGATTTAAATCAATTAAAGAATAAATATTAAAAAAAGTGTTCAAAAGAGAGTCTCGCCTGCTCTTTCATAAAACTGACTTTAACAAGTACGTAGTGTGGGAATTTGTTGGATTTATTACCTCAAGTTAAATACTAGTACTAGTATAAGAAAGCCGAGAAAGTTTTGATAGGAACAAATACAAATGAACAATAATTGAGCACACTCACATGAAAGATTTAGTCACATTATTTAATTATTTTTTCTTTTAATTTTATTTTTTTATGTGTCTGTCTATCCATTTTTTATTTGTGTTTGTGACCATATAAGTATTTCTCAAGAAAGACCTCCTAAATTTTATTTTTTATTTTTTTTAGCAAAAATTTTGTTTTTGTTTTTTCATAGTAGAATCTCTTTCGTATATTGTGTTCAACATTTCAACTTCATGAATTACTCTCCTTAAAAAAACACATTTTAAAATTAAATTATGGTTATGTTAACAAGTGTCTTTTGATAAAAATGTTTTTGAGGCATTTGTTAAGGAATACAGAAAATAAAAGTTTGTGTTGAAAAGTATGTGCTCTCCGATTATTATTATAAAAAAAAAAATAAAAAAATCATCAAAATCAAAACTGTCATTAACTGTGTCAATTTTTTAAATATTTTTACAAATACTCCATAAAAATTTGTGAAGAATTAAATAAACACACTAATATTGAAAAGACCACCGTTAAATTAAGGTTAGAAATGTCTTTTAAGCAATAAATGCATTTTAAAAGTTGTGTTTTTTTTAAGCAAAAAATTATGGGGAGCAGAGGGGTCTCTTGTTGATCCACCCTAATTATATTAAAAGAAAGATAAAAGTACAAAAAAAAAAAGGAAGACATAAACCGAAACCCTCCAAGAAACGTCAAAAAGAAAAACCAAAAGAGATAGAGCGAACTAAAAGCAAGAGGGACCGCTATCCCTTAAAAACTAGCAAGACGATCGGTTGGAAGAACCAACCTTGAACCCTTTGCTAGCCTCGGTCACTGGCTTTGACTTCTTCTTTTTTTTGGAACTACCAACTGAAATGGATGATCAGCCAAATCATCGATCCCTTCCTTCTGATACATATTAGCCCAATAATCACTTAAGAAATTCATAGCTTGTTGGGCTGCAGTAGGAGCACTGATAATCCCTAAAACTTGCATATCATGAATAACATTTGCATTACAGCTTGACAAGTTAGGGTTCGTCACCACTATAGACTTACCAAGATCTCTCAAAGGAAGTGAGTCTGCGACCACATCCTTACACGACTCTTCAAGAAGGACAACATCTCTCATAGGCTTTGCTACCACGTCCTCGCACGGCTCTTTAAGAAGGACAACATCACTCAAAGGCGCAATAACAACTGTCTCTTTAGACCTAATTATACTAGTAATCAGGGGATCATCTTCTACAACTTTACTACATCCTCCAGTGTTGTTTGGAGTTGATTTTGTATGGAGTGTGGGAACTTCATCAACCTTTTCTACTTCAGAATTTGATGTATTAGGCTTGACAACATACTGCATTTTGTGTTTGGACACAAAAGCTGAAGCTTTTGGAGTTTGAAACTTACAATTTTTAACAGAATGTCCAAATATCTAACATGAGTTACAAAAATTCTCATATTCAACGTCAACATAAAAATCAAAGCCATTCCTTTCAACAAGGATTTTGTCATGCAGGTGAGAGTTTAAATCAACTTCAATTAAAACTCTTGCAAAGTGACCAAAAGTTATTTTCTTAGTCGGCTCATCAATGGTCAAAGGATTTCCCAAAGCCCCTACATTCAAACAAAGTTATGGGCTGCCAATATTCACTGACAAGCCCATGAACGCGAACCCATGTTTGAGCGGTGGTTTGTTGCATTGTGAGAGGGTTAAAATCAAGAGTCCAAGAAAATGTCCTGAGCAAACCCGATGAAAGATTCCAAGATCCTATGGATCTTACCACACTTAAGTCATCCAATGATGAAAAAACAAATTCAAAGTAACTTTTACCTAATGATGCCATGGGGCATTCGGTTTTCAAAATTTGAAGATTTTTGCCTTCAAATTTGACACGCGAACTGGGGTGTAACCTTTACCTATGGATCTTACTTTAAAAGTTATGACTTTTGCTTATAAATAGAACCAAATTTATTTTGATTTTTTTTTAATTATAAATAGGGAGCATACATTATTTAGACTTATTTGATTGGTAGACACATTTATTACCATTGTTAGTTTCAATTTCCATTTATTGGAAGTGCCCAATAAAGTCACCAACCAACTATATCCAATTAATTGGCGAGGCAAAGACATGGACCCTGAAAAAGACTTGGGGTAGTTAATCTAGGACAAGGGATAAGCTGTGAGAAACTACACATGCAAAATAAACCTTATATAATGAAACACTGTTCTTTTGCTCGTGGAAAAAAAAAAGTGTAAGGTGTTTGAAATATTATTCATATGTTAATGTTACTCCCTCCGTCCTATAATAACTGAGCCATTTTTTAAAAAAAAGTGTCCTAAAATAACTGAGTCATTTCACTTTCCAATACATATTAATTACTTTTTTCTCTTTATAACTCTAATTAATATTACTTTCATCATTCCCAATATTAATGCACCAATACTTAACAAGAACACTTAAAACCACTTTTCTCTCTCCTTTATTTATACATTTGTCTTAATATGTGTGAAATGAGCAAATGGCTCAGTTAATCCGGGACGGAGGTAGTAGTTATTTACTATGGATGGATTAGTTTAGTTAGTTAAAGCGTTGATTCAATTATGGTTATGGTTAGTTAACAACTAATTAGAGTATAGTCCTATAAATAGAAATCATATAAAGTGTAATTGATCTCTCTTATATCTCTCACATTAAATAATAAAGAGTTTTATATAACTTTGTAGTTTTCTCTTTAAAGTGTGAGTGTGTAAAGATCACTTTAATTTTTTCTCTCAATTTTGTATGTGCATGATCTATGACCAGTGGCGGACCTGGACTAGGCCCACTGTGGCAAGTGCCACACCAGTCCAGGCTCAATTATATATATATATATATATATATATATTTTATTTTTAGCTAAATATTACATTATATAAGTCAAATTTTGTAATTTAATCACATGTGTACGGTGTTATGTGGCAAAGACGCCCCATTTCACCATTTTAGCTTTTTAACTTTTATTTTAACTAATAATACCATAAAAAATGCAAAAAACAAGTGTTGAACCGGTGTACCTAAAATCAAATCCATTCATATGTACCACCGGTCTATACAATAGTTTTGTTAATAATATTGTGAGAAATAATATATAAGATAACCTGCGAAAAAATTTGTGCTACATTGGTTTTGTGAGGCCATGTCCATCCCTCTCTATGACTATGGAGATCATTCTAATCTTTCTCACAATTTTGTATGTGCATGATCTATCATAAGCCTCCGTATGAGAGTTTATTAAAATTAGGCGAGAGAGCTTTGAAGGAAATAGAAGGTGAAAGAATGATAGTCTCCCTCTTATCTCGAATGAAAAGATTGGTTTGATTCTTAAATGTAAAATTTTCCTAATATGAAGAAGAAGAAGAAGAAAACTAACAAAGGGTAAAAATTGAAGATTTTCGGGTATACAAAAAATCTTCTAATCATTTTTATCTCTTTTTATTAATATCAAGATTAAAAATAAATTCCTTTTAAAAAGTTGTTAATTACAAACCTTTTGTTCTCACTGTACAAAAAAAATTATCTCAAATTAAATGTGTTGACAACTTGTCTTTTTAATCCATCCTTATTTCTTCACAAAAAAAATCCATCCTTTTTTATTTTAGAGGGATAAATCCGTGAAATAAAATAAGAATGCAACGAAAATAAATGGTAAGATTTGTCACTAAAAAAAAATTGGTAGGAGTGAAGAGTTGACGAAAAGCAACGAACTTAGATTAATCACTGGATCAAATTTTTATTTTATCCATTTATTACGTTTATTTATTTTAAAAACGTAAACATATTATCTACCATAAGAGAAAAAAACATAAATGCGCTATCCGTGTTGCATTATATTTGGTCGTGAGTCGTATCCTTCGCACTATATAGTAAGACTCGATAAGAAATAATTAAAGGTATTTTAAAAAAAGGAAATGTAGTTTCATTGTAAAAAAGTTTATTGATTTTTTAGCTATAGGTAAAATAATCTCAAAACGATTAGGTGAATGACCTGTAGTTTTCATAATATATCTCATTTTACCTTATTCAATAAAAAGAAAAAAAAAATCTCAAAACGATAATTAAAAAATAAATGGAGTATAATTGTGTGTGCGCGTATGTTTGTGCCAAATTAACACGTGCTAAATTAACACGTTGATAAAGTTATAAGTATTAGATTCTTAAAAAAAAGGTCCATCTAATATACTCTTTAGAAATGGATCCAAAGGCGACCCTTCAACATTTTTAATAATACATAGCATTTCTTTGCCTTTTCGTATTATATAATTCACTATTTTACTAAAAAATAGTGAGAATAAATTGCAATTTTTAAGATTTTTTAACTTCCAAATTAGCCAATGGAAAATTGTAAAATGCCTACTTAAAATTTTCGAGGTTAATATTAGGGGAGCATTTGTCAAAAAAAAAAACAATATTAAGGGAGCAGGCTAATGGTGATTGTCCACGTCACCATGCCTCCCATTGCCACCTTATTATTTTTCCGACGCAGGGTGTGAATCTGGTTTAGTTATCTTATCGGTGATCTACTTCTTGTTTATATTGTTCATGTCTAGTGCAACCTACTTATAAGCTCAAAAAGATGAACACACGAGGCATCTATGCTTCCCAGATAGAACCTGAATAAGTTTGGGATTTATTCATAAGATGTTAGAATTCTCATGATCGTATCTAGATAATTTCCGCTCGAATTATCTAATTCGTAGAGGAGTAAAATAGAAAAATTGGAAGGCTTTTGAGAATGCAGGGGAGGAGATTTTTTCTAAAATTGAAGGACAAAAAGGATCAAAACATCAATCAGTTTGGGCCTATGTATTGGCTGAGCTAAGTTTCTCTTTAAGCTTTAAAAATTGCTATCAAACACTCCGAAATTACCTAAATACTTTCGACGACAGTTAGCTGTCGTTCACTCTTCTACACAGGAGAGTGAAAAACAATTTGAGGGTATTTTGCTCATTTTTGGGTGCTAAGAGCAATTTTGGAAGCTTAAAGAACAATTTTCTTGGTTAAGACGGTTTGAGGGCTTTCATTTAAAAAATTATCAAAACAATTGACAAAAAAGATTATTATTTTTTCCGTCCTACGAGTTTCTCGCACATCATGTTCAAATTATAAAACCCAAAATGTTTAGCGTATTTTGGAAGGTTTCTTGGGTTATTTTGTCATTCAGATTCTATAATCCAAATTGCATAAGACGCACAAGAAAATAAATATGATTGAAAAATAAGGTGAAAAAAAAAAAAACCTTATCAGGATCTGTCTTAACAATCTAATGGTAAAAAAACACAGCGACTTTGTCCTTTTTTTTTTCTTTCAATTTTTATATCTTTCTTCCCCTCCTACAATTTCTCAAAAAACTGAACATTTAAATTTACGTGTGCATTCAACAAGCTAAAATTTATAAAGATATTTACACAATTTACCCCATTTTTCACTAGTGTCCAAAATTAATGAAAACAAACAAGTACCTGATCAAGAACCAAATTCGTCTGCATGTTCCCTAATTTGTTTTGGGGGGTTTCATTTATCGAATGGATAAAATATAAATTTATTAATTTGCATTAAATGTACCAAATTACACTATTATAACGTTCATTCTCAGAAAATATACATACAACTAATAAAATAAAAATTACATATGTGCAGAGTGTATACTACATAGTCAATAGTGGAGTGCTATTGAGTGGAATGAGTTCGTGATTTGGAGTGACCATTATTGTTATGATTATTGGTAGAATGCTCCCTTGTTGGTCTCTTATTTTGTTGATGCACAGAATTTCTGGATTTCTTCACTTTAGGTTTATATTTAATGGATTGAGCCTTTTCTAAAGTTTCCAAGACTTGTTCCATAGATGGTCTGTTTTTTGGGTCAGATTCTAAACATTTGAGTATGAGTTGAGCTATTAGAAATGCTGCTGTTGTTGAATATTGCTCTTCCAATCTTTGATCCATTATCTTTTTTAGTTTCTTTTTGTCACTTAGAGACCCCCTTGTAAAATCCACCAAATTCATCTCATTCGTTGGCCTATTTTGGTCCAACGCTATTAAACCAGTTAAGATTTCTAGAAGAACAACACCAAATCCATATACATCGCTTTTCACATAGAGATGACCTGTCAATTATGGATGTATTCATAATAATTAATATCAATATATATTCGTTGGTATAAGCCAGGATAATGTTTCTTCATAAACACAAAAGTAATAAAATAAACAAGGCCTGCAACACGATTTAAGCTTAATAATAATTTTAATAACAATGACATTTGGTATGTGTTTCACAAATTATAGAAAAGAAAAGAAAGAGAAAAGGTGTTTGACAATAATTGTACAAACTTATTTTATTTTGATAAATGATATTTGAACATCTATTTTTTGACAACTTTAGTGATAACTTCTCTCTCATACTCATATTATGTTTTTACTTTCTCTCTCTGTTGTTTTGGTTTTTGTATCAATATCTCGTATCCTTTGTAAAAATTTAATTGTCTCAAAAGTTGTTATAAAAATAGATGTTCAAATAACATAACTCTTTTATTTTTGATGATAATGAGTCTGCTAATTAATTTTACACATATAAAAACTACAAAGAAGAAGGATATTACAGGTTTATTAAACCAACATATCAAATGATCATATGCAATATCTACCACCTGATTTGCACTTGCAAGTCTAAAGGAACTTATTTTATTTATAGAAATTATAAAGTTTGACCGAAATTGAAAGATATGATAAATCTAGTCATGAAATGCAAGAAAAGGACAGATAACTTATTTTGTTTATAGAATAAACAATATCACATGAAATTTGACGGGAATTAAAGAGATTCAATGAAAATAGTCATGAAATGCAAGAAAAGGACAAGTAAAACTAACTCACCAATAATCATCTTATATCGTTTCCTTTCCTTATTTTGGTACAAATTGTCTCCTTTTCTTTATTTATACTAACGAAAAGACGGGTATACGTTTCTGCTCTTTTTATTGTGCTAACGTTTGAAAATTATGAATGATATTTTTTATTTATGAAATTTAGGTTTTGATTAAAAATAAAAATACAAATATTTGTTGCTTTTTTTAATGGCATGAACAATAATCTTTATTATAGAAAAAATTGTTTAAGAGTATAATTAGAATAATGAAAAAGTAAGTATAAATATACTCATTTAGTTTGTTATACTTTTTAAATAATAAAGGAAAAAACAGATAAACATATATTCATATCGTATTTGTTACATTTGTTTTAATATTTAAATTTATTCTTATCTATTTGTTACATGTGTTACTTGTATTGAAAATCAAGGGTACTTTTGGAAAGAAAAGTTCAACCAAAAAATATGCTGAAAGGAATAGTTTCATTTATATATAGTATAGATCATTTTGGTATCCTTTGTCAATTTTCCACATAAATTTTAAAAAATATAAATAAATATTATAACAATTTAATAAAAAGATTTAAAAGAATAAAATTATATTTATTAGTTATCGAGTGTCGCCACCGTACATTTTTTTTGACAGAAACTATACAAAATGTATAACAAAATATAATTAACTTAAGAGCGATGTATGTAGATAATATTTTAATGTTAGCGTCAAAGAAAATGTTACATAGAATATATATAGTAATAATTATTCCAAAATATTTTCTTACTAATATATACTCTCTTCGGTCACGTTTATAAGCAAAAAACAACTTTTTAGGTTCATAGAATAATTAATGTAGTTAATCACATTTATAGGTCAAATACATTAGTTATTCAATGAACCTAAAAAATTGTGTTTTGCTTAAAAATATGACCGAAGGAAGTATGACACTATCTAAAAAGAACAAAGTAATGTTAAGCATTTCCCTGATTTGAAACTCTACGTATGCATTTTCTTATAGTACCTTTTTTTTTATAACTCAAATTAGTCAGAAAATTGATTTGACTTTCACTAGTAATCCACCAGTTTAGATCAGTCAAATATAAACTTATTCCTTCATATTACTATTATAAGCAAAATAAACAACAGTTTAAGTTTGTTGAATAAGTGTTGTATTTGGTCTACAAATACATCACTTTGAGAGTAAGAATATTAAAGAAATACGCAATAATCTAATTAATTAATGTGGCATTTTACCTGTAGCCATGTACTCAGGTGCTGCGTAACCATATGTACCCATGATCCGCGTGGTTACATGCGATCTACCGTTGACAGGCCCAAGCTTTGCCAATCCAAAGTCAGACAGCTTTGCATTGAAATCCTGTTGTTGAAAAGTTGAACATCGTCAATAAAGTTGTAAGAGAACATGTACTAACATTCTTTGATTTGTGTCGAGAATTCACCAACATGTTGCTTACCCCATCAAGCAAAATGTTTGAAGACTTGAAGTCTCTATATATGACTGATTTTTCTGAAGTGTGCAAGAAACCTAAACCTCTAGCAGCTCCTATGGCTATCTTCAACCTTATTTCCCAAGACAGAGGTTCAGGGCCTGCCAAAGAACACACCATTCATTAACTTAGACATGCACAAACAATATTTTCTTAGCCTTACTTAATAATACATATTGATTAATTAATTAATTTCGTACTTCTGAAGAGGTGGCTTTCCAAGCTGCCTTTTTGCATGTACTCGTAAACGAGTAAGAATTGATTTTCCTCCCAACAGTAGCCAAGTAGTTTAACAAGATTTGGATGAGAGAACTTCCCCAAAAATTCCACTTCACTCTGCATCGATACACATAATGTTATGAACTTATAAAACCAACCCAAATTAAAGTTTGTGCTACAAAAATTGTGGATACGCGAACACATTGACGTTGTCAGGGCCTTGACTTATATGGTTCAAATTATTTTTGTTTCGACACACCTTGATCAGTACTCTTAAAAAAATAAAGTTCTTACCACACACATTAGCATTTCCATAGTTTTTTTTTTTTAGTTATTAAAATTCGACACTTTGAACTTGGACACACATTCATCATCATTTCAATATTAATTATGCATTTGTTTGACATTAATTATTAGGCGAAAATCCAACACATCTCATTTATCATCGCTTTTCATAATCTTGATTTCTAGCTTTCTGAAAACTAGAGGTGGGCATGGTTCGGAATAACTGAACTGAACTGATTTGTTTACATTTTGAACTGAACCAAACTGTTTTAAACTAAACTGCTATTATTGGTACAGTTGAAGGAAAAAAACAAACGAAATCTAATTTTAGTTACCCAACTGAACTAGATTTAAATGTTCCGAACTGAACCAAACTGGTTTCGTAATTGTTTAGTAATAGTTCAGTTTTTTTTTTTTTCGGTTTTTCAAAAAAATAATTCCATCCCTGTGGCAAACAATATCATCGTTTATCATATAAACAAATCCAGCCTTTTTTTGTCTAATACGAACTTGCGAAATCAAGTGGAAAGAAACGTACAGTATTGAAATCAATAAATTAAAGCAAGTATATATTATATACTCCATTCATTCCATGCTATTAATATAGAATCAAGATTAATGTATACCGATTAAGAAGCAATCTACTTGCATCACAAATCTCTGTATTTTTTTCTTCCAAGTAATTAAGGATTTATAATTGAAGTAGTTAATTCTATCAAAGAGATTGGGAGGATGAAAAAACATATGGTTTAATTAACAAACCTGCCATTCTTGTAAACCTTGGAGACTATCAGCGCTGGACTTTTTGACAGCAACAGGAATTCCAACACCAACTTTGGATGGTCTGAAAGTGTTTTTGTCAATCCATCCTTTGAAAACACGACCAAAACCACCCTCACCAAGTATTGTGTCTGGTCTGAAGTTTCTTGTCGCACTTTTCAACTCATCCAATGTGAACATTTTTGGATTTGGCTTCACGATTTTTCGACCACCTGCTACTGTTCTCACACTCTCCACGTTTTCCTTCTCCGCTACCGCGATTTTAACTCCAACACTTCTCTCATAATCTGCACCATAATCATTTATTGACGGATTAATTTACTAGTGTTAAGCATAAATCATAGTATTAACTATTATGCTCCAACTAATATTTTTTCTCTTTGACATTAAATTGATCACTTCAATTTCAGTTTCAAATAAATCAATTAAATGATCTAATTAAGAAAACATAACCATATGATTAATCATATCAAAACCATACAATACCTGCAGAAGAAGTATGTTTATGTTGTTTATAGCTAGAAGTGGTCTTTTTCTGAGTCTTCCTGCCATCACCTGAATTTGCCAAACAGTTTCCCATGGTTTTGACAATAATGATGGAGTGAAGATGAAACGTTGCAAACTATGAATCGAACTAATATATATATAAATGGAATTGGAAATTGACAAAGTTAAGTAATGCTACCACGAAAGAGAGGAGAAATTAAGGTGAATGAAAGAGCCAAATAGTTATTGTTGACTTCTAGCTAGCATTTATACATACATATTGACTTCTTGTTCATAATTAATTAATTAATTTTTTGAAGGAATTAATTAATTAATTGGTATGTACATTTGGAATTTTTCTTAGTGCCACACTTTTTTTTTTGTAATATCTATAGTATATAATATTTTTTTTCCTATTATGTAAATACGCTATACTAATAGTTTGCTCTGCTTTTCTTTCTACATGCCCTGCAAATTATTGAAGCAGTAAAAGAGGGATTTAATTCAGATTTGTGACATAAAAGATATAATTTCCTCATCAAATTAAACTTCATAATAGGAAAGAGATTTGAGTCGTACATCGCTTTCTTCATCTATGGTCCTATAACAAATTACTGCAGTTTAATAATTAATTAACATTGTTGATAATAAAATAAAGGCTAAAGTGTACTTTTCCCCCTAAATTTTAAAAAGTTGCGATTTTGACCCCCTATAAACAAAAACTATAATTTTAGTCCCTTAAGATTTAACCACTTTGCAACTTTGATCTTTTTTGTCAATTTTGACCGGTCAATGCTTATATGGCATGCCACATGTGTAATTATTTAATTAAAAAATTTAAAAACCATATAATCAATTTTTAAATTAAATAAATGAAAAATTAAATTAAAATAAAAAAATCTAGAAAGAAAAAAGAAATTTAAAATTAAAATCTTAATCTTTTAGTTCTTCTTCATTTCTTCCTCTCAAAAAACTCATCATCTTCTTCATACATTCATCCTCTTTTTAAAACCCAGTATTTTTAACAAAAACTCATCCTCTTCTTCATACATTCATCTTCCTATTTCTTCATCGTCAAAAAACCCAGATTTTATTTTCTTCTCAAACAGCAGAACTCTATAACAGAGAACACTCCACACCCACTTCCACATAAAACCCTTTCTACGCTGTCACACAACTGAAATCACAACAACTTCGTGCATTATTGCCTAAACCAATACTCAATTATTGAGCAACTTAAACCAACGAGTTATACTGTTGGCAAATAAGCAACAATCCCGCAAACAACAGTTTCTTGAGAGTGTGCCTCAATTAATTGCAAACCATTCTTCTTTCAAACACAATTTCAATTGAAAACACAAGCAAGACCTAAAGAATCGAAACACACCATCAAACTTTCAAAAAAAAAACCTTCAACGATATATGAATCTTTAAAAAAACTTATGTGTCGGCAACTGAGACTCTGCCGATTTCGGCGGCCAATGAAGCTCGACGGTGGAGAACAGCAAAGAGGGAGTCGGTCTATAATTACCAATGCTTCGGTAACGGTCGTCGGTGGTGGCGTTGGGTTGGAACGGCGGTGATGGGATTACTGAGTTTGTCTTCAAATCCAACCCAGAAAAGAAAAAAGAACAACCATGAAGATGAAGAGCATGAACAAAACAAAAGTGCAAATAGGTTGATCTATATTGAACTTCATGTTTCAAATGGGTTGTGTTTTTCAAAATTTTATGTTTTTATGGAACTGGATGTTTTGTGGTTTACAAAATTATTTGATTGCTTTTTTGGCTTGAGTGAGAAAGAAACATGGAAGGAAAGAAGAAGAAAACCATGCGTTGTTGTTGTTGGATAATGGAAAGAAGAAGAAGAATCACATTTTTTTTTCTTTTTTCATTTCCTTTTCTATTTTTTTAATTTTCAATTTCTTTTTTAATTATTTAATTTAGAAAAATATTATATGAGGAATTTATTTTTAGTTATTTTTATTTTCGAATTTTTTTTAATTTTTTAAGGAGTTGCGATTTATTTTTAATTTTTTTCTGATTTTTTTAATATTTTTAATTTCTTTTTTATTTATTTAATTTATAAATGATTATGTGGCATTTTTTTTTTAATTTAATAATTACACACGTGGTCTGCCATATAGGCGTTGACCGAGTCAAAATTAACCTAAAGAACTACTATTGCAAAGGAGCTAAATTTTAGAGACCAAAATTATAATTTTTATACTTAAAGGGCCAAAAGTGTAAGTTTTTAAAAGTTAGAGGAGGAAAATACACTTTAGCCTAAAATAAAATAAAATATGGTAATTAAAAGTCAATGATAGCGTTACTAACGCTAGCATCCACCCACATGTTCATTCGAAGATTAGGAGAGGCCCTCCCAAGAAAAATTCCTTACGGAGACATATTCTACACACAATTTGTAACATTAATTTCATTTGTCTGCTGATGCTACACACCGACATGGGACTAAATCAAATACGTACTAGCACTTGCACTCGATTGGGATGGAATAAAAGGTACTAATATAATCTCTAATTATAGAAGACTTAGGACTTTAGTCATGGTTAAACTAGTTCAAATGTCCTATGAATATAGCACATAATAAGGGACTTGGTACTTTCTATTGGTACCTTTAGAATCCAAGAGAACATTTTGCTGTTAATTTTTTTTATGTATTTTTATTTTGGTTATTTTTTTTTTAGTCTTTTATCACAAAAGATTATCCCAATACATTATACACGTCACAATATTACGTTTAAAAGAGACATATTTGCATGTATGTATGATGATAAAATTTACGTACAACAATTAACTGCTTTGAAGGAGAACGGTTACGGAGTTACACTAGACATGTTGCATGCATGTATGATGATTCATCATGGATGTAGATGGAGATTGTGATTAATCAAATATAGTCAGCTTTCAACGTAGTATTTCCATATATTTGTTGAAATTGGTGAGGAGAATAGGTGGTTTGAGGAAAAAAAGAAAAAGTGGATGAAATCATATAAAAAAGGGTTAATAGTATTTTTCACTCCTGTAATATATGTTATTTTTTGTTTTCACCCCTGTAAAATTTTCGGTTTGATTTACACCCTTGTAAATATTTTTTTTCTTCCGGAATACACCCCTCTCCAATCCAACTCACCAAATCCGCTTATGTGGCGCTGACTTGGTTTTTTTTAGGCCACATCAGAAAAATAATTTTTAAAAATTCTTAAAAAATAATTTAAATTCATTTATATTAATTTAAAATTTTCCAAAATTAATTTTTGAAAATAAAAAAAATGTAAAAAATAGAAAAAAAAATTCTGGAAATATTTTTATTACCAATTTTTTTTGTAAGAAAATAGGATTTTTTTTCCAATATTTTAAATTTCAAAAAAGATTTTATAAAAATTTTGAAAAAAAAATCTGAATTTTCGAAAATGATTTTTTTTCCAGAAAATATTTTTTGTACAAAAAATTTAAAAAAACTTTCTTCCGAACAAAAATTTGACCTTTTTTTTAACTTTTGAAATTTTCTTTAATTTTAACAATTTTTATTTTAAAAAATTTCAGAAATTTTGAAAATTAAAATAAAAAATTTGAAAAAAAATATGACCTTTTTTAAAATTTTGTAAATTTGCTTTTTTTATTTTGAAAATTAAATTTCAGAATTTTTTAAAATCTTTTTAATTTCGAAAAAAATCTGATTATATTACTTGATTTTTTAAATTTCAAAAAAAAAATCTTATAGTTTTTTTTTCTGATTTTTCTTAAATTTTAAAAAAATTTGGTTATAAATTTTTTTTCGTAAATGAATTTATATTATTTTATTATTTTCAAATGAATATATATTGATTTTTTTATTTTTTTAAAAAAATCAAATTTTAACGATTTTTAATTTCCGAAAATTAATTTTCAGATTTTTTAAAATTAATATAAATTCATTTTTATTTTTTTAAAAAATAATAATTACAAATGCCACGTGTACCCTTAAAAAAATAAAAAATATTATACAATCAGCGTGCTAGATAAGCATATGTGCACAGTCAGCGTGCCACACAGTATACCATGTCAGCAAATATGCACAGTCATACGGGAGAGGGGGGTTTTCCGGAAAAAAATAATTTTACAAGGGTTCAAATCAAACCGAAAATTTTACAAAGATGAAAACCAAAAACTACATATATTATAGAGATGAAAAACACTAGTAACCCTATAAAAAAGGAAGAAAAAATTATGGTGGAGTACTTTCATATTTTTAATTCCTTAATTACAAATTATTATGCTTTCTAATGTTCATTTAATTTTTGGTACATTTTTTTATGTTTTTCTTGTTTGAGTTGGGTGGAACCGGTCTCCACAATATATCACAATGGGTTATAAGTTAATGTCACCAACTGTTAAGGTTAAAAGAGGCCCAAATTATATAATACAAGCGCTCATACATATTTTATAATATACCCAATCTTGCTATCTTAAAATAAATGAAAGAAAAAAAAATATGAAAATCTGCTGTGTGTGGAAGCTAAAGTGGTGAATAAAATTAGGACTTGGTATTTTGAATTTTATCAGTAATATAATCAGCTGCAGCATCATGCAAGGTCGTTGAACTTTTCTTAATATCGGGAGAGGGGTTTAAGCTTGGCCTCTTAAACCATACGGTCAAGGTTGGACTTGGCTATATATATGTTACACGTTTTTATTTTTAATTAAAATAGAGTTTTTTTTAGGGGAAATAATTTATGCTTATAACATTTTTTTTAAAGACTATGTTTATAACATTTTATTAGATATCAAATCATAAATATACGGTGGAATAATTATTAATATAAGTATTAGAGTTAGCGAATAAAGTGGTTAATTGTGTTAAGGCACGAACCACCTCATTTGTTTGTCTCCAATTAAATTTAACATAAAAACTATGTAAAATTAAATTATAACAATGGTTACGATCATTGAGAATGTTGTGATGTCATTGCATACTCTATGAAAAAAGTCCACCATCTTCTACTAATCAAACTCAAAGTCTACATTCTGTAAACCATGCACCCAAATAATATCACAGTAAAGTTCCAAAATTCCCTCACATCCGCAACACGGGTAGAAGAAGAAATACATATTTTTTAAATTTGACTGTTCGATTGTAAGTTTATAAGATATAGGGTCCGTTTTTTTAGGATTTTTCGAAAGAAAATCTATTTTTTAATCAAAAAAATAACTTTTTTTATTTTTGTAGTGTTTGTTTCAGATTTATTAAAAAATCTATTTTGTTAAAAGAATCATTTTTAGCCTTAAAATGAAAAGTTATTTCTAGTAGCTTAACTTTTTCAAAATCTATTTTTTCTAAAAACAAGAAACTCAAATATAAGAGTTTCAAATCTTTAAAAAAAAAATCATTTTTTAGAGGAAAAAAAATTATGATGGTAAACATACAAAAATAACTTCAATTTTTTTTTAAAAATCACTAAATTCGTTTAACCTAAAATCTTTTTCTTTTTTTAAGTTGAAACAAACACACTCATAATGTTACACCGCAAAATACTATTTTACTTAATACATATTTTTTAAATTTGACTATTAAAATATAAGTTTTTATCATACAAATCATTCATGAAATTTTCTAGGAAAATCTAAAATATTTTATATGCTAAAGTGATCATGTTAATCCAAATTAACTTATCAAAATAAAGTATAATCAAAAGTAATTTTGTAAACTTTAATTCGTCTGAAACTGTTGTGAAACTGTACTCCACCACACGTGTGAATGCGATAATGTTTAAGAAAACTACTCCAATGCAATGAATTTCGCTCATGAACCTCACGAGTTCTGACGACATGACCTAGCAAGGTGAACTGTTTATTTTGGTGGTTAAACATAACAATTCTAAGTGTATGTTCAGAATCACCTATATTTACATGAAACTCGGTGAATCACTGTAAATGTGCAAAAGCTACTGGATAACACAATTTTTTAAATTACGGTGACTCAATTTGAGTCTGATAAACTCACTGTATATCAAATATACATTAAATTTACTTTCATGATGATTTTTTTTTCCTATCAAATATACATTAAATTTACTTTTATGATGATTTTGTTTTTCCTTTCTGACTCTTGAATATGTTGTCCTATGTATTGAAAATGTTTTTGTTTTAATCCCACTAATGAGAATTGGGACCCACGATACTTTGTTATTCTGTCCTGCCTAATGTATAATATGTGGTCAGGAACCTTCTCAACCAAAGCGTCAAGATTGCAGTATCAGTAAATTATTTATATGATCTATATATGGTGTCTGTGTGAGTGTGAAGTATTGACGTGTGAACGAGAGATGATCTTTACATGGAAAATACTTGGTTCAGTTATATCATGCCTTACGTAATAAAGTGAGACGTAGTATGGACTTTTAACATTGCTATAAAGAAGATTAATGACACAGGTGAGTAGAACCTAGCCAAGTCAACCAACTTGCGTGCATGCCGATTTGTTACCTGACTATCTAAAGTCCATAGTGTAGGGTTCGTATTATATCAAAATTGTCAAAGTATATCATTTCTTGAAAATTAAAAGAAGTCATAAACAGAGAAACATAAAGTGAAAAATAATAAGAGAGCTGCTATATGCAGCGAATTTTTTTTTCAATAATTTATCCCGAACTGACGTGTAAGCACTGTGTCATAGAAGTGAATAATTAAGTTCCGTCTTTACTGGAATAAAGGGTGGGTAATGGCTTAATTAACCAATCAAAAAGTTTCGCAATCTCATCGGGATGTTTTCTTTCGCTGTGTTCATCTTTTTCCTAATAAATCACCAATAGTGCACATAATAAACGGTACAACATCTATCAATTATTATCCTACTAAGTGGAGTCGGTAAGATGAACCGAACGATTTTATAGTGTTTTATAAAAAGTCATGTCATTCTTGTAGCGGTCCTTGCTCATTTGAGTCACTGTATTCGAGCTATACATTGCGATGCTTTCGGGCATTGACCTAGCCTTCACACTATTGTGTATTTGATTCATGTCATAGAGATCAGACAAAATATTACGTCTGTTGTCTAAATTTAACACATTCCTCTCTTTTTACTTAAACTTGGAATCGAAGATCAATAGTAAAGCTAAACATAGACAAGATTAATTGGTGCACATAATACTACTTAGAGATATATAATTGACCAAAATAATTAATGTTAATTTGAAAGCTACACATATTATGTTCTAACAATAGAAACAAAAAATAAGTTTTGCACCTTCATTTTACCTTCATTTCGAGAGTCCTTTCAAAGTCAATGCAAAGCGTGGAAATTTAAAGGAAGAGAAAACAAATTGAAAAGGAAAACGAAAGGGGAAGGACATGAAATGTTGTAATTTACTCAAAAACGCGTTATTATGGGGACATTGCATGCCTTCATTGTCACAAACTATGATAACTTTGTTGACAACGTCTAGCTTTTCTTCAACCTTTTATTGACAGAATCTAACTTCAGAAATCACTGTGGCAAGTCACGTTTTGCAAACTCTTCATTTTATAGTTTTAAGAGCCTCACGGTAGGAGAGGTGCAAATTTGACGTGGCGGAGAATTGCCGCAAAATCAAAGAGACAATACTAGTACGGATGCGGGTGAAATACTGCCACCGTTTTGGAAAACAAACTCAATTTCTTTGTCTCAAAATATAAACAAAAAAGACACACATTTATCTTATTTAATCTTTTTTTTGTCAAGCCTAGTGGCTGGAGCTTCGAACTCTGCCCCTGCATAAATTATGCAATGTCCCTACCAACTGAGCTAAGCTCACGGGGACAATCTTGTTTTTTTTTTAACCATCTTTTTTAAGTTTTTTTTTTTTGGTACATGAATTTTTTTCATTATTCTTATGGAATTAAATGTAAATTACATTCAATTTTATCTCTCTTTCATTTTCTCCATAACTAATAGCTAATGAAAATTGTTTTTACATCTTCCTATAAATCTTATTCCAAAGAAAACACAAAAAATTATACTTCAAATTCTAATATTTTAGTTTTCTTAATAAGTGTGAATATTATTTTTTTGAATGATGTGTGTGTCTATGTATATATGGTGGATGTATCAAACTGAGAGAAAATGTTATAATAAGATATGAGAGGATTTATTTATGTCCATTGAATTTAATTTAATGGTTGAGATTAAAGTCACTTTTAGTGAAACACATGACTTCTCTTTTCAACAAAACAAAGAGCCATGCACGCTCAAGTCCTCTACTTCCTCTATCCTGACATTTTGTTTTCATGAGTTTTCAAAACCCAACTCCTCCATGATGATGAGGTTGCAACGGCCAACGGCCATGGAAATCAAATACCCAATTACGATGAGAGGAAGGAGAGGACTTCAACGCAGCTCTCTGATGAACTTTTGTCGTTAAATTTTAGGTAATCATAAAAAGAAAATTACAAAAATCATTTTAATAAAAAAAATTGTTATCTATGAATATTTGTATGTACCTCAAAACTCATGGATCGGTCGTGCATATATAAAGTGGACACTATCATATATACCTAACAAAATGAGTACAAATATCATACTATATGTGCCTATAAATACCAATTTACATCTTTACTTCTCACCATTACTATCATCATACATAAAAAACATACTACTTGTAAATCTGATTCACCAAAAGATAGCTTTGTTAGTTTAAGAAGTTCATCGTCGTCTTGAAGTGATCGTGTACATATCCAATGATGCTCCACAAAACTTGTCTCACCTTTTTTATATTGTTACTTGTTTCTAGTATTTGTGTTTATCAATGAAGTATCTCATATATATCCGGTAAAAGAATATTTTTGAAATAAATAACGTTGATACTTCCTTCAGACCTTTAATTGTAACTCAGATCTTAGGCTGACCTGCTTCTCTCATCATGGTGTCGAGAACGAGAAAGACAACCACAATGAGGAATTGTGCTTTGAGCAGTACAACACCGTTTCAAGTTGGACGACAGCGACTCAAGGTGCTGCGCAACGATGTGACTTCCAAAATAGAGAAAACGTTCAAGAGAGAAATAAAACTGAAAAATTAAAGTAGAAACAAGCTGGACTGTTGGATACATCAAACGACTAAGATTGGATTGAACGCGGGATTCTCTGCAGTCAGGGAATCCGCGTCCCATATGTATCCGTCCGAATCGATACATTGTCATCTTCTGAGACCTCCAATTTTTTGAGTTCCCACGACGTCATAATTGTACTTCATGTTTATGATTTATAAGTCGTTTTAAAAAAAAATCAAATTTTATTTTTTCACTTTTAAATAATCAAACAATGTTTCCCTTTCATAGCGCAGTTAACGTGTCTTAGCCTCTTAGGCACATCAGGTGAATTTCTACAAATCTGTCCTGGTTGCGTTCTAACTTTATTGGTCCTTTCGTGTTTTTCCATTGCTGTTCAATGATGAAAGGAACATACATACCTGCCGGCGCAGGAGAAACAAACTTCGTACAAAATTGGTAGACTCAAGATTGTCAATATGAAAGGCTACATTAAAAAAAGCTACCTGAGACAAGGACACGTTTTTCACATAGGCTTTGAGAGCGGGATTGCTTAAGCATGTTTTTTTTTGCAGGGGATGCATTGTAAATATCCGTTGATTTTGAAGCTACACTTTGCAGCTATTAAGTTTTCGCGTTGAAATGGTATCATACTACGCAGTGGCGGTGAACAAACTCATTCCCGAACATACGGTAAATTCTAAGATTAGTCATGTAATAACTTCCCAGTTTTAAATATACAACTTTTGGTGTAGGTTTAATTTGACTTTTGCATTTTAACTGTTTACAAGTTCTCCTAAGAACTTTCTCATAAAGAACGGTGGGTTGTCAGAACCACCATGGTTTTTGAAAAATCAGAAGTTTGTTAAAATTCTAACACACCCACCGTGATACCAACCATAGACTTTTAATTGAGAAACTACTGCAAATTAAAAAGGACCTCAATTATTATCTTCAGAGCTCTTTTTTGTATTTGGTTAAAATAATAGATCATCACTTTACTTTATGTCGAAGTGTTTCCTGTCACTCAGTAGCTCTCGCGTTGCAAAATCAATGTAAGGAAAACCAAAAAATACAATCAACAATTGAAAATCTTCTTCCCCCGCCACCTTCCTCGTATGCTTGAAATGATAACAAGCATGTTATAGGGGTGGAGGAAGTTTAAACTTTAAAGCCTAAATAAACACTAAGTCACATCACTGTGATCAATAGATCCACAAGAATGAACGTCGACTGCTATAAGAAGAAATTTATCTTCACTATGGCTATGCAAATAAGTTAACTAGGGCAATAATATTTAACATTTAAAATAGGCAGTTGGTCTTACACTGATAAGGAAATCTGTACTCAAAATCATGGACAGAAATGGAACTGAAGCCAGAATCTAATATCGGTGAAAATTAATTTCTGTCCATTTTGGAAGGGGGTTGCTGCGGTGGGCTACGCACACCATGTCTATGGACTTCAGGGATATTCTGACTCTGCGAAGCTAGGTATTCCAGTGCTACGACAATATCACCAATGAGTGGACGGAATTTTGGTTGCTCTTGGAGACACATAGCAGTTATAGCAATTGCTTGATGCAAACAGCGGACGGGGAAGTGTCCTTGCAAAAGAGGGTCAGCCATATGTACAAACTTTCTCCGGTCACTAAAATATGGGCGAGACTGGAAAAAAAAAACACAAGTGTAAGAAGTAATTTAGCATGTCAAGATAAATATAGATACAGTCATCTAGAAAGATCGAAGACATACTAGCGTGTCAAAGAGTCCCAGGTAAGGATCATAATAGTTTATTTATGGAAAAGGCAGAAAACATCACATACATCTGTTAATGCTTTTGTAATGAAAGGTACTTCGCTTTTTAATTCTTTACACTCTCAAAAATAAAATAATATATGGATGAATCAAAATGGAATCACCAACATGCAAAGCTAAGGAAGATACAATTAAAAGAGGGTTTATTTTTAAAGAATGTGAAGATAAATAAAGATACAGACATCTAGAAGGATAAAGGACATATTGAGAAGGCAGAAAAATCACATTTTATATGTCAATGCTTTTGTGATGGAAGGTGTTTTACTTTCTAATGTTTTACACTCATATATAAAATAATATATGATAAATATAAAGGGGGGAATCACCAACATGCAAAGCTAAGACAAAACAAATATACTTGAAAGAGGATTTATTTTTAAATAAATTATAGAACTAAATATTTACCCATGAAACTAAGTTTTGCTCTCCTGGTTTTTTACTAGCATCTATTGCCCTTCGTCCAGTAATCAACTCCAACAAAACCACACCAAAGCTGTAGATATCCGACTTAAGAGTTAATTTGCCACTCATCGCATACTCTGGCGCGCAGTAGCCATATGTACCCATCACTCTCGTTGAAACATGGGTGTTGTCTCCAACAGGTCCTAGCTTCGCAAGCCCAAAATCTGACAGTTTTGGGCTGAAGTCGCTGTCTAATAAGATGTTTGCAGATTTTAAGTCTCGATATATAACAGGCGGATCTGCTTTGCAATGGAGATACTCAAGGCCACGAGCTGCTCCAACAGCAATCTTCATCCGAGAACTCCAGCTTAGAGGTTCTTTGTCTTGGGGAAGATCTGAAATGAGAAATAAATTATGATCTAATTGATGTATTTTGTCATCATATAACAAAGTTGGTCTCCAAAAAAATAAAACAAAGGATAATCAAATTTGGGATATAATTTAAGAGGCATTCCTAATCAAACAACCTAATCATTGTTCTTGTAGATTTTACATGTGTCGGCCAAGATATTTATTTATTATCTTTAATTTTACCAAATGTCGACCTACACAAAACTATGATCTCTTTTAATGAGCATAGAATAACCCAAGTTCAAAACTATTCGCACTGGAAAACAAGAAGCTGCTAAGGCCCATACACCATATAGTATTACAATCCCCAAGGAAGAAAACAAATAACAAGGAAGGCACAGTTCTCAGATTTTTGTCTCTTTCTTTAGGGAGAAAAAAATCCTCATGGAGCTTGTTCCTCATTAATATATAGCATTCATATCGGCAAATCAAAGACAGTATTATCATTCACAAAACTAAAACTTAGAAAAGCAAAGAAGTCAACCATTTTACTCCACAGTGGTCCTATTGTCACAAAATTCCTAACACAGTTAAGCCATAAACCAAGTTCAAGCAGCTCTATACTATAGTCCAAATTTTTTAATTCAAGCACAGAATCTCCAATTCAAAAAGAAAGTGGACAAAAGCTTTTCACTGTTTACAAATATACTCTTTATTGTGAATGTAATTAATGGAAGAACAGGGTATCAACAGAAAACATGTACTAATCAACCAAGTTGCTTGGGCTCTAGTGGCAAGGAGCTCATTCCAAGGACGTACCTGGGAATACCAGGTTCAATTCCTAGGAGGAACAACGCTCGGCCAGTGCGCAAGCCTCTACGCACGAGCTGGATTAGTCGCCCACCATTGGTGGGTCGGAAACCAGTGCAAAAGCCAACAAAAAAAAAATGTACTAATACATAGTTAAAAAAGTTAAAAACTACGTTACAATGTCAAGACAGATGAACCAACTTTTTCACAATAAATAAACAAAGTGTACGTACAATGCTCACAGCTGTTTAGAATCTAGATAAATTTATTGTCATAAACAAAGATGAAAAGCCTTCAGATGTATCATAACTACTATTAATAAATTATTAAGTGACGGCACACGAGTAATAAAAAAACAATTAAAAAGGTTACCAAAAAGATGATCTTCAAGAGATCCCATGGGCATGTACTCATAGACCAAAAGCCTTTGATCTCCATCAGTGCAATAGCCAATTAACTTAACCAGATTAGAATGATGTAGCAAGCTTAACATAAGAACCTCAGTCACAAATTCCTGGAAACCTTGACGACCATCATGACTTAATTGTTTCACAGCAACAAGCTGCAAACATTACAATATAAAAACACATTCATTCATAATCAATTCAAATTAACAAAACCCTAAAAATGAATTACTCAAAAATTACCTCGCCTGTCGAAAGACGACCCTTAAATACTTTTCCAAAACCTCCTTCTCCAATCAAATTAGCTTCCTTAAATCCCCTCGTCGCGGTCGCAAGCTCTCGAAAACCAAAACTAGCTGCTGCAGTGCTGCTTTTACCAGTCCTCACACTCTTCCCCTTTCCCTCTACAAATCCAATAACAAAAAACATAGTATAACTATAATTTAACAGTAGCTTTATATTTCAATATAATATAATTAACAGTAACAAACTAACAATATGATAGTATTAATTTATTTGAATTTGAAAACCCTAATTAATCAGTACCTGTTGCGTTTGTTCCTCCATTCCCTGTAAAATCAAAACAACACTGTCAATAATAATAATAATAATAATAATAATAATAATTTAGAAAAATAAAAATTTGAGTAAAAAAATTAGAAGATGAACCTGAAGTATGAGCAGATCGAGAACTATTATCAACTTCAATCCTGCTAACATCTTTTTTCCGAGAAACAAAGCAAGAATAACAACTCATCTCTTTCACAGAGAGAGTTGAATTCAATTAAATTAAATTAAATTAAAAAATTGTTAAAATAAAAATAAGATCTGTATATTTTTGGTCACAGAGAGAGGAGCTATCAAGCATTTCCCCTCTCTCTCTCTATAAACCTAGTGAAGATGATTAGATCAAATGAACACAGTTTTTTTTTTTTTTTGACGAAATTAATGGAAAAAATATGGTAATTTAGGAAATGGAATAATAATAATTAATAAATGATAAATTAAGGAATTTTAGGAAAACGCGATTGGGGGTGCAAACTGGCAATGACAAAATGGGAGATAAATTCACAACACGCGTAGGAAAAAACAGACCGAAGTTGTTTTGTTTTTTTCTGTTATAAATGGAAACTGAATCAAAACACTGTTTTTGCGGAACTCACTCATTGCGTCTCCACTTTAGATTCATCTTTGATAAGTGGATATGCTTTCTCTTTCTTTGTTGGTGGATTTTTCAGTTAAAATTAAAATTAATTTTTTTATTCGGATACTCTCAATGCGCAATTGAAGATATTTTTTTTTTAAGAGATTAAAAGAGTCTATCCATATATTAGAGAATCTAATACCATTCACAATGAAAGGTGTTTCACCTATTTAACACTAGCTTAAATACTTTCATTGTGGACGTACTCCCTCCGGTCACATTTATAAGCAAAAATCAACTTTTTAGATTCATTGAATAATTAATGTATCTAGTCACATTTATAGACCATGTACATTAGTCATTCAATGAATCTAAAAAGTTACTTTTTGCTTATATATGTGACCGGAGGGAGTATAATATATGGGTGGCTATGGAGAAATGGTGGCTATGAAAGCACCCTCTCTCTTCATTTTGTTGAAATGTAATGATATTAAATTATTTGTGGGACCTATTTAATAATTTATTTTAAGGTGTTGGTTGAAGAAAATTGGTACTTATTAAGTATTACGGTAAAATGAGTGATGTGAACGTATAAATTCAATTTAAACACTCAATTTTAAAATAAGCACACCCTAACGTCTCAAATTAACATCAGTGAACCAACTCATATGAGTTGCAATTGAAGATATTAATAGTTGAAAAATACACCTTCTGATCATTATTATAAGCAAAAGTTTATATTTTAGATTCATTCAATTAATGATGTATATGATCTTTATTATAGACCACGTGCAACATTTAATGAATGAATCTGTTTTTTGTTTATATTAGTGACTGAAGATTGTATTATTTATCATTTTATTTTATTTAAAGGTAATTTGTTTCGAAATTTAAAAATGAAGTTTTACGTGGAAAACAAAGTATTCACCACATTAATACTTAATAATAACATTTTTTACATAAAACTTATTAATTATATCATTTTTAAATCCGTAACAAGTGTTTTTAAAATACCAGTTAATATGTTAAATTATCTTTTTGGTCCCTTGACTATTTAATTAGTATCGGTTTAGTCCTCTAACTAAAATTTGATTTATTTTGGTCATTTAACTTCTTTCTATTATATATTTTGGCCCTTTCCGTTAATTTTAATTCAAACACGTTAGATTTTCTTCATTTTTTTCTGGAATTTTTATGGGATTCTTGTTGTTGAATGTTGATGGAGATGATATGAAGATGAAAAAGAGGAGAAGAAAATGAAGAAAACCTAACGTTTTTGAATTAAAACTAACGAAAAAGACTAAAATGTGTAACAGAGAGAAGTTAAGGGACCAAAATAAATCAAATTTTAGTTATGAGACCAAACTGATAATATCTAAATAGTTAAGGGACCAAAAATACAATTTATCCTTTAAATTACTATTTTCTTGTTAAAAAAAAAATTAAACTAATTTCCACTTTGGTTGCATTAATGTGTGCGTGATTGCCGCGAGTCGCTCTCTATCCTTATAAACGTTATGGTCCCAGCAATAATCATCCCTTTGTAGAATTTTACGTTTCTGCCCTTATATCCGCTCTGGATTTTCTATCTTCATGCACCACTTTACGAATCCAACCGTTCGATAAAGTATATGATTCGGGGGTGGTCCTTGGTCTAGAACTTTTTGACAACAGCAACAACTGACTCAAACGTTGGATCACTTTCTGTATCCCCTCTAAATATATATATATATATATATATATATATATATATATATATATATATATATATCAGTTTCTGTATTTCTTTTTTTTTTCTGAAAAAGAGAGATAAAACGTTACCTAAGTTTAATATCTATGTTATTATTTGGTTCATATTATATATATTTTTCAATTGAAGAAATTATTTAAAGAACAAATATCTAAACCATTAAAAGAGTTTATAGTTTTTCACAATGGTGATGAGCAGCGAATTTTGAATCACTTGATCACAATTTAATGGTTATTAATGTCTCATTTGCGTGGAATGGTCAACGGCAATCAGAATTCACATAGAGATAGGATTGTTTTGACTTTTGATAATAAGGTTTTGGTTTGGGTGTTTTGAGAGGATAAGAGATAAGAACTTTGAGATGAGAAATATAAAGGATATATGAGAAATCTTTTACAATTTTTAATATTTTAGAATATGATAAGTTATGTTTATGATTAATGAATTTTTTATTTTAAAAGTATTATTTCTATCAAAAAAAATTAAGAATATTAAAACATCTTTTCGACAAAAAAATACTTATAACAACGTAGATTGAATTTGAAAAATTCATGTAAAACTTTTAAAAAAACCTCAAAACCTTCATTCAATATTTCTTCCATTTATTCCTTTCTTTTTTTCAAAATACTCATTTTCTCTTTCCTTCAAACTCGCGTCTAATGAAATGAATAAAAACCAGTAAAAATGTGAGTGATTTATTTTCTTGATCGGAATAAACTTTTCAACATCAAGAACTGAAATTATGAATTGGGAGACCACTTAGAATAAATTTTCAAATTCATCACATCTCTTTATAATACTTTCAAAACATAATAAAAAAAATGTTAACATGCGTTCTAAAAGTACCTGTTAATGCACAAAAAATATGTATAATGTGCTATATAAAAATTAATCATCTCTCTCTCCCTCTCTCTTTAGATTTACATTGAGGCTCAAACACCAAACAAGAAAGGGATTTTGCTCATCTTTCTTCAAGAATTGCTCTATAGCACCCTAAAAATATATAAATGGGTCCAACGGTAGTTAACTGTCGTTGGTGTCCAACAATAGTTAACTGGGGTTGGTTTGAGACCTTGAAGTGTGTTCTTTCTCAAGATCTCATATTTGATTATTCCCCATGTCAATTTAGGTGTGTTAGATTAACTTTTACAAAAACAAAAAAAAAGATAGTTAAGTGATGTTTACGGTAACTTTCCAGTAAAAGGCAAAACAATCTTTCACCCCACACTTCATTCACCATTTTTTCCCCTCTTCCATTGAGAAAAACTCCAAAGTACGAATTTTTGATGCAAAATCATTATCTCGAATAATTGGAGAATGATTGCTATAAGGTTTTCACACTTATTTGACATCAACAAACATGTAATGCATTCGTATATATTGTTTGATTTTTATGCCCAGATTGTGTTTTATGATAGTGTAGTCGTAACAATAGTTAATTGTCTTTGGGAGCCAACGATTTTTAAATATCGTTGGTGCCCAATTTTGAGTTTTTGACGCCTTTTTCAATCTTTTTTTACTTTTCTCATTGAGTCATTGAAATAATTATTTATAACTTTTTTCAATGTTTTATTCGTTATTGATGGTTATAGTTGAAAACACATATGATAAAGTTATTGACTCAAAATCAAGTAATGTCGAGTTCAAATCACCCAAGATTAAAATCTTCTTTGATATCAAATCAAATATTGTTGATGCTTTAATTGATGTCAAACCTTAGTATTCACATCAAGTTATTCCTTGGAATTTTAATTTTCTTAGGAAATAGTAGTAACTATGCAATTAGAGGAACATTGGTCCTTATTTTTCTAAAGAAGAATAAATCAAAAGACATTAGTTAAAGAAAAAACCTTATAGAGAAAAATAAATTTAGTGATTGTGTGAAAACCATGAGAGAACATAATGATTGTGTCTATTTCTCAAAAAAAAAAAAACATAATGATTGTGTCTTTACATGCTCACGAAGCTATTCGACAACTTTAGTGCCTGTTCGACAACTTTCAAGAGAATAAACTCATGTTGGCTCTGTTTGGTAAACTCGAAAAATTAAATTATACGTTATAGTGGATAATTTATAAGTTTGTTTGACTAAAAATGTTTTGTTTGGTAATGGTTTTTTACCACAAGTTTATAGCTTATTTCACGAGTTTATAAGCTATTTTTCAGACGCTATTTCAAGTAACGTTTGAACTTATAGCTTATCATTTTTTCTTTCGATTGTGCCCTTATTATTTTATCTAAATTCTGTTTTTACCCTATAAATTGTTAGGTTAGTGGCAAAAAATTGTTACGGTACTACCAATAAATTTAAGGGACGTAAAATTGTTACGGTACTAGCAATAAATTAAAGGTACGTTTATTTTGTTACGTAAACAATATCTTTCTTTCTAAAGCTTGTCTGGTCAAGCTATATCTTACCCTAATCCTAACCTAATTTTTCCCTCCATTGTATTAGCATTAATCCTCTAAGTGGTAATCCTACTTAGCATTCCACTTTGTAATTCAAATTTTCCTCCCACAATTTTGTATGTTTCCAAAGCCAATACCATAATTGTTTCAACTATATTACCAATGCATATAATTTTCAAAGTTATTCATCCTCAATTCATTCTTCAATTCCAACGTACTGATACCACTTCATCAGTTTCCTTTTCATTTCCTCCCTACTCTCATCAACCGAACATAACTCGCCAGCGACGACACCTACATCTCCTCTCTTCTTGGCCACGACCAAATACAACTCCATCTTCGACCCAATTTTGTCGTCGCATCCGTCGAGGTTCAAGATCCTCAACCAAGCATATAATGGAAGATTTCAGATCCGACAACGCTCCTCCTTCTGCTCAAATGTTGGCTGAGGTAGTATTGAATCTCCATCTTCACATTAACCACCAGTAAATTTCACGACATTCGTTTATTGTTGTGTTTCCGTGTTTTTATTTTCGAAATGGTTTGGGAATTGATGATGAATGTTTTTCTGAAGTATCTTCATTAGTTTCTGAAGTTTCTTCCTTTTTAAAAGATAGGCTCTTATTGTTGTTTTGATGTCGTTTTTGAGATCTTTTTGTCTCATTTTGTTCTGTCTTTTTTGTTACCTTTGGGGACATTTTTTTTTTTTTGCAGAGAGATAGGTTCTGCAATGTAGATAAATGATTGTTTTACAATTGTAGGCTAGCCAACAAATGAAAGAATGAATACAGGGTTGTTGATGGTTGCAAAATGCAGTA